>OZ004705.1:144167912-145447912 GCA_963924515.1 Vespertilio murinus | reverse complement strand
TCTGAATTTCTGTGAGCCTTGGTGCTAATGTTGATGATCTGTGAGCCATTCCTCACAAGGGAGCTTCCTGGCACGCTCCTGCTGCGGCTGAGGTTTAGGTGGGAGGTGGGGAAGGGGGACATAGCGTTCTCCACATGATTCCCGGAAGCCCTCATCCCCATACAGGGCACAGGTCTTCTGAGCTCCACCCCAGGGGATGGGGCGGCCAGAGGGTGGTGGGCACATGGAGAAGTGAGGAGAAATAGAACAGAACCAACCGACAGAGAGTTAGGAGGTGGGCAGTTCCCAAAGATGGATATATGCGCTCATTTCTACTCCCTGTATTTCCAGAAGTCTTCACATACACTAAAGGCAATCTTTCTGATTTAATATTTGAAAATATTCTAAGGAAATCATCACAGATATACACAGAGATGCTTAGCAAGCTTGTCCCACCTCTAGACTTGATGTAACGGTTCAAAATAGGCAACAAACTGTGTATCTCACGTTGGGAGTTGACTAAGTAAATTATGGTGTATTTATATGAGGATATTTTACAAATATCAACATAGCATTTTACCTGATGAGTCTATTCTTAAGTTTTCATTAACTTTTACAAAGACATTCCTACTGAATCTTAGTTAATAGTACTGATAAGTAAAGTATAATTCAATAACTATAGCCTAAAATGAACGTCAAGGAATAAATATCTTCTCAGCACATGAATTCCCCTGTTTAGCTGAAAAGATGTTGAAGCAGTCTCTATATTTTCTTAAAAAATACTCTTAGGGCCAAAACCGGTTTGGCTCAGTGGTAGAGCGTCGGTCTGAGGACTCAATGGTCCCGGGTTCGATTCTGGTCAAGGGCATGTACATTGGTTGCAGGCACATCCCCGGTAGGAGGTGTGCAGGAGGCAGCTGGTCTATGTTTCTCTTTCATCGACATTTCTAGCTCTCTATCTCTCTCCCTTCCTCTCTGTAAAATATCAATTAAAATATATTTAAAAAAATACTCTTAGGTACATTTTATATGAATATTACAACACCTTCTCATTAGAAAGTTATATGCACACGCATATACACACATACACATACACAGGGGGTGGGCAAAAGTAGGCTTACAGTTGTAAGTGGCATTCTTTTGAGTTAAAAAAGATATTGTGATAATCAAATCCTATATATCTTTTTCCCATATTAACAACTATAAGCCTACCTTTGCCCATCCTTGTATGTTGTGAATATATTTGGCAACATGAACAATACTTACAAAAATGGTATTTCAATTTGATCCCATTTTAGTGAATATATATGGGGCATGGAGAGGTCTAATTTTCATCCTGATACATAAAGAGCTTGGAAGTTATCACTCGCAATAAGAGGAAAAAGGCTAAGTAAATTGAATTGCAGCAGTTCTTCCTATACCCAGCAGGGAACTGCAGTCATAGAGCAAACTGCAGCTCCAAACTGGAGAGAAAGACAGATACCAAAGCCACAGTGCCCCGCACAGGAGCCCAGGCCGAAGCTGGGCCCCGGAGCCAGTACCCAAAGCCACACTTCAGCTGTAATCGACAGACTGCCAGCTGCGCAGTGTGATGGGCTGGAGGTAGGAACTCTGGGGACCCAGTCTTAGGGGGACTCCCACACTTCTGTGAGTTTTGCCTCCAAGAGCCTTATCAGGCTGCCCTAGGGCAAAGCAAGATCAAAGAAAAATCCCTTTCCGCAGGAGGAGAGGAAAAGTAACCATTTTGAAATGTGCTCAGAGAGCTGTGTTCTTAACAATGGACTGCACTCAAAGGAAACCATTAGATACAGGTTTCACCAGAGTAACTGATCCGTGAGAGAGAAATATCTGACTCCAGCCCTCCCTAGCCTTGCACATGAGGGAGGAGAAATACCCACCTCCTGCCACCTCTAGCCTTCCTGCTTCACATAACGGGGGTTGCAGTGAGGGGAGCTGAAAAGCAGGGGTGGGGTCCCAGTCCAGGGGTGTAGGTTCCGTGAAAGACTAAGAGCTCACCATGCCTTTCTCCACACCTTGCCACCACACCACCTTGTACTAGAACAGGGGATTGCAGCTAAAAACTGCAAGACTCAAACCCTCTGTTAAGGAGTCTCTAAGGAAAGTGGAGACAAAAACAAGGGCATTATATCCATTTATTGACAAAGTCTTGAAGTAGCCTCCTCTGAATGGTGAGATTCAGAATGGTGAGATTAAGATTTTTGTTATTGTTTGTGAAATTTTCTTAATACTGTATACTTGGGGGGGGGCAGGGAGTTGTTAAGTTTGCGTTAAAAGCTAAAATCCTCAGGAGGCGTAATACTTCACTTACCTTATAGGAACCCCTTTTATCCAAAGCACAGAGAAGGCCAGCCAGCTAAAAGGAATTTCCATTGGAAATATGACACTCCGTCTGGAAAGAAGGGCAGATAAGTGAGGCGGCGTTGGGCTTTATTAGGTGCAGGTCCATGGGCAGTCAGTGTGGAGTGGAGGCTGCCTGGGAATCCAGGGCAAAGAGAAGGGAGCCAAGCGAACAGTAAGGTGTGGCGAACAGAGGATAAGATGGACCTTAATGACTCTGTAGGGAGGTTGTCGTTCTCTTCAAGGCTCTGGAGAACTGAGTTATGGAGTAATCTGTCATCAGCCCCTGCACTCAGCAGCAGCATTTGGATGGTAATGGACATGAACTAGACGATGTCTTAAGGCGGTGCCTGCTCTGAGGTCCTAGCGTTACTTCACGGAGAAGTAGACCACTGGTTATTGGCTTCCTGTTGCCAAGGTAACAACTTAGGCTATAGACATTTCTGTCCATTGTTCTTGTACATCTAGGTTAACACACTTATAAATGCCGGAGGCAGTCCTCTTCTCCAGATAGAATGCTCCCTGCCTTCTCCTTCCTCACCCCCCACCCCACCCTCATAGCTTCCTGAGTCTGTCCCACACACACAACTCATTCATCTCATCCCAAGGTCCCGAAAGGTCTCATCCATTAGAACATCAATGCAAAGTCCAAAATATTATCTAAATGTTATCAGTTCTGTGTCCACGAGTCTTTCTTTCTTTTTTTTTTCCTCTTTACTTAATCCCTTCATCCTTTCCAGCCAGCCCCCGGCCTCCCGCCCTTTGACAGCTGCCAGTCTGTTCTCAGTATCCATGCGTGTGTCTCCTTAATTCCAAATGTGTAGCAGAAACTGCAAAACTGTCATTCTCCAGAGCAATTAAGGTCTTGCTTTCTAGCAGTGTCATCAGTTTGGCTCAAGTAAATTCTTCTAAAAATTCTCTACGGGTTTGGACTTTCTTATGTTGGCATCATCAAAAAAAACAACAAACCTTTTGTGTGAATGAATACATGGTCCTTTCTAATTTTGTCATAACCAATTACCACCAATTTGGGGGCTTGAAACAGCCAAATGAATCAGTGTTCTGTAGGTCAGAAATCTGGCACAGGTGTCACTGAACTAAAGTCAGGGGGCCCCACGCAGTCTTCCCTTCTGGGTCTTCATATGTTTCCTGGTCGCTCGGCGGTTGGCAGAATTCAGTTCCTTGCGGTTGTAGGACTGAGGAGACCAGCCTTTCTTTGCTCTGCATTAGGCTGCTAGGGCTACCATACAAAGTGCCATGGACAGGTGGCCTCAATAGCAGAATTTTATTTCTCACAGTTCTGGAGACTAGAAGTCTGAGCACAAGCCATGGGCAGGATTGACTTCTGAGGCCTCTCTCCCCATCTTAACGATGATCTTCTTCTCCCTGTATCTTCACAGGGACCTTCCCCTGTTGCCTGTGTCCTGAGCTCCTCTTCTGATAGGGCCACAAATCACACTGGATTAGGGCTCATCCCAGTGACCCAACTTCAACTTAATTACCTCTTGAAATGTCCTATCTCTAAATACAGCCATATTCTGAGGTCCTGGGGGCTAGGACTTCGATCTGTGAATTTTTTGGAGAGGGGGCACAGGTCATCCCCTAAAAGCCCACCTTCCCTGATATTCAAAGCCAGGGTAGTCTAGTCTGCATATTTCCTCCCAGTCCTGCTCCCCTCTTCCTCTTTTAAGAGCTCATGTGACTAGACAGGGCCCATTTGGATAATCCAGGACAATCTCCATGTCATGAGGTAAACTGATCTGCAATCTTAATTCCATCTACAACCTTCCCTTTTGCCATGTATGGTAACATATTCACAGGTTCTGGAACTAGGGCATATACATAGCTATATGTTTTGGGGGGGTCATACTTTTGCCTGTCACACTAACCAAGAAAGGGATTACTTTTAAGCAAATTCATATTCTCTCATCAAAAGTCCCTTGGGGCCAAACGGGGAAAATTTTCTCCTTCCTATTTTTCCCCTCTCCACCGAGGAAGAGACTCCTGACCCCTCCTCACACTTTTGCAGTTGTAGGTCTGGAGTACGTTCTTTTTAAACATTTAATTTATTATTGCTTTTTTTTGTTATTGTTGGAGTATTGCAGATATCCCTCATTTCCTCCCTTATCCCCCCCCCCTTTCACTCAGCCCCCATCCACCCCACCCCACCCCTGGCCATCACCACACCATTGTCTGTGTGCATAGACTATGCATGTCTGCATATATGTCTGTGGTTAGGCTCTCTTCCCATCCTGCTCCCCCAGCCCCCCCTGAGAGCTGCCAGTCTGCTCCATGCATCCCTGTCTCTGGACCTGGTCTGTTCCTCAGTTTATTTCTCACGGAAGCAGAGTTCATTCGTCAGCCGTGTCTGAACCCAGTCTGTTCAAGTAGCTACACTGGCAGAGGCTGCAGTCCCTGCAGTCCAGGGCAGACACCAGGACTCACACTTCCTTTGTCCCCTGGTGCCACCCCATTGATCAATAGGGAGGCTGGGAACTTTTCCTCGGGCAGAGGCGTCTCAACTCCAACCTTCCCATTTCTCCTTTTACTCTGCATCCAGCCTGGCTGGCACCTCGTCTTGATGAGTGAGTGAGGAAGTCAGGCTAGACTTGCCCTCTGCACTCCTCTGTCTTTTCTCCCGCGCAGGAGGACAAAGAGCCACACTTTGGTCTGAGTCACATTCTCCAATACCATTTTTTTTTTAAATTATTTTTTTTATTAAGGTATTATCTGTGTACATAGCTTATCATTGCCCCCCCCCCCATAGATGCCCTCCCTCCCCAGAGTTTTGTGTCCATTGGTTGTTCTTATATGCAAGCATACCAGTCCTTCGGTTGATCTCTTATCTCCCCCAGATCTCCCTACCCTCCCCCCTCCCCCCCCCCCGCTGTCATTTGACAGACTGCCTGTTGTTTTACTGTCACTATATCTATCTTTCTGTTCATTCGTTTATAATGTTCTTTAATATCCATAAATGAGTGAGGTCATGTAGTGTTTCTCTTTCATTGACTGGCTTATTTCACTCAGCATGATGCTCTCCAATTCCATCCAGGTTACTGCAAATAATGAGAATTCCTTCCTTTTTATGGCAGCATAGTATTCCATGGTGTAGATGTACCATAGTTTTCTGATCCATTCATCTGCTGACGGGCACCTAGGCTGTTTCCAAATCCTAGCTATTGCAAATTGTGCCACTTTTTATACAAAATCCTGCTTTGATCAATTGTACCAGTGCCCGATAATCTCAGAGCAGGGCTCTGTGGACAAAGGGTGCTTGCAAAACCATTGTCATTCAGATTTCCTTTCAGATTTAGCAGGAAACTATCCTGCCAAGTCTGTCAGCCTGTAGTGAGGAGGAAGGCAGCCTGCAATTCAAGCGAGGCTGCCTGTTTCCCTCTGATAGTGCACCTGTGTGGAGACCAGCGGTTTACTTGGAGCATTCTGGGGTCTTCTATGGCAGTGTTTCCCAAAGTGTGGTACATGTACCCCTAGGGGTACGGGAAGAATTTGGTGGGGGTACGTGTTGCACCGGAGTTTGGTGGGGATATGCACTGAACTGTGCTTAGCTGCGCCTAATTCTACCTTCTCATGAGTCAAGTCAAGACAGTCTTGTGAGGCGTGAGATGGTCCGGTGTGCAAATAAATGTTATTTATAATATAACTTTTATTTATATTTTATTATCAATAATTTTATTTTTCATTTATTATTATTATTTTGTGCATGTCCCAAAAAATAAATAAATATATTTTGATTGTTATTAAAATGCATCTTTTTTTTTGATGAGGGGTACTCAGCGTTATGAAAATTATAGAAGGGGTACACATATGTCAAGTTTGGGAAACACTGTTCTATGGGATAGTTTAAAAGGAGGCTGATCTATAGGATCCCCTAATTGCCCCTACTTTATCCATAAAAACTTAATTTTTATCTATTTGAGTTTCACCTAAGCTTTCAGCGGAACAAGATTAGCTGGTGCTAAAAGCACTGTGATAATCCATCACACTGACATTAGTAAACCTATTGTGGTATCAGCGGCGTATATTATGTGACAATCAACTTTTGCTACTTTCCTGCAAGAGCAGTAGAGAAAATCATATTAAATTTGAAATAAAATAGTTTTTTTTTAAGTGAAAACTTGGTAATATATCAAAATTATAGTCTGGTGGAGATAGCGTATTGTTGCAGCCCCATCAGAGCTAGCCTCTCGTCTTCTGCTAACAATGCTCTGATTTTACTCTCCCAGTCATCCTTGCCCTGCCTGCCAGCCATGTGCTTCCGGAAAGGCTTCACATCTGCTCCTGGGTGAGCATTGGACCCAAGTCTGTCCAATCAGAGCATCCGGTTCTTCAGCCACAGTGATTGGTGTAGGAATGATCAGATAACGAAATCAAAGACAATGAGATATAATGAGGCATTTTATAAAGTACCGGAGGAGAGGTACTTCATTTTCCCTATTGTCTTTAACTTGGAGGGATGTAAGCCTGAAGCTCGTAGTCGTCCTGCCACCACGTGGAACCTAAGAATGAAGCCACAGGACAGAGTCCAGAGGACAGGCTCATGATAACATTTCATCCGAACCTCTGATTTCAGCCTTGCCTGTAGTTAACCCACACCTTGAACTGCTTACTCATGCAAGCCAATGAAGTTCCTTTATGGGTAAACCAGTGTGGATTAAGTTTTCTGGTGTGTGTGTGTGTGTGTGTGTGTGTGTGTGTGTGTGTTTAATCAAAAAAAGACTCTTAATTAGCTAGCAAGTTTTTATGTTCTATAATAGTAACTTAAACCTATATCTGAGAATATTTAGTGATTTTCTGAAATACAAATATAGCTTTCATTGTCACACAGGTAATACAGCAGAAGATGTCAAAATGTATAGTTTAAAGAATGATGTCTCAGAATATTAGGTTGGTAAATATGTGGATTTTTTTCTTAACCGTAAAGGTTAAACTATATTACAGCCTTAAGCTCTCTGAGCAACTCAGATCAAGCTCCCAGTAGAGTTGGCCCTATGACTATTTTGGCTGTGTTTTGAGAGCCATGTAAAAACCCTTTCTCTCAAAGTAGTATTTCCACAGACTTGCTTGGCCTCTTGTAATACAGATCAATAACATAACATGCTAGAAGGGAGATGCTGTGGGGGCCTAACAGATTATATAGTCATCTCATTTTATAATGAGGAAATTAAGAATTAAAGCACCAAATCATTTGTGTACAGTCACCCTGGTTGTTAACGGCAGCTTGGAACTTGGCCCCCACATTCCTGCCCCAGGATGTGTCTGTGTCCTCAGCCCCTAAGACTATTACCGCTCAAGCCCTTCCACACCAGTGTCTTTTATTCATTTCTGTGTTAGCACACTAGTCTTTTAAGGACTAGTCATATGTAGCACGGCCACCAAGGACCCCAATGGCTTTCATTCAAGCCAGTTTATTGAGTGCCAGATTCTCTGCAGTCACACATGAAAGGCACACTGTTACATGCTATGGTGAATGTCAGGGAGGTGTGCACTCATATGCTGGATAACAAATGCTCTACAACCTAATGACATGTTGTTAAATGGTAACAACAGTTTCATTATAGTGATTTTTTTTGTGTATCAGGAATTCAGTGTAGTTCTTCTGCTGCACATGTCATTGCCTGTCACGTGGAGTTTATCCTTGTTTCTGTGGCTGCTAGAAAGGTCTGGAGAGTCCGAAATGTCTTCTCCTCACGTCCTGCCTGGTTTCTAGGCTAGCATGGATGAAAAGTGGGGGCTCAACGAGGTCCTCTCTCTTCGCAGCATCTCTCTTTAGCTGTTGTTTTATAGCTTTTTACCTAAATTTATATGTGGAAGTCCTCATTACCCCCAGTGCCTCAGAATGTAACCTTATTAGGAGACAGGTTCATTAAAGAGGTGATCAAGTTAAAACGAGGCATTAGGATGGGCCTTGGTCCAAGATGATGGGTGATGGTGTCCTTCTAAGAAGGAGTGTTTACACACAGACACACCTACTGAGAAGGTGAGGTAGAGACATAGGGAGAAGATGGCCCTGAACAGACCGAGGAGAGAAGCCTGGAGCTGGTTCTCTTCCCTGCCCCTCAGAAGGAACCAGTGCCTTGATCTCAGACATCTAGACTCCAGCACTTTCTGTCATTTAAGCCCCCTGGTTTGTGGTACTTGGTTACAGAAGCCCTGGTAAGCTAATATAGCTGGACAGTTCTACGTCTTTTAAAAAATATATATTTTATTGATATTTTACAGTGAGGAAGGAGAGAGATAGAGAGCTAGAAATGTCGATGAGAGAGAAACATCAACCAGCTGCCTCCTGCACACCCCCCACTGGGGATGTGCCCGCAACCAGTGTACATGCCCTTGACCGGAATCAAACCCGGGACCCCTCAGTCCGCAGACCTACGCTCTACCACTGAGCCAAACCGGTTTCGGCGAGTCCTACTTCTTATAAAGTGACTCAGGACTCTAAAGACCAAGGGAGAAGCTGTCTGAGGTTGGGCCCAGCCCTGGCCCATTGTTACGTCTGCCATAATCACTTGGCCAGAGCAATCAGCACAGTTCAGATTCACAGGGGCAGGAATGAACCCCACCTTCTGAGAGGAGAAATGGCAGATACTTTTACCGGTCAGTTCTTTTGCATCTACCACAATGAGAGGAGACATGAGTTGGAGGATGCAACGAGATTCCTGATTTTAGAGAAGGTATGCCAATAAGATCACCTGCTCTTACTTTGATAAGAAATTATAAACTTTATGTATTCTCACTAAGCTTGTAAAGTTTCAATCCCAGTAAACGAGCACATGTTCTCATCAATGGCTGGGGTCGAAAGAAAGCAAGCACAAAGGCCCGATTCCCTCTTTAGTCACAGCTTAACACGCAGTTCTTTCAGTGAGGGCTTAGGTTAGTGTCTGGCTGCCATTCAGTCCTGCCTGGAAGAGTTTAGAAAACCTGCTTCCAGTTCTAAGCCAGCCTCTAACAGGCTGAGATACCTTGGGCAAGCCAATTTACCTCTCTGCACTTACATTTCTTCACTGAAAATGTGAGAACTAGGTCATTCTCAAAGGTTTGATCCAGCCATGAAATTGTATGAATCTTGATTAATTTTCTTCATTACATACTAAGGAAATCAAAATTCCCACAAATGGACTTCATGAATATTATTTTAAATTTTGCACTCACTATTCCTTCAGCCTGCTGAATCTTTGAAGAGCTGAGCTACTATCTTAGTTAACTTTTAGTGTTTATGGTCTACTTTATCTGCTCCACTGTGACTGAAAACAGACTATCTTCCAACTAGTTCAGTTCTGGGCTTCTCTGCTGAGGCCTGAAAACAGGGTTAATTGGGACAACTCTGCCAGGAACTTTGACCACACACCACTTGTCCACTAAACTTCCAACAAAGACCATGTACTGGCCTCACAGTTCCTGTGGGATGAAGGTCACTCCGCAGCGGCCCCTGCCAGAAGCTGTGACTCACGGATAAAAGATCCTGTGGGCAGTGAACTCTCCCCAGAGCCCTCCCATCGCACAGGCAGGCTGCTTTTGTAACACCCACACACCTTACATTTTATGCCACAGATAGCATTTCAAGCCTCCACTTACAAAGATTTATTGTCAAGCTCAGAGGTCAGAGGAATTGAATAAAACAGGTATCAGTTTAACAGGAACTGCTGTGTGAAATACTCTCCTTCTTCAGAAAACTCTCCGAGCCCTGCGCAGGCCTATAACAGGTCTGGTGGAATGACCTCTTTGAACCACTAAAAGCTCATTTACACACCCCTCGTAACTGATCCTTTAGTTCGGGCCTTTTTTTTTTGAGCCACTGCTTTCTTTGTCCTAAGCTTCAGAGCATACCCCTGATCAAAGCAATTTTAAAAGGTCTCACATTGTTGAAGAAAATCAAATACAGAAATCTCTCTGCTGACCTCGTGATCAGCAGTCTGCTTAAAAAATGGCAGAGGGCTTATCGATGTGATGTGAATGCTCTGCTTCCCTTAGGAACAGAGCCGTTCATCCTTATTCCACCCGGGCACCCATGTGCCATCTCCTGTTCCTGATCGCAGAGGAAAGGTCCTTAAAAACACCAATCTTCACTTCGCTTCTTCTCCCCTCTAGCTCTCTAATTTACATGTTTGAACTTACCTTTCTTCACCTCCTTGGCATTATACATTTTCTGAGTGAAGCTTAATCGTTAATGAGTGCTCAGCAAGGACAGATTCTTTTTCAGACACACAAGCCCTTTTCCAGAAGAGTCTGCCCCATGATCTGTCTTAACCCCATACCACAACCTATGCACAATCCTCAGGGAGACTAGGCTAAAGATACTCCACAACAGCTCACAGCAATTTACCAGGGATAATATTCATTTCTGTACATTTTTGTTCTAATATATTTTGAATCATATTTAGCTCCTGAATTTATTCCTGCCTGTTCCAGTTTCAGGACTTCATTTTTAATCTTTCTTTCCTTGTATTTGACAGTACATGATCCTTACTTTCAGTATAGCTTTACATTCCTGGGACTTTTAATTAATTAATTAATTAATTAATTTTTTTTTTTTATCAAGGTCATCTTTTGTAGAACAACTTCTTCCAACTTCAGTTCTTCAGTCCAAAGTCTTGGTCATGATTCCTTTGGCTCGCAAATTAACTTTATCTTCCCAGCATGCTGAGTAGAGGGACTTAGGAATAATTTTGCATGAAAGAGATTCCTGTGTGTGCTGTCATAATGTGGGCTCCAAAATTATGTTTCTGAAAACAACTATTTCAAATGACAACTTATGTAAATCTATATGCTTGTGTCATAACAATGATTAAATATAATAACAAACATGAGTAACACATGTTGATAAGCAAACATGACTAGGAAATAGTTATATTTATAGGCTTTACGTAATATGAAGACTACAACAGAATATAGAAATAGCTTCATAGTGTCCTAAATGTTGAAGTAACTCAATATAAATGATTGTATCATGAATGGGTCTCAATAGACAACCTCTTAAAACATTAAAAAATTCCTCAGTTTCCCATATGAAAATATGTCAAGAAGAAAATGTTTAACAGTTTGGTAGGTTAAGTGTTAGAAGCTAAGGATAAGTCAGGCCTCTTTTCACTAAATATAATGAGTAATCTTTTTCTTCCTACAGTTTAGAACCTAGTTAGACACTATGAGAAATTTGAGTTGGTAGACAGATAAATGATCTCTAGCTCCTTCCTTCCTTCCTTCTTTCCTTCCTTCCTTCCTTCCTTCCTTCCTTCCTTCCTTCCTTCCTCCTTCCTTCCTTCCTCCTTCCTTCCTCCTTCCTTCCTTCCTTCCTCCTTCCTTCCTTCCTCCTTCCTTCCTTCCTTCCTTCCTTCCTTCCTTCCTTCCTTCCTTCTTCCTTCCTTCCTCCTTCCTTCTTCCTTCCTTCCTTCCTTCCTTCCTTCTTCCTTCCTTCCTTCTTCCTTCCTTCCTTCTTCCTTCCTTCCTTCTTCCTTCCTTCTTCCTTCCTTCCTTCTTCCTTCCTTCTTCCTTCCTTCCTCCTTCCTTCCCCCTTCCTTCCTTCCTCCTTCCTTCCTTCCTTCTTTTCTTCCTCTTCCTTCCTTCCTTCCTTCCTTCCTTCCTTCCTTCCTTCCTTTTTTCTTCCTTCCTTCCATTTGTTTATTTATTATTTCAGAGAGGAAGGGAGAGGAAGATATAGAAACATCAATGATGAGAAAGAATTATTGATCAGCTGCCTCCTGCATGTTCCCTATTGGGGATTGAGCTGGCAACCTGGGCATGTGCCCTTGACAGAAATAGAACCTGAGACCCTTCAGTTTGTAGGTCAATGCTCTATCCACTGAGCAAAACCAGCTAGGGTTCTCTAGCTTATTTTTAAAAAAAATATATTTTATTGATATTTTACAGAGAGGAAGAGAGAGAGATAGAGAGCTAGAAACATCGATGAGAGAGAAACATCGACCAGTTGCCTCATGCATACCCCCTACTGGGGATGTGCCCGCAACCAAGGCACATGCCCTTGACCGGAATCGAACCCGGGACCTTTCAGTCCGCAGACCGACGCTCTACCCCTGAGCCAAACCGGTTTCGGCTCTCTAGCTTATTTTAAAAAAATATATTTTATTGAGTTTTTACAGAGAGGAAGGGAGAGGGATAAAGAGCTAGAAACATCGATGAGAGAGGAACATTGACTAGCCCCACTACTGGGGATGTGCCCGCAACCAATGTACATGTATGTCCTTGACCGTAATTGAACCTGGGACCTCTCAGTCTGCAGGCCGACGCTCTATTCACTGAGCCAAACTGGTTTTGGCTCTAGCTTGCTTTTATTTTATTTATTTATTTATTTTTTTAAAATATATTTTATTGATATTTTACAGAGAGATATTTTACAGAGAGATATTTTACAGAGAGATATTTTACAGAGATAGAGAGCTAGAAACATCGATGAGAGAAACATCGACCAGCTGCCTCTTGCACACCCCCTACCGGGGATGTGCCCGCAACCAAGGTACATGCCCTTGGCCGGAATCGAACCTGAGACCTTTCAGTCCGCAGACCGACGCTCTACCACTGAGCCAAACCGGTTTGGGCGGCTCTAGCTTGCTTTTAAACTTCAAACAAAATTTGGAGAATATGTGTGTGCATTTGGGGCAAGTGTAGAGATTTAGATAGAACTTTCAAGATAATAATTTAGTGTTCTCTCTGTTTTACAAATTTTTAAATAGAATATAAGTATTTTATAACTCTACCACACACACAAAGTTAAAGCCCCCTTATAATTATGCCCAGGAATGACTAGTTCCTTTCAGCTTCCTTTCCTATATGATGAAAATAACAATATTTACCTTCTTCATAAAGATGTTGAGACAATGAATTTTCTAATGTGAATAATGTGTTTTGAAGATGAAAAGCTTCTTGTAAAGTCTAAATGTTATTTTTATTATGCATACATTTATGAGGGATCACAGGTACTCAATTCTGAAGAATACATTAAAGCTAAAATTCATTATGAATAATCTTTGTGGTTGTAACTTGAATTAAATATAAAGGTAAAAGACAACGTTCTTAGCCTCAGCTGGTACTGATTTTGTTCAGCTTTTCCTTGTACATAGATTGTATCTCAAAATTAGACACAGTTAACTTTTAAAAATTATGTGATGTTTGGCTTTCATAGCCTTGTCCATTCTTGTTAAAAATTTCCATTATAAAACTTTAATAAAAGAGTGGCTCTTTTCATTTATTTTGTGACTTTGGGAACTGATAGGTACAGTTTTAGGTTTTATTTTCTACTCATCAACAATAAAATTTTGGCCAAAAGGCATATGGTTATAATATTCTCGATCCTTATATGCTTTCTTTATTGCAAAGAAAAAAAAGTTTAATTTTGTTCAGTGTATTCCTTCTGCCTCTGGAACAGTAAGTTCTATTATCATGGCGGGACCTTGGTGAAGTTCTCTTGGGTTTGTAATCAAAGTGACTCTTGAACTTTTCTTGACTTTGTGCTATAGTCATGTATTTCAAAGATAGATTAGAGACACATTTTTACTTAACTTGTGACACTTGGCATTTTATTCCCAGGCAGCTATCTGCTAGGAATAATATCTATTTCTCCTTGGCTGTGTCCGCAGATCTATTAGGATCTGGCTCAAAAGCTGAAACATGAGCCTGACATGAATGCCAGCGGCAGTCACCTTACTGACTTGTTCTGCCATCTCTGTGCTGGGGCCTGAGGCTTGCCTGCCATCCACCCAAAGAGACATAGGCTATCTCAATAGAAAAAAAAATATTTATTTGTCTTTTTTGAAAAACTTGTATTTTAGCCTATTTCAAATGAAGGTATTTGGGGGAAAGGGGTGGCCAGTTCTAGATGTGGGGTGTGTGTGTGTGTGGGGGGGGAGTCCCTCTAAAGAGTATTGCCGAAGCAACACCCTCACCTCCTATTGCTTCACTTCACTTCTGTAAGACATTGTCATTTATTTGTAATCAATCTCTAGTCTGGAGGATGTTCAGACCAGTGATACATATAGCTAACGAAGAGTGAAAATTGTTGTTCTCCCTCTTACAATTAACATTCATTCGTTGTTAAGTGTGAGGACTGCTAACTAGCACAATAGACAAAGATGTTTACTGAAATAGGGCTTCATTGTCTTGAAAGCTAATGCTTGTTTTAGAGAAGATGGGATTGACTCCGTGCTCACTAGAAGCATCAAGCCTATTTTTAAAGTGCTTTAAAGAAGTTCAAATGAAGGCAACACAGTTAAAGGCTTTTTTGGATAAGCAAAACATTGGTTTGGCCAGGGGAGAGCTACGTACATTGAAGACTGCTTCGGGGGCAGATCAGAGGTGGATACTCATTCCCTTATTCACTTGCCCGATTTTATATTGAGTAGGTCCTGTATGTCAGGACTGTGATCTATGAAGGATACAAAAAACAAAACAAAAAACTCTGCTTTTCCAGATATTATGTCTAGTGGAAGGAATCAAACAGCTGAGGAATAAAAAAAAATCTTGTGCCTTTCCACAGTGTTGGTCATTCCATACTTCACCTAGGATGAATGTCCAGAAATCAGGTGGGAAGTGACAGAGGGAGAGGGAGAGGGAGAGAAAGAGGGAGAAGGAAAGGGAGAGAGGGAGAGGGAGAGGGAGAGAAAGAGGGAGAAGGAAAGGGAGAGAGGGAGAGGGAGAGGGAGAGAGAAAGAAGAAGGAGGAGGAGGAAGGGAAGGGAAGGAAAGGATAGAAGAGGCTAAATTTTTCTCAAAATGCAAAGCAAAATTTCAAAAACAACAGCATAAAAAGATAATTTAACTCCTGGAAATTCAGGACAGATGCCGGAGAATCTCACGTGTCCCAGGCATAGCCATTTGACACTCCCCTGCTTGGCTGGCTGTCTTGGGAGACTCCTGAACTGCTGCTTGATCCTAACTCACAGCTGTGATGAGTCAACTGAAGTTGATGAGGATCCAATTATAAGAAACTATTATGTATTTTTAATTTAAAAAAAAATGGAAACTTTGCAAGGAAGGGGCATTGAATTTCTATTAATATTCTGCCTTAACGCATTTAAATTCATAGAGCTTGGATGAAGTGATCATTAAGAACATAGCATCATTCAGTACTGACTTCACTGTCACCTTCTCGCACATCAAGAAGTCTAGGTTTCCTGGGCCCTCCATCTCTCCCTCCTCTGCCTTCCAATCCACCCGTGCTCCAGGTCCCAGCCCTGGCTGCACACTAGAATTGTGTGAGGAACTTGCAGAAACGTAATACCTGGTTCCGATCCCCAAGTTGAGAGTCAATTTATCTTATTTGTGGCCCAGGCACTGGTGTTATTTTTCATCTCCAGGTGATTCTGAAAAGTAGCCAGTATTGAAAACCACTGCCCTGAAGCCTTCCACGTCTCCTCGGGAACTCAGTCGGTAGTCTTAAAACCCCTGTGTACTTACCTATTACTAGTACTTGGCCAGTTTCCTTCTTCTTGCACTAATAGAAACAGGCCGTTTCCTGAGGACACTGTTTCCTCTGCAGTATTCTACCTCTCAGGCCTTCAGTGCTTCCTCCTCTTCTCATGCTCAGTCAATGTCATTGACTCGCTTATTCCTCTACTTAAGGAAAAATAATGATTAGAGGGAAAGCCCTCATCTTCCCATAATACATCTTTCCATCTTCCTGTGTCTGTGCCTGTCACTGTCTTCCCTGCTGGTAACACGATTGGCATGGGCCGGCTGGCATCGAAGGCCAGCCCTTCAGTTTCTGCACTCGCCTCTCACCTACTCAGGGGCTGATGCTTCTATTAACCCCTCTGTCTCCTTTTCCACCAAACTTTTTGTCACTATTAGATTCTTCATATCCACAGAGGTGATATTAAAATAACATAAATGTAAGATATGAGTACTGATTAATCACTGTGGAAGGAACCGGAACAATCTGTATTCCAGGTGAATAGCATCTGGTTTGCCCATCAAAATAAAACGAGCCTGTTTCAGTGTCACTCAGCTTAATAAACACTTCCCCTTCTTCACACAGACCCTTCTCCTCCTGCTCCTTCTTCCAGCCTTCTTCTCTGCCCCTTTCCATTGCAAAACATTGTGGTCTCTACTTACTGTCTCCTCATCCCATTCACCTTGGTTCTTTCTTCAATCGGACTATCACCACATCACTCCAGTAAAAATCTCTTATCAATGACACTAGTATTCTTCACACTGCTGCATGAGGGGGGGGGGGAGGTCTTTATCTATCTCGTCTTTATCTACCCTCAGCAGCACTTGATATCACTCTCTTTCCTTGAAGCACTTGCTTAGTGAAAGTATTGTGATATTGACATTTTTGTACTTGGGCAAAATTTCAGTTGATGCATCATACTCATTGTTTTGTATTAATGATTAACTCATTTGGTTCAAAACTTAAAAGAAAATACTTGAGTACTCCTGCAAAAATGTCAGACCATAAAATAATGTGTATGTTTTTATGAGGGTATGCTGGTTAAAGCACAACTATTTGATTGCCATTACTGAAACAAATAAAATGCATCCAGAGAAAGTTTCACCTTTGCGTTTAGAGAATCATAAAATGCCCGATTGTCTGGACTGATTAAAATAAAAATTAAAGTATGTCTCACATGGAACAAAATAGAAAATGAATCTTCCATAATTCAACTCAGGATATAATGAACTTCTCTCAGGAAAGAGAAATAGCTCAACATTCTAAACATTAGGGCCAGAATACATTAAATTATTAGGGGTTGCCCAGCTGGTGTGGCTCAACGGTTGACCCAGTAACCAAGAGGTCACCAGTTCTATTCCCCCTCAGGGCATATGCCTGGGTTACAGACTTGACCCCCAGTGTGGGGCATGCAGGAGGCAGCTGATCAGTGATTCTCATCATTGATGTTTCTATCTCTCTCTCCCTCTCCCTTCCTCTCTGAAATCAATAATAAAATATATTTTAAAAATTATTATGGGTTTACTGAAAAAAATATATAATAGAAAACCTGTATCTTGAAAAATCTGAAAGAATTCAATATATCAAAATTATTTGGTATAATAAAGTAAACACAAAAGTTATTTTTATGATAATGCCTCTAATTACTTCCTATTATTGCAGAAGTAGCCAGGAAAACTATGTAAAGTCATGATATTTAGAGTGTCTGCTATGGCTGAAATGGAAAGCCTGCTTTCAGGAACAAGGAGACTAAGGAAACTCTGAGATGTATGAACTCCAATGTGACTGCTCCTGGGGCAGCTGCTCTTCACTCTCAACTCCCCTTTTGAAGGTGGCTTTGCACTTCAATATCGTGCCAAACCCAGATTCTGTTTGATCCGCAGTAGAGGCAGCTATTTTCCTAGAGGTTCCATAAGGACATAGAAAATGAGTCTCATTATATAGAGACTCGTTTGCAAACCTTAATAAAATCTTTAAAAAGTCTGTTGTTTCCCAGGAAGTGGTTCTCCCTTGCCAGTCACCTCCATTCTTTCATTGTTTCCTGAACCAAAGGTTTTCAGAGCTTGTTGCTGGTTCTGCTCTCTCGTCCACTCTGAGAACAAATGCTCTGGGGCCTCCAAAGAATGTCCCCTGACCACCTAGTGTTCCTCAGGCACATCCTCTCATGCCATCATTGCCTTCCTCAAGTGGCTCTTCAAAGCACTACAATGACCATCTTCTGTTAAGAAAATAAATTTGCCCTGTAACATTATACTGCCTTAATAGTTCCTGTTAAATTTCTAACATTTTATACACTTAATAAGAAACTGGGCTTATTTTAGCTAAAAGTCCCAATAAATCAAAGCTAGCTTTTCTATTCACAGTTGCCATGAAGAGGCTCTGCATCGGAGTGCAATGAGTTTGTATTGGACCTTATTCATGTGGAACAACCTTAATTACTGTCCTCTAATTATAATATATGATAATAATATGCAAATTTTACATTTGAATTTTTATCCAGTTTCTTTCTCTCTTTAGGCAGTAGGGAACAAATGTGTCTTATTCTTTTTTTATGAATCACATCATTCTCTTTGAAAATATTGTTCTGTGTTTTACAATGAGGAGATAAAATAAATTTCACTGGAGTGGGTAGGTGATTATTTAAAAGGTTAAGAGTTCAATTCCCTGCCAGGGCATACGCCTAGGTTGTGGGTTTGATCCCCATTTGAGGTGCATATGGCAGGCAACCCGTTAGTGTTTCTATTTCATATCGGTATTTCTCTCTCTCTTTCGCCCTTCCTTTATCTTTAATGAATATTTATTAATATGAGAAAATGTTCTCAAATATAAAGTGAAAAGAAAAGAATAAAAAATGTACATTTATCTTATAAAAGAAGAACATTGTAATAAATAGCAAAAATGTTGTAGTTTTGTACAGATGCTTTTTATTTCTTTATACTTCCATGCATTAAAAAAAAATCTGAAATGGGTAATTATAGTAATTATATAAAATTAAAAATATATAGTTATTATATACTACTAGAGGTCTGGTGCAGAGATTCCTGCACTGGTTGGGTTTCTTGGCCTGGCCTGCAGGGATTGGGCGAAACTGCCTCTCTGACATCCCTGAGGGATCCTGGATTGCGAGAGGGCAGTTCTTGGGTGACGCACCCTGGAACTGAGCTCTCTCTTCTCTGGTTCCACGTGTGCCACCCGAGAACCACAGGTGCCAAGTCACCACAGCTCAGCAGTTCCTGCTTTGAGTGTCTGCCCTCTGGTGGTCAGTGCGCATCATAGCTACCAGTTGGCTGGTCGAATGACTGGCCGGTCACTTAGGCTTTTATATATATAGATGAATATAATTATGGAAGGATAGACCTATATTTGAGAATAGAAGGAGAATTTGGGAATGAGAAAGCTGTGGTCTTTCACTGTCATTTACCACATGAACCACCCAAGATGAAGAGTGTCCGAGGCCTGTCGATGTTCCCACAGTTCTAGCAGCTGAGTAGTTTGCGACAGGAATGGTGATGATCATGCTTTCTAATTCCTGGCTATTGGTAGGCTTTGCAAATAAATATCCAACTAAATATTTTTAAAATTAAAATAAAGATGTTTAATTCAGATGCATTTCAAATAGTATGCAATGAACTGAAAGTATGGTATAGCCATTAAAAATGTTTTCTGATAATGAAGAATGAGCCTGAAACTGACAAGCTATACAGCAATGTCTTGTGTGCCCTTTTCTCTGCCCTTGGCAGACATGGGCTGCTTGTGACCTGATTCTGAAGATAAGATATGTCCACCACAAATTCAGACATGTGAGGATGTCTGGAGAACTGGTGGGTAGGCCATAGAGGAGGGATATGCAGGAAGAAAAGGGGGGCATACAAGCCTGGCCTAAAACAAAGCCTTCACAACCCAAATGCAGAGGCAATTTTAAACAAGGAGCCCTGTGTCCGTCACTTATGTCAGGGATATTCTTATATCAGCACTAGGCTTACCTGGAGAATGCTCACCTGCATGCCTGTATGTATACATATACACATAAACATGCTCTCCTCTTTTTCAAAGAATTTTGATCGGGGTCCTAGGTAAAGTTATGTTTTAAGGAGAGCTAAAAAGCTATTTTTACTAAAAAGACAATTGGTGCAAGATGTAATTTAAAAGGAATTGAAAGGTATCCATGCCACGTTTCTCAGGAATGCTGAATTAATTGCTTCTGAGTCTGGAGGACTCCTGAAAATAAAGCATCACCTTGGCACCTGCCAGCCTTGAGTCGTCAGCAGTCGAGGGCTCTAGGGTGTTGGCAAAGGGCCAGGTGGCCGGGGAACGCTGGCACCTGAAAAGGGAGATGGACACAGTGGAGCTGGCAAATCAATCTTTTCCTGTAGACCCTGGGAATGGAAGGAGACATTCATGTACTATGCTAGGGGCTGGGCTTTAGCATAAGAGAAGTAAGGTCTGAGACCCACTGTTTCTTACATGTCCTCAGTTATAAAACATGGAGAGATCTTTGGGATCCAGTAATGGGAGATAGTTAACTTAAGTACAAAATCCTGATCTTAACAAGTAAAAAAAAAATGTAAATGGCCATGTTTCTTAAAACAACTTTGGTAAGTCACATTACAATAGATAGGTTCTACCTTTTCATATATTCTTTGTAGATACCGAGTTTTTTTTCTTCTTTTTCTGAAATTGTAATTAGTAAATAAAAAAACAACCATAATTCAGATACCACGGCCATTCTAATTTCCACATGTTCTGTTCTTTCAAACATGAAATGTTAGAAATAGAAGTGACCTTTGAATCCCAGCTCAACGATACATTTCGTTGGGAATAGAAGCCTGCAAGTGACTTTGTTGTCGATGGAAGTTGGGTGTCCACTGGTGGAAGTGGTAGATCCCTTCCCTCACTCAGAGCTGAGAGTCGGGTCCTTACAACATCTTGAGACAAAGAATTTTCTAAGACTCACATGGGAGGATGAGTGATCTCTACTTGTGTGGATTATATCCCTGGGTTTCAAAAGTCCCATTTCCCTTACACCAGTCCTGGAATATATGCATCTGCGGATTCAGCAGAGCCAACAGCAAAGCCAGTGCCCAGAGTTTTGCTCCATGATGGAGCTGGGCCTGGCACAGTGTCAGGCTGGTTCCAGTCCATCAGTCCATTGTCTGTGGTGGGGGGTCCACATGGCTGAGAGCTATGTGGGAAAATGTGGGGGTGTAAGAGTCCCGTAGGTCAGGAGCCAAGGTCAAGAGAGGGAACTCCTTTGTTTAGGGTTTTAAATGTCTCAGATTTCAAGTTCTTGCATTGGTCAAGCATATCTCGGCTATTTCACCCAAATTTTACTGGGCTGGCTCTATTTGGCCTTCCCTTTGTCTTTTCTAGTTATTAATAACCTGTTCATTGTAACTGTATTGGTTTGACAGTGTGTGTACAGCAGAGTTGAGACTTTGTACTGGTCTTGCCTGCTAGGCCTTCACTGTGGGTTGCTCCATTTTGGAATGCTATTTGCTTTCCTCTTATCCTTTAGTTCATTCATTAACTGTTTTGGGAAGCTGTTTTTAAATTTTCTGGTTCCAGCATTCAATGTATCATCATACTTTTCTAATTCTCACTTTCTCACAATTAATTTTGAGTCTTTTTTTCATTTTCCAATTTCTGACTTTATCCACTTCATATTAACTTATATGAATGGAAAAAAATGCAAATAAGAAAGAACAGTTTGGAATGAATCCCCAGGCCAACGCTCTATCCACTGAGCCAAACCAGTTAGGGTGAGCTTTCTAATTCTTTTAAAACATATATATTTTAATGATTTTTTACAGAGAGGAAAGGAGAGGAATAGAGAGTTAGAAACATCGATGAGAGAGAAACATCAATCAGCTGTCTCCTGCACACCCGCTACTGGGGATGTGCCTGCAACCAAGGTACATGCCCTTGACCGGAATCAAACATGGGACCTTTCAGTCCACAGCCAATGCTCTATCCACTGAGCCAAACTGGTCAGGGTGAGATTTCTAATTCTTTAGCAGTTTGTTCTCCAGATGCCACGTGCAGGGTTGCAGATACCATGCCAGTTTGTGAGTACCTTTAGAACTGCATTTTTTAAAAATAAATATATTTTATTGATTTTTTTACAGAGAAGAAGGGAGAGAGCTAGAGAGCTAGAAACTTCGATGATAGAGAAACATCCACCAGCTGCCTCCTGCACACCCCGCACTGGGGATGTGCCCGCAACCAATGTACATGTCCTTGACTGGAATCGAACCCCCGGGATCCTTCAGTCCATAGACCAATGCTTTATCCACTGGGCCAAACCAGTTTCGGCTAGAACTGCATTTTGGAACTGAAAGAGAATTAAGGAAATGACTCTTAGCACAAATGGGAAATGAAGCATTGTTATGTGAGAAACTGTTGAATTCATGCTGAGTTAAGTATTTTTATTTCCTCTTACTGGATCCTCGGGAACTCTGAAACAGTGCTATTCGTATTCAAGGATCTGTCTGCCTCAGTCATAGAGGAGCACTGCTTAGTTAGTCCATTTTATCAAAAGGAATATTGAACACAGATGTTGGTTGGATTTGCCTAGTTAAAGTATGCTCATTAACTATTACTCCTAGTGCTGTTTTTTTTTAAAAAAATACGTTTATTAATTTTTTAGAAAAAGATAGGGATAGAGAGATAAAAACATCAGTGAGCAAAACATTGATAGGTTGCCTCCTGCACACCCTCTACTGGGGATCTAGCCTGCCACCTGGGCATGTACCTTGATGGCAATTGAACCATTAACCTCTTGGTTCACGAGTCAGTGCTCAACCACTGAGTCTCTCTGTCTGGGCCCTAGTAGTTTTTTTTTTAATATTTAAAAATGTCAGTAAAGGATTTATATTAAAAAAATAATCCACTATAGAAAGATCTACACACATAAGCAAATATAAGTATATGTATCTAGCTAAATATAAGTTCATGTATATGCATGAACAGATTTTGTTCATTATTATTGTTATGGAATTGGCGTGGAAGAGGACAGTTAAACACTCGGGATGCTCAGGAAAGTAAGCCTTTATTCAGAGCAGCACTTCTGGTTCAGGGGACTCAGATCCAGATCCTGAACAACATAGACAACGAGACAGCGGCAGAGGCAGTGCAGTCCGCAGCCTGCTGTCTTCCATGGCAGCACCCTTCCAATGGCAGCAGCGATCATTAATCATTGACTAATTCATAATTTATACTGCATTGCATTAAAACCAAAATAGGATAGCATTAGAAAGAAAGTTTATTTCAAAAACCTTCATTAGTTATCAAATCGGGAAGAACCAAGTTAGTCAATGGGGCTGAAATGCTGTAACCATTAACTACACTTGGAAATAGTGATGATGTGAAATTTTTGGACTGGAACACACGATGCTCCCCTGGGCAGAATGGTTCCCAGGTTCTTTGTGGGAATCAAAGAATGAAAACCACTGACAGAAGTGGTATGGCAAAGGTGAAAATTTACTGAAGAGCAAGTATAGACTCCCACATGGGGAAGGGATTCTCACAGCACAGACTCCCACATGGGGAGGGGAAAGAGTCCCACTGTATCTGTAGGTCTTTGTGCCTGGATAGTCCCTCTGATTGGTCATTATTCTCTTAGACCTGTTGCTATAGTAACTCTTGAGCTCAAAGGTTCCTCCTTCCTTATTGCTTTCCCGTTCCCTTTGGGCTTTCTTCTCCTCCTTCTGGGTGAAGGGCTTCCTCCCCTTTATTTGGTAAATATAGGCTTTCTGAGGTCCCCAGCTTCCTCACTCTATGGAAATGCACCTGTAGCCGCTTTTCAGCTTCCCTGATCCTTAGAAATGTACCTTCTGCTGCTCTGCAGCCCTGTGCTTCCTCCATGGTCCCCTTAATTTCTAACATTTCTAACATTTCATAAACCTGTCTTTTTCACCCCTAAAAAAAATTCTGTTTCAATAATTTCCCCTCCCCAATCTGGAGTCAAAAATAGTAAAATAATTCAGTAAGAGCAGGGAAAATATAGCTTCTGATATATATTTTGCATAAACACTGGGATTTAAAATCAATGGAGTACAAAACATCATAATCCTTAAAATCTTTAAGACAATAAAATAAATCAGTAAAGTAGCCTATTGTGCTTTGGAGTGTCTCAAGCAGTTATAATGTCTTTTCTAGTGCTCTGATTCCACTACAGGTATCCAGAGGTATAGCTTCTTACCTAGTTCACATCAGGACTGCATGAGATAAAAGGACACCCTAAAGTTCTGGTAACTACTTAAATCAGTTGCCACAATAGTGTTTTTTTGTGTGTTTTTTCCCCCTGTGAAGTGATACAAGTGATTTGCACTTAGCAATTCTATTGTTTATTTCATACCCCATCCTATCTGTGATCCTTGAACTCCTCATGCACATTCCCTGATAAATACATTGGCAAAGATAATTCTATATAGTGATATCTATACTGATGGATGAATTGTGAGGTAGATCTCTATTTTTGCCTCATTACCTCCCTGTATGAAGCCTGGATTTCCTATTGTTGAGGTATAAGAAGTTTATAACTATATAAGTAAGTACATTTAAAGGAATGTATAAATTTGGACTGTAAAATATAAAGGCAATTAAGGAATTTATACATTAAAAGCTCTTGCATACACTTTTACTATATAAAGTTAGGGATTAAATATGGTAAAATCTGGGGATAACTCATTTTATCAACTGCTATGAATTTTCCCCCAAAGATAATATATTTTTTTGTTTTTTATTTCCTTGAGAAATTAAAATTGAGATGATCAGATTTTCTCTCTCCAATTTATCTGGACTCAACATCCATATAAATTTACTGCTTATTTATATTTATGGTATAAAAAGTATAAAAGATTTTTATTGAACATCAATCCTACTAAAACTATCATATTCTCAGTCCTCTAATTGCATGTATCCTGTTTTATAATTAGAATTTGATTTGTTTGAAATGAGAAAGTGATTTACTTCTCCTTATTTATAAAAGGTCATTGGAAAAATTATTAACATTCTGCAAATGACTAAAGGTAGCGGTTCCTATGAAATGAGTTAATTTAACAAGGACAATGGAGAGAATTGTTTAATCCTCAAATGGCTTTCAAAACATTTATTGACTAATATTAATTTTTAAAATCAATATTTATTAGAGGTAGTTGATATATTAGAAAATCTGGTTATATAGCTGTATATGTTAATACTCATTCAAGGCATAAGGTTTTTTTTAACTTTGATTAGCATGATATATATTTAAGACTCAATGTTTATTATGCTTTAAAGTTTTGTCTATTTTGTCAATTTTAAGGTTCTAGCTTAGAGAGGTTTTCATTTTAAGGTTCTTAGGATTCTAATTTACATTTTTTTCTGGGTTATCTGATATTCAGTGAAGAAGCTAGAACAAAGGGGAGCTCAATCATCCTTAAAATCACATGAGCATTAGAATTATTGTAAAAGCAAAAGTCAATTACAAGCCTGATTGAGTGATAACAATGTAACACATAAAGCAAGTTAGCTGAAAAGATTAGCATTGCACTCTTGGAGACTTATAAAAGAAAGTCCCAGGCACTCAACTTATACTCAGTGTCAAGATTTATCCAGACTGTCAGTGGAGTTTTCTGAATGCTCTCAAACAGTTGATAAATGAGATAAATAAAAAGTAACAGAACAGTGTCACATGGCCTTGTTCATTGGTAGCCACTGTGAGTAAAAAGCTGTCAGGTGACTTGGTCCCACACAATCACATGACCATTCCCACCAGCACCAAGAGGGCCTTTCAGTCTTGAATTTTAGAAGTGATAGGAACGACATGAAAGAGAGAGTTACAAGGAATTTTTAAAACAACAGCAACAATAAAACAACAACAGCACAGAAGCAGGGTGTCTGAAATGTGCAAACCAGGGAGGTGGTGTCAGACAGCCCATTGGAACGTTACAAAGAGCATGTCAATAGATTTATAGTTTTGTTTGGAAAATCATGTTGTTCTCTGATAAGAGGAGAATTTATTAGAGAAGCTTATCAAAAATTTATTTACTTAATGTAATGGAATTTAAATACAGTTGAAAAAAATAAATGAACATTTTAAGATTTTTTTACAGTGAAAACTTTAAACAAGTAAGTCAGATGTATAAAAGACACAAAAGGGTTGTGAAACAACAAAAAGTGAGGCTAAAAAAAAAATGTCTGTACCCTTGTCAATGCAGGTAATTCTGAAATTTAACCACAAGGCTGGGGTGCAAATGCGAGAGTTTCAAACTGGGAGAGTGCGTGAGGAAAAATGCCCGCTTCTACTTATTATTAGAGATGGGTTCTCTTTCTAGAAATATTCTTCGTCTGGGTATCTGTTCTGATTTTATTTTTTTCTCAGTTTGGGAATATGAGCCTCAGTTGCCCTAGGAGGAGTAATTTTAACAGAAACCATATAGACTCCTTTAAAGATCTTATTTAATAAAGAGGGAACATGCTAATTGGCTGCCCTGCCCTCAAAGATGTCAGCCCCCACAGTCAATAAGGAGGGAATATGCTAATTGACTGCCACACCCTCAAAGATGGCAGTGCCCACAGCCACAAGATGGCGGCGCCCAGTCCCCTCAGCCCCATTAGGGCTGCAGGTGTGCTGCTCTCCACGCACCTGCCTCTGGAGTCCCCCAGGCCCCTCAGCCTCCCAGCCGCCCAGGGCTGCCCGAGGCTCAGGTAACCAGGGCTGGCTGAGGTTTATGCTGCCTGCACTGGCAGCAGCAGAGGTGTGATGGGGTGTCACCTTCCCCTGATTGCCAAGTTGCCTCCTGCTCCTGAGACTCCCAGACTGTGAGAGGGGCAGGCCGGGCTGAGAAACACACCCCCCCAAATCCCCCCTTCCAGTGCATGCATTTTCGTGCACCAGGCCTCTAGTGTTCACATAAAACTGGATGGTTGATGTGTGTGTTTTCAAAAGTTCATTTCACAAAGCCTGGAAATAAAAGAAACTCAGAAGCAAAGCAGAATATGTTTTGTATAGAATGGAGACTCTCTGAAGGTGGGGCCTGATGTCCAGAAACCAAAGCCTTGCCTCCTGGTGTCCAGAAGCCGACATCTGGCCTTCATCTTTTTCTACCTGGATTATTCCCAAGAGGCATCTTTGCCACCTCTTTCCCACCCTCACTTAGCAAGCAGCGTGACTTTTGCAAAATGAAAATTCATCATGTTGTGTCTCAAGTTAAACCCTTCAATAACTCTTTAAACGCCTTATTTTCTGTAGAAAAGTACATCTCTCTCTCTCTCTCTCTCTCTCTTTTAAAATAAAAAGCATACATTTATTTGACAGTAAGAAAAAGAAAATTAATTAGTTAAAGCTCTGGAGCTTAAAAACTACTTGATATTGCTAACATCCTTGAGAACAATTGTTCTCTGTGAAAATAATAGTCAACACGTTCTGAATTTGTAGCCAATAAACATGGTCTGAGTAATGCGAGCCCGAATGCTTGCTGGTATACACCAATTGGTTCTGAGAAATGTGCAGCAAAATATATAAAGAAGATAATAATACTCAAGCTCCAATAGTTATATTGAGAAGCATTCACAATTCATAAATAAATAAATAAAGGGTTTCTTCCACATAGTACCTGCCTTTTGATTTTGACCTTGCCTGATATTACTGCATGGACAGTTGCTTTTAGAAAGAGCAAAGGAAATAGGTTTCTTGGAAAATTATATTTTCTCCTTTGGTATATTGTAAACCACTAAGTCAAAGGATTGCAACACTTTGTCACAGTTTTCTCTCCAAAAGCTTACAGTTAATCATTTGGGTTAAAAATGGCGCACAGGTATGCATCTGGCATGAGAGGAATTTTGCCAGAGAGCAAATAAAATGCTGCCAAGAAACACAGCCACGGGGACCATGTTCCATGTATTGTTGTTGTTTATTGCTGACTCAAGGTTAAACGCTAGACTGAATAAAAAACACCCAGTAGAATTACAGAATTTCAAGATGATTTGAAGGGACTTTATAGGTCATTTGGTTCATCTCTTTCTTGAATCCCAATATTCTTTTGCTACCAAGTGGTTGTGCATCTTTTGTTTGGATATGACAGCTCCACTGGTAGGAATTAAGCACAGTCTCTTGTGATAAATCTGGTGTGTGAAGTATTGCTATTGATCTGAAAAAATATATATACTCTACCTATAATCCTGGTATTGCCCTAAAGAATCACATGGAAAGATTTTCTACCCTGTTGCCACTTTTCAAATAGTCCCTGTCATTGCTTTCCATGTATATGCTCTTCTCTAAAGGTAATCAGCCTATTCTACATAGTTCCTCAGGTTAGTAGTTATTTGCTTCCTATACTCTATTATCTCAATGGTTATAGTACTTTGTAACTTTTAAAGTGTGGCATGTATAAATGAACCCTAAACTCCATGTGTGCCATAATCAGTACTAAAAAATTAGGAATACTTTCAGCCTAGATACTGTATTCCAATTAATCTATTTTGTGATAGGATATTATACTATTGACACTCTTATGATTGTACCATCATCTGAAACCTCTTCAGTCTCCCTTTAATGTGTGCAATTTGCCAGGATCATGTGCTCCATTATGTAGTCATGAATTTTGACCTTTGGAACCATATGGGGAATCTTACATTTATTCTTATACGATTAAATTTTTGGGAAAAAATTTTTTTTCCTCAGCCTATTATTATTTTCTGTCATGGCTTTGTTTTCTATGCAATATTTACTGAGCATCTAAAATGTGTAAAACTACATGTTAGACAATAAGAATGCAAATCTTATTACTTCCAGAAATTAGAAGCCTATAAGAGAAGACACACAATAATGTCAGTAATCATGGGATAATGTGGAGACAACATTAACCAAGTTATTGGTAAAAATGGTTAACAGATAAGAAGAACCCTGGAGGCTTGCCAGTAATAATTTTTCTCCAGAATTACTTCTACCAATATTCTCTACATATGTTTGCATATGTATTTTGAAGTACACATTTCTTTCTGTAGTTAAGTAGATGGATGACCTGAGACCAATCGATAATTTGGGCTAAATCACAAGTTAATGTTAACTATCTACAGCAAGCCTGGAAAAAATAGTAAATGAAATTTTATGGGTAGCAACCTTGTATAACCTCTTGTGATTAATTTTAATTCTTGCCTAAATTTACAATTATTTTCCTATTAACTGAAAAGAATTTTCCTTGAAAATGATCTGTGTATCACTAAGTAACCAGGCTTTGTTATTATCTTGCCAATACACAGAACATGTCCAGTGCCATAAACTTTTCTTTAAACGCTTTAATAAAGCTTTCCATTTTTTATAACACTAAAATTGATTTACTATTGAAATGACCAAGTGAAATCCGAATATAATACTTTTAATGAGATCTGGTAAGTGTCAAAATAGAGTGGAACAATTATTTTCTTTAAGTAAATATGGAATATTTTTCTTTATCAACAACCACACTCAGCTAGATTATTTCCTAGAACTTTATCCCTAGCGTTTATTCATTTTTTAAAAATCTTTTTAAAAAAATCTTCACTCAAGGAGTGAGGATATTTATTCCATTGAATTTTAGAGAGTGGAAGGTTGGGTGGGGGGGGGGACGCGGGGAGAAGAGAGTAAGGAGAGAAAGAGTAAAAGAGAGATTGCCTCCCACATGTGCCCTTGACTGGAATTCAAACCCACAGCCCTCCAATGTGTAGGCTGAAGCTCCATTCTGGCAGGGGCTGAAATTTGTATTTTCTAGCCCTATCCACTTTCCTGCACAACCATGGTGAAGGCAAGGGGTTCAGAATCAGGAAAGAACTCACCATTAGCCTTTTATTATCTCAATTTAACAATATTAGACCATTTCTTCAACCTTGGTTAAGTTAGTCATATTTTTATATGTTTTTTTCTTCTTTGCTGGAAGTTAGATGAACGATTTTGCTGTTATATATAATCAGAAACATGGGAATATGCACAGGGTGGATTCTGATTATTCTAAATAAAGAGGAGGTGAATATTAGGCTGATTTTATTAATAATACCTCAGTTAGCATAGTGTAATTCAGAAGGTCCCTAAAACCTCAAGTTCAATAATTCACTAAAAGGAATCATATAACTCAGAAAAACAATTATATTTATGGTTACAGTAAATTGCAAAGAAAGAATACAAATTAGAATGAGCTGAGGGAATCAGTAAAGGGATTCAAAGGGTGGGTATTAGAAGAGAACAGGTGCGAAGCTTTCACTTGTCCTCTCTTGGTGTAGTCATGTTGACATGCCTATTTCTCCCCGCAATGGTGTTTGACAATATGCATACACTATTGACAACCAAAGAAGCTCACCCAACCCTTGGTTCCAGAATTTTAATCACACAGGCAGAAATGACTGGGCTCAGATCTGACCTTAGTCTCCAGCCCCTACAGAGGTCAAGCTCAGGCTGCATGGTCCAAGGCCTCCATCACAAATCACATTGTTGGCATAGACTGTCTGGTTAGCTCGTGGCCTCCAAGGGAACAATATACTCCTGTCAGGCAGCGTATTCTAAGGGATTAGAGATTACCTCTCAGGAACCAGTCAAGGGCCAAACCCTTCTTTGGGCAGGATTGGTCCTTTAGTGCACAGATGGATTCTGAAATCCAGTGTTGAAGGGCATTTGGGAAAGAAAAAATTTGCTTTGTTAGTAACTGCAGTTTAGAGACTGTGATGGCATACTTAAACTTGGCAGAAATGGATAATACCAGAGAGTCCTGGGAAGGCACTCAAAGTCTTAGGGAGACAGGATTGATAGAGTGGGTTTGTCATGTGAGACTCAGTGAGGCACTCTTCAACCATGTCCAGTGAGAGGGCTCAGAGAACCCTTTATTGCGAATAAATATTGGTATTCAGGCATTCTATATTTTATTCATTGATTTATATCTATTGAATATAACCATGAGCCAGCACATATTCTAACATTTGGGATTTTTCAGTGAGCAAAACAATGATCCACGCCTCTGTGAAACTTTCTTACCTTCCAGTGATGGTGGAGGGGAGGAGAGACCTACTAAAAACAATAAATAAACATCACAAATTAGTAAGTTCATAATATGCCACAAGATAATTGCTATCTAAGAGGAAAGAACCAGGGCAGGGTCAGTAAATATTAAATGTGCATTGGTGAGACAAATACACAATACTGGAATGAAGATAGAGAATGTTGCCATCGGAATGGGCTCTCTAGTCAGTGGAAATAATGAGACATCAGTGTGTCAGGTGCCAAATGACAGCACTTTACCACCCAAGATCAGAACAGGTAACATAAAAGGCAGCAAAGCCAAAGAAACCATGAAAAGGTTTTGACTAGTAAGCATCACTAATAGAGAATAGTTGTTCGTGGGGACACTAAAACTAAAATGAATAGACACTCTTCAAAGATCCTACCTGATCTTTATAAGTGAATAAACGAGTTCTATCATAAAGGGCTTGGTTCACTTAGAGAGTCATGACCCTAGCTCATTTCAAACCTTTGTCAATAACAGACTCACTGCTCCTTCCATAAAGGAAGAGATGAAAAGAAGAAACTCTATGATGATTTTGTCAACATTGTTCTCAAAAAGTTTGTACCATTTGCCCTCACCTCTGTATTCTAGGAAACTGCTTGTCTCTATTTTACCAAAGCTAGATTTTATTATATTTTATGTACAAAAATATGAGAGAAAAAATTCATTATTGTTTAATTTGTGGACACATATTTATTTGTGTTTTTTAAAAAAATATTTCAGAGAATTGCCTGTTCATCATTTTACCATTTTGGTAATCTTTCTTTTCCAATTGATTTTTTAAAATATTTTAAGAATATTGGTCATATTTTGCCATACAGTATAAATATTTTCACAGTTTATTTGTTGCTCTTATCTGTAATCACAAAGTTGAAATTTTTTTTTTCTAATTTACCATTGTCCTGTTATAGTTTCTGCCTATGGAGTCAATGGAGAAGCGGTAAGACTTCATCCAGTTCACAGAGGAGACAATGTTTTAAAAAACTTTTTGCTTGGTTATTTTTTATATTCTGATTTAGTTAAATTTTATAATAGAATCAGGTGAGATAACTCTAGAGATAGCAGTGGAATTTAAGCAACCTCTTTGCAAAATCTGAGAAAGACCATAGGGGAATCTGTGCACATTGCTCAGTAATTACCAGAAATGGACATGTTTGTATTAATTTAAGAATGCATAAATGGAAGGAAACATTTTACTAGTATGTAGCACAGGTGACTGAGAATTTTACTTGAATCACTGAGATTACATTTCTTAGCCTGTATGCATGCTTTAGGGATTCTGTCTTCAAAATGTCCTGGCATGGCCCTGCTTGCACATTCTTTACACAGGCCAACTTCTCAAAGTGATAATCATTAGCAACAATTCCATTTTCACATCCACTCATTCAAACCCCTGAAATCTGAACACTACTCCTACCACTGCTTTTGCCAAGATTAAGAATGGTCTCTGACAAAGGCATCATCACCAAATCCAACAGAGCATTTCTGTTCTCAATATGTTCAACCTTTTAGAAACATTGAAGTTGATTCAAGCAGTCTTCTGAACTACTATGCTTACCCTTGACTCTCCCTTAAAAACTCTTAGGATGATTATTGCAATAAGAATCAGATGTTAGTTTTTAGAGAATTATAAATTTTTAATTTTAATTGTTTGATATGCTATGCTTATAATAAATTATAACATTTTTCCAGTCTTTATTAAAATACTAGAGGCCCAGTGCACAAAAACTCATTCACTGGAGGAGGGAGGGCTTGTCCCTCAGCTTGGCCTGCACCCTCTAGCAGTCCAGGACCCTCGGGGGATGTCTGACTGATGGTTTAGGCCCGATTCCCTGGAGATCAGGCCTGATCCCTTAGTCAGACATCCCTTTGGCAGTCTGGGAGCCCTGGGGGAATATCCGACTAATGGCTTAAGCCATTAATCAGACATCCTTAGTGCTGCTACAAAGGTGGGAGAGGCTTCTGCCACCATCACTGTGTTAGCCAACCATGAGCCAGCTTCTGGCTGAGTGAAGCTCACTGACCACCAACGCTCCTCATTGAGCTTCTGCCCCCCGGTGGTCATTGAGGTCCTTGTTAGGGCCAATTTGTATATTACCCTTTTATTATATAGGATTGAAAGCCCAGCCCAAGTTGGCAAATTGTTTTCTTATTTTGGCAATCTAAGAAATAAATGTGTAAATATTGTTTATACGGAAAAATGTATGACCTGTAGAAAAGGAAGTAATAAAGGAGGAAGTAAATAAAAACTATGTAACACTGGTTTCTCTTTCCAAGGAAATATCACATAGTTACTGTTATATACTTTTTAATATCATCTTTCTAATAGTGAAATATATCTTTACTTAGTACCAATTTATGGTTATGTTAACTGACCTTTAAGTAGATGATTAAAATTGGGTATCAACAATTGATTTTTTTTAATTAAAATAAGAGCAACTATCCCTTTTTCTCATCCTTTGTCAATGTAAAGGGTGTGGAAAAAAGGTCGTGCAAGGACATTTTGAAGATGAATTCCTAAAGCCTATTAATAAGTCAGTGAGTATAATCCTGATGATTCAGACAAAGTTCTCTGTCATTTGTCCTTGTCGTAGTTTGCTTTTTCATTCAGATTATTTCCATAGTGATGACTGTGAAGAGGATCCTCTATCTCCACTTCCTTTTCTAACAAATTATTATGGTTTATTTCTCTGAGTGATCCCACTGCTAGCTTCCATTTTCTCTTTTCAATGGAGTATTTTTTCACATAAAGAAATAAAGCTTTGCATTTGTAGGTTTATCATATTCCCAAGCTTATCTCTGCCAGTAACAAACAGATTTAGAAAGCATGTTTGTTTGTTTTTTTCAGAGCTTGAATTAACATTTAATACCCTACTGTTTTTTATGATAAATGAAAAGGGGAAATTAGAACTCTTCTAAGTTTGTTCATTTTAGTTGTTGCTATTTGTAACAAATCTGAAATTTATTTTCCATATTGTTTTCAGCCGTGGTTTTTTTCCTTCCCACCACCCTCTCACCACCACCCCTGGGTTTCCTCATTTTCCACCAGCTCTTTTTTAGATGCTTCCCCTTTTGTCTTCAGAAGTGTTTTACTATTTATCCTGGGGGTAATTTGTATCTCATTTCAAACCTCTTTGCCATCTCATTCACTCCACTAGCTTTGGTTTGCAGTCTCCAATCATTTCAAATTCCAATCTCTATATTTTTTTTAAAGAATTTTAATATTTTATTTTACCCAGTATATCCCAACTATTGTCACTTCAACAGATAACTAATATAAAATTTAATAATGATGTATTTTACCTTATTTTTTTGGTAAGTTTTCAAAATTCTGTATGATTTTTATTCTCACAATATATTCCAACCTGCCACATTTCAAGTGCTCAATAGCTGTATTGGTGGCTTTCATATGGGACAGTTAGTTTGAGCTTCAGAAGGAATCATAGTGCATTCATTTTTGTATTCCAAGGTCCCAAACTTGTAAGAAATGTATGTTAAATGAATGAATGAATGAACCAATGAATGAAAGATGATAAAAACAACTAGTGTTGGTTACTCAGCTTGTGAAAGACACTGTAATAAGCAATATACATAAGTGTTTATTTTTTCCTTGCCATAAAATGGTTGGTTGGCATTCAGTAGTTACTGAACAGTCATTATCTAATTAGGTAGTTCAATCTCTTTATTTTTAAAATTTCTACTGCCCAGCTCTCTCTCTATTCATTAATTACCAAAGTCAGCATGTGTATATGGCAGGTAGTGTCTTCATATTCTTCATAGATACATCCCTACACATGTGTTCTAAATACCACTAATGACATCACCATTCTTCTGGTTGTTCAAACCACAACACTGAACATCACTCACAACTATGTACCCTTCTTCTATGTCTAAGAAATTAGAAGTCTTGTCCAATTTACCTCCTGTCCTTTTACTCTCAAATCTTTCCAGTTTTTTCCACCATCACACTGAGTACTTGGATTGAAATCAATGCTGTCTCTACTTAGGATTATTGTAGTAACATCTAAATATATCTGACTTTCTTCTAATTTATTGCCTACACTCTGATTATGTTGTTCTCCCATTTAAAACCTATGTATGATTCGACATTGTATTTAAAATAAAGTAATCCCACTATCAAGGCTCCAGATTTCTTTCCTGGTGCCCTCTTAGCTCTTGATCATCTTCTTAGTGTTCCCTAGCCTTGCAAATTTTGACAAGCCAGACTGAACCACTCTAAAATTTCTAAATATGTCATTTTTGTTTGTTTTGTTTTTTTACCTCTAGGCTTGTTCACATGCTTCTTTATTCTTAGGACACTCTTCCTCAGTCCTAGTTGGCACTTATTCTATACATTATTCAAGTTTCATTTATGCTATTTTCTCCAGAACCTGCCATAAAATCACCTCCCAAATATGCTCATAGGTTAAATTCACAGTCTACCATTTATTATTCCTGAGAAAATTAACTTCTCTGTCCTCAGATTTGTCATCTGTAACATGTTGGAGAGTCTCTCTTGGAGTTGCTTTAGGGATTAACTGATACAATGCACATAAAGAACTTAGTACTTAAAAATCAGTAAATGTTGATTATTTTATTATTTTCAAATACACACACACACACACACACACACACACATATATATATATATATACATACATACATATATATGTATTAAATATATTTTTATTGATTTCATAGAGGATGAGAGAGAGAGAGAGAGAGAGAGAGAGAGAGAGAGATCAATGATGAGATTGAATCATTGACTGGCTGCCTCCTGCACATCCCCTCCTGGGGATCGAGCCCTAAACCCACGCATGTGCTCTGACCGGGAATCAAACTGTGACCTCCTGGTTTATAGGTCCATACTAAGCCACACCGGCTGGGCTATTTTATTATTTTTAATTGTTGTGATTACCTCTTACCTTTTCTATATCTTGTCCTTAATCATAGCAAGGAATCTATTAGTTTTGTTATTTATGATTGTATGCCTTCTATGTAAGAGTAGTATCTTAAAAATATTTTTACCATATGAATGGAGGAATAGATGTAGAATGACAGGATAAAATATTCAGAAATTTTCCTTTAGATTTGCTGACTTTATTATTATTTTTTACCATGGAAGCTTCAAGGTCATATCAGTAATACAGATTGAGTATGAGTTTTATAACTTGAGCTAAATTGGGGATTTAAAAGTATATTTATACATCTCTGCTATTGACCTTTGATATTTGTGGTCACCTTTGAATTTTACACTTTAGTTTTATGTCTTAGCAAATTACGAATCTTCTGAAAATTGTTTCCCCTTTTGAGTGCATTATGAAACATTTAAGTCAAAAATAGCTATTTTTCTCCCTTTAAAAGAACTTCTTTAATCACAAATATTGAGGTAAATTAGGAGAAATGTACCTGAGTAATATTTCTTCATCCATTATCATGGACCCCAGGAGTTACTAGAATCTCCTGAAATCTTGCCTTTTTATTGGATTGCATATCTGCACAGAAAAGAGCTGTGGCTTTTACCACATTTTCAAAGGCTTTCAGAATTAATATCCAGCATTTAAGAGCCATTTGTGATTAGAGTTGAGGGAAAGACTATTCTTTCTGCTGGCCAGTTCCTAATAGACATAAGGGTTTTGCTGTTATATTTAGTTTGCTTGTTTTAAAATTCTTAATGATTGAAATATTTGCATTTACAGACTTAGTAAACACAAGTACAAGCCCCCACATGTACAACACAATATAGCTAGCATTGCTGTATGATATATAAGAAAGTTGTTAAGAGAGAAAATTCTTAGAGTTCTCATCACTAGGATAATATTTTCCTTTTTCCTTCTTTCTTTTCTTTTTATTGTACCTGCAAGAAGCCTGGTGCACAACATTCATGCACTGGGGAGGGGTCCCTCAGGCCAACCTCTTCCCTCTCACAATCCAGGAACCTCAGGGGATGTTTGACTGCCCAGGAGGTGGGAGAGATCCCACCACCACCTGTGCACTCACCAGCTGTGAGCCCACTGGCGAGCCAGGCTTCACTGAGTGGCACTCCCACTGTGGGAATTGCACTGACCATCAGAGGGCAGCTCCTCTATTGAGGCCTGCCCCCTGGTGGTCAGTGCTTGTCATAGCGACCAGTCATTTGCCATTTGGTCGATTTGCATATTAGCCTTTTATTATATAAGCTATGAGGATTGGATATTAGCTGAGCCTATTTGGTAATTATTTCACAAACAATGTAAATAAAACCATCATGCTGGATGTTTTTATTTTTATTATATCAGGTTTCAAATCACATAAAATGCAGAGTCTATTATTGAAAAAGTAATAAAAACATTTTTAGTTGACTTATATTATTGCAACTAATACAAATGTAAAGATAGTGAAATCTACCTCTTCACTTCACTAAGTAAGCCACAAAGGATACAAGGCAATTCCAACTTTTCCCCATTAATTCACTCCCACATTATTGCAATGCCATTTGAAAAGGGGGCTAAGAAAGATTGGAGATATTTATCAATTACCAATGCCCAAATTTGTATTAATATATTTTGTATTTTTGTGATTAATATTGCTACTTTTGAGTTACCATAATGCTCCATCAAATTTTTGTTCCTCTGTTTAAAGCAGTCCATATCATTCTATTGGCAAGGATTATGAGGGTCATGATTATGGCTACTCATCCAACATGCATTTCTGGCTTTTATGGCCCATGTCAATGTCTACTATCCATCTCTCCTACTTAGCCATTCACTCTGAAGCTGCTCTGCTAAATTGTTTCTGATAATGTGGAAAGCGATACAGTTTTATGAATATCATACTGTTGAAAACTACTTATTTCCTGAGTTTTAAAAAGAAACATGTGTATAATATTTACTGCCAACAGAAATGTTTGACGTATTATTGAAGAATAGTTCCCATGGGTCCTGAGGCTGCATCAAAGAAAAAAAATAGGACATCTTACATCAGGTGTGGCATTGAGAGCCCTGGTTATCTCTAACTGAAAGGGAGAAAGTCTCTAGGTTAAAGAACAACAACAACAACAAAAACCACAGGTCTTTCTTTTTGAGTGTACAATTAAGCCAGATTGACATAAAACCAAAGGGGTACTAGTTTTTAAATTTGATCAAGTGATCAGCTTAAAGTTGGTGTATTAATCACATAATAAAAAATAACTATCTTTGCAAACCAGTCTTGGTGTTGATACTCTGCATAACCTCATCTCTAGGAAAACTATGGGTCACTCATTTTTCATTGCATGAATAAAAACAAAACAAAACAAAACAAAAACACCATATCTATAAAACAAAAAAAATGTACAGTTAGATATAGACAGGCTTAAATTGACGATCTTCAATGAATTATAAAGTTCTAGATGTTCTTCTCAGTATTACTTAGATATCTATCATCTGTATCCTAACTATTCTCTATAGATTATGTTTAATATTTGTTCTACTGTTTTAATATAAAGTAGTTTATATAGTAAAATTAAAATGAATGACCATGTTAAATTTTGAAAACGAACAGAGACTTTTCCTGGGAGAGGGGCTCTGAGGAGCAGGGGAATCTGGGGGTCTGGCACACCCCTTCCTCTGTAGCAGCGTCTTCTCTGGAAAAGTGTGATGGTCTGTGCTCAGAACACTGGGGCAGCGGCACTGGTTAAGCATGGGGAAGAAACAGCTGCTACTCAGAGATTTCATTCAATGACAAGATAGGATTGGCAGGAAGGATAGAGAGGAGGAAAGCCCAGCCTCTTGTGAGGGACCTAGAGGTGATTTCCTGAGGACTTACGAAGATAAGAATATCTGTGCAGTGGAACCCTGAACTTAAATATCCCAGAGAAGGAGATTGGTTCTCTCACGGAGAGGCAGGGAAGGTGTAGGCAGTGCCCTGGAAAAGCCAAAGGCTATTTTGTGAGGAAATATCTGTCATGGTCAGCCAGATGGAGCTCCATTGGTTTTAGATAGTAAAGGAGTAGATTTCCTGTGGTTGGCTGGTGTGATCAACTGATTGAGCAGGAGCAGACTTAGAGAGAGGGCAAGCTTCTGGTTTTAGTGGTATTCTGATTCTGGAGAAATCTTTCCCAATTTGCCCACCAAAAAAGATGACAATGTTAATTGCCCACAAGAAGAAAAGTTCTTTTACATATGAAGGAAGGCACACTTCTCAACTGATATGTCTAGCTAGGCCAGGATTGTACTTGAAGTAAACACATTACAAACACAAAACCTCAATGTCTTAAAGGGCCAAGAAGACTTAATTCTAGGATATAGTCTCCTGCAAAAATTCTGTTGGAAGGACTTTTGAACCTCTAATGCAGAAAACAATGGTTTACAAACATTTTTTAAAAAGCAGTACAAGCTCCAGTCTTAAGAAGTTATGATTTCTGACATTTTAGCTGTAAAAAATGAACTACTGCCGAAACCTATTTGGCTCAGTGGTAGAGCGTCCGTCTGTGGACTGAAAGGTCCCGGGTTCGATTCCGGTCAAGGGCATGTACATTGGTTTTGGGCACATCCCCGGCAGGGGGTGTGCAAGAGGCAGCTGGTCGAGGTTTCTCTGTCATTGACATTTCTAGCTCTCTATCTCTCTCCCTTCCTCTCTGTAAAATATCAATAAAATATATATATATTTAAAAATGAACTACTCATTCAAGGGCAAAGAATTTCATCGTGTAAAGACCTCCAGTGGGCACTCTCTTCACAGTTCCTGCTCGTCTGATCCTAAGACCCTGATTTAATCAGTCTCCACAGAAACTTCAGCATGCAATATCAATAATTACCTGAGACTTCATGTGATGATTACTTATTAGGGGATCTAATATTCTATTCCAAATGTTGGTTGTATAGCTTTGATGAAAAGTGCTATAGATTAGCATTCTAAAAACAACACGTAGCTGCAAAGATGGAAACCGCAGTGTTTAAAACAGAGATTTAGGTGAAAATGGCCAGGGGCAGAAGAACCCCAGGCTTCATTAAATAATATATCCTGCCGTCATCTTTTGCAGATCCTACTTGAGCTCCTTTTTTTGATGTGCTCAGGAATTCTTATGATCCTAATTTAATGAATTTATCAAGACTGTGGATTTTTTTCCTTTACATCATGTGCTGGATGTCTCAAAAACAATACAGAAATGCCATCAAAAGAAACGCTGTTAGATGAGAAAGCTGAAGAATTGGTTTAAATGAGAGATAACTGTCACATTTCGAAAGGTGCTGTAGGAAAATTGATAGCTGACATTTCAAAGCTGGGACAGAATTGTATGATCATCAGCAATTTAGGGTCTATATCTAGGAATCAGATGAAAGAAAAAATTCAGTGAAAATTTTGAGTCTTCCTATTCCCGTAGAGCTAATTTCTTGCATCTTGCTTTGCAGCAAAGAGGCTTGCAATCACAAAAGGGCAGTCCTGCAACTCCGGGCTCTCACTGCACTGCACTCACCGGGCACACTACTGAGAGCGAGATGGGCTGCTTCTTAAACGCACACACTTCAGGCTATACAGCTTTTCATTGTCTCCTAAAGACTCTGCTCTCTCTCCCCACAAAGGAGATACTGCTTCTTTCTGATTTTCCTCTCGGTTACTTTAAAAAATGTCTTTTGACCACTTATGTCTTAGAAACTTGACAAGTGATGAATATGGAGTTTGGAGGCAGCCAGGACTATAAGAAATACATGTTTAGGTAGAGTTTTAAAAAATACCATCAAAATCATCACTTAAAGAGTATTATCATAACTAACAGTATTTGAAGAACCAGAAAATTTGTTTTTCAATTTATTCATTAGTATGTATTCAAACAGTGAAATATTTCTTATCTTTTTCCTCTCTAACAAATTCTGCCTCTGAAAATGTTCTGAGACTTGTGTTTTTGTAGAGCAAGTTTATCTACCTACTACATAGACAAAGATGTACATGCACATAAATACATGCATATGTGTATACAGTATATGCTGATAACAATACAGCCGGGTAGTTATGCACTAAATGAGACATTTCGTTTTTCCTCATATTAAAAAAGTAAAAGCAAAATTAATTGAAAATCCTTGTATCTAATTTCAAGGAACAGATTCATTAAGAAGCTTGATATTTAGTAATCTGTTTCATCAAATCCTTATGAAAGTCTGCAGATATAAAATACATACTTTTTTTGTAGAACAGGGAAGTAGGTATTGGGAGGTGATACACACTTTTAAAATTCAGATCTGTGTAAGTAAAATACTTTATTTAAAAAATATATACTTTATTTTTTCTACCCCCAACTCCTTATCTCTGGCAACCAGCAATGTGTTCTCTGTATCTATGAGCTTGTTTCTTTTCTTTTTCTCCTTTTTTTTTTAGATTCCACATAGAAGATATCACACAGTATTTCATTTAGCATAATGCCTTCGAGATTCACCAATATAGTTGGAAATGACAAGATTTCATTATTTTTTATGGATGAATAGTATTTCATTGGAATAGTGTTCCACATAACAGTTTCTTTTCATTCATCCATCAATAGACACTTAGCTTGTTTCCATATCTTGGCTATTGAACATGAGGGTATATAAACATTTTTTTTCCAGGAAAAATTCTTTATAGAACAGTGTCTCAGGGGAGCGGGTTTCCAAAGTGGAGTACTGAATACAGAGGGTCTCTCCCATTTATCCCAGTATAATTCTTTTGCATGTTGCTATCCATTGTTTTCTAACACCATTTATTGCAGAGAGTATATCTTTCCCCATTGTATATTCTTGGACATTTTTGTCATAAGTTAATTGTATATATATATATATATATATATATATATATATATTCTGTGTTCTGTATGCTCTTCTCTTAATCTATAGTTCTGTATTTTATGCCAACATGCTACGATTTTAATTACTATACCTTTGTAATATAGAGTTTAAAATCAGGGCACAGTATGCCTCCAGCTTTGTACTTCTATTTCAAGAATGCTTTGGCTATTTTTTTTGGTACTATACAAATTTTAGAATTATTTGTTATATTTCTTTGAAAAATGCCACTGGAATTTTGATAGGGATTGTATTGCACCTGTAGATAGCTTTGGGTAGTATGGACATTTAAAAAGATTAATTCTTCCAATCTATGAATATGAAATATCTTTCACTTAATTTGTGTCTTGTTCAATTTATTTCATTACTGTTTTATAGTTTTCCATGTACAGGTCTTTAACCTTCTTGGTTAGATTTATTCTCAGCTATTGTATTATCTTTCATGCAATTTAAAATGGGATTGTTTTTTAATTTCTCTTCCTCATAGTTTTTTTTATTAGTATATAGAAAGACAGCAGATTTTTGCATATTAATTTTATATCCAACTTTACTGTATACTATTATATCATTTGTAAACAGTGACAGTTTTACTTCTTCTTTTCCTATTTGAATATCTAATTTATCTGGCCATGACTTTCAATAAAAGTAGGGAGCCTGGGTATCCTTTTAGTCTTGTTTCTGAAACCAGAAAGGCCTTCAGTTTTTCAGAATCAACTATAATGTTGGCTGTTGTTTTGTCATATATAACTTTTACCATGTTGAGGTATATTTTCTTTGTACCTTTTTTGTTGAGAGATTTTATTGTAATTAGAGGTTGAATTTTGTTAAATGCTTTTTCTGCATTTATTGAGATAATATATATTCTGTTGTTTGGATGGAATGTTCTTTATATATCTGTTAAATCCTTCTGATTTAATGTGCCATTTAAAGCTGATGTTTTCTTATTAATTTTCTGTCCTGATGATTTACCCATTGATGTAAGTGATGTATTAAATTATCTAACTTTTATTGTATTCTCTCGATTTATTCTATTAGATCTATTAATATTTGCTGTATAAATTTAGGTGCTCCTATGTTGTGTGTATAAATATTTATAAATGCATCCTAGCCAGTTTGGCTCAATGGATAGAATGTCAACCTACAGACTGAAAGGTCCAGGATTCAATTCTGCTCAAGAACACCTGAGTTGTGGCTCAATCCCCAGTAGGGGGTGTGCAGGAGGCAGCCAATCAATGATTCTCTGTTATCATTGTTGCTTCTATCTCTCCCTCTCCCTTCCTCTCTGAAATCAATAAAAATATTTTAAAAATTATAAGTGGTATATCCTCTTGTTGGCTTGATCCCGTTATCATTATGGAACACCTATATTTCTCTCATTTTAGTCTTTGATTTAAAGTTTATTTCATCTGATATAAGTATAACTACTCCTGCTTTCTTTTTGCTTTTCCCCATCCACCCCCACTTTCAGACTGTGTGTATCCTAATATCTAAAGTGAGTATAAAAAAATAAGTGAGTCTCTTATAGGCAGCATATAGATGAATCTTACTCTTTTTATTCATGCAGCCACTCTATTTTGATTGGAGAATTTAATCTATTTACAATAATGAGAGAGAATCAGTCTCCTGCTCGTTCCCCACTGGAGACCAAGAATGCAGCCAGAACATGTGCCCTGACGTGGCATTGAATGTGACCTCCTAGTTCATGGATTGATGCTCAACCACTGAGCCACACCAGCTGTACCTGGCTGTTTTATTTTATATTTTAATCTGTTTATTTCTTATTCTTTTGCTCCCTTTACTGTAATTTGATGATGTTTTTCGTAGTACACTTGTATTTCTTCCTCTTTATATTTGTGTACTTTAGGTTTGTTTTGTGGTTACCATGAGGCTTAAGTATAACAAATTATAACTATAACAATCTTTTAAAAATTGATAACAAAGTAAGATTTATCCCATTTTAAAGCTCAGCATTTTCTCTCTCTATTATCTTTTTAGTCTTTATTTTATTTCTGCTCTACTTTGCTTTTTTCCATCCTTCTACTGACTTTAAGCTCCATTTGTTCTTCTTTTCCTAGTTCCTTGAGGTGTAATATTAGGCTGTTCATTTGAGACTTCTCTTATTTCTTGAGGTAGGCATTCATCACTCTGTTAGACTGCTTTTGCTCTATCCCAGAAATGTTGGTATGTTACAATTTTACTTTCATTTGTCTCAAGGCATTGTAGTCTTCAGCTCTGTGGCTGCTATTTGGTGCTTTCATAGATTTTGCATCTCTTTGTTCCAGTTCTCCCTGTGCTCACTCACTTTTCTCTCCTTAGTTTGATGAACATCTTTATGACCAATACTTTGAGCCCTTTATCAGGTAAATTACTTCTCTCTGTTTCATGAAGTTTTTCCCCCTGCGGTTTTATCTTGTTCTTTCATTTGGAACATAGTCATTTATTCTTCATTCTGCTCGATTCTCTGTTGGTTTCTTCTATACATAGATGAAATATCCATCTTTTTCAGTCTTGAAAGAGAGGCCTTGTATTGTTCAATGCTGCCCCAGCTCCTTATATTCTCTCAAACCTTTGTGCTTTTCTAAGCACCTCATTATATTTTTAATAGCTCACAGTAGTTGGGGATGTGCCAAGCAAGGCCTGTCAGTGTCCCAAGGGAAAGATGTCAGCACCTAGATTTGCACTGGAGGCTAGATCCTCAGACATATATATATATATATATATATATATATATATATATATATATATATATATATATATATTTCCATGGGAATTCAAGCAGCAGTCCTACTGGCAGTGTCCCTGGGGAGCAGACACAAAAATCTCGCCTCTAGGTGAATGTGTGTATTTCCCGGGAGATGCGGGCAAGGTGGTGTCCGCAGCCTACGTCAAGGCAGAGCGAGGGCACCAAGGTGGCACCCACAGCCTACATTATTGGAAAGCAGCTCCATATTCCACGAGATGCTTAGGCCAAAGCTCCATGACAAAGAAAAGTTCTCCTTTGCAGAGAGACTGTGTGTGTGTGTGTGTGTGTGTGTGTACCTTAGTCTTCTGTCTGTGCAGGGACCCAAAGTGGCAGCGGGGCTAGAATTTTCTCTCCACTTTCCACAGGCCCATGGAACCCAGGAATGTAAGCCTTCCCAGATCCAGGTGGACAAGTGGTGTTCCCCTGGATGGTACCTGCCCACACAGAGCCCCAGACCAAACACAGAGCCCCAGCCACCAGGACAGCTCTTCTCCTGGACTGACTGGTGATTGGGGGCGCGGTGAGGGAGAGCAGAGAGAGAGAGCACTGCTCTCTGAGGCCTCTGCAAAGCATTACTGTCAGTCCCCAGACGCCTGTTTAATTAGAAGCCTCCCCTCAGGCCACAGCCATGATGATGAGCGAATGGGCCTCCTTCACAGAAAGGCTGAGTTTCAGGGTCTGTTGCATCTTGCTGTGCCCGGGGCCTGAGAACTGTCAGAGAACGCTTTCTTCTTAGTGACAGTCCTGTGGGATGCAGAGCACAAGCCCCACTGGCTGACAGAACCAGGTGATGTAGAGGTCTGCAGCAGCCACACAAATCCGGGTGCCAGTCAGGGGTATGAGCTGCTTTCTGGGTGACACTGAGGACTACAGTTCCATAGGACTAGAAACTCACGCTCCCATAGACTCCAGAGCCAGGCAGTCAAGACCCATCTCTGTGGGTGACAGCTGCCACCAGCCTCTGTGCCCAGGGATGTTCCGGCAGGCACTAGGGGTGAGTGTTAAATTAGATGCCTCTCCCTCAGGTGAGCCCCTTCACTTTTTTCTGAGCACAGTCAGCTGCCTCTGAGCTGCAAGGGCTGTGTCCTTGGATGCTAGTCTTGTGGATCTTGGAACTCAAGCTCCATTGGTTTGCAAAGTTAGATGTTTTGGGGGCTCCTCTTGCAGGTGCAGATCCCAAAAGTTGAGGTGCCTGTTGTGGGGTTTAAAGCCATTTCTCCTTAGGGAGAAGCTCTTGGTTTTGAGCTTTCTCCCAGTTGTGGCTAGCTGTGCTTGGGTTGGGGTTATGTAAAGATTGTGTTCCAGCTTGTCCTACCACCTTCAATGTGGATTTCTTCTCATTTGTCTGATGTGAAATTGTTTTAGTCATCAATTTTTTAAAGAGGAAATTGTTTCACTCTGGGCCTGGGGCTCAGTTGGTTGGAGCATCGTTCTGTACACCAAAAGGTTTCAGATTCAATTCCCAGTCCAGGCTTATATGGGAGGCAATCTAGCGGTTTTTCTCTTTCTCTCATCAATGTTTCTCTCTCTCTCTCTTTCTCTCTTTCTCTCTTTCTCTCTCTCCCTCCCTCTCTACTTCTCTTCTAAAAGAAAAAAAATAGAATCAATTAGAACATATCATTGGGTGAGGATTAAAGAAAAAATTTAAAAAAAAGAGGAAATGTTCTATATGCAACAATAAACTCAGTGTGTGGCCATAGGAGGATGTGAATTCAGGATATTTCTATGTTGCCATCTTGAACAGGACATTTTTTTTGAGTGAAGAAAATTCTTTACTCTAAAATACATTCACTTTATGTAGACTCCATTTTATTGTATCACATCTGAAGTGTATATTCAGTATCTGAAGGCTAATGCCAAGCCCATATCAAAGCAAAGATAAGGAGAGTGATATAGCTTTCTAAAAGCACACAAGCAACAGCGGCTGATGAACTAGTTCTCAAATCTAATGTCACATTTTAATTTTGACTCTGTTCCTTCTCCAACTCACACAGTCACAGTGCATTATGAAATTCTTAGGATTTTTTTTTCATGAAAAATTATTTTTTTAATACTAAAAATTGATATCTTTTGAGAACCTAAAACAGTGTTTTCTAATCACATATTTGTGGTGTATTCCCAGTGCTTTGTTCCCATAATTGAATACCTTAAAATTGCAATTGCAATGCTTTAAATCTAATTTATTATAATGACAATAATGAGATTAGAAGATGAATTCATGGATGGGAATCTCTTCTCTAAATGAAGAATAATTATTCATGCTGGAAAATTATCAGAAACAATTTTGGGCCTGTTGAATAATTTACTAGATAATTAGTTATATAGAATGTAGTCGCAAATATTTACCTCTTTCTAATTCCTAAAATATTCAGTACAGCATAAAGGTAAGATTAGTGAGGGAATATGAATGGTATATTAAAAATCATATTAGTACTTAGTGTAGAGTTGAAATGAAGTTGTTAGTAATCTAGTGGAACCTCATTTTATTTATGAGTAAACCAAATTTGAGAAAGGTTAAAAAAATAATGAGTAAAAGACTATCTTACCAGCCAGTGGCATTGGTAAGGCAAGAAGCTTGTTCAACGCCATGCGCAGAGTGCCTTCTATAACTTCACTTATTATGCTGACCAAATTGAGAGTAGAGGTTGGTCAGTGAACAGATAATGTCCTGAACATAAAGAAAGGCAACACTCCTTGAATTTTTCACTACTCTTATTTATCTAGAAAAAGGTAGAGAACATTGTTTGTTGAAACATGCAAACTACTGTAACTTGCCTAAGCCCTTTTTGAGATTGTCTAAATTTTTATAAATTATTAATTGGTACTTACTTTGCTCCTTCTCCCAAACTGAAAGCAATCTCAATGTCCAATTGTTGTGGGTAAGTTTGATTTTTCTATGTATTGCAGCCACTAAACTGTTGTAGGTCTACATGCCCTGTGACTTCACCATTTTCATCCCTATATTCCAGTACATGCCCAACAGAAATATGCACATACACCAAGATAAATGTGCAGGAATGTTTATGACAGCTTATTTATAATAATGTTAAGTTGAAACAATCCAAACGTTCATAACTTTAATATAGGTAAATAAATTCTGGTTTATGTATGAAATGGAAAAGTATATAGCAATGAAAATGAACAAACTTCAGTTATATTCATGGGTATGGTATATCTCACAGATCCAATATTTATTGAAAGAAATCCAGGCATAAAATGATAAAATACAGTACATTACTATTCGTACAAAGGGAAAAGCCATCAAAACCAACCCCTTGTTTGAAGTCGTAATTGTGGGTATCTTTGGGGAAGAGAGAGGTGACAGTGATTTGGAGGTGATAAAAGAAGGCTTTCTGCGGTGCTGTCAATATTATATGTCTTAACTGGACAGTGCGATACTTTTTAAGTTGTTAAAGTTAGGGTTAGTAACTTTCCTATGTGCATGGAAATAGAAGCATCATTAAAATGCTATTGAAAAAGGTATAGTGATAAAATGAAATAAGCATGACTTTTTAAATTACAAAAATAATTTTTAAAAAGATAGATCTTAATTATATGCTAAATACTGACATATTAAGCAGGCTAATCATAGTTATGTCTGGGTAATAGAATTATGGATGAATTTAATTTTCCTCTTTTCCTTGCTCATTTTTAACTTAATTTGTACATTTATTTTTTTTTATTTCACCACTTCACTGGCTTCATAAAGGCAGGGATGGCATCTGCCTTGGTTACCACTGTGTCCCCCGCATTATGCATGTCATGGACACTCAATAAATACTTGTTGAATGAACAAATGTTAGTGTTTCTGTGTGCCTCCCTTCTGCACTTGGAGGCCCAGCATAAATTTCCACAGGACAAGGGCATCTTGTGGGCTCTCCCATCTTTGCTGATTCTTCTGTCTTCCTCCACCAGGATGCTCCTCTAATCTGGTTAGATTTTCCTCCTCTGACAGCTCCCAGACAAACTGGCTGTCTTGCGTGTGTGTGTGTGTGTGTGTGTGTGTGTGTGTGTGTGTGTTATAACATTCACATAAAATATGCTTAAGGGTATTTTAAAAAATATATTTTATTGATTTTTTTACAGAGAGGAAGAGAGAGGGATAGAAAGCTAGAAATATCGATTAGCTGCTTCTTGCACACCCCGCACCGGGATGTGCCCACAACCAAGGTACATGCCCTTGACTGGAATCAAGCCTGGGACCCTTCAGTCTGCAGGCCGACGCTCTATCCATTGAGCCAAACCGGTTTCGGCAGCTTAAGGGTATTTTTAAAAGAAAAAGACAGAGACTGAGTCAACATCTTTTCATCCAAACAGGGGAATTCATGTGCAGTGTACTTATTGCTTTTTCTCTTAAATTCTTCAAGTTAATTTTAGATTACATCGATTGCAGTGGTTGGCAAACTGTGGCTCGTGAGCCACATGTGGCTCTTTGGCCCCTTGAGTTTTTAGCAAAGGCCAGCTTAGGAGTACCCTAATTAAGTTAATAACAATGTACCTACATATACAGTTTAAGTTCAAAAAATTTGGCTCTCAAAAAAATTTCAATCGTTGTACATTTGATATTTGGCTCTGTTGACTAATGAGTTTTCTGACCACTGATCTATTGAATTATGCTTTACTTAATCATTCCTATTCACTAAGATTCAATAGGAATATCTTTGCAAAAGTTAATGAAAACTCAAGAATAGACTCAGCAGGTAAAAGGATGGCCAAAGAAGGTCTACAGTTGTGAGTACATGAAAGTTTATTTATTTTTTCATTGTTATCTATTATTATATTTTTATTTGTATTACAACTGTAAGCCTGTAATAGACTTTTGCACACCCTGTACACAGACTGTAAGAAAGAGGATCATGTGCACAGCATTTATTGGGTAAACTGCTGTGCTGTTGGCAGTACTTCAGATTATAGCACTGACCCTCAAAAAATGTCATTCAGAGACAGAGTGGCCCCTAACTTCAGCCTTAGCTGGGTGTCAACCAATCAAGCGAAAAACATTGATGTTGAGTTTGATCGCTCGCTCAATTTTTCTGTCCTCCATTGAATAGCATACAATAAAATCCAATCTATTTGACTTTCAGGATGTGTAGGTACAAATAGTCTTACGTTTCCCATTAATGTGTATCTTTGAAAAGGAGAATTTGAGGGCAAAAGCCCAAATGACTTCTGAACCTATATGTTGGTATAGCACAAAGGCATCTTGAAGAGGACAGATGGAAAAGGTTAAATTTCACTCATATTAATTCATATAGTTTTGAAAATGGACCGACCTTGAAATTCATCAGAATGTAAATGACCTTGAATCTAGCATAAAACTTCTACTGCACAACATCTATCTCAGATCATGAAGCTCCTTTTTACACCCAACTATCCCTACTGCTGTGCACTGGACGCCTCACTGACTATCCTAGACCATGTTTAGGATTGGCATGACCACCGAGTGGAACAGATCTCCCAATATCTGCCCTGCAGAACTCAGAGTCCACATTAGTGTTCCGTTTACTAGATATACGTCTAGTATTTAATACTTTATTCTAATGCTTAGCAGTTATATTCTCTTACCAAATTAAAACCCTCCTCTGCATCTCGGTTGTTATTTTTGTTTTAATCCCTAAAATGTGAACATGTATCTAGAACAGTGGTGTTCCCAAATTTCCCTGGTTGTTAGGACCACGGGGACTGCATTATAATCTTACAGATTTCTAGTTGGGGAATGAAAACCCAAGACCACCATTGTACAAAGCTGCCAAAGCTTGGTAACTGCTGAGCTACGTGTTTCTGAAGATGGCTTGGTTTATCGACGGTTTGTCAAAATGCTGGAAATGTTCAAATGTTGTGCTAGTACTATTAGAATGGTTACTATTAAAGATTTTGTTCTTTGGATTCCTCTCTGTGAAATTTGCCTTTAAAAAGCAAACATGCCACTCCATTAACCTGTATAAGAAGATACTCCCTTATTACATAGCACATAACACTCCAAGGTTGTTGTTATTGTTTTTTTGTTTTGTTTTTTAAGTGCCCTAGCTGGTTTTGCTCAGTGGATAGAGCTCTAGCCCATGGACTTAAGGGTCCTGGGTTCGATTTTGGTCAAGGGCACATGCCCAGGTTGCTGGCTCCATTCCCAGTTGGGGCCATCCAGGAGGCAGCCAATCAATGATTCTCTCTCATCATTGATGTTTTTATCTCTCCCTCTCCATTCCACTCTGAATCCAATAAAATATATTTAATATAAAATTAAAATGTATAAAAGGTAAAAAATAAATGATAGCACCAAAGTTTCCTGACACATTACCTGAATGACGTTCAATTCTTGCATTTTTCACTCTTGTTTCCTTTGATACCATCGTTTGGGTCCCTTGAGATTAAAGGACAGTTAAGTTAAATGTCCAATGCAAATGCCATAAAAAACCATTCACCTTTTTACCACCTTGAGCAATATTTTGCCAATCTGCCATTTCCATTATTAACACTAAAAATATTTTTCAAGGAAATACAGAAATAAGCAAGGAGAGTCAAAGATAAGAACCATAGCAAACAGTAAGATTTATAAAATGCAACATTTAGTCAAATTGCAGGACTGGCCATGTGGCCAGTGTTGTAAGATCTATCATAGGAATATTCAGAGGGAAGAGGAACATACCCCAAGTCCAGATGTGCAGAGGAAAGTTGGCATCAGAGTGCTCAGTAGCCTCAAAATTTCAGAGTGACCTGGAGGTATTATTGGAGCAGGTTAGGCAAATAACTAAGGAGGGTTTGGGACAATTACTATGTCTTTTAGCTAACTTGATGGGTTTGAGTACACGATCTGTGGATGAATACAGATGGGTTACAGGGAGAAGTGAGTTATTCTGTGTGGTAACTTGGCTATGCTCTAGTGCCCATTTGTTGGGTCAAAAGTGAGTTTGGATACTGCTTTGAAGACTGTATAGATGTAATTAAAATTTATAATCAGTAGTCTTTAAGTAAAGGGAATTACCTCTATAATGTACGCAAACCTTATCCAATAATTTGAAGGCCTGGAGAGCAAAAATTCTGGTTTCCCAGAGAAGAAGGAATTCTGCTGTAAGACTGGAACATAGAAGTACTGCCTGAGTTTCCAGCCTGCTGGCAGGACCTAACGAACTATCCAGCCATCAAAATAGCAGGAGCCGACTTCATCAATCTCTCACTCTGTCTGTGTATATCCTGTTGGTTCTGTTTCTGTCTAGAGAACTCTGACGGATAAACTAAATAAAGCCTGCAATGCAGATTCCTCTCTGAAGAAGCAGAAAATTACAACTCGCTTTTACTTTTCCCTCTAACAGAGTCAGACTCATTCATTCCCTCCCTGTTTCCCTTTCTTTCTTACCTTCGCCTATGGGACCTACTTGACCACTGAAAGGTAAAGGCTCACATCTCACTGGCTTGGACTAACCTCACAGCCCCGCCCAACACCAGGGGCCAGCTTTTTAATTTTAGGAGATAAATCACAGAGCTGAATCTCTGGATAGCAGTCTTCTCTGCTATTGAAATATAAATGGTTGACATTGGAACATTCTTCCTAAGTAAATAAAGTGGAAATTTGAACATTTTTTCTAGCAGATCCTCGTTTTGGTTTCTGAGCAATCCAGACAGAGATGTCAGAAATGATAAAGAAAATAATAATAAGATATGTGAACATTTTTATTTCTCCCTATTGACTTTAGCTTTTGATTAGGAGCAATATTACCTAAGTCCTTTCAGAATAACCTCTATATTATACAAAGGTCAGGTCTTTCACATCCAAAGCAGAATGGAATAGGGGTATCATAATTATCTAAATTGACTGTCCACAGGAACTCAAATCACCCTTCTATTCTAATTTAGCTGAGCACATCCAGCCATGGGTTGGTGAGGAGCAAAAGATAAACACACCCAAATTAAATCAAACATGGTAATTTAAATAGTGACTATTTATTAGTTTGCTAGTAGAAACTCAAGTTAAAATAATTTTGTGTCTTATCTGAATTTGAGGCAATATGCCTAGTGGTTAGGAACATAAGATCTGAAGCCCAACTCCTTAGATTCAAATCCTGACCTCACAATAGCTATATGATCTTAGGCCCTCGGCAACTTTGTCCTGCCTCAATTTGTCCATCAGTGAAATGGTGATAATATTAATGCTTACCTCATAGGGTGGTGGTAAAGGTAAAGCACTTAACATAGTATCTGAAATTTAGTAAGCACTAAAAATATTAGCTGTTTTTGTTGTATATTATCTGATACTTACCCAATGCTTTTCATCAAACAATTGCATCAGTTTGTTTTTTTTAAAATTGATTTTTAGAGAGAGAGGAAAAGAGAGAAACATTGATGTGAGAGGGAAACATCAATTGGCTACCTCTGTCATACCCCACCACCCCCCTCAGGGATTGAGCTGGTAACCCAGGCGTGTGCCCAGATCAGAATCAAGCTGGCAACCTTTTGGTGCATGAGAAGAAGGCCAACCAATTAAGCCACACCTGAGAGGGTGTGTCAGTTTTTATATAGAGTATTCAATTAGCTGTTTGATGGGAAACAATCTGGACCTACGTTTGAGTCCTAGATCTGCAAATTTAAGGTTAAGTGACTTTGGCAAGCCATCATCTGTGGTTTCCTGACCTAGGGAGTTGATGATCAGATACATACCATACATATGTCATGAAAATCAAGTGTGATGATATTTATTGAATGTAAATTATAAGACCTATAATAAGACTTAATATGGCTGTGAAGGCTGGCTATCTCTGCATGTAAGTAATGATCTTCAAAATAGTTAAGACTACCACCGAACTCTGCTGCTGGTATTCCAGGCTCAAAACAAACAAACAAACAAACAAACAAACAAACAAACATCAGAATTTCCACAGTTACTTTTAAGAATATAAGGGTTCATTTTTCTTACTTATCAAGGAAAGGAAACTGACCTTTCCAGCCAACTTAGTAATGAAATTTAATTATTAAAGCATTTCTCCATAGATCTCCCTCAATCCTCTCATATTTCACATGTGTGTTGACCTGCATGAGCTCCAGGAACAAACTGTGCAATGTGTCTTCCCTGCTTCCATGTGCTCATCAGTCTTTCTCCCTGTACCTGCCTGGGTGGTCTTGCCTTAGTCTACAGCAGTAATCCACACAGAAGATAATGAATATTGATCTTCCAGTTTAGCCCGAAAACACCTACAGCAATGGATTGACTTAAAGACCATTCATGTGTAAGAAAATCTAAAGTCACATTAAAAACAACAATAAGCTGTGTTTCGACGAAGCTATGCCTTCAGGTGTTTGCATGCTGTTCTCTTTCACCAACTTTAAACAACATTCATATTATGGCTTTACGGCTTTGAGCTCCACATATTTTTCTGAAAAGAATAAAATAATATAAGCACTTTAAAGGTATAGGTTTTTTTTTTTTAAGTTGTAGGGGCTTTCTATCGAAACACATTTGAGAACCCTGCCAGTGAGCAAAGTGGTTAGAGCATCGACCTGTGCACCCAAGAATTGTGGTTAGATTTCCAGTGGAGGGTACATACCTGGCTGCAGGTTTGATCCCCAGCTCTGGTCTGGGCTTATGTGGTAGGCAATCAATTAATATATATCTTCTCTCTCTCTTTTTCCCCCCTATCTCCTCTATCCCCCATTCCCACTCTTTAAAAGTCAATCAAAAAAATATCCTCAATGAGGATTAACACACACACACACACACACACACACACACACACACACACAAAAGAAAACCACACCAAAAAAACCCATAAAAAAACAAAACAGAAAAACACAAAGCACCATATTTGAGAAAACAATGCAGGCAAACTGGAACACTTTGCTCTTCTCTACTTTCAATTACTATTAAATTCATAAAGGAATTTGGTGGTAGAAAGAGAATGGTGATTTGAAATATTCACACTACTTGTGGAATTCCCTCACTTAGTCTGCCTTGTTGTATAAGGAAATTTCTGCTATCCTAGTTGTCAAAAGCTTTTTGTAGCCCTAATGAAGTCTCCAATGTTTAAAAGTTAAACATCTTGATATCTTCAAATATGAGGGACCAGACTTGATTTTAAAACCTAATTGGACAACATCTGCCCTCTCTATCACAAATTCATGCCTCTCTATCCTTTGGGTTAAATAGCCCATGCTCCCTACTTTGCCTCATTTATAAAGCTTGCTCAGAGTTCCTCTAATCTTTACTGCCACCTCTTTCTCTCCATCTGCAGTAAAATAGCTATCTTGAGGATCCAGATCAAAAGTGAATTCTTCCATATAGCCTTCCTGATTCTTTAGCAGGAATTAATCTTTTCCTCCTTTTATTTTCCAAATGTTTTAAATCTATTTAGTGTAAATTGCCTTATACAAATGTGACTACTAAAGCAGATTAGAAGTTCTTTTAGAATGGGGATTGGCCTTTGTCTATTTGTCGACAATCTTCTAGAACTCCTAATACAGTACCTTGTAGATAGTTGGTTGTTAGTACAAATAAATGTATTGAGTCAAGTGACAGCTACATGAAAGAGTTGTACACAGTTATGTTATAGGAGATATATTATCTGGTTTCTAATGATGAAAACTCAAAGTCCCAATGAGGTAATTCCAGTAGAGACAAAAACTTGTCTAAAGACAGGAAAGCAAACTAACATTCATTGAGCATTACATTAGTTTCCTGTGGTTTCTGTAACAAATCACAACAAACTTGGTGGCTTAAAGAAATAGGACTTTATTCTTCATAGTTCTAGACATCAGAGGTCCAAAACCAGTCTCAGTAGGATGAAATCAAGGTATTGGAAGGGCTGTACTCCTTATGGAGGCTCATGGGAAGAATTAACTCTGCCTCTTCCAGCTCCTGGTGACTGCTGGCATTCCTTGGTTTATGGCCATATCCCTCCGGGGCCATGTAGACTTCTCCTTCTTTGTGCCAGATCTTCCCCTCTTGTTTATTTGTCTATTTTGTTTTGTTTTTAATTAAGGGCACTTGTGGTTGCTATTAGGGCTCATCCAGATAACCCAGAATAATCTTCCTATCTCAAGATCTTTCCTAATATCTACAAAATCCTTTTTCCATAAAAGAGAACATTTACAGTTTCCATGAATTAGAACCTTATGTTCTGAGAAGCATTATTCAGGGTGCTATAAACACCAACTAGACATGCTCCTTTGCATAGTTTTACTGGATCCTCACAGGTAGCCTATGATGGAGTTCTCAATGTTCTGACGTTACAGGGGAGGCCCCTAAAGTTGGGTGACTTGCACAAATGTACTTGCAGTAAGTGGTTGGATATTTTATCCAAGCCTAGACCTACTCTCTGGCTCCAACTTGATTTTGTTTTTCCGTTATATCTTAGGAGCTTCCCAAGTACTAGACACCCAGTATATTCTTAATAAAAGTTTGTTGATATAACAGAAAGCCTTTATTGAGGCTCTAGAGTTTCCTGCTTTATCATTTTGTCACCTTTTCTAAAAGTTTATTGATTTTTAAAGGATTTTATACATCAGAAGTCTCTTTAGAAAGTGTTTTCTAATGAGAATGCGTTGTTGTTTCCAAAAGTGTCACTACAAATGGAAGCAATTTAGTCACTGTTTTTTAAAGTAAAGGATGTGAAAATTTCTCATAGAAAGTAAAAAACAATTGAGCATTTGAGAGGGCAGAATACACATGAAAGTCCTTGGTCTGCAAAAGCTGAAAACAGATCCTCAGTCTAATTCAATTTGATTGGGAATAAGCTCTATTATCACTGTAAAAGAATGAAGTTTCTGTAGCCATTGAACATTGAGTTAAAATTCATTCAAGCAATATTATGTCTTCTCCCTGATTTTCCCCAAGCCTTAGACATTTGTGAAGTTGTATTCCTGGGTTCTGATAATTCACTGTAAACTTTCTAGTGAACACTTTTAAAACCACATTTGGTTAAGCTATTAAAAATGTTAGGAAGCACCACAAGGTCATTTCCACTCCACTAGTTTATACTGCCTAATGTTAAAATACTGGTTCTCATGGACTATGAAGGCATGTATTAGTTTTCTCTTACTGCTTTAATAAATTACCACAAATTTAGCAGTTTAAGCAAACTCCATTTATTATTGTTACCAAAAGGGGTCCATTTGCCCACACACATCAAAGTCCAATAAGACATGAACATGAGTTTGCAGCCAAGAAAGTTAAGAATTTATTAAAGAGATGGCACCATGTCTGGAGTCACAGGTAGCTCATGCTCAAAGACTTGGCTCCCAATAACTTCCAGGGGATGAATTATACAGGGGGAAATCGTTAATCATGATGACTAAAGAAATTAGGGTCATGGTCTCTGTTGATTGGTTCGTGTTAGTGCAGAGGGTAATTGATCATTGCATCTGGTCCTGATGCTGTTCTGTCCAACTTCATAAGGATTTGTTTTATGGGATTGTTCCACTTTCCTGGGTATAGAACTAAGAAACAACTGAGGCCAAGATATTGTCTTTAGTTTGATTAAAAATTCTGACTCTATAGTCAATAGACCCAAGACCTTGTTCCTATGACTACTGGATACTGAACAGAACCTCATTGTCCTGAGGGCTTAGTGATTAAGCAAGAGGTAGGGAAGTGTTAAGTCAAGGTGCTGGGTGAGTGAGTCAAAGGGAAAAAAATCAAGACAAAAAGCCAGATTTAAAAAAAAAAAAGGTCTCTGCACAATTACATTATCTCACAGTTTTGAGGCAGAAGTCCAGGCCTAGCATGGCTCAGTGGGTTCTCTATTCCTGATTTCAAAAGGCCACACTTGTTGGCAGGATTGCATTCCTTTCTAAAGAGTCTGGAGGTGAATCTACTTCCAAGCTTCCTGGGATATTGGCAAACTTCAGTTCCTTGTGGCTGTCAGACTGAGCTTTCTTTGCGAGCCATTGACTGGGGGTCATAAATGGCTTCTGGAGACTGCTAGCATTCCTTTGGTCATAGCCCCATTCCTCCATCTTCAACGACAGCAATGAGGGATTGAATCCTTCTCTTGCTTTAAATGTCTCTGAGCTCCCATTTTGCTTAATTGTTCCTCTACTGACTTCCACTAAATGTTTTGACTTTTCTACTTTCCTCTTATACTTTTAGGGCCCATGTGATTATATTAGGTTCACCAGGATAAGCCCCTATCTTAGGGTCAGTTGATTTGTAACCTTAGTTTCATCTGCAAAGACCCTTCTCAGAAATAACCAGAGTAGTGTTTGGTTGAATGACCAGGGGACAGGGATATTGGCACAATGTTTTTAGAACTATACCCAAAATAAGGTGTAACGATTCCACTAAGGTTTATTTTATTTTAATACTCTGTTTCTAGGTTTCAAAGATCAGGTTACTCAGTAAGGACTTATAAAATCAGAGACATGAAACTAGCTACCCATTTTTATGAATATAACTGATGTTCATAACATTTGAAGGCTCAGATATATGTATGTAGCCACATTTCCATCTCACATATGAATACTAGATAGGGAACAACTATTATAATTTAAGAAAAAGAAACTTCATCTATTCTTAAAAGTTTATGTACCTAATGCACCAAGGATTTTAAGCATAGGCTATGTTCAAATAGAGAGAACACTTACTGAAATCGTGAAGAACAAGGATTGTCATGAACAAAGTGCTCATTGACAAAGGATGTTAAAACATTTTTCTGTAAGTTGTTTAATGACACATGGTAGATTGCTCACCATGATCATCTTTCTTACCTTGGAGTCATTCTAGCTATTGATATGAAATCTTCTCCAGGAGCCAGTTAGACATTCCACAATAACTCCTACATGTGATTATTTAGTACGTTCATTTACCAACATAGGAAAACATTATTACCACCCAAAAACCTGATGTGATTAACACCATAGCTTAGTTTAGTAATGGGAATGTTCTCATAAACATAATAAGAGTGCAAAACTTTTAAAAAATATATTTTATTGATTTTTTACAGAGAGGAAGAGAGAGGGATAGAGAATTAGAAACATTGATGAGAGAGAATCATCGATCAGCTGCCTCTTAACACCCCCTACTGGGGATGTGCCCGCAACCAAGGTACATGCCCTTGACCGGAATCGAACCTGGGACCTTTCAGTCCGAAGGCCAATGCTCTATCCACTGAGCCAAACCGGTTTCGGCAAGAGTGCAAAACTTTTTAAGAGCAGGTGAATTTCTTCCCAACTCTGTATCCCCAGTTGAACACTGTGAGTTTCAGATAGTGAGGAGGTGCTAGGGGATGACTAAGCAACAAGATAGAGGGGGGTCTGGGTCACTGGATCCCCACATAGAGAAGACCTGCTATCAACTATAAACACCTGCTTTGGATAGTTATATGAGGTAGGAATATAATTCCATTGTGCTTAAGCTTGTATACCTTTTGGATCTATTCTTTTTGGATGCTTGCATTATCTACACTAATGCATCCTATGTTTATCCTACTCTAGCATTCATAGCATCAACTTCATTTTGCAAGGTCTCTAGTTCCAACTCTTTAGATTCCATAAATCCTTATTACTCTCAATTTTTTGAGAATATTTTTTCAAAGGTGTCATAAAGGGCAAGAGTTATTTTGAAGCTCAGAGCCAAGAATTTGAAAAAAATACTAAAATATTTTGTGAATTATTGTCACTGGAGCAAAAACACTTTAACCTTATTTTTCCTTAAGTTTTAATAGTGAAAGGGCTTCAGAGCAAAGAGCAAGAGTGAAAGTAGTTAAGAATGTTGAAATATTCTTCTCTTGTACGAGGTTAACTCAATAATGCAGAGTGCTCTTGGCATAAATTAGATTCAAGATGAAGGGAAGGCAAACACAGGTCTTCTTTGAGATGGGAGGGTCTTCATTTAGAGACTTATTATAATACAGATTTTAAACATGCTCAGACTTACAATATTGTTCTCTGGAAAAAGAAGATATCTTTAGAGTCCTAGTAAACCAGGTCAGCAAGAGGGAATATCTAAAGTCATGGGTCCATGCTGATTTTAAACACAGGCCAAGTAATTCTTTCTTATAAGTTTCTCATTTGTACAGAAGGTTTTGAGTGAGATGTAGGAAGTAACAGGAGTTAATGTGAAGCTAATCCACAAATGACAGGGTTATCACAAGTAAATGATAGAATTGGGCTGACACCTATGGGGAAAAATTTACACAGTCAATAGAATCAATAATTATTAGTGATAATTAACTTTCATGCTACTACTACTGATACCTTCTTTTACATCTATAATTTCTCAATAAGCATGAATGCACATATTATTATTATTATACATTATAAATGTATGAGACAATAAGCTTAGAGATATTTCTAGAAAATGAGCCAATGTCATATAGTTACTCTGCTCAAGTTTCAGGATTAGGAATGGTATCCAAGTTCCATCATAAAAAAAAGGTCCTTAAGAGTTTTTTACTATAATGATGACCAATAAATAAGGATTAGTGATAAATTACTGTGTCCTGAAATTTTAGTATTCTCTCCATTGCATTCAGTTCAACGAGTGTGTTTTTTGTTGTTGTTGTCTTTTCTAATTCTTATGTCAATATCCCTGTTCTCAAATAGGTAGGTGATGCTTCTGATGTGCTTTCTTGAAGAAAGAGTTAACTCCTCTGGCAAACAACAGATTTCTATAAAAAAAAACACACAACACCACACACAATCATTTGCACGTACACAGGATTTTAGGACAAAAATAAAAATCAATGTTTTAAGCCTTTTCATTTAATAATTCTTAATAATGCTATATTAAATACTTTTCCTGATTTAATGTGTTCTTAAAAGTCAGTAGTACTATTTCTAGTTACTATATTACCTAAAGAGTAAAGATATTTAAGAAAGCCTAATATTTTACAAAGAAAACAGAGCAAATATAATCTGTAACCATAGTGACAGCTTAATTTAAATTTGGTCTTTTATATATGATATTCAGACTTATGATAATTTATAAAATCACATTATTTTTTAAGAAGGCAATGAACATTTCTGTAAACAAAAGCAAATTCATTATGTTCACACAACAGTGGGTTACATTTAACTACAGGGATACTGATAAATATGGTGGTGAACTTAGATTTAAATAATTAATCAGAATATGCATTAGGAAAACAGTTTAAGAATTTGATTATAAAATCACTTTGTTTTTAATAGTATTTATTTAAGTCGTGTAACAATAATTTATTGTACCAGAAACAGTAGCAATGTGCTGCAGGGTCAGAATGCATGTTAGGGAAATAAAACATTCCAAGTCCCCTGTTCTCATGGGCTTGCTTTATCACAGAGACAAGAAAGGAAGCGAGGAAGAAGAGAAAGAAAGGAGAGAGGAAGAATTAACAAATAACTGTCGAATGCTGACTGGATTACTGGATAAAAATTAATAGTAGAAGGGCTGAGTGAAAAAAAGAAGGGATTAAGTGAAAAGCAACAACTCATAACAGACAACAGCATGGTGATTACCAGAGGGGAAGGGGTGAGGATGGGGGAAGGTAGAAGAGGGTCTGGGGAGGGATAATTGGTGATAAAAGGAGACTTGACTTGGGGCGGTGAACACACAATACAAAATTCAGATGATGTATTATAGAATTATACACATAAATCCTATATAATTTTATTAAACAATGTCACCCCAATAAATTAAAACACATTCATACATACATACATACATAATAGAAAAGATGTGTGCAAATGAATACCAATGAAAATATTCTCAATATGCCAACCAGGCTTCAATTAAGGGAAAAAAATACCCTGTTTCCCCAAAAATAAGACAGTGTCTTATATTAATTTTTGCTCCCAAAGATGCGCTAGGTCTTATTTTCAGGGGATGCATTATGTTTCCATGAAGTAGGTCTTATTTTCGGAGGATGTCTTATTTTCGGGAAAACACGGTAGCTGAGTATTCACCAATAAGGAATCCATTACAGGAATTAGACATTACATATCTGTGAGAGGAGCTGGGAAAATAAGGGTTCACCCCAGGGAGCTGGAAGGTTGCTTAGCAGTTATTACGTATGTCCTTAGGCAGTTCTCCTGAAGCACTGGGGCATGCTAAAGTTTACAGCAAATCTGGAAACAAGGAACATCTAGCTGCTAGAGTGAGCCCACACTGGGTGCAGCAGTATGAGGTAAGCCCTTGCCTCTGCATAGTTACTGACTCTGTGAATTCACAGCCAAGCACCTGGGAGGGTGGAGTTCAGGAGGGTCAAAGGTCAGGAAGTAAAACAGAATTCAGAGAAGGGAAGAAGAGCGAGGATCCACTGTGACCCACCAGCACCTCCCCATCTCTCTCCTTAGCCTTCAGGGATGACCTTCAGGGAGTTCAAATCCCATGAAAATTTCTCTTGTGGCCAACAGCATGCTGGAGCCCTCCAGGCAAGTTCTGAGAAATGTAGTTCCAGAATAGCCACGCTGGCATAAGGTAAACAATCCCATTAGGACTTTTGGAGTAGACACAATTTTACTTTTATCTGTGCTATGAGGTATCGGTATTTCCTACTTCTAATACGGTACTGCAAAATGAAGTCATAAGCAAAATAATTTATTTTGGAAATGCTGTTAGAATAAAACCCAGTAAATATAAAGCTATAAAGTTACACAATTCCTTGTGCCTCTCCTTTTGGTGATTTTGCACATTGCTCTGCTTATTCACCTAGTGCTTTGCACTTCGCAAAATATTTTAAAGCCTAATGAAATCTCAACAGAGCAGTGGCCATTTGCCAGAGCGTTTTTCTCTTACTTTTCTAAAAACAGAGTAAATGAAGTGAGGAGAAGTGTAGTGGGTTATACAATATCCATGTTGGGGTGATGGAACCCGCACCCCCCCAAGATGCTCACTTGAGGACTGCTCTACTCACCTCACTGGTCTGTGCAGTGTGGACAGTGTTCTCTGATGTGGAAAGTAAAATAGTTGCCACGGGATAGAATCTTTTGATCTGCAAGTGTAATATTTACTCTCGTTCCTTAAGTGCATGAAAGTGATCCATGCAATTCAGAGCACTTTTTCGGAGAATGGTAAGGATTGGCATCCACATCCCAAACTGTCAGTCTTTGGAGCATGAGACTAACTCGTCGCACATTTTAAACTGAGATAGTGGGCATGCACATGATCTACTAAATGTAATGTTGAGGCTTCTATATAAATTCACTTTATGTTAGTAATTCTGTGGAGCCTAGTTATGCCATTGATATTACTTCACTCTCCAGTAATCAACAGCCAGGGTCAACCAATTTGATTGTTTAATGTCTATTGTATTCAGACAGAACCTATAGAAAACAACAACAAAGTAAATTGCATATAAGAAGTACTTGATATTGAAGACAAAGGCTTAAAGCTGACTTACAGGTAAAGTAAATATACATTTTTGTATTTGCAAATCTGATACCATCAGAATCCTGTTAGGTAATGTTCATATCAATGGAACACTTTAAATTGGCAATCACTATAAAATTGAAATGAGGCCATACAGAGTTTGCTTCAAAAGAATTACTCCCTGACTGTCACACTAAGTGTATATTTTTCTCTTTATCTATCAAGTGGTTTTAGAATGTGTCATTAAAATGAAAGTATCTTCTATATTTCATCTTTAGAATAGATGGGAAAGTGCTTTAAGAGGAGATAATAGCATATCCCAGTAACCAATTGAACTAAAATGTGAGGCTTCAAGTAGGTACTCAGTAAACCTGCTAGTTAGGTTCTTACTAGTATGTTCTTTGGTTAACGGTAGGAAATCACTGTTCATTATCCTAGCATTAAAAATGCCTCTCCAGGATGTTGGCAGTGACCTTCTCTGGAATACAATAACCTACACTATGGTTGTCTTTGACATAAAATGCTTATTTAGGAAAATGTACTTGGAACAGTTTAATGTGGAAGTGATCACACCAGAGCAAAAAAATGTCAATAACTACTCTGCTACTTTTATGAAGCATTCTGCCTCCCAAGTACAGTCCCATCTTCCATAGTGACACAGACAGGGGAGAGGACTTCGCTAAGGCCACTAAGTTGGATTAAAATATTAAACAACTATTTTTAAAATGTCAGAATTACTTTCTTCATTCATAGCTATCGACTAATTCTTACTCTACTTCTAAGAGTTGTGAAGATTAAATGGGACCATCCAGGAGACAATATCTTGTATCCGCTGATACATGCTGGGTACAACTGTTTATTTTCTTCCATTTTTTTAATGAGGTTTACTTATTATGGCACAATTTACAAAGTTAATGTACTTGCTTCAAAGGATTTACTGAGATACAAAAAGGGACAGTAGAAAATCTGAGCACAAATGTCAGATTACCTAATATGCAATCCATTTTTTGCTTCTAATATAGCATTTGTCCTTCCTGGAGTAGAAAAAAAATTACTCCCACATGATAGGGGGAAAAAATGTTACTACTCTCTGAGACCTGCATTTCTTAACTCCCAACCATATGTCCCTGCCTAAAATTATTTGAGCAAATAGGGATTTGTAATTCATTTATCCTAATGTTATTCCCATGTCTCTCACTTCCTTCTCTGATCAAGATGGACTTTACCCTTGGCTTGACTAAACTTTACATAGGATTCTTCCTGACTATAAGCATCTGCTTTCTCTTTACTCTAGAGCATTTACTTTAGAAAACTTGTAATTGCAAATTCTTTCTCTGCCTCCTGGGAATGTAGATAAACCTCCACACCTCTTTCTTACCTGTTTTACAACCCAGGAATGTCTTTCTCAAGGACCTGGCTGTCAACCTCAAGAAAGATAGAGCCCCATCTCCCAGTGGGCAGGTGGCAGCCTATTAATTTCTGTTAAGGAACAGAAGGCTTAATGGCAAGGAAAATCATTTGCACAATCAGGAATGACTCAATGTGCTAGACACATCCCATTGACCAACCCCATCTTTCAATGTCCTCCAGTACTTTTCCACTGGCCCACACTAGCACTTAAAATCCCTTTTGGCCCTTGGTTCCAGTGGAGTTGAGTTCAGTCTCTCTCCCCTATAGCATTAGTCTTGAATAAAGTTTTCCTTGCCCCTATCTGGTGCAGTTTTTGATAGTTTCCTTCTTACTGAATAAGCTCTACATGCCATTGTTAAAATAACACACACCCTTTCTAATACCCTCAACTCATTTGTCCCTCCTTTTTCCAACCCCCAAATCCTGATAATCAGCCTCTCTAGTCGTTCGTTTGGAGATAAAAACACAGCCAGCCGACTGACTGCTGACTTCAAGTCCTAGATCACTATTTCACTCATTTGTCTGCCTTAGTGCCCCACACACCTCTTCACACTCATTGTCAGCTGATGACAGGGAAAATGGAAGCAATCAGAAAAATGTCCATCAGCTTCTACCTCCATATTCACCTACCCACCTGCACCTGGGATTTATACTTGGCCCTCCCTACAGTTATTGCTGATGTGCTGGCTGTGTTTAGAACACTGGCCACCCTTCCACGGCAGATCCCATTCTCCCCATCTCAAGATTTAGCTGTAGAAACTCTCTCATCCTATTACCGACTTCCCCCACTCTACACAGTCAATCCCATCACCCTGTAACATGTTTAGTTGTTCCCATCTTAATAATAATACTAATCCTCTCTTAATCTAAAACCCCGTCCCAGATATTGCAACAGATTTCTGCTTTCCTTTTAGAGAGACTTTGAGAAGGTGTTTAAAATGCCTCTGTTACCATCCCTTTTTAAACTTATACTATCTAGGCTATAGAGTTCTATTCCTAGAGATTACATAAATGAGGTATTCTCTCTCAGATATCAGCTACTGAAAAGAAGTAGGCCAGCTTGTCAGGTTGAGTTTATTGGAAGATATCCTTCTTAGCAGAGTCCTCACCCTCCTTCTCCCAGGTAAGAATCTACCTCTGAGGGTTGACCATTCTAAATCTTGAAGCCATTTTATTAAAATAATAAACAACCTCAAGAATACATTGATTTTTAGAGCGAAGTTCTAGTTTGTTAATTTACAAGTAAAGAATATATCTTGCCACTCATTAGGAAACATGTTGTAATATATTTAACCCCTAATATCTCCTCCATAATAGTCTTCTATGAAGAAATGTGATGTTAAACTTGTGCTCTTAAATTAATTTAATAGTTCTCTATTACTTCCCAGACTAGTCTAAAGACCTTATGGTTATGTAATTATCACGAAATGTTTGGTTTCAAAATCAACTTATTTTTTTATAACTCTGTCTCTATTTCTGTCTCTTTATTATTATTGTGCATGAAAAACCTCAGCCTCTTCTAGGGTCACCACCACTCCCCACATTCATCTTCCAGGGATCTGTTACGGTACCAGGGTCTTAGGTAGGGTCAAGGTCAGAGTTGAGGGAAGGAGGACAAAGTGGTCCTTGGCTTTACTGCAGTGGTTGACAGTGAAGTTTATATCATTCAAATTGGCTTGGCTACTCCAGGTTTCATGAGTTGACATTATTCTGTGACACGTGGAGCCCAGCACACGCAGAAGAAATTGTCCAGGCCTCCATCTTACTAAACATACCACACATTTATCTCCAGTGGCTTGCTACATCTCCTGTGAGCTACTGGAAGGCAGTCCTGTTCACATGACCCATAATACATTTACATTCTCTCTCTGTCTCTGTTTCTCTGTCTCTCTGTCACTCTGTCTCTCTTTCTCTCTCTCTCTCTCTCTCTCTCTCTCTCTCTCTCTCTCTCTCTCTCTTTCTCTCTCTCTTTCCACACACACACACACACACACACTATTTTTCTCATTTTCCCATGTCTAATTTCTACCTCCCATTCTCTCCACAGTTTAAGGGATCTCTTTTAAATAAATATTGGGTATTGTAGATGGGAGCCTCATGCTCCTTGCTGCTTTTCTCAAGTCATATTTCCCATATCAGGAATCTCTTCCCTAATTTCATTGCATTTAGGTCCTAGAAATAAAAGTTGTTAGGATTTATAGATCATATCCTATTTTCATCTTTGCCACATCCCTCCCCCACAGCAATGAGCACAGCTTCTTAAATGAAGAGATGGGTAAAGTGAGGGAGGTTATGCTTTATTATTAATGCTACATTTACATTTGGATTCCCACTTTATCCTCCCATTCATCCATATTCTCCCTTATGTCTCCTCTCCATAACATCAGATGGTTCATAGCTCCCTGAATGCATAGTCACAAATATTTGAACAGTTCTATTTGTCCTCTCTTTGTTTTCAATGACTCTTCATGTGTTAACAGAAATGTGATGATGAAAGAGAAGGAAGGAAGTATCCAGTTGCTAGCACCTTCATATTTAGGTGCATCTGGAAGATTTCTCCTTCCACAGTGTGGCAGCTAATATGTTTTGAGCCAATTAAGAAGTCAGTGTAAACCTTTGCACTACATGGTAGTTAAGGTTATTTTTTCATAGAAACAAACATAAATGTATGTCTATATGTGCACATATATGTATGTGTATATTGATGTATGCAAATACATATGTATGTTTTGAAGTGGGAATATTTTGATTAACTTCTGTGGAGAAGCAAGGGACTTGGTTGGAAAGTCTGTACGGAGGATTCTCTCTAAGGTCCGGGGCCTCTGGGGGGACCTTGCCGAGGCAGCGGCCCCTACCTTGACTTTTCCAAACAAGACCAATCCCCGGGTGTTTCGCTAGAATCTCCATGTTTAGTCTTTAAAGACCTGACCTTGTGCTTTCTCAAGAATGCTTACCCTGCTAATTGTATCTAGAGCTTAATTTTAGTTCAAGCTGTTATGACAGTAAAAACTTAAGGAGGCAGGCAAATAGTACTACTTAATGGTGACAGCCAAGTAGTGCCTTGGCCCTCTCTTTCACAGAAACGAGTGTTAGAAGCATTCATCCGTCGTTCAGGGTCGATGGTCACCCCCGGCAAACTTTCATATGAATCTGTGGACTATTTTGTGGACCCTAGCGGATGCATACACCCTATTTTACTTAACATACATTTAATTCTAACTTTATATGTATCTACGCTGCCATCTTATTTGTAGTGTCCTGGTACTAAGTTTTCAGACATGTTACAACTCATTATTCCCCTGTTTACCTTATATTAATTACTTGTGATGGGTTTGGGGAGACAGATTAGTCACTTGATAGTAATTGTAACCACATTGGTGTCATCAGCAGAGCTTCTGAAAACCACTTCTTCCCTGGCTTAACTCTGGGAATAGATAAATGCATATCTTTTATGAAGATGATGATTACTTTCAGTATCATAGGGCGACTCTCTCTGACCTTGCTCCTAAGAAATTCTGAGGATGCAGCTCCCCATGCACCATTAGAGCTCATCTGCACAAACCCCAGGGAAACACCGTGGGAAAGAGTTTTAACAGTAAGGATTTAGATTATTATCATTCAAGATTTTTAAGCTCTATCTGCAGCTTTTATTTTCATGCTTATCAACCACAGGTGGGCTCTTACTATAGCCTAGAGATGCTTCTAAGTTCATCCATCAGCTCCACCTCACCTTGTTCAAGACATCTATTCTAAGTCCTGTAAAGGTCATTCAGGATATAATGTTGCTGACTAATATAAGCAACTTTTGCTTCTCATCTTGACCTATCAGTGGTGATCATGTTAGTGTCCCCTAAGAAGGCCATTGTCTCTTTGAAAAGGATCTCTCTCAGGAATCAGACACTGACAAGCTAACCCTTGTCTGTCCAGGATTTAATGATGACTCCTTGCAAGAAGAGAGTTTTCTTTTTCTTTTTAAATATATTTTATTGATTTTTTACAGAGAGGAAGTGAGAGAGATAGTCAGAAACATCGATGAAAGAGAAACATTGATCAGCTGCCTCCTGCATACCCCTCACTGGGGATGTGCCCGCAACCATAGTACATGCCCTTGACTGGAATCGAACCTGGGACCTTTCAGTCCACAGGCTGACGCTCTATCCACTGAGCTAAACCAGTCTTAGCAGAAGAGAGTGTTCTTGATCAGGATTCTATCCATATAGGTGAAATTCCTACCATTCTCATTGCTCTTGATTTCAGCCATGCCCAATTTCCTCAAGTCTTCAGACTTTTGCAAATACAATGACCTGTCTTGTACACCCTTCACTTCTGACATGCAGCATGGATATCTGGACAGTCATTTCTGTGTGCCCACAATCGTCCCCTTTCCCTTGTCCAGGCATCAGGCCTCTCCTCGTGCTCAGAGCAGTTCCTCTGTGTAGAAATTTTCAAGTTGTCATTTGTGTATTCACTGGCTTTCCATAAGAAAGGAAGTTCTTTTTCATATTCAGGAACTTGCAAAGAGTAGTCATCAATAAAGTAAAATAATGTATCCATATTCTTTCCCCACTTTTCCTTTTTTCCTAATCTTATTAGGTATTTTGAAACTTTAAAAGTGAAATTATTCTTAAAAATCAGAATCTTATACCTCACTGTATGCTAATGTTTATAAAAACATTAGAATCCATATTTTTGCTTTAAATTTGAAAAATATTTCATATTGCTGACATTAAAAACAAATTGTTCTCCTAAATATGTTGGAAAATAGATTAATATACTAAATAAAATAGAAACCAGGTCTCTTTTGATCATTGAAGCTTTTAAAATTTAGAAGTGAGATGCACAACTTCTTAAACCTTGCTAGTATTGTACGTTCACGGCAAAGTTGCAATATAATCCCTAAGGCAGGAAGGTTTAAATACTAAGTTTTTCTTATTAATTCCCTGAATTAGAACAGCTCTTAAAATAAAATCAACTACATTTCAGCCAGCATGAAGAAATTGGATTCAGCGATGATTGCTATCTTTAAAGCCTATGACCTTACATTATTCTGTCATATGCCTAAGGACATTGAACATCTCTAAATTAATTTTAGGGGTTACACAATAATGTTTTTTTTAAGTCACAGACTCCAAGAGCAGTATGCCCCTGCTGCTCTGTTTTCATGTTTTTAATCTTCATAACATGATTCTGCAATATGTCCCATTTATAGAAATATTTTGTGAATTTTTCCAGAAGTATTTTTTTAAATCTTGGCAATAATGTGCACCACTTTGTACCTCTTCCCACTACTTCTCTAAAAGGAGAAAAACACTGTTTTTTTCCTCTGCATCCTGTGTTTAGTCAGCCTGTTTGTTCCCAGTGCTTTCAGATGCCTTAGGGTTGACAGTAACAAACAAGCAGCGATGCTCATATATCTCGAGGATCCTTGTGTGCTTTCAGAATGGCAGAAATGCTGAGTTGAGCTTGTGCCAAGAACTAATATTTTCACAGTAATTTTTATGTGTCGTCACTCACTCAATGGATAAGGAAACAGGAAGGGGGAGGGGCTAGGTGGAGGTGGGCAAAGGTGGAAGGAAGGGAGATAGCTGTAATAGTGTCAACAATAAGGATAAATTGAAAATACAAAAAATACCATATACATGAGCACCAAAAAATAAATAATGAGGTATAGGTCTAATAAAATATGTCCAGGATCTATACGCGGATACCAACAAAACTCTGACTAAAGAAATTAGAGAAGCCCTAATCACTTTGGCTCAGTGGATAGAGCATTGGCCTGCAGACTGAAGGGTCCCAGGTTCGATTCCGGTCAAGGGCACGTACCTTGCTTGTGGACACCTCTCCAGTAGGGGGCGTGCAGGAGGCAAATGATCAATGTTTCTCTCTCATAGATGTTTCTAAATATCCCTCTTCCTTCTTCTCTGTAAAAAATATAATACAATATATTTTTTAAATAAATTGGAAAGGATATGAGTTTGTTTAATTTACATAATACTGTTTTTTGGACTTGCTGCAATGAATTGTGTTATTTCAGAGTGTCCTCATTATAATTCTTTTGTAAAAAGAAGCATCATTTTATAATAAAAATAAACTCATTCTAATTTATATCTTTGCCACTTCAAAGTTTTAGGATCTTTCCAACACAGTACACATTATTACTGGGGCAAATATAGTGAAAAGAAACAGCATTCTATCTAATAAAGAGGTGATATGCAAATTGACCATCACTCCAACACACAAGATGCCCCCCCATTTGGTCAAAGATGGCCACCTCCATGTGGACACAAGATGGCTGCCATAAGATGGCCTGCAGGGGCGGGCAGTTGGGGGGGGACCAGGCCTGTAGGGGAGGGCAGTTGGGAGCAACCAGGCCAGCAGGGGAGAGCAGTTATGGGAGACCAGGCTGGCAGGGGAGTGGTTAGGGGTTATCAGGCTGGCAGGCAGAAGCAGTTAGGGGCAATTGGGCAGGCAGGTAGGCGAGCTGTTGGGAGCCAGCAGTCCTGGATTGTGAGAGGGATGTCTGACTGCTTAGGCCCGATCCCACTGGCATTCAGACATCTCTTGAGGGGTCCCAAATTGGAGAGGGTGCAGGATGAGCTGAGGGACTCCCCTCACCACCACCCCTCCCCTAGTGCATGAATTTTGTGCACCAGGCCTCTAGTAGTCTAATAATGATGCTAAGGGCAAATATGAGAGTCACAAATTTACATTACATCTTTCAGGAATCTTGCCTGAAAGATGGTCTTTTGGGTGGCAGCCTTGTACAGTGATCATGACCTGATTTTATACTTCATTTTTTTCCCTTTCTTCCAAATCTTGGTTTGCACATTGTGAAATGGAACTGATAATACTGTTTTGCAGGGCTCAGTGAGGTTCAGCAATCATATACACATGTTATATAAGCCTAGTGAGTGCTTAATGAAGGATGACTTACATTGTCCCAGTAACAATAGGCTCTGATCATCATAGAGAAGGGTAGCCTCATTGGTAGAGAGCTGAGAGTTGGAGCCAAAGGAACAGAGTAGACAGAACTGTGGGGCGAAGTCTGCTAGATCTGGGTTAGTGAAGTTTCTGTGTCCAGCTTACAAGCCAGCCTGGGAAGGCAGCTGGAGAATGAAACTCTAGCTTTGTTTATGGAGCACAGAACCCTTGTGATTTTTCTTTTACCGACATCATCATGGTGGCAAAAGGTAACATATAGGGACTAAAACACTGAATAAATGTGCATGGAGCATATGCAGCAGAGCTGCTACTGTTTGATGAGCCAAATAAGAATATCAGGAATAGGATGAAGAGAACACAATGGCACCGAAACCAGTTTGGCTCAATGGATAGAGCGTCGGTCTGCGGACTGAAAGGTCCCGGGTTCGATTCCCGTCAAGGGCATGTACATTGGTTGTGGGCACATCCCCAGTAGGGGGTGTGTAAGAGGCAGCTGGTCGATGATTCTCTCTCATCGATGTTTCTAACTCTCTATCCCTCTCTCTTCCTCTCTGTAAAAAATCAATAAAAAATATATATTTTTAAAAAGACAACACAATGGTTAACTCCACGGAAGCCCAGCTATGAGTAACAAGGCCACGAGGTGAGGAAGGCCCTCCCTCTGGTGCTTAACAACAGCTGCTAGCTGGGCAAGGGCTTTAGAAAGTCCGTCTGGGTGTCAGAGGCGGGATCAATGGCCCCATCGGCTGGGCCTTGGCAATAAGAGCTTCAAAAACTAATATTTATGAGCACTTAGTACATTCTAGCCTCCACCACGCATCTTATTTGAATTCTCTAATGGAGTCTCTAGAACAACTCTGTGAGGTAAAATCTTTTATCATCATTTTGCAGACGCAAAAAAAAAAAAAACCAAAAAAAAAACAACCTGAGCCTTAAGGAGCTCAGTTAATTTGATCATAAAACCAGTAAGAGATGGAGGGAGGGCTTGAAACCAGGATGGTCTGTCTGACTTCAGATCCCAAATGCTTAACAGCTATACTTTACTGTTCCCTAAGACACTAACCCTCAACAGCACAAATGAATTCATTTCAAGAATAATAGCAGTTACTATCTATTGAGCACTTACTATGTCTCAGGTACTGCTCTCCCCACATTATTTCGTTTAATTCAAATTTGAATCCTGCTAGGTATTCATTTAGGTTTTATCTTGCTATTTTACAAAGGACAATACTTGAGGCATGTTAAGCCTCATCTATAAGTTTTTTTTTTGTGTTTTTTTTTCTTCCTAATGATGTAGACTCATAGTACAAGAGCAAGGACTGGAATTCAGTTCTGTTGGTTTTATTTACACAAAGATTTCAGTGTTCTTACACTACAAAAATTAATGACATCAAAGTCCGAGAAGGATAACTGGTTTTTGTAGATCCCTATAACACCAACTATAACATAATATGAAACCCATGACTATAAAGTAAAATGGCAACTGACAGGACCTGCCTTACTGCTTTATGGTCATGCTTCATAAGTATTCAACAAATATTTATTGAGCTCCTACTATACACCCTGCTCAGCATGATGCAGATAGTTAATCAGATTGATTTCACCATAGCTCCAATTCAAAGACTGGTTCAATTCTTCATGGTCCTTTCCCTTCGTGTGGCCATATTTTTGTCAAGTTGTTTTCAACACACCTTATCCCTGCCCCTTCACCTAAAAGAAGCAGCACCTATCATCCTGATTTGGGCCTTGGAATGACAACAGCAGGACCGACATTGATTTGCTTCCCAGGTGAGGAGTGAACGTGTTCATATAACCGCAGAGGAAACAAAATTCCTCTTTCTGGACAAAAACAAAACACACAAAAAAAGCACCTTACATCCAGCTTCCTCTTCAGTTTTGAACACCGCGGCTAACTGAATTCAACTGAAGCAGAAAATACTGTCAGAGTGAAAACAGTGTTAATTAAAATAGTCTGTGGAGACCCACACCCGATTTGCTACTGCAAGTCGGAGCGAAGAGAACATGACGCTGTGTGCTGTTTGGACGACGGAGGTAATTTCCTGGGGTTATTTATAAATCATTAGCAGGACTTATCTGCTGTTGTCAGGACCTCCACTGGTAGGGAGTCCTGTGTAGGACATAATTATTAGAGCCGGGATGCTGTGTGGGACATAGAATTTAGTTTTAGTTAGAGGCACCTCTCACCAGCACCAGAGAGGTGTTAGCAGACAGCCTGCCAAGTCAGTGGGAGAGGGCCGGTCCCAGCCTCCATCCTTGTCTTCACACATAAATGAACTTACATGAGAGACCTTGGTTGTGTTGTGAAAAGCCGATTTATTAAAGCAATTAAAGCATGCACCTTGATTGAAAAAGCAAAGCCAGCAAACCTGTGCATCTGGCTTATGAGCTCAGGTGGGCTCTCAGCTGATCTGAAGGGCCAGTTAGGTGGGGGTTGGAAAAATTACATACCCTCCTGTCTATCATTTTCAAAATCCCTCTGCTGAATATATGGGGACAGGTTAATTCTCACGGTCCCTGTTTACTTTTGTGGCCTTCCCAGAATTCGTGAGAGGCACCTAGCAACTTGACCTTGCAAAACCTCTGCTTAGAGAGTAAAACAACCTTTTTTTCCCCCTTTTTTCCCTTTTTCCTCCCCGCCTCCCTTTCTGCCTTCTCTCCTAAGGGAGGATTTTAACCATTTGCTCTGTGTCCTTGGCTGGGGACCATAATTGGTTTGTTAATTACAAGCTGGCTGCAAATCGCCCACACTGTTTGGCCTTGTTTTAACTTTCCCATCACCATTTCCCTATTTCACCTACCCTGAATCCTCTAACAGTTTAATGGGTAAAACTATTAAAATAATAACATTTATAAGGTGCACTTATTATTGAAACATTACTGGTTGTAGAAATCTTGAACAACTCAGAAAAGGATGAAGAGAATGAACAAATCACCTGTCACCTCAGCCCCTAGTAGCAACTACTCAACATTTTTTAAAAAAATCAAGTAATTTTACATAGTTGAAATTTAAGTGAAAACTTTTTAATTTAGCATCCGATTATGAGCATTTCAGCAATCTTCATAACTGTCATTTACTTTTGACAATGGAATATATATATATTTCAGAGAGGAAATGAGGAGAGCGAGAGAAAAACATCCATGACAAGAGAGAATCATTGGTCAGCTGCCTCCCACATATCACATATTGGGGATTGATGCCTAAACTAGGGCATGTGCCCTGACTGGAAATTGATGCGTGACCTCCTGGTTCATAAGTTGAGACTCAACTACTGAACCATGCTGGTTGGGTAGGATGTCTTATAATTTTTTTCCCCAGTTTCCCTGTGGTGAGTCATTTAAAATTCAACTCTCATGTATTTATCTAGAAAATTTTATGGCATGAAAACTTTAATTTGGTCATTCAAACTAAATAACTAATTATTTTATATTCATTAATATAATTGATATTTTCAACTAATTGGTAAACTGTCTCCTCCATGGGAGAGCTAGACCAGTGTGTCCCTTTAATATGAATGCTTAGCCACCACATTTACCACAAGATGGTTTCCCATGGTCAGATCTATGCACGTGTAAAATATGTGTGATATATGTCTGTGGATTGGTAAATTGGATGAAAATTTTTGGAGAAAAATAATATTTGCAATTTTCTATGTTCAGTTTTTGTTTTAATGACCTTTAGGTGAGATTAATTCATACTTGAGTTTCTTGTAAAAGAGCCCAAATTTAAACTCTAGAAATGGGTGAAACTAAGCCTTTTTTTGGCAATAGATACATTGATTGTGTGATTCCTCCAAACAAACAAGCAAACAAACATGTAATCAAACATAGAGACCTTAGGTATAGCCATTAGGAAAATTGGAGAGTACCCCTGAGAAATGCCTCTAATGTGTACATATCACCCCCTTATTTTATGCCTGTTGTAGTTTTTTTTTTAAAGTTTTTATGGTTGAAAGTGTTACAAATTCTCCTTGCCTGTTGTCGTTTTAACCTGAAGTTTTGTGAAAAGAAATATCAATTTCAGATATGACAAGCAGAATAAATGTGCAATAAAACATTAAAGAAAATTAGTATGATATTAATTTAGCTAATTTTGCGCTTGCTGAAAGTATTAGGAACTTGTTTATTAATAGATAAATTAGGGATTTTGTGTTTATTTGAAAGTATGCATATTTAATGAAGAGCCTTCACTTTGCCTGCATATAATTTCTGTTGGACAAACACCACTTGGGGTTTACTTGTAGGCCACTAAGTCCAGGAAGAAAAGGGGGAGGCCTGAGTAATATGCATGTCAGCCACAGGGACTGTATTTTTCTTATCATACAATGAGCCTTGTGACAAGTTCTTGCCCATTTAAAGCTCTCTGTGGCATAATTTTGCCATTATAAACATGTTTTTATTATTTTATACCTATTTTCCATGTCCCAGAAAGTAAAATACTAAGAAAAGATCACAACCATAGAGAGAGCCATTACATATAGGAAGCCTCTCCTTCAAATTTCTTTCTGCTTCTTTCTGGATGAGAATCCCTGTTAAAATTGTATACAATATTCCTGTACTCCCTGCATCCCCCAAAAATGTTTTCTTCTTTCACTCTTGAGTATTTTCTCTTTGTGAGCATTTGATCTCTTATCTCTGCTTGAAAATTGTAAACTAATGATGTCAAGATGATCATCCTTAAGTAAAGGGCAACTATTGGTAAAGGGTTATTTTCAGTCTTCCTTTTGTAATATATGATTTGTGGCTATTTTAACATAAATAAAAATATATATTTATATAATGTATAATAAGATATAATATATTATACTATACATTTAATATTGTAAAAAATTGAGCTTAAATAAATTAAGTGACATGCCAGTAGACTTAGAGTTAAATTTCAATAGAAAGAAGAAGTAACAGTGCAATAATCACAGAAAACATGTTGGCTTTGCTAATATATAAAGTTATAAAGGCAGATGGCCTGCAGAGGGGCAGGAGAGAACGTCTGAGGATAATGGAAATTTTTTATATGTCAATTGTGGTGGTTACCATGTGTATATATATATATTTCAAAACTCACTGGATTGTATACTTTAAGTGGTTACAGTATATTATATGTAAATTATATCACAATAAACTTAACTTATAAGAAGCCCAATACATTTAGTAAAACAAGGCAGATACAAAAGGATGTATACCATATAGACCCATTTGAGTGAAATTCCAAAAAACATTCTAATCACTACTGATAGAGTTACATTTTGGGGGGGCACCTTGTATTTTATCAGTGTGTGTGTGTGTGTGTGCGCGCACGCATGTGTGCATGCATGTGTGCGCATATATGTATTTGTAAAATGTGTTCATTTTATTATATGTAAATTATATTTTAATATAAGAATATTCTAAATGTGAATCATAAAAGCATGCTTGTACTCCTGGGGGAAGGACATCTATCATATTTATTTATTCCTCTAGATAGCTTAGATAGTCTTATAAAATAGCTGATGATTTGCTTCATCTTCCAAAAAAGTGCTTTTTATGATTAGGGAATTTTTCTTTTGTGATTTTGCTTTGACCTTTTCATTATGTGGCTACTTCTTTTGTGGAAAATGACCTTCTCTGAGGGCCTGGAAGTAATAATTTATTGTGTTATACAAAAGTAAGAGAGTAGGAGTAGTCGCTTATATGGATAGGATATATATTTCAAATACTATCAGGAGATTCATACATGCCATTTAATCTTGGGCCCCAAAGCATCTTTAATTTAATAAGCTGTCAAGAGAGCTATTATTAATTGAGAGCTGAACACCACAGTAAAGCGTGGTTGCTGACTTCTTAAACTAACTGGAAAAGAACAGCTTTTTAATTGGACTGGATGCTGTTTTGCTAGAGCCACCAGGAAAAAAAAAATCATTATGCCTTTGCAGCAAATACTTTCTGTCCATGCCAATGATAAAGAATTAAATAGAAACGTTTTCTTTCCTCTCTGTGTAAACTTTTAAAAATCACATGTGACCCAGCAGGTGTTGCTCAGTGGTTGAGCACAGACCCATGAGCCAGGAGGCAGCCAATTGATGTTTCTCTCTCACTGATTTTCTATATTCTATCCCTCTCCATTTCTCTCTCCAAAATCAATACAAACATATTTAAAAAAATAGTAAGTCAAAATATTTTCTTGGTGTATATGAGGTGCAAAGTAGTACACTGGACATGTGGATACACTATACAATTACAAATATACCTAATGCTTGGTGGAATACTAGTTGGTGACCATTTCAAGCAAAAAAACTTCTGTGTTTTCTTTTCCCTTGCAGAGTCTACAAATGGTCTAGATTTCTGTATAGACAGGATTTTAATGAGGCAATATTTGCAGTGAATAAAAGTTATATGCTTAAAATATAAAGGTTGTACTTGAAATAGAAATAGATCTTCTTTTATCATAAAAATATTCCAGCCCCCTAAACATCTTAACCAGAAAGACATTTATGTAAATTAGGTGTTGGAGTTACCAATAACCTGTATGGCATTTATATAAGTGCTAAGTAATATTATAAGTAAAATGCCCTCTTCTTTTCTATCTCTACTTTCCTCCACTGAAAACAAATTTATACTTAATTATCTACATAAACAAAAGATAAAAGATGGCCTAGCTTTTTAAATTTCTATCTGATTGACTGTATAACCCTGAGGAAGGAACTAATCTCTTTATATCTCATTTCCTTCATCTAAAAACCAATGGTTTAAAAGGACTTGTATGCATGCATATAAGCCTAACCAATGGACACGGGCAACTGAGGGGTAAGGGCATCAGTGGGGGATGGGGGTAAAGGGGAATAGGGTGATAAGAACACATATGTAATACCTTAATCAATAAAAAAATAAAAATAAAATAATAAAACAATGGTAATAATAATAGTAATAATAATATAGACCTCATTGGATTATTATAAAGATTATATATAGTTAATAAGATATATACTTGGTATACAGTGCAATATAAGTATAGATGATATGTAACATCCATATATATATGTATATACATATACATACATATACATACACACACACATACACACACACACACACACACACACACACACATATATATATGCCTAAGCGACCGGCCAGTAGCTATGAGGCGCACTGACCACCAGGGGGCAGATGCTCAATGCAGGAGCTGCTCCCAGGCGGTAAGTGTGCTCTCACAGTGGGAGTGCTGCTCAGATGGCAGATGGGCACTAGATGCCAGGCTCATGGCTGGCGAGCACAGATGCAGCAGTGCCACCTCTCCTGCAGACACTTCCCCTTTGAGCCCTAGCAGCAGTGAGGGCAGCAGGCTCAGCGGGGCCTGGATGAGCTGAAAGGCGCAGGGCCCAGCCCGGGACTGGGCCCCTCCCCAGCCGCCTGCTGCTTCCCACACTACTTCGTACTGTGCAGGATTGACATGGACACGGGTCTGGAGCTCCACGAGCTGGCAGGTAAAGCCGGGCTGTGGTGGCATGGAGGTCCACTGATCTCCCCAGGCCAGGACGAGGTACCCCACCGGTGCACGAATCTGTGCACCAGGCCTCTAGTTTAAAATAAATGTGTTGGATATACTCATTTATATCACATGAATAAAAATAATGTTAAAGGAATGAAAGGCACATTTTAGAATATTACATGAATTCATTAAATTTGAAAAAAATTAAAAAGCTTCCTGTATTGTAAATTGTTGCCCTCATGAAGTAATACTACATAAATATTTATGGAAAAAGACAGAGATGTGGCTTATAAAGAAGGGAAAGAAGGCTACACAGTTTTATTTCTTAAAAAAACAAAAACTTCTGAAGCAAATACAGCAAACTGTTTTATCTTTTGTAAATCAGGGTGGTGGATATTTGGTTGTTCATTATATTTCTTTAATTTTGAATATTTAGGTAACTTATTTTAAATCCATGAAATAAAACAGAAAATGTTCTTTTTCTGCATTTTTTCAGTCTATTTTCAAATTACACTGTAACATTTTATGGGTAGTGTGAGTACTTTATGATAATAAAATAATTCCAATTCTTTCCTCTTGTCTTTTGTATAATTTCTTTCATTAATTTATATGCCTATAAGAATACATAAGCATATTCTATAAACATATATGCATATATATATGCATATATGTGTATATATATATATATATATATATATATATATATATATATATATACTGTGTGGAGATCCGAGTCTGAGCTATTTTCTTTCTCTAAAGATCTTTAGAACATTTCTTGCAAGGGAGGTTTATTAGCAGCAAACTCCTTCAGTTTTTATTTATTCTGCAAAAGTCTCTTTCTCCTTTACTCTCAAAGGGTAATATGACAGGGTATATAATCCCAGGTTAGCTTTTTTTTCCCTCAACAACTTAAATATTTTACTTTATTTGCTTGCAAAGTATGTGAGAATTTCAGATTGTTTTTTATCTTTATTCCTCTATAGGTAAAGTGTTGTTGCTATTGATTTTGTTTTCTTATGTCTTCTTTTCTGGAATTTTTAAAATATTTTCTGTAATTTGAAATTTATGTGTATATATATGTGTGTGTGTGCGTGTGTGTGTGTGTGTGTGTGTGTGTGTAGGAGGGTTTTTTGTTTTTGTTTGTCTGTTTATTTGATTTTTTTTTTGGGGGGGGGTATTATCCTGTTTAGTGTCCACTGAGCTTTCTGAATGTAGTTTTTTGTTTGACAGTGATTTGAGGAAATTCTCAGTCATTATTGTTTCAAATAGTTCTCCTGTTACTCTCTGTTCTCCTTTCTCTCTGTCTTGTCTTCCTGGTATTTCCATTATATGTATGTTATACCCTTTGTGGTTGGCCCACAGACCTTGGAGAGTCTTTTCCCCTCCAGTCTTGAATCTCTTTGCTTTTCAGTTTTGGAAAGTCCTACATTTTCAAGTCCTACATTCTCAAGCTCCTCAGGGAGTCTTCCCTTTGCTGTGTCCAGTTGACTAACAAGTGCATCAAGGGGTTTCTTCAACTTATTTCTGTTAACAGTGCTTTTGATCTACAGCATTTCTTCCTTCTTAGGATTTCCCTTCTTTCTTAGGATTTCCCTCTCTCTGCTTACATTTCCCTTCTGTTCTTGCATGCTGTCTACTTCATCCATTAGAACCGTTACCATTTTAATCATCATTATTTGATGTTCTGGCCTACTAATCTAATGTTCCTGCTGTTATCTGAGTCTGGTTCTGATGCTTGATCTGAGTCTTCAGATTGTGTTTTTGCCTTTTAGGGGGCCATGCCATTGCTTCCTGATAGCTAGAGGTCAGCTGGGTGAGGGGGACTGCAGTAGCCAGGCCTTTCCCAGTGTGGAGCCGAGGTTGAGGGGAGGAGACCCCTTGTAAGATCCAGTTTCCGTCTTTTAGTGAGCTTGAGCCTCTGGACCCTGAGCTTCACAGGCATTTCTCAGCTTTTGGGTTCTCTCCCTCAGTGAAGACAGAATGGGGAGTGTGTGTGAACTAGAGCTGGCTATCTCCCTTCTCCCACGTGGAAGGCGATGGCTGATGGGAGGTGGGCATTCCCTTCTCCCAGGTGAACCCGGCTGAAAGTATTCCGCAGGCGAGGCTCCCCTTAGCTCCTCTCCCTTTAACTCTCCCGGAGGCATCTAGTTAAGAACAGAGGGCTCAGGTGGAGGGTTTTAACATCATTCAGTTTCCCTCCCCCGCCAGATGCTGGAGGGGTTCTTCTCTGATGCTCCCTGTGAGAACCTGGTTGAGCTGCTCCCCAGGTAAACCTCCGAAACCGTGGGCTCCCCAGAGCAGGGTCCCCTGGAGTTTTCAGCCCTCGGGGTTGTGGGGTTGTGCACTCAACCTGCAGCCACTCCCAGGTACAGCTCAGGTTTGCCTACCTGGTCGGCCTCCTGCGGAGAGTCCCTGCTCCGGTAAGCCATGGCTTTGGGGTTCCCCTGCCTCTCCATCTTTGGTGTTAGGGGGATTGGGGGGTGATGGGGGAAGGTTGGGGGAGGGGGGCACAGAAACATGCCTGTGTCCCCTTCTCTATTTCTACCCAAGAACACTTGTTGATTCTTAAGTCTGTTCAGCTCTGAGCTTGTTGTTAGTATAGAAGGCACCTTTCAAGCTCTATCTATGTGGGCCCTGGAATACATTGGTTAATTTGTAAGGACTTGCCCTGGAGCATGCTTTCCCAGAGGAACAGGCATATGGGAAAGCATAATGGTGCATATGTGTACCCGCCTGGTTTTCCTGTCCCCGTGTTATTGGAAAGGGGACCTGGCCCATGGCAGGTCTGCCCAGCACCAGCCATGGTGTGTGGCGGGCTCTTGATTTTGTGCAGGAAACATTGCCCAACACGAGTCCAGGTGACTGCGAGGGAACATTCATCAAAGCTGGTGAGTAAAACAAGGGCTTCCCATAGGAGAAGCTGCAGGGGAACCTCGGCTGGGCTGCCCCAGCTCTCTGGGAAGACAGAGGAGAGGGGGCTTCCGGGGCAGGCTCAGGGGTTAGCCGGGGACAAGCTGATGCTTGTTGATTTGGTTGCAAATCTCCTGGGGCCCCTTAGAGTGTAGGAGATGCCTGCCTAAGAGGGGAGAAGAGGGCAAAGGGAGTGAGGGGGAGAGGGGGCTGCTCCTCAGAGAGCGAGTGAGCACCTGGTCCTTTGTCTGGAGGCTTTCTTTCTCTCTGTCTCCCAGGTGGAAATCTTGGCAATCTCAGGGGAGGGTTCCAGTAGAATATTCGTCACTTTCCGGGTGTGCTCCTCCAGAGCCTGTCTTCACTGGTTGGTCAGTGTCAGGGCAGGGGATCCTGGCTTCCCCGGCTGGTTTTGCTGCTTTCTGGGTCTGGGGCTGAAATACAGTTGAGACCTAGGTGTTATTTCTGGGGAGGTGAGCCTCTGTGTTTGCTGTAAATTGCTCCGCCAGTTCGTTCAGCTGTCTGTCTCAGTTCCCCACTCCACCTGTCCTGGCGTATGGCCGGTCTCACTGATACGCATGTAACCTAACCTGAGCTTCTCTCTGTTACACTGACAGTGGATGGCAATTCTCAAATTAGAACTAGACATCCCGCCAGCATTTCCTCTTCAGTTCTTACCTGAAATCAAATGTCTTTTCTTTAAATATACAGTGACCTATTGCTTTGTTTATAAAAATGCACTTCAAATATTTTTTCTGTGTTGTATATTTCAAGGTTTTGTGGGCTGGCCTATTGTGGCTCAGTTGGTTGAGTATCATCCGTGCATGAAAAGGTTGCTGGCTCAGTTCCCAGTTAGAGCACATCCCCAGGTTGGGGGTTACGTCCCCTTTGGGATGAGGGAGAGAGGCAACCAATTGATCTTCCTTTCTTTCTTTCTTTCTTCCTTTCTTTCTTTCTTTCTTTCTTTCTTTCTTTCTCTCTCTCTCTCTCTCTCTCTCTCTCTCTCTCTCTCTCTCTCTCTCTCTCCTACTCCCTCTCATTTTCTCTCTCTTTCTCTTTTCCTCCCCCCTCCCTGCCTCCCTTTATTCCTCCCCTCTTTCCCTCTCTTCCTCTCTTTCTAAAATAAAGGAAGAAAATATAAAAAAAGAAACCCAGTGGACCTAAGAGAAGAAAACATTTTTTGAAATACAAACGTGGTGTATTTAAACTGCCTGTTTTCAAGAATTTCTATAAAGCTATAGGATCGCGACAATGTATATAAATTTACCTCACTAAAATATAGGAAGAATTTTTAAATGTTTCTTTCTGGAGACTTTCCATCTGTAAGATTTATCTTATCCTGTGTTTTTATTTATGTTCATGTTGTTAATATATTTATACTTATATATCCCTAATTAGTTCACTCATGTTTCAGCCTTAGTTGTCCTTTTATATATAATTGTTGTATGAGAAAATGAACGAATGAGTGATGCATTTATTAATAAAGAGAAACACTTAAGAAAATTTAAATCTTAGAAAATTTGAGTCACATAAAGGGGAGCATTAGTTGTACATAAAAAAAAATTTTTTAGGAACTTATGCATTCCTGTTTTCAAGTCTGCTTTTGATATTTTAAGATTGTTCTGAAATTGTTCTCTTTCTTGTCACTGTCCTACTTCCTAAGTTTATTCCTATTTTAAATAGAATTTCCACAGTTGTTCCATATCTATCATCTAAACCACATGTTGATTAAGTAGCTTCCTATGTAAAAATGACAAAAAGGAAAATTAGCTTTGAATCACAGGGGTAAGCTGTTGAATTAATGGCATCTGCCATTATAAGAAAAAAAATAAAACAACACTCTTTAATAAAAGAAAGTCCTAAGTCAACCTCCATTCTCAGCAGACAGCTGCCTGATTTGAATTTTGATTCTGCCTCTTACTGCCTATGTGATCTTGGCTATGTTAGTTAATTTTTTCAGGCCTTCTTGTCTTCTTCAGCAAGATGGGGATTGTAGTGGTACCTACCTCCTAATATTGTCAGGGTTAAGAGGATCAACCAACGTATGTAATGCTCAGAACAGTGTCCAGAACATAGTGTTATAATGACTAGATAATGGTAATATAACAATAACGATAATATAAAAACAACGTTGATACACTAATAATGATAATAAAATATAACCATTATTCGACTCTCACCAAAACTATGTAAAGAAGATAGGAGAGTTTACTCAATAGTGCGGTCTCCTCCTCACAAGGGACTTGGAAATGTAGAAGAATCAAACATGAGCCCGGCTGTAGTGGTGACCTATGAACCAGTAGGTCACTGTTTGCTTCCCCATCAGGGCACATGCCCAGGTTGCAGGCTTGATCCCCAGTAGGGGGCGTGCAGGAGGCAGCCAATCAATGATTCTCATCATTGATGTTTCTATCTCTCTCTCTTCCTCTCCATTCCTCTCTGAAATTAATTTTTTTAAAAAAAAAGAAACGGGAAATCAACATGTAAGGATCAGAAAAGGTTTATAGGATGAACTTTAAAGAAACCGCAAAGCTCACAGGCTAGCTGGACTTCTCTGTAACCTAATTTAGATTGTAACATGGATAAAAGAAAATAGGTCAATTAGAATCTGATTTCTTAGTCACAGTTGCTGTGACAGAGAGATTCAATAGATCCCGGTAAAAGAATATGAATTTGTCTTGTTCTGATAACCTGCATCTTGCTGTGAACCTTAATGTTGTAAACAGTGAGCCATGGCCCACAGAAAAGAGATGGAATATGGTTTGTGCGATATAAATGATAGCTGTTACTTATTATTTTTATAATTATTGACATATTACTATTGTTAATGATATTAATTATTTTTTATATACCCCACCCAAAATAAATGTCAGATCCTAATTTGGTATACTGTAAGCAGTGTGCCTTCGCAGGAAGAAGGCATAAAACAGAAGGTGGGAAGAGCAGCTGGTCTTGGTGGGAGTTATAGACCATATTCAGAGGAATTTGGTATTGTACACAATGTAAGCGTAATCATTGGACCCCAACTAAGGGCCAGCAAATCGGCTTCTGAGGTGGCAGGGCTGAGTGCCACACTCCTGAACCTGACAGAATCACTAAGCCAATGGGAGAGCAATGACCGATAGATGGAGGATAACTCCCCGCTCAAAACCCAGCTTTACCTCTGGCCTCACAGGAAGTTTCCGTTATAAAACGTCTGTAGCCTGTGTTCTGTAGCATCACATTTCCCCAAACTTCTGGTGTAATTACATTTGGACAATAAGTTTCCTTTAAAATATTTACAGTCAACCCAATTAATCGCTTGGATTACTTGTAGAATACCAACCTGAAATAGTAGACATCTTGATCATAAAATAATTTTAAATATACTCATTCTATTTATCTGGTTATAAAAAATAAACATGCACACAGGTGTTACTCTGCACGAAGCAGGTCTGAGGCTCCATGCTGAGTCCCAGGGCCCTCAGACTGAGTGTGGATAGGTAAAGGAATAACCACAGCAAGCTGTGATATTAGCAGCAGCCTTGGAGGTGCATGAGGGGCGGGGGGGGGGAAGCAACTTGAAAATATTAAAATCTGGAATGAGAAATAAGCTTATGAGATCCCAAGCCATGCTTACATTATTGTTCATGCTTCAGTGAAAAGATAAGAATGATTTCTAATTAGTCTTTCAGTTGCTTGATTTTAAATGTGTGCTTCTAAACTGCTAGTGTGCTTAAAAGCAGTTTCCTTCTCCATTAAATTAAGTACCCTCCCTAATCTTCTTTAAACTGTCAAATTTATCTTAATAAAGCCTTTCTTCAGAGATAATATTAAGGTAAATGAGGAATCTTGAGTTGATGGAAAAGTAGAACCTTTCTCATATTAATCATTTTCAGAAACTAGTGTCCTCAGTATAGTCACATATGCCTGCCTGTGAATTGAAAGTCAGAATTCTTGCCAAATGTGCAAGACCAGCATGCGATGTGTTAGTCATTTCTGAAACCATTCTGTAAGCTATTTCAATATTATTTTGTTTTATGTAAGCATTTCTAAGAAAAACTGGAATGATAAAGCAAAATGTTTAAGTCTATTAGAATTATTAGGATAATATATACCCAGTAACTGAATGTTCTGTGTTTTTAAGCCCTGAGTTTCTATTAGTATCATACATGATGAAATGGAAACCCATTTGTCTCAATGTTTTAACTCTGGACTAACACTGGTCTCCTTACTTAAAATAAAATGTAGCCAGAAATTGTTCACATACCACTTATGCTTTTACTTGACTTCTAAAAATTATGGGGTACTGACATTTTAAAAAGGTTATAAAGGTTATATTCCAAGTTCTAGCTTCTTGTTTTTACAGAGTGTCTTGGTAAAACTAACTCTACTTCAATAATAAACTCTGAACACAATATTGAAAAGGAACTACCGTATTTGCCGGTGTATAAGACGATTTTTTTGGCCCTGAAAAATACGTATTTGCCGGCGTATAAGAGACTGGGCGTATAAGACGACCCCCTAACATTTCCACTAAAAAATACAGAGTTTGTTATATACTCGCCATATAAGACTACCCCCCACTTGGAGGCATATTTTTCAGGGCCAAAAAGTCGTCTTATACGGCGGCAAATACGGTATTTACAGAATAATGCGGTTAGAGACTAGAAAGGACCTGACCCTGAAAGAGCCCATATTGAGTTTTCACTCGGGTGCTTCCCACTCCCCAAAGCAAACCAGAGAAACACTCTAGCACAGTCACCGTTTCCTTGGGCTGAAGGGTCCGTGTCTGGATCTCAAGACTGTCACAGGGGCTAGGAAGCCAGGGAGGCAGAATCCCAGGAAGGAGGGCCACAGAGAGGAAAGCCTACAATCCTCATTCCAGGGAGCCCAGGGGGCAATAATACCTAGAACACTGAAAATCTTGAACAAAGACGTTAGCAGCTTTGTCTGGAAAGGAAGGCAGAGTTGGAGTTTAGTTCCCCCCAAGATGAAGTGGGAGGGTAAACATTGCACGCCTTTTCTTAATGCTGCAGAAGGGGCATCTCAGGACTAAGGTTCTCGGGCCCAAGGGCAGACCTAACAGAAGACTAGGGAGGATTGTGAGAAAAGGGGAGAGAACAGACTACATGCTGAAAAAATACTGTTTTCCAATTTTTCTTGAAATGTCTGGAAACTGTGATGGGTCATTTTTATTTCAAACTAAGGAAACATTCTAAAATAAATGACTAACTACTTCAGATGGATTGCATACTGCATAGGGAACACAGTTTATGCTCCCACCAACTCTCACATAGTGTCATTGTAAGTACAGATTTACAACTTTTTAAAAAATATTTTTATTAAATTATTATTTGTGCACATATATTACCATTGCCCCCCCTACATTTCCTCCCTCCCCAGAGTTTTGTGTCCATTGGGTGTACTTATATGCATGTATACAAGTCCTTCAGTTGATCTCTTATCTCCCCCAGATCTCCCTCCCCTCCTCACTGTAATTTGACAGTCTGCTTGTTGCTTTACTGTCTCTATATCTATTTTTTGGTTCATCAGTTTATAATGTTTTTTATTATCCATAAATGAGTGAGGTCATGTGGTGTTTTTCTTTCATTGACTGGCTTATTTCACTCAGCATGATGTTCTCCAGTTCCATCCAGGTCGCTGCAAATGATAAGAATTCCTTCTTTTTTATGGCAGCATAGTATTCCATTGTGTAGATGTACCATAGTTTTTTGATCCAATCATCGGCTGATGGCACCTAGGCTGTTTCCAAATCTTAGCTATTGTAAATTGTGCTGCTATGAACATAGGGGTGCACATATCCTTTCTGATTGATGTTTGTGGTTTCTTAGGATATATTCCTAGGAGTGGGATTACTGGGTCAAATGGGAGTTCCATTTTCAGTTTTTTGAGGAAACTCCATACTGTTCTCCACAGTGGTGGCACTAGTCTGCATTCCCACAAGCAGTGCACGAGGGTTCCTTTTTCTCTGCAACCTTGCCAACACTTGTCTTTGGTGATTTGTTGATGTTGGCCATTCTGACAGGTGTGAGATGGTACCACCAAATCAATCTCTTGAATAATTAGTAACTTTGAGCATGTTTTCATGTGCCTACTGGCCTTCCTTCTGTCTTCTTTTGAGAAGATTCTATTTAGGTCCATTGCCCATTTTTTAATTGGATCATTTATCTTCCTATTATTAAGTTGTATAAGCTGTCTGTAGATGTTGGAGATTAAACCTTTATTAGTGATGACATTTGTGAATATGTTCTCCCATACAGTGTCTTTCTTGTTGTTTTGTTGATGGTTTCTTTTGCTGTAAAAAAGCTTTTTATTTTGATGTAGTCCCATTTGTTTATTTTCTCTTTAGCTTCCATTGCCCTAGGGGCAGTATCAGTGAAGAAGTTCTTTTGGCATATGTCTGAGATTTTGCTGCCTGTGGATGCCTCTAGTATTTTTATGGTTTCCTGTCTTATGTTTAAGTCCTGTATCCATTTTGAGTTTATTTTTGTGTATGGTGTAAGTTGGTGATCTAGTTTCACTCTTTTAAGAAAAAAAATTGAAAAGAGCGATGCTTATAAATTTCCCTTCTAAAAAATTTCCTACAGAAATAATCTTCTAAATTATGCATTGATACTAGTGCATACAAAGCTGTTCATTGAATTTTTTAAGTAGTAAAATACTGTGAACAACTTAAAATCATTAATATACTCATCAAAATTATGGCCAGAAGCAGATTGCTCACTCACATTATGCAATTTGAATATAATTTAATGAAGGAACAATTTTAAAAAAAATATGTTGCAAGGTGTTAGCAAGTTGCAGGGGAAATGGTGCTAGGGATAGAGGGAGCAGTCTCCTACCAGTTCGAGGAGCCTCTGGTCAAGGGGTGTAGCCAGCCCAAGACAGACCTTAAGAGAAGGAAGAAAGACTCTCCCGCACACTCTCCAATCTTGTGGCTCAAACTGAATTAGCTGGTAAGGAAGCCTTTTGATGTGGTCCATGCATACCAGCTTCCTGGGATACAAGAGGAAAAGGGGGAAGAGTGGCAAGTAAATCTAGAAAGGCAAATAGAAGACATTTACACTTGGTATAATTTATAGTGAAAGTTGCATTTATCTATTAAAATAAATTGGCTTTTTTAAGTAAAAAAGGCAAGTAGTCAAAGTGAATGAATACATTAGATAATTGGATATGTTAATAAACAGTAGACATATGAAAGAATTATATAAAACATCAAAATCTTCTATTTCTGTCTATATTCACACTCTCTATATAGTGTATAACTCGCCCCCAATCTGAACATTTGAATATGGATATAAAATAAAAGACATGCTAAACTACTACCCTGTTTCCCCAAAAATAAGACAGTGTCTTATATTAATTTTTGCTTCCAAAGATGCGCTAAGTCTTATTTTCAGGGGATGTCTTATTTTTCCATGAAGAAGAATACGGTACAAATTTATTGTTAAATGAAAATAAAGGAAATTTATTACCTCTATACGATACAGTAGTACGGTAGTCGTCAACACAAACCAAACAAACTGTGAATCCTACAGTATCAAGAATTTACTCATTGATTCAATGACAATCATGTCATCATCTTCTGGAACATCATCATAACAATCCAATTCCTGAATTTCCTGGTGAATTTCTTGTGACTCCATTTCTTTCAGAATCAGTGGACCAAATCTCTCATGTCTAGCAATAGCACTGTCTTTAAATGAGTACTTCTTGTCAAGGTAGCCTGCTCACAGTGCATTTGCAATGCAACTGTCAGTGATATTCTCCCATGAATTCTTCTCCCAAGTCTCAACTTCTTGCAGTTTAGGTTTCACAAAGTTTCCACGCTGATTTCTCTCCATTAACATAGCATTGACAATGTCAGGACTCTGCGTAAGGTCATTGGTTGCTAGATGCCAGTCGGGGCGGGCCTAGCAACCAGTTATGGTAAATTAATTTTCATTCTGAGACAGAGCCTGGGGCCTTATTTTCGGGGGGATGCCTTATATTTCACTCAGAAGGAAACCTGTAAGTAGGTCTTATTTTCGGAGGATGTCTTATTTTTGGGGAAACAAGGTAGCAGTATTACTTATAGGGGGTTGTTGTGCATTAGAGAGAATGGAAGACGGATGTTCTGTAGTTGTGAGACTTTTTAAAATATAAGAATGCATTACTTTTATCACCATTTTTAAAACATACTTAAAGGAAAATAACCAGGGCAGGAGGAGAAAATCTTTTTAAAAAAGCTATGATCACTAGGATCATCCATTGTTTCAATAAGAACATCTTCTGACACCTCATTTCACTTATATGCAGGCTTACTAATGTTGTAGGTGAGAGAAATGTGGTAGCAACATATTTGACAGTTTCTTATGTTATCACTGAGAACAAGCTAAAGACATGTGTTTTAGTTTATCATACACCCAGGAATGTTTGAACCCCAAGCCTGAGTGGCATCTGTAATGGTGTGCTCTGTCTTCTGTCCTGTTTTGATCATTTTTATGTTAGTGACTTATATCAAGGTATTGAATGACATGATGGAGGCAAACTGCTAGGCAAGATATGTAATCTAATGACTGAACGAGGAGCCCCCAAAATATAGACAAGCAGAACAACCAATAAAATAATTCCTAATCTGGTATAAATGTAAGGTTCCAAAATAGAGATAAAACAAAATTACTTACATATGCCCAGGATCAAGTAGATATGGCTTAGCTGCAGCATGAGTCTAACTTGAATCAATTCAGTGTCATCATTATGATATGGCTCACTACAAAACTCAACTGATTTTTACCACATTCATAAATGATTAAGTTGCAAGAAAGCTATTCAGGTTATACTAAGAATTGTAGAGTAAGTGGAGCATCCTCAAAGCGTTCTCATGCTACCCAGTTTCCCTGAAAATAAGACAGTGTCTTTTATTAATTTTTGCTTGCAAAGATGCACTAGGTCTTATTTTCAGGGGATGTATTATATTTCCATGAAGTAGGTCTTATTTTTGGGGAAACAGTAGCAGCAGAGTTTTGAAACCATATCTTAAGGTCAGAAGAGGTGTCAGTATGTTGGCCTGAAGCAGACCACATGGTAGCACAGCAGCTGTATCTGATGTGGAAGACTTTATAGGTCACGATGCACAGAGATGATTGCAGCTCAATACAGACAAGACTGCCGAAACCAGTTTGGCTCAGTGGATAGAACATCGGCCTGCGGACTGAAAGGTCCCAGGTTTGATTCTGGTCAAGGCATGTACCTTGGTTGTGGGCACATCCCCGGTGGGGGTTGTGCAGGAGGCAGCTGATCCATGTTTCTCTCTCATCGATGTTTCTAACTATCCGTCTCCATTCCTCTCTGTAAAAAATCAATAAAATATATTTTTTTAAAATACAGACAAGACTTATCTGACGGTGTTCTGGTCTTAGAAGGCAATGAGCTTTTGGAAGATAAATTGTAGATGAGATTCAAGCAACTGACACCCAGATGCTTTCCACTCTGGCATCCTGTGGTTTCATATAGTTCCCATTTTTTTTTTTTTAACAGATGAAAATGGGACTTCCTCTGGTTTCCACATTAGCATGCTGATGCTGAATCGATATTATTCCGGTTCCTGTCCTCACCCTATGCAGCACCGGGGCTGTGAGGGGAATTGTTATTAATGGGGCCAGCTTACCAGGGTGTTGAATTTCTGTCAGCCTGCCGATAGAATCATTTCCAGTTTTCAAAGTTTCTCATGGACTCCTCTTTCTATTTGTGAATATCCCACTTGTTTTTTCGGCTCTTTTTTTATCTTTGTCTCCTCAGGTGTCTTATTTCTGAAGCTTTATCTTTCTGGAACTATTTACCTCCTATGATTTGCTAAGTTTTACTTTCAATCTCTTTTACTTTAATTGATCCTCCACTCTGCTGACCTCTCCTCTCTTGTTAGTAATGCTTTTTCATCATTGGTCATCTGAGGGAATATGTAGTTTACATTTTTTCAACATCATCTTATTATCTTTAAATTTTATTTCTTTTACTTCTCTGAAAAAATTTTTCTATACTATTATTGCATCAAAAATGTATGTTTCTTGAATAAGTATTTGCTTTTTGAATGCAAAGCATTTTACTGTATCTGTGATAGGTGACTAGGTTATTTCCCCAACCATGCAAGAAACTTTTTTATGTATTTCTCTTCTGCCAAACTTTATTTCTCCTCATGGAGAAGTGATATTCATCTTATTGATATTTAATAACTATTATAAAAGATTCACTGTAAAACTCATAACTTTTACATCAATAATTGATGCATAATCATTCAAGCAAAGATGGTACAGTCTAGTACAAAACAATCTTACTTTTTGGCCAGTTGAGCATGTGGAGATTCCAGAAGAATGTACAAAGAAACTTAATATTTGAACCAAGTTTGATTCTTATATTTCAAGCCATGATATGTTTGTTTGTAGGGTGGGTGAAACATGGTGTCCAAAGTGGCTTTTCAAGTTTATATAATTTGCCTTCAACTCATAAATGGGTCTAGGGCCAACCTTTTAGACTTTTAGGATATATCATTAGGATATTGTGGTTATTTTTAGGATATTGCAGTTAATAAGGAAAATGTTCCACCTATTTTGGGGGAAGACTCATGAGCCCTGATTCTTCTTCAACAATAACTTCAACAAGGTTGCCAGTGGTTTGATTCCACTAGAAAGATTTATTTCTTGATGTATTTCCTATTAGATGTAGAAAGGATCACTCTCCCAATAATGAGTTATAATATGAAATGAATTAAGTATCTTCAGTATATGCTTTAACCCCATAGAGATGGGCAGGGGGTTGAGAAAGGAAACAAAATAAGTTTTACGCAGCAGTAATACATTGCAATTTTTCTAAATCCCTCAAATTGAATATCGAGAGCATTTTGATATATGCACTTGATATTCCATTGAAATTGAATGATACACATCTAATAAGATTTCACTTAAAATAAATCTGTTTTAGAAGTTTGAAAAGATAGGATACATCAAAATAGAGGATCTAACATCTAATAGAACAAGTCTCGGAGACAGACTCGGGCTGCACTGGTGGAGAAAGGGTGATGAGGAACATTCTTATGAACAGATCCATCCCAGTGCTCAGAGACTGGCAGGCTAGTGAGCAACCAAAAAGATGCCCTTTTTCCTGCATCGGATTGTTTTGTGTGAAGTATTTTCATTATTGTATACCTAACAGAAAGGTAAACTTTACCTTAAAAGTTATTGGAAAGGTTGACATTTCTACTTCAGAAAAATATGATACCATAATCCAAAATCAAAGGTCGTAAGCTTTGGATCCATATTTTGTTTGTTTGACTAGAGTTGTTTGTGATAGTTATCCAGCTGAGAACTTTACATCATGTTTGTTTATAATCCTTAGCATGGCAAAATTATTTTTATAAGTTAATTTTTAAATTGTAGTTGATATTCAGTCTTATACTAGTTTCAGGTATACAGCATACTGGTTAGACATTTATATAACTTGTGAGATAATGCCCTCAATAAGTCTGGCACCATCTGACACTATACATAGTTATTACAATATTATTGACTATATTCCCTATGCTGTACTTTATATGGTATAGCAAAATTCTTAATGGAAGATTTTCTGAATGTGGGCTTTCAAATAAAATCTGTTAAGAACTTAAAAAAATAAATATTCATAATGTCTTTATACTCTCCAATGTCTTTCTTCCTGTATGCTCATTTTTACTAAGCAAATATTAAAAGGTTTCCAAAGATAATTAAATATTATGGTTTCAGTATTTAGAAATTATTTGATAATTTATACGTCATTGCATCAAAAGTAATATTCTTACCAATTATTTTTATTTGTTTTCTTTATTGATTAAGGTGTTACATATGTGTCCTTAAACTCCCATTGCCCCCCACTGCCCACTCATTCCCTCATCCCCCGTTGTCAGTGTCCATTGGTTATGCTTATGTGCACGCATACAGTCCTTTGGTTGATGTCTCCCCCTTACCCCTACCTCCCATATATTCTCTCTGAGGTTTGACGGTCTGATTGATGCTTCTCTAACTCTGAATATGGTTTTGTTCATCAGTTTATATTGTTCATTATATTCCACAAATGAGTGAGGTCATGTGATGTTTATCTTTCTCTGACTGGCTTATTTTGCTTAGCATAATGCTCTCTAGTTTCATCCATGCTATTGCAAATGGTAACAATTCCTTCTTTTTTTCCATAGCATAGTATTCCATTGGGTAGATGTACCATAGTTTTCTGACCCAGTCATCTGCTGATGGGCACTTAGGCTGTTTCCAAATCTTAGCTATGGTGAATTGTGCTACTCTGAACATAGGGGTGCATATAGCCTTTCTGATTGGTGTTTCTAGTTTCTTGTGATTCCTAGAAGTGGGATCACTGGGTCAATTATTATTAGTGTGGGGGTATTTCTCAGCACATACTGAGAAATTAACATAAATGTGGAGGAAAGACTTTCTCGATTTGAAAATATATCTCCATGTATTACAGGAGCTCCTCAGCATAAAGTTCACATTTTTGTGAATGATTTTCTAATCTTAATTCTACCATTTCCTACTCCCAACGGATCATTCTTGCAATTATTACCTGCTTCCTTATTAGGTTTTGCATATGCCTGCTCTGGACATAACTAATAGACATTTCCTGTCTGGGTTATTTCCACCCCTTGCCTAAATGTATAACTTTCCTACAAGTCCCAGTCCGATCTAATTTCATGTTTAAAACCCTCCTAGACCCCATAGCTGTATCTACTTGTTGGAATTAGTTCATTTATTGCCTCTGTTACAAATTTTACATATCTGCACATACTATTTTTACATTGTCTTGGTTTCCTGACTTCCTATTAGTTTAATTTTTTATATTCTGTGTCAAATCATCCAACCAAGGACAGGTGTTTCACGTGGTTCTTCATTATTAGTGGTTTTACACACTAGTAAATTAGTTTTGTTTAGAACCCTGGAGGAGCCATGGTAGTATTATTATGTAGGAAATGCTTAATAAATATCAACATTAAGCCAATGAATGATTGAATCTTCTGAGATATAAAAACATGTAGCTATTGTTTAATTTTATAGGAGTAAATTTAAATATGCCCTAAGGTATTATAAGAATATACGAAGTCCACCTAAATGAGAATGACCAGGGGTTATTTATGCACACTTGCCCTAGCAAAGGAGTCAGTCACTATCAGTTGTACTGGACAGAAACTCAAAGGCAGGCAGGCAGGCAAAGGATCTGAAAGGCTTTATCATGGAGAAAAGGAAAAGGCTTTAAGAATATTCTTGCTGGAGGTTATTGACAAGGAAATTGGACATGGGCTCACTGGAAGGGAGGAATCCTATGTGGTTGTTTGGTAACCATATTTGGCTTTCTTTGGTCTGTTCTGTGTCGGAAGTGGGGGAGAAAGGTTGTAAAAATTGGGAAAAGTGTGCAAAAATTTGGAAAACAAGCGTTTATTGACCCTGTTATGATCCCTTTGGGCAAGTTGCTGCAGAGGTTGTGTTTAGTTTCCTGGTGGTTGTGGGTCAGAGGTCCATTGTTATTATAGTTTGGCCATACAGATCTGTTGATATATTCAGTCTCTCCGAACAATTACAACTTATATGTCTGTAGTACCTTTCAGGGTCCCTCGTACTCTACAGACTCTCTTTCGTTTGGCCCTGAGAGCAGCTGTGTGAATAGGAATTCACACTTACACATTACCAAAAGACGACAAGGCTTAGAGAAGCAAACACCCTCCCCAGCGTATCAAATCTAGTAAGAGAAAGTGCCACTGCTTGGACTCACATCTTCTGGATTTCCATTCATGCTTAAGAAGCAGTAATTGTGAATATATATGGAATCAGGCAAAGGCTGATACAAATGAGAAGAATAAAAGCCTAGGGGAAATCCCATGGCATTATTGAACAGTTAGGAGGATGTGGGCTTGAGCATCTGAAGGATATCTGGAAAACGGAAACGTTATTCAGAACAGAGGTGAGAGACTCTGAAGCTATTTGGAGGTAGGGTGGTGGCAGTGAAAGATGAAATGCTTCCGAAGAGGCGAAGGGAAGGGAAGGAAGCACCAGCCTTTGCAGCTGGAATTTCAGTTCTTTCTTTCAACAGGGGTACACCATCTCCAGCAGGCAGTTCTGCACCCTCTGGGGTGTGCAGTCGAATGGGAGGGAAACATTTGTAAAAGATATTTCAGTCCAATTTTAAGAAGCTTCCAAGTTGATGTAAGACGTGTGTTAGAGGAAGAATTTTAGGGAGATGTTGGGAGAAAAAAGGGAGAAGGAAGGGGCTTACTACTTATGACGGCACCATTTACCAGCGTCCATTTAGCAGGAATAGTAATGGAGGGAATAGTGCCTGAGGGAGGAAGAGCTCCAAAGAGGCAGCAATAACTCAGTCACTAGATGATCCTACTGCTAGTAATTGCTACCTTAAGGCTAGAGAGGAAGTGAGTAGGATAAAAGCTTGAGAAAAGGAAGATGCAGGCTTTAAGCCTGGATAGGGACAGAAAGAGCAGTGAGCAAGGACATTTATTTTAGGACTGGTCGAAAGCATAGTGTCTTGGCTTCCTCTCATGGGTTAATCGCCACCTCCTCTAAGAAATATCCTCTGACTGCTCCTTCCATCTCCATAGGGTGTATGCGTGTTTTTTTCTGGAATTAGACCACGACTATTTACTGATACAAGGCAAATATCATATTGGTGTCATTACCATGGACACTATTATTTCTTGCTCTAATAGGCCTATTCATCTTATCAAATAACAAGCCTGTCACACTCCAAAATTTACAGAAGCCAGGCAGCTTCTCATAAAGGCTCATTCCTCCAAAAGGATGTGTGTGTGTGTGTGTGTGTGTGTGTGTGTGTGTGTGTGTGTGTGTTATACTCTAGGGAAATTCCCTAAAAAGCCCATACCCAGTCTGTGCCACAGTGACATCTGCCTATAGATTCCCCACCTGCAGGTCCACGTCCAATTCCAGGGGACATTCATCCTCTCCTGGTGGGTGTCAGGGTGCTAATAACCAAAGGAGCAGCTGCTCTGAGATGAATGTGCCGCATGTGGCCTGCTTACGGCCCTGTGAGGGCACAGCGACCTCTCAGGGTTGGTGCAAAGCCATCTCCACAATTTCTGCCTATATTCTCTGTCCACACAAAACCAAGTGAAGTGATCTTGGGGGGACTGAGAGGCCATATTTCATCAATAGGACTGAAACCACTAGATCAGAATAATATACAATAGCAAGTAGAAAGGTTTCAGCTTTAGCTTACCACTCACATTCCTATTTGATTTGCAGAACATTCTTATCTGAGGGGATGTTTTTCAGTGCTCTAGGTATAGTTATGAGGGTGGAAAGTGCAACATTACAAGTTAGCTCATAGAATTCTCTGAGTGTGATCTGTAAACCAAGTTTTTGGCCAGGATTATGTTAAGTTAAACAACTAGAAAATGACAGGGAGGGTCATTCAGTCCAACCCTGAAGGGCTACCCAGAGACTGACATTTGGCTGAACCCTGAACCATCCGCATAAAAGGGATGGCCTGGCTCAGGGACCAGAACTCACGGGTGCCAATACGCAGCAGTTTTGCTGCAGTTTCTTCACAGACACCCCATTGCTTACCGCTTTATGAAACATGAGTCTACTTCCCCTTCCTACTGTGCTTCTGAATTATAAAATACAATCCTGTCCTTTCTAACTACTGCATTCCACCTCCCATGATGAGTCACCCTCCATCCATTCCAATGGCAGCAATCTTTTGTTCTGTTACTGTTTTGTTCTATTAATCTTTTGTCCCATTAACTGCTATTGCAAGGTCAGCTGCCCCTTCTAGAGGTGGTCTTATTTAATTCTTATCGGAATCCTGCAGGTGGGGGCTTATTATCCCCACATTGCAGGAAGCAAGGCAACCTCACAGAGTTAAGGAAACTGCCCCAACTTCCCCAGTGTCTACAGTGAAGGATGGGGGTCTCTCCTTTAAAGCTTGTGTCCACACCTCTAAGTCAGACAGCTTTTACTACATATTCATTCCATAAAGACATATAGCTGTTCAGAATTAGGTGAAAGATTTTTTTTTAAAGATTGTTTTTTTTTCTTTTCAAATCGTGGAATCATTCAGTGCAGAATTATTAGGAAGAAGAGAATCTTCCTATTATCTTTGTAGTGGACTTTGCTTCACAAGCTTTACTTCTGCAGGTAGATGTTTGTTGCTGATAAACATCAGTCAGATCACTTGCAATTATGTTTTCACAGCATAATTGTGTACAAATGTATAAACAAAAATGACATAAAAGCTACTTTTATGTGAAAATCTGTGCATAATGTCAGAGGGACACTACTGGAAAAGATTTATGGGGCTAAAAAATTAGTCAAATGCCTGGGGATTTCTTTTTCTAAGGCATAATTATGTGCAAGGGTTTAAACAAAAGAATTATGAAAATGAGAATGAATGTTGCATAAAAATATAAGTAGCTTTTAGTGGTAGAAAACACTGGATAAAATGCCGTGCCTAAACAATAATTCATTTAAAGGGAGAGTTTCCAGAACAACAAAAGGCTTCATTTTTAAAAAATGAAGTGCATTTCTCTGCATGTCTGTGAGACAGCAAGGGGCATGTTCATTCGCATTCATTTTTCTTTTAGAACAAACTGAAAGAGGATATTTGAATTAGCTTTCATCTTCTTTATCGATTTGCAGGATTATTAATATAACCCCACATAGTAATGCCTGAGACAGCGGATCCTTTTCATTTCTCTACATGCATAGCAGCCACAATGGAAGTAGGTTACCTTGCAGGGACAGACTTTAACATGGATAAAATGCATGTACTAGCTGGACACCCTACTAAATGCAAACAGACTATGGAAATGGACTATGTCAACTTAGTAAATTAATCAGTTGAAAGCAAGGCTGTTTCAGGTGGATTATTAAATCCATGGTTTGGAGAGGGAAGGTCTTCATTTCATAAAACTATAATTCATGGCAAAATATATAGTGCCTCTCCCCTCCATAAACCGATTTTCAAATGGAACAAAAGGAGATTGCACACCCAGGAAAGGTCTCCTGGAGTGGAAGGTTGATGGCATTGCAGATTCTATGTAAACGTTGCATTTAAGTTCTGGAAAGGGGAAGCAGATCGGTACTAGATTAGCGAATCACTTTGCCAGGGAATACAAGCATCAGAGCACAAGAATCAATGTGGCCGCATAGCTGAGCCAGACCAGCAAAAACAGGAAGCAGGCAAACCTGTTCTCTTAGAAAAAATGACCATTTATTTCTTCAAGTGAGAAGAAATAAAGCCTAGAGAGAGGGTGAAGATAGCAAAAATGAAAGGAGGAAAGCTATTGCAAGAATGTTGTTTCCAGCCGCACCACGGCCTGAAGCATGGACCCCTGGGGGCCAGCTCTGTAGCTCAGCACCTAGTTTAGTGCCGGAACTTCGTAAGGACTGATTATTTATTGAAGGAACGAATGACTGACTGAATGAATAGATGAATAGATGAAAGCTATAATTTATAGGATCGAATGCTGAATTAAATGAATAACTAAGCGAGAATATGAGTCAGGCTTACTCAGATATTAGCATAATTATTAATAGGAACAGAAGCCAATTTTAGGGGAAGTGATGTGTTCATTTTGGACAGGTTTGGTTAAAAAAAACCAACAGGATACTTAGGTAGAGGCATCTAACAGGCAGTTGAAATATGAATTTATCACTAAGGAAAGAGTATAGCTGTTAAAATAAATGAGACCTCTTCCAAGAAGTGCTGAATTTTTATAACTTAATATATATGGGATTGCTCCTCCCTTTATTTTGATTAATTATAAATTAAATTTCCCACTAATTTTTCTACTCATTCTGCTCTCCTTCTAATCTAGTCATCCATTGCAGCAGAGCCCAAACTTAGTGGCTTAAAATAATTAATTTTCTGTCATGATCTCTCAGATTTTTTTTTGGTTGATTGGACTCAGCTAGGTACTTGGAATCTCTCATACAGTTGATCACGGGGCAGGAATTACGTAAAGACTCCTTCACTCACATATCCGGTGCTTGGGGTGAGATGGCCGGAGGAGCTGGATGCTGGTTGGACACATCTGTCTCTCCACAGGGCACTAGTTTGGAATTTCTCAAAGCATGGCAGCCTCAGCATAGTCAGACTTCTTACATGGTGGTTGGCTTTCCCGGGGATGAAATTTTAAAACTGTGGTTGGTAAATTGTAGCTCGTGAGCCACATGCAGCACTTTGGCCCTTCCACAAAATACCATGGCCTGGGTGAGTCTATTTTTTAAATTATATTTTTTATTATATTTTTACAGAGAGGAAGAGAGGGGGATAGTTAGAAACATAGATGAGAGAGAAACATCGATCAGCTGCCTCTTGCACCTCCCTCCCCCAACTGGGGATGTGCCGGCAACCAAGGTACATGCCCTTGACCATAATCGAACCTGGGACCCCTCAGTCCACAGGCCAGTGCTCTATCCATCGAGCCAAACCAGTTTTGGCTGGGTGAGTCAAAGTGGTGTTAGAAGAAGTTTAAGTTTAGAAAACTTGGCTTTTTAAAGAAATTTCAATCGTTGTACTGTTGATATTTGGCTCTGTTGACTAATGAGTTTGCGGACCACTGTTCTAGAAGAATACAGGAAAAAACAGCATGGTTTCTCATGACCTACATGAGAAGCCCTGCAACACCTCTTTCCCATACTCTGTGGGTAAAAGGTAGCCCAGAGTCAAGAGGAGGGGACTACACAAGAACATGTTCCATTGGGAGATCGTCTTCGGAGGCCAGCTACCACATTTTCCTTTTATTTTTTATATGTGTAAATATATACTCATGTAACCACCACCGGGTCTAGAAACAACTTGCCCAACACAGAAGAACCTCCCACTACCTCCACCCTACCTTCTGTGTACGTATCCTGATGACAGTGACCTTCCTCCCACTAGAGGTAACCGCTAACTTGACTTCTATGGTAGTCATTATTGCCTTCCTTTAGAGTCACCATCTATGTACAAATTTCCAGGCAATATAGTCTAGCTTTTGTTTTTGAATTTTATAAAAACGGAATTGTACTCTACGTATCCTATTGAGACTTGCTCAACATTATGTTGGTAATAACAAATGGTATCGCATGCAGACTTGCTTATTCACTTACATTGAGGCATGAATGCCATTGCAGGAATACATTTAGATTCATAACATATATTTTTACTTCTGTTATTGACATTGGTTTGTTTCCACCTTAGGGCTATTATGCATAATGCTGCCATAAACACTCTAGGACGCGACTTCTTGTGCACATTTGCAACAGTTTTTCTTTATATTTGAAGTGTATATAGAAGTAGAATAGATTGGGCATCAGGAATGAAAGTGTTCAAATTACTTAGGTAAGTCAAACTACTTTCCAAAGTGGCTAAACACCTAACAGGCCCATCTGCAAGGAACATGAGTTCTTGCACCACATAGGACCAATGCTGGCTATATTAAGTGTTTTAATTTTCACTAGTCTGGTGGATGAGTATTGCTCTTTCAAAATCATTTTAATTTGAGTTTATCTTATGGTAGTTGAGAACTATTAATTTTTCTTGTGATTTTTTCAAACATTACAAGCATATCAAACTCATTGCCCGCCTGGAATTTCCTCTCTTTGAAGGACATGTCCAGGTATTTTTCTGTTTTTGTAATGAATTGTCTCTCTTTATTGATTTGTAGGAATTTAAATATTTTGTAGATAGTTCTACTTTATGGTTTATCTTATTCTCTTTTATGTTGAATGGTTCTTAATTTAAATGTATTCAGTCTTATTTCTTTATTAAAATGACATGAAAATGTGTTTGCCTGATGAAATAGCTCAGTCAACATGGGAATGTTAATATATTGAGAAAATAACGGGTTTTAATAACTATGCCAGCTTTAAAAACGTCATCTAAAAGCACTGCAATCAATGTTGCATTCACAAGAAAGAGAAGGCAGAGAGAAAAGAGAAGAGGATGGGAGCTAAAAGGAAAAAAGAAATAATGTAGAGGAATAGCTGAGAAGGTAGGAGAGCAATCAACACCGCATAATGCCACAAAAGAGGAAATGGAGCATAGCAAGCGGAAGGGATTTTGTTCAAATATTAAGTGCTGCTCAGAGTCCAAGGACCGTGAGGCTTCACCTGTCTGCCCTTCCCTTCCTAATTCCTATCTAGTAGGAAGTGCTGCTTTCTAACCCATCAGACTATTCAAGTGCCAGGTGGCCCGTCCTTTCCTCTCACAGCCCCTCAGGTCCCTTGGCTCATAGCTTTCCTCCCTGTACCACAATCCTGCTGGGAGCTTTATAGGTGGGGACTTGGGATACAGCTACGTGTGTCATTCAGAATCATCAAGGTGGCCAGAAAACGGAGCATTAGGTGATGTTTACTATTGGTTTTAATATGAGACACCAATCATCAGTGTTTTTGCTCCAATCTTATCTGTGGGACTCAGATGTTAGCTTCTACCATTCAGTTATTTATACTCCAGGGAAGTTAAAAAAGAGATCAAAAGACAAACCTCATGATTATATTGACAGATCATTAAAGTGCCAATATGTTATAGGGTAGAAGAAGAATAGACTTTCGAATTGAATTTCATGGAATCTCTTGATATCGGGTTTTTGTTTTTGTTTTCAATTGGGGATAATATGGCCCTGCCACCAAACTACTCAATTTTGCCAATAACTAAAACTTGATGCAGAGTTTGCATTCCCTTAAAATAATGGTGTTACAGGATATATCAATAAACATCGCATATCACACTGGGCTTTCTGTGCTGTAGTGGGAGAGACGTCTTATGTGACTGATGGTACATGATTCTTTTTTTCAATCTTACTTTGAATAACAAGGCACATTTAAAGGGTTATTTATTTAGTCATACACACACGCACACATACAGCCATTGAGTTAACCTAAGGAAGGATGATCAAGTAACAATGTTCCATAATATGCTTTATGGCCAAGTTTTTTTTGAAACTTTTAATGGAGTTAACTTTTGACGTTTTTATTTAAAGACACTTTAAATGTTTTTCAAGCTATTACCTAACAACACTATAATCTCTATGTGACAAGGGTAAGTGTCCATTATTGTGCTGGGGAGTAATATAACTCTTTATCGATTTTTATTTCTGTGCCTTCCTTCAAATAGCAGGCTGCCAAGAACCTTTCTGATGTAATTGCAGTTGTGAATAATGGCACCTCCCCCTACCTTTATGCTTGTCGTTCATATGTCTTCTGTGCATTCTGCAAACACCTAAGAAAAGCTTCTCTGGAAGTTCATCATGAAAAAGAATCTAGAAGGTTCTCAAGGAGCTTGAGTCTAATGGATAAAAGCAAAAGTTAACATTTTCTTTTCTCTTTTACTGTTGACCCTACTACACGTGTCCCCATCCCCCACCCCCTTTGCCCACCTCCCCTCCCTGCCCTGGTCTCGCTTCCCTCTGGCCATCACCACACTATTGTCTGTGTCTGTCAGTTATGCACACCTATTCCTTGGCTATTCCTTTAAAAATGTGCACGCCTCATAGATGCTATAGTCACTTCTAGTTTACAGATAAGGTAGAGGGGGCTCTGACAGGTCATTCTCAGACAAAGGAGTCTCCTGGATGGAATCTTTTGATCTTTCCAAATCCACTCCTAAAAACTGGGAGAGCAACAATATAAGCAAACAAGCGAGCAAACAAAAAGCTCGTGGGCAACATCTACAACAAAACAGGCTACAGGAAATTCTCATCGATTTTGGAACATGCATGGGAGGGGGCAGATACTAATAGCTGCTTGAGGTAGAGGACACCAGAGACTGTGTCTTGGATTAGAGTGGGGAAATGTCCCAAACTGAGCAACAGGACATTAGGTTGGGCAGTCCACTGAAATGTAAAGTGGGAGGGGACCTCACAGAATCCTGTTGTCAGGTGAGGGGAGAGGGGCGGCAGGCAGGAAGACCTGATGCTGTTTGCACATCTGGACCCTATGAACTCACCCAGCTCACCCCCTGGAGCTCCTTCCAGGTCATTCCTGTATTAAGAGAAAGTACTGGGAAGAGAATTCCCGTTGAGTGTGTTGGCTTGATTTACTCTAAAATAATGAGACGTCAGTTCTGTGAGCTCCCCTTTGGTTTGCTGCCCCGAGCCTTGCAAATGTCAGGAGTGGGTCTCATCCTGAATATCAGCGACGCAGCTGCTGTCAAACTGCAGGCCGCAGGGGCCAAGGCAGTGGCTTCAGCAAATGGCAGAGCAGCTGCTCCTCCAGCAGCCGGGGCGTGTGGGGCCCAGGCCGTCCTAGAAAGTGCATTTCACTCGGCAACCCGAGTTTGAGAACATGGACTGACAGTCATTTCTTCACCCTGTGAGCACAGGCCCTATTTTAGTGGCTGTTTATTCCCCAAAGAGTGTAAAAAAGAAACTTATCTATGAGAAGCTTGCAGCCTTTCTCATCTCATATTTTTAAAAGACATTAAAGATACCCAGAGAGATAAAAATGTGATGGGATATTTGTCAGGATGTGAAGAATTTTCTTTGTGTAATTTCTCCTCATATTCTGGGAAATGTGATTCCTGGTCTCTTCTTTCACTATGTATATATTGTCTCATTTTTTAGTCTAACTTATTTACTTATAAGTAAGAATTTAACTTAATTCATTTTCACATCATTGTTATGCAACTTTTTCCCCCCTTCATTTTTATCAAATAGGGCTCATTTGTTCAGCAAGGGGGAAAGAAGGGATTTTAGTATGGAATTTAAAAATTCTCCTTGCTGTTTTAACAACAAATACATGACAGAAAACCCAAAAGTAGAAATCATCTAGTGAGTAAGTGCCAGTTTTAAAGGGCATCTCCTGCCGCGTCAAATGGCCTTATGACTGGTTGTCAGGATGGGGTGGTGGCTATTTCTTTGCTCTTAGAATTCTTCTAGTGCCACCGCCTGCCTCACTTTTCTTCTCCTCACCAGTGACATATTTTAGGACTGGAACAATATAGATTTGTACTATAGTCCCAGCAGGTAACATCTGTTGCAAGATTTTCTTTTTGCTATATTAGGAAATAGAAATAAGTCATTTTGAGCTGTTTAAGCCATGAATTAAAGGAGTCAACAGTTAACTATTTTCATCTTCAAGTTTCCATGCTTCAAATTAAACAAGTGTCATTCTGGGATATATATATATATATATACACACACACACACACACACACACACACACACACAGAAGCATTTTATTCACTTAAATGAGGATTGAATGGAAGCATCAGGAGACATATGGGTTTTATCCCAATGGAAGTGTTATTTGTGGCAGATAATAGGAAAATGCATTCGTGTGTAGTCTGAGGTCCTTCAAAAGACCCATGCTAGAACCAGATGACGATTGGCCCACCGTTGACTGTCTATGGAATGGCTTCCTTTGCAGAGAATTAAGGCAATATGGAACAAAAATGAGTGATTAGATCTTAATTAAACTTCTGGGCTGGTAATTAAGGAGGCAGTAGTGGTGATGTGCTTTTCATTATAAACAAGCATCTGCACATTCATTTATTTTGGTGGCTTAGTGCTCTGTGCACCGGGTAAATAACCCGGGGAAATTTGTAACCGTTCTGACTTTGCCTCATAAACTCAGCAAGTTAGTTTCCTTGTTTTATTTCGTTTGATGCTCCGACTACCGAGGAGGATTTTAAAGATCAAGGAGAGAGAAATTTCATGCAGAAATAATGTCACAAAAGAATAGATCCATTAAGTTTACCCTATTCCTGTCTTCATTTCTCCCTTACGCCTGCCTGCCCCACCCTATACCAAAGCACATCCTAATAGCACCAGTTCTTTATTTCCTGGGCTTCTTTCCCCCCTAAGCTTTCATGTCCCGAGGAGTGAAAGATGATCAGAGAACAGTGATAAACTAGCAAATGCCATAAATAGCAGCCTGTGTGTTGCAGCATGACCTGGTCCGGCTTTTAAAAAGAGGCTTCTTTGTAGATGCAAGTCTAACAGAAAGAATCCTTCTCCTGATGTGTTCTCCCACAGGAGCAGAAGGTCTCACCCCCTTGTAACAGGCTCTCTAGGAATACTCTTTGAAGGGAAAATCATAGTGCTTTCAGTAGGAGTCCTTCCTTTCAGTTTCTCCACCACCACCACCCCCCCCAAAAAAAAAAAAAAAAACAACAATCCTGCATCTGTTTCTTTCCCACAGTTTACTAAAAGGATTCTATCTACAAAGTAGGAGAATTATTATGCTACTTCAGGACCTGTTTCTGGTGGGGGCGGGATGCTATAGACTAGTATCTTTCCTCTGTTTTAACTTGTTTTTATACTTCAACTTGAGTCTATTTGAATCAGTAATAATAAAATAAACTTTTCTACAGTCCAAAGAAAAGCATTCTAGTTCAGTTCTTTTGAAGGTGAATAGAATTATACTTAAATATATTTTAATGCACAAAATATCATGTGCATACATATATCTGTACATATAGGTAGCTATTATAGTTACCTAGTAAAATAAGTACTAACCAAGTGATGATTTTGAAAACATGATAAAATATAGTCATTAAAGTAATTAAAAAAATAAGAGCTAACATCTTCTTAACTGATACATATAAACCAACTGCAACTTTGGGTGCATTAAATGCATTGTGTCATTTAAACTTCAAGATAATGTAATTAGTGAATATTTTTATTATCTCAGCCTTACATATGACACACAGGGTAACTAATTATGAAGGATAGGGCTTAATAAACAACTTATATTTGATTGATTGAATGAACTATTTACCAACTAAAAATTTATTTAAATACAGTCATGCATCACATAATGATATTTTGATCAAAAAAGGACCACCATTTGGCGGGTCTCATAACATAATGATGGAGCTGAAATATTCTTATTGTGAGGTAGTGGCTGAAGTGGTCTTACTGTTGAAGTGTGAGGCATTAATCACATTTTGTAATGATGCTGGTTTAAACACACCTGCTGTACTGCCAAGTCATATCAAAGCATAACACATAATTATGTACAGCACGTCATGCTTTACATGATAAAAAACTGTGTTCCTGGCTTATGTACTTGCTGTACTATACTTATGATATTTCCATGTTCTCTTTCTACTTACTAAATAGTTTGCTGTAAAACGGTATGCTGTGATGCGCTGGCAGCAGCCTAGCACACCTTGTGTCTACCGAGTCTCTTGATTGCATCATTTTTTTCTTGTGCTTGATGTCATGTCATGTCGTTTTGGCCCCTGAGCATTCCCACAACCATGAAGTCACTTCCTGCATTTCTCAGAACACATCCCTGTCATAAAGCGACACACAACTGGACATATTTATATGTTAAACTTAAATTTACATCAGGTATCTATTTTTCATATTAATATGTGCATGCATACTATGCTACATAGTTTACATATTTAATTAAATCTCTAGTTGGTAAATAATTTTTAAAAATTGAGTATTAAACCTATTCTATTTTGTAGTTAATTACTACTCTGTGTGTGTGTGTTCCTGGTAGATAATATGTAAACCTATATATATTTATATTTACATACTAAGGAGAGGAAGAAAAAATTAATATCCATGAGTTTCCTGCATTTTTACATATCTTACAAATGAGACCTCATTAGCCTTTCTTTCTTCGGAACTAATTTATTTTCAATGATGTCTGTATAATAAACAGCCTTGGAAGGCAGACATAGTGTATGTGGAACAGGTAGGCTTGCTTAGTCTTGGAAGCAGAGATAGTGTTATCCCCTGTGAGGATAGGCATACTGCCCCTTACAAGAGTTTCAGGTTCCCTAAGCTCAGGGTTCCTCTCCTGTAAGGCAGTCTGTTGTGTGTGTGTGTAGGTTACCTGTTCTTCTTCACATCATTGTGGAAGTGAGATTTGCAAAAGGAGAATGTTAAATGCTGACGCTCTGAATACTGCTGTTGGTGTATTCAGTTCCTTTGTCTCTGACCCAGGTATCTTGTTTCCTTTGCCAGCACCCATGAAACTGTGAGAGGCTGCCTTGTTAGCTTACAATTAAGGTAAAAACTCACTCCCTTCATGTTTTTCCCCCTGCTTTTTTATATATAGGTATATTGTGTTTCCTTTCTGATCTTTTCAAAATTCAAAAGTAGTACTTATTGATATTCACTTATTGATACCTTTCTCTCTCTCTCTCTCTCTCTCTCTCTCTCTCTCTCTCTCTCTCTCTCTCTCTCTCTCTTTCTCTCTTTCTCTCTCTCTCTCTTTTGTTTATTCCTACCAAATGATGGAAAGGGCAACTGGAAGGGAACATGAAAAGGAAATGTATCAACGATAGCAAAGGACTCAAGAAATGACAACTTGGTCAAACAGACACACAAACATAGGCTTTGGAATTGTGCTTTGGGTATCTGACTCTGTATCAGACACTCTTGGAGCATTTGGGACTAATTAACCTCATAACAAGACCAATCTTCTCTTAAAAAGGCGATCTATTCCATATTATTTCTCTAATAAGGTCCTAAACATTTCCCCCATAAAGTACTGGCATTATAAATACAATTTTGTGACAGGAAAACAGCTCTTTAAAAGAGGTATTCTGCCCTAACCAGATTGGTTCAGTGGATAGAGTGTCGGCCTGCGGATTGAGGGGTCTCATGTTCGATTCCGGTCAAGGGCATGTACCTTGGTTACAAGCACATCCCCAGTGGGGAGTGTACAGGAGGCAGCTGATCGATGTTTCTCTCTCACTGATGTTTCTAACTCTCTATCCCTCTCCCTTCCTCTCTGTAAAAAAAAATCAATAAAATATATTTTAAAAAATAAAAGAGCTATTCTATTGAAGGATAACAGTTCCCTAGAAACCAGATAATAAATGCCAACTCCTTTAGTGGCAAGCAAAACTCATATCCATCTTATACCCTTTTTATTATTCTAGATCCATTAGAAAACGATACTCCTAACAGAAATTGCTACCTTTAAGCTTATATCTGTAATAACAAGTGCATTCTGTTATCATGTAAATATTATGTTACTAACACTGAAACATCACTATAATTTTGAAGGGTGGTAATAACATTTAAATATAATGATATATATTTAGCTGCAGGAAACCACCTTTAAAAGATTTAGGAAAATTCTGTACTAACTTTCCTGACTTTTACTTAAACCTAAGACAATTGGTTTATTTGGGTTTTGTATGTGGTGATTTAACTGTTTTACTCAAAGGTCAGTGCTCAACTTTTCTTTCTGCAAACCCACATTGTCCTTGACTTGTGAAGCACTTTCCTCTTTTTCTGGGACCTTCAGTAAAGTGTGTCTTTGCTGTGTAGAGTAGCATAATGCTTGCTGTTTTAAGGAACCACCTCTCAAATTTCAGAGCCCTAATGCAGTAATTGCTTATTTTTTTAAACTTATATTAAGTCCTTTGCAAGTTCTTCTGGTTAGTGGGGTAGAGAATTCTATTTCACATAGTTATCCAGGGACCCAGAATATTGGAGGTTGTACCATCATCAGCACATGTCTCCCAGGGTCATCCTGAGTTGGTATTCGGCTGTCAGAGAGGGAAGAAGAAAGTACAAAAAAACTATTCCCACTTCAAAAGCACCTTGACCCAAAGTGTCAGATATCACTTCTGCTTATAATTCATGGGCAGGAATTAATCAACGGCCCCACTGAGATGAAAGGATGACTGGCAAGTGGAATCCATGACTGGACAGTAACTTCAAAAAAATAATTTCTGAATTAGATCATGCATTTTTGGTGGAATGAACATCCCTGCCTCACCCCCTACTCTCCAAGCCACCTCTAGAGATCCTTTAATATTTTAATAGTTTTATTCTTATGAAATATTGTGGAAGCACTGACTTATTATCATATAAATAAAGTAATATCAACTTACACAGATTTACACTTGTTGTGATCACTATAGTCACAAGTGGAACAGTCGGCACAAAATGTAGTAAAATAACAATTCTAAATATATCTGTGGGAGCCCTGTCCAAGGAGGTTCAGTCCCTGATAGAGGGGCTCGGACCTGACAGTAGCCTTTCTAGTTATTTTTTTTTCAGAACTGTAAGCTAAAATGTATGTCCAAGGAAGGAAAGGGAAAATAATAGAGCATGTTCATGCATAGAGAAACATGATTTAGTTCTCAAAATATGTGGTTATTAACTACTGAATAAGTCCATTGAGTTTTATAGATGGCCAAATCAGGCAACACAGAGAGTATACCTAAGGTATTTCCTACCAGGCCTCTGCCGCCCAATGACATTCCTCAGAAGAACAGGTGTTCATTATAAGCGCGTATTCACCTCTTGCTATATTTAATAATCAGATAAATATATTTACCGAATATGTTTTATAAGCATGCATTCACCTCTTGCTTTATTTAATAATCAGATAAACATATTTATTGGAAATATAAATGAATGTATTGATTTATATAGCATCAAATCTATGATTAAGGATCTAGACAAAAGATGTAGAATTTGGTTGAATTCTTCCAGACTCTCATAGGTCATATGCTCAAAACACAACTCTTATGTTGGCTCCTTTCTTTGTGATGCATCACTTTATTACCATGGACTAAACTGAAGGTAGACTGAAACAATTGCATTTCAATGTGAATTGGAACTTTCAGGGTTTTTGTTTGTTTGTTTGTTTGTTTGTTTTGTTTTTGGAGTCAGAAGAAATAACAGTGGACTTAAAATTGTACACATGGCTTATTAGCACAGGTTCTGGATTGTGTGGTTCTTTGGCAATTTTTTTGGAAATAACTGAGAAATTTATTGTATCTGGTCATGTGGTAATCTTCTACTTATTATCACTATTTTTTAAACTAGCATTCAACCAGGTAGGTACAAACAGCCCGGGGGGAAGGAGGGCGCTGGGACACTGCGCAGAGTGCAGGAGCCCTGCTAACTAGGAATTAAGTCTAATCAGACCATTTGGTGTCAGGCTATTTACTTTTTTATGTGCATAGGGATATTTTTAAAAATATATATATATATTTTATTGATATTTTATTGAGAGGAAGGGAGAGAGATAGAGAGCTAGAAACGTTGTCGATGAGAGAGAAACATCGACCAGCTGCCTCTTGCACACCTCCTACCGGGGATGTGCCCACAACCAATGTACATGCCCCTGACCGGAATCGAACCTGGGACCTTTCAGTCCTCAGACCGACGCTCTACCACTGAGCCAAACCGGTTTCGGCACATCGGGATATTTTTTATGAATTATTAAAATAATAGCACAATCAGTTGTGACCTGACATAATGTGGTATGGAATTGTTTCAGCAGTAATTAAACTGTAGACATAGGATCGTATTATCTTCAACATGTAAAAATATATGCAGAAAAACTAAAGCAGCGTTTTTCTATAGAATATATATATATATATATATATATATATATATATATATATATTTGCAACCATAGTAAATCCATCTTATAGTATTTGTCCAAATATTCTTCAGTGCAAACCCAGACCTAAATCATGCTGGTTTGTCTTTTGTATACTTCTTTTTAGAGTTTTCTTGTTATATGTGGAATTGTGAAGGACTGCCATGTTCTCTCCCAAAGTTTCTACTTTTATCAAGGGTGTGCTTCTAAAACCATAATATTGGAATATGTGTAAGCCTATTTGGGTAGTTTCACTGCTGTCTGCTTACTGTTTTGCACCTTTGGCCAACTCGCAGCAATTTTCAAAATATGGTTCCATCAGCATCAACATTACCTGGGATCTTTTTGTAAGTCAGAAATCCTGTCCCCATTCGGACTCCTTACTGAATACATATCGACATTTTTAGTAAGATGCATAAAGAGAGCCTTGGGAGGTGGGGGGTGGTGGGGGATGGGACATCCGTAATATTTTCAACAATAAAGGTTGAAAAAAGTGCCTTGGTTTGAGGTAGAATTGATCATGCATTTTCCTGGTACTACAGGGATGGCATGTGACCCAGCACTGGCCAATTGGAGTGCCACAACTTTAAGATCTGTTTGCCAGATTTAGAGCTGTTTGAGTGAGGAGCCCATGAAAATCTGCATCGCCCATGACACCTGTGGCAGGGCTCGCCAAAGCAGCTATCTTTGTATGGAGGTTGCTCAGTTTTCAGAATCAAGTTCCATAATCCTAACGCCAACATTTTCATTATATATAGAGAGATATAATCTAAGAATGAAGGCAAGAGAAGGGAATGGAGAAATGGGAGACAGAAAAGGAAGCAGAGAAGAGGAAGGGAAAGGGAAGAGGGTAGGAAAAAAGATGATTAAGCTGATACCTTCTGTGGCTTAAGCCAGCATCACTATGGGATTTCCAATTACATGTCATTAAATTCCATTTCTTAAGTTAGAGTTGGCTTTCTGACACTTGCAAATGAATGTATCCTAATTGTACAGATGATAAAAGTGTCTCCATGAGGAATTTAATTACTAACCTACCAGCCCACGGTCTCTTAGTGTGCCTTACACTTAGAAACATGATTTAATTGTCAGCTTCAGACTGCTTTACTCTCTAATGTATTCAACAAAGCAACACCGTGTTTTGCATTCCTGAATTGCAAAACATGTGCTTTCACTTGAATAATTAAAAATGTGGTTTGTAGTGATCTATAAATGGTTTAAGTTAAGGATTGATGAAAATGCCAGGGATTAGTGTCTTTACCTGGTTATTAAAAATTCTTAGTCTGAACTACTTATCATCTCAACGAACCTCTTAATATTCTCTGAAAATATATTTGATAATATTGACATACTACAGGTAAACAGGTTTAAAGAACACAGCTGATAAAAAAAACCCAAATATTTCTTCCTTCCCACCCTTCCTGATTCTTGTTTACTTCCTCAGCTTGACTCTCTTCCCATCTTTAACTCTTCACCTTCTCTTTCCTGTCACTTTTATTCCTGGTCCAAATTGTGGGCAGCATCAAATACCAAAGTCTGTATTTTATCATATTGAAATTAAACAATTGGTCATTTTCCCATATTATGAAATTGTAGTTATCAAATTGTCCAGTAAATATTATATGTCCCCTGCATGGGGATGTTAAAAATACAAAACATTGCAAAACAGAGATTAGGGTTGACTTAAATGCATTTATTTCATTATGTAATATATTAATTTGGAAATTATGCTGTAGATTCACACACCATTTCATTTTTAGATACTTTTATCACAAAAGTTAAGGTGATTCATCACAAAATAGAAAGTTTCAATGTGCAGTTCTATTTATCAGTTTATCTATCTATCTATCTATCTATTACTCTATCAACTATCTATTCATCCATCCATCTTATCTCCTATGGTAAGCCAGACTTTTGAGGGTTGAGTCAGGCTAAGAGCAATACTGAGTTCTAAACCTCAAAGGAAATGCTCTCCCTACCTACTTGCTATAAATCCAATTTAAGTTACAAATATTTTCCAGAGAGGAAGAACAAAGGCTAATTTTCATTCATTCAATTAGTTACCTGTTTAATACTTTTGTATTTTGAGGTTCTGTGGAATTAGGGAAAGGAAAATAGTTAAGTCAGTACTCTTTCTTCTAATACAACTAGTGGCCCAATATACAAAATTCATGCACATTAAAAGGGAACTAATTAGAGGAAATATTTTAATATTGCTGTTTTCCCTTTCTCTATAATAGAAGTGTCAGAGATGAAAGAAAACTAGTAAAATGTATATGAAAAATCTCCTCCTGTCAGAGTATGGGGCACACCATGGGATCTAGAGTCAAGTCCCTGCCCACCCATGTTTGCCTTGAAATTGCACAAGACCCAGACTCAGCTAGCTCCACCCTCATTGGGCAAAATCCAGACCCTGCTGGCCCTACCCCGTCAAGGGGGAGCACAGTCTCAGGTCCTTCCGGCCCAGGGTCAGGCGACACAGCCTGACATCCCCCTTCAAGCTTTTTTTTTATTTTTAAAAAAATATATTTTATGGATATTTTACAGAGAGGAAGGGAGAGAGATAGAGAGCTAGAAAAGTCAATGAGAGAGAAACATCCACCAGCTGCCTTTTGCACACCCCCTACAGGGGATATGCCCGCAACCAATGTACATGCCCTTGACCGGAATTGAACCCGGGACCTTTCAGTCTGCAGACCGACACTCTACCACTGAGCCAAACCAGTTTCGGCCCCCTTCAAGCTTTGCCAGGTGGAGGTTGTGACATGAGGTTCTCTGTCACGCCCTACCAGTTGGGTAATTCAGCCTTAGGTCCCCCGCCCTGGCACCACACAGCCTCAGGTCCCTGCTGATCGCTCATGACTGCTCATTATGGGAACCCTGCCTCTGTGGGTATAGAGTAATGACTTAACTATTTTCCTTTCCCTAATTCCACAGAACTCCATCTTCTGATAGTGTGATTGAGTGAGGATCAATTTGCATATTACCTCTTTATTATACAGAATTATATAGGATGTGGTATGTTTGTTAAGTGGTTGGGGCTTGGGGAGGTTTTGGAGAAGAAGTCTTTATAACTTATCCTGAGAATTATTATTAAGATATCCAAAAGCCTAGATTTTCTCCTTTCCCATGCAAATCTGAGTATGTGTCAGAGTAGGGAGTGGTCTTTGTGAGAAAGTTTTCAAGGGCATGTTTCCAATATGCTCCAACTTTATCTGGCTCCTCAGTCATTTATAACTACTTCATGGTGTTTCCAACAGGTGCTCTGGGAGCAGAGATGAGGGGGCAGTTAGTTCTGTGTAGAATAGAGTCAGAGAACTCCGGGAAATATCTAAATGCTATTGTGCTCATTGCTTTTGTATTTGAGGTGGGCCTTGAAGAATCAGATCAATAAAAATAGGTGGAGAAATAGAGGAAAGAATTTCAGCTTGTGGAAATTGAGGCATTATGATTATTAAGCTTTTACCTTATGCCACACACATTCCTCAGATCATAGACAAGAAGGTGAAGGACAGAGATCACATATTTTTCCTATAATTTCATAGGTAATAAAAGATGGGGCTTTCTGTTCAAAAAGTATGCTCTAAACCTCCACACTTGGCTTCTATGAAGATACGTCTGAAGAGAATAATGACCATCTGGATGCACCAGGGTCACTATATATGCTTCTTTGCCTTGTACGCCCTGTGAGGGGCCTCTAAGGGTGATGAGAATTGACTTTATCTGTAACATAGTATTGGTCAAGCCATCTATCTCCTAGTAGATTAATGTTGATTTTTACTCTTCTACAGTCTATTGTCTATATTAAAGCACTTTCCTGTAAATTATCATTTCTCATTATCATTTCATAGTGAGTTTTCTGTGTGTGAGTTCCCTGTGTATGTGTATGCATACCTGTGTATATGTGTATGAATGTACACACATGCATTTATATATGTGCTGAGTCCTCTAGTTGCTCCTATCCGGGTATAGCCTATCACCAGGCATACGTGCATTCTTGACATGCCACATGCCACATGCCACAGGCTCATGCGCAGACAGATGCCTAACAGCTTATTGAACTGTGGGTGAAAGAGCACCAGCCACATGATCCTTCAGAGCGAAATTTTCTTCCCAGACTGGAGTCCGGTGGTTCGGCTTCTTAGAATGGATTTGGATGTGCAGTGTCTACTTTGTGGAAAGAATAGAGGTCTAGGCTCAGATGTAGTTTTATGTGTGAAAATGATATCAAAGGCTATTCCTTGCCCTTGTTTTTCGTAAGCTACTTCATTCAGTCCCAAATTCATTATCAGAATCCTTTGGCATGTTGTCATCCACCCCTAAATGTTATTGCATGTAATCTCTCAGGGACAGGGGCCACTTCAAATGCTAATAGAGCATGTGGTGGCTAGAGTAGGCCAGGCGCCTCACCTAGCCCCCTGTGTGCATTTCCACTCACTGCTCACGGAGACTCTGAAAGGGGCAAGCTTCAGCCAGCTCCAAAATGCCACACGCTGCCCTGGCAGCTCATCCCTCCGCTGGTCACAGGTGGCTCTCAGTGCAATGAGATAGGAATGATAGGATTGAAAAGTGATACGTTTTTAAAAGATAATTTTTAAAAATATATATTTTATTGATATTTTACAGAGAGGAAGGGAGAGAGATAGAGAGCTAGAATCGTTGATGAAAGAGAAACATCGACCAGTTGCCTCTTGCACACCCCCTACTGGGGATGTGCCCGCAACCAATGTACATGCCCTTGACCAGAATCAAACCCGGGACCTTTCAGTCCGCAGACCGACACTCTACCACTGAGCCAAACCGGTTTCGGCAAAAGACATTTTTAACACTTGAAAATAATGTGTATATATTTATTATGGTCAAATGTTACATTCAGCTCATTCAAAAATAATCCCAGCTGTGAAACTATAAACCTTAATATTTGCTAAGGTCAATGAGACACATGAGAAATTCTCAGTAAATGTTAGTTATGTAAAGTGAAGCTGTTTATACAGCTTTCACTATTTGAACTTCCACTCCCATGATGGAAACATTTGATATCATAAGTAAATGCAACTTTTTAAAAATTTTAATCAGTTTTTTCTTTGGGGACAAGAGCTAGCTTGTATTTTCACTTCCTCCTGAGTTATTGTGTTCTGGAAAAAATGATTGTGTTGCCTAATTGACTTTGCAAAGATATTTTGTTCTGTTTTCCCATTAAAACATGGTTCAAGACTGAGCTGTTTCAAGGAAAAAGGCAAAGAAGTAAATCCCAGTTGAGGAGTAGACACTATTTCTGTTGAAGGTCATATGTATTATGAGCTTAAATTAGAAAATAACACATACATACACACACACACACACACACACACACACACTATCATGAAGTGAGATTAGATTTGTTAGATTATACAATTTAAAATTCTCTGTGTGCTGCTCTTTCCATTGGCTGCTATCACATACCTTTCTTTTGAAAGTGGATTTATGGCCCTGTGAGTATAATTTTTGTCGATGGAATTCTATTTTTTTTCTGTTTGCATTAATATAAATCAAGGAATATATGCTTCTATGCAGTAGATAGATATGAGAAATTTATTTGTTGTTTCCTAAGGACACAACAGAGGGAGATGGAAAGAGTAAGAAGGAAGGGGTGTCATTTTAATTGTGGCCAATCTTAACAGAAACAGAGATGCTAAGGAAGAGAAATCCTAGCCCTGTGAGGATCACACATTTCTTTTTTTTTTTGGGGGGGGGAGACAGAATTTGCAGGGTACAGAGATAATGCTCATATTTGTTGGAAAGCAAAAAATTGAGAAAGGACAGCTTCAGACATATGTAGATTTTTCAAGTTGCTGCTAATAAGTTTTCACTTTTTGTTGGTGTGATCATTTCATTGGTTTGAGAGCTATGGTGTTACTAGTTATCCCAACTATTTGGCCAGAGTACTCTTAGTAGACAAGATACTGTCTAAAGTCCTGTTCACACTGCTCTTTGTTCAGCTGCAGCTATATAATTGTTGCTATTTAATTAATCTATTATCTCAATTTATTGAGCATTTTTAATATATGCAGAAATAAATATAATAATTATTAGGTCCCAGTTGCTACATATATATTCATTCAATCTTATGACTTACAACATTTAAAAAAAGTTTTTAGAGAGGAAGGGAGAAGAATAGAGATAGAAACATTGATGAGAGAGAAACATCGATCAGCTGCCTCCTGCACGCCCCCATTGGGGATTGAGCCTGAAACCTGAGCATGTGCCCTGATGGGGAACCGAACTGGTGACTTCTTAGTTCATGGGTCAATGCTCAACCACTGAGCAACACCAGCTGGACAACTTATGCCAATTAAGCTACTGTTTTTTTTGTTTTTTTTTCCAGCCATAAATCTTCTTTTATTCAAAGTGAAGACTTAAGAAGAAAAAGTAAAAGTAACATAAACCTGGAAGAAGAGAGGTTAATGTAAAAATAAGGACTGCAGTAAATGCTCACTCCATTTTTAAAAATAAACTTAGTTTAGAATAGTTTTAGAATTATAGAAGAGTTATAGAGGACAGAGAGTTCTTATATACCCTACTCACAGCTTTCTATTGATAACATCTCATATTACTATAGTTAATTTGTCATAGGTAATGAACCTATGAGCCAATATTATTATATTACTGTTATCTAAAGACAACACTTTATTTGGATTTCATTTTTTACCAAATGTCCTTTCTCTATCCGAGGATCCTGACATTCAGGATACCACAGTTATTTAATTGTAATGTCTCCATATGTCCTGTTGGCTGTGCTACTTTTTCATTTTTTCCTCTTGGAATTAGACTGCAGAGATGGTTTTGGGGAGAAAAACCAGAGATAAAAGCACCATTCTCATCACAGCATATTAATGGCACATAATATTAACATGATTTATCACTCTTGAAGTTAACCTTGAACTCCTGGCTAAGGTATTTACCAGATTTCTCCACTATAATGTTTCTCTCCACCCCACCTCGTTTTATACTATATTCTTTGGAAGGAAGTTATGTGCAGCTCCCACAGAAGAATGGGGAATTATATTCTGCCTCTGTGAGTGGGGATTATTATATAGAGTGTCTGGAATTCTTCTGGGTGAGATATGTATTCATTATACTCTATGTCTAAATGCTGGACCCCAAATGCACTTTTATCCTTCTGAAATCACAGTTATGGAAAAAATGTGAGAGCTTCCTGTGGGGATGGGATGTGAAAACAAGCCTGTTTAGGGAACAGTTGACATATTTATTTTGTCTCTAACTTATTTGCTCAACTTTTAATATGTGCCAGTGAGGTCATTTCATAGAATCCCTTTGTTTCACACAAGTGTTCTCAGCCTTAGCAGTCTATTAGCATCACTTGAGAAACTTTGACATAATATCAGTGCTGATTTAATTGTTCTGGGTTATCGTTAAGGTTCTCAAGTGACCCGGAATATACCTAGGGTTTTACAGCACTGCCCTGTACACTGAGAGATGCATTCCCATGTTTCAGCTGGAAGTTTAACCCATTGTTTCTGGGTTTGCCCTTTGTGGCAGGGAAGGACAGCTGGTCACTGGCATCCTAGAACAGAGCTCCCCAAATGTTAGAAAGTGAATCAGCCCTTAGCCTCTTCTCTGACGCTCAATCAACCTAGTGCAGTTGCTTTGCCTCTTAGAAGCCTTTGATCCTTTTCAGTGTACGTGTAATACTAATGAGGTATTCTTACAACTTTAAGTGTCTTAAAAGGAGCAAAGACAAAAATTTGGGGGGGGCAATAAGCTTTGTTTTAATTATAATGGTAAAATGTATTTCCAATTCTTGCCCATCATTCTCTTGTCAAAACCTTCTCATGGTATTTTAATGGCACCAATTATTATTGCTTTGTATTAGAAGCAATAATAATTGGTGCCTTATTGAACACCCATTACTGTTGTCCACCTTCTGAAATAATGCAATTTCCCCTCAAAACTTATATTGGAGATTTTCTTAGTTTTTGAAGTCTTCTGCTGAGAAGAAACTAGTTACACATTTCATTAAACTTATGGAATAAGGGAGGGCACCGTGGAGCAATAAGTCTCAATGACTGATTCTGTGGGAAGCCCATTTCTATCTTATTACCATAACATTTAGTTATATTGGATTCCTGCTTTAACAGCTTGTCAGATTGAAGCAAAAGTAAAGGGAGAAAGTACCTTAAATTTCAACTATTGGGAGTAGATTAACATTTTCCCCAAAGCAATGAACCATTTAATTTCTATAAGTGTTATCTGGAGGAAATAATATCAACAGGAAACACATAGGAACCAGAATAAGCACTCAGTTCCCAGAGACTCCAAGATTTCTGGTTCAGGGAAGTCAGAATAAAATTGTCCTCTTAAAATATCCTTGACTGCTGGTTTTTCTTTCTTTTTTTTGCCGTTATTTAGAAATTAAACTGAAGTTGCCAGAATATTGTCAAGAATGAATATCTCTTTGGGAATTCAAAACCTACTGACAGGTTCTGTATTATGAAGTGATAAAGACATTTATCTTAAAATGGTGTATGATATTTTAATATGTCAAATAAGTGACAGTTAAAACTTACTGTACTTCTTAGGTTTTCAGTGAGAGAGCAAATAATGAGAATTCACACATGTGAGCATACACCCTCAGAAATAAATGTTAAATAAAGAAAGAAATGTTGCTTATTTTTCAGGTTAGCCCTAAAAGAAATCTTTTGGGTTGGTGGTGAGGCAGAGGGGATTGAGGAATCAGCAATGTTCTCACAGTTATTTTTAAATAACTAGGTACAAATACTATTGACCACATAATAAGAAAAAAGTAAATCTCTATTTCTATGTCTAGAAAATTTTATCTCAGTTGAGTCATTAGAAGTAGATGTACTGGAAGAGGATTCTATCTAAGGTGGGGTCTGAGTTGCATGGGAGAATGGAGAAAGCATATAAACTGATTTCTAAAATTTAAGTTTTAATAGTTACTGAGATCAATATTGACTAAGCATTATTTTAAGGATTATCTAAGATTAAGTTTCAAGCTAGTAACCTACCATTTAAATTCAGAATTATTGACCTTAATAAATGATTAGAGTAAAAAAAAAAAAGTACCACCTGACTGGAGTGCTATTCATGTAGGAAGATATCACAACTGGTGCTAATGTCAAATCTGTTCCATGTTAAACACACTGGGATTTAAAGTTTCCATAGACACTTGGTCCTTTTCTTGGGGAATTGTACCCCACCCAAAATGGTGGGTCCATGCGAACCGTAGTTCTGTCACATCGCCCTGCTTCCCTGGCAATATCAGAATGGTCTGGGTGAACAACTGACTCACGTGGTTAGTCACATTTCCTTCAAGAATGTGAACTGAGGGCAGAGCCTGGGACTTGGGTTCTGAGTCACTTTGATGGCGGAGTTCAGGGGAGTACCACAGACTCTTATTGCTATGAACCCGAGACCAGTCTCATACTTTCTCAAGACTTGCTTCTTCAATGTTTTTAAAATTTTGCAAAATACCTAGTAGAATCTCTTGATAATGAAGACTTCTCATGTTGGTTCTATTGCTTAAAAAATAAAATTCTTAAGTAAGCAGTCATGACAATAGAGCTTAGGAAAGGCCTTAAGAAATTATCTAGCTCAGTTCCTTCATTGCACATGAGACAACCAACACACAAGGTCTGAGTGAGTAGTCTACCATGGGGTGAGAGCGTAGTGATTACTTTGGCTGAGTGTTCTTGTTCTTGAGGTTTACCCACGTTACAAGGAAGACACAGAGCACAAGCCTCTTAGTTTAGTAACCTGCCCCCATAACTGTGTTTCCTTACCTTCCGGCTACACTTCTCACTGTTCATATTTCTAATTTTTTAAATAAGTTTTACTGTATGACTGAATTAAAAGGACAGAGGATTTTTGCAAATGCTCTACTTAGCCAAATCCCCCAAACGAAGTCTTATAGATTATTGATAAACAAAATGTATTTACATAGGGAGAGTCTGAAATAATTAATAAAATGAGTGATTCATTCAGCAAGTATTTATTAAATCCTTAGTGTGTGCCAGGCACTGTTTGAGTTGCTAGGGCTATGGTAGTGAACATCGTAAAACTTCTGCCCTTCTTGAAGCTCCTCGTCTAGTTGGGGAAAAGACAATTAAGATCTGTATGTAAAATATACAATCTTATTATGTTGGAGTGAGAACTATGAATAAAAATACAGTAGGGAAGGGAAATAGGCATGTGTGAGTTGTGGTACTATAGTTTTAGAGATGGTGTTTCCACCTGAGCGGCTCACAAAATGGAATTGCCATTTGCCAACTAATACAGTATGACTAAAACAGATCCCACAGGAAATATAAATATAAGACTATGATGTAGGATGCCAGGGATTAGAGATATTCCAAGCAGAAGTTTAATAGCTGTCACATGGTCAGATAATACTGAATGTGCACTTCAAGCCCATGTCTAAATGTGGTATGTTTTTAGCCCAAACTTCTGAGAGACTTTGTAGCCATCTGGAATTACCCATCAAAGCATCATTTTAGGTAAGCTGACTTTCATGCTTTCATTGTTTGTGGATTGTGCAGCACAGCCAACTGACTCAGGCACAGTGACACTTGCCTATTTTCCCAATATCTTCTTTTCAAAGGATTGGTTTATGTTACATGTCTTATGGCAGGGCATAAAATTGGGGTTGTTAAATAAAGTCCCAAAGACAATCTTGTTACAAATGCTTCTTAGATGATTACTTATTTTAATTAGGATTAGTTTATTCTTTATTGTTATTTTGCCAAATACAGCAGAAGAACATTTGACTAATAGTTAACAGAAAACATAAGGAATCAGAGAAATTTATTTAAATTCAATATGTTGTCATTTTTGTGCCAACCTCAAGTACATCTGCGAAAAATTTCCCTCCAGAATTAAACCAATTTCAGATGAGAGAATTATCTTGCTTTACTTTACCCCAATAATGGACCATCAGTTCAATGACCTTGACTTTCTTTAAGCCCAAGAGAGCATACTACCACTCACTGAGATGTAGGGATAATTATTTCTCTCCTATTTTTTAAGTCATTGCTCACCTGCAATAAATGTAAACCATTTTTCCTATAATCCTAAAATCAATTGGTAAGCTTTTGCAGAATAAAGCCTTCGTCAGGTTGCATATTCACATAATGTTGGAGCATGAATAGGATTCAACATTTTCATTTTTTAATAGAAAAACAAATGTGTGCCTTTCACTGAAATAATAATGTACTTCTATTTTTACTAGTGCACATTTTGTCCATCTAAATTTAAAAAGACAAACCACAAACTAGATTCAAGAATCACAAAACTAATTATTTATTTTTCAATTTTTCCTCCTGCCCTTCCTTCCTGCATACCTCCCTTCCATAAGACTTATTAAACATTTAGTATGTGAGAGACATTTGCTGGATAACTGATAATAAAGCAATGAATAATCAAGGTCTGCCATTAAACAACTTAGATAAAAAAACATAACTAAATATAAAATAAATGCCACTGTTATCTTGCAACAGGGCTAATCTCTCTGCAAACTCATCTCTGTTTCCTGCCCCCTACAGTCTATTCTCTACATAGCAGCCAGGTTAATTTCACAAAGCTAAGATCATGTAATTCTCATGTCCAAAATCTTCCTGTGGCCTGTCATGTCACTTAAAATAAATTCCGAAGTCCTCACCATAGTAAGATCATAATATGACTAGACTCAACTATCTCTGAGTACTCTGGCCGTCATGTTTTTCAGGACACATGGACCTACATTCTCTTCTTAAGGCCCGCAAACATGTCCTGCCTCAGGGCCTTTGCAAGGCTTTCTGTGAAATTACTTCCCACTAAACCTTTTTAGGATGCACTCCCTTCAAGTCTCTGCTTAAATGCCACCTCCTCAGACTCCTTCGATCGCCCCATTTCTTTCTATGGTAATGGGGATATCAGGGAAGGCATTTATGATATTGTGCCACTTGAGTTTTCATACAATTTATACAATTTATACCATTTCTTTACTAGTGGTCTGGTGCACATTGAAAGGAAATTAATTAGAAGAAATATTTTAATATTTGCCCTTTCTCTATAATACAAGTGCCAATAGTTGATCTTCATACATATTCTGTTGACAACACTTTCTTTCAGCTTCACAATGTCAACAAAAACAACCAAATTCATGATGGACAAAGACAGATCGAAACACATGCATGTGATTGGTGCCAGCGAGAGCTTTATATGTATTGCGCATGCACAAGTCAACATTTATTTTTAAATTGCCAGTGCGTGTCATATGTACCAGCCAGTCAATCAGATGGATGGACGGTCGGCCACTTAGCCTTTTATATTTACAGATGGCATAGTCTACTTTCCAGATTTATTTATTTAGTTTTTTAGTTTTTGTTTACCGACTTCTCAAATTTTAAGTTTCATGCAGGAAGGGATGTTTCTTCCCGTTTTGTTTACATTTGCATTCCCAGCCTCTAGAAATGAGCCCGGCACAGAGGAAGTACGAACTAATCCTACTGAAATGATTTCATGCAGGATGACAGCACAGATGGGGAAGTGGAGTGAAGGGCAAGCGGGGGAAGTCAGAGGACAACTCACTGCAGTAAAATGGGACTAGGGTGCAAAAGATAAGCAGAGATTTGGTTGATAGTGAAAGGAAGAAAGGGAATTTCATGGAAGATATATATGTGTATGAGGTGGGTACCCAGTAAGGTGATGAATTAAATTGACCCAAGCATGGAGTGTGTGGGGGAAATTAAGTTTCCAGTACCTAGAATTCACAGCTATGATAGTCATTGTTAGAGATGTAAATGAGAGCAGTGGGGTTTCTTAGAGGTTAAGCATAGGGGGAAAACCAGGACTCTAATGCTGGATAATGCCTCTCTTGAAGACAATGCGTGCTTTCTCCTTACTGGTGACAAGCATTTCCATGAAGAATTTGCATTCTATTTTAATGAGTTTATGCTAATTAAGTAGTTTTAAGGAACTAATCCTTTTGTCATTCTATTACTAAAATTATTCACAAGCCTAGAAGCTCAGGCATTAATTTACATCCTGGTTTTTTCCCCTTGCAGCTCACAATGCCTGATACATGGTGAGGAGCTCAGGGCTTGATGACTACAGCAGGAGTTTTAAAAGTTTTATTTTAAATCCAAATATTGTAAACGAATTGGGAGTTCTGTTTAGAGCATCTCTCAGAACCTTTGTAGAAGGATTAACTGCCTTTCAGTTATCCGTCCGAAATTTCAGTTGCTCAGAGTATAAAGTGGGGCAGGATGGGCAGGGAGCCCCTGGTCAGGTTTGCAAGGGGCCCACGCCATTGCCATCCTCAGTGGCCAGGGCTGGCACCACTCCTCTGAAGGGCAGCGCCATTTTTGTTCTCAGCTCATGGAGTTCTCAGAGTCATCAGCACCACTAGTTTGGGACAGGTAACCCTGTTAGCTAAGTACTTAAATTTACAAGTTGCAGACATAGGGATAATTAAAATACTTGTTCCGTGCACCCATATTTGGAGTTCCTCAAAGATGGGAATAGCTAAGCTTGACTGTATCTCAGGCATCTAATATAATCTTTTTTATGAATCCAGTTAACATATTTCTGATGTATGTAAGTCAGGTATTGTTTAGCATGCTTTATATGCGGCATACTACAATGGAAAAAAAAAGACAAAAAGCTTCCCTTCAGTGTCATATAGTCTAATGGGAATACATGGGAAATAAGTAACGTATATGGTATGTGAGAAGTTGGTAAATGTTAAGAACAATGAAGCAGGGAAGAAAGGTAGCGATGTTTGTGAAGGGGAAGCTTGCAGGCTAAGGTAGGGCCTCAAAGAGAAGATGGCATTTGTGTGAAGACCTCAGGAATGTGAGGCCATAGATTTGTCTCTAGCCATGATCATTTGCCTGAATACAGTCACCTGAGTGCAGATTATGGGCTACTCGGCCTGTGTAGGTGGGTGAGGTAGGAGTAGACTATGACATGGTCAGTGGCGTTAGAATGTTGACTAAGCCAGGAGATCTCCACCAAAGATTAGAGAAAGGACTGCCCATGAGAGCAGGCATTGTTACTGGCTCCTGAATGTAGGGGCTGTCTCTGGTTATCTGCTATCTGGCTGGCCTGGCGTGACCAGGGCAGGTGGATGGTGGCCCAGCGTGTGAAAGCTTCCTGGGAGCCCCTGAAAGGAGGTAACTGGGGTACGGGCTCTGGATTGGTTGGTTTGAATATGGAAGAAGTGCTCTCAGGCATGATTTACTACCTCTAGGAATTGGCCAGTGTCGGCAAGGCCCCAGAGGTCAAAGACTCAGATAAATGGCAAAAAGAGATATAGAGGTTTATGTTCCATCTGGAGTTCTATCCGGGCCATCGTGACAAGCATCCAGTAACTCCCAATGAAAGAAACAAACTGTATCTTCCCTGAGTGAGGACTGTAATCACCAAAGCACCTAACTGATGCAATTTAATTTTTTTTTCACTGCAAGATAGATTTTGCTAGGTTTCAGGTTATATTTAATATCTCAGAATCTGCCAGACTGCAAACCTCTCTACTTGGATTAAATCATTAAAAAGACATTTGACCTGCCCTAACCGGTTTGGCTCAGTGGATAGAGCATCGGTCTGAGGACTGAAAGGTCCCAGGTTTGATTCCAGTCAGGGGCATGTACCTGGGATGTGGGCCCTTTCCCAGTAGGAGGTCTGCAGGAGGCAGCTGATCGATGTTTCTCTGTCATCAATGTTTCTAACTCTCTATCCTTCTCCCTTCCTCTCTAAAAAATCAGTAAAATATATATATTTTTAAAAAAGATCTTTGACCTACACATGATGGTACACAAGTTTGCTATCCATAATAAAGATCCAAGTTATTTCTCACTCATAGATTTTTCCCCAAAAGTTGTGTCTTCAAAAAATGGCTTCCTATAGAAAAACAAAATTCATTTCAGATGGTACTTGAACCAAAGTGCTCTTTAAACCTGTGCCAGAAGACCTCACTGAAGACCTCAGTCCTTCTCCTTGCTGATGGCTGTGATGCTTATTCTTTATTTCTCTGAACACTATCTAGGCTGCTACAGGAGAAACTCCATTCATTTGCATTTGTAGAGCAGTTTTCTCAGTTTTCCAGCAGGTATGGGAGAACACATCATGACAGCTCCCAGGCACCCTTTAAAGAAACTCTGCCTTGGGAGGTGAGAGGGATTAGTGGAGAATTTGGATTCACTTAAAAAATCAGCTGTGGATCCTGTCAAATTGCTATCACCTGTCCAGACATGATGTTCATTAAGAAACTCCATTGGCTCATGACTTATTGATGGGAGACCAAATATCCTAGAAGACAAGCTCATCTTCTACGTCCCACAAATGGATTATGCTTCATACCCATTTAACCTGACTTAATGTATCTGTTCTGCTTTCCATCTCATTACTTAGATTGTTACCTTCAAAGCTCATATAGCTGGAACCTATTTATACAAGTATTTTGTTAATCAGATAGTATTAGTCATATCAAATATTAAAACAATTTTCAGATAAATCTATTTTCAAATCTAAGTTTTAATATTTGAATGAAAATGTTTCTCAGATGTAAGGATTAGAACTCTATTCACATGGATCAAGCTGGAAATATTTTTTAAATATTTTTATTGATTTTTCACAGAGAGGAAGAAGGGAGAGAGAGAGCTAGAAACATCGATGAGAGAGCTACATCGACCAGCTGCCTCCTTCACACCCCCCAACCGGATATGTGCCCGAAACCAATGTACATGCCCTTGACCGGAATCGAACCTGGGACCTTTCGGTCCGCAGGCAGACGCTCTATCCACTGAGCCAAACTGGTTTCGGCAAGCTGAAAATATTTTTATTTCAAAATAGTCTTTAAATTTGGAGAAGAAAAAATAAAAGCACCAGACTTTTCTGTTTTCTTCTCTATGTCCCAGATACAGAGGATATTTAATAGTTTCTGCCAATACTTGAATCAGAAAAAGTGTCAACAGTGTGAGCCAGCATGAGTTATGAGAAATAAACAAACCAAACCCCTGGTTTCCAAACAATTAAGAAGATTGAAACGAAAATGATTCCATGAAAGCAATAAACTGGATATAAGGAGAATAAATGAAACAAAATGAAGAACAGATGGGCAGATAACATGATCTGAACAACAAACCACAGGGTAATTTTTAAATCTACCAAGTTAAAAAAATCTAGAAGTATAGGAAGGGAGTAAAAGCATATTTTAGCTGTCATTCAGTTGTTGATTAAACTTCAAACCCTCATTCAAATAATGATTCCTGGCTGGGATTGAGGGGAAAAGAGAACCCTTGTGCTCTGTTGGTGAGGATGCAGATTGGTGCAACCACTTGGAAAGCAATATGGAGTTTTCTAAAAATAAAAATGGAACTGCCTTATGACCCAGAGATTCCACTTTGGGAAATTTATCCCCAAAACCCCCAAAACATTAATTTGAAATAATACATGCACTATTATTTCATTGCAGCATATATACAATAGCCAAGATCTGGAAGCAGTCTGTGACAAGTGTATCAGTGGGTGAGTGGATAAAGAAGCTGGTACCTTTACACAATGGCCTTAAAAAAAAGAAGGAAATCTTACCTTTGGCAACAGCATGGATGGAACTGGATAATTTTATACTAAGTGAAATAAGCCAGTCAGAGAGAAAGCCAAGTATCATATTATTTCACTTGTACATGGAGTCTAATGAACAATATAAACTAACAAAATGGAGATAGACTCATGGATACAGAGAACAGATTGACAGATGTCAGAAGGGAGGGTTTGGGGACTGGCCAAGAAGGGTGAAGGGATTAAATGGGGGGGGAGGGAAGACTCATAGACACAGAACAGTAGGGTGATTGACAGAGGGAAGTAGGGTGGTGAGGGGAGATAGAAGAAGGTACAGGGGTGATGGGAGGATACTTGACTTGGGGTGGTGAACTCGTAATACAATATACAGATGATGTGTTGTAGAACTGTATACTTGAAACCTGTATAATTTTATTAACCAATGTCATCCCAATACATTAAACTAAAAATCATTATTGATGACATATGTTGTACAGGGCATTGGGGAAACAATGGCAAGCTAGGCAATGTTTTCTTCATCCTGAACGAATAACCATTTTGAGAAGACGACCCCAAACAAATAATAATAAAAGGAGGGCAAGAGCGAACATTAAGTATGAGCTACTTTGGGAGAATGTAACTAGCCTGGAGGATCCAGGAATGAAGGCACGTTTCCAGAGGCAGTAATGTTAAGCAGAAAGGTAAAGAATGAATGGTTATTGGTGAGTGACTAGGTGTAGCGAGACAGAGTGGTGGTGGTGGATGACATGTTGGGTACTTGAGAAAATGGTGTTAGAGAGAAAATGTAATAGCAGGAGCATATGCTCTGAGGTGGGAAAAACATAGCTTGTCTTAAGAAAATCCTAGTCAGCACTTCTGGAGAAGCGAGGGAAGATATGATGAGCACAGGCTAGTCCCTTTAGAACCTTAAAGCTCTGTCCAAAATCTCATATTTATACCAAATAAATGAGAAGCCATTCGTGGGTTTAACTGAAGGAGTTTTAAATCTAAAAACAAAAGAACCGCCGAAACCGGTTTGGCTCAGTGGTAGAGCGTCGGTCTGCGGACTGAAAGGTCCAGGGTTCGATTCCAGTCAAGGCCGTGTACACTGGTTGTGGGCACATCCCCGGTAGGGGGTGTGCAGGAGGCGGCTGGTCGATGTTTCTCTCATTGACGTTTCTAGCTCTTTATCTCTCTCCCTTGCTCTCTGTAAAATATCAAGAAAATATATTTAAAAAAAAAGAACCATGCTGACTGGAGCAGGAATGCTGGGTTGTAAGGCAGTGATAAAGGTGGTAAATAGACATGAGGCTGTTTTATTAAACGATATAAGGTGATGATGGTGTTTTGGAGTAGGCTGTTGAAATGAGGCCCAGGATGACAGACACATAGATGAAATAAAAACCACAGCACTTGGGAATTGACAGCATGTGAGTAATAGGAAACGAAGAATCAGGAAAGGTCCCTAGGACCTAAAACTAAACTAGGCTTTTAGATAGAGCAAACCTATGGTTGTTTGAAGGATGATTGAGGCAAAAAAAAAAAAAAAAAAAAAAAAACAGCAGAGGAAGTTTATGGAAAAGTTCAAAAATTCTGTTTTGGATATGTTGAAATGGAAGTGTTATGCGATAACCAGCTTTGTGTACGTTTTAAGTAGGGAAAGGTTCATAAGTATTTCTCACAAAAATCAATGTTGAACTGGGGTTGTAAAATTCAAGTAATTTAGTGACTTTATATTGTTATCTTGTGACTGATACTAGGACTGACTACACAGTCTAGACCAGGGCTGGGCAAACTATGGCCCTTTTATGTAATGATGTTTACTTCGAATTTATATTAGTTCACACAAACACTCCACCCATGCTTTTGTTCCTGCCCTCCGGTCCAGTTTAAGAACCCACTGTGGCCCTCGAATCAAAAAATTTGCCCACCCCTGGTCTAGACCAACTTAAGACATTAGATACATTTTAAGAATGTAACTAATATTGAATGTAGAAGTTGTAAAGGAATTAGACTTGCTTTATAAAGCTGCTTTGCGGCAGATTTTGTGTTTATATTAACTGAAAGACATACTTATTTATCCCCAATTAGCTCCCATTTGAGATTCTGGTGGAATTTAGTTTTACCTCCTTGCATGTCCAAACAAACCCTTTGCTAGGTAACTCAGGGTAATGTGGAGTCAGAGTGACGGTGACCACTTCCGAGGTCCGTTTGTGACCTGAATTGTAGCCAAAGTATCTGGGTTGGATAATACTTAAGTGAGAGATCAAACGAGACTTGATTAGGATTAGTACAAAGCATGTTTAGCCTAAGTACTTTATGCAAAACTTGAATATATTCATTAAATGTCCTCTATGTCTGGTTAAAAAGACATTAGAGTGTATGCTTTTATTTCTCTTCTTTTTTAATTTCCAAAAGGTAAAGAATTAATAAGGTCCAGTATCTTTTATCAAAAACAGCTCTTATCTGTGCAGACAGATATTGGACTCTGGTTCTATTATTGTGTTTGTTTGTTTTGTATATTTGTGTGTTTTTTTCTGTGGATTCACAGAATTGGAGTAATCATGATTCCAGGTCAACACTACACTCATTATTTGTCCTTTCTTAGTCTGCCTGCTTTTTTCTGTCTGTCCCTCTTTCCCATTCCATGTTCCATATTTCTTTTACTAGTTATCTTTTTTTAAAAAAATACAGTAACTATTCATAAATCTGAAACAAAATCTAGGAAGTCCTTGACAATAGCCTATATCTAACCATATGATTTATTTTATCTAATCTGTTTCCCTGCTTGCTGATAACTGTAAGGATCATTCTAAATCCTATTTCATGTTTCCTTTTCCTATAGTATTAAAGGCCTGATGCACGGAATTTGTGCAAGAGGCTTGGCCCACGCAGCAGCAGCCCCAGCTTTATCTGGAAGGTCTTTCGGTTGTCCAGTCTAATTAGCATGTTATGCTTTTATTATTATAGATATCACATCTATATGCAGTCACTAAAGTGTATATTTTATTTTAATTATTTTTGATCCTGTATAAATAGATTTCATGCTATATGTAATCTTTGTGATTAACTGATTTATTTTTGTTGTAATTCATATTGCTGAATATCACTGTAGTTCATTTGTTTTAATTACTGAATAGTTCAATTGAGTGAAAATAACAATTTATTCCCCTCCTTTCTGATTTATGAGCATTTGTAATCAGTGATGCTGTGAACATTCTTGAATTAATAAATGCTCTCTTTGTACAAATGCCAGAGTTTCTTCTGGATATTTACTTAGAAGTACAATTATTCCATCACAACCATACTTGTTTATATTGCTGTGAATATTTGTCAGGCTTTAGTCTTCATGATTTTAAACTAAACTAAAATAAGATAGGAAAAATATTAGGCCGTTTCTTCTTCAATGGTGTTTGAATATATTTGCTTTGCAAAAGTTAATAGTAGATAAAAATAGAAAATTACTTGTAAATGGGCCTACTTTGAGAAGCTCATTTGGTCATGGCATTCTTTTTTCTTTGTAGTCACTAAGAAGTAAACGCATCTTAGGTGTGAATCTGGTGTCACACTGACATAGTTATAACCAACATTTGGCAGGTATATGATGCTTATAAAAGATGGACAAGGATCAATTATATCTGGAAATAGTAAAAATGTTTACTCTTTATAACTAGAGCAACTTCCAAGGAAGAAGATCTCTGGATTGACAACTATATCACTTTTTGCCTTAGTAAACATTATTTTAGCTTTTTTAGATATTCAGTACTTTCTAAAATGTGATGTACTAAATGCTTTTGCATTATTTCTACCTACTTAATAATTTCCATAATTGTCAGGATTCCAGTAATTCTACTTTCAGAAATGAAGTTGGTGAAAGCCAAATCAAGTTGAATCTTCTGGCAGCAGGGACCAAATCTAGTTCTTGTTACGTAATTGCCTGTTCAGAGTACTCTACTTACAAAAATCACCTCCATAACATACGTGTTTTGACATATAATGGGTTTTCCATATTTTCTCTGAGTAACAGCTTGACTTGACAATAGTCCTTCAGACTATTAACGAATCCTGCATCATTCTGCTGTAATTGATCACATTTACTGCAATGCTCCCTCCTTGCCCCAATTTGAGGATAAAACATAGATAAAACATTTCCCCATTTAATCAACTTGAGGGAACATTCATGTTTGCTATGAATTACCCTCTGTACTGTCAGCAGTAATATCCAAGAGCAAAAAGGGCTTATCTGTTCTTTGAACGATTAAACCTTTGAAGTAGCCACAGTGAATGGTGATTGTGGAAAGTGAAACAAAAGTGAACTATGCCCTTATTTCATAGTCCTCATTTTCAGACGAGATCGGGTGCGTTCAGGGTGGTATGGCCATAGGTAGCCCTCATTTTCATATGCTGAACCTCTCCCATTCTCTTGAATTGGTAATAGGTGGAGAAGGGCCTGATGTGGTTCCGAACATGTAGAATAACGTAGCAGCCAGTTTCATGCTGCACTGGCTTCCTGGTCTTGTATTCTTTCCACCAAAATGACCTCATGAAAAATAATAAATGAAATTCCATCATTTTTGTTCATTCTGTCGTCAATCAGAATATGAACCCGCTTTGAAAATCCTATGTCCTTCTTTTCACTGAGTCTGAGCAATACACATAACTTCCTTCAAGACATTCTTTGGTCTAAAAAGTAATTTTTTTTAATACTAAAGGAAAAGAAATATATGACACATTTTTGCCTGGAGCTTTTCAACTTGATGCAGAACTGTTTTTTTTTAATAATCTAGTTAAAACCTGTGACAACTGACTGTTGTCAAGAGTAGGAAGGTTTGAAGTTTCTGTTGATAGTTTTTATACATTGCAATTGAGTTAAGTCCTAAAAGTTTATAAGATAACTAGAAAGTGGGATGTATCTACATAAAATTATATTGTATACAGATACGGTTTTCCGTCAGTACACACAGTCATATTATTTAAGACAAACCTAGTCCTTGTACTGTCATTTGACCGATGACTATTCACAATTGGTAACATAAGGAAAACACTTTCCAAATCTCAGTCCATTCTCTACTTAGGCAGTATCACTTAGAAACAAGATAGCTACTAAGAGAATACTTCCTTTTACATTTTTAGATTCACAGATCTAGATTTACTGACTGTGAAGTGAAGAAGAGTTGCTTAGATTAGAAGTGGTGAATAGTGGGTGAGTAGTGGGTGCTCCAGACTCTTCACCCACTTATGTGTTTGTAGATCATCCTCAATTTAGGGAGCTGATCACCATTATAGAATGAGAGAAATGAGGAAACTGATAGCTAATTTATAGATTAATATAGCAATGTAGTGGATATTATTTATCACTGACTATGTGCCAAAACATAGCACTTAAAGGTGGTAAACATCAGGGTTGAAATATAGAAAGGCTAATGTCAAGCCCATTTACATCAATATTTTTAAAAGTAGTTCTAAGCCAATCGATTAGTAGCAAGTGTGTGATTTGACTCCTCTGCTTTATCTTTCTATTTTGTTACCTATATAAGGAGAGTAATGAAGTAGATAGTATCAAGGTCCTTTTTAAGTCCCCTGAAAAATCGGGCATTTAAAAATACACAATGCACAAATTATGGGTTAATGGTACATTTTTTTTGTCATAAACTTATATGTGCTTAGACTGCAATATTGATGGATAAGAGATAGTGCACCTCTGTCCACAGAGGAGGTGGACTGCCTGGAATCACAAGGTCCACGGGGCATGCAGACTCTGAGTTCAGTCCAGGCAAGTCCAGTTGGGAGATGGATGGGCGCACGGTTGCTTATGCTTCAGTGAGTAATGGGTGCTCTCTAGGGCAAGGTGACCAGCAAAATTATTGTTCACAACAACTCTGTTGTGATTGACACAGGTATCTGCTGGTAGTCAGTGTCATCGATGATGCGAGAACTGGAAGAGAAAGATACTGGCAGTGTGGTCCAGCCATATTACAGAGGTTGCTCACGGGAACAAACAAAAATGGGATTAGTACAAATAATAGTATAGGCCTATTTACAGGGTGGGTATGAGGAGTCAGTGAGAAAGTGCATGTAAAGTGCTTACAAGAATACCTGGTACCTAACACACACTGTGTGTGAGCTCATCATTTTCTTAGTATTTTTTATTTTAGAGTTCACAAAGTGCTTTTCACACAATCATTGTATTTCATACAAACAAACAATCCTGTGGTGAGATTATCATTTTTAAAATTTAACAAAGGACATTTTATTCATTTAACAGCGATAGAGTGATACCCTCACTTTTTACTCCCTGAACTAGACCTTGTTAATTGAGGAAAAGTCTATCACTGAAAGACCCCCATGAAGACAGGAAACAGGCCCACCGCCAGTGCTGGGCAGTAACTTTTAGTAATAAGGTTAGTTACCTGGACCCGTTTTAGTCTAATCATTTCTGCATGCATTCAGAAGAAACATGTTTCCCTAGAAGATCCTCTCTGTTCTTTACACTTTAACACTGAAAAACAGAGGCTCTGTATCATAATGAGACAGTGAGAGTATTACATTATTATTTCTAAGGCACAAGATAGCTTGGCCAATGAAGGCCCTCTTTTCTGTTTTTCCGTTCTCTCCACTACCCCATCCTGTGCTTTCATCTGTGCCTTCAGCAGTGTGTTCTCTTGCTGCTTCAATATGGTGAACAGGAAGGCTCTCAAAGGGAACTGGAGGCAGGGCTGATTGACAAGGCAGAGTGCAGGGGAGAATCCTTACATCTCTTCTCCTCAGATCAAAGGAAAATGCATAAACGAGAGCTGCCTGAAGTTTTCTGGGGGAACATATCACCGAAGTTTGTTTGTTTGTTTGCTTATTTATTTATTTATATCTTTTTTGTTGCCGTGTTAACAAATACATTTCTTTTTACCTCTGAAGATGGTTTAGAAATGTCAAATACTTCCAACAAGATCATACCGATCAAGTCTAATAATGAAAAATATATATTTTTTTCTTTGCACATAAGAAAGTATTATTTTGAAGTCAGTGTAAAGAAACAGTGCCTCATATATATTATTTATTTCCACGTCTAAGGTTTCTGAATTAACTCTCATCCATGTACAGTTGTCTTATCTTGATTCTGGCATTTTGAAAGATTTTAAAAAATATATTTTATTGATATTTTACAAAAAAGGGAGAGAGCTAGAGAGCTAGAAACTTCAATGAGAGAGAAACATCCACCAGCTGCCTCTTGCACACCCCCTACCGGGGAAGTGCCCGCAAACAAGGTACATGCCCTTGACCGGAATCGAACCTGGGACCTTTCAGTCCGCAGACCGATGCTCTACCACTGAGCCAAACCGGTTTCGGCGCATTTTGAAAGATTTAACTTGCACCATCCTCAGAACGTGTTACCTGCACTGGCTTACAAAAGAATCAAATACTAGAGTAGAATTTAGACCTATTTATTTTATTTTATTTAAAAAATATATTTTATTGATTTTTTACAGTGAGAAAGGGAGAGAGATAGTTAGAAACATTGATGAGAGAGTCATCAATCAGCTGCCTCTTGCACACCCCCTACTGGGGATGTTCCCGAAACCAAGGTACATGCCCTTGACAGGAATCGAACCTGGTACCTTTCAGTCCACAGGCCAACGCTCTACCCACTGAGCCAAACCGGTTTTGGCGAATTTAGACCTATTTAAATAAATGCCACTGATGGGAAACTTCTGGCATCTTACTGCAACTTTCTCTCTCTCCACACACAGGATATTTAACCATCCAGTTTCACTTAATAGAGTGTCCATTTCTCACCATTACAATGATCACAAGTCCTTAAAACTTAGGTCTAAAAATAACCTTTAAAAAAGAGTGAAAACTGTCAGGATAACTCGACTCTCTCCAGTTTCCACTTTTGCAGTTCGGACATGACAGCTGCGGGTACCCGAGTCCCCAGAGTGCACACTGTTGCCTTCGTTGCTTATCACCTGTTTGAATACTTTGATTTTTTTCCAGTCCTGTGACCATGGGCAAATTACATGCTCTACGCTTACTTCTTCATCTGACATGGGATAATATATACGTGTCTCATAAGGCTGTTAGGATTAAGCAAAACAATACAGTTAGAGGGCTTCCCAGCACATACTGGGGCTCAATATGCTGGTGTTACATCAGCCTTAATGATGTGGTGGTGCCAGGGCACTGGGTTATCTGATACGCATGGAAGAGAGTCTGTTTAAAGGGAAAGAAAGAATCTCGTAAGCCAAGATCATACTAGCTTCAGAAATGAGTACCGTATTTGCCGGCATATAACGATTTTTTGGCCCTGAAAAATACCATATTTGCCGGCGTATAAGAGACTGGGCGTATAAGACGACCCCCTAACATTTCCACAAAAAATACAGAGTTTGTTATATACTTGCCGTATAAGACTACCCCCCACTTGGAGGCATATTTTTCAGGGCCAAAAAATCGTCTTATACGCCGGCAAATACGGTATTTTTGTTTTCAGATGGGAATAGTATCGGTATATTTATTTGGAGTTAGAGATATCCTCACATTTCTATAAAGTGACTTCTAGCTCTGCTGTGTGTTTTATAATTGGAGAGCCGCGTCTCCTGTGCTCAATCCTAGATGCTGTCGGTTGCAAGATTAGGAGCCTGGTGAGCTCCACTTCTCGGTCATGGTCCACTGTGGAAGGAGGTAAGCTGCACATGTGGAGTAGTGGTCGCTCTTCTCAGGGGAGTGGCCTGGCTCTGGGGTCTGGGGAAGGTCCTGCCAGGGCAGGGCCCGGTCTGCTCCGTGTCCTTGGTGCCGGTCAGGACAAAAAAGCACCTGCTTGTGGTGGCACCTCTTAAAGATAAGGAAGTAAAATAATAGGAGAATTTTTTCAAACTTTAGAATTAGTTTCAAGAGATCTGGATCTCTTTTTACAAAATGAATGTGGAATTGAGTGTGTGATTGAAGAGCAAAAAAAAAAAAAAAAAAAAAAAGGACACATAAATCCTTTTCCCTGCTGGTTAAGTGTTTGGTGTTTCCATTGTTCCTCAAACATTAATCATTCATGAAAAGGTCTTAGTAGTTAAGACTTTAAACCCAAAGCAGTGATAGCTCTGTTCCTTTATCATGTCTGGGGTGCTGTTCTTATGCAACTCCGAAGCTTGCAATAATGTGGAACTAAAAGCTAAGTATGATAATGCTGATTTTTCAGTATTATTATGATTGGCAGATATATTTGTAAATTAAATATTCATTTTAAGTTAATCATGAATAATTAAGTTTCCCCAAATCCTCCTTGGGGATTTTAAGACACACACAGGGAAAGTTAAGTAATTCAGTTAAGTAATTTGTTATGATTGAATTTCTACTTTCTGACTTTATATGCATTAAGTTCTCCTATTTCGTTTAAACAATGACTAGAACAGTGATTCTCAAACCACTTGATAAAACAGATTTCTGGGCTCCATCCCGGCCTGTCTGATTCTGAAGAAGGTCGGGGTGGGGCCCAGAATTTGTAGTTCTAACAGGTCCCCAAGTGTTGCTGATACTGCTGGCATGGGGACCACATTTGAAAACCACTGTTTTATCTGTAGATCAGAGACTTAATGAGGTTAATGTTTATCTATAAATCTTCAATGTATTGCCTATGAAACACAGCTACTAACTAAAATGCAAGTTCACCAGTTAAGCAGCTACAACAAAATTACCGTAGTTGCCGGCGTATAAGACGATTTTTTGGCCCTGAAAAATATGCCTCCAAGTGGGGGGTAGTCTTATACGACGAGTATATAACAAACTCTGTATTTTTAGTGGAAATGTTAGGGGGTCGTCTTATATGCCAGCAAATACGTATTTTTCAGGGTCAAAAAATCGTCTTATATGCCGGCAAATATGGTAGCTTAAATATCAAAATAACATTTTACAAATTCAGAGTATATATCTATGAATTATTTCAATGTCTTGAGTGTTAGACTCATATTTTCTCTTTCAAGTTTTCTTTTTTTTTTCAATTTTTTAAATTACGGTATTATATGTGTACATATCTTACCATTGCCCCCCCCCCCCCACCTCCCATTCATGCCCTCCCTCCCCAGAGTTCTGTGTTCGTTGGTTGTACTTATATTCATGCATACCAGTCCTTCGGTTGTTCTCTTATCTTCCCCCAGGTCTCCTTCCCCTCCCCACTGTCATTTGACAATCTGCTTGTTTTATGGTGACTATCTCAGGACCACACGAATAGAGTCCGCTCCTCCTCTGGTTCTCACTGCCCCTCCCCCTGGGTCCCACTGCTTCCCCTGGGACACACGGCTCACCCGGGACACCCGGCCCTTTTGGGGGACACGGCTCACCTGGGGCACACGGCCCCCTGGGATCAAGTTATTTTCTTATTAGTAACTAGAGGCATGAAATTCGTGCAATTGTGGGCCTTCCTTCCCCTGGCTGCTGGCACTGGCTTTCCTCTGGCTGCCAGCAGACACTCAGGACCCAGTCTTCTCTCGCAGCCCCAGCTTTGTACGGAAGGTCATATGGAAGGATGTATGGTCTAATTAGCATATTAAGCTTTTTATTATTATAGATGGATTCTTAAAACTACTTAGATGACTTTTATATTAAATGAAAAAAACCCCAACAAAAAACAAACAAACACCAAAAAGAGCTGGGGTCAGTCATACTTCATAAGATTTTGACAGTTTTTAACAGAGTAGCTCATTCATTGACCAGATGAGTTTAGTATTGTCCAATTCTGTAAATGATTTCTAAAAAAGTGAATTAATTCCAAAATAATAACATAATGCTGTATCTTTTTTTTTTTCAATAGAAGGTCAATGTTACCACTCTGATCTTTTCCTTCAGCAAATAAAAACTATTGATCATGAGTCATTATATTGACTGTAAAAGAAAGTTCTGTTTTACAAATCTGATAAAATATAAAACTTAATAAGCTTATTTTTATATGTGCAAATAATTGGTTTACACACAAAGTTGGTGCTTAATAATTGATGAATAAATGAAACCAGGCTATCATAAGTTAGAGACACCAATATTTTTAAAACATCTACAAATGTACATAAAAATCTAGAAATGTCAATAGCTTTTTGCCTTACCTCTCATCCAGTAATATTCTGCCCTTATCTATGCCAACAAATAAGAGTAAAAAGTACTCTGGTTTGTGAAAGAATTACATAAAATGTCAGCAGTATTTAGTTATAGAGCCAAGGATAAAATGATCACATTTATTTCTTCTCCTCACTGGAATGAGCACTGGAGCTTGACAGTCCAGCCACCACACATTTGGAATGAGCTTTGCACTTTTAAAACATTAATATTTGAGGATGTTTTTACTCTGGTAAAATGCTATACATTCAGTAAAGAAGTATCTTCATTGCCCTCAACTTGGGGTGCAGAACATTCACATGTGGAAGAGACCAAACCCAGTTTACAGTAAGGAGCCCAGGCCAGAGAGTCTCAACCTGAGCAGAGCTTCCCAGGAGAGCCCAGTTCAGGTGAGCTGACCCCCCACGTGATGCCCATACCTCTGAGAAACAATTATTTCCTGCTTTATGTCACTGAGATTTTATGGTTGTTTATTACATACTAATCGCTGACTGATGCATACATTGAGTCTCAGTATTATAAAAAAGGCTTCATCTTTTCCATAAAATTATAAATAAACTCCAAAAATAACTGGCAAATAGTTATTTTATATACACTTAAGTATCAGTGATATTTGGGAAAGGTAATTAACTTATGAAGCAAATTTGGGTTTATGGTGTCCTAAATTATGGTATAGGAAAGTATATAGTATATGCTCACTAAACTAGTTGGGTATGATTTTAATAATTAAAATAAAGTCAATAAAATGATGTAACTGGAAAATTCAACCAATAATTTTAATAAGTATAAACATACTTTTAGTAAGTATAAAGTATATATTTCTGGTTAGATGGGTATAATTTGTGAAAATATCCTTAATGTCTTGTAACACATGACTTAAACTACATTTTAACAATAACAGGAATATTACATACAATCACCAGAATCAAAACTAACATTTTTTAAGAAAACAAATAGAACACTAAGCCACTAATTAGTACTTTCAAAAGAATTTGACATTTCTGTTGATTATAGGAAATTAAAGGCAGTTACCCTTACAAATGTTCGACTTCCCTCCTGCAGGAGTACCTACTAAGAGAGACAATGATGTAAGTGAAACTGTGCAAGAAAGATGTTTTAAAAATCTAATTTATAACCACTTATTTTAAATGCTGAGTTGATAAAGCAATAAAAATTTTAAGATATTTTCCATTGCCTTTTAGTATCTATTACATGGAAATATTTTAAAAGTAAATATCTTTCATGACATGCACAATTAATGACTCATTTTAGAGACTAAGAGACCTATATTGAATAACGTTATAAAATAGTTACATGGGAATAGCTGATATTGACTGATTATAGGAAAGAAATATGACTCGTAATAAATTATCACATGTTAAGACTCTTAAATTTAGTTAATCATTATATTTAATGATCCATTTAAAATGCTCAATTAAAAATATTCTTGAAAATCTTTTAAGTACAAGATCTTCATATATTCAACTTTTGTATGTTTCTGATATTTGGTAAATTGCTAAGGAAGTGAGTTATTTGCATCAGTTTTTCTTTCTATAGAGTTCAAGAGAATGCCCAGCCTCCATAAATAAAAGGTAAATAAAGGAAATGTATCAGAGAGTTGCAAAACAGCTTCATCATGCTTCTGAAGAAACTTCTTGATTTCTTGATCATCTTGCCCAAAACTCAAAGCATTGCCTTCTTCATTTTCCTTTTGAAGAAGCTGCTCCAGAACCCAAAAGAGGGAGAAAATATTTTCATAGCGTGAAACATCATAAGTGGCTTGCACCTAAAAATAAACAAAAACTCCTTTTAAAAAATATTGGTTATAGCTCAAATCAGAGAAAAGCAAATAAAGAGATTAAATTTTCAGATAAAAAACAAGAATAGTTGACCTTTAAGCAACACAGGAGTCAGAGGCACTGACCCCCCCTCCACCCATATAGTTGAAAATCCCCATGTAACTTGTGAAAATCCCCAAATTTAAGCTGTCCCTTAGGATCCAAGGAGATTGGTTTCAGGGCACTGAGTGGGTACAAAATTTACATATCCTCAAGTCCTATCTACACTAATAAGATAAAAATGCTAATTGACCATACCTTTGCTAGGCCAATCAGAGCAAGTATCCAAATTAACCCAACAAAAATGGCGGTTAATTTGCATATGCTGAGGGAGGGAGGAGTGAAGACTGAAGACAGCATAGAAGAGGGAGAGAAAGCGGAAAGCAAGGAGGTTGCTAGAGGGAAAGCATGTGTGGGGTGGGCGGAATGGGTGGGGCAGGTGGCAGTGGCAGCACTTGTGGTCATTGTGAACACTTGCAGGAATCTTCCTGCAATGGGCCCCTAGTATATAATAAGAGTGTAGATTAATGCATAGAGTTGATTCTGCACATAGGCAGACTCCCAACCACAGACAAAACACAGTGCAGGTATTTAATGAAAAACAATTGGCATTTAAGTGAACCCACAGAGTTCACACCCATGTTGTTCAAGGCTGTATTTGACTTAATACCTCTGTCTGCTTGTTCCTTTTTGAGAACAAAGGAGAAAACTTGACAATCTTGTATTACTTTTTTCTCTTGCTGGTTTACAAAGCTATAAATCCTTTCCCTGCATTATTGCTACGATTTATTACTCAGATGATTCTGAGAATACTTAGCAAAGAGGCTTACACATACCAAGTTGTGTGTGTTTATTTCAACATTTCATTAAAGATGTCCAATAAATAATATTCTTGCCAAGGATAATATAAGGATTTTTAGGGGAAGAATTTTAGGAAAATGGTTCACTGTACAACTCAGTCTTAGAGCAGTTAGAGCTACGATCTGTAAGTGACCGGACATGATTTCATCCTGAGCCTACAGAAATCAGGGAGTAATAGGATTAGATTGTGTGGAATTGGATATGTGGTCATGAGGGTAAATGTAGCTGTGTCTTGTAGAAGTTATTATTTGGCTTAGGTGGCTAAAAATGAGATGGGCAATGGAAAGTCTAACATGAGGGAATACAGGAACCAGTGAAAAGATATAAAATGGCTTTATCATTTACTTATTAAGAGATGTGTTAGAAATATTCATCAAATATATTTGCTATAATAATAAGTAAATGAAGAAACATTCTTTTAGAGTCCATTGGGATATATTCTAATAAACAGTCAAATATATATAAATAACTAATTAAATTTAAATTTAATAAAAACAATTAAAAAAAACAACAAAGAAACTATAGACCAGTCTCATTTATGACTATATACATTTCCAAGTTTTATGAATATAGGCACATGATTCCAAACAATGACATTTAATCCAGTAATGTAATCAAGCAGAATTTCTTTTTTTTATTTTTTTTATTTACAAATATGTTTTTTTTTTAATTGATTTTTATTAATTATGGTATCACATAATTGTCCTTATCCCCCCATTCCCATCCCAAACCCCTCCCTACATATTCCCCTACCCCCTTATTGTCCATAGTGCATGCATACAAGTCCTTTGGTTGATCTCTTCCCTTTACCCCCACCCTCCCCTACTTTCCCTCTGAGGTTTGAGAGTCTGATCGCTGTTTCTCTTTTTCTGGGTCTATCTTTGTTCACCAGTCTATGTTGTTCATTATTTTGTCTAGATGTGTGAGGTCATGTGATCCAAGAAATACCCTTATAAAAACCTAAACTGCGATAAGCCTTAATGGTTATCCTGAGAGGCAAATGAATCAGTCTGTAGTGAGTTCCTTTCTGGGCCAGCAGTTCTTTTGAGTCCCAGTTTCAATGTCAAATAGTTCCTTGTGTGTACATGTCAGCCATGATATTTCAGATCTGGTTGGTGGACAAATGGTGGTAGTGCAGGTCCGACCATCTCTTGTTTGATCGTGGGTATCCTTCAGCAATAGGCAGCCGCTGTCTGTTGGTATGGTGAGGCGTCCTCAGCATCTTCCATCTCTGAATTGTCTCTTCTGTTTTCATGGCTGGAGCACTTCTGTCTATTCCTCTCTGTTACTGGATTCCAGGTGGTCTCAGAGTTGTTTTCTGAAACTATACAAACATATTCTCGACCAAAAGTTAATACAGAGATATTCTCTTTAAATTTGACTTGGGATTCTTTTTCATCCCCACCCCACTCCCCCAAATAATTTTCCTCTTGCTTATTTTGACTCCATGTGTGTATTTTTATGGATATCTTGCTGTTAGCGTTTCAAATAAAGGTTAATTTTCTTAAGTACAAAAAAAGTTTTTAGATGTAAATTAATCTCAGTATATTTTTCCTTACATGATATTCTTCCACTGTCACCCCCTTTTTTACTTTAGATAATTGGAGATTTCTGGAGATTTTATTGTTAGTCTTGATATCTTTTACATTTTAATTATTTGCGCTACACTATGACTGCATTAGGTTCATAACATGTTGTGCAATTTTACCATGAGGCGCTCTGCCAATAAGAATTTTTGTTAATACTATAGGAACAGCATTTTGTACAGTACACTCAGTTTTTCTAGAATATTAATTTACTTCTATTAGCCACATTGATTTTCTCTGAGAAATTGGGTACTATTCATATGTCAGACTCAACACTCTAGCAACTATCTTATTTACCATGTGTGTATTAGTGGAATTGATTGTTTGGCTTCTTGAGAAGGGCCTGAGCATTCCAGCTATTAGGCTGGACTTGGAAATTAGAAACCCACTTGCCCCCACCATGGGTACAAGGCCTCTCAAACAAGTCTTGTTGCAGTGAAATGGCAGCTGCTGTCAGCCACGTCTCTGTTACATGGGTCCCAATTTGAGCTGTGCATGGGAAGTGAAGCAGCCATGGGGGAAGGAGACCTCCCTCAGAATGGGAGAATGTTCAGGCGCCTGCCAGGTTGCAGGAGGGGTGGTAAGGGTCTGTGCCCCACCTCCGTTGCTCCCCAAGTTCTCTCCTGATGGCCCCTCTGTGACTGTGCCTGTCTTAGGTTGTTCCTTCCATGAGGAATCTTACCCGTCTCTGGCTAACCAGCCATCCTCCGGGGCCAAGCAGGGTGATGTGAGGTTTAGTTCTGTCTCCTTGGTGACCTATGCCCCATGGGCTCCACACCCAGCACCTGCCTCGGGAACCCCTCACCTGCTGGCAAGGTCCGGGCGTTGAGCTCATATTTTTGGGACTCCATGTTTCTTCTCCAGAGAGGGCCTAGCTCCCCCCACTGGGCGGGTGGGACATCCGTGGTGCCAGCCACGTTGGTGCTTCAGCCTTGGCATGAACTAAAAGGTCAGGTAACAGTTGTGGGCATCTGGACCATGAGAAAAGGTTCATTTTTGGCCACAAGGGCAAGACAGGCCAATATAGAATGCTCAGGTGCCTTCTCAGGAGGCCCTCTGCCTAGTGGAAGGGATGAGGTCCTTTCATGTAGTTTTTAAATTGCTGTCAGACATTCAAAGGATTGGTTTGTATGTTTTTTGGGGATAATTGTACAATATGCTGTTGTAATTCTAAAATATCTATAGCTGTGTTGCTTTTGTCTCCAACTGCCAACAAAGTGTGTGTGTGTGTGTATTAATAAAATAAATCATTCTTTATTGATAGTCCTTGATGGGAGATACTATTATAGGTAATGGGGATAACCCAAATCTGGGAACAATTATAATGACCTTGTAGAATAATATCATGTAAGGATATTCTTTGCTCTAGGTCATGGAAATTCCATTTTAAACTGGTTGTCAATTTCTTTTTGCTTAGGCAAGGTTTTTGTTTCATTTTCTACACCTTTCCCAGAAGGAAGTAGTGATGGTCCCTTCCTTTGGTGTCCTCACAAGCCAGAATCTTCTATTTAATTTTACACACAAAGGAGCAATAGCTTAATTTTGTGTCCTACAAAAGGGGAGCTGGGTGGTGCGCTCTATGTAGTTATACTTCCTTGTCCCACCAGTAGTCCTCCTGGATGACTAAGGTGTTTAGTATCATCAGTGACTACTTTGGGCAGGAGGATCAACCCAGGTAAGGGCTCCCACCCATGCAGGATTAGGGACATAGTTCCAGAAATACTTACCCAATAGCCCCAGGTTATATTACCGTACAGCTGATTCCTGCTAGCCTGGCGGTAAAGGCGTTCTCAGGTGTTCTTGGGGTTCTGGTTACCTCACACTTTCTTCTCTCTCTCTCTCTCTCTCTCTCTCTCTCTCTCTCTCTCTCTCTCCTCTTTCTCTCTTATAATAATATTATTATTATTGTTTTACATATGTGTTCTTATCCCTCCCTTATCCCCCACCCTCCACCTATACTCCACCCCCATTTATCTGTGGCCATTAATGAGGCTCATAAGTATGCCCACAAGTCTCTCGGTTGATTTCTCCCCCTTACTCCCAGCGATCCCCTCCTTCTCTGGTGTTTGGGGTTCTGATCAATATTACTCAGTCTCTGGGTCTGTTATTATTCATCAGTCTATGCCATTCACTATATTCCATAAATGAGTGATATCATGTGATGTTTATCTTTCTCTGCCTGGCTTATTTCACTTAGCATAATGGACTCCATCTCCCTCCAAGTTGCTGCAAATGGTAGGAAGTCTTTCTTTTTTACCGCAGCATAGTATTCCATTGAGTAGATGTACCACAGTTTTTTAATCCATTCATCTGCTGATGGGCATTTCGGCTGTTTCCAAATCTTAGCTATGGTGAATTGTGCTGCTATAAACATAGGGGTGCATATATCCTTTCTGATCCGTGTTTCCATTTTCTTGGGATATATTCCTAGGAGTGGAATCATTGGGTCAAATGGGAGTTCCATTTTTAGTTTTTTGAGGAAACGCCATACTGTTCTCCACAGTGGCTGCACCAGTCTGCATTCCCACCAGCAGTGTAAAAGAGTTCCTTTTCCTCCGCATCCTCGCCAACACTTGTCGTTTGCTGTTTTGTTGATGATAGCCATTCTGACTGGTGTAAGATGGTACCGCATTGTTGTTTTGATTTGCATCTCTCTGATGATTAATGACTTTGAGCATGTTTTCATATGTCTCTTGGCCTTCCTTCTGTCTTCTTTAGAAAAGTGTCTATTTAGCTCAGTTGCCCATTTTTTAATTGGGTTGTTTATATTCTTTTTGTTAAGTTGTATGAGTTCTCTGTAAATTTTGGAGATTAAACCCTTATCAGTGATATCGTTGGCAAATATGTTCTCCCATGCAGTGGGGTTTCTTGTTGTTTTACTGATGGTTTCCTTTGCTGTGAAAAAGCTTTTTATTTTGATGTAGTCCCATTTGTTTATTTTATTTTTAGCTTCCATTGCCTTAGGAGCAGTATCAGTGAAGAAGTTCTTTCGGCATATGTCTGAGATTTTCCTGCCTGTGGATTCCTCTAATATTTTTATGGTTTCCTGTCTTATGTTTAAGTCCTGTGTCCACTTTGAGTTTATTTTTGTGTATGGTGTAAGTTGGAGGTCTAGTTTCATTCTTTTGCATGTATCTGTCCAATTTTCCCAGCACCATTTGTTGAAGAGACTGTCTTGTCTCCATTGTATATTCATGCCTCCTTTGTCAAATATTAATTGAGCATAGTGGCTTGGGTCAATATCTTGATTCTCTATTCTATTCCATTGGTCTATATGTCTGTTCTTGTGCCAGTACCAGGCTGTTTTGAGAACAGTGGCTTTGTAATACAGCTTGAAGTCTGGTACAGAGATCCCTCCTACTTGATTCTTCTTTCTCAGGATTGCTGTGGCTATTCGGGGTCTTTTTTTATTCCAGATAAATTTTTGGAGACTTCTTTCTAGGTCTGTGAAATATGCTGTTGATATTTTAATGGGGAGTGCATTAAATCTATAGATTGCTTTGGGTAGTATGGACATTTTTATGATGTTGATTCTACCAATCCATGAACATGGTATGTTCTTCCATCTGTTTACATCTTCCTCTATCTCTTTTTTCAGTGTTGTGTAGTTTTCTGCGTATAAGTCTTTTACCTCCTTAGTTAAGTTTATTCCTAGGTATCTTAATTTTTTTGGTGCGATGGTAAATGGGATTGCTTTCTTTGTCTCTCTTTCTGTAAGTTCATTATTGGTGTATAGAAATGCCATAGATTTCTTGGCGTTGATTTTGTATCCTGCTACCTTGCCGAATTCATTTATTAAGTCTAATAATTTTTTTATGGACTCTTTAGGGTTTTCTATGTATAGTATCATGTCATCTGCGAATAAGGACAGTTTTACTTCTTCTTTTCCAATTTGGATGCCTTTTATTTCTTCTTCTTGTCTGATCGCTATAGCTAGTACTTCCAGCACTATGTTGAACAGGAGTGGTGAGAGTGGGCATCCCTGTCTTGTTCCTGTTCTTAGAGGGAATGGTTTTAGTTTTTGCCCATTGAGTATGATGTTGGCTGTGGGCTTGTCATAAATGGCTTTTATTATGTTGAGATATGAACCTTCTATCCCTACCTTACTGAGAGTTTTTATCAAGAAAGGGTGTTGGATTTTGTCAAATGCTTTTTCTGCATCAATGGATATAACTATGTGATTTTTATCTCTCAATTTGTTTATGTGATGTATCACATTTATTGATTTGCGGATATTGTACCATCCTTGCATCCCTGGTATAAATCCTACTTGATCATGGTGTATGATCTTTCTGATGTACTGCTGGATCCGATTTGCTAGAATTTTGTTGAGGATTTTGGCATCTATGTTCATGAGGGATATTGGCCTGTAATTCTCTTTCATTGTGTTGTCTTTATCTGGTTTTGGTATTAGGGTGATGCTGGCTTCATAGAAGGAGCTTGGAAGTGTTCCTTCTTCTTGAATTTTCTGGAGTAGTCTGAGGAGGACAGGTTTTAGTTCTTCCTTGAATGTTCGGTAAAACTCTCCTGTGAAGCCATCTGGCCCCGGGCTTTTGTTTGCTGGAAGCTTTTTGATGACTGCTTCAATTTCATCCATAGTTATCTGCCTATTGAGATTTTTAGTATCTTCTTGATTAAGTTTTGGAATGTTGTATTTTTCTAGGAATGTGTCCATTTCCTCCAAGTTGTTCAGTTTATTAGAATAGAGTTGCTCATAGTATTTTGTAACAATCCTTTGTATTTCATCTGGGTCTGTTGTTATTTCACCTCTTTCATTTCTGATTTTGTTTATTTGGGTCCCCTCTCTTTGCTTTTTGGTGAGCCTGGCTAGTGGTTCATCAATCTTGTTTATCCTTTCAAAGAACCAGCTCTTGGTTTTATTGATCTTTTGTATTGTTTCTTTGGTCTCTATGTCATTCATTTCTGCTCTGATCTTTATTATTTCCTTCCTTCTGTTCACTGTGGGTTTTTCTTGTTGCTGTCTTTCTAACTCTTTGAGTTGTTGAGTTAGATTATTTATTAACACTTTTTGTTGTTTTTTGAGGTATGCCTGTATAGCTATAAATTTTCCTCTCAGTACTGCTTTCATTGTATCCCATAGTATTGATATTGTTGAGTTTTTATTGTCATTAGTCTCCAGGAATGTTTTAATTTCTTCCTTGATCTCATTGTTTACCCAATCATTGTTTAATAGCATGTTATTCAACCTCCAAGTGTTTAAATTTTGGGGGGAGTTTTTCTTATAGTTTATTTCTAATATTATGCCATTGTGGTCTGAGAAAATGCTTGGAATGATTTCAATCTTTTTGAATTTAGGGAGACTTTGTTTGTGACCCAAAATGTGGTCTATTTTTGAAAATGTCCCATGTGCACTTGAGAAGAATGTATATTCTGTGGCTTTGGGGTGAAATGTTCTGAAGATATCAATTAAGTCCATCTGATCTAGTGAGTCATTCAGAATTGCTGTTTCTTTGCTGATTTTTTGTTTAGTTGATTTATCCATTGATGTCAGTGGCGTATTAAAGTCTCCTACTATGATTGTGTTGTTGTCGATTTCTCCCTTAATATCTTCCAGGAGATTTTTTATGTATTTGGGTGCTCCTACATTGGGTGCATATATGTTTATTAGGGTTATATCTTCTTGTTGTATCGATCCCTTTATTATTATGAAGTGGCCTTCTTTATCTTTTGTTATGGCCTTTACTTTGAGGTCTATTTTGTCAGAAATAAGTACTGCTACCCCAGCTTTTTTTTCATTTCCATTTGCCTGAAATATGTTTTTCCATCCCTTCACTTTCAATCTATATGAGTCCTTTTTTCTGAGGTGGGTCTCTTGTAGACAGCATATATATGGGTCATGTTTTTTTATCCATTCAGCCACTCGATGTCTTTTGAGTGGAGCATTTAGTCCGTTTACATTTAAGGTTATTATTGAAATGAAATTGTTTGTAGCCATTTTTATCTTTTTGAGACTATTCCTTCTTAACATTTTATTTTACACCAGCCCTTTTAGCATTTCTTGCATTGCTGGCTTGGTCGTGATAATCTCCCTTAGCATTTTTTTGTCTGTGACGCTCCTTATTTGCCCTTCAATTTTGAATGATAACCTTGCTGGATAGAGTATTCTTGGATTTAATCCCTTGGTTTGCATCACTTTGTAGATTTCTTTCCATTCTTTTCTGGCCTGATGTGTTTCTGTTGAGAAATCATTTGATAATCTAATGGGGGTTCCCTTGTATGTAACTTTCTGTCTCTCTCTTGAAGCCTTTAAGATTCTCTCTTTGTCCTGAATATTTGCCATAGTAATTATGATGTGTCTTGGTGTGGGTCTATTTGGGTTCATTCTGTTTGGGACTCTCTGGGCTTGTATGACTTTTTTCTTTGCTACCTCAGGGAAGTTTTCTGACATTATTTCTTCAAATATTTCTTCTAAACCTTGTTCTTCCTTTTGTTCTGGCACCCCTATTATTCTTATGTTGCTTCGTTTCATGTTGTCCCATAGCTCCCTTAGGCTTTCCTCCTGTCTTTTAAGTTTTTTCTCCAATTGCAATTCAACTTGGCTGTGTTTTGCTTCCCTGTCTTCTAATTCACTAATTCGGTCCTCTGCTTCTCCTAGTCTACTATTGAAGCTTCCCATGGTGTTTTTTATTGTATCTATATCATTCTTCATTTCTTCTTGATTTTTCCATAAGTTGTTGATTTTTTCATCCATTTCTTCTTGTTTCTTGCATATGGTGTTAATTTTTCCTTCCAACCGATTTAAGACCTCCATGATCCTTATTCTGAATTCTTTTTCTGGCAAATTGCAGGCTTCTGTGTCACTTAGCTGTCTTTCTGGTGTTTCCTCATTTTCCTTCCTTTGGTGAGATCTTTGCTTACCCATTTTTGGTCTTACTGACTGATCTAGATGTTGAGCTTTGCAGGGGCTACTCCTTGGGTGTCAATAGCTTCTCTATCTGCAGTTTCTCTATGGCAGTAGCTACAGTTAGCTGCAGTTCCTCTGGTGGGTGCTGTTCGCAGCAATGGTGCCTCCTCTGGTTTGTGGGGGAAGTTGCTCGTATAGCTTCTGTTCCTTGGGCGGTGTTGGGATGATTATGAGGTTGCTATGGATCTGGATGCTCCCTCAGCTGCTGCTCCCTGGGCCAACAAGACTCAACACCGAGGGAACTAAACACAGATGTACTCACGACACCAAAAACCCCAGTATAAGTGACCCCCTGAGAAAAGAGATATTGGACAGCGAAAAGAAAGCACAAATGCTATAGAGGAGAGAGGAAGATATATGGAATAAAAGACAGAAGAATAAGAGGATTGAAGCAGAATTTGTAGAGGCTAAACTTATATAGTGAAAATAAGATTGAGAATTGGATGACTATGGGGAAGGCCTCAATTTAGTATTAAGGAAGTAGAAAGGGAATAATTGGATGAAAGGAAAGAGAATTTAAAAAATGGTAAATTTACATAAAGAAATTAACTTCAAAAATGGTATAAAAATTAAAAATAGCAAATAAAAAATACTGATGAGAAATAAGGTGGACAGATATAAAAGAAAAGTAACAGACCTGAACCAGAAAACAAAGAAGAAAAGAAGAAAAAAATGCAGAAAGGGAGAAAGAAAGAAAGAAAGAAAGGAAAAAAGAAAGAAAAATAGAAAAAAAAGGAAGGAAGGAAGGAAAAAGGAAAGGAGAAAAAAGGAAAAATAAAAATAAAAGTGGGGGAAAAAAAGTAGAGTGTCTTCTTTTGGCTGGGTTATGATTCCGTTTGTATTGTTCTATCAGTTTCCTGGTTGCTATATCCTCAGGGATTATTCAGATTCCTTGTTTTACTCAATGTGTGATCGGGGTGTGGCTACGTTGGTTGCCTGGAGACTGGAGGGCGGGGCTGTCTCTCGGGAGAAAATGGCGACTGTGCTTACGGAGATGACTCAGCACCAGGTCTGTGACCACCTCCCCAAGATCACCCACTCTTCCCCAATTCCACAAGCCCACACCCTCTCCCGCACCTCAGCCACGGGTAAGTGTATCTCAAAGGTCCTGCGAACCAGGTTTAGTGGGAGGAGGCACAGGCACCAGCGCGAGGAGGGATTGCGTTTCTAAGAGCTTCTCTCTTGTCGGCACTGTGAGATCCAGTTTACCTTTCAGAGTTTGCTCAGATCTAAATCCAGACACTTAGGATCAGAATCCCCGACCTCCCTAAGTCCCTTGGTCCCCCTCCCTTTTATTTTCTCACAGAAATGCTTAGCCTGTCCTCAGGGACGCGGCCCAGCACCCTGTGGATTCCCCCCTGCCTCTGGTCGCTGAGGCTCCGCAGATTCTCCCGCTTTGATCTTTGATTTTACCTTACTTCCGGAACTTCTGCCCTTCCTGGGTGTAAACTATCTCACCAGCTGTGTCTCCTCACCCCAGAATTTCTTTTTAGGTGCTTCAATAATAGGAAATCTTATCAATATAATCCATCATAATAAATTTAAGGGGAAAAACTATATGATCATGTCAATGGGTACAGAAAAAAAATTTGTTTTCAATGACAATTTACATTAAATATTGCATTTTCAGGTGTATAGCATAGTGGTTAGACAATCATATACTTTGCAAAATGTTCCCCCTGATATTTCTAATACGGGCCTGGCACCATACATAGTTATTACAGTATTATTAACTGTACTTTATGTTGTACTTTACATCCCTGTGACTATTTAGTAAATACCAATCTGTACTTCTCAATCACTAATACATAACATTGTGTTAGTTTCAGATATCTATAAAAAGCCTAATCTTGCCTCCTGAAGCATTGGAATGACCGGTTGCTATGAATGCACTGACCACCAGGGGGCAGACACTCAACGCAGGAGCTGCCCTGGTCTCCTGCCGCTTTGGCACTGCTACATTCCCCTGCAAGGTCCCAGATTTCAAGAGGGTGCAGGCCAAGGAACCCCACCTGTGCACATATCTGTGCACCAAGCCTCTAGTACAATATAATGATTATATATATATATATATATATATATATATATATATATATGATCTCATAACATATCCAGTTAACATCCATCACCATACATAGTTACAAAATATATTTTTCTTGTAATGAGAACTTTTTCACTTAGTCCCCCAAACCACTCCCCTTATGGAAACCAACAGTTCTGTTTCTATCTAACAGTCTGTTTCTGTTTTGTTTGTTCGTTTATATTGTTCTTTAAATCCCACATAAGTGAAACCATATGGTAATTGTCTTTCTCTGACTGATTTATTTCACATAATATTCTCTAGGTCCATCGTGTTGTTGCAGATGCTAAAATGTCATTATTTTCTTATGACTGAGTAATATTCCATTTCATAGATATATCACCACATTTTTGTCCACTCGTCCAGTTGATGGGTCCTGGGGTTGCTTCCATAGCTTGATTATTGTAAATTTTGCTGCAATGAACATAAGGGTACATATATTCTTTTGAATTAGTGTTTTGGGTTTCTTTAGATATATTCCCAGAAGTGGAATTGCTGGGTCATAAGACAGTTCCATTTTTACTTTCTTGAGAAAACTCTTTACTGCCTTCTACAATGGCTGCACCAATTGGCATTCCCCACTACAGTACACAAGAGTTCCCTTTTCTCCACCTCCTAGCCAACACCTGCTGTATTTTGATTTATTGATGACAGCCATTCTGACATCTAATAAACAGAGTCAAATATATGCAACAGAGTCAAATATATGTGGGGTTGCATATATTTGACTCTGACAGGTGTGAGGTGATATCTCACTGTGGGGTTAATTGGCAACTTTCTAATGACTAGTAATGTTGAGCATCTTTCCATGTACAGGTTGGCCATATGTATGTCTTCTTGGTCAAATGTCTATTCATATCCTCTGTCCATTCAAAAGTCAATTATATTCTTACTGTTGTTTATACAAGTTCTTTATATATTTTGGACATTAACACCTTAACAGGATTATGATTTGCAAGTGATTTCTCCCACTAAGTAGGTTGCCTTTTCATTGTTGATATTTTCCTTTGCTGTGCAGAAGCTTTTTAGTTTGATGTAGTCCCATTTGTTCATTTTTTATTTTGGTGCAAATCCAAAGGAATAATTGTCAAGACAAATGTCAAGGTGCTTAATACCTATATTTTTTTCTAGGAGTTTTATGGTTTTGGGTCTTACATTCAAGTTTTGATCAATTTTTTGAGTTGAGTTTTGTGTATGATATAAGTTAATGGTCCAATTACATTCTTTTTCATGTTATTGTCCATTTTACCTAATACCATTTATTTTCCTTTCCCCATTGCATATTCTTGGTACCTTTGTCATCCTATGTAATAAAACCCTATAAGCAAATTGAACAAATGGCGAAATGACCAGTTGCTAAGACATACACTGACCACTAGGGAGCTGTCTCATGGTGCTCAGTGCACTCTCACAGGGGGAGTGCTGCTCAGCCAGAAGCGGAGTTCATGGCTGGTGAGCACAGTGAGGTGGCAGGAGCCTCTTCTGCCTCCGAAGCAGCACTGAGGAGCTGGCCTAAGCCAGCAGGTGGACATCCCCTGAGAGGTCCTAGATTATGAGAGGGCACAGGGTGGGCTGAGGAAATGTCGTGCATCAGGCCTCTAGCAAATATATAAGTGAGTTTATGTCTGGACTCTCTATTTGGTTGCATTAATCTATGAGTCTGCTTTTGACAATGACATTATTTTGATTACTATAGTCTTGTTTATAATATAGCTTTGTTGCTTCTCAAGATTGCTTTGCTATTCAGGGTCTTTTATGATTACATGCAAATTTTAAGCTTGTTTGTTCTATTTTATACTTTCTTTTAAAATGCTTACAATATTGCCAAAACCTATTTGGCTCAATGGATAGAGCATTGGCCTAAGAACTGAAAGGTCCTGGGTTTGATTCCAGTCAAGGGCATGTACCCTGGTTGCGGGAACATCCCCAGTAGGGATGTGCAAGAGGCAGCTGTTCCATATTTCTCTCTCATCGATGTTTCTAACTCTATCCCTCTCTCTCTTCCTCTCTGTAAAAAATCAATTATATATATATATATATATATATATATATATATATATATATTAAAGTGCTTATAATATTAATTACTTCTCCCTTCACATTCCCACAAATTGGACTATACATTATTAGATGAATACATCTAATATCTATATGCTGATTCCCCTGATGTAGAATGGACTCTATCATCAATAACTAATTACTAGGACTTCGGTCAGCATTTAGTGACCACTAAAGATGCCAGGTATCTATTGAGCCTTTCTGGATCCCACCACTTTTACAGATTTGAATTTTTTAACCTACATTCTTTTTGGTTATGTATTTGTTTTATCAGCTGTTAAGATGCTAAACATGTTGAGAAAAACTAATGTGTTCCTGTCTCTACAGTTTCTATAATTTACAGAACAATGTCTTTCTGTCCATAGTAAATCTCAATATACATTTGTTGTTTTGAATTGAACAGGAATTGTAGTGATTTAAATGGCACCTCTATAGGCACATGCAGTAGTGCTCCCTTACCTACAGATTTGTTTTCAACAGTTTTAATTACCCATCGTAAACTGCCTCCCACATTAAGTGAAAAATCCAAAAATAAACAATTTGAAAGTTTTAAATTGCATACCTCAGTAAATGTGATAAAATCCCATGCTGTCTTGCTCCATCCCCCCTGGTACATGAATCACCCCCTTATCCAGCAGTTCCATGCTGTGTAGGCTACTAGCCCGTTAATGGCCCTCTCAGCTACCAGACTGACTATTACAGTATTGCAGAGCTTGTGTTCATGTAACCTTTATTTTACTTAATGGTCCCAAAGTGCAAGAGTAGTGATGCTGACAATTTGGGTATGCCAATGAGTAGCTATAAAGTACTTCTTTAAAGTGAAATGTGAAAGTTCTTAATTTAATAAGGAAAGAAAACAATCAAACGCTGAAGTTGCTAAGATGTATAGTAAGAACAAAACTCTATCGATGAAAGTGCCCAGTTGATAAATGAAATTTATTATAGATGTGTATATATAGGAAAAACATAATATATATAGAGTTCAATGCTATCTGCAGTTTCAGGCATCCACTGGGGGCCTTGAAATGTTATCTCGCACAGATAAGGGGGGGGGTTACTGTATTGACTATTATCAGTGGCATTTTTCAGTATAAAATTATTTTTCAACACTTTATTCCAAACTAAAAATTTTTTGCAGTGTGTATTTAACTCAATCATGTGAGCAATGCTTAAATATTTTTAAAATCTGCTCAGTAATTATCATTAATAGTCTAAATTCCTATGAGATAATAGGTAATTCTTCTTGGAACTATTATTATAAACTTATATACTTATTTAGACATTATCAGAAATTAGGCAGTATTTAAATGCAAATTCTATAGTAAAAAGGCACATGTATCTCATTTACTTTGAAGCTTAAACTATAGCAGGGTACAGTATTTTAGATTGACAATAATAGGTAGAGTGGTGCAAATGATTTTAGAGCTCACCTCTATTGATATTAGCTATGTATTCTAGTGTTTATCCTTTTGGGCCATACATTGGGGTTTTGTGAACCAAATGGTTACTCTTCTTTGAAGTTACTCAGATTACTTTTTAGTTAACAATGCTTTACATGTAGAACATATTTTTTATAAATAGTTAAACACTGCCAAGTGTACTTATCAGAGAATGAAGAGAAGTCTCCCTCTTGATAGAGGCCATAGTATCGGGGCAATTTCAGGGCAAGTGTGTAAAGCAGGCAGCCTGGGTCTTGGCACCTTTCCCGTTGCTTTGAGACTCGCACTCTGGGCATGTTTAGTTTCCAGGTGGCCTGGGGTCCTCACTATAGTGTCTCACTTCTCCATGTGGTTGTGGACTTTGCTTTTTACCTTTACTACACCTTATCTGTCTTGGGTCCCACTTCTGTGCTAAAGGCCTGTTCTCATAATAAGTAACTGGATAAACTCTATTGTTCCAATATCTTAACAGCTCATAGAAAATTAATTTGAGACAGTATACATTTACCTTACATGCCCTTCCTCTCAGCGTGACAAAAATGCATGCCAGTGGGGGAGGTCTTTCCTGTAGTCATCAAATTCCAACACACTGGCAGATGCCTGCTCTGCTCAGACACATTCATAATTAATGAATTGCCTGAATCAAAACTAAAATAAATGGTATTAAGATGATGGCTTTTACTCTTCTATACTCAGGTATAGTTTATACATTCTCAGCATCACATTAATGAACTATGCTAGAAAATACCCAACACAGGAGGAACATACCCACCTGGAAACACCCAGGGTTTTTGCCTGAACACCCTGTGGGAAGTTGGAATGAACCTCAGTCACAAGCATCATGGCTGTGTCTGTCTGATGCATTGCTGCTGCAAGTTTATCTTTTTATCTAGGTCTTTCAGGATTGAGGGAGCCTTTGGAGGAAGCTTCTCTAGTCCCATGACTACTTCTTCCGACCCAATCCTGTTTAGATATCAGGGAACCTTCAGAGGAGGACATACTCTCTTGAAGAAAAATCGTCAGATATGTTGTAGAACATTTTTGGAATTAAAACATTTATCTTTATTTGTCTATTCTTGAGTTGGGCTTGAAAAAGTCAAAGTATATAAATATTTTTAAACAGTGAAAAAATATTAATATTTCTAACATGCTGCTAAATTTCGCTTTAAAACTTAGATTCTGAAGGTAAAGCTACAGACATATTATGCCAGTTTCCTAACTACTTGGAATTTAGATACTTTTGCAAAGGCTTACTGTCCTTGAAAAAGACACTGCTACTTGCTCATCCACATCCATTGTTTCCCTTCCTTTTTCATCTGTTAACCTCAGTTTTGTTCCTGGTGACAATGGATCAAGTAAAAATGTACAATGTTCAGTCTTCGTTAAGGCCAATTCTGGTCAGAGCTGCAAATAGAAGTGAAAGGGTGGGGCTTTGGGAAAGCTCTTTGTCTTCAATAGCAGACAGACTCTGACGGAATGCACCTTGTGCCTTCCCTCTTCCTGGGCAAATACAGATGAAATGCTTGCAAGTAGAAGAGGCATCCTGTGAGCGTGAGGATGAGGGCCACACAGGGATGGGCAGGAAGGGCCGGTTCGGGAGGCACTCTGCAGCTCCGTATTCCCACACAGGGCGCTGTTCCTGCCTGTACGATGTTGGGATCCCTTTCTCCACTTTGACTTTTTATATTTGGGATCTTGAGACTTCATCTAGGAGGAAGGTAACTCTTCATGTTCCTTGGCTTTGAAAAGGTGCAGCCTCCTGCTGCCTCTGACACAGAAATGAAAGAGAGGCCTAAAGGAACATAAACAGCCCATTCCTTGGCAGCAGATAATGAAGGCACTGGACACTGGGGGTGTGGCTCGAGGTTTGGCTGTTTGTATTTAATGCTGAAAAATCTGACCATGTTCGCTAAATTCAACAGTTTAATTGATATGTGCTGGCTGAGGGCATACAAGGTGAAGTCTGACACTGAGAAATAAGCATGCTGCTACGGAAGTGGTGAAAACACTACATGACATTTTTTTCATATTTCTTCAAACTCAAGAGGTAAAGAAAATCCGATCATTACAGGGCAGAACATCAAGACAAAAGAGTATAGGCATGTAACCTAAATGTTAAATCCAATGGTCACTAACTATAATACACCAATGGCTCAGCGTCCTACATGTCAGAGTTTATGAGACTGTACCAACTGAAATCAATAGTGTTGAAAAGAATAAAAACAACACAATACTTTAAAGGAAAAGATCCACTGTCCCATAATCACTAAATGAGAAACATACCCCTGAATTTTAAGAACTTAGCCTTTTTTATATACTAGAAGGCAAAGAAGCAATAGGTTTCAGTCAAGGAGCTGAGGAGGAGGAAGTTCACTCTCTATCAGCAGTTACTATGAACTTTGAGGCTTCTGAAGCCCATGAGAAAGCACTTACAAAGCTGACAGTTAACCAGGGGCTTGGCTAGGGCCCACACAGTACTGCAACAGTGCATCAGAGAAGAGTAGAACCACATGCATATCATATCGAATATATATATGCATGTGTAAGAACATATAGAACCAATAAAACAAAGGAAGCACATATATCTAATATATACTATGTAATATAGTACATTTATTTAATATATATTGCCTATAATCATATATGTATATTATATAACTATATATAATATCTATATTATGTAATTATATATTCCTATTATATATATATCCATTATATAATATGCATGCATGTATGTGTGTATATGTATGTGTATAAATATATGAAATAAATGAACTTATTATTGCAAAGGAAGCACACATTCACTTAAGACTATGTTTCCTAAAAATATTGTGTCATATCCTTTTCCTCTGCCCAACACCTGGGTGCCAACCTTACTGAGGAAATACAAAGCTAAGGGCTGATCGGAGCAGAAAGTAGATAATTGGGGAAGATCTCATAGATATGAATTGTGAGCCGGGCTCAAAGGGAGTGAGGGCTATAGAGTGAGTGGTGAGTCATCTTTTGATCAAAGTGCTGGGCAAAGAAGAATAAAAAGGATTCAATGGCTATTAATCCATTTTGCTTTATACAGATAATGGTACAGATATCTACCTTAAATGTTGGATATTGGAGACTGGTTCTAAGGAGCTTATGTCTAATTTGTGAGGTAACTTAGATAAAAAGTTCTAAACTATTGACATTACTAACATTTAGGATCTTAATAGTTTACCTTGTAAACTCTCCTATGGGGAGTAGTTCAAGGTTATTAATATAAGTCTATTAAGTGAAAGAACAGGGCTCAGAGACTGGAATAAAAGCAGCTGAGTTCTTTAAGGACTAATTCTGCTCAGAGTACTCAGCACTTTAAAATTTGATGGTTCTGCCTGCCTTGCACTCCCCTCTCTCCTTTTCTGTCCTGTTACAAACATTTGTAGAGTACCCTCATGTGCCATACCCTACGGTCAGTGCTAGAGATAGAGATGAACAGAACAGGTTCCCCACCTATATAAGAACTCTAGTATGCATCTCTAAGGAGACAAAGAAGTAAGTAAATAATGGCAGTGCAGAATGCATGCGCACTAAGGGCCATAAAAAAAACTCCAAGGAGAATTGAGTCCTTTGGTGTGAGAAGATGCTAAAGGGCAGGAAATGACTTCGGTCATGAATAATGATCCTGCAGGTTTGCTTCCTGCTAGGTGGGATGGCAGGATGCTGTGAGATGACTTAGAAATTACTGTCAGCACAGGTAAAACACCTGTCTCTGTAAGAGAATATGCAGTGAAGTAAGGCAGAGGCAGAGAGCTTTAAAGGGGCCACAGGGAGGGTTGTCACCAATCTCTGCAACAGTTCACTCTGTAGGATCCCTCTGCCTTCTCTCAGGCCACGGAAATAGACTAGATGACTGGTGTGCACAGTCGAGGACCAAATCTCTTCTACTAGTAAGTGTTAACAAAACCTTTAAGAGTGTAATTGTTTCCATGAGTTCTATAGTCACTGAAATGTTTGAAACTTTCTGGAAGATGGAATGGATAACAAGAAGAAGCAGGAAAGTAGCATTCTTGGGAGAGAATGAAGTTTCACTAGGTTCCATGATTCCTGACATGTAATGAAGACAGAGCTTGAGAAAAAGAAGCCAAAGCTGATGACACACCGGCTATCCACTTGAAAAAGATAGAGATGGCCATTACTGATGAAAAACAAATGTCCAAATAGCCAGCCACTGCAGGTAAAATCAACAACAAACATTCTTCCTTAGGACTCTAAGTAAAAAATTATCCAAGGCAGCATCTAAACCTGACCAGCCGGGCAGAAGGCGGGAGCTAGATTTTGAGAGGAGCATCAGTGACTGCCCAACCAGGCAAAAGCAGAGGGTTAAAGCAATGTCCTGGAGGCTGCTTAGCTAAGCTTTGATAAGTGTGCCTAACCAAACAAGAAAATATATAATATATGTATATTTTAAGAGCACTGGATCTAGTAATGCCCAAGATTAGTGATAAGGTGATGGGCTGAAATGTGACCAGATCCTTTCCAATAATTTTGCTTAGAAATTGAAAGTTGAATTTGATTTGCCTCAGATATTCTACTTATTATCTGAACAGGGTTGGGTTCGCAGAAATGAAAAGCCAACACATCTTTCTCTTTTTTCTTTCTATTTTCCATATGTATCACCACTACCTCAATGAGATCAGGGTATTAGAACTTGCTATCAAAGGCTGAGTGGGACAGCCTAACCCAGAGGGAGGTTTAGAAACATAAAGGAGAAAAAACTATGCTATCAACATTTTATCTTGTTATTGAAATAGAGACTGGGCCTAGAGCAAAAGTGAATAATATATTTCTTCCTTTTTAAAAGCCAATCGACCATCATTTCCCATTTTTTTAAACAGTTTTTTTTAAAAAAAATAGATTTGACACACAGGAAAATTTACCATTTTAAAGTAGTTTTTTGAATTTGATAAATTACTTTTAAAGTGTTTTTTGAATTTGATAAATTACTGTTACAGAAATAAACTTTGAATAAAGAAAAGGCAGTCATGCTACAGCCATATGATATTGTTTAAAAACATTTTGAATGTTTGTTGCCTTCTATCTGGTTGATTTTTATTAAAATATATATATAACATTTAGTGTATTTTTTCACTGCTACATAAAATATTTCTCTAACACTTAACTATAATTTTGTTATTTAAAAATATTTCAGAGAAACTTCATAAAACAAAAGATCCATATGCAATGTGGAAAGCTTAGGAGAAGGAACTAGACATCAAACTATGAGTTTTTCTGGTTTTGTTATGGGAGAAAAACGTGTCTTGTCTTTCCCTGTTGCTAGTGGGAATTTCATTCTTGGGGTATCGCTGGAAGAAGCATTTCTAGAGGTCCTCGGGGGAGGATGAGATATGGTAGAAGGCTTTATTTCAGTGGAATTACATTCCTGTATTGCCAAAGTCCCATTTCCCTTAGTCCAGCCATAGAAGAAGTGTAGCTGGGGTTTTAGTAAAACTAGAAGCAAAGACAATATCCAGAGTTTCCTTTCCACATTGGACCGGGTCCAATATAGCATCAGGCTAGTTGCAGTCCCTCAGTCTGTTGTGTGGGATCCACATCACGGCCACACTGGAAAATGCCAGGGTGTCAAGGATGCTAAGAGGAACCAAGAGAGTGAACTTCTTTGTTCAGGATATTATATACCCCAAATTTTCTGAGAGCTTGCAGTGGCCACACCCATTCTGGCCAATGACTTCTGTTCCCAGGTGTGACTGACAGTAAGCGCTTTTCTTAGTCATCCCAACTTTACTGGGCTTGCATCTCTTTGTCCAGCCCCCCTTTGTAGGGAACATGCCTATAATGTCTGACCTTCCATTGTTTTCTTCCCTGTTATTAATAACTAGTGAAGTACAATGGTATCGATTTAACTTTTTTCACTATCATTGTGCTGAGAAGCTGCTGGGAAAATTGATCTGTTACAAAATGCTAAGTGGACCTAGAGCAAGCATGTCAAACTCGTGGCCAGTGGGCCACATACCTCATTTATTTAAAAGCTCATGTTTGACCTAGAGATAGCTTCCTTATCTTAGTGTTGTTGTGTATTTTTTTTTTGTTATTGTTGTTTTTTAAAGGAGTATAGAACCAGAGGAGGTCTTAGTCTTTCATTCCTTCTTCTCCAAATGCCATTTCCTCAGTAGCTACTGCCAGCTACAATGCTGAGATGGAAATTATATAACAGCATCAAGCATGGTTTTACCTTTAGGCATGTCAGTTCAAGGTGGACTTACACATAAATGACAACAATACAATGGGATAGAATATCACAAGAGGGTAATGTCCATGGTATTATTGAAGTGGCATTGATGCTGAATGAGTTATAATAAAACACACGAATAAGGAAAGTTAGTGCATTATGGGAAATTCATATGTTAAATGTACTGAAAAGAAAACAACTAGGACAACACTTTAGCAAACTTATACTACTGTATTTGCCGGCGTATAAGACGACCTTTTGGCCCTGAAAAATATGCCTCCAAGTGGGGAGTAGTCTTATACGGCGAGTATATAACAAACTCTGTATTTTTAGTGGAAATGTTAGGGGGTCGTTTTATACGCCCAGTTGTCTTATACGCCGGCAAATACGTATTTTTCAGGGCCAAAAAATCGTCTTATACGCCGGCAAATACGGTAACAAACAGATTAAAGTGCTGCTCATCTTTTTCAGACACATATTACAAAACCAAAATCAAGGGTTCTGAAGAAACATTTGCATTTATAAGACAGATCAATTAGTTTACTTAACTAACACTGTGAGGACTTGGGTATATGCTTTACAAGCAGTTGCTTTCAGAAACAAAATAATGTTCCCTGTATATTCATTGTCATTGGTTAATTTAAAATAACCTTTAGAAAGTGGTCTAGCTGGTTTGGCTCTGCACATAGAGCATAGGCCCCAGACTGAACAGTCCTGAGTTCAAATTTGGTCAAGAAAAAATTTCTTATGCAGAATAATTTTTCTAGTGATCCTAGAAGACATGATGGAACATCAAACATTACCTATGTGGTTATCTACAGAAAATTACTACGAACAGTTACTCTCAGCAAGTAGTATAATAGATTAAGCTGCATATCTTTTCAAAGATTTAAGTTTTAAGAAAATTCATTTAGAGAAAAAGATTACCCATACTATACACACAATTTATTTTAGGAAATTGTGTATGTGTGTGTATACAACTGCATATAATTAAATATAGACATACTAAGTTGCTTTAATGACCCACAAGTATGTATTTACTATCTGGGCAGCAATAATGTTTTATAAACACAATTCTAAAGCAATTATGGAAAAACCTGCACTGGCTCCCATGAAATAAGACTTTGGTTTTAAGATATTTTTTTAAAAATTATATTTTATTGATATTTCACAGAGAGGAAGGGAAAGAGATAGAGAGCTAGAAACATCGATGAGAGAGATACATTGACCAGCTGCCTCCTGCACACCCCCCATCGGGGATGTGCCCTCAACCAATGTACGTGCCCTTGACCGGAATCAAACCGGGGACCCTTCAGTCCGCACACCGATGCTCTACCACTGAGCCAAACCGGTTTCTGCTAAGATTTTTTTAATAAAATTTTGGTTAGTAAAAAAATATTCAGTGAGCATGTATTATATAATGCAGAATTTGTCTGGTCTTTACCCCTAGTTCCTGGGAGACAGCCTCTAAATCCTTGGAGTTTCCTGAGTACATAGGAGTGTCTTTGTTATCCATGGGGGGCCTTAGGCTCACACTTGAAATTAGTAAGGAGATGAGTAAGGATGGGGTGGTCGCCTGAAACACCAAACATGCAAATGAAAGGATTGGGGCATTGAGCCAGCCTAACCTTCAGTGAAGACTGGGGGCAAGAGATTGAATTCAGTCATGTGGCTAATGATCCCATCTATCACATCTACATAATAAACTCCAATAAAAATTCTAGAAAACATTGTTTGGTGGCACTAACTGGTTTGTGAACACCGATACACCAAGCAGGTACCATAACCTGATTTCCCATGAGGAGAGTGCAATATGGTCTCTGTTCAGGAACCTGCCAGATCTTGCGCCATGCATCTTTCCACTTGGCTGATCCTGATTTGTATGTTTTATCTTAAAATAGTTGTGTACTTTCCTGGGTTCTGTGGGTCACTCTAGTAAATTAACAAACCTGATAGAGGCAGTAGGGACTTTTACCTATTAATTGTGCACTTTAGCTATATATTGATTTCAAATCATTTACAGTATTCCTCAGGTAAAGTCATGTGATGGCTTATTGTTGAATGCTTCCAGTTTGAACTACTGAGAATCAATGGTATTTAATTTACTAATTCATTTTTGCTCACTAAAAGTAGTTAGTTAGGCTTTAATAGCAGGAGATCATATTCATTCATTTTCGATTTCTGTGTGAGATGTAAATAGCAAAACATGCAGAAGCCCAGGGCATTAACTGCTCTGACATAATAATGCTTCCCCTGATGACCAATCAGGGCCTGAATTAAGCAAGTATTATGAGAGTGGTCACTACAAAAAAGTCATTTTCTGTATGTTATTGCTAATATGCTATATTAAATTTTAATTATTAAATGCTGAGTGTTATTAAATGCTCTCAAACCATTTACTTCTCTTGGGCTCAATATATTATGACATGATCACTGCATTTTCAAAGTCAATAGTATGCAGTTTTCAGAAAATTCATATCATCCTACCTAATAAAATAGTAATATGCAAATTAACCATCACTCTGATATACCCACCAGCCAATCAGAGCAACTATGCAAATTAACCTCAACCAAGATGGCTACAGCCACAGAGAGCCAGAGGGAGACTTGGGTTTCCCAGACAACGGAAGAAGCCAAGCTTTCCACCTGCCCTTGCCTGCCTAGGCCTCCATTCAAGGCTACAAAGTTTCAATTTTAGAAGGTAAACAAATCCAAAGAGAAATGGCTGCTGGTCACAGAGCAAGCAGGAGGCTTGGCTCTGCTCCAGGCTACAAAGTTTCAATTGTAGAAAGTAAATAAATTCCAGATACCTGGGCCTCCGCTTGGGTTGTCAAACCATCACAGGCCCCTCGCTCAGGCCTCCCCAATGTCCCAAGGGAACCCCCACTCTAATCCAGGACATCCTTCAAGGTAAACCAGCTGGCCTCCACCCGTGCACCAGGCCTCTATCCTATCTAATAAAAGAGTGATATGCAGATTGACCATCACTCCAACACACTATAGCTGTCCCCATGTGGTCAAAGATGGCTGCCCCCATGTGGACACAAGATGGCCATCACAAGATGGCCAGCAGGGTAGGGCAGTTGTGGGGCACCAGACCTGCAAGGAAGGGCAGTTGGAGGCTATCAACCCTGCAGGGGAGGGCAGTTAGGGGTGACCAGGCCAGCAGAGGAGGGAAGTTGGGGGATCAGGCTGGCATGTGAGTGGTTACGGGGTGATCAGGCTGGCAGGCAGAAGTGGTTAGGGGCAATCAGGAAGTCAGGCAGGTGAGCAGTTGGGAGCCAGCAGTCCTGGATTGTGTGAGAGGAATGTCCAACAGCCCAGTGGGATCGAGCTTAAATGGGCAGTCAGACATCCCTCAAGGGATCCCAGATTGGAGAGGGTGCAGGCTGGGCTGAAGGACTCCCCCACCCCACCCTGTGCACAAATTTTGTGCACTCGGCCTCTAGTGGATTATATTTTCCAATCTTTTTGTTCTTACTTAAAGCAATTTGTTTTATTATGTCTCAATAAAGAGAAAAGATTTGTGAGAGGCCAGAGAATCATTCTCCATGTTCCAGGGCCATTCTTAGTGCTCCTGACCCAGGGCATGTTCTAAAAGAAGACATTGACTACTGAGTTCCTGGAGCCCTGGAGCGGAGCATTTCACTCTCCCCAACACAAGCTGAATAGAGAACGGGCTGAGTCCATAGAACAGACTGCTCCCATTATTCACAGAAACTGATATTTTCAGAACATCCATTTTTCAAATGGCCAGAGTTGACATTTCTAATAGTCAATATTTAAGACTGTTATTCCAGTTTAAACTATTAGCCATCTATTTGAGTATGTATGTCAGTTATAAAGGTTGGCAAATATAAGCCTGTGAGGAAATCTTCCTTTGTCAGCCACTATCACCTGGCTGACATTTAGGGAAAATGGCATAATATCTCTTCCTTCTGAATACTGGCATTTCGACTCTCAAAAGATTATCTTCTGAAATATTTGGCTATGGATATCTGAGAAAAGCCATCTCTTAATGGCCTCCTATCAATCTAACTTGAAAGGATCATAAAAAACTTGGGAGGAAATATAACATAATTAATATAATACATAATGTTTCATATATAATATATATTCCTGTTTGTAGCTAGTGACAATGAAAGTGTGATGACACTATATTTGGAAACATCTAAAATTTTCACTCAGCATTTCCCTTTTTCCACCCTTCTTTTCTTCACCTTCCTCATTCTATTTCACACATTTTCTACTTCTTTTTCTCAATCCCTGAGAAATGTTGCCTTTGGAGTTGTTATGATAGTCTGTCTCATATTTTCCTAAGTCAGGATGGTTAGTATTTTTAATAGCTTTAACTGATCAGTAAACAGATGTGTTGGCAGCAATACTGTAGGTTTCCTATTAGTGGATACTAGAGGCCCGGTGCATGAAAATTCGTGCACCGGAGGGAAGGGGTGTCCCTTCAGCCTGGCCTGCACCCTCTTGAAGTCTGGAAGCCCTCAAAGGGAATGGACCTAAGCCATCAGTCAGACATCCTTAGTGATACTGTGGAGGCAGGAGAGGCTCCCACAACTGCCACTGCGCTCGCCAGCCATGAGCCTGGCTTCTGGCTGAGTGGCACTTCCCCTGTGGAAGCACACTGACCACCAGGGGGCAGCTCCTGCATAGAGTGTCTGCCCCTTGGTCAGTGTGCCTCATAGCGAACAGTCTTTCTACAGTTCAGTCGATTTGAAATTTATGGTTTTATTATACAGTAAATATGGTAATCCATGGGTTACGTCGGAGATCCATTCCTACAGCATGACGTAATGTGATTTTTGCAGTAAGTCTGAACCCACCTACATAAGCACCTATGTCACTCACATGGAGCACATACACAGCAGTAATAAAGTAAAACATTAAAAAAAAATTGAAAGAGAATTCCTGATCTTTACTTGTGGTAAATAAATAATAAAAGACATAAAGCACATATGCACATATGTTGAATTTTTTTATATAAATAGAGGGGAGATGGCGATGTAACCATGTAATGACATACATTGAGTTCCACGTAACCCACGGACTGCCTATATAGGATTGCCTAAGGAGAGGTGAATTTAAGAGAAGGTAGAGAAAACCCGTATTTATTGAATACAAATATATAGATATTGAACTCCAATGTAGTTCAGGCAGGGTGGTAGGCACTTGACATATGCCTTCCTATTTAAACCACAATGAGTCAGGTGGTGGTACTGTCACTGTTTTATAAACACACGGTGAAGCTGGGCTGCGTGTGCCATGATGGAGCTGCAATTCTCTCCGGGTCTTTATGGCTCTGAGTTTGTGTTCTTATTTTACATTTTAGTATCTTGTGGTATGACCTTGGAAAAGTCAGTTATGGATTCATTTATATCACATATCAGAAAAAGGATTTTAAGTAAATAAATTCTAATCTCTCTGGATTATAGTTTCTTTGTAAAAAAAAAAAGAGAATTTTAATTCAATAAGCCCTTGATTACTGTGGTTTGATAGTTTCCATATGGACCAGAGTCCCAATGCCCATATTAAATAGTTATGCATCTTACATGCTGTATGATACTCATTTTACCACTGAGTATTTCAATGCAACTCTCAATCCTTTGCACATTATTAAAATATTAAATTATGTTACCACAGAGCTGTATGATACATTTATGTAGCATAAAAGAAGATGGAACAGTATTAACTCAGTGCTTGCTGCTATAGACAGATATCCCTTTCCAAAATTCTGATTTCTGGATGTTTTGAAGTACTACAAATCACTGTAGGACCTAAAATGACTCTCTGTCCAGTTGACCCACCCTTTGTAATGCTTATTTCACAATTTCAGAGGCATAATATGTATTTTAAAGTCATATTACCCTATGATAACGCATAGTTCTTTCAAACTTGTAGTTATTTCTTCATGGAGTCATACATTCTCATAACTTCCTAATTGCCTGCAATATGCTACATAAAATTCTGGCTTCTCTGTAGTAGTGAGCCAAAAAGATGTAAGATGTGCCTGGTAGAGGAGTTTACAGTCTAGTAAAGGATACTGCAAATAAACTAAACACACACGCACACACACACAGAGTAATGAATACTATAAGGAAAACACATGGAATGCTATGGCAGATCAAATCAGGAGAAGGGCAGCTCCCCATGATGGAATCATCAGACAGCTGAGAGCCCAAAGAGGCACCACCTTGTGAAGGAAGCAGGCACCACTCCAGGCAGAGAGGGTGGAGGACTGGTCCATGTATACAATTGGACAAGTTCAACTCCCATCCTTTAGCTGTAACCCTTCAGCTTTTGAAATAAATAAACTAAAAATAGGCAAGACCTTCCACCTCCCTGCCTTCTGCAGGGCTAACAAAATACACATTGCCTTCCTCCATACACATTTCTCCTGAGAATAGCTTTTTATGGCATGTTGTGACATGTGAATCTAAATGTATAAAATTAAGTTGAATTTAAAATGAATATATTCTGCAGTAAAATGTTATTTTCTCAAGTACCTTTTTTTGAAAGGGATGTATGGTTCATTCTTTTTTTGTTTTTAATAGGACAAAAGAGCATGAGAGGTGAAGAGCTTCCAATCCGAGGGTTGCTGTGAGGTATGTGAACCCTGTGAGCCACCTCCAGCGGTAGAATTCTATGATGATCAAAATTCAAGGTAAGTCGCTGTTTCAGTGCTAAGGAACCCAACTCGTGTTGCTAAATGTACAAGTATGAAATATGCATAGGAAATGCATTATCATTACTGTAGACATCCTCTTTAAACATAATGCATAGGCATTTGCCAAATGCTAAATTAACTGATGAAATCTCCCTCAACCCAAAAATAGTTTGGAACCTAATCTAAAACAATTATGGTATGTTAGTTACTTTAAATAAAAGAACTAGTTTCAATAATTTATTATCAGAACACAATATGATGAGCAATTACTTCTGTAAATTAAAGACATGTTTCTTTTAAAAACTACATTTCTTTGCTGTAAAAACAACAACTATATTCAATAATGCAACTACCTAATGAAAACCAGCATGTCACGCTTTACTGGGAATGTAATTATAGTTTTCCTAGCTCTAACTTTCATGCTTGTAAACAGTTTGAATGGCACGTAATTATCTGTTTTCCCCTAATACTGTCCCCGAACCTCTTTGTTAAATGCCTAACAAAATCATTCCAGAATTAAAGTCAAACTAATGCCACATCCATTTAACTTTACAGTTTGGACATATCACTGTATGAAATAGTGACATTTAGCAGTATTATGTAACTCAATCTAAACTTAATTGGTAGTTCTTTTGTTTGTTCTCCTTGGAATGGGATTTAGCATGCATCACTAAAATGTTTACACTTGAAGAGAACCAGTTTGCCATGTCCTTTCTGTCTCTCCTCTTCCTGTCTACTCTGCTCCCCGAGATTAGGTACATATGGAGCACTTGCCCCATTTCCACTTTGGTGGATGAGTGACTGCCCTGAGAACCCCCCTATAAAGCGGGGCCACATTTGTGCCCTGCCTGTCCTCCAGTTCCCTGACAAGTTGTCTCTGAGTGGGGAGTTATAGTATTCATTACTGTGTGTGTGTGTGTGTGTGTGTTTAGTTTATTTCCATTTCTCCTCCTTCCTCCCAATTCCATACGTACATAGGTACTTCCATGTGCCCACTTCTACCCATCCAACCAGCCACCCATGTATCCATCAAATACTTATTCCAAGCACTCTGCAGCCTCATGACCTCTATTTACTGCCCCTTCTCTGTGATATTCTCTTTGCCAAATATTCACTTTGTCTAGTCCCTTCATCCAGGTTAGTGTTCAAAGGTGAGATCTTCAGGGAGGTCCACCTGACAGCCTACTGATGACACGGTCCCCAAGCATTCCATTGTCTCACCACAATTTACTTTTCTTCCCAGCACTTATTATTTGACATCATTTATATGCATCTTTTTTCTTCTTGCTCTTGGAATGTAAGATCCAGGAGGAAGTGCTTTGCTTTGTTCGCTGCAATAGTCTCCTCAGGGAAACTGGTCTCTGGCATAGAGTTGCCAATCAATATACAGTGCTGAGTGAGTAACTTTCCTCAGGACCTGCTCTGCATAGGGCGCTGGGCTAGGCCAAGCAGGCGATGCATCCAAGGGGAAGTCACATTCCGATAGCGAGGGAGCAGAAAACCCGAACAAGGCCCAGGGCTGGATGTAGCACAGTTACCATCACTCTTTTCCACCCAGCGGCCATGCAGTGCTGGATTCAGACACCACTGGTTGGGATCTCAGGGATGATCTCAGGATCAGGGGCAAATGTGAACACCTATATGTAGATTAGATAATTTGATCTCAGATTCAGTCTCTGGACACTTTTGCTCATTTAAAAAATATATATATTTTATTGATTTTCCACAGAGAGGAAGGAAAAGGGATAGAGAGCTAGAAACATCGATGAGAGAGAAACATCGACCAGCTGCCTCCTGCACACCCCCTGCTGGGGATGTGCCCACGACTAATGTACATGCCCTTGACCGGAATTGGACCTGGGACCTTTCAGTCCACAGAATGATGCTCTATCCACTGAACCAAACCGGTTTCGGCCTCTTGCTCAATTTTATCTTTTGATTTAAAAATGGGAGGCAGTAACTTTAAAGTTATTGGGTAATTATCTTCCTTTCTTTCTCATTACCCTCACATCTATACTTTTCCCACTCACAAACACAGGAATTATATAACTTCTTTTGAAGAAACAAGAGGAGAGTTTATTGGCCAGTGCTCTAGATTGTTCTGTCTTTAAGGATTTCTTGCCAAAACCGGTTTGGCTCAGTGGATAGAGCGTCGGCCTGCGGACTGAAGGGTCCCGGGTTCAATTCCCGTCAAGGGCATGTACCTTGGCTGCAGGCACATCCCCGGTAGGGGTTGTGCAAGAGGCAGCTGGTAGATGTTTCTCTCTCATCAATGTTACTATCTCTCTATCTCTCTCCCTTCCTCTCTGTAAAAAAATCAATAAAATATATTTTAAAAATTCTTTAGTGTTTGCAAAGTAAAACAATAGGTATACACACATATACATACATATATGTATTTTATTTGGCATGGAAGAGCTATTTTATTTATGTGCATATTACTATTGGTGCATAATAGCCCAAGTTTTTCCTTTATTTTTAAATGATCAGTATTGCTGATCTGTTCAGAGAGGCCCTATAGTCTGATTGCCAAAAGCATATGAAGTCGTGGAGGACTGAGAAGGTGTGGCAGTTCTGTACCGTGCTGCCTTCCACTGGTTAAGACCTCCAAGAGAAAAGGCCTACCAAGGTGAGGATGCCCCTACTGTCACCTGTAGAGGGGCAGCACTGAGCTGGCCAATATTTGTGGTGGTGCTGCTTGTCCTGGCTCAGGGGAAGCGTTCCACTAAGTCTGAAAGACTAAGACATTGCGGGGACTCTCCGTCACCGCCCGCGGCCTGCTCTGCCAGGCCTTCGCGCATGCTGTGCTGGCGCTGCGCCTTCCATCGGCAGACCCGGAGAATCCTCTCTCCGTTGCCACATGGCCAGGCCAAAGCATCAGACACTACCACCATGCGGATTTTAAAACTACAGGGGAAATTGAGCCACAGGAGCTACCATCGCTGCCGCACCAACCGCCGCCCCCAAGAATGGTCATCCACCGAAATCAGAGCTCACTACACACTGGGCTCATAGAGTGTGGCTTCAGAAATTAGCCTCTGCATCCACAGCAGCTCCACATCCGCAACAAAGAGGACACCATTGAGGGCGGACTCTCCCCATGCAGCCATCACAGCCCACCCACAATCTTCCCAGCACACCCATCATGCTGGGAGGGAGATGGAGCGCGCTGGTGAGGAAATGGCACGGAGCCTTCCATTACCCTCCCAGGCGAGCCCATCCTCCGATACCACATGGCCAAGCCGAAGCTCTCACTACCACCGCCATGTGAACTTTAAAACTACAGTGGTAATTGAACCACAGGAGCGACCGTCAATATTGCACCTGGCACCGCCACCCGCCACTGCCACCGAGAATAAAGGAAATCCACCGAGAACAGAGCTCACCACGCCTTGGGCTCAGGGAGTGGGTGACCTCAGAACTTAGCCTCCATGTCTGCAGCTGCTCCGCTCCCACACCGAACGAGACACCTTTGAAGGTGGTCCCCCCGCCTGCAACCATCTCAGCCCAACTGCAGCTGTCCCAGCCTTCCCGCCATGCTAGCAAGGAGCTAGTGCGGCGCCTCCAATATGCGACCCCAACACCCTAGAGGGGCCGTGTGCCCCGGGTGAGCCAAGTCTCCCGGGGATCCGAGTGCCCCGGGTGAGCCAAGTGTCCCATGGGGCCGAGTGCCCCGGGTGAGCCGAGTGTCCCATGGGGCCGAGTGCCCCGGGTGAGCCGAGTGTCCCAGGGGGCCGAGTGCCCCGGGTGAGCCGAGTGTCCCAGGGGGCCATGTGCCCCGGGTGAACCGTACCCCCCAAAGGGGAAGGGGATCCCGGGTGAGCCGAGTGTCCCATGGGGCCGAGTGTCCCAGGGGGCCGAGTGCCCCGGGTGAGCCGAGTGTCCCAGGGGGCCGAGTGCCCCGGGTGAGCCGAGTGTCCCAGGGGGCCGAGTGCCCCGGGTGAGCCGAGTGTCCCAGGGGGCCCAGTGCCCCGGGTGAGCCGAGTGTCCCAGGGGGCCCAGTGCCCCGGGTGAGCCAAGTGTCCCCAGGGGGCCATGTGCCCCGGGTAAGCCGTACCCCCCAAAGGGGAAGGGTGTCCCGGGTAAGCCGTGTGTCCCAGGGGGCCAAGTGCCCCGGGTGAGCCGAGTGTCCCACGGGTCCGAGTGCCCCGGGTGAGCCGAGTGTCCCAGGGGGCCGAGTGCCCCGGGTGAGCCGAGAGTCCCAGGGGGCTGAGTGCCCTGGGTGAGCCGAGAGTCCCAGGGGTCCGAGTGCCCCGGGTGAGCCGAGTGTCCCACGGGGCCGAGTGCCCCGGGTGAGCCGAGTGTCCCAGGGGGCCGAGTGCCCCGGGTGAGCCCAGTGTCCCAGGGGGCCGAGTGCCCCGGGTGAGCCGAGTGTCCCAGGGGGCCGAGTGCCCCGGGTGAGCCGAGTGTCCCAGGGGGGCGAGTGCCCCGGGTGAGCCGAGTGTCCCCGGGGGGCCATGTGCCCCGGGTAAGCCGTACACTCCAAAGGGGAAGGGTGTCCCGGGTAAGCCGTGTGTCCCAGGGGGCCAAGTGCCCCGGGTGAGCCAAGTGTCCCATGGGGCCGAGTACCCCGGGTGAGCCGAGAGTCCCAGGGGTCCGAGTGCCCCGGGTGAGCCGAGTGTCCCATGGGGCCGAGTGCCCCGGGTGAGCCGAGTGTCCCACGGGTCCGAGTGCCCCAGGTGAGCCGAGTGTCCCAGGGGGCCGAGTGCCCCGGGTGAGCCGAGTGTACCAGGGGGCCAAGTGCCCCGGGTGAGCCGAGTGTCCCAGGGGGCCGAGTGCCCCGGGTGAGCCGAGTGTCCCAGGGGGGCGAGTGCCCTGGGTGAGCCGAGAGTCCCAGGGGGCCGAGTGCCCCGGGTGAGCCGAGTGTCCCCGGGGGGCCATGTGCCCCGGGTAAGCCGTACCCTCCAAAGGGGAAGGGTGTCCCGGGTAAGCCGTGTGTCCCAGGGGGCCAAGTGCCCCGGGTGAGCCGAGTGTCCCACGGGTCCGAGTGCCCCGGGTGAGCCGAGTGTCCCACGGGGCTGAGTGCCCCGTGTGAGCCGTGTGTCCCAGGGGGCCAAGTGCCCCGGGTGAGCCGAGTGTCCCACGGGTCCGAGTGCCCCGGGTGAGCCGAGTGTCCCATGGGGCCGAGTGCCCTGGGTGAGCCGAGTGTCCCACGGGTCCGAGTGCCCCGGGTGAGCCGAGTGTCCCATGGGGCCGAGTGCCCCAGGTGAGCCGAGTGTCCCACGGGGCCGAGTGCCCCGGGTGAGCCGAGTGTCCCAGGGTGCAGTGTGCCCCGGGCGAGCCGTGTGTACCAGGGGAAGCAGTGGGACCCAGGGGAAGGGGCGGTGAAAACCAGAGGAGGAGCGGACTCTATTCATATGGTCCTGAGATAGTCACCATAAAACAAGCAGACTGTCAAATGACAGCGGGGAGGGGAAGGAGACCTGGGGGGAGATAGGCGAACAACCGAGGGACTGGTATGCATGAACATAAGTACAACCAATGAACACAGAACTCTGGGGAGGGAGGGCATAAATGGCAGGTGGGAGGGGGGCAATGGTAAACTATGTACACAGAAAATACCTTAATAAAGTAAAATTAAAAAAAAACAAAAGCATATGAAGTCAGTGTCTGAACATACATTCATTCTAAGAAAGGTAGTTCAAAATAATGAATGCTTCGTATCCTGAATTTTCTTATCTAAAAAATTTAAACTACCATGTTTACTTGCATTATTAATGAAATCAATTAATATTTGCAAGCAGAAAAATGTCACTTCAATATACATCAATAACTTATCTTTCTTGCTAGTGGCATTTTCTTTTCTCTTTTCCTGTTTATTTTTCTCCTGCATATGCACCAAGACTTCTGAAACTCTCTGGCCACAAAATATGTCCTAGAGTGGTGTTTCTCAACTTTTGTTTGGTTAAAAGATGTTTTATCACAAGAAAATAAAAAGATTTCATGGTCATTATTTTGGTAATATTCATAGTAAAGGCTCTGATAAATTCTGTAGCAAATGCATATCAATACATTTATGTGTTTCCTATGCCTTTATTTTTAATGCTATTTTTTACAAATAATCTAGTGAGACAGTGATCTGTGGGATGCTGATTTAGGAAATGCTTGTTTCACAGTCTTTTGGTTCATGATTTTTTTAAAATTATTTTTTGCATTTTAATTTCTTTATTGGTCAAGGTATTACATATTTGTCCTCATCTCCCTATTAGCTTCCCACCCCTCCCCTCCACTCATGCCCTTACCTCCCTGTTGTCTGTGTCCACTGATTAGGCTTATATGCATGCATATAAGTCCTTTTGGTTGATCTCTTCCCCTTACTCCCACCCTCCCCTACCTTCCCTCTGAGGCTTGACAGTCTGATCGATGTTTCCCTGTCTCTGGATCTTATTTTGATCATTAGTTTATATTGTTCATTATTTCCCAGAGATGAATGAGATCATGTGATATCATCTATCTTTCTCTGACTGGCTTATTTCACTTAGCATAATGCTCTCCAGTACCATCCATGCTGTTGCAAATGGTAGGAGTTCCTTCTTTTTACAGTAGTATAGTATTCCATTGTGTAGATGTACCAAAGTTTTTTAATCCATTCATCGGCTGATGGGCACTTAGGCTGTTTTAAAATGTTTTAAAATCGTAGCTATGGTAAATTGTGCTGCTATGAACATAAGGGTGCATATATACTTTCTGATAGATGTTTCTATCTTCTTGAGATATATTCCTAGAAGTGGTATTACTGGGTCAAATGGGAGTTCAATTTTTAGTTTTTTGAGGAAACTTCATACTATTCTCCACAGTGGCTGCACCAATCTGCATTCCCACCAGCAGTGCAAGAGGGTTCCTTTTTCTCCACATCCTTCCAGTATTTGTCATTTGTTGATTTGTTGATAGCCATCCTGACAGGTGTGAAATGGTACCGCATTGTCATTTTGATTTTCACTCTTGGATAATTAGTGACTTTGAGCATGTTTTCATGTGCCTCTTGGCCTTCTGTCTTCTTTTGAGAAAATTCTATTTATGTCTGTTGCCCATTTATTGATTGGATTATCTTTTGTTGAGTTATATAAGTTTCCTATAGGCTTTGGAGATTAAACCCTTATCAGTGATAATATTGGCAAATATGTTCTCCCTTGAAATAGTCTTTCTTGCTGTTGTTATAATAATCTTTTTTATGCCATCAGTCCCTTCTTTTCTTTCTCTCAAGTCTTTGCACTTGCCATGTCACTCAGAGCCAATTTCAAACATTCTCATGGGGGATGACCCTGTGTTCCTCTCTCCACTCTCCCTGCCCTTCTAGTAATTACTCTTACCTCAGCTATGTACTAGATTCTGTGCTTGGCTCTCTGGATAAATGACCAGTAAATTCATTAACTATAGTTGAGCAGTTTTAGGGATGCAGAGGAGGAATATATAACCCAAGATAAGATGTAACTGGGCTGAAACAGGAAAGGAACCCAGGTTAAAGGTAATGTAGGATTGTATGTGTATGTAGATGAGTAATTGGGGGAAGGTTCTTTGATATGCATGACATATTATGGACAAAAATATATAGCATGTGCAGATTTCATTGCTCTCTCCAGGACACAGGGAAAGAGGAGGAGGTAGGGATTAGTGTGATCAAAGACGGCTTTGTATATTAGGCATATTGAATTTATTCTCTAGGCCAGAGGCTCTCAAGCTAGATTATGCATTTTAATTATCTGAAGTTTTTAAAATATGCCTATTCATGTGCCTGGCATCAATTCAGATTTACTTTGTCTGGAGCCTGAAGTAGGATCTGTTTTTTTTTGTTTTGTTTTCGTTTTTAAACTTCACAGGTGATTTAATATGCAGCCAGGGTTGAAATAACTGTTGGATGCCTTGAAAACTTTGTAAGCTATTGAAAGATTTTTAGAAGCATGAAACATGATCAGATTTACATAGTATAAGTTTGTTCTTTCACATACCTGATTTTAGCATACATATACAGTGGATGCATTAATATTGTCCTACTTAATAAAAAACAACCCCCCCCCAAAAAAAAAAAAGTTTAATTCCTCTAATCCAGTGTTTCCCAAACTTCTCTCATGATGAGAATCACCTGGTGGAGTTGTTAAACTACAGATTCCTGAATCCCAACTAAGTGCTAAACTAGAATTTTTGGGAACATATAGGTAAAATTGTATACTTAACTAGTACTCTAAGCTGTATTTTAACAACTCCAGCAGTTGATTCTCATCATGAGAGAAGTTTGGGAAACACTGGGTTAGAGGAACTAATCTATGTGACTGTAACTGGCAGAGCTAGGTCTGGATACCAAGACTAATCCATGCTCTTTCTCTATTTGCTTTGTAGTCCTGAAGGGAACCTTGAGTCACTGTCAAAGGGCATTTCCCAAGCCTTATGACATGCTCATGAGGTCATGTCTCTAAGTGGGTTATCATTAATCTGCTTCTCTTCCCCATTTCTCCATTTATAAAATAGTTAACAATGCTATTACCAAGGAGCCTGTCCTTCCTGATAAATTTAGGTAACCCTTCATGTGCTCAATGGGCTAAACAGATAGATTTATGGGGACATATGCCAGAGATAATCAACTGAGTCAGGGGGAGTCAGGTAGGCATCTGAAGGATGAGAAGGCATCAGGGAAGAGAAGGAAGGCTAGAGTTGGGAATGGCATTTCAGGCAGAGCAGCAGTATCAACCAAGGCAAGGATGTGAGACAAAAAATACTGTGTGTCAATGCACACTGTGAGAGACAAGGCTGGAAAGGCATGGGGCCAGTTCATAGAGTGTCTTGTCTACCATGTGAGGAAGCTTGGATTTTACCAGATAACTAATGAAAGAATGGATGAGAGTTGAAGAAAAGCATTTTTCATAGAGCCCTGTGGGAATTACAGTAAGAACTAATATCCAGGGTAAAATTATTAGGAGACAATATAGTAGGCCAAAAACAGCGAATTCTTCACATAAAAATGCACAGTTGCCTATTTGGAATTCTAATTATTTGTTAAAAGAAATTTGCTAAAGTTCTAGTTAAACTGACTTTCTCTACTGAGATGAATAAAACAATACCATTGTATTTCCTTAATGATACAATCTGTTTCCAAGTGTGTGTGTGTTGGGGGCGGGAGGGGAGAAATTTTTTTTTTCAGTATTCACAGAGTTTTTTTCTGCATTTAATCCTTACTCTGCAAAACCAAATACCTTAGCAAAGCATAAAAGTCTTTTTAACTGCTTTGTTTTTCCAAGAATATAGCACAATAATTAAGGGCCTTGAGTTTGAAGTCAAATATACCTGAGCCTTACAAACCATGTGATCTGGAACCATATGACCTCTGAACCTCAATTCCTAAGTTTTAATGTGAAAATAATCTAAATGTTACAAACTCAGAAGAGGTTGTAACATTTAAGTGCAATCATTTTCTTACATATGTGGCAAATAATAGTGGAAACATTATACATTTGTCCAAACCCATAGAATGCACACCAAGAGTGAACCCCAATGTAAACTACAGGCTATTAGTAATTATGAGGTGTCAATATAGCTTTAGTAATTGTAACAAATGTACAATTCTGGTGGGGGATATCAAAGTGGGGTGACTGTGCACAAATGAAAACAAGGGAGTATTTGGGAAATCTCTGTAAACACCCCTCAATTTTGCAGTGAACATATAATTGCTCTAAAAAATAAAGCCCACTAAAAAAAGATAGTATAATGGGAATTTAGATAAAAAATGAAGTCATCCATAATCCATCATTCTACAATTACTGCTGATATTAACTTTGTATTGTGCATTATTTTAGTCATTTAATAATTATCTGTTAATGTTTTCATTTTTTTAAAGAATAATATTTCCAGACAAAAGTCTTATATTGATCAATTTAATTGGTCAATTTAATCTCAAACACTGAGGTAAAAAAGTGGTTGGGGTGAGTGATACCATTTCTTGTGTAGATTTAAAGGATAAACTTAATAGCATGTCTTTAAATAGAGCAAATTCTCAAATAGAAACTTTAACCAGAATTCAAATTATTTAGAATCCTCAATTAACTTATCCCCTACCTCCTACTCATTCTTTTAGGATAAAATAAATAAATAAATGCAAGATATATTTTTTAAAAGAAAGTCATGGTCACACAGAACCATTATTAATGGATTCTCTTTAGCTCAGATAAAATCCAGCAAGAACTGACATTCACAAGCATCACACTCTCCAAGATTGTCTAGAAAATAATTATGTTCAAGTAACTCTTAGCTAAACAGAAATTCCAATGAACTAGAATAGCCCATTACTTGGATATTCTAATAAAATAGAGCATAGTCTTTAATGAATGAGAGTCATCAAAAATGGATCTTCTTTAATGTAGTTATTTTTGAGATTATATATTCTAAGCCTCTCATTATTTCCTTCCTTAATCTTTTAATATAATTTATGTCCTGATACAGAAAATTCATGAGATGCCCACACAAGGACTTGGTTCATGCTCTGGAGTTCAGTTAACTCTCCTGGAAGAGACTGAGATTGAGTATTTTCACAGAGTAAAAATTTTCCAGACCTTCATGTGTCATAAATGTTAATATAGTTTCCAAAGCTCCCTGATGTACATGGTCTCATATGCTCTTCAAAACTCTTTAAGCTTATGTAGTGTAGAAATTGTTAGCTTTGACTTACAACAAAGGAACTGTGATTGGAGATCTGAAATGGCTTTTTTCCTAAGTCCACAAACCCCCAAATTGCAGTTAGCACAGCATTCATTTTTGCTGTTGAATAAGCAACTTTTGGTAAGCCGGGGACTTTCTTGGAGTTCTTCCATCTTATGCTAGTAAAATGCAGTGACCAGTCTAGAAGATCTACAATTCTGTAGAGCACGGAGCAATCTGTTACTACTACTTAGGTATTAGGAAACCTTGTTTTGCTGGCAATAAATAACCTTTCTTATCGGCTTCACGGATCCCTATTCCTCTCCATGAGCAGTTCTGATTGTGGTCCACAAGTGCTGTAGCCCAAGACCTCTTCAAAAGGTCTGTGAGGTTAAAACTATCAGAATAAAATTAAGAAATTATTTGTCCTTTTCACTGTCATAATATTTGCATTGATTATACAAAAGCAATAATGGGTTGGCTCTTGGGCACCTTCGCACCAAATCAAAGCAGTGATACATCAAACTATCCCAGGAGTCATTCTTCTCCACCATCTAGCATGACAGTACTAGATGTAAAACAAACACAAAATGAAAACAATGCCTTGATGGAACAGTAAAAATTGTTAATTTTAATAAATAACAATTCTGAGTGCACCTTTTTTTTTTAAAGTCTACATGACAAAATTAGAAATATGCATGAAGTGTTTCTGCTACATGCTTAAGTGTGATGGTTTCAGACAAAAAATTACTTGGGTATATGAGTTGCAAGCCGACCTAACTTCTTTTTGCATGGAATACCATTTTACTTCAAAGAATCTATACTAATAAAAGGTTATATGCTTATTAGACTGGATAGACCAGAAGCCTTCTAATGTTCTTCTGGACGAAGCCATGGTGGCTGGGGCTGAGGCAGAGGAGGTTAGGGGCAAACAGGCCAGCAGGCAGAGCAGTTAGGGACGATCAAGCCTGCAGGGAGAAGCAGTTAGGAACAATTAGGCAGGTGAGCAGTTAGGAGCCAGGGGTCCTAAACCAGCAGCCAGGCATCCTCTGAAGGGTCCCAGATTGGAGAGGGTGCAGGCTGGGCTGAGGGACAACTCTACTCCACCCCACAACTGGTGCATGAATTTCATGCACCGGGCCTCTAGTAGTTAAAAACAAATTACGAATAAAGAAATTATGAATAAAATGAGACTCTAATTTAAAAATACATACCCCAAATTGCAATATTTGTTGCTGATGATAAATTCAAGCTTCCAAGCAAAAATTAGAAGTTTGATAAACTTGTATCCACCACAGTGAGCTGGAGAGTTTTCTAATATTTAATAACTTTTCTGACCAGATTAGTGGTAATATTAAGAGATACATATATATGTATATATGTCACATATGTATTTAATATTACATAATGAAATGTGTGATCATTTAGAAAATACATATAGCTCAGTGAGCCAAAATTTTTCAAATGACTAATTCATGGGTAAAAGATTCATTCAAAATGGATTTAAGAGAACAGAAGAGTATGAAAAATTCATTGTATGAATTCAAATTGGTTGACACCAAGAACAAACACTTTTGGTGTTTCTCATCTTTCTTGCTTATGTTCTTCCCCATTTAGAATGATTTAGAATCCTCAGTTAACTTATCCCCTCTCCCTCATTTATGCTTTTCTCCCATCTTCTGTGTTTCTCTATTCTTCTAATTCTTTAAGGTCTATCAAATCTTGCATATAGGAGACACTACAAATATGCACTGATTTGTGTTAAATTAAAATACATTACAAGCCAAGTCTTCAAATATTAGCTTACTCAAAAAACAAACAAATAAACTATTTATTGATCATTTCCCATAAGGTACTGAGGGTTAAGAGGTGCATGAAATAAACTTTGCTCCCAGAGGACAAATAGGTTCTTGCACGTTCTCTACTTGGAAATTCCCCAGGACAGCCCAATCCCCTGTGGTGTCTTTCTGCACAGTCAGCAGCGTTTACTTGAAACCAAGAGGTATACCTCACTGCTCAATAAGGCTGTAAGCCCTCTGAATGCTTGCTTCACAGGCTCTAGCATAATGAAGAGTTTACTTGCTTCCCTATCCACATTTTAACATGAACATTTAAAGAGTACTTAATTGTTTCCTTTTGTAAGATGTTTTTCATTTAGGCTGTGCCTGTTATTGATTCAAAAGAAAAATATGTTTTTTACATAATGCTCTTATCAATGAATTAGTTGGCTCTCCTGGATGAGAAGGGCTTACTCCTCTTCTCTATAAAATCTTTAAAAAATGTTAGCAACTTGGATAACACTTAAGTATCTTCAATTGCGCTAATAATACCTACTGAAAATGCTAACAGCAACAGCCTTTTGACTACTTGATCACAGTAAGTGGCTCTTTTTTCTGCTTTGTGGAACTCGAACATCTAATTTAGAACACTGCATATTGAAAACACTAAAAACACTTGTTGATTTAACTTACTGTTAGATTCTAAGACACAATCCACTAGCCAAAACTAAACCTGTCTCTAAACTGAAGTTATTTAGAAAACAGTAGCTTATTTTCAAGAAGGAGGAAGCATTCTGCTAGCTTTTCCTGAGTCAAAATACATTTAAAAGCTTTATTCCCATGTTTTATAACTTGCATATTTTAAGTAATAGTTGTCCTTAGGATAATTATGATACCACTTGAAGAGAGACACAAGATTTAATTTATGTGTTTTTATTTTCAAAGCTTTTCTTTAATACTTGCCACATCCCATCAACTTCTGATGCTTTTTCTGACAGGGGAGCTGAGGCTCAGCTTTCTGGAGAGGGACGTTTTAATCGCCAGAGCCAAGCAACCACGCTCAGAAGGCATTCTATTTGTACAGAAAAGAAACAAAGCAGTGTAATCAAGTTAAGGAGAGAACTTGGTTAACACTCTAAGAATGGAACTGTATTACATATTTGGGTCCTTTACCTCCCCCCTATGTATAAATCCTAGATGTTTAATTTAAAAAAACACACAAAAAAAACCAAAAAAACTCGTAGTCATATACAGATAAGCAAGTTATATTATGTCTAGGCTACTAAAGGTCTAACCAGACACCATGCAATAATAATACAAGTTCACTGTTTTTGAAGCTTTCAACTTCCATGGGTGCTATTCAGTAAATCTTTCAAAGGCTGAATGAAATAGAACATATAGCATAGTTATCGCCTCAGATGCTTAGCCATATCGTACATATTTAAGATGAAAATAGAAATACAAATTTTTGCCACACTCTGCCACTGCTTTCACATTTTAATATTAGATGTGCTCATTGGAAAAGGGATTACAATCAATCTGCCACATGAGATGCATGTTTATGGAAACACTGCCTCAAATGTTAATGCAATACTGTGTCAGCCAGCAGTTCCACCAAAAAGTGTCAGACGCTTAGGAATGCACATGCACTGACTGGGAATCGAGGTCTTCCCGCACGGTATGAAGAATCACTGAAAAGGTCGCTCTGGTATGCCAGGCACCACAAGTCCCTCGTCTCCTCTGCCCTACACACTGCAGCTCTGCAGTCACAGGCTCTGCCAGGGGGAGGGCTTGCTCCATAAATAACTTTGCGGTTCTCACTTTTCCTTATTTGCATTTTTTGAACATCTAAGCACTTTCAAGAAAACATATAAAAATATATGAATATCAGTATAAAAATCCCTAAGCCAAAGGTTATGGTAAAAGTCAAAACCTCCAAGGAGAGCATTAGCACCAACACTGAATATGATTTCTCCCCAAGTGACAGGAATGCAGCTCTGATGGGTCAGTCCACCCATCTTATATGCCCAGTACCTCACCGTGCCATCACACTCCCAGCTGACCCGAAATGTTTCCCGAAAGTCCTATGACCACGCAGCAGACTTAAACCCTTCCTTTTCTGTGAGATTGTCAGGGGAGTGCCCAGCCACCTTATGTTTTCTTAAATCTTTTTGGACTTGCCCTTTCCATTAAAATATTTACATTATTTCTCTATATAAATCTAAATATATGAAATAGCATGCAAATATGTTCTTTCAACAATTATTTTGTGCATATATTCATTCAAAACACTTACTGTGACCTACTTTGGTCTGGATTACTCTTCACAGTGGAACTGTAAATGTCCCATGTGCCTCATTCCCCAGGACATTTCAGCATCACGCTCGCCTCAAGGTGAGAGCTCGATGTATGTTAGGGCAACAACAATAAAGATGGGCAACAACATGGTTTGAAAGTAGCTACAGTTCACATTCAAAATAACATGGCTAATAAATGCGAAAAGAAGTACTATAGTATTCTACTTAGCACTGCAAAATCATAACTACAGATGAGACCACCTTCTGCCTCAAACCTGGCTGTGCACTTAAGTGTGGCAACTGCAGAATGTCCTTGAGAGAGAGGGCCTCGGCTAGTGGCACTCTAGTTTGAAAGGCGGTGACACAATATGGCAGAATGTCTGAGTGTGCCACGTCACCACCACAAAGCTCACCTTCCCAGAGATCCTCGCGGAGTTGAGCCTGTTGCACTTAATAGTACACCTTCATACCACCGTTCTCCTCTACTTTTAATCCAAAGAATTACCATCCCTTCATCAATTTATATTCTGTGTGCTTAGCACTTCATAGGCCCTGATACAAATGCCAGGCATCTGTCACTCCGGCCCCTTTCCTTTGACTTTACATGCTTCTCTCGTCTTGAATGATTCCTATGGCCCTAGGATGAACCATCTAAGGCTCCTGACAGATGATTTCTTGTCCTAGTTATCTGCAATGAAGCTCACACCTCCATAACTTACAGCTAGAAGTGCTTGGTTCTAAAATCTGAAACTCTAAACTTCCATGCCCACTACAGCTTTCCTTCTGTTTGTTTCTCCCAGTCCCTGATCCTGTCACTGAGCGCTTCTAGGCCATCCAGAACGACTCTGTCACTGCTAATTGCTTTCCTTTTCTTCCCCTAGGCTTATTATGATGTAATTGACATATAACTTTATAGTGTAAAAGTGTTTAGCATGATTTGATATGTTTATATATTGTGAAATGATTACCACAATAACTTTATTTACTATCATCACTTCACATAGTTACAAAGGCTTTTCCTTACAAGAATTTTTAAGATCTACTCTCTTAGCAACTTTCAAATAAAAAAAAAATATAGCACTGCTAACTATAGTCACCATACTTTACAATTCATCCCCAGCATTTATCTTATAACTAGAAATTTGTACCTCTTGAGCTCCTTCATCCTTCCTCAAACTCCTACCACCACCTCTGGAAACCACCAATTTGAGTGCAGTTTTTTGTTTGTTTGTTTAAGATTCCTTGTATAAGCAAAATCATACAGTATTTGTCTCTCTGTCTGACTTATTTCACACAGTATAAAGCTCTCAAGGTTCAACCATATTACACATGGCAATATTTCATTTTTTATGGCTAAATGTACTCATTATATGTGTTGTATGTATGTATGCACCGCATTTTATCCATTCATTCATAGATGGACACTTAGATTGTTTCCATGTCTTGGCTATTGTGCAGGTATCTCTTCAAGATCCTGATTTCATTTCCTTTGGATATATATCCAGAATAGGGATGGCTGGATCATATAATAGTTCTATTTTTATTTATTTGAGGAACTCCCATACTGTATTCCATAGTAGCTGCACCAATTTACATTTACAAATTACAAATTACAGTACACAAGAGCTCCCTTTTCTTTACATCCTCATTTGTTAGCCCCCCTTTTTTTTCTTTACTTTAAAAAAAATTGATTTGAGAGAGATAGAGAGACAGACATCTATAAGCTGCCTCCTACATACCCTCTACTAAAGATTGAGCCTGCAACTAGGCATGTACCCTGACCACGAATCGAACTGGCGACCTCTGGGTGCATGGGAGAACACTCAGCCAACTGAGCCACACTGACCAGGCTCTCGTGTCTTTTTAATGATAGCCATCCCAACAGGTCTGAGGTGATATCTCATCATGATTTTGATTTACCTTTGCCTTTTAATTAGTGATATAGAACACTTTTTCATATATCCATTGGCCATTTTTATGTCTTTGGATTTCTATGCAGCCCCTGTCCCCATTCTTTGACTATTTTTCTTTCTTTCAATAGACTAGCATGAGTTCTATACATATTTTGAATATTAACTCATTTTATATAAATGATTTACACATATTTTTTCCCATTTCATATGATTTCTTTACTTTAATATATATATATATATATATATATATATATATATATATATATATATATATAATTTATTTTTTACAGAGAGGAAAGGAGGGAGATAGAGAGTTAGAAACATTGATGAGAGAGAATCATCAATCAGCTGCCTCTTGCACACCTACCGGGGATGTACCCACAAACCAGGTACATGCCCTTGACAGGAATCAAACTCGGGACCTTTCAGTCCATAGGCTGACTCTCTATCCACTGAGCAACTGGTTTCTCCTGATTCCTTTTCGTTTTGTTGCAATGCAGAAACATTTTTCTTTGTAATCCCACTTGTTTCCTTTGCTATGCACAGACTTTTTACTTTGTAATCCCACTTGCTTATTTTTGCTTTCTTTGCTTTTGGTTTCCATCAATTTCTTTATATTCCTTTGGTATGTGCTTTTTAAAGTACAAAATATGTGCCTTTCATATCCTTTAATTTCTTTGAAATCATTCTTTTTATCAAACGATGTCTGTATAAAGTGGACATGTTAAGAAGATGTAGATTCCAATGTTCTTTTCATTCATTTTCTTCTTTTAAATTCTGAGTAAATCATAATTTAGAAAAGAAGTGGTGGGTGTTTCAGTCAAGTGGTAGTTGATTCTGGAGTATTTCATTTCTATTTTAAGTGAAAAATCCTCATTTATAAACACACTTATTTTTTTCATAGGTGAGTTAGAGAAATAGAAAAATGGATAAGACATTTTCACTAACCTTGGTACATTAAAATATGCAAAAAATACCGAATTATAATTATTTCTAATAAAATATGTTAATATCTATCATACAAAGATATCAGTAAGGATATGGGCGTTCCTTGCCCATGGTGATTAGGAAAGACTTCACAGAAGGCATTAGGTCTTAACTGCGTCAGAAAATTGTTCAGAACAAATTTGATTTTACTTGCCACAGAAAGAAAATAATATCAGGAAGAGACATTATTAAAACACGTTTGGAATTTTCTCATGATACAGAAGTGATTCTGATGATTTCTATTATTACTGACAGACCTTTATCATGACAGCCAATAAAAATGTAGAAATACATTCTCATGCTTATGGAAAAAAGTAAGAATTAATCATATTTAATTGACATTTTATTGCTAGCACAGCCAAATACAGAGGAAATAATTGGCTTTATTTCCCATACTTACTGAAAACTTCTCCAGTTAATTATAACCTAAGCACTGAGTGGTTGTGACAGCAACTGTACACCTGATTCCTCCACAGCTGTTTGTTCCTGTATGTGCACAATGAATTCATGTATTCTTGCAGAACTTGTAGAGAGAGCACCACTGATTCTTTTATTTAAGCTCATTTCTCATTAATTCACCAAAATATGTGAATAAAGATATGTTCCCTCACTCCTTTCCACTGTGGGTAAGAGCACATTACCCTTTAAAAATGACAGGAATTCTGCCCTACTTAGTTTTGCTCAGTGGATAGAGCGTCTGCATGTGGACTGAAGGGTCTTGGGTTAGATTCTGGTCAAGGGCACATATTAGGTTGCAGGCTCACCCAGATTGGGCTGTGTGTGGGAGGGCAATCAATTGATGTGTCACTCTCAAGTAGATGTTTCTCATTCTCCCTTCCAAGTTCTTTAAAAATCAACAGGAAAATATCCTTGGGTGACAATTAACAATAACAACAAAAAAGAATTCTTATTAAAAATTACTTCACCAATAGTCCTCCAGTTCCTCATTTAAGTATCTATGAGGGCAAAAGAAACTCTAAGCAGGAGGCTGATTGAGCTGTATTGAGAAACATAATCCATAGCCTTCCCTGCTCTCTGCCTCAATTGTCCTGCACTTGCCAGCCCATGGGATGCGGGTCCAGGAGCACTAATTCTATGTATAAGACAAGTTGCAGCAAAAGGTCTAGAAATTGTCAATGCTTAGCACTCTGATGTTACTATATCCCACGTGCTCATCAAAGCACTCTGGCCCAGGATCACAGGATTCAATGTCAGGGCCACGAGAAGAGCACTGAACATAGGTGCTATTAACCGTGTCACAGTCTGCTCTCCAGCAGAGGAGGAGATGGGGGTTTTCTGTCACCTCAGTACACATCACCAGGGCTAATAGACATGGCATTTGTGGGGAAATCCCAGTCAGATCCAATGGTAATTTTATCATTACTTCATATGGGAAAAGGAAAAGTCAACTAAGAAAACAGAATAAATATGGACCCCATGAGAAACAGTGAGGCGACACAGAGAAGAAATAATATCCTAAATACGAGGAGGAAGAGCAAGACTGGAAATGACTTACTAAAGAAACTAGAGTAAGTAGAGAAGATGGTTAAATAAGTTCAAGGGCATTAAAAGATACATGTTCATTATAAAAAGATAAAAAGCCAATGAAAGATAAACATACTGAATTATAAAAAGCATAGAGTGAAATAAAAGTGTAATATGGTGAAATGAGGAAACATTCCAAAAGGAAAACTGAAATCCACCCTGAAGATAATAAACTGATGAAGCAACATTACAGGAAACTGAATGAATAATGAAGGAAGAACTTGAGAAATTTGCTTTCCATGTAATGGGTAAGGACAAAGAGAAGGGCTGAATGAACTGTATGGAAAAAGAGGACCAGCTTTGGGCATAAGAAGTAATAAGAAAGACTGAATACAAAGAGATGATCTGTTCCAGTGCTGACGCTGTCCCATCAGGAGAATTTGCCAATCCTGGCTGACTAACATTGTGGCTACTTCTACACAGGACAGAACAAAGGCTGCGGACTACACAAGGTGGGATTTTGGAAATGAGGCACCCACATAAGGCTGAGGCCATCCACATCTCCTCTCCATTAGTAGTTGAACTAGAAAAACAAACAAAGCTCAAAGAGCAAGAATGTGAATTCTTGCCTGCTTCACACGATTCCCAGTGGATAGGAAAAAAGTCTTTCTGTAAATTTGAATCATAAACCTACCCTCACACGTTGGAGATTAAGTTCACATATACTTTAAAATTTATACAGACTATATTATTCTTTGTAGGTTAAGTAGTCATAAGTCCTAAAGCCATTGGTACCTGTTGTTTTTTCCAGGAGGCTATGGAAGGAGTGTGGAGATCATGAACTCCATTTTATTTTTTATTATCAATATAACATATTATATATTAGGGTAAATATATATAAAGTAAATATAAAATAAAATATAAAACCATGTGGCAGAAATTGGGTGTAGGCATAGTCAAAGTTATAAATATAACATTAAATGCGCTCATATATATGCACTGCATAATTTAAATTTTGGAATAAAAAACATATCAAATTACTGATTTATATGTATTTAATGTTTTGTATTTACCCCATCATTCTTTAACAAAAGGTTTCAATTTGCAATGCAAAGTTCTGAATTAATAAGCAGAAATTTAGAAAGCTGAGAAAGTTTAATCAATTTTATGGAGAAACAAATTGTCTATATCTTCAAGATGAAGAAAATTAACCCCAATTCATCACGCATTGAAGAAAGGCTTCTGTTAGGTTTTGAAGGCTTGGAAGATAATTTACTGCAACCTTTCAATGTACATAGAGAGCTTTTGTTTGTAGGTATAAAAAGGATCAGGAATTCCAAATCTAAACTTTAGAACATGCTCTATCATCATGAACTCTACTTTTAAAGAATTAATATCATGTTTCCAAAAGCTATAGATAATGATTATGTCAAGAGAAGACAAATATAAATAAATTCATGAGCCACTCAAACAAGCATCAATGATGTCAGCATGCTCTGTGTGGGCATCTGTCTCTATAACCCTTGAGAAACTCTCCAAACTAAAGTGGTAAAATGGCCAAAAAAGTGGAGTGATCATGATGCAGTCTGTTTGAAGAGTTCCCATAAAACACATGTCGGATTGGCTGCCTCTATAAGTTTTTGATTCAACTTCCTAAGAATTAAAAATTATACATCCACAAAACTGTAACTGCATCTGATTTTAGAATTATGTTCAGTGGAATAGATTTTCCACAGCCACTCAAATAGTTAATGAAGCTAGAACAGAAAGAAGCCAGTGCTTCCAACTGGCACTGTTCACTTTCCACCCATTTTACCAATTTTATTACATCTCTGCCTTCAACTATGATCAAATCATGAGTAAGTTAATGATGACTTAAGCTCATCCCATGTTTAAGAAATAATACATTCATTTTTTATCTTCCCCCAGCCATTCCCATCCTCAGGCACATTCCCTCACCCTCCTAGTGTCTGTATCCATTGGTTAGGCTTATATACCTGCATACAAATACTTTGGTTGATCTATTACCCTCACTGAAGTTTGACGGTCTGTTTGATGCTTCTCTGTATCTGTATCTATTTGTATTCATCAGTTTATAATGTTCATTATATTCCACAAGAGTGAAGTCATGTGATATTATCTTTTTCTGACTGGCTTATTTCACTTACCATAATGGTGTCTAAGTCCATACATGCTATTGCGAATGATAAAAGTTCTTTTTTACAGGAGCAGAGTATTCCATTGTGTAGATGTGCCACAGTTTTTTAATCCACTCATCTGCTGATGGGCACTTAGGTTGGTTCCAAATTTTAGCTATTGTAAATTGTGCTAGTATGAACACAGGGATGCATATGTCCTTTCTGATGGGTGTTTCTGGTTTCTTGGGATATATTCCTAGAAGTGGGATTTCTAGGTCAAATGGGAGTTCCATTTTTAATTTTTTGAGGAAACTCCATACTGTTCTCCACTGTGGTTGCACCAGTCTTCATTCCCACCAGCAGTGCATGAGGGTTCCTTTTTCTCCACATCCTTGCCAGCACTAGTCATTTGTTGATTTGTTGATGATAGCTATTCTGACAGGTGTGATGATTAGCAACTTAGAGCATGTTTTCATAGGTCTCTTGTCTTTCTGTATGTCAATTTTTGAAAAGTGTCTATTTAGGTCCTTTTCCCATTTTTTGATTGTATTGTTTATCTTATTTTTGTTAAGATGTATGAGTTCCCTATAAATTTTAGAGATTAGGCCCTTAATAGATATAATATTGGCAAATATGTTCTCCCAAGCAGTGGGCTTTCTTGTTGTTTTGTTGATGGTTTCTTTTGCTATGCAGAAACTTTTTTTTTGATGTAGTGCCATTTGTTTATTTACTCTTTAGTTTCCATTGCCCCAGGAGCTGTATCAATAAAGATATTAAGACATATGTCTGATATTTTGCTGTCTGTAGATACTTGTAAGATTTTTATGGTTTCCCATCTTATATTTAAGTCCTTTATCCATTTTTATTTTATTTTTGTGTACAGGGTAAGTTGGTGATCTGGTTTCATCTGTTTTGCATGTATCTGACCAATTTTCCCAGCACCATTTATTGAAGAGACTGTCTTGATTCGACTGTATGCTCTTGCCTCCTCTGTCAAATATTAATTGAGCATAATGGCTTGGGTCAATTTCTGGGTCTTTAACATATTTTTAAAAGAATAGTTTGCCTACATTTTTATAGCTCTCTCTTTAGTTTGATTTTCTCAACAAGCCTCTATGGCTTTGGATTGAAACAGGAAAAGAGTAATTAAAATTAATAAACATTTAATGAGAATTACATAATAGAGAAAATTTTGCAAAATAAGGCATCTTGAATTGATTTAAAGAAAATTTTCTTTTATACATAAATAATACAAAACACTCAGGTATTTATCCAGTGTTAACTTCTCAGCAAAATCTCCTAAGTGGGAGTTGTACTCCTCAGAAATACTCTGATTGTATTTTAACTGGTCACCACTTACATGGCAATCAACCACAAAACATTCATTTGAAATAAGTACAGTATATAAGCTTCAGTAAATTTCTAAAAAGCTAAGTACTTTTTAATCATCACATCACCCCAGAAACTTAAGACAGTCAATCCTGTGAAACAGCCTTAGAAACAAACAAACCCCACCACCCATGTTGCTTAATGTCTAAGAAAATCAGAATTTATATTTGTTCCCTCACTTCCACCCCCATTCCTCTCCTGCTCTCTCTTCTCATTTCCTGCCAGGGAGAGTAGGTTTCTCTCAGATCTGAGTTTTAACCATTCATGCAGCTGGTGCACAGTTATATGACCTTGACCATTACTGAGGGGACTGGAGAGAAAACATCGCAAGGATTCTTGCCATACTGTCCAGCTCAGAAATGCTGCATTCCCTGTCCACCTGCCAGAAAGACAGGTTCCTATCCAAACGTTTGCCGTCCTCAAGCACTGTAGTTAGAGTGGGACTGATCTTAGATCAAATCCAAGAGATAAAAAAGGGAAAAAATGGAAACATACCCTATATAATATTTTTGTTCAGATTTTGTCCTCAACAATTCACACTTTTTTTTTTTTTAAATTTCAGAGTCCTCAGGTAGTTGCTTTTTGTATTTTTTTCTTCTTATTTTTTTTAGTTTAATCAGTGGGAGAGAGAGAGAGATTTAGTGGCTTATTCTGTTTTATCCAGCATCCTAAGTCACACTTTGTTTTTTGAATGTTAAGAATTTTAAGTTTTATTATTCTAAAATAAAGTCAGAAAGCAAGCCTAATTTATTTTATAACCTCCCATGACAAACCTTTCAACCCTCGCCAGATGCTACCTGCCTTCCCTACACAAGGAAATTCAGATATCACCACCGGACTAATTCTGGTACTTCTTCAAAGTGTTTCTTAGAATTGTGTCCAAGATTTTATGCTGAGGGGAGATGAACATTATAAACTTACGTTCCTTGAGTAAAACAAAATATCTTTGCGGTTACTCATGCCTGGTTTCTATAGAGCATGGTTTAGAAACCATCATTCATAATGATGGAAACAATAATGTAAACATATCTGGAAAATTGTTCTTGAATATGTTTCTAATGGCATATTTTTTTATAAATGTGTGTTAATATCAGTGGAGTGTTCTGTTTTAAGCTTTATATCTTATTGAATAGTAATAAGAACAGCTAATAGCCATTGGGCACTTACAATGTCAATTTTGCTAATTGCACATACAGATTATATTTAATGAGACCCACAAAAATTTTGATAGTATTCTTGCTGTCAATATTTTAAGAGAAGAAAATCTGAGGTTTAAAAAGGATTATTATTTCACTTTATCCTAAAATATTTAAATACTATTTCTAAAAGCTAGGGATCTTCTAAAAATATCAACTAAGAACATTATCACACCTAAAAAAATAATGCCTTAGTATCACCACACACACACACACACACACACACACACACACACACACACACACAGAGTTTTCAGCTTTCTCCAACTGTCTCATAATTTATTATAGCTTATGATTTATTCAAACCAGGTTACAAATACGATTCATATAGAGCAAGAATTGGCAAACTTTTTTTGGAAAGAGCCAGATAGTAAATATTTGATGCTTTGCAGAGCATATGGTCTCTGTTGGAACTACTCAACTCTGTTGTCTTAGTGCAAAAACGGCCATAGACAAGGCATAAATGAATAGGCATGGCTGTGTTTTAATAAAACCTGATTTACAAAAGCAGGTGGCAGGCCAGATTTGGCCCAAGGACTACAGTTGCTCAATCCCTGATATATACCAACCAGTTAATATGTCTCTTGAGTCTCTTAAAATTCAGGCTCCTACTTCTGTTCTTTCTCTATGCTCTCCTCATTGTAATGCAATCTATGTGTTGAAGAAAATGAGTTGGTTTCCTGTAAAGTCTAAATTTTTTTAAGGTGCCCCCCTGCCCCACCCACTCCTCCTCCACCCAGCCCCGCCCTACCCTAGAACTTCACCACACCATTGTCTATGTCCCTGGGCTATGCATATTTAATATCTTCCCATAGCTCCCTCCCTCCTGCCCTCTGAGATCTGTCAGTCTGTTCCATTCATCCATTTTACCAAGTGTATCCTCATGGTTAATTTAACATGTTCTTCTTCCTATTGCCTATACATTTGTAATTCATTCTAGAGCCTTCAGAGTCCATTTGTTAACAAAACAGACTACTTCAGAAGTCACCTGGCATTTTAGCCAGACATCTGATTCCAAAGCTCATGCTCATAGGCAAAATGAATTATTGTATCCTTTGAGGTTTCTCTTCAAGATATCTAGCCTAACCCCAGTGGGATGGCTCAGTTGGTTGGATCATCATTCTATGCACCAAAAGGTTGCAGGTTTGATTCCCCATCAGGGTACATACCTAGGCTGTCACTCTCACATCCATGTTTGATATTTTTCTCCTCTCTCTTTCTTCTTCTCCTTCTATAATCAAAAAGTCATATCCTCTTATGAGGATTAAAAAAAATCTGGTCTCTATGTGGCATATGTCCTAGCTAACATTCACCTTTATTACCAGTTTAGGTCATAGATTTCCTTAATAAGTAGCAGCTTCAAAAAGGCATTCGGCAACATGGTAGTGTTATAAACCAATAATGTGTATTGGGGGATTTTAAGCGTTGTTTAATGCTTGTTTTATTTCATTATTTGAATCAAAAACACTGGTAAAGGGAAAACTTTGCTAATCTAAAACAGAGCTCTTTAGGAGGAATTTCTCCCAAGTTCCTATTAAATATCACTAAAATAGGAAAAGCCCACACTGAGGACTACTGATCTCCATGTTGTCCACTTGAGCACAGTTTGATGCAAATCTGCTCTCCCTGTGGACTGACTGCTAACTGAGCCAGGCTTCCAAGATCTGCATAGGATCAAAATCTGCACACTTTCAGAAAGCATTATGGCTCCTCTCTCAGCTGAACCAGGTCACCTCTTTCTTGCTCAGAGCCATGACTGTTTTTCTCTTTATCTTATTACAAAATGCTTATTTTATGGCTATATTTAACCTGGCAATAGAAAATCAGTTTACTTTAAAGAAAGTATATACAAACTCATTCCAGATTCAGAATATTTAATTTGCATATTCTATTTTTATATGTGGAGTTGCTTAGCTTTTATTTTATTTAATAAGTTAAACAGATATCTTAAAAGTAAAAACGCTTTCTGCTGTGAGCAGCAGAGTATTTTAGTTTTCTTCTGCTAATATGCTTTTCTCCTAATTTAAAATATCAATTTTCATGTAGAAATTTCATCTACTTCACAAATATTAAACTTCTAATGTATTTAATATAAGTATGTACATAACACTCTAAATTCAGATTTCATCCCATTCCTATCAATATTCTAAAAGCATTATTCATTTTTAATAGCATGGCTACTATACCCAAAAACATGCTGCTTAGATAGAAGTATAAACTCTATAAAGGAGAAAAACATGCCTGTAAAATATTCCTTAAAAATTGAGATTTTATTTTAAATTAATATAGTTCTTATACCCAAGAAGACTTTTCCTTTTATAATCTATTTTACATTTCTAATTCTGAATATTTTTTCAACCGAAAACTATTTCATAATGGAAAAAAGCATAGCTCTTGATATATAGAGTGCAGCAGAAATAGGTTTACTGTTGTTCATATTAGTTAATAAATTATAATACAAGAATAAAATGTTTTGCATACTGACAACTATAAACCTACTTTTGCTTCACCCTGTATACATTCAACATCATTAATATTTTTCATATATACTTCAAATTCTGTATTTTTAAAAGAAATTTTAAGTGTATGGATATACTGGAAGAGTGCTGTGTGGGTGAACAGTTTTATATATATAATTTTCAAAACTTGTATATTTGAGTGTTTTTCCTCCTTGGATACTTCACTCTTCCTCATAATTCAATACTATGCTTTTAAAATTTATCAGTTAATACATTAAGACCTAATTTATTCATTTTAACTGCAATAGAGTATTCATTTTTAACATACCACCTTCAGCCATATTTTAGAAATAACTACTATTATTTCCAAATTTTTACAAAATTGTTAAAGTCCACAACCTTATTCAGGTCTCCTTTGTACAGATACAGCAGACTAGCTGTATCTTAGAGGATAAACATAGTTAAATTTACCTAGTGATGAACGCCATTTTCCCACAATATCACAAACACCTGATATTGTTCTCAACTTTAAAAATAATTATGTTAATATAATCAGTAAATCATGAAACAATTTATTGTTTTGTATTGTTTTGCATTCCCTTGATACTGCTAAGGTTGAGCATCATTCAAGTTAACCTTTGTTTTGTGTTTCCTTTTCTATTAAACGCCTTTTCACTTCCTTAGCCATTTGTCTATTATTTTTTTCTTTTTCTCATCAATGTGTAGTTCATTATGCAATTCTAGAGGCCCGGTGCATGAAATTTGTGCATGGTGGGGGTATGTGTATCCCTCAGCCCAGCCTGCACCCTCCTCCAATCTGGGACCCATATCCCTCTCACATCCAGGACTGCTGGCTCCCAACTGTTTGCTTGTCTGCCTGCCTAATCTGATTGCCCCTAACCACTCCCCTGCCAGCCTGATTGATGCTTAACTGCCCTCCCCTGCTGGTCCCATTACTCCTAAAAGTCCTCCCCTGCCAGCCGGGTCACCTCTAACTGCCCTTTCCTGCCAACCTGGTTATCCCCAACTGCCCTCCCCATAGGCCTGTTCTCCCCCTAACCGCTCTCCCCTGCAGGCCTAGTCCCTCCCAACTGTCTTTCCTTGCAGGCCTGAGTGCCCTTAACTGTCCTCCCCTGATGGCCTGGTTACCTCCAACTGTCCTCCCTTGCAGATCCGGTTGCCCCAAACTGCCCTCCCCTGTAGGCCTGGTCACCCCCAACTGCCCTCCCCTGCTGGCCATCTTGTGTCCACATGGGGACGGCCATCTTGTGTTTTGGAGTGATAGTCAATTTGCATATTACCTCCTTATTATATAGGATTATTATATAGGATTGGAATTAATCTTGTATTTGTTATATGTTATATATATTTGAGGAAAATGCCTTACACTAATTCACCATACCAAGAATTGAAATACACCTTCTTAAAGAAATTGTCTTTCTCATTTGACTTGGTTTCATACATATGCTGCTAGCATACTGAAGCCTCAGGACCTTGATAGCAAGTTGGGAGGAAGAAGATGAAGCTGGTGGTACTTAGTGGGAATAGGCTCCAGGAGAAAGAAAAGGAGGCTGATGACTAGGCCTATATCCTCTCCAAGTCGACCTCCTGCTAGTTGTGATTGGAAGGAAATTTCATCTATTGAATGTCCTTAGTAGAAAGTTCCTAGCTAAAGAATTACTTATACCAAACAGATTTAATCTAGGAGACATTTCTCCACGAACACGGCCATATAAGCTGTAAAATTATCTAGCTTATAAAATAGAGAACTGTAACAACTTCAGTCTCTCACTGTGTGAGAAGTGCAACAAAAGTCTCATTTGGGGACTATGTGTCTTTTTTTGAGGACAGAGATACGTACATTTCTCAAAACTAGGACCTCAAGAACCACACAGGATGTCCCGCATCTCTTTCTACTTCCTCTGTGCCCACTGATTGCCGATCTCTTTGTAATTATAAGTAAAGGTGATATAGATTAAGGTCTCTGATTCACAGGATTCAATCCAAATGTGAGTTTGCTCAGTGTCTGCAACCATTTTGTCAGGGCTAAGCCTCGAACCCCCACCAACCCGCTATATAATTTATTTTGTGCCTTGTTCTGGTCTTTCTCCTGATTTTACTTGACACACCATACATAGAAACTTCCTATTGATTCAGGTTCTTCCTAAAATGTTATCTTTGCCACCTTCCTACTTATCCTCACCTCAAGGCAACTTGGGGCCCAAATTGGAGCTGAGATTGGGGTTATGTTTCTTTAATATGTATATATAAAGATAAACTAAACATTCATGACCCCTTTTCCAGATCGCCTTTCCATATTAACAAAACACTACTTTTGTTAAAATCTGAAAATAAAATACATGGATAAATCAGCTTTCAGTAGTATAAAATTTTATCAATGCCTGATCATAAAGCTGATTCTGTGAAAATCACACACATCTAGAGAAAACTGTAAATGTATTATTTTTAATCCTTACTCAAGGATTGAGGATATTTTTTCCATTGATTTTTCTCAGAGAGACTAGAAGGGAGGGGTGAGGCGGCCAGAGAGGAAGAAACACTTTGATGTGAGAGAGACATATTAATTGGTTGTCTCCTACACCTCCCCCACCCCCCCACCCCCCAACCAGGGCTGGGGATAGAACTTGCAAACTAGGCACTGACCCTTGACCAGGAATTAAACCCATAATCCTCCAGTGCACAAGCTGACACTCTAATCACTGAACTATGCTAACCAGGGCAAAAACTGTAAAGTTATTAATAAAATTCTTACACACAAAGTAGAATTTACTAAAAATAAGTCCTTTTTCTTTCATATAAAGACTAGAGGCCTGGTGCACAAAATTCATGCATTCAGAAGAGGGGGGGGGTCCCTCAGCCCAGCCTGTGCTCTCTCACAGTCCAGGAGCCCTTGGGGGATGTCTGACTGACAGCTTAGGCCAGCTCCCATTTTTAGCACTGCCGTGGAGGCAGGAGAGTCTCCTGCGCTCACCAGCCATGAGCCTGGCTTCTGGCTGAGTGGTGCTCTCCCTGTGGGAGCACCCTGACTACCAGGGGGCATCTCCTGCATTGAGTGCCTGCCCCCTGGTGGTCAGTGCACATCTTAGAGACCATTCTGCCATTCAGTCGATGTGTATATTAGCCTTTTATTATATAGAATGTTCAGCCTATGGATGCTCTGAATTATTTATTTACTGACTGGCTTTTCCTAGATATGGAAGCTGCTTGCATTCTATCTTAATATAGGAAGAAAGCCACTTAAGGAAGGAGTTACTTACAAAACTTTCCAACACAATGTCCCAGTGGCATAATGATTGGGAAATTAAAATAAATGTCTTGATTTTGTTCTCAGTTTTGAACAGCCAAAGAAGGCAGGCCTTCAGAAAATCAATATGTCCACACTCTATGGAGTCCTACAGGAGCCACTTTTTCTAAGTTATTCCCAAAATAAATAGAAAACCAAGGTGATTCTGTCACAAGATGGTAAGTATACAATAATCATGAAGAGAAAATTCTGTTACTCCAAAAAGAATGATAACTACAAACTCTTAATTTAAATCAATTGATAAAAACTCCAAGTGGAGAAATACAAATCACATATTTGTCAAGATACTAGGAAAGTTTTATCCTCAGCATTAAATAAACAATTTTTCAACATCCAAGAAAACAGCATTCAAATAAATACAGCTATAGAAAAAGATAAGAGGATACAAACCCTCTTTCTCAAAAAACTATTGGCCCAGAAAAGAACTCACTACAGACTGATTCATTTGCCTCTCAGCATAACCATTATGGCTTGTCACAGTTTAGGTTCTTACAAGGGTATTTCTTGGATCACACGACCTCACACATCTAGAGGAAATAATGAACAACATAGACTGGTGAACAAAAATAGACCCAGAGAAAGAGAAGCAGCGATCAGACTCTCAAACCTCAGAAGGAAAGTAGGGGAGGGTGGGGGTAAAGGGAAGAGATCAACCAAAGGACTTGTGTGCACGCACATGGGCCTAGCCAGTGGCCATGGACAACAGGGGGGTGGGAGAATATGTAGGGAGGGGTTTGGGATGGGAATGGGGGATAAGGACAATTATGTGATACCATAATCAAAAAAATTAAAAAAAAACCTGGTAAATAATTACCTATTTTAAATCTAAAAAAAATATGTAAAAGCCTTGGAAGTTTATGAAATATTTAGAATAGTGTTTAACAGCTTTATATATATATATATTATTTTTATGTTACAGGTTACTATTTTACCTTATTTATTCATGTATTCTTTTAACATACTTTAAAAGCTATGTTGGTACTTGCATGCTAATTCCATTATTTCTGTCATTTTTGGTTTTATTTTTCATTAATTATTTTTCTTATGCTTATGACTTTACACATTCTTGCTTCTTTGCATATTCTTTCTGAATGGCTGATAACATGGAAGACATCATGTTGTTGAAGTTCTTTACTGTGTTGTTCCAGCAGGCAGTTAATTTAGCTGTGATTCAGCAAGATCCTCTCAGGGCTTCTTTATGAGCTTTGCTAGAATCCATGCAGCACAGCCTTTATGCTAGGACTATAAATCACCGTGCTGCTAAGGTGTAACCTTTTGGGGTCTCTATTGACTGCCCAAGTGTATTAAATAAGGTCTTGCCAATGTGACTGGGTAGAATTAAGATGGCCCCGAGCACTGTGTGAGCTCTGGCCATGGTTTTCAGCTCACAGATTCTTTGTAGTTCTTTCCTGAGTAGATTTTCTTCTCTTGGCCTCATGAAGTGTCCTGCAGACATGCAACTTAGTATTCAACAACTAATCAAGAAAACCTCTGTATACAGTTCCTAGGCCATTCCTCTTCAGTTTTCTTCTCTCCATGAGCATGACCTAGAAATTCTACCTACATCAATGCTCCTAAATTCTACTGGTGTCCCCTCCATTGAGGGAAGCTGCTGGGATTTGGCTGAGCTCCACCTGTGCCAGTTATGGCAATCATGGCCCTCATGTCACGTTCCCTATCTACACAATCACCGTTTTAACGACCTTTCGTCTTAAATTCAAATTTATATCTTTGTCCATATTTTTAGCTATTCACGTTGGGAAAGATATTCTGTTAATAGTAAACTATCACTTTTTAAAATTCTTTTTCAGAAGTTCTGAGAAATTTTATTTTTTAATCATAATTAGATATTGTTATATACTTTCTCTAAAAATCTTATATGCAAATTTGGGATTCAAGTCACTAATACAATCGAATGCAGTTAATTCAATAAAGTCAACTGAAATATATATCTTCATGAGTCAGTTTTAGAAAATGGTTAAGTTTTATATTAGAGATCAAACAGCATAACAATAATCTAAATGTCCAACAACAGACTAAATAAATCAAGGAACATAAATATCATAAAATACTGCTGAGTAACTTAAAAAAAATCACATTTTCTAGTGAGAAAGCAGAATATAAAACTATGTATTATATGATAAAGATGTTTGGAGGAGTAGAAAACTAAGATATAAGGAAAGCAAAATGTGAAGTATCACTTTGATGTTTATATTTTTATTTATAGATTTTTTGCAAAATCTATATTATATATAAAATATTTATATCTGAAAAAATTTAACTATGTTAATCTGACATTTATAATGGTAATATAACATATATGTGTGTGTGTGTGTGTGTACACACACACACACACATATATATACATTGAACTTTTCTTCTATCCTTGTTTGTATATCTGCCTTTCCTATTCTACTTTAGTTTTCTGAGTCCCTGTTCTCTTTCTGTGATTTCATGATTGCCATATAGTGATATTTCCCAAATTTCAATGTTTACCCCTCTCCTTACCTGTTTTCTCAGAATCCTGGGCACACATTTTTACAAAAATATGCAGTGGCTCTATATTCTGCTATTGTCTCCTTTTCAACTTAAAGCCATTTTTCAAGTTGTTCCTTTTCCATGAAGTCTTTGCAGAGACTTGCAACCTACCTTGATCACTTCTTTGATCTTGGAGTGCCTACAAATAGCACTAGGAATTTTGACATTTTGCTTTTTTTCTTCTAATTAGTAAAATATGCCTTAGTTCTTTTTCAAATTGACTTTTTAGTCCTTGAAATCAGTAGCAATTACATTAAAACATTATCTAACAGAGTTCTTAAGAGAGTTTACCATTTAGTAGTTACTTGAACAAATTGCTGGCTAGATGATTTACCATGTCATTCACTAAATTCAGTTAGATTATACAGTATTTTTGGTGTATGCCATTACATGTAGTGCAGAAACTCAGAAGTAAGAACTTGATTAAAGGTACTTGAAATTATATACATACATTTTTGTATTCTTAATGTTTCCTCTTTACCAAAACATTTCTACCAGCCTCTGATTTCCTTTAATTGTACTTAATTCTACCATAGAAACAGCAATAATCTTAAATAAGCAAACAAAAAGAATGCACAATATACCAGTCAACATTACAATATGGGAATGACTGCTGTTCCTTAGATACATCTGTCAGCAGTTATATAAGATATACATGTAAATGGGCATAGAGTACCGATTTTCAACTTCTGACACATGCTGGAATCACCTAGAGAGGTTTAACCACAGAGACCTCCATTTAATATGAATGGCATATGGCCTGGGAACAAGATGTTTACATTTAGCCAGACAATTCTCACAAGCGATTAGGAAGAACCACCACCGGTCAGAGGCTATGCTCCCCTCAGCACACACTCCCATCCACTGTCTCTCACTGCTTTGCTTTAGGAACATGCTGCCTGCTTGGAGATTTAAGGCCATTCACCTAAGCATTCCTTTGCTGTCACCAGTGGCACCTTTTGTACATATATACAAATACAGGTAACGGGATGCTATTTTGAAAACTATTTTCTGGAAAAAATATTTCTATAATTTCAGTAGGCAGTAATAGTATTCACATGCATAAGAAATGAGGTAATAAATATCATCATGACAAGAAGAGAAGGAGGGGATGGGAAAGAAAATCTATAACCCTATTAACAATAAAGGAGAGTTACAGTTTCCGTTATATGTACCTGATTGATGGTATCCAGATCATCAATGAAGCTATTTACTTCTGATAGAAGCATAGATATTATAGATTTTCTCAACAAGCTGCAACTTCCCAGAGTTACCAGAGTCTGAGACACAGAATGCTGTACCTGAAACTGAAGATAAAAAAATGAATAGGTTTCTACTTTTTATCAATCAGGTCAAAATAGATTTAGTGGACCTTTTCTAAGACTTCACTCCTGAGCTCCATGCTGTGGGGAGTACAAAAAGTGTTGATGTAATTCTAGGTGAGTCTCAAGCACAATTATGAAATAGATAAATAATAATATGAGTAATGAAATTTTATATAACAGTTCATATTTTAATTGTATGAAAAGATGAAAAAAATAAAATTTTAGCTGAAGTATCAAGATGATGTAACCATTTAGATGATAGACTACATACAAGAAGAAAATGGAGATGACAAAGACACCTAAGCCTATAGCCACTAGATGGATAGATAAATATAGACAGATAGAAAAAAAGGGTGAAAGAGAGAAGTTTGCAGATGATGTTGGGAAGAGCTACTGGTATAGTTTGAGTCCCACTTCTATGTGGAGACACTTCTCTAGCCTTTACAAGTCAAAATCAAAGCACTTCAGAGTGAGGAGAAAATAATGAGGGCTCTAAATGGTCAGCCAGAGGCCAAAACATACTTGCCACTAATAAAATTAAAAGGGAAATTGGAGACAATAAACTATTTCACATATAGTTATTAGAAGAAAGGCCATTTGATTATTAATCACATTAAATAAGATGTATATAACTCACAGCTGGAAATTCATTCAATATATCCTTTAACATATCTGGGAGGAAGGAAACTTCAAGGAGAATCTTAAAACCCAGAAACAGCAGCTACTTTGTGATTGTTCTATATAAGCTTAAAAGCATATTATGGAGACATTGCTTTTATATATAAAATGACTTATTTATTTAATGTTAAATGCCATATGAAACATATCACTCATATTCTTTAAGGTGAACACCTAATATAGTAGATATTTCTCAAAACAACATTTTTTAACGCTCATCCTACGATATGTTTTTATTGATTTTAGCGATAGAGAAACATGGATGTGAGACAGAAACACTGATGAGTTGCCTCCCACATGTGTTGCACCAGGGATCAAAACTGCAACCTAGGTATGTGCCCTGACCAGGAATTGAACTGCCACCTTTTAATGTACGAGACAGCGCTGCAACTAACTGAGCCACTTGGCCAGGGCTCAAATTGACAATTTAAAGATATATTTTAACTTTAAAATTCAGTCAATATAAAGTTAATGGATTATAGAGTTCAAAAGCAATTTTATTATTATTCTGGGCATACATAACTAGCTATTAATAATAGTTTTCTAAATCAACTTAATCATAAAAACACATCAATATGTTACCATAGAAGTCTAGTTACTTATCTTGTTATTTCTTAAATACATAATTGGTTCAGACACCCTCTGTAATATTCCAGTATGACTTATTATTTTCTTTGCCCCTGAAAAGAAAGGATACTCTCATCTAAGCTCTAAAAACCTTCTGTTGGGTATTTCGCTACCGCTTTAAATGTTTACTTATCTCCTTTCTCAGTATTTAATTCTTTGTGGCAGGGGTGGGGAACCCCCATCACCTGAACCAAAAAGGCCCCCAAAATGATTCGGTCTGGCCCTGCCAGGGCATTAGGAGTGAGTTAATGAAATGTTTGACCAGATATAGCAGGCTAATTTTAAGTTGACAACTTTGTATGGCCCTTGAATAATGTTATAAATACCCAAAATGGCCCTTGGCAGAAAAAAGGTTTCCCACCCCTGCTTTGTGGGGTAACGTAAAGTGAAGAAAAAGTTGGAGTGCTAACAGTAAAGTAAGAGGGACTTTAGTAAATAAGAGATTTGCAGACTCAGAAGCACAACATTGTCTGAGTCAAACCCAGCTCCACTACTTATTAACTTTACTAATAACTTAAGCTGTTATGACTTAGTTTGCAAACTAGTGATGTGATAGCACCTGCTTCCTAAAATTATTGTGCTTATTTAGATAGACAATAAAAATGGTTAACATAGTGCCAGGCACCTAGTAAGTGCTCACTAAGTGTTCAAAGTTATTATAATGTAGAACTTGAGGCCCGAAATTCACAGCCCAGCCTGTACCATCTCCATCTGGTATCCCTCTCACAATCCAGGACTGCTGGCTCCCAACCTCATTTGCCTGCCTGTCTGATTGCCCCTAACTGCTTCTGCCTGCCAGCCTGATGACCCCTAACCACTCCCCTGCAGGACTGCTTGCCCCCCAACTGCCCTTCCCTACTGGACCAGTCACCCCTAACTGTCCTCCCTTGTCAACCTGGTTGCCCCTAATTGCCCCTAACTGCCCTCCTCTGAAGGCCTGGTCGCATATAACTGCCCTCCCCTGCTGGCCTGGTTCCCTATAACTGCCCTCCTCTGCTGGCCAGTCACCCCTAACTGCCCTTCCCTGGAGGCCTGGTCACCCTTAACTGCCCTCCTCTGCAGGCCTGGGTCCTCCCCAACTGCCCTCCCCTCTGGCCTAGTCACCCTCAAGTGCTCTCCCGTGCTGGCCTGATTCCCCTTCCTCCAGCTGTCCTCTCCTGCGTGCCATCTTGTGATGGCCATCTTGTGTCCACATGGGAGCGACCATCTTGTGTCTTGGAGTGATGGTCAATTTGCATATTACCCCTTTATTAGATAGGATGATAATATAAAAGTATTGAAGGTTATATAAGGTTAATTCACTGATCCTTGAAAAGTTAAAACCTAATTTCTAGAGTAATAGTAGAGGATACTGTTGAGACCTAAATGTCACCGGAGAGTTTTCCATACTACAGGTATGAACTATTGTCTCCCCAATATGCCTGAAGTTCATATGAGGGCAAAGCAGTGAGTATATAACCATTAGGTAATTAAATTTGTGTACACTATTATAAAAATGGCATATCTTCTCTTCTTCTTTACATCTTAATTGACACTGTTCTTTTGTAAATATGGCAGAACTTTTTGAGACAAGCTAACAAGGAGGCCAGGGCTGACAATGCCATTATAGGCCAGGCTACCACAGTGGAAACCATGGAAAGCTCACTCAACACTGATGCCATCTTTATCTATTCTTGCACATCTTCCTGGGGTATTAGTATGTTCCTTCTGCACCCAATTTGTTGAGAGTTGTTATAATGAAAGGGTGTTATGTTGACAAATGTCTTTCCTGCATATATTGAGATAGTCATATGTATTTTATCTTCAGTTCTTTATATGGCGCATCATATTTATTGAACCATTCTTGTATTCCAGAAACAAATTGCCCTTGATCATGGTGTATGATCCTTTTAATATGCTGTTGAGTTTGGTTTGATAATATTTTGTTGATAATATTTACAAATATAATTATCAGGGATATTGGCCTATAGTTACTTTTCTTGTAGTGTCCTTGTCTGACTTTGGTAGCCGAGTAATGCTGGCCTCATATATTGAGTTTAAGAGTGTTCTTTCCTCTTCAATTTTTGGGAATATTTTTGTTTAAATATTTGGTAATATTCACCATGTAAACCATTACAAAAATCACTTTTGAGGAAAACATTTCCAATTTAGTTCTTGGGAAAACCCACAGATGAAATTTTGACAAACTTGTACCAATACTAAAAAGTGCCAAATAAACTTGAAAATAAGCCACCATCTTTTAAACAATAATAATAAGTTTGGATCTCCTAAAAGCAACTGAAACTGAGAAGTAAAAACTAATTTAATGACAAAAATAGCAAATTAGAAGTAAAGGGAACGGTAGTAAGTTGGAAAGAGATATAAAGAAATCATTCAGAATGTAAAAAAAGAGAATGTGTAAACATGAATAGAGATTAACAAGAAGGTGTTATATGTTTATATAGGTTTCTTTTTGTTATCGAGAGAGACATCTAGAGAAGAAACAACATAGGGAAATATAAAAGAAGAAAGTTTTCCAGGCATAACAACAAGAATTCACAGGTAAGGAAGGAAGCATAATATATACCAACAGAAAAGAGCAATTAGAATGACACATAATTCCTCAACAGCAAGAATAAAAGCCACAATAAGCCTTTGGCACACTGTCCTTAATTTAGAGAAAATAAATTAATCTATAACTGTGTGCTAGGCACAAGTATATGAATCCATAATTTTGTTCTTGAAGAACAAAAGAAACGGGACATTTTTAATGAATAAAACAGTAAGTAGTTTAATACTTATTCAATGGTACTCAAGGGAACTCTAAAGGGTGGACTTTAACAAAAGGGGAAATTATTCCTAGAGTCTTTTATTTGGTGTCTGCTTCCCTTTTCTGTGACAATTTCTTTTAAAGTTTCTTTAGACCTACTTTTATATTTCATTATAATCTGCACCAAAAGAAAGCATAACCTGATACTAGCACTTGTTGGCTGTGTTAGTAAAACTACAGAGTGCTCAGAGAAGAAAGATAAAAACATGGGGGCAAAATAAATAAGGTTTATGGTCTCAGAAAGCTCATAATAAAAGCAAACTTAAATAATTCATGGAAGAAATAAAGAAAGTAAGAAAAGCAGGGACACATAAAAGTTAGATATTGTGAAAATAACAAGTTCTTGAACAAATGAATCAGAATAAATCATCAAAGTAAATAAATCTTTCTAGAATGAACAAAAGATCAGATATGGGAAACAGGACTTCAGTTTTCAAACAAAATCAATACACTGAAACCAAGACATATCTAGGAAACATTAAGTTCCAAATAAAAGATAAAGGCTCTTTGTATTTTCTAAGGCATTAACTGGTAGATCTCTTTAAAAGAGAAAAACTACTACCCAAATTCTAATTCTACAGCTTCACTTAAAAGTATATCCCACATCATAAGTTAATATACTCATTGGAGGCAAAAAGGGCAAAGTGATGGAAACTTTGGATATAAAGAACTTGGGATGCTCACTGGTTAATTAAAATATCCACAATAAACTGAATTAAAAAAGATTAAGTAGTTAATACCAAAAAATAATACTTATGCTCATTAGAATTCTGGTCAGATAATGACTTTTCTAAGTTTTGAGCAATAACATGAGTAAAACAAACAAGTTCACATATAAAAAGTTTTAAGTATAGTAACTAAAAGTGACAAAACTTGTGAGGAAAAATCTATTAGATCTGACAAAAAAGAGTTAATGGGGCTAGTAAAATATGCTTAAAGTGTTAAAACATCATTGAGCACTTAAAATAGGTAATTCACAGAGAAGTAAATATAAATAGTAATTGAATATTTGAGAAAAGAGTTCAACACCTAAAAATAGTCAAATTAAAACAAAGAACATAATATTTAAACACTGTGAGGGAATGGGAATGAAAATACTGTGTGTGTGTGTGTGTGTGTGTGTGTGTGTGTGTGTGTGTATATATAAATTGTATATTTTTAAAAAGCTAAATATCCAGCAACATAGGAAATAGGATGTACATCTATTATATATAGCAAACATTACAATGTGTATAACATAAAATACTTCTATCATAATACAGGTAAACGTTAAAAAACAACAAGTGATTAGTTTTTGTTTTGTTTTTAAAGTAAGGGGATCAAAGTGTATTTGTTGAGATCAGGCAGAATTTAAGTTTCTAGAAAAGAATTGTAAAAATTAATTTGACTTCATTTTAGAGTTGTGTTGATGTTGATATTTCTGTTTTAAAAGCCCAAGAAAACATGAATTCAAGAAACTAGACTAATATACAGGGTGGACAAAAGTGGGCTTTATAGTTGTTCACAAGGAAAATAATACAAGAATAAACTCTGTTTCGTGTGCTTACAACTGTAAACCTATTTTGCCCCACCCTGTAAATGTAACTCAAATACTGTTGTAGCACTAATGGAACATGTGATTTTTTTTCTGCAGGAGTATAGTGACTGCATAATTAATTGTAAGGTCTTTTCGTTGCAGACTATAACTTGTATACATAAAAGTGCTTTGTTATAAAACCACACACTCACACACAAGCATTAACATTTTAACAAACAGAAAAGAAACACTTAGGTAATAAGTACCACTCCCAGATAAAAAAATGAAACTTGGCTAGCACCCCTCCCCCTCTCCACAGATAAACCCTTTCTTGGTCTTTCATGCTAATCGGTCCCTTTTTTGAAATTATACCGGACAAGAAAAGAAAATTACAGGCCAGTATCCCTGATGAACACAGATGCAAAAATCCTCAACAAAATGTTAGCAAAACAAATTCAACAATACATTAAAAGGATCATACATCATGATCAAGGTGGATTTATTCCAGGGATGCAAGATTGATTCAACATCTGCAAATCAATTAATTTGATATGTCACATTTACAAAATGAAGGATAAAGACTAAATGATCATCTGAATAGATGCAGAAAAATTCAACACCCCATTTATGAGAAAAACTTTCAACAAAGTGGGTGTAAGGGAGCAAACCTCAAGATAGTAATGGCCATATATAACAAACCCACAGCTAACATCGTATTTGTGAAAAGCTTTTCCTCTAAGATCAGAAACAAGACAGGGAAGCCCATAATCACACATTTGTTCAAAGTATTCATTAGAGCAGTTAGACAAGAAAAATAAGGAAAAGGCAACCGATATGGTCACGATTTGCATATGATATGATGCTATATGTAGAAAACCCTAAATACTTCACCAAAAAAATGTTACAGCTAATTAATTCAAGAAACTTGCAGAATGCTGAATCCATATATAGAAATCTGTCACATTTCTATACACTAAAAAGCTCCCAGAAATATAAATTAAGAAAATTTATAATTGCATCAAAAAATGTCTAGGGAAATATTTAATCAAGGAGGTGAGAAATCTGTATACTATAAATTTTAAGACATTAATAAAAGGAATTGAAGACACAAATAAATGGATAGTCTATACTCACTGATTGGAAGAATTAATATGGTTAAAATGTCCATACTACCTAAGCCAATTAATAGGTTCAATTCAATCCCCACCTTGTCAAAATTCTAAAGTATTTTATAGAGAAATAGAAACAATTCTAAAATTGTATGGAACTACAAGAGACCCCCAAAAATCAAAAAAATATTGAAAAAAAGAGAACAAAGCTGGATTCATCACATTCCCTGATTTCAAAATGTAACCCAAAGTTATAGTAATCTAAATAGACACATAGATCAGTGGAACAGAATAGAGAGCCCAGAAATACTAGTGAACTGGTCAATTAATTTATGCCAAGAATATTCAATAAGGAAAAGATAGACTATTCAATAAATAGTGCTGAGAAAACTGGACAGCCACTTGGGAAAGAGTGACACTGGGCCACTATATTATACCACGCACAAAAATCAACTATGGGTTAACAACTTGAATATAAGACTTGAAACCATAAAGGTCCTAATAGAACACATAAGTAGTAAGTTCCTTGACATCAGTTCTGGCAATGATTTTTTTTCAGGTGTAACACCTAAAGAAAAGGCAATGAAAGCAAAAATAAAGTGGGACTAAAACAAAATGCTTTTGCATAGCAAAAAAGCTATCAACAAAATGAAAAGGCAACCTACTCAATGGAGGAAATATTTCCAAGTCATATATTTATCTGATAAGGAACTATTATCCAAAATATATGAAGAACTCACACCTCAAAAACAATAACAAAAAACAATTCAATTAAAAATAGGCAGAAAATATGAATAAACATTTTTTTCAAAGAAGATATACAGAAGGCCAACAGGAACATGAAAAGACAGTCCTCATCACTAATCATCAGGGAAATGCAATCAAAGCCACAGTAAGATATCACCTCACTCATGTTAAAATGATGGTCAACAAAAAGACAAGAAAAACCAAGGGTTGGCAACGATGTGAAGAAAGGGAACCCTTTAGCACTGTTGCTGGGAATGTAAGTTGGTAGAGCCACTATGGAAAACAGTATGGAGGTTTTTCAAAAACAATAATTTCAAAAGGAGCTACCATAAGATCCACCAGATCCACCACTTCTGGGTATTTGTCCAAGGAAAACAAAAACACCATTCGAAAACATATATGTATGTTCATAGCAACATTACTCACAATAGCCAAGATATGAAAACAACCTAAGTGTCCATCAATGGATGAATGGATAAATAAAGCAAATGATAACCCACACAGTAAGATTATTTAACCATAAAACTGAAAGTATGAGAGGAAAAGTTAAATACCAATTGTAGCTACAAAGAGCTGGCAGAAAGAAAATAATTTCTCATGTAGTTTTGATCAGAAAAATATGATCAAATGACCTGCAATATTTAAAATCACATAATACTCAAAATCAGACAACATCAGATCTGGTCTAAAGGAGGAGGAACTCAGGCTACAAGGATGGCTCCTTTGATCATCAAGCTTCTGTATATTCTGATAACATGATGCTGGGAAGAATCAGGACCCAAGAGCCCAGCACAGTGTCAGAATTGATGGCCTCAGGAGAATGTTCTGAAGAAGCTGTGGGCCAGCTTTTGAGGAGAGCCAAGAGACAGAAAAGACAAAGGAGAAGAGGAGAGCTGGGCTTTTGTTGGTTGCCTCTCTCATTGACACTTTGGGGAACATACCTAGCTGTCAGTGCTGAAAAATGAGACTGGTAAGTAGCTAAGCAATACTGGGCCAAGGACAATTTCCTGATGTTATGCTAAACAATATTAGTACAAAGACTTCTTTTCTATCCCTGTATTTAAAAATCCTAGGACTGGGAATTTAAAAACATAGCTACTTCCAACAGAAAATACTAGCTCCCAGAAGAAAAAAATTGCGGTCAATCAAAATAAATTGCTTGTTAATAACACTTGCTTCAGGATCCTCATCTAGCTATGCCCATCAATCCAAAGTTATTGCATTAGATTCTTGCCAGTCCCAATCAGTTTGACCCTTGGCAAGACCCACCTGAAAATCATTGGGCTCAGGCCCTAAAATTCTATAAATAGCCTTCCTGAATGTTTCCATTTGTAAATGCCACTACAATTGTGCCAAAGGGCTGTTCTATAAACTTTGCTTTGCTTAATCAATAGTTTTTTTCCTGGTGATCTTTTGGAGGATTGAGAATCAAAGCCCATGTGGTTTGCCTTGGCACCACTGTGTGAAAGTATCCAAGGACTAAGAAATATAAAGGCTAGCTACCTTTTGCTGTACCCTTCCAGTGGTCAGCAAATTCATTAGTCAACAGAGACAAATCTCAACAGTACAACCATTGAAATTTCTTTTGAGAGCCAAATTTTTTAAGCTTAAACTTATTCTAATGCCACTTCTTCAAAACAGACTCGCCCAGGCCATGATATTTTGTGGAAGAGCCACACTCAAGGGGCCAAAGAGCCGCATGTGGCTCTAGAGCCACAGTTTGCTGACGATGGCCCTAGGCAAAGTATCAGATGTTTACCTTGCTCCCAAACCCAACCTCCACTCCAGGGAGTTAAACTGTATCACTGCTAGATAACTGGACTGGAGAGTAGTTCATTTCCTCTTCTGACTCCAAGTGAAATTAAGAACAGTGAGATTGACACAATTTCCTGCAGAACCTATGCATATATAGTTTAGTAAATCCTTTCATTTTCACCTTCAAAAGTTCTACCTGCTTGCTCAGCCAGTATGGCTCAGTGTTTGGGTGTTGACCCATGCACTGAGAGGTTGCCAGTTAGATTCCTGGTCCAGCACATGTCAGGGTTTGGGACCTAGTCTCAGTAGGGACCTGCAGGAGGCAGACAATTGATGTTTTTCTCTCATCAATGTTTCTATCTCTCACTCCCTCTCTTTTCAACTCTCTAAAAATCAATAAAAACATGTGGGTTTTTTTAAGTTCTACCTGCTTAATCTTTTTCTCATCTAAATTAAAACATTAATATTCACTGAACCATATGATTTGTGTAATCAAAATAAATATTTAGAATTTGCATATTTAAGCTTTAGATAATTAAGAAATATAGGAAATGCTTCTTTGTGGATTCCCCAAAGAATATTTATCCATATGGGTTCACAACAGCTGTTACATATTCCAATTGAGCTTTTTAGGAAGCATATACTTAGGGAACACTAAACTAAAGAAAAGATTTAATCAATGTGCTTTAGCTATAAATCCACAGCAAAAGATTATCATTATTTAAGTACCTTCTTTTGAACAGAAATAAGATATATTTCCACACACATATCTCAGGATCCTAAACTAAATACTGTGAGTTTATTAATTGCCTAGGAAAAGATCTTAGAAACCAAGTACATACATCCAAATAATTATTTTGAGAGTCTCAAATTAGCACAAAAAAAAGATGAGTGCATATCTTTGCTTGCATATACATACTAATTTTAAAATACTACAAACTATAGAAATAATCTCTAAAAGCATAGTATTATGTGAGATATGAAACTGAAAGCAACCAATGAACAAAAGAGAAAAACAAGCAAACAAAAACTCATAGACACAGACAATAGTACGGTGTTTACCAGAGGGGGAAAGTGGGTGGGAGGTAGTAAAGGGTAAAGGGGATCAAATATATGAGGAAGGAAGAAGGTTTGACTTTGGGTGATGGGCACACAATGCAAGATATAGATGATATATCAAAGAACTCTACACTTGAAACCTATATAATCTTTTTTCTCATTTTTATTAAGGTATTATATGTGTACATACCTTATTAACCAATATCACCCCAATAAATTTAATCTGATTCAAGGAACTGTTTTCTTAAGTATATGTCAGACAAACAAACAGACATGTATGCTTAAAAAAATTTGTTTTTCAATACTAGAGATGCATCTATAAACAAAAGAATGATGATTCATATCTATTTACACAACTTTAATAAATTGCTAAAAGAAAATTAGAGTACAACTGAGCTTTAATTAAATACCCTTGAATATCCAATCATGCAATCAACTTCAATAAAAGCAGTTGTGATTTTAAGTAGATTGATTTTTTCCTTCTCTTCCTGCTCACAGCAAGAGATCTAATCAAGAAGATACATTTATATGCATTAATTTGGAGACAGACAATGGATTCTTACAATATAAAAAGAAACCATTTGCAATATCCAAATATAAATAAGGATAGATACTGCTGCTTGTGTACCAGAAAAAAATTATTACATTTGTGGACAAGTCTATATTTTGTAACCTATTTATATATTAACCTTTGATTATTAAAAATGCAGTGTCTATGACATGTATGTTCCATTTAATAGCAGTGATATCCTATTAATAGAGCTAAGTACTGAAAAGGCCCCTAAAGCCTGTTTTAATTAATTTTTACATATCTGTATATAAAATATGCAAATAGACTGAATGGCAGAACAGAACAACCGGTCGCTATGATGGGCGTTGACCACCAGGGTGCGCACATGGAACATGACAGGTATGGGCCACAGCAGGATGTTAGAGCAAATAAGTGGGGGCCCCAGACCAAGGTGGGGCGCCATTTGCTGTCATTGGGATGAGCCTTTGATGGTTACTGAAAATTCTTTGCTCCCGTGTGCCACGGTCCTGGCTGGCACTCATACCTGCTGCTGGTCCCAGCCCTGCTCACATCTGCAGCTGGCGCCACTACCCAGCGCCAGTCCCGATCGCTCAGCACCATCATTGGGTGCAAGCAGTGGCTGCCAGCCCCAGTCACCTGAGGGCTTCTCCACCTGCTCCTGAGGGGTGATCAAAACAGCAGCCACTGCTCACACCCACTGATGGCCCTGGCTGTGCTCATACCCACTGCTGGCGTTGGCTCCAATCACTCTGCACCATCAGCATGTGGGAGTGGCAGTGGTGGGAGCAGGGCTGCGGGAAGAGGGGCCGGGTGAGGATGTAGAGGATGAGCCAAGACCTGCTCCTGTGCCCACCTCAGCCTTGTGGCCCATAGTTCCTTTCAAGGTTCATGAATTCGTGCACTGGGCCCCTAGTTATAAAAATAACAGCCCAGGGCAGCGATTTTCAACTGATGTACTGCAAGAATTTTTAAAGTATACAATACCTGACTATTTAGTCTGGGACACTGACTTTTCCCTTTTTCCCTTAAATTGTCAAATTAAAAAATGACAGCTATGTGTGGCTCTATTGGCTGGGCATCATCCAGTGCACAAAAAGGTTGGCCAGTTCAATTCCAGATCAGGGTACATGCATGCCAGCATTGTGACTTATTCCCTTGTTGGGGACATGAAAGAGGCAGCCCATCCATGTTTTGCTGTCATGTGATGATTCTTTCTTTCCCTCCTCCCCCTTTCTCTTTCTCTAAAAATTAATAAAAAAATCTCCTTCAAAAAATGGCAGCAGCCAACACGACAATACTCATTTGGTGTGTATGAATTAAAATTGTATGTACTTTTTGGTCAGACTGGCAAAAATGTATTTTTGATGTGCCACTGAATTTTAGCAATTACTTTATGTGTGCTATGAGATGAAAAGGGTTGAAAATGGCTAGCTTAGGGGCTCAGTTTTAGCTTGAGATTAACACTGATACTAAAACAAATACTTGTGAAATGTATTGCCTAACTTGCCTTTTCCTTTTATCCCCGGGCACCAGGCAGCTGGCTTCTTTGCCTCCGGTGAAGCTCATGTACAGTTTTATCTCTACGATCAGACTCTTAAAGATGCTTTCACTGGTAGCCGCTGGCCTACGGATCAGTTTATAACCATGGTGAACTGGGACAAATTGCTCCTATTCCCTTTTTCCAGGACATTTACCATTCTGAGGCCAGTGCAAAACTGCCCGAGTCCCCAGCAGGTGGCCTGGAAGGAGATTGAGAGATCCATTCAAGTGTTAACTACAGATTTTTGCTGCTTTGCGATAGAAATTGCTAGACCATCTGCCAAGTACACCTCTATACTCATTAAAACGGTCTTGTCATGTCTCTTCTCACCTGGGGAGATTCGATAGGCATTAATGAAACCCCACATCTGATAGTGGGCAACATATACAAGCCAGACCCGCTCAGCACGCATTGATTTAGCTCACTTTAACTTGCATTCACTTAGGCATGCCCATCAACGTAGGTCTTATATTTTCTAGTGTTGCCAATTGCACATGCTATCAAGGGATTCTTTCCTTTTCCTTTTTTTTTTCTTTGCAGCACAGACTGTAAAGGAAGCTGAAAATCTCATTGTGTCATATAACTAGAGCTGCCAGACTCAGCAAATTAAAATACAGGAAACAGAATTAATTCGAATTTCAGATAAACAATGAATAATTTCTTGGTATAAGCATGCCCCAAATAATATATTTCGCTTGGAAACTCTCATGCAACATGGTTATTTGAATTTGATAAAATATATCTAAGCTCTGCCTAATACCAACCAGTTAGCAGGCCAGTTTGACTGATGGAAAGACTAGTGGAGAAGATGTGAAAAGATGGGCTTCTCAACCTCTATGCACTCCAGTATCCATACTTATAAAATGGAGAGAATGAAACTTTTCCTGCCAACAGGGTTAAGAATCAATTAAGTGACCAGAAGTTAAATGATTCTAAAAACTAAATATAAGACAACCTTATCCAGGAGTTATTATTAATCTGTACATTTTCAATAAAGGAAGTTGGCTTGTTGCCTTTTCAAATAGAAATCAAAACCTCTCTCTTTCAAAATAAAAATATCACATTCATTGCTCAGACTACTTCTGTCTGTTTCTACCCAAACCACTGCACTTAACTATTATTGTAAAGGTTACAAGTGACTTCTTAAATAAGCTAATTAAATCCTAATTCTGTATTGTTCATTACTTAACTCTGTGCTTAGTTCACTGTACTTATTACAACATGTAATAGTTGTTTTACACATCCACCAGCATTTAATCTACCAGGCATACCTGAGATCTTCAATAGCTATGTTGAGTAAGTAAACAAAGGTCACTTATCAGTCCTCATCTAGTTTGTCCTCCTGGTAGACACTGATGGCCATGCAGATGCCCGTTCAATGAAGCAATTGTCACAGCTGCTAGGAGAGCTGTTAGCAGATAGCATTCAGCTGCCAGCTATTGCTTCAGCTCCACAGAGAGACCTCACTCAAATTCATGTCCATGTTCCACCGGAAGTATAATGACCTGGCTTTTGGGCCCATCCCAGGACAGCTCTAAAGGACCATTCTAGCTCCAGAGCTCTCTTGGGGGTCAACCAAGCTTGCTGTTGGACTCCATTTCTCCTGCTTATCCTCCTTCCAATCCTTGTCTTCCACAGATGTGAATCCCAAGGACTCCTGGATAAACATCCTGCACATCACACCTCTTCCTGGGATCTGCTTCCCAGGGAATTTAGCCTGAGAGATTTTCACAATGTTCAGGAGTAAACTGCCTCTGAAGCAACCTCCTTGCAGGGTTCCTTTGCCGGTTCTCTTCTTTCCTCCTACACACGTAAAGATGCTAGACTGACCCAGAACCAGCCCTGCTCCTCTTTTTCCCCCACAACACTCTATTTTACTTTATTTAAACAACTTCTATATTTCTTGATGTTAAAGGTTCCCACACTGATCTCTCATCCACATTTCTCTTCTGAGTTTCACATTTGTAAAACCAACAGTTCATCTGAATGGCACCCCATTTGGTGCCACCATCGGAAGGCAGGAACCCCCTAGCTGCCTTTCAATCAATTCTTCCCATGCCGGCTACTGATCATTTAAAAACATAATCAAACCACATTCTTCTGCTGCTTCAGGGACTTTCCATTGTGTTTCTTGATAAAAATTCAAAACATTATTCATGATCTAGGAGTAGGATGGATGCTTTTCATAATAGTGAATATTCACTTTTCATATACAGTCATTCATAATTATTCGAACAGATGCTTTTGAGAGTGAAACAAAGTGCTATTGACATTTGCTCCAGGAAAAGAGACAACCAGAACTAACCCAGGCAATTGATGCCATGTCCATTCTAGGTCCAGGTATTCAGTGCACTGTTTTCAAACTTTCTTAAGTTACAGAATGACTACACATAGTTTTAATGTCCTAATGTTCACAGCTTTCATACTGATTTGGATCCCAAATGATGCCATGGTAAAAAATGTAGCATTGCCACTTTGAGTGTGAAACGAATTAAGGTGTCTCATGGAGCTGTGGTATTTAACTAACTGGGGCTCCACAGCCTTTGAGGCTTTCTGGCATCACCTATGGGACATTTTCAAAATGCATGCCTACAGGACATTTCCATAACCAGAAAATCAGAATGCTGGGAGTACCCCAGGCCTGCTTATTTTGGGAAACCTTCCCAGGGTGGAACCACTGCACTATTCTCTGACAACCTCTGTTCTCACCACTTTTGAAATTAAAGGGAAACATACACAAACATTGATTATGTACCCTTCTCTGCAGTGAGACTATTAATAGGCTTAGCAGTATGGTTTATCCTTTGACCAGTGCTTGGTTTTGCTTTAGAATACTGCAGCAATGATAGAATTTTTTGAAGAGTAAAGATAGATAGAACATAATTGGCAAATGCTAATTATGGTTGAGATGGAGGGTCCATTACATGGTTGTTCATCCCTACTTTTGCATATGTTAAAAATTTTTGATAATAAAAAGCTTAAAAATATGAGCTATTGGTAAAAAACAAAACAAACAAAAAACAAAACAACCCCACACAAATGAATAAATGACTGATAAACTGAAATCACTGGCATGCTCAGTTAATTGTAATTCTTAAATAACTTTTAGACCTCCTCCTGACACTAATCTTACTTCAGGGTTTTATTATCTCTTGCCTGAAATCTGAGTTTACTTTTTAACTTACTTTGCTATCCCCTAATGGATGTATTCATTCATTCATTCTTCGAAATATCTTTATCAAGCATATCTATTTTCAAAAACTAGGAAATGTCAAGAAACTAGTGTGCTCTCACCTGCCAAAGCTGGTTTTGTAAGCTATAAATGTGGTCAGGCCATCCCCAGAAAAGTAAGACAAAACTATCACTCAGGACAGGATTGCCACACTTTCTGTGTCAGATAATAAATATCTTAAGCTTTATGGGCCAAAGGTCTCTGTCGCAACTACCCAATTCTCCAACTGTAATGCAAACGCAGCCATAGACAATATATAAACAAGTGTGTGCAGATAGTTCTAATAAAACTGTATTTACAAAAAACAGTTGGCAGGGTAGATCTGATCCCCTAGCATAGTCTGCCACCTGATCCAGGTTAACAACAAATTCCTTAAAACTGTAATCCAAGGTTCTCAACAATTAAGTTCCTTTAAAATAGTAATCTAAGGTTGCACATGAATAGGACCCCAAAAGGCCCTTTTAGCCGATTTCCTGTCAGGACCCCATGCTCTGGAAGCTTCTCCCTATGTTATGCATTGCCACAGACTTGTCAAACTTTTGGTTGAGCACTTATTAATATTCCAATACCTTTAACAGTAATATTCTCCACATGAAGCCTCTAGATTTCTATATTACTCTGAGTCTTGGCAGAATTAACACCTCCCCCAAACATCTATATATAAAAGCTCGGCAACTGAATGGTGGAATGACCAAAAGGACCAGTTGACCAGTTGCTATGATGTGCACTGAGCACCAGGGGGCTCATGCAGGAGCTTCACTGGTCGGTACGCTCCCACAGTGGGAGCAGCTGCTCAGAAAGCGGGTCCACAGCCACTCAGAATGAGTGGTGCTCCCACAGCAGGCCAATCCCCGCAGGCCATCCACCCCACTAGTGCATGAATTATGCAACAGGCCTCTAGTCCAGTGGTCGGCACTGGGATAGAGGCTTAATCACAAGGAACAACAACAGCCTGTAATTATTGGAATTGAGAGTCTAGGTCAGTGGTGGGCAAACTCATTAATCAACCAAGAGCAAACCGCGGCTCAGGAGCCACATGTGGCTTGGGAGCTGCAGTTAGCTGACCACTGCTCTAGTCCTATTTAATAAAGAGGAAATATTCTAATTGACTCTCATGCTGCTGCAAAGATGGCGGCGCCCATAGCCAATAACGAGGGAATATGCTAATTCACTGCCACACCCTCAAATATGGTGGTGTCCACAGCCACAAGATTGCAGTGCCCAGTCCCCTCAGCCCCACCAGGATGCCTTCCCTGGGGTCCCCCAGACCCCGTAGACCTTCAGGGCTACCTGAGGCTTGCACTGAGGTGTGATGGGGGTGTTGCTTTGTCTTTTTGCTGGGTTGCCTCCCGCCCCTGAAGGCTCCTGGACTGTGAGAGGGGGCAGGCCGGGCTAAGGGACCCACCCTTCAGTGTGTGAATTTTCATGCACCAGGCCTCTAGTATATGTATAAAATGCTATGAAGGTAATTATCAGATATTACAAATTCTCTAAGTTCTATGTCCCCACCATCACTGCCCTTGCTAATCAGGTCTGTTAAAGGCATTTCTGGACACTGCCACTTCAGCCTCTCAGAGTAGATATGTACTTCTTTTAAAATATAATAGTCCCCCTTTTTCCATGAGGGATATTGTCCAAGACTGCATGCCCAAATCACAGATAGTACCAAACCCTATATAGACTATGGTTTTTCCTATACATACCTTTCTATGATAAAGTTTAATTTGTAAATTAGGCACAGTAAGAGATTAAAAATAACTAATAAGTAGAACAACTATAATAATATATTGTAATAAAAGTTATGTGAATGTGATCATTTGTGTCATGGGATCCCTTGCTGAAGTCTTACTGCAGGCTCAATGTTTTCTGGCACAACTTACTGCCAACAACTGGAACCAGTTCTCTGTTCATATCCCCATCCACAAATTTAATGCCTTTTCTTTCTTTCTTTTTAAAAAAATATATATTTTATTGATTTTTTTATGGAGAGGAAGAGAGAGTGATAGAGAGTTAGAAACATTTATGAGAGAGAAACACTGATCAGCTGCCTCCTGCACACTCCCCACTGGGGATGTGCCTGTAACCAATGTACATGCCCTTGACAGGAATCGAACCCGGGACCTTTCAGTCCACAGGCTGACGCTCTATTCAATGAGCCAAACCGGTTTCAGCCTTTTCCTTCTTATTTAAGCACCTATCACACACTGTGACCGTAACTTTTGCAGTCTGAGAAGTGACAGCAAAACTAACACAAATTTCTTTTTCCTTCTTCACAATTTCAAGGGGAAGATTCCTTCTTATAGTAGATCTTAGCAACTTCAGCATATGTTCCCCCCCCCTTTCCTTAGTAAGTTGAGAACTGTCACCTTTTCACTTAAGGGAAGTTGTTGTGGTTCCTCTTTGGCATATCTAAGTTGCCAGCATCGCTGTTCTTTTTATTTGGGGCCATTATTAAGTAAAATAAGGGTTACTTAAACATCAGCACCATGATCCTGCCACACAGTTCAACAGAGATAGCTATTAAGTGAATAATGGGTGGGGTCCATACGCAGTATGGATGCTTCACTTGAAACTTAATATTTGAAACTTAATTCCAAATATTTATTTTTCTGCTTTAACCTACTGGTATTAAATAAGCCCTGCTGGACAGAGAAACAGGGTGATATTTCACCATGCTACTCAGATCGGTGCCCAATTTAAAAGTTATGAATCATTTACTGCATTGTTTATTTCTGGAATTTTCCATTTAATAGTGGAACTGTGGGAAACAAACCTCATAAAGCATTAGATGAGGGGGGCTACTATACTGACAATATTAACATTTATTTCTTTTTCTTAAAGTCCAATGCAATAAATATGCAGACATAGTACTTCATGGAAATTAATAGCATAGCTCATGTGCACTTTAACCACATGCTTTGTTCTACAGTTATTTCTGTAGTCCACATTTTCTTTGCCAAGACCCTAATGAAGTTTCTGGCCCTATTTTCTTCTCAGGCACCGAAAACAGACCAGATAAAAGGGACAGTTAGAGGTCAGGTCATTTATCCCTCTTCTCTTAGGAAGAAACATTCTTAACATACCCCACCCCCCAAAAGGAGGAATAATTCTATTTTAGAGACCTCAAGAGAAAATGATTTTACAACCTCCTCTGGTAACCTGTTCTAATGCTTAACAGATTTTGCTTTCAGAAAATAATCTTCATAGTCCGTTATACTACAAAGTAAGATGAAATTTTTCCTTGTCCTGTTCTCGAGGATATAAAACAGCATACATTAACTGTGTAAGAAACCTGAACATGTTTTAAAACTTAATGAAATTATCCTTAACCTATAGCCCTCATCCTTTTAGAATTTTTACTTCTTGAAGCAATAATTCTAGTTTCGAACTGCAAAAATGTTTGAAACTAAACTCTTAACTATATTTTTTTCTGGTTTAAATAACTGGTACTAAATAATTACTTATACTGCCTTTCCCTTTTATACAACTAGGAATCATTCATTAAAATGTAAAGTTCTAATTATGGCTTAAATGGAATTTAAAAATTAGAATTGAAAATTCGACTCTTATCCTTTGTTTAGCCCCTGAGCAATAATGTTCCCCAACAAAAGTTTTTTAAACCTGATCATACACAGAACATTCTTCAACTATCCATTTTTACATAGTAATATGTAATTGAAAATAAATTAACATAGGGAGGTTTGAAAGCTCATTAAATTGTAATCATTCACCTTGAATAAGGAAAACACATAGCAGGGAATGGTGATAGTTTGCAGAATACTAATTCAAACCACTTTAGTTCAATTTAATCGGAAGGACCAAGGGATGACAAGGAGGGAGGCCATTATTGTAGGTTTTACTCTTCACTTATTTTTTACTTTTCCAACTTTAAGAAGTTCTATTTTCCCTTTAACAGAACATTCTTATCATTATCACGAAAAATGAAAATATCTCCTACTATTTTATTGTACTATATTGTATAATAAAAAAGTTAGAAAAATACACTGCTCAATATGATTTCAAAGTGTTTTAAGGTTAAAAAGTCATATGCCTGATACTGATGCAGAAAGTACAGATAAAACCTGCTAACCAAAAAATCAATGGCCCATAAAATATATTTAGTAGACGTACTGTATCAAATTTAAACTTCTATAAGCATACATGTGAATAAAACTCTATTAAATAGAATAAAGAGATGATTATCTTATAAGACTAGAAAATATCATGTATAAATCAGTGCCTCTCAGACTGGATATACTTCAGAATCACCTGGGGAGTTTTTAAAGTTATATTGATACCTGAACCCTGTCACCCAGAAATGTTGATTTGTCTGGGATGGGTCTTGGACATTCATATGTTTAAAAGTTGGCTAAATCTAGGGATGTAAACTACTGATGGAGCTAGGCAACAGAGAGTATTATATAAAAATGCAAAAAAAAAAAAAAGAAAAGAAAAAGGAAAAGGTAAGAGGGAGAACAAAATGGTTTTGTATTCAGCATGCACTGGCAAGTTCAAGAAAGAGAAACCCACTCAATGCTCATGTAAAGATGGAAGTTTACTGGCAGGAAGGAGTACATGTGTTGATAGGGGCAAATGTGCTGAAAGAATGGACAGGCCCATCAGAAATGAAGTAATCAATGGCCAGCTTTTCTAACTCTCTTGGGAACCAAATGATTTGTTTTTTCTATTCACTCCATTTTCCTTTCTAAGGCCTGGATTCTACTATTTCCCCACAACTTAACATTTTATTTAATGCTTAGATTGTGTAACACTAGAGTGCTAGCGTTCACCATCAGCTGACTCAAGTTTTTGTCCAATTCTACATTCCAAGGAGAACAAATCTGTCTGTCCTTGCTTCAATTACGCATCCTCCTGATTTTGTGTGCTTATATCCTGAGAGATATGCCCAAACAATTGCTGGATTCATCAGTACTGGTCCTGATATAATATGTGACCAATTTGACCATCTCGTATATATTTTTAAATGTATTTATTGATTTTGAGAGAGAGAGAGAGAGAGAGAGAGAGAGAGAGAGGAAGAGAGGAGAGAGATATAGAAACATCAATGAGAGAGAACATCGTTGATTGGCTGCCTCCTGCACTCCCCCTACCAGGGATTGAACTGGCAACCTGAGCATCTGCCCTAGCAGCCAGGAACTGAACTAGTCACCTCTTAGTTCATGGGTCGATGTTCAACCACTAAGCAATACCGGCCAGGTCTATCTTTAATTTTTTTTCTGAAAAAATATAGAGCGGCTTCCTGGTGTTTGGAAGCTTTAAATTAAAACAGTAAAAATATATTTGAGTAAAAACAATGCCTAAAGTCATAGCTAGGAAATAAACAGTGATATTTTTTCACTAGCCTTTCAGCATTCATCATATTCTTCCCAGAGTATCACAGGACACTGCTAGCTATATTGCCACAACTAGAACCTAAATGGCAACTTCTTCTCTCAAGTATGTACAAAATTCATAGTTTTCTGTTACTCTTTTCAAGTTAGTAATACATGAGGGAGTCTAATGTTCCATTTTCAAGTCAGTTTGTAGCTAAATGCACAGTCATGATTCCTTGAAAATAGGGCATGGAATCTTCACCACCTCCATACTTCTTATATCCTGAACATGTAAGGGGGAAATTCTGAATAATGTTCAACAACTTGATATTAGTATTAGTGTGCCAACTTGATTTCATTCATAATAAATAGAGTCATTCTAAATAAAAGTTAGTGTAAAAAAAATCTATAGATCCTTAGTGAATAATGTTAAGTTATGGGAAAGATAACACATACGCTGTACATTTAAAATGGTAAAAACAAAAACAAACAAAAAACAAACAAGATTAAACACTGGATGTGCTGCAAGGTGTTCCTTTCTATGCCTTCCTTCAAAATTAATCATGCCACACATGCCTTCTAAAATTCTAATACTGCAAATCCCATGGGAGCAATCTGGGCGATTCTGATGTCTAGTGAGAACGGGTGGGGGCGGGGGAGGGATCCTGGAGCAAACAAAGCTGATGACTATTTCCTGTAGAGAGAATGAGAGCCCTTGTTCCATCTTACTGCTTCCTATCTAGCTGCCGCTTCTCCACTTTCCCGAATCCAGTGCCTCCAATCTGCGTTTACTAGATTATTCTTACCCAGGAGCCAAAGGCCTTCCTTATAAAGACAAATAAACTGAAAGCTCTCCTCACTTTGCCACTCCCAAAACATAATGCTCCCGTAGTAATTCCTCCCACATTCTCAAACTAGCAAATGTCCAGTGGCACATTCACACATATAACATCTTGCTTTTGTGTGTCAGCCTAAGAACTCTTTTTATGGAATGGCATAGCAGAGTCAGATAAAAATGAAGGAAGGAATATGGAAATGTGAGACATTTCTATTCTGTATCCTTACATTTTCATTCTCAATGGCCTCTTACTCTTCTTGCTACGCTATCATTCCAAAGAGCTTATTGTAAATATGGAAAATATTACGCCTCTTCATACCAACCTAAGCCTAATATTCCAAAATATGATCTGTAATTGGGAATAGCTTGAGACAAATCCTCACAAGAATTTTAATGGTAACTGTAACCTTTATGTCTCATTTCTCATTACAAAGAGGGCCGGTTTTAATAATAAAATAATAGCATGTGCATAAAGTTTCAAACATTTACAAAGTGCCTCCATAAACATCATTTTATCATCCCCTGGTCCATTTTCACATAATAAAATGAAACTACACAGAGGTTATGTGACTGACTTGTAAGTGAAAACTCACTTCCTCTTCCAAATCCCTAACGATTTTCTGTATTCTATACCATCTTAACCCACATGTTCATGTGATGGAGGAATTTTAGTGCTAATGTGTTATTCATAGAGGTAGATAGGAGCTTGTGTATGGACAACTTTTAAAAAGCCCCAGTCCTTGGGTAAGTAATGTAAACTGCAACTGATTTCTTGGAAAATGTGAACAAGTAGCTCATTAGGAGGAGGGATAAATAGAATTAATAAGGGTTGCCTAGTATGGCACCTGAACAGGGCCCAGATGGTTGATTATATTTTCTCGTCTATCTATCCTGGGGGTATAAAAGGAGAAATTATGCAAGTAAATATGGTGCTGGAGAAAACCAACCTAGTGCAAGTCAATTTAATTTGAGATTTACATTTAACAGTGCTCAGCATGCAGCCATTTGCTGTTACTTACCAGACTGCAAACTTTAAGAGAGCTTCTTAATAACCCCTGTGATTGAACTGTTGTTCTGTCAGCTTTTATCGACATTCTTGCACCTAAGAATGCACAGTATTTCTTATGCATTAATTCCCTCGGAACTAGTGTTTAATTAATTCATGGAGAATGAAGCCTCATGTTTATTGGTTTGAAATGCATCAAGGAGATACATTAATCTATATTTAAACAGCATGTGTCCATGAATAGAAAATCTCTCCTGGCAGCTGAGTAAAATTATATCAACTCAACAGTTGCCCAAACCATCATGTGATGGCTGCTCAGCTCACAGTGTCTGCTCAGTAACAGCTTAAACTACACCACATAGTGAGAGATTAGTATTCATTTCAGGACCTGGAAACTTCAGGATCTACACTAAATCACCTAAAAATAAGTTTGTCCTTTCAGTTACTAAATGGTGTGTGTGTGTGTGTGTGTGTGTGTGTGTGTGTGTGTTTGTATTCATGTGTATTCCATAATATATGTTGACCATTAGAATCGCCTGTGAAACTTTTAAAGATATAAGATTCCTAAAGATTAAATATTAATGATTTTGGCATGGGATTTAGGCACTGTTTAAAAAAAACACAGGTTAAGAAACATGTAATTTTATGTCAATTAGTAGAAATTATTTGAAGAAAAATTCTATATTGATGCTTGTTAAGCCTTGGTTTCTCTTAATTATTTAAATTTAGTTTGCTAATAAAAGGTAATTCTAGTACTATTTTCTAAGGAACTCATCTCTTGGCAGAAGACTGACACTAAATAAGTATTTAGTAAATATATATTTTTAAGTAACTACATACAAATCTTGGTTTAAATGTATATATTCATGTTTAAATGTCTTGATTTTTATTATTTTATTTTACTCTGAAGCGATAAAAGGTTAAGATTGGCAACATCTACTTTCATTTTGTTCAATCTGGTATTCTTTCTCAAGAAATTTATTATCATAAAATATCAGAAATATTCATGAAAATGGTTAAAATAAAAAGAAACCTTTTACTTTGCACAATAATTGATCTCATGTTTCAGAAGAATTTGCTTCCACAATATACTCCCAGTGAAATGAATTAAGAGATCTTTCTAAGACCGTTCTGGTTTCAATTATTTATAAAGCCAAGAAATGGAATACATATTATTGTTTTATTTCCTAGAATCTGAAATTATTATTTAGTCATGTAAAGAGAACTGTTTCAGCATGTTTTTCATGTTTGTTTGTTTAAAACTCGTGAGGAAAAAATGAACACATCTGAAAAGCAGAGAAGGTGTATTTTTAAAGTATTTTGCCACTGCCCCTTTTATACTCTTAGGTCAGTGGTCGGCAAACTCATTAGTCAACAGAGCCAAATATCAACAGTACAACAATTGAAATTTCTTTTGAGAGCCAATTTTTTAAAGCTTAAACTTCTCCTAACACCACTTTTCAAAATAGACTCACCCAGGCCATGATATTTTGTGGAAAAGCCACACTCAAGGGGCCAAAGAGCCACATGTGGCTCACAAACCGCAATTTGCCAGCCACAGGGTAAGGACATTGTGTGATTGTACACGTAAGGAAAAGAATCTCCATTTCATAAAAAATGTCTTCATTTATTCAGGAATTTAAAGCAGCTTTGTTATAAAATAGTCTGAGCATACTTAAAATACATAATTTGATAAATTTTTATCTATTCAGTTTTTGTCTGAATTTCTTTTCACAGGAGGCAACCACTCCCTATAAAAAACACACATACACATACAACATATCTTTCTTGATATCAGAGAGGAAAGGAGAGGGAAAGAGAGATATAAACATCAGTGATGAGAATCATTGATTGGCTACCTACTGCACACTCCCTTACTGGGTATTGAGCCGGCAACCTGGTCATGTGCCCTTGACCAGAATTGAACTTGAGACCTTTCAGTTCCTAGGCAGACCAACACCCTATCCACTGAACCAAACTGGCTAGGGCATGAGTCAACACCCTTATCCACAAAATGCAAAAATGAAAGCATGTGGGAGAGTTTACACTACTATGATTGAGATTTTACCAAATGATATTGAACTGTGTTTTGTTCTGATAAGGGAAAAAGTCAGGTTGAAAGAAGTCACAAGCTGCCTACCAGTATAAGGGGCAAGAGGAGTGTGCAGCTGAGATTGGAGTTTAGGGAGATTGGGATCATTCTGTAATTTCATAGTTTTAGCTTGTTTATTGTCATCTGTAAACAAAATGTTATTGTATATAACTTGGAAGCATGGCCATTGCTCAAACATGCATTGCAAATAAAAGTAACAGATTAAATATGAGTTTTGAATGAATAACTTATTGAACAGTTATACAATTGCTTATTACTTTTAATAAAAGGTCTAGCAACTTCACATTTATTGTAGTCTTAGATTAAGTATAGCACATGCAGTGTCATAGTAAGCTACCATTTATTTTGACTTGAGATCTCCTTAGGGCATGTCCCTGAAATTGGAAGGCATCATTACATTTCTTTATAAATGTTGTTTTTCCCTCACTCCTTGTATTGTCTTTTGCGGCTACAGTTAGCCTTCTACAGTTTCAAGGGAAACCACAGAATGCTGTCTCAGAATTAGAAAAACTGAACTTGCCTACATATTCCAGGGATCACTGTTTGGAGGATGGGGCTTTTCCTTCTCTCTATTTCCTTGTAATATATGCTTAGTCTATGATAGGTATATACCTAAGGCAGTGGTGGGCAAACTGCAGCTCACGAGCCACATGTGGCTCTTTGGCTCCTTGAGTGTGGCTCTTCCACAAAATATCACGTGCGAGCGCGCACATACAGTACCATTGAAACTTCGTGGCCCATGTGCAGAAGTCAGTTTTTGGCTCTCAAAAGAAATTTCAATCATTGTAATATTGATATTTGGCTCTGTTGACTAATGAGTTTTCCGACCACTGCCTTAACCCTATCCAGGTTCTGCTTAGCTATACTCATGGGAAAGTTAGTCCCTCTCTGTCTCATTCCTTCATCTGTAAAATAAGGACAATAAAAATACCTTTCCTGGGTTGTTATAAGGGTTAAGTAAAATGATCTATGAAAATAACTTAGCAATAGTTCAATACAGATAGGCCTTACTTACTCTATGAGGAGTGGGAATCAAAATTTGTTTTCTAATGCAGTACTTCTCAAACTTTAATGTGTATCTGAATTACCTGGGGATCCTGTTAAAATGCAGAATCAGATTCTGTAGATCTAATGGGTTTTGAGATTCTGCATTTCTAACAAGCTCCTACATGATGACAACATGGCTGGAACCTGGACCACATTTTTAGTAGCAAGGTTTTAAGGCATGAAGGAGCAAACACTCATGTGCTGTGGGGGAGAGTAGCACACAATATCTGGGAAATCTAATTTACCTATGTGGACCAATCATAGGGATTAGAAGAATAACAAAGGGAAGGACATGCCTGCTTAGTTCAACAAAAGGAATCCTAAATTATTATGTGATACAACATCAGTAAATGCATTATACTGCCTGCCAGATTCTTACCAGGATTTACTTTATTTTAAGAGTAAATTCTATATATAAATGTTAATCTCAATATGGGAGTGTTAATCTGAGCATGCTTAGTGATTTTGGCATGATGATCTTGACATAAACATTTAACAGAAGGAATGTTAGCTAGTCATGCATTAATCCAATTATTCAATTCAATAAAACTCTATTAAAATTAGAGTCAGGTAGACTATACTTAGGTGGGAACTGTACTAGGGCATTAACTTAGTTTTAAGCATGAGGGACTTGAAAGGCATTATATAGAGAAAAGATAAACTGTAAACCAAAACAGTAAGCTGATCAGCAGATTAACCTATACTAATAAAAGGGTAATACACTAATTAGATCGGGAGACTTTCTGGATGTCCTTCTGGACAAAGCCATGGTTGTGGGGTCGAGGCAGAGGTGGTTAGGGGCAATCAGGCCAGGAGGGGATGGCAATTGGGGGCAATCAGGCCAGCAAGGGGGGGCAATTGGGAGCTAGCAGGCCAGCAGTGGGGGGCAGTTGGGGATGATCAGGCTGGCAGGAAGGGACAGTTGGGGGTGTTCAGGCTCACAGGATGGGTCATTAGGGACAAGCAGGCCAGCTTGGGCGGGGGGTTGGGGGTGAGCAGGCTGGCAGGGGAAATTGGGGGTTATCAGGCCAGCGGGGGGGGGGGGGCAGTTGGGGGTAAGAGGGCCAGCAGGGGGGAATGTTGAGGGTGAGCAGGCTGGCAAGCAGAGTGCTTAGGGGCGATCAGGCAGGCAAGCAAGTGAGCAGTTAGGAGCCAGCATTCCTAGGTTGGGAGAGGGATGCCTGACTGCCAATTTAGGCCCAATCCCACAGAGATTGGGCCTAAACAAGCAGTCTGACATACCCCAACAGGTTCCAGATTAGAGAGGATGCAGGCCGGGCTGAGGGACACTCTCCCATACATGAATTTCATGCACCGGGCCACTAATATCTATACAACTTAAAAAGAGAAAACATAAGAGGGTAAAAGAAAGTACCATGTGCCCACACCTGCTGAGCCAGTCTGCACTCATCCTTATAATAACCTTCTTTTCCTTAGGTTGATCTAAAGGAATCTCCATTTCATGCAACCTCCCAAGAATGCCTATTCCTCCCTAGGCAACATCTCTATTAGATGACTATTGCCTTAAATGTTGACTCCCAGACACTCTGAAATAATTTCAAATAACTATAATTTTATCTCAAAACTAGAGGTCCAGTGCACACATCCATGCACAGGTGAGGTCCAGCTGGTTTGCCCCAATGGGGGCCCATTGGGCTGGTCCAGCGGGGGGAGGGGCCAAAGGCAGTTGGCCAGCCAGCCCCACCCTCTTCAGGGTGTTGGGGGCTGATTGGGGGCCAGGCTGGCTGGAATGGAGACCTATTGTGGCCCAGATCAGGCCGTTAGCTGCCATACAGCACATCATAACCATAATCAGGATCTGGTTATTCGGGTCATTCTGCCATTTCAGTCGCCGGGTTTTTATATACATATGTAGATGGTCATGGGTATTTCTTCATTAGGATAAATTAGTGTTTGTTTGAAAATGTTAAGAATTTCCTGAATTAATATGAACTATGGCCAGCTCAATGTCATGCTCTTCTGTTGTCTGTTTTTAAAATGTTATAAATTAGCTCTGCTGGTGAGGCTCAGTAGTTGAGTGTTGACCTATGAACCAGGAGGTCAAAGTTTGATTCCAGGTCAAGACACATTCCTGGGTTGCAGGCTCAATCCTCACTGTGGGGAATGTAGGAGACAGTTGATAAATTATTCTCTCTCATCATTGATGTTTCTATCTCTCTCTCCCTCTCCCTTTCTCTCTGAAATAAATAATCTACCTGTAAATAGAATGAAGGAATTAAAGTGTAGAATGAAAATAGCATTTTGATAGAAACTAAGAGATAAAAACCCTAGAAATGGCAAAATATTAACAACATAAAGACAGTTACAGTAACAATGTCATATCCTTCCACACTTACTAGTCTGAAAAGAGTAATCAACAGGCTCATCTGACTTATATAAGCTTCCACAAAATTATATCCAAATGAAAGAAAACCTTTTATAAGAACATATAATTTTGAATTATTATTGTGGATTATCTATACTATGTTTCCCCAGCATTAACTCAAAATGTCAAGCTACTGAACATCTATGCATAGCCCATGGGCATAGACAATAGTGTGGGGAAAGCCAGGGGAGGCGCAGGGCTGGGTGGAGGAGGGCATGGAGGAGGGGGAGGTGTAGGAATAAGGGACATCTGTAATACTGTCAACAATAAAAAAATACATATCAAGTTGTTTATGTGAAAGCAATAACATAATCCCAGAAATTAAGATTTGTCTTTGCTTAGGGTTCAGTCCTAGGCCCTCCCCTCTTTCCGCCTATGATTCCCCCCCTTAAAGCTTTAAACAATCTCTATATGCTCTGAAGAGCTAAATTTTTCTCCAGAAAAATACTCTTTTGAGATCCTGATTGATAAAGCCAACTGCCTTGCTCTGCATAAATCTTATCATTTTGCAATCATCATAAAACTCACCATGTCTGAAAGAACCCTGTCTTCCCTCCCTCTCCCCCAGCCTGTTCATCCTCTAGTCATCCTTTAATCTGTAAATGACACCTCTATTCTCCTAGTGGTTAATGACCAAAATTAACTAGGAATTAAGGAATACTACTGTTGGATGCCCACTTCTCCCTCTCCCACACTAAATCCATTGCTAAATCCTGTGGGATTTTCTCTTTAACATACTTAACTTTTCCAGTTTTTTTTTTAAATTACAGATTTTCAGGCATATAATATCAGATAGTTTTATGTCATTTATTTCAAAGATGGTGGTACCCTGTCCATTCCACCATCATTCCCATTTGAAACTCTTCTAGTTGAGTCTTTTGGTATTTACTTGCATTATTCTAAATAACTTACTTTTTAAAAAATTAAATTGACATGGGTTACATTGGCTAATGAGATAATATAGTTTTCAAGTGTACATTGCTATGATACATGATTTGTATATTGCATTGTGTGCTCAACACCCACAGTCAAATTATCTTCTTTCACCATATATCTGTCCCCCTTTATATTCTACCACCCTCTCCACACCCTTCCCTCTAACAATCACACTGTAATCTGTGACTATGGATTTTATTTTTCCTTTTTGTTTACTTATTGATTTCAGTTTCATATCCCGCAAAATGGATCAAAGACCTAAATATAAGATAGGAAACAACACATTACATAGAAGAAAACATAGGTACTAAACTTATGGACTTTGGTCTTGGAGAATATTTGTGAATTGGACCCCAAAGGCAAAGGAAGTGAAGACAAAAGTAAATAAATGGCACTAAATCAAACTAAAAAAACTCCTGCACAGAAAAGAAACCAAAAACAAAACAAAAAGGACACCAACTGAATGGGAGAAGATGTGTGCAAACAACAGCTTTGATAAGGGATAATATTCAAAATATATAAAGAACTCATTCAACTCAACACCAAACAAACAAGTCAGTAAAAAATGAGCAGAGGACCTGAACAGACACTTTAATCCAGTCTTTAAAATACATATAGTACCTTCACCCTCAACTCTATTTTTTCCAATAAAATACCTTTCAAAAATTATTCCTGAGAATAAATCTACATCTTTTTTGTTTTTGTTGTTGTTGTGGGAGAGGAATACCCCTACCATATGAGGTAGGAGAGGACATCCAGGGTTCTAATGACTTTCAAACCACACTCTGACCAGTCCTTATTTTACCTTCCAGCACCTGGCTTCCACTCCCTCTTACAGAAGTAACTAATAGAACTGATTCCTTCCCTCCTTCCTTCCTTCCTTCCTTCCTTCCTTCCTTCCTTCCTTCCTTCCTTCCTTCCTTCCTTCCTCCCTCCCTCCCTCCCTCCCTCCCTCCCTCCCTTCCTTCCTTCCTTCCTTCCTTCCTTCCTTCTTTCCTCCCTCCCTCCCTCCCTCCCTTCCTTCCTTCCTTCCTTCCTTCCTTCCTTCCTTCCTTCCTTCCTTCCTTCCTTCCTTCCTTCCTTCTTTCCTCCCTCCCTCCCTCCCTCCTTCCCTCCCTCCCTCCCTCCCTCCCTCCCTCCCTCCCTCCTTCCTTCCTTCCTTCCTTCCTTCCTTTCTTCCTTTTTTTCTTTCCTTTCTTCCTTCCTTCCTTCCCTCCATTTCTTTTTCCCTTCTTTCTTGTATAATTGACATACAATATTATACTAGTTTTAGGTATATAACATTGTGGTCCTACCTTTATATACATTACTAAATGACCACCACAATAAGTAATTACCATCTGTCACCATACAAAGTTGACACAATATTATTGTCTATATTCCCTTTGCTGCACATTACATTCCCATGATTTGTTTTACTTCTGGAAATGTGTACCTCTTGTTTGTACCTGTACCTATTTCACTAAATCTCCCAACCTCCCTCTCGCTGGCAATCATTAGTCTGTTCCCTGGGTCTATGAGTCTGGTTTTATTTTTTTCAGCTTTTTGTTTCATTTTGTTGTTTAATTCCACATATAAGTGAAAACAAATATAATTTGTCTTTCTCTATATGACTTCCTGTACTTAGCAAAATATCTTTAAGGTCCATCTATCTTGTTGCAAATAGCAAGATTTCATTCACTTTTATGTCTGTGGAAGAATCGTAAAATTATGTCCACTACCTGGTACATGGAGGCACTTCAGGAATGCCATTACAATGTCAATAAGACAGAACTGCTGCTAAAATATATTTTATGTACATAAATTTGGACAAAATTCAGAAGATGGTTTTTAAATATATGGAGCATATGAAGTATAACTTCTCATTTATTTTCATTGTTTCATTTTTAATTAAAAAAACATTTTGTTCCTAATATAGGCTCAGCATTAGTAGGGGGGGGGCAGGATATGGCCCCTTCCTCAAGGACAAGAGTAACAAAAAGAAAAGAATTTTAAAACCTTTGACCAAATATTATGCTAAGCACTTCATTTACATTTACTCATTGAAAATTCCCAAAAGTCCTATGAGTCATATGGTAATAGTCATATTTCTTATTTCCATTTCATACATGTGGAACTTGAAGTTAGTTAACTTATCTAAAGTCACCGCTAGCTAGTAAATATAAGTTTTGGGATTTTAACCTAAGCTATTAATCTCTGTGATAAAAACATATGAAAAGCTAAATAAAATATTTAAAACGTGAGCCATACTAGATAAGCTGAAATAAGATAGCATATGGCAAATTGAAAAGTGAATTGTGCTGACAAAAATCGCAATAGAAGTTCAGAAGAGGAACCTATTTCAGACCAAATTGATAGGAAGTAATTTATTAATAAAGTGAGGTTTGAGCCATGTTTTGAACAGTGAGTAGAATTTGGATGAAAAGAAAATAATTATTTGGGTGGGGATTGCTTATTAATCTCAATGATTTCTCAATGTCATGGCGAATGACAAGATTTCATTCATTTTTTATGTCTGTGGGAGGATCATGAGATGATGTCCAACTACTGGTAAATGGGGCGCTTCAGGATTGCCATTACAGTGTCAATAAGACAGAACTGCTGCAGAAGAGGTTATTTACTTTTAGGGATCATGGAACACTTTCAGAATCGCATGAAAACTATGAGCACCTTCCTAGATAAAAAATGCACATACTCCTACACCCAAAAATGTAAATACAATTTTAAACTGTACACCTCAAGACCTTTGACCTGTAGAAGAAACTCAAGTATTAACAAAATGCAAAAATCTTCATTACCTTGCCCTGCATCATGCTAGGGTCATTCCCTGCTAAGCATCTCTCCTTCCCAACCAAAACCTCCAAACCTGCGTTCATTCCAGGGCTCTCCATGCTTCCTCCTGCTTCACAGCCTCCACGCAGGGAGTTAGCATCCTTCCCCAGGTGATCTGCCCGGTGGCCATCTTAAGACTTAGCCATCTTTATAGATTAGTTCAAGGTACTGAAAAGCCTCATATATGATAAACAGTAAGCATGCGAGATAGGGAAATCAAGACCAAGAGAAAATAGAGGCAAAGCAGTGAACACAGAAAATATGAACATTTTACATCTTATTGTATAAAAACAAGAACAGGGAGCTATAAAAAGAATAATCATTAGAAAAATAACTCATAGAAACTAAAAATACTTAAGCAGAATTTTAAAAATTTCAATAGGATGGCTAGGAGAAGATATTAAGGAAATCTGACAGGAAAAACAAACAGAATAAACAGTGTCATAAAAAGATAAGCGATTGAGAAGATGGCCCTAGGACAGCTGTTGCCTACCTCTGGGACCTCACAGACCACCAGTGGTCCTTGGGTCACTGGTTGGTGACCGCTGTCCTAGAATAAGGTAACAGGGAAGATAGAAGGCAAAATACATTAGGAAAAGTAACCAAAAGTTTTTCAGAAGTGAAGGATAAAATCCCAGATTCAAAGCATCACCATAACTCAAAAAAATGAATTTTAAAAGACCCACAGTAAAAGAATGTTCATCACCTCATTGAAGTTATAAGCCAAGAAAAGGAATACAGGTGTTCCCCAAAAATGTATACACACTTTAATAGCTGTTTTCTATGACATTTGAAAATGAAATGTATTTCAATAAACACTGCCTTTATATTTATTCAATTTTGGGGGGGATACCCTGTATATGAGATCCAAGGACTATGTGAGGCAGCACAAGAAAGCAGCAAAGGGAATTCCCAGGGTAATGATGAAAAGAAGTCCCTGGAGTAAAGCTAAGTGGCAGGTGAAGGGAGCATCATCTACTTTAGAATGGAGGATTAAGGGTTCCAGAAAGAGTATCTTAAAAAAAAAAATGAAAGTGATAAATGAATTTGTTTGGCCATACTGAGAGGATGTTTGTAACCCTGTTGCAGAGTTTGAAACAAGAATCAATTATCGGTATATAAAAAACTAAGCAAATGATAAATGAATTATATATTACATGTCTCAGTGCTTATATTTCACCTCTATACTAATAAAAGGGTAATATGCTAATTAGACTGAACATCTTCTGGACGACCTTCTGGATGTCGTTCCGGACAAATGCATGGTGGTGAGACCAAGGCAGAAGTGGTTAGGGGTGATCAGGCTGGCAGGGGAGAGCATTTAGGGACGACCAGGCATGCAGGGAGGGCGATTAAGGGTGACCAGGCCTGTAGGGGAGGGCAGTTAGGGGCAACAGGCCTGCAAGGGAAGACAGTTAGGGGTAACCACGCCAGCAGGGATGCAGTTAGGGGAGATCAGGCAGGCAGGCAAAAAGGTTAGGAGAGATCAGATGGGCAGGCAGTGGCAGTTAGGGGCAATCAGGAAGGCAGAGAAGCAGTGAGGGGCATCATGCTGAGTAATTAAGGGCGATTAGGCAGGCAGGCAAGTGAGTGGTTTGGAGCCATGGTTCCAAACTGAAAGAGGGATGTCCAACTGCCGGTTTGGATTTCATCACATTAGTCAAAATAGTTTCCCATTTAAAACTATGGATTGTCTATTTCCACTTAATATTTTCAGAGCCTGGTTGACTGCAGATAGCTGAAATGGAAAGCAAAACTGTGAATAAAGGACAACTTCTATATAGATGTAGGTCTAAGGCAGGGGCAGCCAATTTTTTCCTGCCAAGATTCATTTGGATATGTATAACATCACTCGCAGGCCGTACAAAATTATCAACTTAAAAATTAGCCTGCTATATTTGGTCAAAATTTAATTAATTCACCCCTAATGCCTTGGGCAAAGCCAGACGAAAATAATTTCAAGGGCTTTATGTGACCTGCAGGCTGGATGTTCCCTAACCCTGGTCTAAGATAATGATTCTTTATAAAGTTGTTATTAAATAAATATAAAGTTTCTAAAATAGCATGAAATAGATAGAATTTATCTAAATCTAAAAATTCACAAGTCACACATTTTCTCCCCTAAAATTACAAATAATTTCAACCAAGCTAATATAAGGGAATTATTTAAGACAAATTTCAAGATACTTCCTATCTCTTGAATGCATACAGCCATGTCATAACTAATATTCACAATTATGACCTCAATATCTCTGCATCATGTGGTAACTGATAAGGAATATGAATGTGAGCATCTGAAAGGATCCAAATCACACAAAACCTGTCTAAAATAGTTTTAAAAGAAGAAAGAAAAAAGAAAGCATAAAGGAAATCAGTTTTCCAGACAGAAATAAGCTCTTATTGTTCATTAAAGAAAAGTTAAGTAAAATCAGAATAATTTTTTGACTAAATGTATTGAGAACATGTGGTTGAAGGTTTATATTTTATTTAAAGCATAACTATTGTAATCCCTGTCAGAATATTCCACAAGTTTTCCTATTACATTATACAAACATAAACTCACTTAAATGAAATCAATAGTAGAGCTCAAGTTTTTAAGCAGTATAATTTAACTAAACACTTCTAATCTATGCAAACAGGTTTTCCCAAAGGAGTATATTTTTCTAAACTATGCTATTTTATTTTAATCAATCAAGAGTAGTATCAATAAAAAATGCAATAATAGGAGCTATCCTATATTTCGTGTCAAAATATATTCTTTCTGAGATTTTGCTTATTACTCAAGAAGGCTAAAAAAGACAGAAAAGCATTTGTAAAGAGCAATCAGTATTCAATTGTTCTAATAAAGCAGCTTTCTGAACATATCTGGAGATGATGATGATGGTCATAATGATGGTGAGGGTGACAACAATTTTAATGACTTAGTCTAAGATGCTTTTACTGGGGAGGAAAAATATCCTGATAAAATGTCATTAAAACTTATTTATGGCTGAAACCGGTTTGGCTCAGTGGTAGAGCGTCAGTCTGAGGACTGAAAGGTCCCAGGTTTGATTCCGGTCAAGGGCATGTACCTTGGTTGCGGGCACATCCCCGGTATGGGGTGTGCGAGAGGCAGCTGTTCCATGTTTCTCTCTCATCCATGTTTCTAGCTCGCTCTCTCTCTCTCTCTCTCTCTCTCTCTCTCTCTCTCTCTCTCTTCCTCTCTGTAAAATATCAATAAAATATATTTTAAAAAAATAAAAATTTTTTAAAAACTTAGTTATGGATTATCATCCTAATTGTAAGTCCAGTGTGCTATTTTATAATTCTCTCTCTAAATGCAAAAAATACCTCTCTGAGGAAATCCAAAGCCATTCATTTACTTATTTTTCCAACTACTCAACAATGGCTTGTAGCATGACAAATGTCATAGAAATGTACTTAAGACCCATCTGGATCATCAGAAGCTTATACACACTCCTTACTTCCATACATTTCCTAAGGCTAATCTTGGCTGGTTCAATCCTTAAATAAGAGAAAGACTAGACTGAAAACATCTTCGCATCATGTGGTAACTAATAAAGAATATAAATATGAGCATCTTAAAGGTTCCAAATCACACAAAACCTGTCTAAAGTAGTTTTAAAAGAAGAAAACAAAAATATACAAAAAAAAATCAGTTTGCCCAGACAGAAAATTCAATGTTTTTCACAAATTACAAAAGCTTAATCATAAGTTTTCTATGTTGAATAAATCATACCTTAAAAAAAAGGAAAGAGCAGATATATGTGCAACAAATTAGGTTATTCAAATTTTGTCAGAGATTTGAAAATTCAGGTAAAGCCTACACTGTACCAAAACTGAGCATTGGGTAATGGCTGAGGACAAACACTCAATAATGATATAGCTAACAAAACAAAGTCCAACAACATTTTCCTCTAGTGAAATACAGATAATAAGGTAAACCTTTTAGTTTCCTCTGTGAGATTTTCAGTTGTCAATTAAAAAGGATTAAAATATAAAGGCATTTGGAGTTTCCCAAAGGATCAGACAGTGAGGAAAATAGAACGTAATAAAGAAAACAACTCTCCATTATGCCTCAGGAGCCAGAGAACAAAACACTTCAGGTTACCTCAATGTCACTTCTGAAAAAAGAGTCCCTGAGCCAACCTTTCTAAGCAATGTTAAATAAATTAAGGGAAAAAAATATAATGAAGCCATATATTATGTGTTCTTCAGCCAATTTATTCAATTAACCCATATCTGCAGAGGGCCCACAGGGTATTATGTCACTTACAAGAGAAATTCTAAAAAAAGATCAAAAACATTCTTTGACTTCCAGGCCTCTGTTAGTCAATGTCAGAAAAAGGAAAAAAAATATATCAGTACAGTATAGGGAATCCATAGAAGTTATAGAATGGGAAAACATCAATATTACTGGTTTTTTAAAAAAAATACTGAGACCTTTTAAGCAATAGGAAGTAAATGTAGGCAGGGCAAAACAAAAGAGAAGAATCCAAGGATGTGATAAAGAACGAAGAAGGTAATTAAAAATAAAAAGGCATGAGAGCTTTCCACATTTGCAGTTATGTAGATAGCAACTCTGTAGCAATCAGAGGCAGAGCTGGGGACATGACGACTGGTAACAGCTGCCAAACTTCCAACTAAAAACTGAGCCACAAGGTTAAGGGACAGCAATAGCCATTATGCAATGGGAATGTTCACCAAAATTACACACATATTAGAGATTTCATAAAGGGGTTTACTACTTACCCGGTTTATACGGTTGTTCCTTAAAATAATCTGCAGTAGAGTTTTCTCAAATTCTTCCAACTTCTTGGAACACGTTTTAAGGATATGACTAGATAAGTTACAATCACTGAGCAGTCTAGCTAAGGTAGCAACAGCTTCTGTCCAAAAGCTTGAAAAAGGAAATTTGGGGTCACGGTAAAAAGTGATCAGGCCTTCTAGCAACTGAAAAACAGAATCAGAAACCGTGGAAGAGGTGTTCTCAAAGTGGCTTAAGTCTGTTTTCAGACTCCCTGATTCTGTCCAGTTCTTCAGTTCAAGTAGATGTTGCAAAAACTGCATGTGAGAAGACAAAGGGTTTTTTGAAGCCGCGCCTTGTTTCTTTGCAATTGGCAGTGGTGGGAAGAGTGTGGGGGTGCATCTCTCCACAAAATCTTGAGACACCTCTGAAGGTTCAGTTCTCTGCTCATTTGATAAATCACACCCAGAATCTTCCAGCCCAGTTAATGTGTTTTCAGAACTCCCAGGTTCCTGAGCCTGCAGCTGGGAAGGTGGGTCTCCTGAAATGGAAAGAAATACAAGTGTGATCTTTCTGTAGCTGAAATAATTTCATATAAAAAGTAGACTTTGACTTTTCTGATTTAAAATGCTAAATGAAGCACATAGATATGCATTAAACATTTTAAAAGCAGTATGACCAAAACTGAATAGACGAAAAACTGAAAGAAATTGCTTAGGCTGACCGTGGAAAAGGTTTTCATCTTTACTGGTAGGAACTTAAGGTGATTCATCTATATCGCTATCTGTCATTCAACCGTGTGCCAGGCTTGAAAGATACAGAGGAGAAGCCACAAAACCTGAGAGAGGTCACCATCTGGTAGAGTCCAACAAGCAGTAAGGTGTGCCTGGAGAGAGATTTGCTCAGGGTGCTATGCAAACAGAAGGACCCTGGTTAGCCTGGTTCATTCTGGAAGAGGTGATGGTGGAGCTAACTAATAAAACATAAATAGAAATTCAAAGCTAAAAGTTAGGGGAATGGAGGAACACAGAGAACTCCATATACCCAAAGGGTAAGCACAAAAGCACAGGCTTAAGAAGAAAAAGAAAAGCATTGTGTATATAGGGACCATCAGTAATTTGACATTCCTTTTACAAAAAAACAAACAAACAAAAAAAACCAACAACAAATAAATAAGGAAGAGATTAATATGGAGATTAAGAGGCCAAGTCATAAATATCTTAAAAGAACTTATAAGTGTAGAGTGAGTGTAATTCAAACTCTAATAATGTAAAATCACTTTGGGAAAAAATATATGCATACCCACACAGGCACTTATATATAAAAACAAACAATTTATATGTGTATGTATACTTATTTATGATTATCTACCTACCTACCTACCTATTTATCTATCCTTGAAATTATGTCTACTATTATAATGACTAGAATCTTCTCACATGGCTAGAGAAATACTGAAGTTAAGGTTTAACCTACTAACTGAAGGTCATTCTTTGATAGAGATGTCATCAGAAACATAAATAAGGTTGTTGTTGTTTGTTAATGATTATCACCAGTGATCACATCCATAGCAGCTGTGGTGAGTCAGGGAGATAGAGAGAGGTCAGGCTGCAATGGCCTGAAGAGGGGATGGGGTGAGTGTAAGGAAGAATGGTAACAGCCTTGTGGAATGAATTAAGTTTGAGAATTTAGATTCCACTGTAATTTGTTGCTCTGTTCTTCAGAAAGTATAAACTGGAGAATAACTGAAGGCAAATGTGGCATGACAAATTAGGAGAAACATGAGCAATTACAGACTAAGAGCAGAGATACCAGTGTTGGAGATGGGAGAAAATATGAAAATGTCAGGTGAGGCATGGCCTGAGAGAAGGTAGGAGACTGAGTCAGGGATGCTAGTGGATGGGTGCTAGTGATGTGGAAGTATTTTTTTCTCTGATGCTAAAGGAACAATGGGGAGAACGTTTAGGAATATAATGCAACTTATCTCTTTATTCTTTAATCAATAAAGTCTTGTGCATAATAGAGAGTATTAATGGATGCAGCTGATAATGATCATTTACCATCTCCTTCATGCTTAGAAGGGGAGAATCTATATTATTTATAGTAATAAAAAGAGTCACATTATAGACAGAACTGAAAGTTTTCAAACAGAAACGCAAAGACAATTCAAAAGAACATAGAAAAACACCAACTAATTTTCCATCATATGTACAAAACCCCTTACAAATAGGCATCATTCCTCCATACTCCAATGAATAGATGCACAGCATGAAGAATAAATATTTTCATAGTAATATAGTGTGTGATTTTATTTTTAGTTTAAATTAATTTATTTATTGGTTAAGGTATCACATATTTTTCCTCAACCCATTTCAATCCCCCACCCCCCTCCCACTGTTGCCCCCTCCCCCCTATTGTCCTTGACCACTGGTTAGGCTCATACGTGTGCACATAAGTCCTTTGGTTGATCTCTCCCTTTTATCCCCACCCTCCCTTTGAGGTCCAACAGTCTGACCCATGGCTCCTTATCTCTGGGTCTGTTCTTGTTCATCAGTCTATGTTGTTCACCATTTCCCCTAGATGAGTGAGATCATGTCCTACTGGAAATATACTTATAAGAATTAAAAATGAGACAAGCAATAATCGTTATGCTGAAAGGACCTGCATTACCACCATTTGCCCACCATCCAGAACTGAAATATCATGGCTGACAGGTACACATAAGGAACTGTTTGACATTGAAATTGGGTCTCAAAAGAACTAGTGGCTCAGAAAGAAGCTCACTACAGACTGATTGATATGCCTTTCAGCATAGGAATATTTTTTAAATGCCCCTGTCATATAGGAAGTTAAAGGACATCTCACCTAAGAAGTTATATATTTTTTAAAGCTGGAGACAGGGAGACACTAATTGAACAAGGCATAAGAATAATGATGAATGTGACATTTTCTATCCTCAGCACCATATATTTGGAAATCTATCTACAGTTGAACCTCAGTTTTCAAATGTCTCCCATCTGGAACATTTCGGTTCACCAAGATGTACACAGAAAAAAATGTCTTGATTGTGGACAAAAAAATTAGTTTTCAATCTGACAACCCTTTCATGCTGATACCTCAGCATGACAAATGTCTCTCAGGCAATAAAGGAGAGAATGCTTCTGTGACTGGCCAAATGAGGATTAGCACAATTTTAAAATATAAAGAGGCCATCAAGAGTGCTAATGTCTCTAACGGTGTGAAAGTAATCACAGAACAACAATCAAAGGCAACAGAATAAGTAGAAAAATTTGTGTTGATTTGAATAAAGGAAAGCAGTTAGCCAGTGATAGCATTTCTGAGGCAGTGATATGAGAAAAAGTGAAGATGCCTCATCTGCACCCTGACCTCCTCAAAGACACCCCTGGAACCAGTGCTGAAAGGGATTCCTTTCGGTTATGAGGGTGGCTTGATCAATCTAAGAAGTGTTTATTTATAGATTAAACAAAACATTATACATGAACTATACATAAAAAAGGGTTAAAACAGAATCATCTGTGGGTCTGGAACAGATCAACTCAATGTACATTTCTTTCTAATGGTTAAAAATAACTCCGTTTTCAAACAAATCCCTTCTCAAACAGCCTTGTGGGATGAATTAAGTTTGAGAACTGAGGTACCACTGTAAGTTGTTGCTCTTTTGTCCTTTGGTAAAATTAGAAGCTGATGAGACAAAATCAGAGCTTTAACTTAGAGTTCATTCACTTTAACAAGTACCCAGGACAGTATAAACTATCAGCAATGTGTCTAACTGCATGTGGCTATTTCTATACTAAAACAGGCAGACAGCCTGCTTGTTTTAAGCCAATGGACAGTTTCTTTTACTTAGGAGCAAGAATAAACATTTAAAACTAGAGGCTTGGTGCACAAAATTTGTGCACGAGGCATGGGGCTGGTTTTCTTCGGCCTAGCCTGCACCTTCTCCTCTCTGGGACATCCCTCTCACAATCCGGGACCACTGGCTCCTAACTGCTCACCTGCCTGTCTACCTGACTGCCCTGAATACCAGCCTGATTGCTCCCTAATCATTCCCCTGCCAGCCTGATTGATGCCTAACTGCTCCCTGATGGCATGATTGTCCCCACTGCCCTCCCTTGCTGGCCTGATCGCCTCCAATTGCCTTCCCCTGCAGGGCTGAGGGGAATGAGGGACTGAGGCTGGATGCTGCAGAGACTGGGTGAGGCAGGGCTGAGGGGACTGGGGAACTGAGGCTGGATGAGGTGGGCCTAAGGGGCACTTGAAGACTCCAGCTGGATGTGGCAGGGCTTAGAGGACTGGACAATGCCATCTTGTGGGGGTGTAGCAGTCAATTAGCATATTCCCTCTTTATTACCCTGTTTCCCCAAAACTAAGACAGTGTCTTATATTAATTTTTGCTCTCAAAGATGCACTAGGTCTTAATTTAAGGGGATGTCTTATTTTTCCATGAAGAAGAATACAGTACACATTTATTATTAAATGAAAATAAAGGGAATTTATTACCTGTCTATGGTACGGTAGTACGGTAGTTGTCAACACAAACCAGACAAACTGTGAATCCTACAGTATCAAACATTTACTCATTTATTCAATGACAATCATGTCATCATCTTCTGGAACATCATCATAACAATCCAATTCCTGAATTTCCTGGTGAATTTCTTGTGACTCCATTTATTTCAGAATCAGTAGACCAAATCTCTCATGTTTAGCAATAGCACTGCCTTTAAATGAGTACTTCTTGTCAAGGTAGCCTGCTCGCAGTGCATTTGCAATGCAACTGTCAGTGATTTTCTCCCATGAATTCTTCACCCAAGTCACAACTTCTTGCAGTTTAGGTTTCACAAAGTTTCCACGCTGATTTCTCTCCACTCACACTGCAGTGACATCAGGACTCCATGTAATGTCACTGGTTCCTAGACGCCAGTCGGGGCGGCCCTAGCAACCAGTTCATGGTAAATTAATTTTCATTCTGAGACAGAGCCTGGGGGCCTTATTTTGGGGGGATGCCTTATATTTCACCCAGAAGGAAACCTGGAAGTAGGTCTTATTTTCAGAGGATGTCTTATTTTCGGAAAACACGGTAGATAGGATGACTTCTCACCACATCCATCTCATTCTTCACAAAAGTAAAGGAAGGGGACGGTTATTATTGTAATTATTCAGGTAGAGTATATTTTGCTTTTAGGGAATTCAGAACACTACTCCACTAAGAAAGTGAACCAAGTTTAAATAGTTCATTATCCTACTCAATTTTCCATTAAGTTAAGCTGAATTTTATGGGTGATGATTTTAAGGTAGACTCATAAATTCTACCAACTATTAAAGTAGGAAGCAAAAATCTGCTTTCTTGTTTCTGCTTTTTACTCCTCACTGGTGTGCCTTTTGGCAAATCACAGCCACACCACCTCATCTCCTTCCTATACTAAGAGGTACTCATATTTGAAAGGAGTAGTTTTACCCATTTCTGTGCTCTGGGGATAGGACGCTGAGATTTTATACTAGAGGCCCAGTGCATGAATTCGCAAACCACTGGAGTCTCTAGGTCTTGCCTGGGGGATCGAGCCAAAATTGGCTCTCTGACATTGCCTAAGGGGTCTCGGATTTTGAGAGTCCAGGCCAGCCTGAGGGACCCTACTGGTGCATGATCAGGACCCAGGAGAGACACAGGAGGTTGGCCAGCCAGGGAGAGACCATGGGAGGTCTCCAGGACATATCTGGTCTGATTTGCTCCGGTCTGATTTGCTCCGTCCCGCTCAGCAATCAGCTAGACCCCAGCAGCAATGACCTGGTGGTCATTGCACATCAAAATGAGCAGTTGAGTGGCCTTAACATGTGATTAACATATTAAGCTTTGATTGGTTGAATGGCTGACCTTGTCGACCATACACTTCACTTATTAGGCTTTTATTATATAAGATGGCTTACAGTGTTAAAGTCCCTCTACTGAAATGAATACAAGACTCTGATGTTCATATTTCACTTCACAAAGTAGTTTCACCACATAATTCAATTGTTCTTCCCAACAGCCCTGGGAGATAATGAAATGCAGGCTCAACTTGACTAAGAGGTCTGGGAAAAGCCACACAGTGAGCAAGTAAAATCAATTCTTCAGTTCCAAGTCCAATCATGTTGTAACTACAGCAAGAAAAAAAAAGCCTGTGTTTTTCCATTCCAACTTCTGAATATTTCCATTGTAGTATTCATCAATTTCTATATGTTATCCACTTGCTTATGAGCTCCTGAATGGCAGGAGCTACTGTCTCTTGCAATCTTTGTGGACATCTCACTGAATAATAACATCACCTGCAGAAGACACCTTATCAAGAGAAACAGTGCTACCACTTGCTGCTGGCTGTGATAGACAGATTTTCTGTCTTCCTTAAATATTCATAATGACATTGGGAGATAATGAAATGCAGGCACAACTTGACTAAGAGGATCAACTCCTTTGCAAACTTATAATAAACCACGAGTTTATAAATAAGAAAAATAACATAGACTATATAGACAACAGGAAGAATTTGGCTATGGTAGTAATCATTTAAAATGTCTCAAAATACTTGTTAACAAATAGCCAATAATATACTTTTTATAGAATCTACCACTTCTTATATATAACCAATAATCAATTTATTTCCTCTCCTATTTGTTCTCAATGATGAAAACTTTGAGGACTGTGAACAGGGTTTCCATTGATAACCAGCACTTCCATATTACAAACCATGCACTGCCTAATACAGTAAATAACAGTGGGCAAGTATCATTATTGAATATATCCCTATAAGATGGAAAAGAGAAAGAGGAGAAAAAAGCTTCCTAGAGAAAATTAAATATTTTCAGTAATACTGAATATTAATAGGTTACAATCTCTGACAATAATGATTAATAATATATTTATTCATACAAACAAGATTTTTAATTACCCAAGCTTATTTAAGTAATTTATAGCATGGAAAAGGACAGTAATATACCCTTGTCTCTTTTAAATGAGTCTTACAAACTACAAACTAGACTCTTCTACTCATTTGTTCGTATGGTTTTTCTAATCATAAATCTCAAAGCATGGCTAACAAAACATCATACCCAAAAGAGGGAGGAGAAAATAGAGGTATGCTACTGCAGCTTTCTGCTTTTCCTGATTTTTCAGGAGGGACTAAGGTGAGACAGAAGTCAAATTACACTTCTCTCTCTTAAAAAAATAAAAAATGTTTTAATTGATTTTAGAGAGAGGGGAAGGGAGAAAGAGAAGGATAGGGGGAGAAAAAGAAAGAGAGTCAGAGACAGAGGCAGAGAGAAACATTGATGACAGAGAAATATCAGTTGGTTACATTCTACACATACCCTTTCCTGCAACCTGGGCAAGTGCCCTGACCAGGAATCTAACTGGCAACCTCTTGGTGCACAGGATGATGCTCAGCCAACTGACCCACATGGCAAGGGCTCTCTTTTAACTTCTTATTGGGCTGAAGGGACTGAAGACCATAATTTATCTCCAAGCCATTGGATATGATGTAACTAACATGTTTGTCACTAGATTTGAAAGAGATAAAACACTAATCAAGCACAGTTTAGCACATGTTAAATGCTCAGTAAATACAGGGTGTAGCAAAAGTAGGTTTACAGTTGTTTGTATGAAAAATAATATAAGAATTAAGGAATGATAATACAAGAATAAACTTTGTGTTTCACATAGTCATAACTGTAAACCTACTTAAGGGCAGACAGAGTTTACTACTCTGGGTATTTTCTATTGCCTAATGCCTACCTTTCTACATGGTTGGTGGTCTAACTACTTGTTGCATATATATTAACAAAAAGCAAAATCAAATAGCATCTTTTCAATTCACTGAAAGGTCATCACTACCAACTATGATTTCTTAGCATTAATAATCATCACATGCATGGATACATAGAATAAAAGTAATGTTTACGCCACCTGGTGGTCAAACAGGAAATGCAATGTTAAAGTACTTCACAATTCATCTGGGGGGGGGGGTTAATTTAGAGCTATTGTCTTCTGCATCTGGAAGGATATATTTTAGCCTATTGTAAACATATTTGAGAAATGCTGACCGAAAAGGCTGCAGTTTGATTGATCCCTCTCTAGCAGCATGTCACAATTCTAACTTTGAATAAAGAAGGGAGAAGCAATGTCAAACGCATGAAATTCCAAGTTAATGGTATGATATGTCTTAGCTGAATTGTCTTTACATGAGGTTCACAAAACAGCATATGTGTTCTTATATTAGTCCGCTTGGTTCAGGACTATTTAACAGTATAATGCCTCCTGCCTTCAGATGCTCAAACTCTAGCTACCCCATTTCTCTCTCCCAAGCCATCTTCTAGTTTGCCAATTTAACCCTTCCTTGTCATTGTGCCTTTGGCTTTCTTCTCCTGCTCCAGCTTCCTGAGTGTCCCCACCTTTCCTACCGCCTCAAAGAATTCTTTTTAAGTAGATGTCCCTCAAATCTCTATCTCCAATCCCACCTCCTCTCCCAAGCTCAAGTCCCTAGGTATCTCAACATGACTTGATCTCACCACTGTAACCCTCCTATGTTTAAACCATATCCTTCACTGAAACTTGGTCCAATTTCCAAATAACAGTACTCTTCCTCTTGAACATTTGAAACCTAAGAGTCAACTCTGACTCTTTATTGAACCTCATATACATTCCACTGACAAGTAATATTAACCCTGCCTCACCTTTCTGTTCCTTGAGTATACTAAGTTGTTCCCATTTTGGGGGTCTTTGCATTAAAGTTCCCTCGGATGCTCATCTCAATTTTCTCAACGCTGGTTCATCATTATCATTTCAGTGTCTGTTTAAATGTCACTCCTTCAGAAAGGCCTTCCCTGACCACCCAAGCTAAAGAAGCTACCAAAATAGTCCTAGCTGGTTTGGCTAGGTGGATAGAATGTCAGCCTGCAGATCAAAGGGGCTTGGGTCCAATTCCAGTCAAGGGCACATATCTTGGTTGCAGGCTTCTCCCTGGCCCAGGCCCTGGTCAGGGCACTTATAGGAGACAACCAATTGATTTGCTTCTATCTTTCCTTCCCCCTTCTAGTCTCTCTTAAAAAAATAATCAATGGGGAAATATCCTCAAGGATTAAAAAATAACAAATTCTTAAAAAAAAAAAAGAAGCCATCAAAGTAACTTTTGTCACATCTTCCTGTTTTAATTCTCTGACTCTCACTTGACACTGCCTGATCATTTCCTGCTGATATAACCTGTCTCACCCACAAGCATGAGCACTCTGACAGTCTTGGCCTGTTTGGTTTGTGGCCATATACCAGAGCCTGGAATGTGGTATAAGAGCTCAATAAATATTTTACTCAATGAATAAAAACCTCTTTTATATCATCTCTCTTTTTTCCATGCCAAAATAATTGCATGTAAGACCTGGCTGTGACAGTGATGTTCTCTCCTCCAGTCCCCTTTCCTCTTCCAAATAATTCTAAACACAACTACCCAATTACTCTGCCTAAATAACCTACCCCCAGGGCCACCTAAAGAAATCACTTGCAAGAAACATACTGCTTGGCACGTGCTTAGCACACACCCCATAAATGTTAATTTCCCTGTTGAAAAAAATCTCCAAAGGCTCCTCATTGCCTACAGAATAAAGCGCGTTTTCCACTGGCCGTCATTCCTCTTAATAAGCTCCAACCTAGTTGTGCATCTTATTTTCCAGAACACCACTTCATGCTCTGATGCTGCAGTCAATATAGGCCATTTGGCCGAAACCGGTTTGGCTCAGTGGATAGAGTGTCGGCCTGCAGACTCAAGGGTCCCCGGTTAGATTCCTGTCAAGGGCATGTACCTTGGTTGCGGGCACATCCCCAGTAGCGGGTGTGCAAGAAGCAGCTGACCGATGTTTCTGACTTTCTATCCCTCTCCCTGCCTCTCTGTAAAAAAAATCAATAAAATATATTTTTTAAAAGATAAGCCATTTGCCAGTAGAGTCCTGTGTCTGTACTTTACACTGTTCCCTCTAGACTGAAATATCCTAGCATCCACAGCTTTCTAAATCCTGCCCATCCTTCAAAGTTAGCAATTTCCTCAAAACAAAACAAAAAACAAAAACAAACAAACAAAACAAAACCCTCTCTTGCCGAAACCGGTTTGGCTCAGTGGATAGAGTGTCCACCTGTGGACTGAAGGGTCCCAGGTTCAATTCCGGTCAAGGGCATGTACCTTGGTTGCGGGCACATCCCCAGTATGGGGTGTGCAAGAGGCAGCTGGTCAATGACTCCCTCTCATGGATGTTTCCAACTCTCTATCCCTCTCTCTTCCTCTCTGTAAAAAAGTCAATAAAATATATATATTTTTTAAAAACCCTCTCAAAATTCCTGTTCTCTAAAGCAAAATAATCACTCTCTTTCTCCTCTGAACAACAGTATCTTTCTCTGGACCACAGAGTCTTAGTGGCTATAAGCAGTGACTTAAGGTCACAGCAGACTATGTGATCCTATGGGCAGGGCATGGACCTTCTCTCTCTGTATTATCTACATCATTTGGAGCTAGTCACTGCTGAATAAAAAGGGGCTGAATGTCTGAACAACAGAATTTCTCTACAGGAAGAGCTATTAAGACCAAATGAGGAACTGGCAAGCAGCAGCAATCACTCTTTGGATTCAGTCACTTATGAGGCAAAGATGAGCTGGATAGGTAAAAAACATAGTCCTAATTTCATTTCCTCACAAACAGAATCAGGTTGAGAGACAGTGGACTCTTCTGCTATGATGCCAGTATCACAGCCCTACAGAATAACATCAAACCCTCAAAAATACAGCACTCTGCCAAGTGAACCAATGAATCCACCTGCACAACTTCCATTCATCAGTGTGCGGATGTTATGAACACCCTGTGGAACGGGTAATTGCTAAGGCAGCAATACACCACATTAATTCACCTCCCAGTGCTGTGAATGCCAAACCACACAGTTCTCTGCAATCTAGCCCCAATTACCTCGCCTGCTGAGATCCCACAGATCTCTAACCTCTTATAGACCAAACCTCTTCCAAAGAATGTGCCTGAATTTGTTTCCCACCATCCCTTGGAGCCACTGCTTTGATTTCAGCTCTTGACCACAGGGTTCCAACTGCTCACATCTCTACTGCCAAGATATTAACTCTAAGCTGGCTTGATAGCTAGAGCCTCCCCTTAGATAAGTGAGGTTGACATTCATTCCCATGAATGTGTCCATTTGGCTCACTTTACCAAGTGCGGTGTTTCCCCACCTGTGCATCTGCATAAGTGGAACACACTAAAATTAAGTATTCCTAGGCACAGGGGATCCATGTTTCAGGGAGGGCTCCAGAAACTTGTATTTTAAATAAACATCTCATGGGAGTCTCATAATTGAGCAAGTCTCAAGAGCAATGCTTTTCTCTATCCCCAAACCCATGCACTGAGCCTATGTTACTTGTTTGTTGCTGGGCTCGAGATCACCAAGTCTATAAGAACTTACACGGAGAGATTTTACATGAGTGGTTTTCAACCTCACTTGCATGTTAACAGTGACTTTAGGAACTTTTTAAAACTCCAATACCAGACACAGCCTATCCTAAGTACATCAGAATCTTGGGGGTGGACCTCAAATACCAATATTTTTTAAAGCTTCCCAAGTGACTCTAGTGTGAGAACTGCTAGATTAACTTATCTGCTCTGCTTTCTTTGGGTAGCAGAGAAGTGGGCTGTGTCCCATCAATGCCTCCTCCAATCACACCTTCAAACCTCCCAGAAATGTCTGTTTCCTCCCTACAGGTTCATGCTTAATTCATGTTTAATATTTGCAAGTTCAGCTGGATTTCCACTCCTTTTCAGGGTTCGCCTTTGTCAGTGTATGTCCTGTTCTGCAGAACGGGAGCTTTTTCTATTCTAGGTGTCCTTCCCGCCTTGTCCTAAGCCAGTCAGCTTCCCTCATAGACCAGAGCCTGGGGTGCCTGCCCAGCATCCTGCTCCTGCTCCCTCTTACCTTCTCCACGCAGCAGCCAGAGCAAGAAGTTTCAATCTCCTGCCAAGACCGGTTTGGCTCAGTGGTAGAGCATTGGTCTACGGACTGAAAGGTCCCGGGTTCGATTCCAGTCAAGGGCATGTACATTGGTTGTGGGCACATCCCCGGTGGGGGGTGTGCAGGAGGCAGCTAGTTGATGTTTCTCTCTCACCGACGTTTCTGGCTCTCTATCTCTCTCCCTTCCTCTCTGTAAAATATCAATAAAATATATTTTTTAAAAAGAAGTTTCAATCTCCTGCTTACTGCTCATCAAAGGATCCCCACTAGAACAGCCCTACATAATCTGCACTCTTGTCCACTCTCTGTCCTCGTCTCCTACCTCCATACCTCACTCACTGCTGTGTAGCCACTGGCTTCTTTCTGCTTACTGATGCCAACGAGGTGCTGCCTCCAGGCCACCCGGATGACCCTGCCCAGGCAGGAGTCGGCTCAAACACCTCCTTCTCAATGAGGTCTCCCTGACCACCTGGTCTGACGTAGCGGCCCCCTCCCCACTCCCAGGCACACCATCACTTCAACCGCATTTGTTTTCCTCACAGTTTTTAACACTCAGGATTTTTTTTTGCTTATTGGTTTTCATGTTATTACCTGTCCCCTCCATTGGGATATAAATTCTATTTTTCTTCTATCTTCTACAATTGGGTCTCTAGAAATCACTGTGTGTGTGTGTGTGTGTGTGTGTGTGTGTGTGTGTGTGTGTGTGTTGAAGAAATGAATCAACTAATCAACGAATGACCATGAATAAATATAACTAAAACCAAAACTATATAGATCATTTGTAATATTTTTATTGTGTCTGTCTCAGGAGATCTTGCCTCTAACCAGACCATAAAGTAATAATGAATATCAAGTAAACTGTTTTCTTCTTTTCTAATCTTGAAAGTCAAGCTCAGTACTGAGTAAATATCATATATTTAAGTATTTACTGATTACATGGGCTATTTTAGAAGATCCTTGTATTATGCGGGGGGGAAAAATGTGTGTGTTGTTGTTATTTTAACTTTCTGCCTAAACTACATGTTCACAATATCACACCTGAACAAGAATATTAAGACTCTAATTTTACTAGATCTTCCAATTTTTTACCTTTCCATTCCACTCTCTAAATTATATTCATCTTGTTGGGTACCTTGCAACTTGTAAAATCTGTAATTGCAGTTTTGACCTGTATGTGGCCACTGAATTGCCTGATATGCAGCCAGGCACATATTTGTCTAGCTGATACACATCTGTTCAGATAAAAATAAATCAGAACACTACAGGGACATCCCAAGATCATCTGCATTTCTAGGTATAAGGACTTCCTCTGACCAGAACACTTTTGAAAGCCTGTCTTATACAGTAGCTTGGGGCTATGAGTTCTGGTTTCAAGATTTTATCTATCTATTTATTATTTATTTAAATCTGACATATCAAAACCAGTACATGGAATGTAGGCTTTGTTGAAAAACTGTAAAAATTACTATGCAAAACTTGGATAAAAAATTAGTTCAGTGGACAGAGCATCAGCCTAGGACTGAAAGGTCAAGGGCATGTACTTTGGTTGCGGGCACATCCCCAGAAGGGGGTGTGCAAGAGGCAGCTGATCTATTATTCTCATCGATGTTTCTAACTCTCTATCCATCTCTCTTCCTCTCTGTAAAAAAATCAATAAAATATATTTTAAAAATTTAGTGATAATCACAAAGTATTGTTATCAATGAAACGGGGGGGGGGTGCTTAAAATACTCAGGTAAAGTTATTTTTCTAGTAGCACTTAAAATATTATTTTATTTATGCCCAGAGTGGGCATTACTACCTTTCAATGTTCCTTCTTACTAATTTCAGAATTAGTAACAGTTCATTCTGCCCAGGTAACTGCTAAACATGTATCTTCAAAATAAGTTAGGCTTCTTCAAGGAAATAACCATGCAGTCCTAGGATACACAAAACATTCATAAATCCCTTTTAATCTTCAGTCCTGGTGACTAAAAATAATGTCCCCATCAGACACACCAGTCATGTTCCTTGTGGCTTGCAGAGCCGTGATGTATTTACCTATTATCTCCCCGTGGTGCAGGAGTCCTCATAAATTCTGTTGACTCAGGTGAAGGCGCTCGGCTCCAGGACCCTCCATACCCTGCTGGGCTCAGAAATCACCACTCCTTTCCATATGGAGATGTCACTCCCAGAGCAGTCAGAATATGGATTTTGCAGGTACCAAACAAAATTACAAGACCTTGGTTCCTTAACTATATTTTCTCTTTCTTCTCAAAATACAAAATATGTTTGACCTCAGAGTCAACAAAACCAACACATAACAAAAATGCATCACTGCTAAATAAAAACTTTTCTTCAAACTGTGTTCTCTAGCAAAAGGACACAAAGAAAATTTGCCAATTTTTAATATTTTTAACTCCTTTATAGCACTCTCTTTTTCTTCTCTCCCTAAAGCTCCTCAGTTATTCAATAAGCTGCATACTTTTTGTTTCAAAATGTACCTTTGGGACATTCTCATTCCCCTTGCCAGGAACCTGGTCCATGCTCTTCATTTCTTGCGTGGACTACCTACCATTGCCTCCCAGGCTTTCCTGCCTTCAGTGTCTTCCCCTCTCTTACAAGCAGCACCCTATGGTGAATTAACACCCAGTCTTAGTCCATAACCTTTTAATGTCTCCTTATTATTGGAAAATAAAGTCCAAACTTCCTTAAAAACCCTGTCTTCTGGGACAACACCCCACACTCAACCTCAGGATATGCTTCCCTTGGTGGGGAATACACTCTGGCTTGCTGAAGTTCAGTGCCTCATTCATAGCGCAGTCACATGCTCTCTCTTTCCTTAAAGTTTCCTATCCATACCCACAGTTACCTTCCCATGGATAGTCATGAAACATACTGCCTGTTTTCATGGGCATGGGTTTTCCATATATATTCTGCTTCTCTCAGCAAAGTTGACGATAAATGGATGAACTCCTGGTCACTTGATTTAATAGACAGTCAACAATTTATAACTTGCTGGACCTTTCATCTCATTCATTTCCTCATTCTCAAAATATTCTCTTCACTTGGTTTATGTGATGCTATCTTAGAATTTTCATTCTGCCTAATGATTTTTTTTTTAAATTTCCTTTTGCCGCTGCTGCTGCTATAGTCTGAGTGTTTATGTTCTCCCAAAATTTATATATTGATATCCTCACCTCCAAGGTAATGACAATAAGAGGTAACACCATTGGGATATGATCAGGTGATGAGGGTGGAATCTTTAGGAATGGGGTCAGTACCATCACAAAAGAGGCCCCAGACATCTCCCTCACCCCTTCCACCAGGTGAGGACACAGGGGGGAAGGTGCTATATATGGGCCAGGAAGGGGGTCCCCACCAGACTACGAATCTGCTGACACTTTGACCTTGACTTCCCAGCCTCCAGAATGAAGAGAAATCAATTTTGTTGTTTATAAGCTGCCCAGTCTATGGTATAACAGCCCTTACAGACCAAGACACCAGATCTTACCATTGTTCACCATCTCATCTAATGCCAGCCTTGTCTAAGCTGTGCCTCTCTCTTGCATAACTCACTGCGATGCCTCCTAACTGGTCTCTGCACATTCAGCCCATCCCTCTCCAGTCTGTCTCATGCTGGAGCCCAGGGATCTTCTCTGTCACAAATCTTATGTCACCCACCTGCTGAAAATGCCCCAATAATGGTTTTCCAAGTATCCACAGTCTCTCTCAGAGTAAGGTCTAAGCACTGAATTTTTTCCAACTCCTCAGGTGATTTTAATATGCAACCAAGGTTGGAAATCACTTCTTTTTTTGTTTTGTTTTAAAATATATTTTATTGACTTTTTACAGAGAGGAAGGAAGAGGAATAGAGAGTTAGAAACATCAATGAGAGATAAACATCCATCAGCTACCTCCTGCACACTCCCAATTGGGTATGAGCCCACAACAAAGTTACATGCCTTTGACTGGAATTGAGCCTGGGACCCTTGAGTCTGCAGGCTGACACTGTATCCACTGAGCCAAAACCGGTTAGGGGGGAAATCACTTTAGACATATACAGCTCAACACTTCTGTGCTAATTTAAAAATCTAGAACATCCTCCTACCCCTTTCAAACCCACCTATCCTAAGTACTATTCAATCTTCAGATTTGAACTTAAATGTTTCTCCTCAGGAACGCCTTTTCTGACTTTCTAGATGAGATCAAATTCCTCTGAAAAGGATTCCCATAAAACTTGTTATTGTGTTTGTTAGCTGTCTGCCTTCTGCCTGAGACTTAAACTCCAAAGACAAGGCACCACATCGGTCTTACCACTGCATCCTAAGCACTTAGATGGGGCCAGGCAAGAGGTGGGTGTAGCAGCAATTTCACTAAATGTTATGATAGCATTATAAGAAAAGTGTTATGCAATCTCAGAGGTGAAAAGATTATTTCACTCTGGGATAACATAAGTGACTCTTTTCTTTAAAAGCTCACAAGACTATTTTAAAATATTGGTAATACTCCTAAACTGAGTGACAATTCAAAAATAGAAAAAATACTGTAATTGGACAATTTTGAATCTCAGAATTAAATGCCTTTCATTTCACTCTGGAATAAAATATTTGAAGAATGATATAATAGTTCATGAGACACGCTAAGTATATGACCTAATCACAGGCTTGTTATGAAGATTAAGAATCATTCACATGTCAGTCTAGGGACATATGCATTATCATAGCTAACATTCTTTTTTTCCTTTTAAGTGTAGTCTATCTGCCAATACAGCCTCAATGACAATTCTGTAAGAAATTGTGACTTGGCCAAAAGTCATATACTTAATTCTGTAGAGTCTGTTCTCTAGCATAAGGATACAAAGTAAAAATATTAATTCTGAAAAAGAGGTGTAGCCAGAGAGAGCTCAGTAGTCAGTCATTACATGTGGATTATGATTAAAATATATGCTAGCAAAAGAGAACTCAAAGTCAATTTTCTACAAGTAATCACATTATTGCTAACCAAGCAGAACTCATTACTACTGATTTTACCATTGTCACGTTCCTGAAAATAAAGTGCTTTCTCAGGGGTTCTGGTTTTCATAACCTGCAAAGCTGAGTATAAAGCAGTACAGCATAGCTTCCATATTCCAGCTGATTCATCTATCAGCCATTGTAAAAATAAGCGGTTGAGGAAATTAAATAAACTTGACCAAAAAGAGTAACATAATCTCTTACCATTAAAAAATAAATAAAATGAGCACACATTTTCAGAGAAAAGCCAAACAAAATAGCTTCTGCCTTGCCAGAATAGACGATTTCACAGAGCTTGTACGTATGCAGTGCTACAATATAAAGACATTGAAAAAAGGGCTGAAGGACTCAAATGGTAAATGAGGTCTGGCCTCCTATCACCAAAGAACTAAGGGAAAGACCAATCACTAGCTCTGCAATAGGCCAAGAGGCGTGAGTGTCAAGCACAGGTGCGGATGATGCGCTCCAAGAGTACGAAGCAGTTAGTTCAAACTAGGAAAAATCTGGAAAGATTTCATGTCATTTAAGTGTGAAGGGCTCACAAAGTTTCCATTAGGGAGGTCTTTCCTGTCAGGAAGGAGCATGAATAAGAGGCCAGGGGCACGGGCAGTGGCTTGCAGAAGGTGTAGCTGGAACACAGGAAATGCAGAGTTAAACAGAGAAAGATGCAGGTCTGAAAGGAAAGGCTGGGTTCTCAATGGGAAGGAACTTGAATGTAATCTGTCCCTAGACATCAGAAAGCCATCCACTGTTTAAAACATGCTCTTAATTGTGAGGAAAATTGCAGAAGCAAAAGGGTGGCAGATAACCTACAGGGAACTTCTGAAATAGGAGAAGGATGTTTTATAGAAGAGCGAGAAATCATAGGATATCCTAAGTGTCCTTCTGTGGAAGGATAAAAACACTGAAAATTATATAATTGTGAAATCAGAGCAAAAGACTAGAACTCAGATTGGAAATTTTTATGAAACAGAGAATGAAAATCAAGTACCATTAATGTAACTTCCAAAGTAATTAAAAAGGATGACAGCTAAATTCCCACTCAGATTGGCCAGGCCTGCAACACACTGAGGACCTTCTACTTTTGTTACTGGACTAAAACTGACAATGTGTCAGTGATGCCAATCATTCCACTTTACTACTGGAAAGCAAAATACACAAACCCTTAAACCTTCATTCTTCCCTTTCCTTTCCCAACTGTATAAGATGCTAAAAAAAAAAAAAAAAAAAAAAAAAAGCTAGATCCAGGACTTTGCAATACAGAACTAAACAAAAACAAAACAAAACCCCAAGGTTTAATGACAATTTCCATCAGAATATTAAGACTGTGGTGGAAGGCAACTAGTCTTTATTTTTATCTATGTGTCAGGAAACTTGAGGCCAAGTATTCCCCATTAAACCTCACAATGGCCTGTTAGCATCCTCCTATTCCTCCTCCTCTTCCTCCTCCTCCTCCTCCTCCTCCTCCACTTTGTCCTTATGTTACAGAGGAGGAAAGTGATTTTCCTGGGATGTAAAGAAAAAGCTTTAGCAAATATGGATAGGTCTGAGATTCAGCCCAGATTTACTTAACTCCAAAATCCATGCTCTTTCCAATAAAAAGTCTAAGCTTAAAATATGTCCTCAGCAACCCTTTCCCTCTTCAATAATACCTCCTATTACTTTGTTGGTTCTTTCTTCATTCATTTATGTATGTTCATTCTTAAATTAATCACTGAACAACTCCTGGGTACTAGACCTTAATGATGGCCACTCAGCAGTGTAGCAAAATGTTTTATATTGAGCATGATGCTCTAGGCATTATCCTTTTCCTCAATCAAACATGCTATCATAATGGATGTTACAATCACATCATATCTATTTACAATTTCCAAGATGTCTTCTGGTAAACATACAGGTTCATAATATTCATGCCATAAAAACTGAGTGCCTACTTATCTCCAGTAAATATAAGAAATTTTAGTTAGTTGGAGGGAAAAGAATTTACTACAGAACTACCTAAAAGCAAATATACTAAGTAATTTTAATAGCTGAGAATTCTCTAAAAAGTCAACAGAATTAAAATCAGAATCCATGAATTATGATCATGTTGCAACAATAATTTTAGTGTAATTTTAACTAAAGCACTATTAGTTGTGTGTATATATGTTAAGTACCTTCTCAATGAAATACTTACTTATAAACCATGTAATAGATAATGTCTCTACATCAATAAATATAGGATTTCTCAAACATATAACAAAGTATTACCGATAAGATTTCATATCCATCTAATATGGGAAACCACCTGCAACATGTAAATGAAAGGGAGGAATGATACTGGCTTCTTTCCAAAGAGGCATTTTCACTTATCAGGGGCTGCTCACTAACTCAAGGATCCTGAATAGTATAGTAAGTAGAGCAATAACATAAAAAAGATGCATTTAAAAAGCATGCCACAAATTAATCACTAAGCTATATACTATAACAAACAAATAAAACTGACACAAGAGCCCTGGCCCTTGTGACTCAGTTGGCTGGAGCATTGTCCCATACATTAAGAGGTGGCAGGTTTGATTCCTGGTCTGGGTACATACCCAGGTTGCAGGTTCAAACCCCAGTTGGGGCACATGTGGGAGGCAACGGATCAATGTCTCTCTCTCCCTTTCTCTCTCTCTCTCCCTCTCCCTCTCCCTCTCTCTCTCCCCCTCCCTCCCTCCCTTCCTCCATCCCTCTCTCTGATAGTCGGACATTCCCCCTCACCCCGGGACTTGCGAGAGGGCGCAGGAGCTGAAGGACTCTCCCCCACCCCCAAGAGTGCACAATTTTCATGCACTGAGCCTCTAGTAGAAAATAAAAGTCTGCCTCTAACCAATGTTCCTCAATCCTAGTTGTATTTTAGAATAACCTTGGAATTATGAAAAAGTACCGATGCTTCCACCCAATCTCCTAAGAGTCTGACACAATTGGTCTGGGGTGCAATTAACAGGATTTTTAACAGCTTCCCAGTGATTCTGACCCACAGGCAGCATCAAGGCCACTGCCAGGAGCTTAGCCTGTGTCTACCAACACTGCAGAGGCAGAGCCTTTCAGAAAGTGGCTTAAACGTAAAAATACACTTAATTTTAGGTTGCAAATTTGATTAATGGTACTTCTCTTTTTCACAGGGGTACAAAAAATCATATATAGCCACGTTTTCTGTTAAAAAGCGAGCGAGCAGCTAAGTTTGTCATCACTGAGCTCACCTCCGCAGACGTCTGTGCGTGGACAAGGCAGTTATTTACAAGGAGTTTCAGAGGGACCAGAAAAGAACAGATCACCGAGGCCCGGGCTGCTCTGGGCCCAGCTCCTCAGGCATCAGAGAGCTGGGCAGCCACACAGAGCAGCCACCAGCATGGACTTGTCCTACTTTGGACTGACTGCTGCTTGGGAATTACAGATATGATGAGGCGCCTTGCAGCTCACAGGATAAAAAATAATCAGATGAGGATAAATACTTTACAAAATACACAGGTAGAAATAACTTGAGTTATTAAAGGCACAATTATTAGCAAAATTAGGCATTAAAATATGCAACGTGCCATCTAATTTGCTATGAAAGGGTCAAAGAATAAGGTCATTCTATCAAAAAAATTATTTTTACCAGAAAGAATGAACAAATTATACTAAATCCCCAGGGGGAAAGGTATCAGTTATTAGAATAACAATGGAAGGAGGGGAAGATGCCAAAATTCTGCAATAGTACCTAGGATAGGAAGCATTTTAAAAATTGTTACCAGTTAGTTTTTCAGCAAGTGGCTACATCAAACTGATGTAAAATGTATGTACTACATAATGGCACATTTTACGTAGACAATCCCGCTTGAGCTCCTGAAAGTTATTTACACTATAAATATTTACAAGCCTAATCGGAGACGGTAATTTGAATATCAAGCTGAGAAACAGCTTTGAAGAACTACCGGGTGTAAGATCACACTGCATCAAGCACTGAGGGAGGGCACAAAAGCAACCCTGTCTGTTCTTCATGTGACTTATTAATTAGAAGAGTAATGAGGAATTTTTAGAGCTAGGATTTTGAAAGCACAAGAACCAGCTTTCTCTGGAAACTATCTTTTTCTTGTTTATTTCAAAGCACAAAACTTGGCAGACATAGTCTAAATGTATGAGAGACACAAGGGCAATATTTCTTTCTGACTCTAAGAGAAATGTGAGAGACAAAAAACAAGAAAAATTATCCTATCTTACCACACAGTAACTGGTGCTGTGGAAACAACGGGTTTGCTGGGTGGCTGGGAGCAGCTCACCACCTGTCTCTCCTGCGCAGCACACATTTCCCACAGCGGAGGCTCTCTCTGACATGTTTCATTGCCTCACTAACTCTTAAGAAAAGCTTATGAGCAATTTAAATTTTAAAATCCACATGTTTTCAAAAACAGGAGATTCAACTGACAAGCCACCATTTACCTGCAGTGTAAGAAGATGCCTGTCATTGTGAGTGCTACCTCACAAGCCACAGAAGAACCCATGTGGGTCCCACACATTGGATCTCTCTCCACAGAGGTTCACACCCCAGCACTGCCGGTTTTGTCCCACTGTTACTGATAAATGTGCCTTGTCTCTATATTCCATTTAGGAATTCATTCAAATTCATTTTACATCAGGTTAGATAGTTTAGCTCTCAGTACAACCCAGAATATAATGCAAGTATGTGTGTTCACAGATCCAAGTGCATGATAAAAAAAAAAACTTTATGAGTAAATGTGTTTTGTATTATTGTCTATAACATGCCAGCATTAATTTATAGCAGTATGTTTAGTTTTTAGTTATGTTACTCCATAAGGATTGGTATAATAGCATAGTTTAATCACAATGTAAGGTTTTTTTTACTGACTTCTGATATACAGAATAATGCATTTCCTATCCAAAAATTTCCTTACAAGATGTCTTTTAAATTACTTGAGATCAATATAACAAAAAGGATGTTTTCCATGCAAAACAAACAGAAAAGGCGGGGGGCTGTTTCATATAACCACACAGACATATTCTGAATCCTCTATCATGGGGCACGTGGGTGCTTATTAGGAAGGGAAGAGGAAAGTAAGGAATGAGGGAAGGAGAGAGAATGCAGAGATACACAGAAAGTAAAGTCAAACCCACCAAGGGGTTACCCAGGCATTCAACATACATACTTTCCTGGAACGCAGCGAGGCGAGGAAGACGGTTGTACCATGCAGTGATGTTCAGAGCCTGGTACAGGGAAGGGATGGGGAGGGCTGATGACTCCCAGTGGGATATGTAAACCGCTAAATGTGTGCGTGTCCTCACCGAGGCCCGGCCTCCGAAGCTCTGGGTTCCTCTGGGCCCAGCACCTACCCCACCGCTTGTCCCGTCCTTCTTACGCTCCAGCTCCACACCCCGCTCCTTCCCAGGGTCAGCTCTTGTTAGAATAGCCAGGATGTCTACATTTCTGAATTACTGCCTAGTCACTATTAAAGCCTTTAAAAACATTCTGAGTTTTTTAACTTTAATTTCTTTGTATGTTTGATCTCTAATTCCAAAAGAATAACTCACATTTTATATAATGAATAAGACATATCTAATGTATAACTACCTATGTGATTGAAATTATTTTGGAGCCTTTCCTTGTTTTAGTGTTAGTTTCAATTACAATTGACATTCAATATTATTTTGTATTAGCATTTTATAGTAGGTGTACTTCACAGCGGTTAGACAATCATATACTTTAAAAGATATCTCCCTAATATTTCAAGCATACCTGGCACCATACATAATTATTATAATGTTATTGACTATACTCCCTACTCTGTACTTTATATCACCATGACTATTTTATAACTGCCAACTGGTACTTTTTATCATTCCACCTTTTTCTTTTCTTTATTTTATTTTTTTCATTCCACCATTTTACCCACTGTTTCTCCCCTATGGCAACCATCAGTCTGTTCTCTGCACCTATGAGCCTATTTCTGTGTTGTTCGGGAGCCTTTCGTTAGAACCAATATTAAATTAAGGGCACATTCTCAGAGGTTTATGTACATTATGCATGTGTGTTTTAAATCAACTGCAAATTTAAGCAAATGTCTATCATTATATTTGATCGTTTATGTTAGAAGACCTATGTGAAAACTAAGAAGGAAATGCTTATGCATTCATTTTCCATGCTTTTTCAGCATCTGTAAAAGTGTGAGTGCTCCAACAAATAAATGCTGAGCTGTTAAGGCAATTATTTGCCATATCTCTCCAGTACGCGATCTGGGACAAGGTGAGAACAAAGAGAGGGGGCAGAGGCCGAGTGTCCTGGACCAGAAAAGTAACCATCAGGAGAGAAAGACAAGGTCCACGCTGGGTCTGATGAGGTGCACATGGGCAGCTGTTAAATCCAGCCACTCTTCTGACCCTTGGTCAATACCAGTGGAGCTAAAAACCTTTTCTTAAATCCAAACTCACATAAGCCAAGAAGCTGGGTCTAGGGATGACCAAGAACTTCAGGATATAAGGCACTCAAAGGGGACAGCAAAGGAGAAGGTGAACAACCCTAAGCGTTTTCAGCTGGAAGGGCAGGGACACTCCCAAAGCCACCTGGTTGGATGGGTTGTTTCACAGGAACCTGGTCTTAGATGAGCTAAATTCACCCTAAACTAATTGTCCTGCACTGCACACAACCTCCACACACTCTCTGTGTTCAATGAGCTTCACAAATAAAGCATTGAATTAATTTAATTTTAATTTCTTTTACTTACTCTTTACTCTCTAGCCAGTTACTCCTCCGGTAGCCTATCTATCATTTCTAAAGACACACTGAGTACATAACATTGTAAGAGGAAAAGCACATACCTGACACTTCATCCATCTACTTCCCTCCTGTGAATGCCAAATTACTATACAAGTATAATAGCAAACTCCAGATTCCTCTTGCCTGCCTCCTCCCTCCCATCCCTCTGACACACACACACACACACACACACACACACGCACACGCACACGCACACGCACACACACACAGATGCTCGCTCTCTCTCTCTCTCTCTCTCTCTCTCTCTCTCTCTCTCTCTCTCTCTCTTAACAAGGAACTGCTTCTGACACCCTGCACCTTCAATCCCTAGTCAACACTGAAGAATAATCACTAACACCTCCCTGGGCTATCTCTACGCTCTGGGTCTCACATACCCACCTACTCAGTCCTAGATGAAATGGTTGCCAACATCACGAAGCCATTTTTAAGAAACTGTAATAGATTAAAGAACATACTTTTTCTCTTTAATTTTCTCCACTGTAGATCAAGAAGATTCTTGGGAGAAAGATTGTTACTCTAATTTATTCATGACCCCTCTTCCCCCCTACCCACCTATTCTATAAATTAGGATGTGCTCAGATACAAGAAAGGGAATACATGGATAACAATGGCTTAAACCATTGTTGACCTTTCTAAAAATTCCTTGTAAAGTGAGCCTAGAGTTGCTTTGACCTCTCAGCAATGTCAAGAAGACCCAGGTTCTTCTTATCCTACTATTTCACCATCCTTAGCATGTTGGCATTAATCTATAATAAAAAAGGCATAATATGCTAATTAGACTGGACAGCCAAATGACCTTTCAGACATCATTCCAGAAGTCCTTCTGGATGAAGCCTTGGGGGCGGGAGCCAAGGCAAAGGCAGTTAGGGGCAATCAGGTAGGCAAGCAAGTAGTTAGGAGAAATCAGGCAGCTAGGTTAGGGGTAATAAGGCAGGCAGACAAGAGGGGTTAGGAGTGATGAGGCAGGCAGGCAAGCAATTAGGTGCAATCATGCAGACAGGCAAGCAGTTAGGGGCATTGGGCCGGCGGGCGGGCAGGCAGAGTGGTTAGAAGTGATCAGGCAGGCAGAGGAGTTAGGGGTGACCAGGCAGGCAGATGAGTGGTTAGGGGCAATGAGGCAGGCAAGTAGAGTGGTTAGGGGTGATTAGGCAGGCAAGCAGTTAGGAGCCAGTGGTCCCAAATTGCTAAAGGGTGCAGGCCGAGCTGAGGGACAATTTCATGCACTGAGCCTCTAGTTTTCAACATTGCCTCCAGGTGCAAAATGGCTACCACAGTTCCAGGCATCATGTCTTCATGTGGCAGTGCCCCATACAAGAAAAAGGGTGACTGAGGATAAGAAAAAAAAATTAAATATATATATATAGATATATATATATATAGATATAGATATATATATAGATAGATAGATAGATAGATAGATATAGATATAGATATATATATTTAATTGTTCTCTTTCAAGAACATCAGTCTTTTTAACCAAAGAAACAAATATTTACCAAAAGCTCATAAAACTGCCCGGGCTGTTTTGGACTCAGTTAGTTGGGCGTTATCCTATGCACCCACAAGGTTGCTGGTTTGGTTCCCAGTTAGAGCTCATGCCCAAGTTGTGGGCTTATTCCCAGATAGGGGGCATGCATGAGGCAGTTAATCAAAGTTTCTGTCTCTCTCTCTCTCTCTCTCTCTCTCTCTATCTATCTATCTCTCTATCTATCTCTCTCTTTCTCCCTCTCCCTTCCTCTCTCTAAAATCAATAAAATAATTAAAATTAAGATTAAGAAAAAAAGCTCATAAGACTGTTTTTTACCTTTCAATGGCTGTTGCCCAACCTTAGAACAATATTGGCAAAGCAAGTCAATATACCAAAGAAGGTATTCATGGGTTAACTCACTGGGCATGAGCACACTTCTGCCAAAAGAAAACTGAGAGTTCTTTAGCAAGGAAGAAAAATGCTAGATATACAAGTAGACAACTTACCATGTCTGCCATGCATCACCACAAGGGTTCTGAGGAATGTCAATGGATATCTGGGCTCCTTTGATTCTTCTTCCCTTCCTGCCCTCCTTCCTCCCTTTCTCCTTCCTTCTTTCATTCTTTCTTCCCACCACTAAGGAGCATTTTAATAAAATAAAAATGTGGCATAATTCTTAGCAAGTTCTATTTATCCCTTCTATGTATAGTTTAGTCCCTTAATAAATAATATTTTAAAATATATTTCTCTTTCAGAATCTGTAGAAAAAGAAATTAAATAGCTGAGTTCCAAAAATACTTTAAAAATTATATCATACTTCCTTATTTGTTTAGTTGGACATTTCAGCTTTGCTTTATTTCATTCTGGGTTTCTCAGTTGCTTTGATGGGTAATTGATACTGTAAATTAAGTTCCTCAGCCCCTCTTCCTGTCAAGTATTGTTTCAACATTTATTGAGGTTCTAAACACTCCAGAGAGTTACATATGTAAAGCAATCCTAAAAGTTTCAGAAAGAAATATTAATAATATAAATACATCTATAATATCATTTTGATTTTTAGGTACGAAGTTTCCTTACAGCAAGGTATGTCAATGCATCTTGAAGTAACATCTGTATTCCTCCTTATTTTCCTATCAATCCACTTTACCCCCTTAAGGTTTTTTTTCTTTCCCCTTTAAGAGTAACTATTTATCTGAATCAATCCATTTATTCCTTATTTTTTAAGTTTAAGCTAATGGATTGAAAGATAGATTACTTCCAAACATCTGTGGTAAAACGCTTTACCTGCAACTCCTGCTGAGTAAAATTGATTTTAATTATATGATATTTAAAAACTTCTCCCACAGGTGTTGTAAGTGAAAGTTTTCAGTGTAATAACAAGTTTTCACCCGGGCTCTCACTGTTAGGGACACTCTTATTCCAAACAAAAAATACACGTCACTATGTCAGGGTTATTAATAGACCACAGCAGTTTCAATATCACGGATGTTTATGACAGTCACACTTTAAGATTACTGAAAAATTTCATATGTGTGCATTGTGTCAATCATAACTTTACAGAGAAAATTGAGAAAAGGGATTGTTTGGCATTCACTGGGTACCATTACCTAGAAAGACTCTAGAAAGACTAAAATGTGACTATAAATCATGTTACACTATTTATTAATAACTGGAGATTAGGATAGTGAGCTTTCCTGACAATCCCCCAAAGTAAAGTCAGAGAGTACCTTTCACTTGTAGCAATCGTGTGTGCACTACACTTGCGTACTCCTAATGTGACAGTCACGTTCTTTTCCATGGCTCCTTTTCCTCTGCGGACCCTGGAATGTTGGAACACACAGTCCCCCCTCCCCCACCTCTGCTCTCCCCTTGAGTCTCATCTACATCTATACTTTTAACTATTGCTTAAGGTACATGGATCTTAAGTTTGTGTCTCCATTTCCAGCCTGTGCATGCCCTTTGAATTTTAGGGCCATGCTTGCACCTTCCTTCCAGATAATTCCCATATAATCAGGGTCAGGTTACACTCAGACAAATCTGCACTCAACCTTTTATTCTACAAACTTACTTCTGTGTTCACTACCTGGACTAGAAGTGTCACATCAATTCAGTATCAGGACTGGAAACCTCAATTACCCTAAATGCTTCCATCTCCCTTAACTGCTCTCTGAAATCATTCACAAATGTCTGAAGTGTCTACTCTGAAATCATTCAAATTTGCCTGACTTCCTTTAGTTCTCACTGCCATGGATCTAGTACAACTCATCATTCTTCGTGGTGGCTTTGGTAAATGCCTTTAAAACTTGTCTCCTTGCCTCCATTCATGGCTACAGTCAAAACATCCTCTATGATTCACTTCCATTTGACAAATATTTATTGAGCAACTTCTGTGTGTCAGGCTTTGGGGTGGGCATTTAGAAGAGCATGCTTATCAAATTAAAGACCTACACATGTCCCACTGGTGTGGCTCAGTGGTTGAGCGTCAACTTATAAACCAGTCAAGTTCAATTCCCAGTCAGGGCACATGCCCAGGTTGCAGGTTCAGTCCCAGTAGGGGGCATGCAGGAGGCAGCCGATCAGTGATGCTCTCATCATTGATGTTTCTCTCTCTCTCCACCCCACTTCTCTCTCATAAGGGTCCTACCAAGATCATAAATTGTATGGTCGACTTACTGATAGGATATAGAGTAAAATAGTCTCTAGGCTGATATTCAAGGCTCTTCTGATCCTGGTCCCAACTCACCTCCCTTCCCTCTAGACCCCTTTGAATTTTAGAAAGATATTTCCACCTTCCTTCTAGGTAATCCCTGTATACTCAGGGTCAGACTATACTCAGACAAATTTGAACACAACCTTTTATCTTACAAGCGTACTTCTCCCCCATCACATCACTACCCGATGGTGTTGGTCACTGAGAAGTGTTGCTGGCAGTATCCTGAATGGGATGCATGTCTTCACTGATCTGCCTTTGTTCCTGCTACTGCCTCAGGGCCATCTCATGACTAGTAGCCAGACCTGGGAGACCTTCTAGAAACGAGGAATGAATAGATTCCCCTGCACTTGGTTAGCAACTCTATTATCCTATTTATCGCAACTGGGTCAATTATTTATAGATCTATTTTCCTGCTAGAATAGTAGGAACCTAGAGGCAAGGACACCACCTCCTCTTACAGGTTTTGGGTCCTCATCACCCACTGCATGCCTGGTCCACAGCTGGTACTTGATATATGATTGCTAGATGAACTATTTAATATAAAAGTGACATAAAATACACAAATAATGTGTAATATCCAAGCAGCATAAAATACATATACCAGTAAGTTTGAACAATGGGATTTTAAAATTAATTTATCTGTAAGCCTTAAAACATTGTTGCCTTCATATCTATTTTCATTCTCTAAATTCATTCCACTGCTTAATGTAGCCCATTCATTAGGAAGTAACAATAAAGTTTTAATAAATGGCTAGAAGTAAAAAATCTTTACAGGCTAAGAAAGAGTCTAGTTTCAGGAAACTAAACAATCCTACCTAATAAAAGAATGATATGCAAATTAACCATCACTCTGTTACACCCCACAAGGCACGCCTACCAGCTATGCCCACCAGCCAATCAGAGTGAGTATACAAATCAACCCCAACCAAATGGCTGCAGCCACAGAGAGGAGGAGGGAGGCTTGGGTTTCCCTGGCAATGCAAGGAAGCCAAGCTTTCCAGACACCCTGGCCATCCCAGGGCTCCACTCAAGTATACAAAGTTTCAATTATAGAAGATAAATCCCAAGAAAAATGGTGACAGCCATGGGGCTGGAGAAAGCAGGCTAGGGTTGCCCCCAGTGACAGAGGAAGCCAAGCTTTCCAACAGCCCTGGCCGGCCTAGGCCTCCCCTCCAGGCTGCAAAGTTTTAATTATAGAAGGTGAATAAACCCCAACAGAAATAGCTGCAAGTATGGGGAGGGCAGTTGGGAGACACCAGGCCTGCAGGGGAGGGCAATTAGGTGTGACCAGGCTAGCAGACAATGGAAGTTGGGGGCAAACAAGCTGGCAGAGGGGCAGTTAGACATCAATCAGGCTGGCAGGGCAGTTAGACATCAATCAGGCTGGCAGGGCAGTTAGACATCAATCAAGGGCAATCAGGAAGGCAGGGAGGTGAGCAGTTGGGAGCCAGCAGTTCTGGATTGTGAGAGGGGTCCCAGATTGGAGAGGGTGCAGGCTGGGCTGAGGGACACTCCTTCTCCCCCACAGTGCACAAATTTCGTGCACCAGGCCTCTAGTTTCTAAATAATTGTGAAACTGAAATAAAACAGATGGCTATATTAACAAAAGGTGATTTCATACTCACCACTCTTAAACAATCCGGAACAAATCCTGCTCAGAAGAAGTTTCTGACGGAGCTGCAGAACTTCAGCTTCCAAGGTTTCAACTTTAGATCTCCACTCCGACTCCTGCCCAGACACTACCCTCGCAAGGTGCTCTGTGTATTCTCTGCTGCTGCTGCCTGCTGGTTTTGAGCGGATAATTGCCAAGGCCAGAGCTAACTTTGCAGTTCTCAGATACCATACTTGATGATCTGTCCTGGCTTCTGTCCCTATGGGGCAATAAGAAAAAAAAAGTTATAGAAATGCCTTTTAACTTTTGCACTGCATTTTATTTGCTCAAAATTGATTTTACAGAGTAACACTAATTAATAAGTTTATTAATAATACCAGTTGACACCAAGTAACAAAAAAAAATTCTCAGGAACTGAAAGCATTATGAAAAATATGCAGAAGAAAAATCTATTCACATGCATATTAAGTTTATTAATATTAAAAACGATAGGCTCAGACAATTTGACAAATTCTTGGGATGGAAAACACATACATTAATTCACTTAGTGATATCTAACAAATGGCATACATCAGAATATCATATATATATCACACACACACACACACACACACACACACACAGACGTGATCCCATCTCCCCAAATTCTAATTCAGTAATTCAGGGATAGTACTGATACTTTTTTGTAACTTTTCTTATTTGTCAATTACAGTTGACAATATTATAGTAGTTCCAGGTGTATAACATAGTGGTTTAGACATTTATATAACTTACAAAATGATCACCCAGATGAGTCTAGTACTTGTCTGACATCATGCATTGTTATTATAATATTGACTAGAGGCCCAGTGCACAAAAGTCATGCATAGGTAGGGTCCAGCCAGCCTGACCCCAATTGGGGCAGAATGGAGGTAGGCCTGTCAGGAGAAGGAGACAGCGGAAGGTTGGCCAGCCAGCTCCACCCCTGATTGGTGCTGATCAGGAGTGGAGCTGGCTAGGGGGAGGGGCCTTGGGCCCATCAGGGTAATAGGGGATGACTGGGAATAGGACCAGCCATGGGGAAGGACTAAGGGTGGTAGGCCAACTGGCCCCACCCCCAAATGGGGTTGGAGGGGGGGGAATCGAGGGCCAGCAGCCTGGGGGAGGGGCCATGGGTGGTTGGCTGGCCAGCCCAGTCCCTGATCAGAGTGGGGGGGCTGATCTGGGGTGGGGCTGGAGGGGGGGGCTGTAGGAGGTTGGCTGGCCCTGCCCCCTATTGGGGTAGGGGGCAGTCAGGGGTGTGGCCAGATGGTGGGAGGGGCTTCAAGCCAGTCAATGTGGTGGGGGCCAATCAGGGGCGGGGCCCACCAGGAGGAGGGGCTGCAGGAGGTTGCCCATGGGCCCCACCCCCAAATTGGGGTGGTTCCTATCCTCTGATCAGGGGCAGGGCCAATTGAGGGAGGGGCAGCGGGAGGTTGGACAGCTGGCTCTGGGCATCATAGTGACAGGTCTTTCCAGTCGTCACAGCGTTCCAGTCACTGGCTTTTTATATATGTAGATGATATCTATACTGTAACTGTTTTTTATAAATTAAGTTCTGAGAGGTCAAATATTTTTATTTATTTGCAACCCTGTGACTGTTTTTATAACTGGCAATCTGTACATCTTAATCCCTTCCCCTTTTTCACCCATCCCCTTAGCTTCCCTACCATCTGGAAGCCATCAAAATGTTCTCTCTATCTATGATTTTGTTTCTATCTTCTGTGTTCATTTATTTTATTTTTTAAATTCCAAATATCAGTGAAATCATATGGTATTTCTTTCTCTGTCTGGCAAATTTCACTTAGCAGAATACCCCGGTCCATCCATGTAGTCGCAAATATCAACATTTCATTCTTTTTTTTTTTTTTTTTGTCTACTATTCCATTGTATATATGTACCATGTCTTCTTTGTCCACTTGTTTATTGAAAGACACTTAGGTTGCTTCTCTATCATGGCTATTGTTAAGTAATGCTGTAATGAACATGGGGAAGCATGTGTCTTTTTGAATTAATGTTTTAGAAATCTTCAAGTAAACACCCAGAACTGCTAAGACATAAGGTAGTTCCAGTTTTATAGTATTTTTGAGCAACTTCCATACTGTTTTCCATAATGGCTGCAATCCCACCAATTTGCAATCCCTCCAACAGTGCACAAGTATTCCCTTTTCTCCACATCCTCACCAACACCTGTTGTTTGTTTTTGTTTAGTTATTGATGATAGTAATTCTGGCAGATGTGAGGTGATATTTCATTGTGGTTTAAATTTACATTTCCCTGATGATTAGTAACGTTGAGCATCTATTGGACATCTGTATGTCCTCGTTGGACAAAGGTCTATTCAGGTCTTCTGCTATTTTTTAATTTTTTGTTTATTTTTTATGTTTAGTAGTAAGAGTTCCTCATATATATTTTGGATATTAACTCCTTATTGAATGTATCATTTCCAAATGTCTTTTTCCACTTCTCAACAGGTTGTCTTTTCATTGCTAATGGTTTCTTCATTGTGAAAAACTCTTTAATTTGATACAGTCACATTTTGTATTTTGTTTCCCTTGCCTGAAGAAACATATCCAAAAACAGATTTTTACTGATTGATGTTAAAAATTTTATTACCTATGTATTATTCTAGGAGTTTTATGGTTTCAGGTCTTACATTTACATAGTTAGTCCATTTTTAGTTTATTCTTGTATAGGGTGTAAGAAAATGATCCACTTTCATTGTTTGGTATACATATGTTCAGTTTTCTCAATACCATTTATTAAAAAGCCTGTCTTTATCCCATTGTATAGTCTTGCCTCCTTTTCATAGATTAATTGACCATGTAGGTGTGGGATTATTTCTGGGTTCTCTATTCTGTTCCATTGAACTTTTTTTTTCTTTCTTTTAAAAAAAATATATTTTATTGATTTTTTTTTTTTACAGAGAGGAAGGGAGATAGTTAAAAACATGGATAAGAGAGAAACATTGATCAGCTGCCTCCTGCACGCCCCCTACTGGAGATGTGCCCGCAACCAAGGTGCATGCCCTTGACTGGAATGGAACCTGGGACCTTTCAGTCCGCAGACTGAAGCTCTATCCACTGAGCCAAACCGGTTTCGGCTCCATTGAATTTTATGTATGTTTTTATACTAGTACTATGCTATTTTGATTATTATAGTCTTGTAGTATACTTCGATATCAGGTAGAGTGATACCTCCAACTTTATTCTTCTTTCTCAATACCGCTTTAGATATTCAGGGTCTTTGTGGTTCCTATCCTCCGTGTGCCATTAACAAGGTAAAGATAATTCTATTTCTCCTAAAATGTTGTGGGAGAAATGAGCTTCTAAAACTTAGTATCTGTTTTATTTAGGAAAGATCAGTAGTAACTTTCAGAAAGCCTTTTTTTTTTCATTATCTTTCTCTTTTGTTTTCCTTTTTTAAATAATTAAATTTATTGGTGTTACATTGATTAATAAGATTATATAGGTTTCAAATATAGATTTCTATGATATATGATCTGCATACTGTACTGTGGGCCCACCACACAAAGTCAAATCTTCTGTCACTACATATTTTAAAACTTTTAAAATATTCAATTTATACTCAAATAGTTATAGTAAATAATTAAAATGAACATTTAATGTTCCTCTAAGATATTTAGTGTCCTTGACTTCTTAATAGCTGAAAATATAAAATTTAACAGTCTTTTTAAAATAGTCTTTCAAAAGTGCTTTCTTTTTCTTTGCATTGGAGAACAGGGCTTTGAAAAATCTAGTCACATTCCTTAGGATCCCTGGATTCCCCTTAAAGCAATTTATAATAATAATAGCGTAATATGCTAATTAGACCTGAAATCCTTCAGGAGGAAGCCAGGCTGTCAGGAAAGCCCCAGTCCTGGGTGCCTGCTGGCAGCTGGAGGGAATCCTGGGTCCCGGGTGCCAGAGGGAAGCCAGTGCTGGCAGCCAGGGCAAGGAAGGCCTACTCTTACATGAATTTCATGCATCGGGTCTCTCATGTGTACATAAATAACTACTCTGCAAATAGTATTTTGACAATTTTTATCTATCCAATTTCTCCTATCCTCACTTTTCTCATATAACCTGCCATTAACTAACCAACTCTCTAAACTGTCAATAGTACTTTGAATTATAATCCTAAATCTAAAATTAGTTCATCTCTAAGATCACTGATGAAAATTTTGTATAAGAGCCCAGATCACTCCTATAAAGGACTGGTAAAAGTTTAAATAAGATAACCATTCAGGGGAATATTTCCTTAATATGCATCAAATACCTTCAAGTATTTATCCCCTTTGGTCCAGAATAGGTACAAACACTTTAATTTAACATTTTATCTTAAAGAAGCGATCATATCTATGTACAAAACTTCATGCTCACAGATAATCTTACAGGATTATTTATAATTACCAAAAAATCCCACCAAAACCTAAAACAAAACTTGACACCAGTTTGAACATTTAACAATAGATACATTCATTAAATTATGACGTATTATACAATTCAATTGAAAATGTTTTTGAAAATATTTCAAAGTATGTGAACATATTTCCCACATGATGTTAAGTGCAGAGTAAAACATAAGCGTAAATGTGGTAAAATTGAACATTTGAGAGAAAATATGTACAGAGATTGAAATATTGATAGGTTTAGAAATAGTTGGGAGGGATGAATGGAGAGAAAGAAGAGAAAGGGGGAAGGAGAAAGGTAAACTTGAGTGATTTACCAAAATACAAATGATACATTGATTATGAGTTGTTGAAGTAGAATTTTATTTTCTTATTTATACTTTTCCGTAGTTTCCAAGTTTTTCACAATGAATCTCATAAAACATATAAGACATAAAAATGCCTTAATACTAATCCTACAGAAATACCCTCTATTATATTTTTCAAAGTAGAAATTATAGGAAAAAATAAAGACAAGTTTTTAATAAAGCCCCAGAACTTTATACCAATCATTTTATGGTTATGATAAGAAGCGCCAGCCTGTGGAGCTCACGTCCTGAATTCTAAGATGTCTTTAACTATAAAGCACAACATTAGTCCAACAGCAGCTTGGGAGAGGGGGGTGAAATAATAGTGCATTAAACATACTCAAAAATTTAACCTATCAACAAAGTACTTTCAAAATTGAGCAAACACAATCAGTAAAATGAGAATTTTGCCTCCCAAATTCTCTAATCTCCCTGATCAGCTTTCCCCAAAGTCTACTAAGTTTGTGAAGTTTAGACCTTTTCATGTCTTCAAGTAGGGTTATGCACAAAACTTTATTAACAATAGATAATCTTTAGAACTAATAATTACCGTATTTTTCGCACCATAAGACGCACCAACCATAAGACGCACCTGGTTTTTAGAGGAGAAAAATAGGAAAAAAAATATTCTGAACCAAACAGTGTAATAAAATATTTAATAAAGTATAACAGAATAATATTTGAACCATATAAACTGAACAGCAGTCAACAGTGGCATTGAGAACCATTATCACTGTCATTAACACATAAAGGCAAAGGTTTGAGTACTCTAGTCTTCTGAAAACCCCAAGAACTCTTCTTCGCTAGAGTCAGAATTCATGAAGACACAGGCACTTCTTCTATTCGGCCCATAAGACACAGGCACTTTTCCTCCCACTATTTGGTGAAGAAAAAGTGCGTCTTATGGTCCGAAAAATACGGGTACCAAAAAATCATCCATATGTGTTTGGTATTTCTTCAACTATTTCAAAGCACACAGTATGGTTTGAAGGTGGGACACAAAAGCTTTCCAATATGACCAAGCAGCACACTACTCGCCACCACATTCCTGAAGCAGGAGCACTGACCAGCTTGTAGTAAGAACTCGACTAAGTTTGCCGAAACCAGTTTGGCTCAGTGAATAGAGCGTCAGCCTGCAGACTAAAGGGTCCGGGGTTTGATTCCGGTCAAGGGCTTGTACATTGGTTGTGGGCACATCCCTAGTAGGGGGTGTGCAAGAGGCAGCTGGTAGATGTTTCTCTCTCATTGATGTTTCTAACTTTCTATCCCTCTCCCTTCCTCTCTGTAAAATAATCAATAAAATATATATTTTTTAAAAAGAACTCTACTAAGTTCCTGAATGAGTAAATAAATGAATGGATATATTAATGAAGGTCAGGCAGTCACAGCTGCTTGGCCAGCTCTTAATCCTGGCTCTCATAAGGTAAATCTTTGTGGATTACATAGTAGGGAGAATGGCACTGGAGGGGGAATGGATTAGGAGGGGGATTTAATTAGTTAATCTATAGGTCCCATGTCTTTCACTTTGTGATGTGTCCTTTCTTATCTACTTCCAGTGAATATACTCCCTCTAAACTTATTCCTTTCTACAGTATAACTTTAAACTTTCATTAAAACAATTTCTGTGTAAAGAAAATATATGAAGTCTAGTTCATACAGAGGTTTATTAGGTAAGCTCTAAGAGAGAAAGCCAGATTTTATTTCATTGTGAACACTACAATAAATACAGTAATTGCCTTCTCATCAAAGCAAGAAACTGAAGAAGACTGACTGAACATTATTTAAGGCACTGAGATAAATATGATGAGGACAACAGTCTGAGTACATGAAGAAGTCCCCATATACCATGAGGATTGAATGTGCATTTATCAAATATTGGTGTGGGGCACAGCAAAGCTCTCCTAATGCCAGAAAAGCAAGCTACTGTAAGACTTTTTAGAGAATTACTTTCAGTAAACATGTAGAATCTAATATACAATTTTGGGATTAGATCCAGTTGGCAAACCCCCAATTATTGGTATAGCTTCAATACATACTGCATTGTGAAGTGCTCAGCAGATTAACATCATGTGAGATTTTAAATTTAAAAAATCAGGAGTTAGTTAAGATTTGAAGACTCTCCACTTGAATTATTAAGGGGGCCGTTAAAAGCCTTATCAGCAAAGAAAGTCTGTGCATGACAAGAGACTGGTAAGGAAACAAGGATGCTTGTTTCATTTTATTTTTTCTGTTTCATTTCCATCAAAGCAGGCCAATTAACTACTATTTCCCTCTTTTTGAAAGAGTTAACTAATCACAGGGTTTAAATGTCTATAGAGTCTCTTAACACTGCTTTCTTTTTAAAAACATATATTTTATTGATTTCAGGGAGGAAGGGAGAGGGAGAGAATCATTTACTGGCTGCTTCCTGCAGGCCCCCTACTCAATGGGGATGAAACCTGCATCCCAGGCATATGTCCCGATTGGAATCTAACCACGATCTCCTGGTTCACAAATCAATAGGCAACCACTGAGCCACACCAGCAGGGCAACGCTGCTTTATTTTTATACAAACTCGCACCTCTCACCTTTTGATTCCTAAATATTTCTTTTTTTAGGCATATTAAAGTTTTGTTTTTTTCTGGATTCTGGCAAGTAACTAGTGAAGAATTTCACACAATAAAACATATCAAACACATTTTATAAATCATCAAAAAAGAACATTGATTCAGAAATACAAAGTCAAAACAGCACAAGCAGCAATCATTTTCCACTATGTATTTCATACACTGAGGTGTATGAAACAATCCTCATCACCAAAACAAGTATATTGTTCTTTAGGGCACACAAAAATAGCTGATGGTCAACCCGACTTAAATCTATACACTCTACAAATCTGAAATCTTTATGAGGCTACACTTTGGAAATGGAAAAAGTTAAAATGAAGAAGATTATAGAGTAAAGCCAGAAACCTAAGAAGCATCCAGAAGAGGCAGTAGAGAGAGGGTCAGCCAGCCCCAGCACAGAGGAACAGCTGGCTTCTGGGAACCAGAAAAACAAGAGTGAAGAGGGAGTAGGCAAGGCACAAAGCCCTCTGGGAAAGGTACATGACCCTATCATAAGAAGTCCCATTTTGTGAATGACACATTGGAAAATAAGATGTGTTTTGCAGCGACTATTATATAATGTCATCTTAGACTCCATTTTTGTGTACACTTAAGATATGAACTCAAGAAAGCACAAGCAGCCAAAACCGGTTTGGCTCAGTGGTAGAGCGTCGGCCTGCGGACTGAAAGGTCCCAGGTTCAATTCCGGTCAAGGGCACATACCTTGGTTGTGGGCACATCCCCAGTAGGGAGTGTGCAAGAGGCAGCTGATCAATGATTCTCTCTCATCGATGTTTCTAACTCTCTATTCCTCTCTGTTAAAAATCAATAAAATATATTTTTAAAAATAAACTACTCCTCCTATCACCCATTTCCTCTCTTTAAAAAAATAAAAAAGAAAGAATAAGCAGCCCTTAAACATTTTCTTTAAGGCTCTTTTTTGACTCTTAAAAACTGCTCTAATTCTCATCTGTCCCACTTACTAAATCTCACCAAGGAGAGCACCACAGCAACTGACAATGCTTCATAGCTTCTCACAGGGCTTCATTTTACAAGCAAATCTATTATTTCTTTTACTTTCTACTTAGATTTGCATTTAAGAAAGAGTTCTAATTTTTCTAGCCTATTAAAAGAGGAATTGTTTCATAAATATTGAGCACTTTGATTATAGACATTCTCTAGCACATGATGTCCTTTGCATGTTTATCCCTTTAAACTCAACTCTTCAACTTGTTCCAAACACACACACACACACACACACACACACAATGTAATATCCTTTGTTGTAAGTCAGTCATCACTCAGGACTGGTCCTTATGCTTTCTTTCCATTACAACTGTCTGTTCCCACCTGTGACACCTGCCTAAAATGTCAACTTAATTCTATGACTGCATATCCTCCAAAGTCAGACAGAGACAGACTCCCCTACTTTCACAGCACTTAAGTTGCATCCTATATCAATACAAAGCTCTTTTATACAAGAACCTGTTAATTCACAGGATCCATGATATCTATCCCTGTCCTACATGGTAACACTACAAACCCTCACCAACTAAGGAATACTAGAAGAAGCTGCAAGCCAGTAAACAAACACACACACACACACACACACACACACCAAAAAAAAAAAAAAAAAAAAAAACACAAACAAACAAAAAAAATAAACAACAACAACAAAAAAAACCCAGTATGGAACCCTCTTGGGCAACAAAAACAGCATTAGGCAGCTATCCCTGGGTACCAGGCAAGGCCATCCAAATCAGGAATTAGTCCTTAGCTATCCTCCCACTGTTAGAAGCATACTTACCTCCACCCATGAGACAGGATCCATTTAAGTAAAAAAATGATGGCAATCCCTGTGGCCTAACTGCTATTATCTACTTTTCCCAGGCAACTATACCAAACTTTCCAATTCCTCATTTGTTCTACCCATGAGAACGTGCTTCCCTCCTTAAAATTTAGATCTGACCAACCTGAAATTACCAACCCAAATTCAGCATAGCCAACAACTGGCCTCCTGATGACACCATGGCCAGGCCTGAACCTTGGTGCCCAGGGAAGTAGAGGCAGAACAGCAGCTGCGTAGGCATTTTTTTTTAAAGTAACAGCATTTGTATTAAGAATTTTTTTTTAAATCATGCTATCTTGTGACCATGAAAGAGGTCTTTTATTGAAAATAGCATAAATCTATTTCATCTTATAAATAGAATATTTAAACAATAGGAATAAGTCCTAGCTACACCAGTGGTTTAGTTTTACTCCAGGGTAATCAATTAAAGTCATTTGTTTAAAACCATAGGAATTTCTTAAAGTAGCTCATGCCCTAAAAGAAATTCAGATCTTCAACTTATGGTTTCTGAGTCTAAATCTATTTGTCCTTTCAATAACTATAAGAAATTTATAAAAGTTGGGTTTTACCCTCTTAACAAATTTTACTGAACTATTAAGTGAAAATTTACTGAGAAAATAAAGAAAAATCATTAACTTACCCATATATTTGATAATTTATCTCAATTTTTTTTTTAAATCTAAATGGTCTACCTAAGTTATTTGACTTGCATTTAAAGGGCTAACTTGAAAATATTTAGGTTAAGGTAATTATCTATTTTTAGACAAATATGGGTTGAAACTAAAATATAAACACTAAACATAAGAAATCTGGGATGGCTTTATTAATAGCAAACAAAAGAAACCTCATGACAAGAAAATATTACCAAGAGATATAGAGAAACATTTCGTAATGATAAAAAGGTCAATTATTCAGTAAGATTAAAAAATCCTTAATGTGTATGCACATAATAGCAATTATAGAATTTCCAAAAATATGAAGCAAAAACTGAGAGAACTGTGGACAAAAAGGGGCCACGTGCTAACCTGACTAGCTCAGGGGAGGCCTGCATGGTGACTTTGCAAACCCACAGACCTAAAGTAACTACAAAGGATGGTCTGAAATTAAAACTTTTAAAACTGAAAAGCAGTTTATGGTGGGTATTCATGTCCTAGGCCAGTATCTTGTTTGACAAAGGTCAATCTTTACCTTAATTGAGCCTGTCTATTGACTTTTTGCATCTATGATACCATATCCTTGGGATGTCAAAGGAATTTTCCTTTTTCCGGACCCCTCAGAGCACAGGCCCGCGGAGACCACAGATCCCCTCACTGTTACTGAGTTCATTGTTGACTGTGAGCCATCCTGTATCCACAGGATAAAAGAAGTATCTATCATTTTACTTTTTATCCAATCCAAGAGATTTCCCCTTTGCTTTCTCCTGCCTCTAATCTATGACCAATGGATTTCATATAACCCACTTACATCTCTTCTTTATTGTAATGCATAAAACAAGGTGCAAAACTGCCATTCTCCGGAGCATTATCTCAAACCATTGAAATTCTGCTTTTGGGCATTGTCAACAGCTTGGTTCAGATAAGCTCACAAAAGTTCTGCACAGATATGAATGTTTCTTATGTTGACGGAACTTAAGGAAGAGGTAGACGAACCCACAGTCATATGTGAAGATTTTAACACACTTCTTTAAACAAATGATAGAATAACTAGACCTGGAATAATAATGATCTATACTAATAATAGAGGAATATGCAAATTATCTGGGATGCTGTCACATCACAACCATTCAGCAGGGTGGGTGGGGGTGTGGGGCCCCGGAGCAGGACTCCGAGTCTTGCACGATTTCATCCCGCCCAGGCTGACTCCCCCGTGGCCCCGCAGCCAAATCCCAAGGTGGACTCAGGGTTTACTAAGCTTTACTGCAGCTGCTCCCCCCACCCCACCCCCTGCGCCAGGACTGCACTTCCCGTAGCAGGGCGCCCCAGAGCCTCCTGACAGGTGGGCGGCTGGGGAGAGCCAGTGGGGTGGGTGTGGCAGGGAGACATGGGGGGCTGGGGCAGCTGGAGCCAAGTTACTGGGGTTCTGAGGAGAGAGCCTGACAGGAGCCTGGGCTGCAAAGAAGGAAGAGGGAGTGGCCACAGGGAGCTCTTCCAATCCCCCTGCACAGACACCCCACCCCAGCCCCGCACCCTCAGGGGGACAGGGAGGCTGACCAGATGGGGAGAAGACCCACCCTCAGGGGTAGCCACAGCCCTCACCACCGCCTCCCAATCTCTTCCCCTGCTACCTCCACCATGGGCGCCCACAACAATAGCATGCTGGCAATGACCCGTAAGTGCCACTGAGGCACCGGGGTCCGAGGCCCGCCACTGCCAGGCCCCTCTGCTGGGACCAGGCAAGCCTTTCATCCCTACAACTCCAGACAAGTCCAAACAGCCCCCAGGGTCAGACCCCTTCCCCCTCCGTAGCAGGGGCACTGTCTCTGCCTTGGAAGCGCACTGACCTCACCTGGGGCCCTGGCTAAACCCGCCCTCCTCGCCCACCTGGCCCCACCCTGGCCCAGTGCCCCACCCGCTCCAGGAGATTGGAGCCCCGCTCTGAGCACATACAGCTGTGAAAGGCCACGTACAATTTAATGAATGGCACCAAGTGGGGAGGTTTGACAGTTATTCCCCCTTTGGCCTTGCTGCCCCCTTAGCACTCCCTTGCTGCCCCTTCTCCCCGCCCCCCGCCCCCCGCCCGGCCAGTGCCTCCAGAGATGACCCTTGCTACAGGGTTTCTGGCTAGAGCCCGCCCCTCCAAGGCCTGCAGAACCCTCTGCAAAGCTTCCAGAGCCACAGTCCCAGGAAACAATCATGCCCCCTCCCCTCATCAGCACCTGCTACCTGTGAGGATACTTAAAAATAACAATTTCTTCCCGTTTAGACATCATTTTCTAGAAGAGACATTTCTAGGTTTATTAGCTCAGAACCTCCTCATGACAACCCAGTGAGGTAGGTGGAGAAGAGATTACAATTCCCATGGCATATTCCTATGTATTCAGAAATGACGCTCAGAGAGGAAAAGTGTCAAGCCCGGTGGTTCCCAAGGTGCAGCAGCACATGCCCCATGGGGGGCAGAGGGGGAGATTTGATCTTAAGTGGGGGCAATTCAAGAATGCATTAACAGTAAATTTTTTGCATTTCTTATGGTTTAGGGGGCCTCATCTACAGCATATCCTATACAATACAATATGCAAATGACTGAATGGTGGAATGACAGGTCGCTATGATGTGCACTGACCACCAGAGGACAGACACTCAATGCAGGAGCTGCCCCCTGGTGGTCAGTGTGCTCCCACAGGGGAAGTGCCACTCAGCCAGAAGCCAGGCTCAGCTGGCGAGCTCAGCGGCAGTGGTAGAAGCCTCTCCTGACTCTGTGGCAATGATAAGGATGTCCGACTGATGGCTTAGTGGGCCTAAGCCAGCCGTGGGCAAACTACGGCCCTCGGGCCGGATCCGGTCCGTTCAGCTATTCTATTCGGCCCACGGAGCAGAAAGAGCGGAGGGTTCTCTTGCTCTCCCCTCCGCTCCTTCACCAGCAGCCCAAGATGACAGTGCCAGAATGGTCAGGTTGCTTTTGTTTCACCCTCTGGTCCAGTTTAAGAACCCATTGTGGCCCTTGAGTCAAAAAGTTTGCCCACCCCTGGGCCCTAAGCCATCAGACATCCCCCTAGGGCTCATGGACTGCAAGAGGGCGCAGGCTAGGCTGAGGGACCCTCTTCCCAAAGTGCACAAACTTCATGCACTGGGCTTCTGGTAATAATATAAAAGATTTGAAAAGTACTACCAATTAGCTTGAACTGATTGGTATTTATAGAACATTACACCCTATAGACAAAAGATATACATATATTCACATAGGACATTCAACAAGACAGATCATATGCTAAGACAGTAGGTTCTCTAAACACAAGAAAAACAATTAGAAATATCTAGGAAAATCCCTCAAATATTTGGAAAATAATACATTTCTAAACAAATATGGGACAAAAAAGTATAAATGTAATTATAGTATCTTTTAAATGGAATGATACTAAAAAGACACCATATCAAAATTTGAAAGAGAAAGCCAAAAGAATTTGTAAAGGAAAAATTATAGCTTCAAATGTTTACTTTTATAAAGAAAGGTTTAAAGTCAGTGACCCACATTTCCACCTCAGAAAATTAAAAGAAAAAAAAGCAAATTAAAACCAGAGGAAATACAAGGCAAGTATCATAAAGATATAATTAGAATGCAATTCAATATGAAAGAAACAATGAAGGAAATTTAAAAGGCAAAAGTTTTCAAAGATTAATAAAATTGATAAATACCTAGAAGAACTTATCAAAAATAAAATAAAGAGAAATAACACCAATCATACTGAGATCAGGAATAACAAGAAAGATTTCGCTATATATCTTCCAGCTATTAAATAGTAATAAGGCGAAATGAAGATCTATGCTAATAAATTTGAGAATTTATGATGAAATGAATATGTTTTTGAGAAAATATACTAAACAACAATTCATAAAAAAGACAAGAAATTCTGAAGAAATTATATGTTTATATGTTTATTAAAAACCATGGTCATGCTGAAACTGGTTAGGCTAGGTGGATAGAGCATCAGCCTGTGGACTGAAAGGTCCCAGGTTCGATTCCAGTCAAGGGCATGTACCTTGGATTCAGGCACATCCCTAGTAGGGGATATGCAGGAGGTAGCTGATCGATTTTTCTCTCTCATCGATGTTTCTAACTCTTTATCCCTCTCCCTTCCACTCTGTAAAAAAAATTAATAAAATATATATTTTTTAAAAACATAGTCATACAAAAATTCCATTTCCAATTGGTTTCACTATTGGATTCTAGTAAACAATAACAAATAAATTATACCAAGTTTATACAAAATCAAAAATATAAAGGAGTGTAGAATAAACCTCAAATTTTTTTTATAAAAAACAAAAAAGGGGAAACATAACAACTTATTTTATAATTTGATATGTAATTGGCATACCCTGATATAAAAGTTTACAAAAGTATTGCAAGGGGAAAACATAAAACCACTATAAACTAATATGTGTAATAAACAGATTCAAAAATTATTTACATAATATTAGTAAATCAAACCTGCCATTTTAAAAATCATCATCATCATCATCATCACCATCATCAAGAAGAATTTTTCCAGGAATGAAAGATTGGTTTAACACTCAAAAGTCAATCATAGTGGCTCAGTGATTGAGCATCAACCTATGAACCATGAAGTTATAGTTCGATTCCACATGCTTGGGTTGCAGGCTCAATCCCCGAGTGGGCATGCAGGAAGCAACCAATCAATGATTCTCTCTTATCATTGATATATATATATATATATATATATATATATATATATATATCCCTCACTCTCCCTTGCTTTCTAAAATCAATAATAAAATATATATTTTTAAAAATGTCATTCAGCTGAAACTGGTTTGGCTCAGTAGATAGAAGGTCGGCCTGTGGACTGAAAGGTCCCAGGTTCGATTCTGGTCAAAGGCATGTACCTTGGTTGCGGGCACATCCCCAGTAGGGGGTGTGCAAGAGGCAGCTGATCAATGCTTCTAACTCTCTATCCCTCTCTCTTTATCTCTGTTAAAAAATCAGTAAAATATATTTTTAAAATGTCATTCATTGTAATTGAACATAGTAACAGAATAAATTATTAAAAATCAATGTATGATCATCTTAATAATTTCATAAGAAACTTTATCCCTACCTAAGACTGAAAACTCAACAAATATATCCATTCTTCTTATTCTATTAAATATTTTAATAGAGATAAACCGTGAAATACAGAACGAAATAAAAAGATAGATTGGAAAAAAAATAGAAAATTTCTACTTTTATATACAGCATGAATGCCTATGGAAAACTCTAAGGAATCTTAAAACAAACAACTACTAGAATTTATGAGTGAACCACATAATTTCTAATTTTGTGCTTTCCTACCCAATTTTATTAGTTTAACCATTACATTGATCAATGTCTTCCTTGACACCCAATTAGTAAGCTTGAATCCAAATGCAGTTCTCGTATAACCAGAAAAACAATTAGTTATTCTGTGACCAAATGTTCAGTTTTCTAGACAAGAGTAATTGTTTACTTAACAAAAGCTTCCATCATAATTGCTATTATTAAAGTTTACACTGACCTGGTATCAGTGATGTCCCTAGTGAAATTTTGTTTAATTCCAATATACTTTATAAAACCATAAAAACTCACTTTCATACATCTACTACAAACACAGTTTCTTCTAAAACATGTTACTCCCCCTTTCCGAAAACACTATTCTCCCATGTCAAGTATAGTTGCAAGATTTTGTTATTTAGCTATGATATATGTATAGCATTCTGTTGAAAGCTCCTTCGTGATTAAATACACTTTAAAGCAAATTAAAAATGTTTGAATAAGCAGCTGTGGGATCTTTCAGGCCCTCTGACCAAACACGATCCCACAGATTTAAATTTAGCACAGTTTGACACAGCACTAGCTGCTGACAGCACTATTTGATCTGAGTAGACGTGCAAACATTCAACAACAAAAAAGCGTGCGTCAATAATTCATAGGTCTAGAGAGTCACCTCTCTTGGGTAAGGAAAGTATATCCTTTAATTTTTTCCCTGTGTCCCAAGACACATTTTTGCTCTGCACAAAGTCTTCCCTCTTCAGCCTGCCAGGAGACAGAGCACCTGTTACAATCAGATGTTCTGCTGACTTCAGCTGTTTTGGTCCATTAAGATGGGGCAGCCAGCTAGTTCAATGTGCAACTCGTGAAACCACAAAAGACAGCAGTTGGCGCAGACACTTGGCACTCTCTGAACCCCCAGTAATCTTAAACCCTCAATCCCCTTCCAGCAGATGAAGTTGTTCCTAACCCGACCCTGAGAACTCTGTCTAGGCAGGCAGCATGTTTCTTTGGCTCTGTTCCTGCTGGGAGGCAAGCTGAGATCCCAGCACCCTTCTGGACCAACTTAGCTTTCTACTTGTACGGCCCTAAATACACTGGCATTTCTGCCTCCATGGCCGTGTTAAATCCCCTTCATACACTAACTCCAAAAACAAACATATTAATGCAGAAATAGCCAACTAGCTGGGGCTGCGATCAAGCTGAGACAAAAGTCTTGTAGTGACACTGTCAAATCAGAAATCTGGATGATGAATGGTTACAGTGAGCACATAAACAGGAAGTTTAATTATTTATTGTTACTTTAAAATAAAACATTACTCATCAAACTGTGACCTTAAGTCATTAGGAATTAAAGCCTGTGATGAATTATATATACATATAATTTTCATTTTCAGTAATATTTTTTAACTTGAGAATTCTAATATTTCATTCTAGGAATCCTACTCAGATAATTATTCTGCCAGAAAACAGCCTTGCAGCACAAGGAAATTAACTGACCAATTAATTTATGAATCTGAAACATAAAAAGGAACAATTCATAAATTTCCCAGCTGTACCTTTTTTCTGTTCAAAAACCTGGGAAGCATCTCACAGTACTTTTTGATAATAGAGCAAATCTGAAACATAAACATGATGATAATTCATTCACTTACCCAAAAAGTTTTTTCTTTGGTCACTAGCTATGTCCAGAATATAGCAGTAATAGAAATAGATGAATTGTTGAGCTCACTTTATCTAGTTGGGAGAGTTGAAAAATAAATATTTGTATTTTATTGTACAAACCGTGAAGAACAACTGAAAAAACGAGTTCAGGTAAGATGGAGAGAGAAGGGACTGGATGCAATTTTAAATACAGTTGTCAAGAAAGGCCTGGACGAGCAGATAGATGGCTTTTGAGCAAAGATGCAGAGAGAGGTGAGAGAGCACATTAGGCTGATGCGGAAGAGTGGAGAGTAAAGGCCACGGAGAGGGAAGCTGGCAGGCCTGAGGCGGGAGCTGTGGTCCAAAGAGCGCTTTCCCCAACGCCATCTTATTTGACCCCCATCATAAAGCTGTATATTAGGGTAGTTATTATGTCCAAGTTAATAGACGAGGGTCTGAGGTTCATCTATGTTCCCACTTGCCCAATGCAGCACAATAAGCAGTAGTCCTCACACCTTAACCTCGGTCTTACAGCTCAGCCTGGTCTTTTTTCACTGCACCCGCTGCCGGGCTGCTGTGCCCAAGTCTGTGTCCTGCAATCTTTCAGGAATGACGGATTAAACCAGACTGTCCTGAAGGGTGACTGTGACAGTGATGGGTCTGGAGGCTTCATGTGGAACTGCTGAAGAAAGAGAAGACCTGGGGGAGAGCCACATTTGAAAGGCTGCCAGACAGAAGCGGGAGAGAGGTGTTCAATATTTCTCTAAAAGGCAGAATTAACCAACACATGGGAATTACAGAGACACGCTTCCAACGCAGAGATGAGAAAGATATCCAGTGATAGCAGCTGTCCCACAATGAAATGTGCTGTCATGTCAAGTTATGAAACTCCAATTACTCGAGTTACTCAGGCAGAGGCTGAATGGCCATCAGTCTGAGATGAAGACGATTTCAGCACTTCACTGCAGTGAGGGCTACACAGACTGACCGACACCTTTCCGGAGGCTGAGTCTGTGACTACACAAGCCCCCAGCAGTGTAGTGTGGCAGTTAAATGTGGCAGCTGTGAATTCAAATAGCTTAGTTAAAATGCAGTCTCTACCACTCATAAGATTTGCACACTTGACCTTTCTAAATCTTAGTTTGCTTCTATAAAAATAAAAATAATAGAACTTGCCTCATAGGGGCTATAGTGAGGATTAAATTAAGGAAACAATGTAAAGGACTTAAAATGGTGCCAAGCACATAGGAAAAGCTCAGTCAAGTTTAGCTTCTACAGATTTGGGAGCATGTGTCTATATTTGTTTCTCTTTCTGTGTTCTTACTTTTACTCAGTAGTTCAATATCTTCGAAACAGAATTCTTCCAGCATAGTAAATTACAATATGATGATACTAACCATGATAATAATAATAATAATAATAATAAACACTTACACAGTCAGCATCTTAGCCTAATTATTTCATATTATGTCTTTATTATCAGGAAATATGCACAAAAATTCATCTTTTGAACATTTGAAGCACAATTTAAAAAGCATGAAAGAAAATTCAACATTTTCTTAATTGAAGCAACTATTACAAATTTAGAGCCTTTCAGCCTGAGAAAGAATACCTAACAATCTGCACCTGTATTTAATGTGTTTGTATACCCTAATATGCAGGCATACATGTACATGTATATATATGTACACTTTCTATTTTGAAATTAGGGAGTTAAGCTGGAAAGCCCACAGTTACTTTTAAATTATTTCTCAATAAGCAAAGTTATTCCAGATATTTCTAATCACAGTCAAGTATTTTATGTGTGTGTGTCTATATGAATAGACAAATGAAAGAGAAATAATCATAGAAAGGCGCATCTGCATGCTGGAATCTGGAGATGCTTCTAGATGGTGGGGAATGAGCTATAATTTTAGGTGGATTTGTCATCACACTTTTGTTACACTGGATAAACTGATATTTATTATTCATTGGGAGACATTCAAGAATGAACCTGGATGGTAGAAGAAAGCCTTCACTTTAGAAAAAAATGCAGACGATGTCACTATATTTTATTTCTGCTGTAGAGTGTTCAATGCTTTCAGCAGGTCAGAGCATGAAACATTATAAAACAGAAAAAAAATTACTTTCAATACCAGTATTTGTATGATACAATAATACATATATGGATTTATGTCCATCATCATATTTGATTCCCCAATAACCCTATGACATAACTGCTAGTATGTGCTCTTTATGAATGTGCAAATAGGGGTTCAGGGAATAACTTGCTCAAAATCACACAGTAAGAAATAAAGATCCAAACTTGATTCGAAAACCTTTTATCTCTCTGTATTGTCTGTCCATCATGTGGCTACATTCAATTACCATATTTTGGAACAGATAATCTATTTTAATAGATTTCAAGTATAATAACATTTATTTAGCACCAAAACGAAGTTGAATGTAGGTCATGGATTCTTAAGAGCTTGGTGTCAGAAGGGGTAATCTAGTCTGTCAGCCAATGACAGCATTGGGAGTCCAAAGTCTCCACAGACATAGTATTGAAAATTTGATTACCTAATGATTTGTTCTTAGAAACTCCTTCCACTCTAATAACTTCTGCTTATTAATCCCATGTCCACACTTGAAAGCCAAAGAGCATAAGGTCCACTCTGTCGAATCACTCTCTAAGGACTGGAAGTGAGCCATCATGCTCTCCCTCCCCACTCCCCACCCCCACCCCTAAAATCCCCCATACCCATTTCCCCAAAAATTATAATAATTGAGCTTTTCATTATGGCAGACACCTCTGATTATTCTCTGATTTCTCAAAATCCCTCTTCAGAGTGAAACCCAGCACTCAACCTCCAATTCAGCAATGAACCTACTTATAGCCCTCAAACCTCTCCCTTAATGTCACCTGAGACAGTGTTAAGTTATTAACAGTCAAGTCTCAGTGTTGGCTCAGATGGACATAAAACAATTAAATCTCTTTTTAAAGTCAGATCTGTAGACATAAAATTGATTCTATGGGGAAACAAAAACACTGACACCACTCTGCCTTCACTTCTCTCCACTGCCCACGGACAATCTACCCACAGAGTCCACTTGCTGCTATTGGAACAAACCACCCACTCTCATAATTGTGAGCCTTTGTCCGGGCTGTTTACTCTCTGATAGACATTCTTCGCCCAGTCCCCTGCCTGCAGACTCCCCACTCACCGCGCAGGCCAGTTTAATTGCCCATCTGAGGTCCTCTGGATCCACCCCTCCTTAATTCCTCACCCTGGCTCGATGGACTGCATTTCCACAGCAATCTGGAACCATCCTTCCCACAAGGTAGTACCAATGGCCATGTGGGGCTCTCCTCCCCTATTAGACAGCGAGTGAGCTCTGCAAAGGCATGGACTCTGCTTTCATCATTTCTAGCACTGGGCTCAGTGGGAAAGATTGAAAGGCTAATATGCTATGTGTCCTTCCCACTGTCTGACCGGTTGCTAAGACGCGTACTGACCACCAGGGGACAGACGCTCAACGCAGGAGCTGTTGTGACGCACACTTGCCATTTACAGAGAGATGGCAGAGGGGACCTGGCCAACAAAGCAACACTCGGCTTCCCCCAAGTGGGATATAGGCCCTACCACCACCCTGAAGCGATACCCCACCAAATCGTAGCCAACGCTGCCAAGACCCCATGGCCAGCCTGGAAACAGTCACTGTGGGCGCCATGTAATGACCTCACGTAGAAACCCCTGGTCTGGCTGCTTCTCCCTAGCAATGACTAGCCTCCTTGCAGTTTTTTTTGTTTTGTTTTGTTTTGTTTTTGTTTTGTTTTTTAGCCCAGGAACACGACTTGCTTTATAGGCAGGTGCAAACATTTCACACTTTAACCAAATGTCTATGAAACCTTATGCCTCGTCTCATTTGATCCTCACAGAAGTGCTGGAGTAGGTAGATAGAAGACTCAGTGGAATCCTATTTTCTTTTCATTAGCTGGAAAATGGAAATTTAGAAAGTTTAGAAATTTGACCTGACTCAAAAGAAGAAATGGTGAACCTTGAAAATGACTTCAGGTTTTCTCACTGCACAGAATATAGTAAAACACTGCTACAGTTAAATATTGTACCCTTTGTTCTCCATGCGTGATCTACAATAATCTGCTTCATGTTGATATTTATTGCTGTGTTGCTAACAATTACATGAAAGAGAAGTTAGGGTGCTACACTGGGCTGGAAAAAGTCTGTGCTAGTCTGTTCTTTGTGTCTAAAATGGGAATCAAAATAGTACTTAACTTATAAAGTTACTGAGGAGATAAAATTAGTTAAAGCATGTGACCTCTATGAACAATATCAGACACATAGTAAATAATGCAATGCTTAGACAACTTGAGACAAGTATGTGGCTATGATTCAATCCCAGGCCAACTGTCTCCAAAGCATGTGCGTCCACATAGGTCTGACCATAAATCTATGAAGAGCTCAGGGAAAGAGACTCATGTGGGCTGATGTGAAAGGAGGAGAAAGGACCTCTGGAACAGCCCTGGAAGATCTGAAGAATGAGTAGAAGTCAGAGGCAAGGAGGGGGCAGAAGATCACTTCCCATGGGGTGGACAGCAAAAGCAGATAACAGATAAATGGCATGAGTATTTGTGGGGGAGCGCATGGATTTCCTTAACTAACGAATAAGATATTTCAGGGAATAAAGGAAAATAATGTAGTAGAGAGAAGTTGAAGTCTTATAAGCCTATCAGAGGACTTTACTGCAGTGGACGGCTGGAAACAGGTGTCTTCTGCGTGGATGAGAGAAATGATCCAGTGGTGTTTTAGGAAGAGTTTTCATCTGGGTAGGATGCAGCTAAGGGGCTACTGACACCACACAGTGAAGAAGGGCTGGAAGTAGGAGGAGGTCAGGGTGCTGAAAGCGTGCACACAGAACAGGGAAGCTCGGAGAGATGTCTGAATGTCGGGGCTTGCTGCCAGATTGGAAAGAAGGAGAGAAGCTGATGAAAGACTTGGATATGGTTCCACTATTATCTGGTGGACTCCAGTCAGAAACACGTATTAAAAGGACTGTAAAGTACAAAATGTCCAACATGATGCTGATAAAATATTTACTCTGACCACTAGAACTATTCTCTGAAGTCATTGTGTTAATTCTTTGCTGAACCCGGCTTTTTATCAATGAGAGATGAAAATGAGGTAGGCACATTCATAATTCAAGAAGCCGGGCTCCTGCCAGCTAATTTGAATCAGTGTCTTTCTCACTGATCTTACATAGCACTCATATTTTTTTAAAAATATACTGAGAAATTTTAGTTTGTCTACTTACTACAACAGATTTTTACATGAGCAATCTAATAAGAAATGTACTGCTGGGGTCTTTGAGCTGTAATGGGCGCTTTGTTTGCTATCCACCATTATGCTATAGTTATAGCTACTTGCATGCATACTACATTTAAAGTATTACAATTTAGGTTTTGGGAAACTGATTCTGATGAGAATTTATTGGAAATGTATGTAATAGGAAAAACCTATTCTTTAAGTAGATTTTTTAAAAAGTGCTTACAGCCAGAACCAGTTTGGCTCAGTGGATAGAGCGTCGGACTGCGGATTGAAGGGTCCCGGGTTCGATTCCGTTCAAGGGCATCTACCTTGGTTGCGGGCAAATCCCCAGTGGGGGGTGTGCAAGAGGCAGCTGGTCGATGATTCTCTCTCATCGATGTTTCTAACTCTCTATCCCTCTCTCTTTCTCTCTGTAAAAAATCAATAAAATATATTTAAAAAAATAAATAAAATAAAAAGTGCTTACAATTATCAAATATATGATAGCTGATGGATAGGATAGCTAATTTTTAAAATTAAAAAACACAACAACCTTTACAAGAGTTAGTTATTTAAAACACACATTTATAATATAAATATATTTTTAGAAGCAGTAACTTCTTGAGAGCTATATTTGTTTTATACTCTGTTATAAAAAGGCAGAATGCCATGATAAAGTTATATTCTACCAACAAACAGTCAGCACCATTGTGCCAGGCAGTGGCCATAAGGATAACCCTTCCCTCAGGAGCTTCGCATCCAGGGGAAGGCAGACAAGTAAGAAAATAAGAAAATACGAACTAATGCATGAATAATAGAGCTTTAGGTAAGGTACACAAACAGTTCAGAAGAGAAAGTAGTTTTCGCCTACCACTCTTCCAAGAGATAACAAGAAATGGATTGCAATCAGCTATTGTAAAACCCACTGTGTAGAATTTGAAAAGGATCACAAGTATGTTTTGTCTTGTTATGTAATCATGTACTAGAAGGAAGGCATAGGAAATGGCGCAGCCTCTGAAATATATTCCCAGACAATTACATTAACGATTAAGAAAGCCACATCTCTCTCTCTCTCCAACAGTCAACACTACTTGCTAAAGGGTTGTTTTCATTCTTTTATTCATCCAGATTAAACCAAACCACACACTAAATACAAGAGGATTTATTTTCTGGAGTTCTGCCACGGTGAAAGCCATCTAATAAAAAATGAAATGGGGAATGAGCTCACTGAATAAATCAGAAAGAAGAATTAAAGAGCCTGACGGATATTTCTGAGGCCTGTTAAAAAATAAATTGAAGTTTCATTATAAAAATTGACTTAAATGAATGGTATACTTAAGAACCCACTTCAGAACATTTCCTTAAAGTCAATTTGATTATCAACCATAAAATACTGCATTTCAATATACTATTTTATTAAATTTCAAAATGCAAGAGGTGCAGTAATGGGCATAAGCACAGAGTAAATGTCCAGAAAGAAAAGGAATAAAATACTAAAAATCTATAAGTATGCTGATATCTGCTATTCAGATTTTAAACCTAAATAAATAGTTGAGAAAAATACTTTAAAGACAGCCTCCTTAAGTAATAAAAGGATGGTTAGTGCACTTTTGATAGTTGAGGGAAAGCCAAACCAAACTGGACAGCAGCCAGACTTCTAAAGATCGGAAATTTCTAAACTACTTTACTCTCCTGATAAATGACCTTTAATATAGACAAATCCTATAGTAGGGAAAAAATTAAACCATGATTAAAGACGACTGTTCATATGATGTGATACTTAAATTGCAGAGATGTGGAGTACAGATTGGGGTAGATAATGTTCTCCCCCCCCCCCAACATTTGCAAGGCAGGGGAAAAGGAAGTGTTGATCCGTCTCATATTCATTCACTGCAGGCAGTAAGGCTTCTAGGTAAAAGTTATCATGCTGATGCCCAACTCAGCAGGATCAGAAATACACCTGGAAAAAGAGGTTCTATTCTAAGCAGCCCACTTATAAACAGAGAGGTAAATGAACTAAAAAAAAACCCTTCTGCCTGAAGAACAGAGGAATGAAATATAAAATGAACTTGTTCCAGGAAACCCCAAGAGACAAGACAGTAATTGCAAGTTGTATGTACATGTTCTGTTAGTCAGGTGTGTCTAAAGAGGAGAGTTTTAGTAGTGAGTTCCTTGCTATACAAGGTGTTCAAGTACAGAGAGATACGAAAGGTACGGAGCAGAATGTACCCAAACTCTAAACAGAAAAAAATTAAATGGATCAGCTTCCAGGTGATCCTTCAGCTGATATGCTGTGATTATAAGAAATCAAAACCACAGTCACTGACTTTGTAGGAGTTAAAAGTAACAAACCACAGATGTCTTTGAAACAAGTGAAAGGATACTGGGTCCGTCAGGGTGCAGGCAGAAAGTAATTGTACCTCAATGCGGACAATGGGAGGAGTTTGACAGAGACTACTTCTAAGTGTGGGCAACCCAAAGGGGCAGCACAATGTCCGGGGCCCAGTTATAACAGCAGTGGGGCAGGGCATCCAGGCACTGGGGGGGGAGAGCGTGGTGAGGAGGGGACCATCTGACTGCAGCTGGACTTCTCACTCTACCAGGTCATCATTGTGACTGTGGAGGGAGCAGGCCGGTGTGAGCCTGTGGGATGAAGGGGTATGGAGAAGATGTGGAGGGCTGAAAGGAAGATATTTAGCGTAAATGTTAGCAAAGCCACCCAGAACAGGGCACACAATGAAAACCCCAGGCTGGGTAAGAGATTGGAACATATCCTCTCTCAGGCCCCTTCCGAAGGATATAATACTGTATGAGTTTTTACTGATGGGGAGTCACAGACCTATGTTCTTTTTTTTTTTTAATATGTTTTATTGATTTTACACAGGGAGGAATTGAGAGGGATAGAGAGTTGGAAACATCGATGAGAGAGAAACATCGACCAGCTGCCTCTTGCACATACCCCACTGGGGATGTGCCCGCACCTAAGGTACATGCCCTTGATCGGAATAGAACCCGGGACCTTTTAGTCCGCAGGCCGACGCTCTATCCACTGAGCCAAACCGGTTTCGGCAGACCTATGTTCTTTCCTATCATTCATTGCACAGCACCAGCTCCTTTCCATTCCTTGGGTGTCCCTCTGGATTTGTCCTCTGGACTAAGCATCCAGTCCAATACAGTAATATCACAGAATACACATTATAGGACCAGGAAATCTGAAAATAGAACCATCTCACCCACCTTCGTCAAAAATTGTTCATCAGACACCCTTTATTTTTTTTTTAAATGTTTAATTGTCTCCCACCTGTCAGGCACTCGGATAGACACAGGGATACAATCATCAACAAGACAAGCCTCTGCCTCCTTCACAGAGTTTCCAGCAGACCATTAATCAATATAGTATGAAACGCCCTCTGTTCGGTGAAGGAATCTCAGAAGTGCTATAGATCAGACGCTGGCAAACTACGGCCCACGGGCCAAACCTCAGTGCCCTGGCTTCCATAAACCATGTTTTATTGGAACAGCCAGTCCACTCATTTATGTATCGTCTGTCACTGCCTTCGCGCTACCACCTCAGAGCTGAATAGCTGCTACAGAAAGAGCGTGGCCGGCCTGCAAAGCCCGAGCTATGTTCTCTCTGGCCCTGGACCGAAAGCCTGCCACCGCCTGCTCTAAAGAAGACCTGATGCTTTAAGGATATACATTACAGAACACATACTGTCACTCGTAAAACATCCCTCCCTCGGTGCCCTGGTTACAAACCAAGTCCTACAGGGGGCTGGCCTCCTGCGTGGTGGCATTTCTACTGCTACACGTTTTTGCTTTTCCTTCTTTCATTGTGTAAAGGCAGATGACAAAAAGTACCAGGCGGATAACTCTTCTATTCATAGCTAATTCTCTTCAGATGATGTTCACCGTTGTCTTATATATCTACCCTTCAAAAGATGCTCTTCTCAGAATCACAACAAACAAATGTTGACAGGGGTGACTTTGGTTATCTTCGGCACTGACAATAGCATTGATTGTAAGAAGCACTTAGCCAGCACTCAGGCGCTATATAAATGCAAAATCCTAGCAGCAACAGTATGTGTTCTTCCTTCCCTGCAGATAGAAACAGGAGTGGATGCTCCGTTCCCCAAACACTTGACTGACCCAGAGAGCATTAAAATTTAAAATAAAAGGAAGAAGAAAAAACTAGCTTTCATTGACTAAAATTACGAATAAGAACTGACAGGCTCCGTGCTGGTTCTGGTTCCTCCAAAGGCTGCTAAGAGGCTAAGCCAGGGGCGGCTGCGCTGCCTATTGATTTGCCATTCCCCAAACCCCTGCCTTCCCCTAATGGGAGTCAATGCGGCATGAATAAAGTGGAATGGCCACTTAGTTCATACTTAGGCACTAAATACTGCAGTAACTGGCTTTAAAAGATCCTTGCAACGCCTTGGTTCCTGAGCATTTTCCCACCTCACCAACCCACTGATATCATAAATTTCAAGTGCTCCAAAGAGGGGGAGGCTGGGCCGGACGGTGAACAGAGAAGCAGGGATTAAGTGGTAAAAGTGAGGCAGCATGGAGGGAGAAGGGGGGGGCTGAGTTGGGGAAAAATTTTCTTTTCTTGTTTTTATTTTAAATTAATTTTTATTGATTATGGTGGTGAAAAATTTTCTTAACACCCTTACACCAAGTCAGCTCCCTCTAAGGAACAGTGGTTCTCAACCTTCCTAATGCCGCAACCCTTTAATACAGTTCCTCCTATTGTGGTGACCCCCCAACCATAAAATTATTTTCGTTGCTACTTCATAACTGTAATTTTGCTACTGTTAATGAATCGTAATGTAAATATGTGTTTTTTCCGATGGTCTTAAGCTCTACAGCAGCGGTTCTCAACCTGTGGGTCGCCTAAGACCGGGTTGACTTCTGTCTCTCAAGATATAATCATGCTCAGGTTGCTACCAGCTCTAAAACAGCAATCAATCAAACAAACAAAAAAAAATGCCTCTAATCACCTCCACCACCGAAGCTTACTGTTCCTTCCAAAGTTGAAAATGACAGAATTGCCAAACCTTACAGCTGCTTGCAAATTCTCCTCCCCTCCCCCAGTCTTAAAACACTGTGCTCTCTGACTTCAGTTGGCACCACGCCGGTGATTATCCTCCACCTGTGGTCGGCGAACTGCGGCTCACGAACCACATGTGGCTCTAAAAGTCATCCAGAGTATGCAAGTTCCAAACTATTGCACTTGATCTAAAATCCTACTAAAGTTAAGTCTCCCCAAATAAAAACAATTAGAATGGTGGATAGCAACACACAAATCTCTGCCAAGTGACTGGGTCTCACTGAAGTCACACAATACACTGGTAATCTCTTGATTTAATTAGAAAAAGAAAAGGCAATACAAACAAACAAAAAAAGTGTATAATTAATGAGACACAAATATTGCCAAGGACAAATATATCCTACTCATGAACAGAGTTCACATTATTGTGTTTTTTTTCTACGTTATGAGCATTGTATGCATATTAAAAACAGAGCGGTTGCCTAAAGCGGTTTGGCTCAGTCAGAGCATCGGCCTACGGACTGAAAGGTCCCCGGTTCGATTCTGGTCAAGGGCATGTACATTGGTTGCGGGCACATCCCCAGTGGGAGGCGTGCAGGGGGCAGCTGGTCGATGTTTCTCTCTCATGGATGTTTCTAACTCTCTATCCCTCTCCCTTCCTCTCTGTAAAAAAAATAAATTAAATTAAATAAAAATCAATAAAATATATATTTTTCAAAAGAGCGTTTTTTGTTTTTGTTTTTTATAATCTTCAGATCCTAATGAAATTCATACCCACACTGTGTGTGTACTTCCGGACAACAGAGCTAGTTAAAGCCTTTCCTCATTAGATCCAGGCTACTCCGGTGTTATTTCCCAGCTCTTCACTCTGGACACACTGACTAAAGCATCGTCTGTTCCATGCACGCCGCCGGCTTCCTGCTCTTCCTCTTGCCCATGCCTTCATCGGCGGGGTGTCCCCCTCTTCTGCCTCAGAGAGCCGGTGCTCACCCCTCCACGGGGCTTCGCTGTCCACAGCATGCTATCCAGTCCTTCTAAGGCAATGTCATCCCGAATGTCCCTGACGCAACCATCCATCCACCCATCCATGTCTGGCCCGGGTCTTTGCATGAGGAGACCACGTGGGTCCCGCGTGGGGCACCCACGTCACTCCCCCCGCCTCCCACGTACCCGGGGCTCGGGGAGTGGACTTGCCGCCCCCACAAAGGGCCTCTGCTCCCCGCTGGGGCCTCGGGGGCCATCCTGGCGGCCAGGCCAGGCGTGGACCTGCCCCGGGGAGCCGTGCACCCCGGAGAAGCCCCCACCTCGGGGGCCGATGTTCGGTGACTGCAGTCCCGGCGGCTGCAGGGCCTGACTGAGTGAGATGAGCCCACAGCTGCCACGGCGCCGGGCACGTGGGCCCGCCCCCGGGAGCACGAGGCCAGCCACGGGGGGGAGAAGGGGGTTCTCGGGGTCCTCACCTACCTTCCGGGCTGCGGCAGCGGGGGGTGGGCGCCCCCGGTGGGGAGCCGATGTGGGGAGCGCTGGGGCCCGGGCTCCAAGCCATGGGGCGGCAGGAGGCCGAGGGCCGCCCGGCTGCGGGGAGGCGGCACTGACAGGCGGCCGCCCGGCCCCCTGCCCTCAGGGAAGTGGCCGTGAGGGGCCCCCCCGGACCCCGAGGCTCCCCAGCCTGCGCCCCCAGAGCCCCTCTGGCCGCTGGCTGGGAACAGCGGCTCCGCTCCGGGGCAGGTGGCGGGAAAGGCTTCCAGCTCCAGGCCCCGCAAACGGAAAGGAAAGCCTTTCCCCGGGGAGCGCCCCCTCGTGTGCGCCGGAAGTGGCGGCCAGACCTGCAGGGAAAACAAGCCCTGGAGAGGTTTCCCTTAGAAAGAGATGCTTGGAGCCCTGGCTCAGAGTTTGAGCAAAGACCGTGAACCAGGAGGTCCCCGTTGGATTCCAGTTTAGGGCACCTGCCGCGTTGTGGGCTGGATCTTCAGGGTGGGCCATGCAGGAGGCAGCGGATCAGTGATTCCCCCTCATCAATGATGTTTCTCTCTCCCCCTTCCTCTCTGAAATCAATACTATATATATATATATATATATATATATATATATATATATATATATATACACACATATATATGTTACATTGATTCTGATGGGGGTAAGTTCTAAAACAATTTTTCCTTTTCCAAAAGTGAAATTAAATTTGCATTTCTTTCAAGAAATTGTGACAATTAAGAGTGATTTTGCGCACTTTTTTACCTTTCACGTTGCATTGTTCATCTATGTTCTAAATCAAATTTTGCCTTATGTCATTCCAGAATTCTTCCAGGCTTTAGAATCCCAATCAGACTGTAAGCATCTTCTGTAGTCTTCTTTGGTGTTACACACAGTGCTGGTTACTCTTGCGTAGAAGTATCAACATATATTTATAGAATAAGATACCAAGCATTTCTACATGGAGGTTTGTTTAGTTTATTTTACTAAATGGATGAACTTCCTTTATCAAGATATCCATTTTCATTCAATCAGTTATTGTAAGTTTCTTTAAAAGGTTAAGCATTCTTTTTTTAATACATTTTATTGATTTTTTTTACAGAGAGGAAAGGAGAAAGAGAGTTAGAAACATCAATGAGAGAGAATCATTGATCAGCTGCCTTCTGCACACTCCCCACTGGAGATGTGCCCATCAACCAAGGTACATGCCCTTGACTGGAATCGAACCTGGGACCTTTCAGTCTGCAGGCCGACACTCTATCCACAGAGCCAAACCAGTTTCAGCAGATTAAGCATTCTTGCTCATTAAAAGAGTCAATGATTTTGAGTCTATTGTAATTTGTTTAATGTATCATTCTTCATTATTCCTGTAGACATAAAATTTAGTTAAGCCAACACTGAATTATCTTGTACTAACCTAACATTTTACTATATTTGCTGTTATTTGAGAAAGTGTAAAATTCAATCATTGTTCATCTATCACAGGTATAGTCAAGAGTTGAACGGGAGAAATGTTGCAAAGTTGCTGCCTGTGTGGAACGGACTTCAATTCTACTCATTCATTCAATATGCAAATTGAATTGAACTACTATTAAGGGCCAGGTACTCAGTGAGGCGTGATTGTTGCCCTTACAATGGCACAGTCTGTTTTTTTTTTTTTGTTTATTTGTTTGTTTAAATAAATGGCTAGCCAAGACTGGTTTGGCTCAGTGGGTAGAGCATCAGCCTATGGACTGAAAGGTCCCAGGTTCAATTCCGGTCAAGGGCATGTACCTTGGTTGCGGGCACATCCCCAGTGCAAGAGGCAGCTGATGGATGACTCTCTCTCATTGATGTTTCTAACTCTCCATCTCTCTCCCTTCCTCTCTGTAAAAAATCAATAAAATATATTTAAAAAATAAATAAATGGCTAAACTATCAGAATAAAGTGCAATCCCTGAAATTCTATTAGAAAACATTAGAGTCAGTTTTAACAAAACTGTATCCTTTCTCATCAAGCCTTACATAGATATCTAAGTAGTTGAGTACTATTTACTATTTACAATTTTCTTTGAGCTTCTGAAGAGGTAGTGGTTATGGATTTGATAAAAAGTATATTTAGTTTTTCCCTCCCATCTGTGGTTTTGCTTTTCCCAGCTTCAGTTACCTGAGGTCAACCATGGTCTAAGAATATTAAATGGAAAATTCCTGAAATAAACAATTTATAAGTTTTAAATGGTGCACCATTCTGAGAGACTTGGTGAAATCTCATGTTGGCCCGCTCTATCACTATATAAGAGATGGAGTTTGCATCACTTAGCAGTCATTTTGGTTAGCAGATCCACTGTCTGGAATCCCTGTGTGTTCAAATAACCATTATTTTATGTAGCAATGGCCCCAAAGTGAAATAGTAGGGATTCTGTCAATCTGGTTATGCCAGAGAGAAACTTTAAAGTTCTTCCTTTAGGTGCAAAGGTGTAAGTTCTCCACTTACACCTTTTATCACCTCATGTCATCATGACAAGAATGGTGAGTACAATCACATAAGATATTTTGAGAAAGAGACCACATTTCACATAACTTTTATTATAGTATGCTGATATAATTATCCTATTTTGTTATTAGTTACTAGAGGCCCGGTGCACAAAATATGTGCACTGAGGTGGGGGGGTGTCCCTCACCCCTGCCTCCACCTCTCTCAGTCTGGGAGCCTTTGGGTGATGTCCCACTGCTGACATAGGCCCGCTCCCTGTCACTGCCGCTGCATTTGTCAGCTGTGAGCCCAGCTTCTGGCTGAGTGGCACTTCCCCTGTGGAAGCACACTGACCATCAGGGAGAAGCTCCTGTGTTGAGCATCTGCCCCCTGGTGGTCAGTGTGGATCATAGCAACCATTCTTTCTGCCATTTGGTTGATTTGCATATTAGCCTTTTATTATATAGGATTATTTTTATCTCCTGCTGTGCCTTATTTATAAATTAAACTTTATCATAGATATAGGTGCATAGGAAAAAGCATAGTATATTCAGGGTTGGGTGCCATCTGTGGTTTCACACCTTCACTAGAAGTCTTGGAATGTATCCCCGAGGATAAGGCAGAGGGAACTTCTGTAACAGAAAATTAACATCATGAAAATTATACAAATGTTCATGGTAGTTTTTATCTTACTCATTTCTACTGGGACTATATAAATAATCAATACAGGTTTGTTGAATATACAAGGTAGAGAAAAGAAGGTTTATTGTTTATATAGGAAATAATACAATAATCTATAATAATAATAATAATAATAATAATAATAAAAGCATAATATGCTAATTAGACTGGACATCCTTCCAGATGACCTTCTGGAAGAAGCTGGTGCTGTAAGGGAAGCCCGGGTCCTGGGTGCCAGAGGGAAGCCAATGCAGGCAACCAGGGGAAGGAAGGCCTACTCTTACACAAATTTTGTGCATCAGACCTCTAGTTAATCTATACTAATAAAAGGGTAATATGCTAATTAAACCAGAAGACCTTTTGGGAGACCTTCTGGATGTCCTTCCAGAAAAAGCCATGGTGGTAGGGCTGAGGCAGGAGCAGTTAGGGGAAATCAGGCCAGGAGGGGAGGGCAGTTGGGGATGATCAGGCCAGCAGGGGGGTGAGGAGGAAGAGGACAGGATGGGCAAGCAGCCTGGCAGAGGAGGCCAGTTATGGGCGAGAAGGCTGGCAGGGAGGACAGTTGGGGGCAGGTAGGCCAGCAAGGGGGGCTTGGGGTTGAGCAGGCCAGGCCAGCAAGGGAAGGCAGTTAGGGACGATCAGGCTGGCAGAGGAGTGGTTAGGGGGTGAACAGGCTGGTAGGCAGAAACAGTTAGGGCCAATCAGGCAGGCAGGCAGGTGAGTGGTTGGAAGCCAGCAGTCCTGGATTGTGAGAGGGATGTCGGCTGCCGATTTAGGCCCAATCCCACAGGCCGGGCTGAGGGACAACCCCCCCACCCATGCACGAATTTTATGTACCAGGCCACTAATAAATAAGAATATAAGAATACTGTTTCTCATACTTATAACTGTATATCTACTTCTGCCCTATCCTGTAGAAATGAATGGATCCTCAGTATTTTAAAACATTTAATTTGTTCCTTTTAGAAACTACTTTTTTTGAAAATGTTGTGATTTGGCAGTGTGCCATGGCCCAAAGCACTTTTCTAAAGGAGTTTATAAAGAACAGTGGAAGGTGAGAATGCGCAAAGATGCACCCAAGGTCTCCTAGCTCTTCCTGTGGCTCACTGAACTTGAATGCAGAGTATTTGAAGGGGCTTGAGTTGAGAGGTGGAACAGAACATTTTAGAAAGTCATGTTCCTCTTATGTAATGTTCCTCTTATGTTTTAAGAGAGCAAATTCATTAAATGCCAATCAATATATGTCATAAGAAATTATTAATGGTCTCTATGTATGAATTTTCAGGTTTCAAATGAAAACACAGAGGAAAATAGTTTACCTTAGATGGAGAATATAACTTACTGTTAGCCATTTTAACATAAACCCAAAATAAGTAAACTGGATAAAAAGAGTACAGAAAATGTAACCAAGGAACAATTCTAATTATATTTTTAAATATTATTTAAAAATTATGTGTTTAAAAGCCTGTTTGGGGGGACATCTGTAATAGTATCAACAATAAAAATAAAGTTAAGAAAGCCTATTGTTAAAAATGTTTTTTTGTTTTTTTTAAAAAAAACAACAACTTGCATTATTTTATAATATAAAATTGTGGAAGTAGTTGTAAGCCATTCTATCAAGAAACAGAGAAACTTCATGAATAATTCTAAGGCCAAAAACATTATATAGGAGAAGGTTATTAACTCAGTCTTCAATTCAGTAGTTCAAGAAACATTTATTATGTTAGGTACTATATGTATACATAAGAAAGTCCTTGTCCTCAATGATCTGACCATCTACTAAGGGAGCCAAATTTTTCTATCAAATAATAACCAGAAAATACCAAACACACTGACTATGCCAGGTAATCATGGACTACCTCATCTAATGAATTGTCATAAAATCCTTATGGGTCAGGTGCTGTTTTTAATACTTAATTAAAATAAGGAAACTAAAATTTGGTTGCTTAGTTCACCCACGGACATTCAACTTGTAGATGGTGAAGCTAGGACTTTCACACCACTCTGCATTATTCCAACAGGCATAAACTTAGCTTCTTCATGCTAGCACAACCATGGAACCAGATAGGCCTCTCTTTAGCTGCTGCCCTTTAATTCCAGGCCCTATTCAGTGTCCCATCCACTAATGTCTTAACAGTGGTATCTGAGGCAGCAGCTCTACAATACTCTCATGTTTTTCAATGATTCTTCAGGCTTCTTGGACCAAGGTCTCTCATGGTTAGACTTCTACCTGGTAACTTTCACACCTGCTTTAATTTCATACCCATATTTGTCATCACTCAGTATTCTATCACTAACATTTTCTTCAAATTGGTGTATAACAGCCTAACATAATTTTTAGCAGCTTATGATCTTGTCATTAGAGCTACACAGAATCCTACATATCACTTTCTTCAATAATTCAATTGCTGTTAACACAAAATTAATATTTTATACTGTGATACATATAATTATTCACAGAGTTAAGATGGCATCTTGTAACTTCCCCCAACCTTTGTTAATGTGCTTTAAGAAGAGCAAAATCCATAAAAGTTTCCAAGTGTTTCAGACCATTAAACAACATTAAGTACATGAAAAAAAAAAGTATGTTCTAAAGCACTTAATGTTAAGTTCAGAATTGAAGAAAAGTGAAAAGATTGAGACTATGGCAGAGGAAAGCAAACTTTTACAATTGTAAATATATATATATATATATATATATATATATATATATATCTTTTTAATATACCTAGAGTCACATATTGTAAAAAAAAATAGTCCCCAAATTACTTTACCTAAATGTTTATATTTGAGAAGAATTTAAAAGGTATTTTACAGTAAATTTATGTTTTAAATTGACAAAGAATGTTAGGCTTTGTCCTAACTGGTTTGGCTCAGTGGATAGAGCATCTGCCTGTGGACTGAAGGGTCCCAGTTCAATTCCAGTAAAGGGCACATGCCTGGGTTGCGGCTCAATCTCCAGTGTGGGCCTGATGTTTCTATCTCTATTCCTCTCCCTTCCTTTTTGAAATCAATAAAAATATTTTTTAAATGCAATGTTGATTTAATAATGGGAAATTTTTAAAGTGATAATATGTTGATCTGATTCAATAACAAAAATATTAATCTGTATAAAACAGAATAGTAAGATTATGTAAAAAAAAGTAATCATATTCAGGGGGCAGCAGAGTTCTAGTGGAAAAGTGTGACTCTGACTATGTATATGCTACAGTATATAGCTCATTAAGGCATAAACGTCTGAAGGAGTCAGAAAGTTAGTCATTAAAAATGCTGAGGAATAGAGAAAAGCCCATTTCTTATCATCATTAACTAGCAACACACCCTTTTGCTGCGGATATTTGTTTGTTTGTTTGATAAAAGGCATATAATATAGTTATTATTAGTATGAGTTCTGAATTAAAACTGCCAGTTTTTGGTCCTAGTTTTGCTTCTTAATAGTGAACCAGGGTAAATTACTAACCTTTTATTTATTTTTTATTTTTTTAAAATATATTTTATTCATTTTACACAGAGAGGAACTGAGAGGGATAGAGAGTTAGAAACATTGATGAGAGAGAAACATCGATCAGCTGCCTCTTGCACACCCCCGACTGGGGATGTGCCCGCAACCAAAGTACGTGCCCTTGACTGGAATCGGACCCGGGACCTTTCAGTCCGCAGGCCAACGCTCTATCCACTGAGCCAGACCAGTTTCGGCTTACTAACCTTTTAATATTGCAATTTCCTAATCTATAAAATTGAGATGATAGTAGTTGAACTCATATTAAGTGATATAATCCATACATAGCACCTCAGACACCGTCAAGCAAACACTATGTTTTAAGTAAATACTAGCTATTATTACCTGAATTCTTATCTCCCTTGAAAATTGATATTTTAGCAACTCTAAATATAAAAATAGAGTACAATAGTGCATAATATTTTGTTTTCTTTACCCACAAACAAATGAGTATAGACAATTACTATCCATAAGGAAACTCTCCATTGCTTTTCCCCTCAAGAAAAATTTATAAATGTATTTGGCTCTCCCAAAAGAACTCAACTACTACAGTTTTCATAGATTTTCCAGCTCCATTTTTTATGTACTGTGCTTCCCAAATCACAGAAAAATATGACCTTTGAGCACATCTTTTCCAAATAAGGTTTTTCAGAAAAAGGCACAGTTGAGATTGAAATAACTTTTTGATGGTTGCTGGTGCCAATTCAACACCAAAAGGAGTCCCCAATTTGGGGTGTGGTGAAGAAGGAAACTTTATTTTGTGCAAACAGGTCCGTGGTGATAGAGCAAGGCTGTAAAACAACATGACTCAATGGGGGGGGGGGGGGGCAGGCCCCTCTTCAGGTAGGCAGCTCAGCTCTGCTCTCTTCCCCTCTGCTATGCTCCACTCTGCCCTGGCCTTCTCCTCAAGACTTTGATGTTTCAGCTCATGCCAGGGAAACAAAAGTGCACTCTCTGATTGGTCTGTCCTCATGCAAATGAGCACTCTGAATTGTCACAATTTGATTGGTCCAAAAGGCACTGTCCAGATTGGTTGGTTGGATCTGTGCAGTTCAGATTGGATGGGGAAATCTTCGTTCCTCCTATTGATTAAAATAGGAGGAGCTCCTTTATAAGGGCCCGCTCAGGTGGCAGAAACAGTGCATGCAGGCAAGCAGTTCTGCACAGAGTTCAGCCAGCGCAGGTTTCTCCATGAAGGGCAGCTTGCTTGAGAGGCAGTTTTTGTAGAAATGGCTGCTAAGATGTGTGTGTGTTTTTGTTTTTTTTTGTGTTTTTGTGTGTGTGTGTGTGTGTGTGTGTGTGTGTGTGTGCGCGCGCGCGTGCGCGCGCGCGTTTTGGGGAGAAGGGGGTGTTTTGTGTGTATGTGTGTTTTTGTTGGTTTGTTTGTAATTTGAGACCAGTTGCCCACCAGGAGCCTTATTAGGAGGAATCTTTTACCTCAGGGTCCACACCTATTACTTCTTTGTGTCTCCAAAATACATTTTTTAAAGAGCTGTCTTAAGATGATCTAAAACGCAGTTTTTATTCCGAGAAAAATTTGAACAGCCAAAGATATCATTTTTTTAAATATGACATACAGCCTAAGAGAAGAGAAAGAAAAACGTACAGTAATGATATGTTGCAGACTGATTTTATACATTATTTGGTGCTTTATCGTCTGTTTGTTAGGTATTTATTTGGGTACAAACTTTAATGAAGGCTGTTTAAACTGCAAGTCTGAAATGTGAAGACAGTAACAATATCTGTTGTTCGCTGATGCCTCCCTCCTCACTAATGACTTTGCATACTTCTTCTCACGTAAACCTCGGAACTCCACAATTATTTTATTTTCCCTCCATCAACAAATCACAGGAGTAACATTCAAAAATCCCCTGGGGCATTTCAAGTATCTGTCACCAAGGCTCCAACCCATTTCTGGCATCCTTTTACTCTGAGCACTCACTTTCTGGCCCCAGGTTTATTTCTTCCATCTGAAGCAAATGCCCCTCCATCCTGCTTTTCCTTGCTCCTCAACACACACATGATATTAGGTGATTTTTTGTCTGGGTCAGAGGATCTAATTCAGGCTGGACTGTCTAATGATACCTTGAGGGTTAAGTGAAATGCAATTGTACCTCATGACAAACGATGAGACTAACTGGGCCCTAAAGCCTGAAATCATATCCCTGTGTATTCTAATATGTCAGTACTCAGCTATATTTACCCTCTTCAAAATGATTTGATGTGAAGAGCTGTTCATTTGATTCTGGTGGTGTTGCCTTATTACAGTGGAATAAATTTCTATCGCAAATGGCAACAGCCATTTGCTTTTTTACTTATTATACAAAGCGGTGAACATATGTTGCTCCTATTGGTAACGTGGAGCCAGAAACGGTCACTTTCTACTTTCACTGTTGAAGAGGGTCTGCTATCTTGGAAGAGACATTGGAGTTGGAGTCAGAGCACCTGGAATTTCATGTGTGGTCCTCCATGTATTACACGGTGAACGTAGGCAAATCACTTTAGCTGTCTGTGAAATACAGAATTGGGGCAAGATGACATCAGAAATTCTTCTCTGCCCTAAAATTCTAATTGTGCCCCAGACCATATTCAGGCCACCTTAGGTGCTCCTGAAATATGTCACATGAAAAAGTTGTGCCGTGGGGCCTACATTCATTTCTTGATGGCATCAACTGGAATTCTCATTGGAAACCTACGTGGTGCTTGCAAAACTCTGGGCAGACAATGAAGGGATTACCATTAAGGAATTCATTCTTTGGGCGAACACAGACGGTTAACAAGCATCAGAGTGTGGGATATGTTTTAACGGGAACAATACTAAGTGTCATGGGAAACATGGGAATGGCCATCAGACTCAATCGTGGGGACAAAGTTAGGAATGGCTTTTTAGAAGAGGTAAAATCAAAGCTAAGACAAGTTAAGTGATGCCAAGGGAGGAAAAACTATTTGAGGGGAGGGAAGAGTATGTCCGGTCCCAGATCCCAGCCTAATGGAGTCTGAATCTGTTGCTAATTTTTAATTACCATCTCTTTAAAACAAATGACAACAACAAAAAACCACTTTCCAATCTATATCCTAATTATTTGTTCCCAAAATAAACTGAGCTGTGCCGGTAGACTAAGATAAGGTGTTCATTTTCTTGCCTGTAACTTAACTCGCTGGTAGAAACGTCATCTCTAATTGCTTATTGTGAAGAGATCTTTGAACCCTTGAATGCTCATCAGAAATGATAGTATTCTTGTTTATTGTAATTCTTACCTTTGTTTCAAGTTGTTCTTCTGAGGCTGAAAATCAGTAGCTTTTGTTCATGAATGGTAATTCAATTTAAGAGTTAAAACTGAAGGTTTGATACTACCGTGCATCTTAAGACAGCTAACGTTCTCTCAGTGAGTTCACTATTTCATTATCTTTTAGAAATGCTATGCTACTGTGGGTTGCTTTTTGTACTATCCAGATAAACAATTTTTCCCCCCAGAATTCCAGCTGGAGGTGTTTGCCTTCTTGAGCAACTCATCAGAAGCACATTGTCTTCATCCTTCTCTTGCTCTTGCTTTTCAGTCTAACCTCAAACGAATTCTGTTTTGCTTGCTTCTAGGTTTGATTAGGTCACATTAATGGAACATATGTAGCAACAGTGTGGAAAGGTATTTGGAAGATAAGCCATTTGTGCGTTGTCCCTGTCCTAGCTCTTCCTAGAGTTGCTATGTATTTGGGCGTTATTAAGAGAAACCCGGTATCCACAACAATCGTTTCCAGTTTTGAGTGGTGCGGTGTGCCAGCCCTGGCTCTGATCCTCGTTGCACAGCTTTATGTTGGCATCTCTGCAGAGGAGAGGAATGAAGCACAGGAGAAATGTTCATTGAAATATTTATGCATGTGCCTTAGAATTAAGAAGGAGTGAGAATATTCTGGAAACTGCTTTTTAAAATCAAATCTCTAGAAATATTAATATTTTAATGTGTTGCTTCAAGCAAGCACTGTGTCTTTTAAAACATCTAAATTACATTTTAATTATTTTGATGAAGCAAAATACAGTGATTCTCGATGAAATAAAAAGTCACTCAGATGTTTAATGAGAAATAATGGAAGTTGTGGCACTAAAGAGGTTGGTAAGAGAAAGCAGTGATATTAAGGACAAGCTTATTCTTTTGTTGATTATATTAGTGTCCAAATATCTTCAGAATATGAGTAATAAGATAGAAAGGCCTTATGGGAATGGTAATAGAAGTATGAAAAACTGTTCTTGAAACCCAATCTTGCTTTAATCTTGAGGTACACAAATCTTCTATCCAATTAGCTATTCACTTCCCTAATTGAGTTATTTAAGAGTTTCAAAGGTAGTGGAGCCTTTCAGCACTGTGTTTAAAAGTGCAAATTCTAGAGTCAGACAACTTCAACTAAAATGCCAGCTTTGCCACTCCTGGGCTGGGTCACCTTGGAAAACTTAACCTCTCCAAATCTCAGTTTTTATATCCATAAAATGAAGATTATAGTAGGGTTCGTGAAAATTAAATGAGAGCAATTTACTTGAAGCACATAGCAGTCTGGCACACAGAAATGTCCAATATACTAACCATTAGTAGTAGGAAAATAGGACATTTCAGTAAATATCCTCACTGCACTCAAGACTAACTATTTAGTGATTGTCATGCTTGTCTGTTAGAACCATACACGATATGCATGTGTCAGAGTGAATGTATGTGGATTAGTAGGAAGATTAGGTAGTATCATCCCTAGTTTTAGACTATCTATGATCCTGTATTCAACTTTTCTTGGGCAATAGATTTGATTGTGGTTTTGTTTATTATGTCCACAAGCCCAACTTATTTTAGAAATTTGGATGTGAAATACTATTTCTAAAGTTGGAACAGAAGAGGGAAAACTAGGTACAAATGTTCTGTACTTCAAAAGTATTGCCAGAAGCATATTACAACTCGGAACAGAAAAATTGCTACATTAAAAATTCATAACTGAACACACTTTTGATATCACCTAAGTAGCTAATTAATTTACTGAATCAATCAAAAAGTACAAAGATTGTTAAGTAGGAAATATGATGAAATTGCTAGTCATTTTTAAATGTCAAATTTGGTCAGAAATAATTATCTCACTTGTTTTGAGCTGTAAATGAAAACAAATATAAGTAGTCAGAAATATTTCCATTAAAATGTAAAGAGAAAATAAGCGTGTGCTTTAGGGTGGTGCCGTGCACATTGTAGGTGGTCAATAAATATTTTCTAAATTGAACTGAAATACACAAAACAAACTTCAGGGTGACTAGAGTGGACTGAAGAACAAGTACGGAATAAAGGTAATGTCGTGTTTAGAAATGAGAGGCTGTTTGAAACTGGACCCCTATTAATCCCTGTCATGTCAAGAGCATTCCAATTCTAATTAAATTTCCAATTTTGCAAAAACAGCCAGCTGCATTCACTTACTTTCGCTTTTAAGCAATTAGTTGTGTTACTTTTGATCATGGTAACTTTACCTCTCCAAGTTCCCTTAGTGCGGAAGCTGTAAAAGGTGAGTGACAGTAATATTCCTTCCATGGTACTGAAATCCCTTGAATCAGCAACAGCTGAGGGACTTTGTCAACTAAGCGCACCCCACGGCCCATTTAGGCCTCAGTCAGAATCTCAGAGCCTGGGCCTGGGAAACTATATTTTAAGAACCCCCACCCCATGTGGTTCTTGTACAGACTAACCTCTTACAATCATTGGTCATCAGAGTTCCCATCAGTGAGTGATTTAGGAAAGGAGCCGTGGGTAGCATCAATTAATAGAGCCAATGCATTCTTTCCTCTTGAAATAGAATTCAAAGACCTAATGTTTTGCTAAAAATTAAAAAAGAAAATATCTGTATACATGGAAGCGAAATAATAATATTATATGGTAAGCTCTAATTTACTACCTCCAGACTCAAGAGAAAGTAATAAAAAGTATTTTCTCATGTGATTAGTATATTGCAGATTTAGAAATTTATGACTGTTCCTGAGAATTTAGGCTTACTTACTGTACATCCATGACTTGCTACTGTGTGTTTTAGCTTTCAGATCTATGCAGAGTACATGCTCTGTGACTAGGTATTGTTATAAGCACATTAGAAAAATCTAAGAAATTGAATAATCAAGCAGCAAATATGCTGCTTTTTTTATATGACTTTCAATTCCCAACATATGTTCAGACTGGCTTATCAAAAGAAGGATTAATAGAAAATGCACTTTCTTCACACACTATTCTCTCTTTAAAATTGGAATGTGAGTAAAAGAATGCATTTCTGTTTGAATCAATTCTATTTGGCTATTTGGCTGCCTTGTTACAGTAAAAGTAAAAAGGCTCACAAAAAATTACTCATTACATGTTGAAAAGAAAGCCAAGTATACAAGGGAGAAAATAAGGCAGAAATTATTAATCTCAGAATGCACTTTATGGCAAGAAGTAAAATAATGCCGAGATAATTTAATACTTCAGAATTTTCAGTAATAAATGGCTTGATAATGATTTTATTCACACTTTTTGGATTACTTTTTCCTTTTAAAAATAGAATATACTATTACCACTGGCTCAGCTCCAGGAAAGGCAAAGGAAAACAGTCTTTGCTCAGGGTAGCAAAGGCCTTGAACATAGTGACCAAAGGTGCTGCACACTTTGTAGGCTGTCTGACAACTTTTAAGCAGTAGCATGAAAAGAGAAACTTTAAAGTGGAATGAAATACATTAAAATTTTGAATTAGTCCAAATGATTTTTCTGCTAGCAAGTATTTCCTGTCTGCTTGTAAGAGAAATGTATTTGATTTTTAGTACTTCAGTGCTTATGTCTATTAAGTTTTTACCAAAGACATGCTTGGGTGTAAGCTGCTCAGAACACCAAGCTTGTTTGCTTCCTCCTCCTCCTCCCTCCTCCCCCCTCCTACCCTCCTACTTCTCCTCCTTCTTTTCTTCTTCTTCCTCCAAATTCTATTGCCTTACAAGTCAGTAGAATTGACTTGGCTCCTTTTCACTGACTCAACAGATAGTTATAAGCTTAATATGTGGCATACTGTTGAAAGAAAAAAGAGAAAAAAATTTCTTCCAAGAGTTGACCCCCAACATCCTGAAATCTTCCAGACTTTATTTAAAATAATTCACATTGAACTAGTCAGGTTTAAATCATATGATAGCCAATTCTAGTCCATCTACCTTTTATTCCTAGCACTAATCTGATGTGTGATCTTGCCCTGTATTTTCATATCCCATGTCCATGCATTCAAATATATTGCATCCTCCAAATATTACCTTTAGCTTGTGGGGTATATAAAAATGTCTCTCCAAAGTAGTCAGTACTCCTTACTTATAATCTTTGAACTACCAGCAAAATGGCAAACTGCAACCCATAGGGTATTTCCTTGGAGTTTTGACATTCTAATTAATATACTGTCCACATTTTTAGCCATCAACAACCTGATTATAAAAACTTTTTTTAAACCTGTGTCACCAGTCTGTTTGTTAAGCTTATTTCTCATCAATAAAAAATATTGTTAATTTAAAATTAATATGATAGTAGGAATGAAAGGTCAGTTAGAGAAATTTAAGCTTTCAAACAAATTCTGGAAGCAATTATGCTTAGATAATGAAGGATGGGTATGGATTCCCTTCCCTCTGCAGGTAACAGAACTGCATGGAGAACTTACCCGATTTTACTAGAAATCACAAGTGCTAGAAAGATGAGTCTACAGGAAAATCGCAGACTCAAAGCAGAGTCATAGCCATGGAGGGTAAATGGCCAACAGCAGGAGCAGGGTAATGACAAGGTGATGCATCAGAAAGTTAAGAATGAGGGAAAGCTATAAAAAAAAATAGAGCAGTTCAGAAATAAAGTGAACCAGGATATCCAAACCTTGTCCTGAATGGACATTAGGTGGGGATATGTGGTTGTTTAAAGCCAAAACACTGGGATGAATACTTCTCATTCACAGCTATAGGACAAGAGAATAAGTACTGGCCCTATTAATGATATAACTAATAAAGGGTATAGTCATAAATATTTTACAATCATCCATTTGTTGTCATAAAATGTAAAAACAATACCAATTTTTAAATGATATGACCTAATTTTCTAGACATTAATCATGGTAACCCACTTTATTTATTCACTAGAGGCCTGGTGCAGGAAATTCATGCATGAGGGGGGTGTGTCCCTCAGCCCAGCCTGCACCCTTTCCAATCTGGGATAGGGCCTAAACGGGCAGTCAGACATTTCTCTCACAATCCAGGAATGCTGGCTCCCAACTGATCGCCTGCCTGCCTTCCCAATTGCTCCTAACCATTTCTGCCTACCAGCCTAATTGATGCCTAACTGTATTGAAGTAAATGATGATTTTAATGGGGAAAATTTATTTTTATGTAAATATAATATCCACCCTGAAGTTTGATGGGATATATAGAGTGAAGGAGAAGTTTGCAAGAACCGAAATGGCAACATTAAAATGTGTGAAGTTTTCCCAGCAATTGCTTCATGGAGAAAGGGATAAATTTCAGAAGTTTCCTAAAGGGACAACTACATTTAGCCCACCGAGATGAAAGAAGAATGATAAAAGGTTACCCCTGATTTGTTTGCTTAAAGGCAGTAACCATAATGGGGAGAAATATGAGAAGAGGAACTAAATAGAATCCTTCTTTTTCTCATTTATGAACAGTCAGAATTACAACCTTGTTTATATGACAGCTGAAAGTAAAACATCAAGTCTATAAGGGTAGAATTACTCATGTGGGCCATATATAATTATGATTAAAGCAAATCAAATGATAGAGAAAACGACAAACTTCCACTTAAAGGATTCTGCTTAAAACCTTCACTTTAGATCAGCTGTCAGAAAATAAGCGTTCAGATTAGAGAATAAAAAGATAGTAGATGTGACAAAAAACAATGACACGGGAATTAAAGAGAAGAAGACAACAGTGGGAGAAACAACTTTAAAACTGTGTCACAATTGAAATCAAAATATTTTAAACCATAATAGTTGAGATGCCTACTTATTAAACTTGTTATTAAATACATTTTTATAACAGCACACAAAAGGAAAATATACTTTAAAGGTTATATTAATATAATAGTTGTCATTAAAAAAACAGCTTCTTTCTTGTTTGATAAAGCTTTTACTTGAAAAGAAATACATTACACTTGTTAGTTTTCCAGTATAAGAGATTCATTTTAAAATGTCTCACTCAAATTGTGTAAGTAATCAGTTTTTTTTTTGCAAAAGATATTTTTTAATGTATGGATTCTAGTTTATGTTAAATCTTGTCATCTTAAATGCAATTTCCAAATATCAGATAAAAATTCTCTCATTTCATATTGAGAGCAAAGTATGAAATTGTTTTAAAAATATTCTACAAGGCACTGTGGTATTTATGAACTTAGCCCTTTATGGATTTGATATGCTATATCTGTTGAATATTCCAATATTACACACATTAACAGCAGTCCAGAATGCAATATCCCTACAGTACCACTTCAGTAATTTTTTTTCCACATGAAAATTTTATGAACTTTAAAGTGAAGCTGGTATGTTATTGGCACTTTCTTCTAATGTGAGAACTTGGAGGGAAAAAAGTAAAAAAAAAAAAAAAACAACTCACAATTTATAAGGTAATATGATAGTAGATAAAACTAGGAAGAACAGAAATTTCTAAATATGCAAACATAATAATCAGTTACTTGTTTATACTGGTAATAACAATTTTTTAAATGAGCCTATACTTTCACATTTTTTATTTTCTCCCTGTAAATCATTGTTTTACTTGTTTTTCATGTAGGAAACATAAATGTAATTTGTCTCTGGCCATTCATTTATTTTCAAATTGAAATCATTATGTTTTATAAGATAATTACTCAGGGATTATAATTAAAAACACTCCTCAATGAATATGAAATTCCATAGCATGATTATATACACATGTCCAAAATTCCTCCTGCACAAATAATTTAGTCATCTCTCCAGGGTATAGCTGACTCTGATAGCAAGAGAAGTAAGTTTCAAGTATAATTTTAATGGCAATGTCCTGAGAAAGTCCATGTGTAATAGCATTTCCTGTATGAATGGGGTGTGGCAATATCTCATCAGTTAATCCCTGTGGAGTTCAGAGAATTCTGACTTGCCATTCTGTGATGGGCTTGGGGGAGTATCTTTCTGAAGAAATTCTTCATTAATCATAGCTAGTGGTTAACAGTGATTCTTGTAAAACTTTAGGACATATGCATTTTTTGTGCTTTTCATTTTTAAGGTTAATATTCTTGTCATTCAACATATTATTATTATTGATGCAGTAATTCCACATATTAAAAAATATTCAAATATATGGGCACTGAAATTTGTTTGTATGCTCATCATAGCATGCTTAATAATGTAAAAATCCCTAAATGTGTTACAGTAGGGTGTTAAATAAATTGTGAGAGCCCTAGACTATGGAATATCATTGCACCTTTATTAAAAATGATTTTTAGCTCTAGCCAGGTTGGCACAGTGGATAGAGCATTGATCTGTGGACTGAAGGGTCTTGGATTTGATTCTGGCCATGGGCAAATGCCTGGGTTGTGGGCTCCATTCCCAGTAGGGGGCATGCAGAAGGCAGCCAATCAGTGATTCTCTCTCAACATTGATGTTTCTATCTCTCTATCCCTCTCCCTTCTTCTCTGAAATCGATAAAAATGCCAAAAAAATAGATGTAAAAAAATCTTTTTGTGACATGTAAAAGTTCTTAAAATGCAATATTATAAGTGAAAACTAGGGCTCCAAAGAGAAAGAAATTTTATATTAACCTTGATACATTGTGAATATCAATTTCTCCATTGTTATAGTATTAGTTCCTTAGCTCTGCCTAACAAATGAACACATTCTTGGTGGCTTAAAACAACACAGGTTTATTCTCTCAGAGTTCTGGAAGCTGGAAGTTCGAAATCAAGTTCTTAACAGGGCCACACTCCTTCTTAAACCCATAGGAATTCTAGAAAATAATCCTTTCTCATCTCTTCCTAGTCTCTGGTGGTTTCCTGCAATCCTTGTAAAAATCCTTGGAATTCCTTGCCTCACAGCTTCATTACTCCCATTTCTCCCTGTTTTCTCAAATGGTTATCTTCCTTCTGAGTCTGTCTGTCTGTCTAAATTTCCCCTTTCTAATCTATCCTCCCTAATTCAAGATGTCCTCTTCTTCACTTGATTACATCTGGGAAGACTCTATTTCCCAATAGGGTCACATTCATGGCTACCAGGGATTACGACTGCAACGTATTTTTTCTGGAGACACAAATCAAATCACAATATGCCTTCTCTCCTCCGTGTCCTTCCTTCCTTTTCCTGCTCAAATGAGACTTTCTTCTCTTGCTGTCCTTGAAGCTTCAGTCTCCCAGATGTATTTATACTTCATTGGCTGCCCCTCTCAGTCTTCTTGCTGAAACCTTCTTTGCTGTTAAATAGAGGGCAAGAAATTGAAGGGCGATGGCATCCAAGGTCAACTCTTTGGAGAAGCTTGGCTGTGAAAATAAGGAGAGAGGTTGATAGCTTGATAAGAGATATGAAGAGCAAAGGTAAGTTTCTTATTGCTTTCTTTCTATTGTTTTTAATTTTTTTTAAAAATCATAATTGATTGTTGATTTTTAAAGACCTAGTAGAACCAATAGATATTGATATAAAGGAGGCAGGATACTTCATGGAACAAAAATTCTATGAATATAAGGTAGGGATAGAATTCAAGAACATGTGATAGATTTGACTCCTGGTAGAAAGACTTACACCTCTCCGATTGAAATAAGAGACTCCCCTAAAAACTTAAAGAAAGAAGGATTGGGAACATATGCAGACATGGGCTTATTTTTCAGTGTTTTAAAATAAACTCCCCTCCCAAAAGAAATACAAGACTCCTTACCTTCAAATAATTGCAGGTTCAGAATAATTTGTGGAGTAAGTGATGAGATGTTTTCTGTTTTGTTGGAAATTGTGAGGGAAGGACATCCATTTAAAGTGACTTATGAAGGGTGAGACATCATGTTTGTGGGGAATGTGGACGATGGGAAATAATTTTCTTTACAGATTGGAAGAATGAGCTAATGAGAGAAGCATGGAAAAGTATCTGGCAGTCTTGGGGGCCAAATTGCAACTGGTAATCATGAACTCATGTCAGTATGCATCTTCATTTAGTTTACTGCTCTGATATAGACTGCTAATACACTTACTGTATAGAAGTTTTAAGGAAGTTAGAGATGTGGTTGTCAGCTAGGGAAGCCAGCTGGAGCATGCCAAGGAACATTACAAAGTGGCATTGACCTTGGTGGATCCACCACAGATTGTAGGCTAGATTGCTGCTTTGCAGGATCAGAATTTTGATCTTTTAGCCTCTGAAGGGTAATACATCTTTTAGAAGAAAACCTGTGTTGCTCAAGATACAATGTGTAAGAAAGAATAACAATTTACTATTTAGTATGATCACTACAATTGATATGCTCACACTGGCATGATTTTCTACCTTTGCCTGTAAGCATAGAATACCATATTATAACCAAATAGTGGCTTGATGAACATGAATTTAGAGCAAAGGAGATTAGATGAATGAGTCTTACACTGGCTGACATCTATAATAATAAAAGCATAATATGCTAATTAGACCGGACAGTCTAATGAACCTTCTAGACATCATTCCAGATGTCCTTCCAGATGAAGCTGTGATGGCAGGGGCCAAAGCAGAGGAGGTCATGGGCTATCAGGCAGGCAGGCGAGCAGTTAGGGGCAATCAGTCAGGCAGGCAGAGTGGTTAGGCGAGATCAGGCAGGCAGGCAGAGTCAGTTAGGGGTGATCTTGCAGGCAGGCAGAGTGGTTAGGGGTGATCAGGCAGGTATGCAGAGTGGTTAGAGGCGATTAGGCAGGCAAGCAAGTGATTATGGGAGATGAGGCAGGCTTGCAGAGTGGTTAGGAGTGATCAGGGAGTCAGGCCAGCGGTTAGGAACAAGTGGTCATGGGTTGCAAGAGGGATGTTCAACTGCTGGTTTGGGCCCAATCAGACCTAACCCGGCAGTTGGATATCCCTTGAGGGATCCCAGATTGTGAGAAGATGCAGGCCAGGCTGAGGGAACCCCTCACTCCCATTCCATACACAAATTTCATGCACCAGGCCTCTAGTAGAATATATAATAGCCTTGGTAATAGGTGGCTTTTGCCACGAAGAGAGAGATGCCAGATGAGTTGTGCTAGGACACCACATCTTTGGGCAGTAATGACTTGCGCACATACAGTGTATGCTCCCCCACCTCACCTCTTCTTTAACTTTCCTAGTTTGTTCATCCTCCTTCTGAGTGACACAGGTTGTTTCTTGTTTTCTTGTTTTTTCAGATTTACTCTGGCCTGGGACCCATTATATAACACTCAGCAAGTCTGCATTATCTCTGCTTTATTCCATTTTTGGTGGGTTCATAATTGATTCCCACAGGGAAATTTTAATTTTTCTCTTTTCCATAATCGTGGAATATAAATTGCCAAATCAGCTCAATCCTATCTATATTTTGTCAAACTTAATTTATGATTCAGATAGTTCATTAATACAATTAAGAAATGCCATGATTTTTCAGTTTTTCCCTGATTTTTATAACAAGTTGCTATTTTTACTTTGTGAGCAATTAATGAGAGGGAAGGTAATAAAGATAATCTTAAAATTTACAAATGAAACAAGAAGATTCAGTTAAATTGTTTTTACTTAACATTTATCAGCAATTTCTAGAGAGAAATGTACAAAGAACTTACTGTTAATTAGCTCGGTTTACACAGAGTAAACATACAGTACTTCTAACTGTACATTAACAAATCACATCCTGTTAATTATCCTGGTTTACACCAAGTAAAACAATGCTTTTATCAGCAGCTGAAATAGTTTAAAAATGAGGCGTGACTACATAACATTTTGTTTTTTGGCTTTCTCATCCTGCAAGACTGAATGCAGAGTAAAGAAGTCCAGAATCCTAGTCTCTCCCAGCTTCTCAAACTACTTCTACCCAAAAGATCTTCAAAAATTCATTTTAATAAATTTAATAGCCATAGGAACATATTAGAGAAGAAATCACTAACCTTATCAGAGATACACACATATGTCTGAGTCTTTTGTAAAAGCCTGAATGATATTTCTATTTCCTTTAGTTATTGTTTCTTAAATATACCCAGGTTTTCTGAGGCTCCAATTATTTCTTTCCTAGATATATGCTAAAAGACTGTTAAAAAGAAAATGTCCTTTAAATAATCTCTTCTAGAGGCAACCAGGAGACCCAGTTTATGATCTATATAACGTCACTGCTGCAACCCAGACCAGAAATAAATCCTGGGGCCCCATTTCCACGAGTGACCTCAATGCCAAATATTTGCATTCTGCTGTCTTAAGGACAATGATAAAATTATAACAGTAATCCTTTCTAATAAAGAGGGAATATGCTAATTGCCCATCACTCCATCACAAAAATGGTTGCACCCACAGCTGAGGCCAAGTTCCCATAAGGAGCCTTAACAAGCAATTAGCAGGGACCTGAGGCTATGCCCTCCCTCACCCCTGTGGGGCGTGACAGGGGACCTCAGGCTTCGACCCCCTCACCCCAGCTCCAGGCCGGGGGACCTCAGGACGCATCCTCCACCTGGTGGGGCTTGACAGGGGACTTCAGGCTGCACCCCCCATCCTGGCACCAGGCCCAGGCCTGGGACCTCAGACCACACACCTGCCTGGTGGGGATGCTTCCGGCCCCAGCACCATGCTAGGGGACCTGAGGCTGCACCCTCCTGCCTGGCTGGGCTTGACAGGGGAACTCAGGCCATGCACCCACCCAGCAGGGCTTGACAGGGGATATCAAGCCATGACCCCCACCTGGCGGGGTTTGACAGAAAACCTCAGGGCCCTACCCCTGCCCCAGTCTGGGCTGGGGGACCTCAGGCCATGCCCCCTCTCCCCCTGTTCTGGTGCAGGGCCAGGGGACCTGAGGCTATGCCCCCTGTCTGGCAGGGCTTGACAAGGGTGGGACTGGCCAGGTCTGGATCTAGCCCAATTTGGGGGGCCGGCTGGGTTTAGGTCTCATGCAATTTTGAGGTGCATGTGGGTCAGTAGGTACTTGACTCTGGGCCCCTTGGTGAGCCCCAGACTCTGGCAGGAGGAAGATTTTCATATACACTTTACTATTGTTTTTTCATCTCTGACACTTCTATTATAGAGAAAGGGCAACATTAAATTATTTCCTCTAATTAATCCCCCATTAATGTGCATGAATTTTGTGCACTGGGTCACTAGTAAGGATAATAATGATGCTACTTTTTATTGAGAACCTATGGTTAAGGAACTTTTTTTTTTTTGCACTGTTTCATTCTAATCTGTTCTTAAAGTAAATCTCCCTAGATTCAATTGGAGGATAGGCCCTTCATTGATCAGAGGCCTGTTAACATGATTCCCAGACACTTCTGGGAAAACTTTCATCTATGCTCCTAATCTAGAAGCTCTTGAATCTACTTGGACCAGGCTCTGTTAGCCTGAGTGACCAACAATAAATGATAAGTTCATGTAAGCCTGAGTAAAATCATGTATTAAATAATTCTGGGATTGACAAGGGTCAACTGATTCCAGTTAAAAGGTTTCTGGCAAGTTTTCAAACAAGGTCCTTTGTAGGATGACCTTAGTCTTATAGATGTAAGGCCCATCTGTAAGAAAACCCTTAGGCCTCCGGAAGTTCTGATATAACTTCACTCACTGCAGGATTAACCCCAAACATATAACCTCCCGCCAGTTCCAGCACACACATCGTCTCCCACCCTACCTCCAGAGTGAAGCCCTCCCTCTGGCCTGCCTGATGCTAATCTGCCAGATGTTCTCACAACAAAGACTTCCTTCTGTGTCCTTGAGATGAGAAAAATCTGTTTGACTTGCCTAAGTGTTTTCTCTAAGTCTTTCTAGTAATCTGAGACTACGTTTAACATGTGTGTGTGGAACAGTTACATAGCATTACTATCCCTCTTCTTATTAAGAAGAAGAAAAAACCTGGAAGGTAACACGGCTGAGCAAAGTTACAGTGGCATCTAGCATTACAAACACCTGTGATGTTTACTTGCTGTCGTCCTACGTGGGTCTACTGTGACGTGACATTGGCCACTGTCTCTCTATTGAGGGGCCGCTCCAAGTTAATGTGCTTCACACCTTCAACTCATAGTTATAGCTGTAGAGCAGTGGCTCTCAACCAGGGACCATTTTACTCCCAGAGCACACTTGAGACATTCCTTCTTCTTCTTCTTCTTCTTCTTCTTCTTCTTCTTCTTCTTCTTCTTCTTCTTCTTCTTCTGCTGGGTGCAACCATCTTTGTGATGGAGTGATGGGCAATTAGCATATTCCCTCTTTATTAGAAAGGATTACTGTTATAATTTTATCGTTGTCCTTAAGATAGCAGAATGCAAATATTTGCCAAACATCCTGCAATGCAAGGGGCAGTCTCTGACAACAAATAATTATCTGAAATATGAATTATGTCAAGATCAAGATATACTGCCCTAAAAGCCCTCTGTCTTCTATAAAATAGAATGACACTGAATATGTGTGAGATAGACATGCTTTACCTCTAACTACTCTCCATCTCTCCACCTGGATATCTCTGCCAGATGTACTGGTCTTTCCTCCTATACTGATCTCTCTGGAACAACAGGATAATGCTCATTAAAATTACTTATGTATTTCATGTTTTTATTTTTAGTATTTATTTATACCAATATTTTTTAAGTGACAAGAATCATACCATGAAAAATATGTTTTTCACCATCCTCTAAAATACATGGGAGAGAAAAGAGAATTCTAATTCAGCTCATTTTTTCCCAGTTTATAATCTTCTCCTTTATCCCAAACACATGGATGAATTATTTAAATAATAATAAGTAACATGTTTAAAAGCAAAATTAAAACGCATTACTGTATTAAAAATAAGATTAATACTTTCATAGATCTGAAATGAGAGGAAACTGTAGAGATAAGCCGGATGCTTTCTTATGAGTTCAGAAATAAGCAGTCAGGAAGAATTCTACCCTGAAGAAAAAAGGAATTAAAAAGTCTTCAGCTGAACAACAATGAAACTAGCAACTTTATGGGGGAAAAAATGCGCAAAGAACTAGAATAAACATTTCTCCAAAAAGACACACAAAAGGCCATAAGCACATGAATAGATGCTCATTATCACTACTCATTAGGTGAATAAAAATTAAAACTATAATTAGATAACACCTAATACCAATTAGGTTGGCTATTACAAAATTGAAAACAGAAAGTAACAAATGTTGGCAAGGGTGTGAAGAAATTGGAACACTTGTACATTGCTGATGGAAATAACTAATGGTGCAGCCAAATGTAGAAAACAGTACTGTGGTTCCTGGAAAAAGAAAAACACATTGAATTATTATATGATCTGGCAATTTCTTTTCTGGGTAAATATCCCCAAAAATTGAAAGTAAAGACTTTTGTTCCCCTCAAAGTAAAGACTTTAACAGGTACTTGCACATCCATGTTCATAGCAATATTATTCAAAAGAGTCAAAAGGTGGAAGCAACCTGGGTTCATCCTCCACTTGGATAAATAATCAGCATCACAAATTGAAGTAGCATATGACCAAGCCTCAATGTATTTTCTGCAGCTCTTAGAGAAAGAGAAATACCTGAGGTATTGCTCTATAAGGAAAGAGGTAAATAGCTATCTGCAGTAAGCATTATGTTCTAAGTCAAAGTGTAGGGGGAAATGACAGGGATGAGAAAATATGATACTCTCATAAATGAACTGGGCCATCTCTGCTAATAATAACTTAGGTGGCGTCAACGCCCTCGTGACATCACAAGATGTCTGTGTGCACAGCGGAGGCAGGGTCCAGAGGCTGCTCTGTGCACTGAGGCCTGGGGGGTCAGTCCCACAGCTCTGCACGGTGCAGAGGAGGCTAGCTGCAGCAGGGGAGGACAGTTGGGGGTGATCAGGCCAGCAAGGGAGCAGTTAGGCGTCAGTCAGGCCAGCAGAAAAGCGGTTAGAGGGCGATCAGGCTGACAGGCAGGCTAGTGGTTAGGAACCAGCAGTCCTGGATTGTGAGAAGGATGTCTGACTGCCAGTTTAGGCCCCATCTCTGTGGCAGTCGGACATTTCCTGAGGGGTTCCAGAGTGGAGAGGGTGCAGGCCAGGCTGAGGGACAGCCACGCCCCATAAGAATTTCATACACGGAGCCTCTGTGTTTATATAAGTAATTGTTCAAAAGTACTATGTTATGCATGTTATCACATAGTAAAATATATCTCTCCCTAAAAGTCCACTAATTACTTCCAGTATATAATAAAAACTTGGAGACCATATTCTTTGACAGGCAACTGAGAACAGAGGAAATTGAAAAAAGAAGCAACAACTCAATAAAAATGTTCATAACTAATTCATAGTTTATATTTCCTATAGTGCTACAAAATATTTAAAATCAATAAGCAGTTATGTGAAATATTTTATAATAATAATAATACTTGATAAGGACCTTAAATTTTACATAACTCCATTAATGTAATATAATTTGATTCTATGTATGTTTAAAGAAGAACCTCAAGGCTTCTCTGCTATAGATTTGAATGTGATGGCTCTAATACTTACAGATGAGTAAGTTATTATCTCAAATATCAGTAATAATGATACTGTCACATTATTTTCTGCAATGAAAATTTCTTGAGAAGTTGAGATCAAAACAATGTACAATATTTTGTTGATTTGCATAGAAGTGTCATATTCCTGAAAAATTCAGAATATATAAAAACAAACAGTTAACCTTACTAGAATTACTCCAGCAGTGCATTCCAGAATTCTGAAAAACCCAGAGAAATGTCGAAGCTTTCAGCACCCATCCTGTGCATTTCAAGAATCCTAGACTCTTTGGCACCTGTCCTCTAGATGCCAGTTAACTCTCTCTAGTCATAAAGACAACCAAAAAGCCCCACATATTTTCCCGAATGCCTCCTAAGAGGTAGCAATAGCGAGGTTAACAACTAGGGTCTCTAAGCAGATGATTCACAGACCATTACCGCCGAGCCAGACACCCCCCCAGCTGCCTACACCACACCTCCACTTGGATGAGTAATCAGTATCTCAGGTTCAAGTGTGACCAAACCTCACTGTGGATCTTTCCACCCACAACCACTTTTCTTCCTCCAACATTGCCCATCTCAGTCAAGAGCACCTTTATTATCCTCTGCTTCTCAGGTTAAAAACTTTGACTCCTTTTTCTCTGTCACACTCCCTATTTGAGCCAATACTGTTTTCTCTATTTTCAGAATTTATTCAGAGAGTGAATACAATTCACCATCATCACTCACCTGGATAATTACATTTCGTCCCCTAGATTCTACTCTCACCATGGCAGTCAGGTTTGTTCTTTCCCCCCCTTTATTATTGAATTTATTGGGGTGAGACACTGGTTAACAAAATTATATAGATTTCAGGTGCACAGTTCCATAACATAATACATCATCTGTACATTGTGTGGTGTGTTCACCACCCCCAGTTGAGTAATCACATGAGTAAGATCGTATTACTCCTCTGCTGGAAAGACCCTCTGAGCCTAGAGGTTTACAGTTATCCTTTAGGGAACTCTGAGATCAGCCCTCCCTTCATCTGTCTGACATCAGGTTGGACCACTCTCTCTCCTTACCTCCTTCCTTTTCAGCCTCAATGGCCACTTGGTGTTCCTTGCTCATGCTCAGCATGTTCCTGCCTCAGAACTTGCAATTCTCACTTAAAAAAAAATCATCATCCAAGGTACACACTGAGTGGCCAGATTATTATGATCTCTGAATGCATAATAATCTGGCCACTCAGTGTATATTCTATATAATAAAAGGCTAATATGCAAACTGTCCCCTATACTAGGAGTTCGATCAGCAGGCAGGCCGGCCAACCGCCCATGTCCCCTCCCCCTGGCCAGGCTGGCCAGACCCCACACATGCATGAATTCATATATATATATATATATATATATATATATATATATATATATATATATTACATGCTTATTACAATAGCAATAACTTTCTTGCCAGGGCCCTTCCCATTTCTCTTGCAATAGACCATTCTCTTGCAAGTATACATACATACAGAGAGAGAGAGAGAGAGAGAGAGAGAGAGAGAGAGAGAGAGAAATTTTAAGGAATTGGCTAATGTGATTGTAGGGCTAGCATGTGCAAAATCTATAGGCTAGGCCAGCAGGCCTGAGACTCAGGGCAGAGTTGTTATAGTTATAAATTGAAAGGGACTCCAGAGGCAGAATTTCCTCTTCTTCTGGGAACCTCGATCTTTTATTTTAAAGGCCTTCAACTCGTTGTGGAAGGCCCAGTCACAGGATGGTGGTTAATCTGCTTTACTCAAAGTCTACTGATTTAAATGTTAATCACATCTTAAAAACACCTTCACAGAAATATCTAGACAGGGTTTGACTAAACATTAGGAACCATTACCATGCCAAGAGGACCCATAAAATTAACAATCATACCTCTTACTGTGCTTTATGTTCTTCATAGCACTTACCATTATCTAATTTTATGGCATTGTTGTTTATTGTTGGTCTAATAACATAAAAGCCCCTTGAGGACAGAGGCTTCCTCTGCTTGTTCACTGCTTGTATCTAGAGTGGAGAACAGTGTCTGGGTCACAGTAGATCCTCCATAAATATGTGTTACATGAACAAATACTTCACTAAAAGTACTTGGCCATAGTTGTCAATGACTATCATGTGGTACAATAAAGAAAAATTATCTAGTTGAGGCCAATACAATTTCCTAATTCACAGGGATGAAGATTATATAAGGGCTATATCTTATATAATTTAGTTTATTCACGTTTCTCTTAAATAAAGCACATTTTATTTTCATGCCACTTCTAGATTCAATAAACACATTCTGTTAGATTGACAGAGTGGCGGCGTGGTTGGGGGAGGGGGGGGGAGGCACTTTTAAACTGATAAAAAAAAATCCCGAATTCTACAGACTCTATTACAGATAAAACACGTGCGCGCGCGAGGGCACACACACACACACACACACACACACACAACTACTGGTGCCTAGAAAAAACAAACAAAATCTCTAACGAAAAAAAGGCTTTTTTTCCCTATATGTGCTATCTATCACATTACTATTAAATATATCTTTTATAAAATTTGCTGCATAAAAAAATCATAAGAAAGTTAAGTTTTTCTATTTTCAAAGAAAGAAAATAAATTAATTCAAATGTCAGTTTATTTTGCATGAATAAGAATTTGGTTTTTATTTTTGTCTAAGAAAGCATAAAATAGCTATACAGTTACATGCTGAGTAAACTCAACTTTCTCTTTAGGTCCTTCCCCCCCCCCCCCTTTTCTTAAGCACAATAGTCAAGGGCAGAATTTTGCTTGATTATTTTCAAGTTACAAAGTCTTTTCTTTATATGAAATATGGCATTGAATATGTCACATAATATTGGAGCCCTTCAAGCTCTTTACCGCAGCAATTTCTAGAATTCTATATTTAAAAACTATGTATGACGTCGTTCATTTGACTACATTTTACATGTATTGTACACCAACTCTCATTTCTCAAGACTTTGTAATTTAAACTGGAGTTTTGTTAGGTAATTGATTTTGTGGTTTCACTTTCAGATGGTATCAACATATGGATCAAATAATGAAATAATAAGTTCAGTGAATAAAGAAACTACTAATAATGTATTATTCACCACTCAGTAATTAGACATACTTTTAAAAATAATATGTTGGCATGAAATAAACAACATAGACTGTAAGCCCTAAAAGACTGCTTAGACTAAGCTGTGTTTCAAGCTAGAAGCACTCTACTAATTCATTCCCATTGGAAGAGTGTCTGTGATGGGGTTCTGATTATTCTAATAACAGGAAAATGAAATTACACTTAAGGTTGAGTTTGAGAAAGGAAGTGTAGTTCTCTTATTTTTGAAATAAGCAACAGAGACTCAAACAAGTTAAATCCAAACCTACTTGCTGACAAAATTGAAAAATCCCAGAGTCCCCCTTACTCAAATTATGTCGCCAAATCTCCTTTCTTCTCTCTTAATTTTGATTTCCTGCATGTGACTTCACTCTCAGAAATGCTTTTTCGTTATAATGGCATGTCTACTAGCAACCAACTCCATGCTGACATTCCCTAGGACTCCCTGCAACAAAATGAGCTCTTCCGGGTTCCCACAGAGCAGTGTTTCACAAACTTTTGACATATGTGTACCCCTTCTATAATTTTTGTAATGCTGAGTACCGCTCATAAAAAAAGGATATATTTTAATAAGAATCAAAATATATTTATTTTTTATTTTTTGGTACATACACAAAATAGTAATAAACTAAAAATAAAACTATTCATAATAAAATATAAATAAAAGTTATATTATAAATAACATTTATTTGCACACTGTACCATCTCATGCCTCACAAGAATGTCTTGACCTGACTCATGAGAACATAGAATTAGGTGCAGCTAAGCACGGTGCAACTCGTATCCCCACCAAACTCTTCTCATACCCCTGGGGGTACGCGTTCCACACTTTGGGAAACACTGTGCCCGATGCCTCATTTCTCAAAAGTCTCCATGGGCGTATGCCAGGCAAAAACAGCACAAATAATAAAGACAATTTATGTTGTCTATCATTTTTGGTGTTGTTTTATCTCCAAAGTATGGGGGAAATAAAGGTTAGAGGATAATGGCTGTCCTTTACATATTCTGGGCCTAAAATAGTTCTCATTTGAAGCTCTGATTCTGTATCTATGGTCCTACAGAAGGCTAATGTCAAATAATAATTTATTCATAAGAACATCACAGACTAAAGACTTCAGAGCAACAGTGTACACTAATGACTTTGCAAGTATTAAGGAATGTTGAACACATTTGTTTGATTTAAGGCTGATTCTAAACCTTTTATTTAATTTTTGCAGAGCTAAATAACATACTAGGCTATGTTTCTAGGCAGAATGAAGCACAAAGTTTATGTATTTCATATTTTAGTAATTTATATATTTTGGACTCTTTTTGAGGTAAATGTAATACATTCAGTAAATTATTTTGTGACTATTTTCCCTCTTCTTTTAGACAACGCAAGGAATGAAGTGTGTGATATTTAGCTTTCTATACCTGTACTATTGAAAACGTGAAAATTCATATGTTTTTGTGTGTGAAGACTGGTCAGGGGAACAAAGGCTGCAATTTTATCTTCAATAATTGTGACACTTATGTTAAATTTTCTTTCAATTGCTGCCATTTAAAGGCTTTTGATTGTCACATGGATATGAAAATAATCAGAATTCTATTCATAACCTTTGTAAGGTTGTCACAAACTTTAAAAATCAGATAAGGTTAATGATGTAAAGTGACATATATTTCAAGAATATTCACATATACTTTGTGACATGATAACCACAAACAGATTAATTAACACATCCATCACCTAGCATAATTACCATTTTTTTTCCTCTCATCATCCCTTTGCTTGGCATTAGCACTATCCTACTCTAAGCCCTACTGTCTCATGCTTGGCTCTTCACAACTGGTCCTCCTAGCCTTCGATATCTACTCCTCCATTTCTTCTTATACTATTATCAGATCGATCTTCATTGTGTCACTTTCTATTTGCAAGCCTTCCTTACTGCTGACCCTATTAAGTTCAAGCAGCTCAGCCTGACACCCCGTACCTTCTACTATGCATCCTTATCCTACCACTCTCACCTTACCATTGTGTCCTCTTCTTGTCTTATACCCTCTCTGTCTATCTGCCCCAACATAAGACTAGTACATAATCATTTATCTAGTTGTGTTTCCCAAGCTTTTGACATATGTGTACCCTTTCTATAATTTTTATAACGCTGAGTACCCCTCGTCAAAAAAAAATGGATGGTAAAAATATATTTATTTTTTATTTTTTTGGTACATACACAAAATAATAATAAACGAAAAACAAAATTATTCATAATAAAATATAAGTAAAAGTTATATTATAAATAACATTTATTTGCACACCAGACCATCTCATGCCTCACAAGACTGTCTTGACTTGACTCATGAGAATGTAGAATTAGGCGCAGCTAAGCACGGTGCAGTGCATATCCCCACCAAACTCCGGTGCATCGCGTACCCCCACCAAACTCTTCCCGTACCCCTGGGGGTACGTGTACCACACTTTTGGGAAACACTGGTCTAGTTAATTAAGAACCCTCCCTTCACTGAATTTCTACAAAACTTGTCTTCTCTGAAACTTGAATAGATTCTATGACAACTCATTTGATATTATGATATATTTTTATTAACTTTCAGATTGTGCTGTGTTGTATCTCCTTATCTTGTCCAAATATTAAGCTCCTTGAAAGAGAAGATTTAGAATCATATCTCCCACGGTTCCTGCTATGTAACTAGATTTTGATATTTATGATGAAATAATGAATTCAAATAATGGATTCAACTTTTTAATACTATAGTATGCATAAAAAAGATTGAAAGGATGCACAGTAAAATGTTTATATTTCTCTCAAGAGGCAGAACTGATGTATTCATTATTCAACAAATATTTGTGGTGTGCTTAGTCTGTTCTAGTCACTGTTCTAATTTCTAGACATACATAAGTGAACAAGTTGGACTAAGTCTCTACCTTCACACAGTTTATATTATGGTAAATGGAGACATAAGGAGAAAGGAGACTAAATGAGAGAGAGTAAAGAAAGAAAGTATAACATAAAGTGGCTATAACAAGAATAAAAATGGAGTAAAGTGATAAAGAGTGGTTTCTTAAATGTTCTAGACCGTTGTCAGGAAAGTTCTTTCTGAGCAGCTATCATTTGAAATGATAATGATAAGCCATGAAAAAATTTAAGAAAAGAATTGCAGCCATGCTGAAACCATTTTGGCTCAGTCGATAGAGTGTCGGTCTGCGGACTGAAAGGTCCCAGGTTCAATTCCCGGGGAAGGGCATGTACATTTGCTGCGGGCACATCTCCGGTACAGGGTATACAGGAGGCAGCTGGTGGATGTTTCTCTCTTATTGACATTTCTAGCTCTCTATCCCTCTCCCTTCCTCTCTGTAGAAAATCAATAAAATATATTTAAAAATAATAATTGCAGCCTTGAGGAACAACAACTAATACAAAGAGGTTACCTGAGTCCTGAGATTGCATACTGCAGGAAATAAAAGAAATCCGGCATTGATAAAGCCCAGTAAGGCTGTGGAGGTAGGCACCCTCTAGCTAAATTGTTTTGAAAGCAGGGTAATGAGTTTTAATTTTAACTTCAAATACAATAGTTAAAGTAAAGCGCATGACTGGTGTAATTAGACCATTGTTTTTCAAATATTTCTCTGACTTATCTTTATGGGTTAGGCAATAGAAGGCAGGGAGACTATTGCAGTGGGTTATGGAGAACCAGGTTATGGAGACTCAGATCGTGACAGTTATACTAAAGAGAGAGATGGAGACACTCAGAGATGTTTTGGAGATTGACATGACAAAATTTGGTTAGGGATCAATGTGGGTTTAGGAAAAGAGAATAATCAAGGATAAATCCTAGGGATTAGTTTTGAGTGGGAATGGAGAAAATGGATTGCATCATTTTATGAGGTGGGAATAATTAAAGCATAGTAAGTTGAGGGTAGGGAGGGAAGTCAGCGTTTCTGTTTAGACTCATTAAATTCTTGATGCCAATTAAACATCCAATTAGAGATGTAGAAGGGCACTTGGTTTTCAGTCTGGAGTTCTGGGGAGATTGGGAGATCTCAGTGATAAGATAAATATTTCAGAGTTGTTGGTAGGGCGATTCTATTTATATCCATGATTCTAAATGAGATCACATTGGAAGGCAGGATAGCAGCACAAAGAGGAATGGGGTTTCATTAAAGATCTAGATAGGATAAGAACAATAAAAAGTTTTAAAAGAAGCACCCCCGGCAAATAGAATGACTAGGAGAGTGTGATGTCATGAAAGTTGTCATGAAAGAGGAACATGTTTCTGAAACTTAAGTGTATGTATGCATAATCCATGGTCACAGATAAGTGTGGCGAAAGCCCGAGGTGGGGCAGGAACCAGGCAGAGGGGCGCGATGGGAGGGATGGGGATAGCTGTAATATCCTCAACAATAAAGATAAATATTTTTTAAAGGAAGGGTGCTTCCTGATGCTGTCATTTTTCTTATGTACTTTCCTGTATTTGTCAAATATCCTCTGATTAATTTAGTGACCGTTCAGAGTCTTTCTAACACACATTTCTATTTTATGGTAGCTGAATGGGATTGACCCTTCTACTGATTTCCTGAATGTGCCTGGAATTATGCCATCTCTTCTCAATATAGATGCTGTGGTATTTTGAATCGTATAATCCATCATTGTGTAGGATTGTTCAGGGATCGCCTGATGTTTAGCATTCCTGATCCTATTAAATGTCAACAACACCCCCAGTCATTTTTGTAATTTAAAAAATCTTTATAAATATAATTTGTATGGATGCACATGGCAAATGAGACTGCCTGTGTACAGAGATGTCTATGTTATGTGCCACTGAGTTGGCTCCAACTCCTGGCAATTCTGTGCCTCAGTGATGTCCATGATGTCCTGTCCTCAGCTGCCCTGCTCAACTCCTGTGGACTCATGCCTGTGGCTTCTTTCTTTGAGTCACTTCACCTCATATTTAGTTTTCCTCTTTTCTTGCTGCCTTCTATTTTCCCGGAATTATTGTCTTTTTCAAAGAACCTGACTTCTCATGAGGTGCCTGAAGCCCTTGCAATCAGCACAAAGATGCTTAAGACCCATTCCCTCAGGGAACTTGCAGTTATGGGGTAGCACACAGGAGACAATGATAACAATATAATGTAGGGAATTCAATATTGGAGTTTTGTCTTACACCCATTACAGTAGTGGTGGAAAGAAGGTAGTGATCAATTTTATCTGGAAGTGTAGGGAAATATTTACTAAGAGATGTTTATGTTGAGTCTGGGTTCATGAGTACCACACTAAGAGTTTGGAATGGGAAGTGTACAGGAAAGAATCAACAAAGTCAGAACTGATACTGCTGTCCTTATAAAGACCTGCTTGCAAATTTGGTCTTTGCCTGGGTGTCTGAGAACTTAGGCTGTTCTCACCATCCCCTGATAAGAAGGCTCCCTATACCTAAACTGCATACAAACAATACAGCTTTTGCTGAACACCTGTTTCCTTATAGCAGTCTGGAATTCTGGTATGGGTTGAGACTACCCCCACCCCCCACCATTAAAAATCCTTGGCATTGAGTTTCTAATGAGCTTCCCCAATAGATAAAACTTCACAGGTCTTGTCACAACTTGTTGCTAGCAAAATTAAGTGCATCCTGTGTGGTCCCACTGGGAGTGGGTTCTTGAAAGCTTGCACCTGGTTTACTTCAATCTTTGCCTCATGCAGCTTTTCCCTTTGTTGATATTTACTTGTATGCTTTAGCTGTAATAAATCACACCTCTGAGTATGACTATATCCTGAGTTCTGTGAATCCTCCTACCAATATACCTAAGTGTGTGTGGTCTTGTGGGCACCCAGTACAGGGAAAGTTATTGTCAGAGGGAACATAAGTGATCAGAGACAAGTAGATGCAAAAAAAAAAAAAAAACCCCCCAAAAAAAAACCTGCCAATGGCCCAACTGGCATAGGTCAGTGGTTGAGTGTTGGTCTATGAACCAAGAGTTGGATTCCTTCTAGGGGCATGTGCCTAGGTTGCAGACTCGATCCCCAGTTCAGGGAGTGCAGGAGGCAGCTGATCAATGATTCCCTCATCATGATGCTTCTATCTCTCTCAAATCAATAAAACATATGTTTTAAAAAACAAGCAAAAATAAAAAACAAAAAAAACAAAAAGAAATAGTGTAATGTTTTGAGATTGCACCTAATTTTGAATGATTCTCCTAAAATGGGGAAGACCATTGCCTAAAAGCCAAAAATGACCTTAAGCCTAAAGTATTTGATTATTATAGAAATAACTAGGTATTTTATTATTTCCCCTGTTAAGGGCTTTCATTAGTCCAATTCTTAATTGACCATCTTTTTTTTTTAAAAAAAAAATATTTATTATAAAATAAGCCTCCCAAGAGAATTATTGTGTTTGATTCATTTTTTATTTACCCTCAATGCAGTGCCTGACATAGTGTTTTGTCAACAGAAGACATTTAATAAACATGATATTTATGATCCTTTATAAAATTATGAGCTTCTTATGATATGGAGTCATATTTTATTCATCATTGTATCTCTGTGATCTAGTATAGTATCTGATTTATATTATCCATTTTTTCATTACCAGAATGTTTATTGACCATCTATAATGTGGTACACAAAGTTTTAGGTGCTTGTAACTAAATAGCAAACAAGATAACATAACTAGCTAACAAGATAACTAGTAAGGCAAAAGTCACATGGGAGCTGAAAGTTTGTTGCATTCAGCTGTGTTTACTAGTATCTGCTCTTAAGGAAATCAGCAAGAACTAATTATTCCCACTAGTTTGATACTTATCCCTGTCTTTATCCCCTACTTTGCTTACTATATTCCCTTATATTTCACTGTAATTTCCATTCTGAAACTAGGAAAACTCCTGCTCTTGCTATTCAAAGAGTTTTATTTGTTTGGTTGTTTGAGAAATTATATAAACTACTGGTATGAAAAATTCTAACCAGACACAATTTCATTGACCAAGATGAACTATGACAATAAAAAGTTGTAATGTGAAACTTGGATTGTAGGTTCCAATGACAGCAGGGATTTTTTTTTTTACCTCTTTATTCTTAGAACTTAGAATAATGCTTGGCATAGTAATTGCTCAATAAAAATTTGTTGAGTGAATTAGTAGGCTAACGATGCTTATGTCTGCATCAAATGAAAGTTTTATCAGTGGAATATTATTTACAATGATATTTAAAATAATAATATTAGTCAGAGGGGCCAAAACATACAGCACAGAATATAAAAGGAGATGAAAAACTGATGAAGATTCTATAATAGAAACAAATTCCTGAGACGGGAGGCAGAAGATTTAGGTTTTCCCTGCTTTGCATTAACTTGCAATAATAATAATAATTACCTTTGGTCCTTTTAAACTTTTTACAACTCAGTTTCCTCAACTGTAAATCTGAAGATATTAAAATAAATTTCTGAACTCTTCCAATGTCAATATTAAGTCAATGTGATTGTTAAAAGGACTGATGCTTGATTGGAGTGATGTAAAACCTAAAGTGACTATTCTGTAGACTACTTCCATAGGTTACTGGCCATTTTCTCATGTTCTAAATTTGTTAATGTCTTAGACTGGGATGAGGATGGTGGGTGGGCAGGTAATAATACAAACAACAGGAGCAACTTACAGGAAAAACTTTTCACCATGTGAAGCTTTATCAGAAAATAAAACAAAATAAGGCAAAAATAAATAAACTTACTAGGGAATGGGGAAGTATGGAGCACAATAGGATGATGCATTTTTTTTTAAATCTCTATCTTCTATAGTGTATTTGAATCTAAGTTGTGAACATTAGGAAGAAGGTTGGATTGACAGGCACAGACTGACCTAGGAAGGCTGACTTATTTTCTAAAAAAAAAAAATCATTTATTGAATTTTACATTTTAATAGATGTTTAACCTATTTTCTATATTTTAATAGTGATATAGTTTAGTATATCTATTACTTATAGCTAATGCATAACAGTTCCTAATAGATTTGTAGAAATTGGTAAAACAATGTATTTGATGCAATAAAATGAATACCAGTGATATTTAGCTTCCTCTGAGTTGAGCCTCTTGAGAATCAAGACATATAAACACTGCAACACAAAGCTCCCATTTTTGAAGATTGCCTTGGGACAGGCTGCCACTGCTGTCTACCCAAATATACAACTACCTGGGGCTTTCATCAGGCCTGAGAATTCTGGGACAAGAACAAAGGTTTGCTGTGGAGTCTGAATTAGGTAGATGAGTAGCTTAAAGAGTAAGAAATTTTTCACATTGACTTTTTTCTTTTGCCCTCACTGAGTCAGCCTCACCACTGTCTGGCTTTCTCCAGGATTCATGACATGGAATATTTATCTTAAGAAATGTTTGTTAAAAACAAACAAACAGAAAGCATTTAAAGTTTATTTCTATTATGTGATGACTATGATGTAGCACCAGCATTTTTTTATATCTTCCCATAGTTATTTATCTTAATATAAGTTTGTAAAGGATCTGGTTCTATTAATATGAACATAAGAATAGCATAAAAATTTATGTTTGGATTTTCAGTAGAAACTTTTAAAAAATGAAGTGTTTTTTATTCATTATACTTTGGGTTAGTGAAGGGAATGGGTACTTAATATAATTCTTCTACATCCTTCTTTAAAAGACTAAAAGAAAGGTTTATGACTGCAAAAATATCTCCTCTTAAAATCTTCATGGCACTTATTTTTTTAAAGAAAAATCTGTGATTAGTAATTCACATAAATGTAATAAAAACTATTTTAAAATATAAACAAATTTTGAGTTCAGTTTATTATTCGTGAAATTATTTGTAGTAAATTTGCCAAACCTTATATCTAAATTTAGCCACCTTTGTTTAAATGCTCAATTTTGATGACTTTAAATCTCATTATTGAATATTTATTTTTTAGACATCTTCCTGTTTCTTGACCTATGTCATTTTTAAGGTAATTATGTCATTATAGGTTATCTACACTAATAAAAGAGAAAGATGCAAATTGACATACCTTCATGATACCCACCAGCCAATCAGGAGTGAGTATGCAAATTAACCTAACAAAGCTGGTGGGTTAATTTGGCACCTACAAGCAGCCGGGGGTAGGGTGGGATGCTTGTGTTGTCCTCATGGCCTCCGGGCAGCGTGGGAAGGCAGAAGGGTGGCCCCAGACCAGAACGAAGGTGGTGCTGGCAGCCAGGGGAAAGAAGGCCCATTCTTGAACAAATCTCTGTGCATCAGGCCTTTAGTATTTAATATTTTTATATTCAAATGCTTCAACTATAGTTCTCTTACTACAAAATGAACTCATCTAGTGACAGTATTCTCTTTTCATTTATTCAGTTCCTCAGATAAATTGTCTAGTCCCAAGTCTTCAACTCTAACCTAACAGCTAATCATCACCAAATTCAGTCAGTTATTAAATTTATCAATAGATATGTAGAGTGTCTCTGACGTGTTAGGCACTGTGCTGAGTGCTGGCCATACACTGGTGAGAATCTCTCCTCCCAGATTTCCTTTTTTCCTGTCTCTTCATCCATTTTTCTATACAGTAGACATCTATTGGACTGCTACTTTGTGTCAGGGAAAGTACTGAGTATTAAAAAAACAATGCAGTGTCCTGACCCAAATTTATTAGATAAGTATTATTATGATGAAGTTTTTACACATGAAACTGTGAAAGATGAATGCATCAGGTTCAAGAAAACGTTTGAAACAATACAATCCTATATAACAAAAGCCTAATATGTTAAGTGTCTGGTCGACTAGTCAGCCATTCAACCAATCAAAGTGTAATATGCTAATGATATGCTGTCACCCAACCACTCTCTATGCCATGCACTGACCACTAGGGGACATATAGTCGACCAGTCACTATGATGTGCATTGACCACCAGGGGGCAGATGCTTTAACCAGTAGCTTAGCTTGCTGCTGGTCTGGCCTATGGGGACTGAGACAGGCCAGATATGCTCTGGAGCCCTTCCCTGGTTTCCCCCTGGCTGGCCAAGCTTCTGCATCTTTTCCCCAGCCCCAATATTGCATCAGTGGGGTCCCTTGACCTGGCCTGTGCCCTCTTGCAATCCAGGACTCCTCAGGGGGTGTCCAAGAGCCAGTTTCAGCCTGATCCCACAGGCCAGGCCAAAGAGCCTTTAGTATACAGAAAATCTATTATAGAATTATATATCTGAAACCTATATAATTTTTTAAATGTATTTTTATTGATTTCAGAGAGGAAGGGAGACAGAGAGATGAAGATGAAAACATCAATGAGGAGACAGAATCATTTTATTAGCTGCCTTCTGTACCCCCCATCCCCCTCCACTGGGAATCAGCTTGCAATCTGGACATGTGCCCTGATTGGGAATCCAACCATGACCTTCTGGTTCATATGTGGATGCCCCGCCACTGAACCATGACAGCTGGGCTGGAACTTATGTAATTTTATTAACCAATGTCACCTCAATAAATTCAATAAAAAACAACAGTGTAGCTGAAACCAGTTTGACTCAGTGGATAGAGCGTTGGCCTGTGGACTGAAGGGTCCCATGTTCGATTCCTAGTCAAGGGCATGTACCTTGGTTGCGGGCACATCCCTGGTAGGGGGTGGCAAGAGGCAGCTGATCGATGTTTCTCTCTCATTGATGTTTCTAACTCTCTATCCCTCTCTTTTCCTCTCTGTAAAAAATCAATAAAATATATTTAAAAACAAAACAAGACAAAAAACAAGAGTGTAACACAGGAAAAAAATTCAAATGTTGAAAAGAAAATGTCCTGCAGTATTTAAGGTCTTACCTCAGACACCAAACAAAAACAAATTGTATTACTTCCCTAGAAGTCGGCACAGAAACAAGGATTATTGTTTGACCTAGAAGTTGGCCCAGAGACTACCCTAAACACAATAGAGCTGACTTAGAGATAAGGTTTCAAGTGCAAGCAAAATATTTAGTAAATTGGTAGATGATGGAGAAGAAAGAAAATGGAAAAGGAAGCAAATATACAGTACTGGTAAAGTGTGTGAGATGAAGCTAGTTACTACAATGGGACGCTATAAGTCAATGCCTCTGGGAAACTCTGAGGAAAAGCGTGGCACACAATCCAGAGTTATCCACTTCCTCTGTCCCTAGGTGAGGAAGCTAGTTTTTATCCACCAACTCCCTGTCCATTATTGTCTGCTCTGGGGACACTGACCCTATCACTTCCACCATTCCTTATGCATAACTGAAGGTGCTCTTGGGGCTGAACAAAGCCTGTAGATCATTAAGTGGGGATATTTACATTAAGCACTCTTCACTGTATGTAAATTAATGCCACAGCCATATGTGCTCGCGGTAGGGATTCCATCTGTTAAACCAAGTAATTCACTTGAGGGAATTTAATACAGAACATTAACTACTAAGTTGTTAGAAGTGCTAAAAGGACAAACAGGAAAAGGTGAGGCAATATCAAGATTGACACCTATAGGAAGCCTCTGTGGCCTTTAGCACAAGAGGAACGCAGGGAGGAAAAGTGTGTTTGGGCCCAGGAGCCAGGGCTGTTAAGCAAACGTTTGAAGCAGGAGTTTGAAGCACTAAGGAGATGTAGTAACTGCTGATGATTGAAGAACATGAAGATAAAGTTAAAACCTGGCTTTGTCCACCTTCCTGTTCTCCAAAGTCTAGCCAGTACTTCCATTGGCCAAATCTACTCAAAGGACCTTGGTAAGTGTGGATTGAGGGGTCAGGCCCTTGCAGCCCTTGTGATACACAGCAGAGAAGAGAAGGGCAGGGGATAGACTTCAGAGCAAATAAATAAATAACCAGCACAGGTGTCTTTAGGATATGTTGCCTATGTAGAGTTTTTGTGCTTTTCCCCAACCTATGTTATATTGTACTCTTTGCCACCAAATCATCTCTACTCTACTCAGGATAGTCTTTTGCTTAATCTTAAAGTAATGGTACACTCATTGTTTTCTTGATCTAGTCTTCCTTTACACATTCTGATTGTCTTCCAAAGTCCAGGTTATGGCCATACCCAGATATACCAAAGCTGGTACTGATATCCCTGATATCCCTGTATCCCTGTCTTTGAAAGTCTTCATCTTGGGTGTGGGTTGTGAGTGTGTGTGTGTGTGTGTGTGTGTGTGTGTGTGTGTGAATGTATATGTGTGCACACCTGTGGATAAAACACTATTCCATGCCACTGTGGATAAGTTCCTGTTGAGCATTTTACTTGCTCATTCCTTACCCACCAGAAAGTTATGGACCTGTAGAGTAGGATTGCATTATAGTGTTTGCTAGAGAAGCTAAAATAGCACTCACATATTTTTCGGTGAGTAAATGTCCGAGGATGCCTGGGGAAGCACAAGGATGCCCTAGGATGCCCTGGTATCCTCTAGGTTAATATGATGGTTTCTGGTCCTCAGGGATCTGTAGCCCTAATCCTTATCCTACACATCTTGCTTCCACTTCATGTTCTGAGTTAGCTGCTGTGCACTTAATCATGGTGCCCACATCCTAGCAAGAAGGATGGAGTCTAAGGGGAAAGGAAGGTCAAGCCTACTTTGGTTGGGAGACTTTAAGATTATTACATCATATCCATTTATAGTCACACTAGAGACCTGGTGCATGAAATTCGTGCATGTGGTGGGGGGGGGGGTGTCCCTCAGCCCAGCATGCACCCTCTCCAATCTGGGACCCCTTGAGGGATGTTAAACTGCCCATTTAGACCTGATCCCACTGAGATCGGGTCTAAATGGGTAGTCAGACATCCCTCTCACAATCCAGAAATGCTGGCTCCCAACTGCTCACCTACTTGCCTTCCTGATTGCCCCTAACTGCTTCTGTCTGCCAGCCTGATCACCCCCTAACCACTCCCATGCCAGCCTGATTGATGTCTAACTGCTCTCCTGCCAGCCTGTTTGCCTCCAACTTCCCTCCTCTGCCAGCCTGGCCACCCCTAACTGCACTCTCTTGCAGGGTTGATCTCCTCCAACTGCCTTCCCTTGCAGACCTGGTCTCTCTCAACTGCCCTCCCTTGCAGGCATGGTGCCTCCCAACTGCCCTCCCCTGCTGGCCATCTTGTGGTAGCCATCTTGTGTCCACATGGGGACAGGATCTTTGACCACCTAGGGGCAGCCAGATTGTGTGTTGGAGTGATGGTCAATCTGCATATTACTCTTTTATTAGATAGGACAGAGACATGGTGCATGGGTGGGGGCATCTGGTTTGCCCTGAAGGGTGTCCTGGATCAGGGTGGGGGTTCCCTTGGGGTATGGGGTGGCCTGGGCAAGGGGCCTGTGGTGGTTTTCAGGCCAGCCATACCCCACAGCAACCCAAACAGAGGCCCTGGTATCTGGAATTTATTTACCTTCTACAATTGAAACTTTGAAGCCTGAGCAGAGCCAAGCCCCCTGCTCATTCCTTGGCTGCCACCATTTCTGTTTGGCTTCATGTATCTTCTATAATTAAAACTTTGTAGCATTGAGTGGAGGCCTGGGCCAGCCAGAGTGTGTGGAAAGCTTGGCTTCTATTGCCAGGGAAACCCAAGCCTCCCTCCTGCTCTCTGTGGCCATAGCCATCTTGGTTGGGGTTAATTTGCATAGTCACACTGATTGGCTGGTGGGCATGGATGTTGGGCGTAGCTTGAGCAGAGTGATGGTTAATTTGCATATTACTCTTATTAGGTTACATGGTCACACTTGGATGACAGAAAGTCTAAAACATTGCTTATTTCAAGTAGTCATATGTGTTATGTTGGGTCCTTTAAGAAGCAAACATGAAGATATAATTAGAGGTGTAAAAGCTTTACTGGAGGTAATATCTATGAAGAAAGAGAGAGAGAGAGAGAGAGAGAGAGAGAGAGAGAGAGAGAGAGAGTCGGAGGAGGCAGGGCACATTTCTAGATCATGATTGATACAGTTCTGACATCTGTGAAAGGGAAGAAATTGGGTACAAAGAAGTTTATACTCCAGTGTATCTCTGACCATAATCAGGTCACCATGGCTCCCTTGCTTCTATCACTGTAGAATATTCATAGGACCCTTCCTTATACTTCTTTTTCACCCCATTGCCCTCCAATGCAATATTATATACATGGCTGGAGAATATAATGTGCATGAGTTTTATGAGTGATTTGAACATTTTAAATGTCAGTTCACAGACTCTAGCTTTTCCTTGCTTATCTGAGCAAAACCATAATACATAAACATAGTAAGACTTTTAGATGTAACAAATTATGAGTTTTCATAATAGGCCCCAAATAAATAAAAAAAAAAATCTGAGAAAGTAAAGCAAATCAGGAGGCATCACACTTCCAAGTCTTAAGCTATACAATAAAACTATAATCATAAAAGCAATGAAGTTGGCATAAAAACAGAAAAATAGACCAGTGGAACAGAATCAGGAACCCAGAAATAAACTCATGCATATATTGTCAACTAATATTTGACAAGGGAACCAATAGAGACAAAACAATCTCTTCAATAAACGGTCCTGGGATAATTGAATATTCCCATGCAAAAAGAATGAAGCTGGATCCATATCTTATACAACACACAAAACTTAATTCAAAATGGATTAAAGGCTTAAATGAAACCATGAACACCTAGAAGAAAACACAGGAATAAAGCTTCTTAATATGGGACTTTGTAATGACATTTTTGTATATGACACCGAAAAGACAAGCAACAGCCCTAAACCATTTGACTCAGTGGATAGAGCATTGACCTGTGGACTAAAGGGTCCTGGGTTCAATTCCAGTCAAGGGCACGTACCTTGGTTGCAGGCTCAATCCCTGGCCCCATGTGGGAGGCCACCAACTGATGTGTCTCTCTCACACTGATGTTTCTCTCTCTGTGCCTCTCCCCACCCCTTCTTACTCTCTAAAAATCAATGGGGAAAAATATTGTCAGGTAAGGATTAACAAAAATAAATAAATAAAATATTAGCAACAAAATAAAAAATAAATTAAAAGGATTACATAAAACTCAAAACCTTTGCACACACACAAAAAGCAAGTATGAACAAAGTAAAAATACAACCTACAGAATGCAAAAAAGTAATGTATCTGATGAGTTAATAGCTAAAATATATAAATAATTCATACAACTGAGTAGCAAAAAGGAAAAAAAAATGGGTAAAGAACCTGAATAGATATTTCTCCAGAGAAGATATATGAAAGGCAACAGGTCCATGAACAGATATTCAACATCACAAATCATTAGAGAAATGAAGATTAAAATCACAAGGAACTATCACCTCATACATACTATAATGGTGATCATACAAAAGACAAGAGATAACAAGAGCTAACAGATGGTGGTGTGGATTTTGGGAAAAGCAGACTCTCGTGAACTGTTGGTGGGATTATAAATTGGTGCAGCCACTATTAAAAGAAGTATGGAGGTTTCCCCCAAAATTAAAAATGGACACATGATATGATCTAGCAATTTCACTTCTGGGAATATATCCAAGGGAAACAAAAATACTGCTTATGATATACGCACCATCATGTTTATAGCAGCATTATTTACAATAGCCAAGACATGGAAATAACCTAAGTGTCTATTCATGGATGAATGAATAGATAAGTTGTGGTATAGATATACAATGGAATATTATTCAGCCCTAAAAAATGAGTAAACACTTCCATTTGTGACAATATAAATGGAGCCTGAAGGCATTATGCTAAATGAAGTAAATCAGGCTAAGAAACACAAATATTATATGATTTCATTTATATGTAGAATCTTAAAACAAAACAAGCCGCCACGTGGCTGGCTTGGCTCAGTGGTTGAGTGTTGGCCTATGAACGTGGATGTGACAGTTAGATTCTTGGTCAGGGCACATGCCAGGGTTGCCGGCTCTATTCTCAGTGTGGAGCGTGCAGGAGGCAAAGATCAATAATTCTCTCTCATCAGTGATGTTTCCATCTCTCTCCCCCTCTCTCCTCCTCTCTGAAATTGATTTTAAAAAATTAAGCCACCAAACTAATTGAAAAATAGATTAGACTTGTGGTTTCCAGAGTTGGAGAATGATGGGAGGGGAAATTGAAGGCAGGTGGTCAAAAAATACAAACTTCCATTTATAAGATACGTAGGGATGCCATGTGCCACATGCTGACAATAGCTAACACTGATGCGTGATGGGCTGTAAAGTTGTTAAGAGACTAAATCCTAGGAGTTCTCATCACAGGGAGAGAAAAAAAAATATTTTCCTTTCTTTTCTGTTGTTCTTTTCTTTTTATTGTATCTATATAGTAAGATAGGTGTTCACTAAATCTATAGTAGTAATCCTGTCACAACATATGTAAATCAAATCATCATGCTGTATTCCTTGCTCTTATACAGTGTTATTTCTCAAAAAAAAAAAAAAGTTGATTATTTCTCCAACAAATAAAAGGGTCATGAGTTCCAATTTTTCTTTGAAAAGTAAGACATTTTCTGAGAGATGATATTTCATTAGTTGTTTAATGGAAAGTTGTTAAAAGTGATGATGAGAGGGACTGTCTTAAATACTGATAAAGTCAGCATAAAGTTAATGGGCTGGTGGAATTCAGAACTAAGAAAGTGAACATATAATTTTATGGATGAAATCTAGTTTAACTTCTCCTACTAGGGGGAAAAAATGAAGAAAAGGAGGCACAGAGAGTAATTTAGCTGGATTCACACTGTGCCACGGTGAGTTGAGACACTGTCAGGCCTAGGGCCTGGGCCCCTGGACTGCCCACTGTAGCCTGCATTCCACTTCAACTTCCTACGTCTTCAAAAAGTGGGCACCTTTTTTGTGTGTAGGGCTTTATCACCAAAATTTGCTAACTAACAATTTCATTTTGGGGGTCATATTCCATAAAAGGCGCTGAACAGAAATAAAGTGATTTGGGGTTTGAAAAGACAGGACAAAGAGGCTATTTTCCTGCAAAATGAGAGACTGTGTTATATGCATTAAGCATAATAATTATGACTTACAGTCATAATGGCTTATGCTCTAGCTACCCTAACCAATCCATCCATTCGCTGCTTCCCCCAGGAGATGATTTTGGAGAAATGCTGGGTTTTCATATTAACTGGGACACAGGGCACACAACGGGCTTCTCTAAACGGTCTGATGCCTCACACTGTCAAGTTTCCTCAGCCCAGGTCTTGAGGATCACTCTCTGAGCTATAAAGACGCAAGCCGCTTCGTCTTCCCGAAGCCGTCCACCTGAGGTGGGAGAGGATTGCTGCGTGAATCACAAGCGATAGGCGTTTAGTACTCCTTCCCCCATTATTGTTAAGCAGGAAATAAACTGCAACGCTAAACACTTGCCCCCAGGCTTACTTACATCTTCATTTTCTTACCTCTGAGAATCCAGGTGCATTTTGCCACAAGTTTACAGCCTCATAAGACATTAATATGGCCCTTCGGTTGCAATAATGTTCCTCCAAGGGCAGTGTTCTCAGAATGGCACCGGGTGTACTGCTATTAGCACATTAAATCTCTGCGGTCCGCCAGCCTCCAGGATCGAGGCTATTTCAGGGGAGCTGTCTGGAGGGGCTGCTGATTCTCAGGATTAATAACAAGGAGCCAACTGTCCGGGGGCTTCAGTGCAATAAAGAAATTGCGTCTTGTTTTGTAACAAACAACTACAAAAAAAAACACACAAAAACACCCCCACAGCTTCCCTTTTCTCTTTTGGACCCTGATATCCTTTAATCAGAGCAGAATCCTCCACAAAGAGAAGGTAACCGGTCCAATTAAGGAACAATAAATGCATCATGCAAACTCCAGGAACACAGGATAAAAACCAATTGGATCAAGAGTTGTGCTAGTTTGTCCTGACTGTGCCGGTTTCTGCTCTGTTTTCCCCAATTATGTGTAGGAAAAAAGTGCCCAGGTAATTGTAGCTCCTTTTTATCGAATAACAACAGTTTAGCTGTAAGTAACAGAATATTCAGACCCGAGTGGCTTAGACAGTAAAAACATTCTCATACAGCCTAGAAATAGGTGGTTCCTGGATTCCCTTAGATTCAATGATATGATCAAGGATTAAAGATATTCCCCCCCCCCACACACACACACACACCAATCTTTTACCTAATCATTACTATACCCATAGCCATTATGGTTGGCCTGTGATGATGTTGAACAGTTAGTGATTTAAACAAACAAAAAGCCCTACTCGGAGTGGATTAAATGCCAATTTATAAGCTTTATCCTATGATGGGAGGAAAGGCCATGTGAGGACTTGGCCAAAAGGCCCCCGTCTACAAGCCAGAAAGAGAGCCCTCACCAGAACCTGACCATGTGGCTCTCAGGCTTCCCGCCCCCAGGACCGTGAGAAAATAAATCTCTGTGTTTAAACCACCCACTCTACCGTGTTTTGTTATGGCAGCCCAGGCTGACCTGTGGCACGCATCACATTGGCAGCTATTAAAAAAGCAGATGCTGTTATGTCTGTTGGCCACAAGGGCCATGGCTGGATGTATGCGCTCATCCATGGCTGGAGGGAGGATAAATTAGAGCAACCACATTGGAAAACAGACATTCCCTAGAAAATTTGAACATGCAAGTATCCCACAGTTAACTCCTAGAATCTACCCCAAAGAAATGCTTCCAAATGTGTACCAGGAGATAAGCAGGTGATAAGCATTGTCTACCATGGCCGGTCACTAGAAGAAGCCTGAATGCTTATCAATAGCAAAGTCGATAAATATGTTATGATACATTTATACAAAAGCAAGCTATAATACAATGAAAAAAATGATAACTGATCAACTGATTGGTCAACGGGGGTAATGTCAAAAGCATAATATGGAATGAAAGAAACAAGTTACAAGAGAATTTTTTACAATATTATTTCATTTATATAAAGTTCTAAACCAGGTAAAAGAAAATTTTTTATATTTTTTAAAATATATCTTTATTGATTTTTCACAGAGAGGAAGAGAGAAGGATATCTCCTTAGAAACATCGATGAGAGAGAATCATTGGACCAGCTGCCTCTTGCACCCCCCCCTACTGGGGATGTGCCCGAAACCAAGGTACATGCCCTTGACCGGAATCGAACCCGGGACCTTCCAGTCCCCAGGCCGACGCTCTATCCACTGAGCCAAACCAGTTTCGGCGAAATTTTTTTTATTTTAACAAGCATTATTGAAGCACAATTGACATAACATCAACTGCATATATTTTTAAAGTATAATGTCTGATAGGTTGTGACATTGCATCCTTCTGTGAAACCATGACCACAAACAATACAGTAAACATATTCATCATTTTCAAAAGTTTCCTTCTGTCTTTTTGTAATTCCTTCCTTTTATTTCCTTCTGTGCCATATCCCCCCATTCACACATCATGATGGATCTACTTTTTATTGCTGTATATTAGTTTTCCTTTTCTAGAGTCTTATGTAAATAAAGTTATACAGTATGACTATCTTTTGGTCTGGCTTCTGTCATGCATAGTAATTATTTTGAGATTATGCATCAGTAGTTGATCAGTAGTTGTATCAGTAGTTGATTCCTCTTTATTGCCAAATAGTATTCCATTGTATGGATATATCACAATGTAGTTTACCCATTCACCTTTTGACTGACAATTTGATTATTTCCAGGTTTTGACTGTTGCATATAAAGCTGCTCTGAATATTCCTAAACAAGTCTTGGTATGGCCATGTATTTCTTTTTCTCTTCAAGTGGATTTACGCTAGGTGTATGCTTAACTAGTTAAGAAACTGCCGCTGTCCAAAAAGAGAGTACCTTTTTACATTCCCACCAAGAGTATATGAGCACTCTAGTTTCTCCACATCCTCTTTATAATCTGATATGATTAGCTATTGAAAATGTCTTTTAGGCATTCTCATAGTATTTCATTGTGGTTTTAATTTTATTTTTCCTAATTTGCATAGTGATTTATGATATTAGGCATATTTCAAGCCATTATTTTCTCCATATGTCTTCTTTGGTGAACTACCAGTTCCAGTCTTTATCCAATTTTTAAATTGAGTATTTGTTCTACTGTGGAATTTTAAGAGTTCTTCACATATTCTGAATACAAGTTCTTTATCAGGTATGAGCTTTGCAAATATTTATTTCTAGTATGTGTGCTTGTCTTCTTATTCTCTTGAAAGTATCTCTCAAGGAGCAGAAGTCTTAATTTTGATCTTAAGTTTATAAATTTATTTTTAATGGATTATGCTTTTGATATTTTGATATTGGCTTAACCCAAATTTACTTAGACTTTCTCTTATGTTTTATTCTGAGAGTTCTGTAATCTTTACTTTTACATTTAGGTCTATGATCTATTTTGAATTATTTTTATATGATATGAGATATGAATTCAAGTTTATGTTTCTGGACACCCAATTGTTCTATCACCCTTTGTTGGAATAACTTTTTATTTCTCTACTAAATTATCTTTACATCTTTGTAAAAAAAAGTTGTTCGTTCCTATTTGTGTGGCTTTATTTTAGGATTCTCTATTATACAGCAATATATAAGAAGTTAAACTATAAATAAAAGTAAGAGAATGATTTACACAAATTTCAGGGTTATGATAACCTTAAGGTTAGTTGACAGAACAGAGAAGTATAAGATAAAAGGGAGGCTTCCAGGATACAAAATGCTCTATTTCCTACTTTTGGTTTTTTTTGTTTTTGTTTTGTTTTTAAAAAAAATATATTTTATTGATTTTATACAGAGATGAATTGAGAGGGATAGAGAGTTAGAAACGTCGATGAGAGAGATACATCGACCAGCTGCCTCTTGCACACTCCTCACCAGGGATGTGCCCGCAACCAAGGTACTTGCCCTTAACAGGAATGGAACCCGGGACCTTTCAGTCCACAGGCTGGCGCTCTATTCACTGAGCCAAACTGGTTTCGGCTACTTTTGGTTTTTATAATTAATCTTTAAACTTAACATATACATTATAGAAAATTTATTTTATAAGCTCTACCCCAAAAAACTCTACTAGTATATTTCATAATAAAAAGAAAACACAAGTTGATTCTCCATAGGTTTCTTTAGTCAAAACTGGCTCAGCCGAAACCGGTTTGGCTCAGTGGATAGAGCGTCGGCCTGCGGACTGAAGGGTCCCAGGTTCGATTCCGGTCAAGGGCATGTACATTGGTTGCGGGCACATCCCCAGTGGGGGGTGTTCATGAGGCAGCTGGTCGATGATTCTCTCTCATCAATGTTTCTAACTCTCTATCCCTCTCTCTTCCTCTCTGCAAAAAAATCAATAAAATATATTTTAAAAAATTAAAAAAAAAAAACTGGCTCACATGGATCACCCAAATAATTGCCAAGAGGGTATAGAATTGTTCTGTGTTGTAACATGACCAAAGCTAGTGTGCAAATTATTAAAATATTTTCTCTTAGTCCAACCCATTCCTCTGCACTGAGCTCTGCTTTGGGACGCTGGGGCTGGGCCTCTGCAAACATTTCTATTTGCTGACTTCCTCCTGAGAGATTGACAGTAAAGGGCTCCAGAGGTGGGAGGGAAAGCTAGAGGAGACAAAAGAGACATGCAACTTCCTGTTACATATCTTGCTCCTGATAACGTCTCCAGGCAATGGTTCTTTCCCCAATCATTTGGTTCCCATTTTCAGATTTCCCCCCACACACATACATTTGCTGCCTACACTGAGTTGCCAGCACAGGGCAGTTCCCCTTTCTCCGAGGTCTGAGTCCATCTCTCTTCTTCGCTGCTTCTAAATTCTGAAAAACTGCACTTTCCCTTCAGCCGGGGGTGGAAGCTGCTTTCTGCATTTTTCTGTCACTGTTACCTCCCTGTTCCCTTCTCGCTGGTAGGCCTCCAATACACTTCCAATAAATCAATTCTCTGTATCAAATTCACACTCTTAAATAGCTGCAGGAGTTTCATTTTTGCAGATTTGACACTGACTGCGTGCTATTCACATTACTTTTTTCTTTTTGGAAGACATGGCAGCTTCAAAGAGGAAGAGATACACAAAGGCTACCATACAACCTTTACACATCTGAAATAAATCAGATGTTTTGTTATAATAAAAGCAAATATTAGAGAAAATTCTGCTACACGCTCCAACATTTATTAGCCAACAGGAACAAACTGTTATGATCAATTTTGTAATTCAGTGAAGGCCCAGTTCCTATACTTTCAGGATCCACAGAAGCAGATCCAACATATTTATTTCAGTGGCAGGGTTCAGTTAAGCTTCCAATCAGATCAAACAAGTGAGAAGATCCTCCATATTTATTTTAACATTAGAGGCCCAATGCACAAAATTCATGCAACAGTAGGCCTTCCTTACCCCGGCTGCTGGCACCGGGTTCCCTCTGGCACCCGGGACCTGGGCTTCCCTCGCTGCCCTTGTAAGGGCCCTAAGATTGAGGAATTGGCCTCCCCCACTGCCTGTTCCAGGATGTGACCTTTACGGTTAAAGGTTAGACAGGAATGAGGTCAGTTCTTTATGATTGAAGATTAGGCAAGAATGAAGTCAGTCCCCAGAAACTCCCTACCCTGAAATGCAAAAAGCCAGAATGCAATATTTTATGACAAAACATTAAAGCAGGGCTAGATCCCTAGGGAGGTTTCATCCTGTTGACCGCTGTGGAATTCTCCCCTTGGGAACTGAGCTGACCACCTCGGAATGCACCTGCCAGGGAGAGACCAGCCTATCCTGTAATTATGGAAAAGACCACGCCCGGAGGTGCCTCAATAGCAGACCAGGACTTACCCAGAGGAATAGGAAGGGGGGAGGCAAAGGGGCTTGCAAGATTACCAGATGGGACTGTTGACTAAGCATAGACCCTGTCATAAAACATGTAATTAACAAGCTCAGCTCCCCTTCTTGGAATTTCTTTGTTCCCTTCCTCCCCCTCCATGTGTAACCCCACCTGCGTGTGGTTTTTGCCTTTATAAACTCATGTCCTGCAATTACTCGGCGCTCCCAGTCAGCCAGAACTGTTGCTGTCTGCCTGAGAAGCCCCTGCTCTTGTACTAATAAAACCTCCTGCTTTTTGCATCAAGTTTCGGTCTCGGCGTTTGACTTGGAGTCGTCGCCCCCTCCGTCGGACTCACCAGGGGTCTTGGGACCTTACACCCTGGCTTCATCCATTTGGTCTAATTAGCATATTACACTTTTATTATTATAGATAGTTCTTAAACCTAAATTAAGCAGTGAGTTCTAAGCCTTAGTTCTAAGGCCTGTAGGCTACTGGGCTCCTTGGAGTCTTAAATCCTTTCCAGGCGCCGATGAAAAGGCCACTCTACATGACTTGAACAACACAACTCCACAAAGAAAAAACTACTTTCTAGCAAGCCTTCTGGTGCTGATTAGAGATAACAGTAGTAGAAGCACTCATAGTTGGTGCTCTGAAATGTGGGTGCCTGATTAGAATCTTTCAGATCCCAACTATCCATACTTTGATTAGAATAGTTCAAACGATAAGAGCACAAACAAGCATACATATACATGCACATGTACATACAGAGAACGTGTGTATTTCTTGATAATGAAGTAGTATAGTCAGTATAACACTAAGCTAGGTTCATATCCTGAAGTTGGAAGAAGAGACATATTCTTGAGCACCTTGCTTCTTGCCTAAGCAGTAGTGGAGTTCCAGTATCAAGACCAACAATATATGTCTCAAATATAAATATGTTAACTAGATTTATAAATGTTTACTTGTTAGGTTGGTAAAACTTAACTTCATTGAATTACATGAGGACGATTAAAATTTTATTTGTAACTCTAGTGCTTATGCAAAGGTTTCAATATTTCCCCCAGGATCTTTCTGATTTATTTCTTTTCTCTGAGTGCATTATTGATAACACCTTTCAGTCTCAATAGTGACCAGATTGGACAATATAATCTATAATCCTAGTAAGTAGAGTAATAAAATGAGCCATGTCTATTTTTCACTGTCACCATGCAGAATTAGTTGGGGGAACACATAAAATTATCAGAGCCTTCTAAAAGTGTTCTCTACTAATGTCGAAGGGAGAATTATTATTTAAATCCTATTTTAGAACTGCATTAAGTTTTACTACCATCCCTTTCAAACCCTCTACATGTATTTTTTTCTCTGCATTTTGAGAGAGTGTGCTATGCAATTACAATGAAATATTAAAATTTGATGAGAAATATTTGTTCTATTTCTTAACAAATGAAATATCAGTGTGTTCTTAGATTATAGATGAGAGTTTTCAACTGGAAAATGTAAATTAACTAGGAGTGACTTAGCACAACTCACTGCATCTGTACTAATTATGCAAAATAAGGAATCTTTACTCAGAAATTTGCTACATGTGTTAGCGAAAAAGCATTAGTCGCTAAAACCTCTGGCTTTTCATTGAGCTGATCAAAGCCATGTAAAGGAATACCAAAAAAAGTAAATAACCAGAGAATTACTTAAAAGTTCAAACAGTAGGAACGAAGATTTGTGCAGCAGGCCCCTTGGAACTACAGTAATTAGTCTTGAGTTAACAGCCGAGCAAAAATCAAAGCATTGAAACTGAGACAAATATTTGTGCATCTGATTTATGTGAAAGATACCATATTCATAAAAAGATTTCAAAGGGAATTTTTCTCCAATATTTTCCTACAAGAGAGAATAGCAGTTCTTGTAATGTTATATTAGCTGATAGCTATAGAGCTCTTGAGGTAAAGGTGTTTATGAGAAAATTCTTTGTAGAAGCTAAAAACAATTTAGAATAACCCTTAGAGGTGAAGTTTTATGTTCCTGGGGTCCAATAGAAGAACATGTCTAAAACCCAGACTTGTCAATAGGCCTGGGAACGTTACATCTAATTTTCTGTCCTGACTTTGTGTTCGTCCCTGCATAGGACAGTCCAAGAGCAATCTGCAGTCCCTCCCCTTTCTTCGTATGTATAGAGGTCACAGGCCATTATGCTTATCTCACAAGCAGGCCAGGTGTGGGGATGGTAGACTTTTGTTTAATTTCCAGTCCTGGGCCAGTAAAGGTCATTGATGGCAAAAGGTTTTGATTTTCTTTATTCACTGTAGAACTATTTACTGCAAAATAACCCCTATAAGTGACATTTAAAGTGATTTACTTTGTCTAGTCTTGGGAAGATAATGCTTAGAGAAGTGATTTAATTGTATTCTGAAGTCTGTTCTATGACAATGGTTTCAGTTCTGTTAAAGGTTAGGGCAAAAGGTATAGAGCAAAAGAACAGATAAGATAAATGCAGGGTAGATGTTATAAACATTTGGATTTTGATTTAGGGGCAGCCAAACTTTATTTGTCAGATGTTTGCTCTTCTGAAGATATTTAAAGGAAGAGTTCCAAGTAATTGTTTTTCTAGAAAGATTGGAATCAATCTTTGCTGGACCAGAGTAAGCAGTGTTTAAATAAGTAATGCTATCCTTTTGCAGTTGACAATGTCATGTATCTATCTATATTTATGAACCTATGTAACCCTCTATGTATCTAGGTGTCTGTCACCTGGCATCTATCATTTATGGTACTTTATAGTTATAAGTCTAAATCCATAAAATTTACCTAGTAATCAATAAGAATTACTTTGAGGAATTTAATTTCTCAGACAAGTAGTGAAGCTTTTACTAGCCTGAACATTTCAACTGCTCTCTGTACAAATGTGTAAATGAATGCATCTGATGTGTGTGTTTCAAAAGAATTATATCAAGAAAATTATATTTGGTGTAGCTAGGCAGCTACAAAGGTACAACAAAAACATCTTCAATTAAGATGGTGAGGAAACTTGGAGGGGGCCAGGGAATATAAGTAATTTGTGGCACACTTGAATTACTAGCATATCTACACAGTGAATCCCTCAGTATCTCAGGCTTTCATCTGGAAGATGATAGCAGCTTGCTCTTCAACAAGTTTAAATATTCACTGTTTTGGCAGAAACTAATAAAAAATCATATGCCATTATAAGGTGTTTTCTTTGGCCGTTAAAAACCTTGGTTTCCTTAGTGTCTGACACTGGTAGACAGCCTCTCTAATCTAAGCATAAAAGTGAGCAAATTTTACTTTAGTCTATTGAGTTCCTATTTAACTTTCAATTTATTGCTGACGTTATCTTCGGTTATAAGTACAAAAACATTGCCTTATGAAATTTGGTTTAGTTGTATTGAAATACTAGCAATATGCTAGTGGCTGTAGGCATATAATTGTTCAAAGGTATTTAACTATTGGAGTTTCCCTATCAGAACAGAAAGGATATTTTTTGTTTGTTTTCTTTTAAATAGCCTTGGAAGCATCTTGCTTCACAATAGCCAATGAATGATGTTATTAAAAAGCAAATTCTAAAACTTACTCCCCATAGCCTTTTCAAGATGGTACATTGTCTTAATAAAATTGTTTCCTTTCTTTTTTTAAAATTTATTAAGGTATTATATGTGTACATAGCTTACCATTGCCCCTCCCCCATCTCCCATTCATGCCCTCCCTCCCCAGAGTTTTGTGTCCATTGGTTGTACTTATATGCATGCATACCAGTCCTTAGGTTGATCTCTTATCTCCCCCAGATCTCCCTCTTTTGAAAAATGTTAGCATCATCCTAACAGTTACTTCATACCCATCTATACAACATTCAGGGATTGAATTCATTTAGTAATAACTAGCTTCTTCTAACATTGCTCCATTTTTTTATGTTATTTGAAGATTTATTAAAAATAGCTCAGACAATAATTGGTGTATTGTCCTATAAATATATTTTACATACACACAAATAGTTATATGTGTCCATTTATGTGTGCATATGTGTGTGTGTGTCTATGTGTATATTATATACACATAGACACACATACATAAATGTGTCTAGGCTAATAGTATTTACATTTTGGGGCATCAAAGTTATACACAAAATTTTTAAAAATATATATTTATTGATATTTTACAGAGAGGAAGGGAGAGAGATAGAGAGCTAGAAACGTCGATGAGAGAGAAACATCGACCAGCCGCCACCTGCACACCCCCCAACCCGCCCGCAACCAATGTACATGCCCTTGACCGGAATCGAACCTGGGACCCCTCAGTCCGCAGACAGACGCTCTACCACTGAGCCAAACCGGTTTCGGCAAAGTTATACACAAATTTTTAACTGTGTACGAGGGAGGAAGTGCCCCAACCCTCATGTTATTCAAGGATCAACTGTATATTCATATCAAACACATTTTAGTGTTTATAAATAAATAGGTAATACTCTTTATTATATGTATCTGCATGGTTATAAAGAATAAGCAGCAGAGGGAGGTACATTAAATGTCTGGAATTGTAAAAAGAAAAATTACATAATGTAATCAGGAAAGTTAGATGTAGATTTTTCGAGTCTCTTCTGAGTGTAATAGTAGACACATTTCAGCGGGGCTGAAAAATGCAAGCCTCTAGTCATGGCCTGGTCTTGTACCTGCCCCCCTTCAGTACCCGCCCTCACCCAGGAGCCATCCAGGAGCCCACTCAGAGTCACCGAAACAGAACCAGAGACACTCCTGCTGCTGTTTTCACTTAGGATTTTCAACGGGTTTTAAGACCCCGCTGTTAAGGACAAGGTCAAAGGCAAATATTAGAACAAGAGTGCTCCTAGTGTTCTTAGGAGCACTCTTGTTCTAATATTTACTAAATTACAAGGGTTTCAGGAGCTCTGTGCCAGGAACCAGGGGACAGGGATATATATATATATATATATATATATATATATATATATATATTCTATTATTTCACACCTTGGATGGCAAAACCTGACCAACATGTAAGAGACAGATTTTAAAAATAAGTTTGTCTATGACATTTTCTTGACATCTACCAGTCAAAATGAAGCACATGAATCTAACGGGGGCTCAAATGGAAGTCAGACATATCAGACCATATGTGGTACAGTCCTGGGTGCAACCTGGAAGAACAAGTTGCTTAAGCATTTCAGACAGTGTATTGACTTCCTAGGGCTGCCTTACCCACTTCCTGCAAACCGGCTTGTTTAGAACAGCAGACACATGTTCTGTCACAGTTCTGGAGGCTGGAAGTAGGAAATCAAGGTGTCAGCGGGGCCATGCTCCCTCTGAGACTCTGGATAAAATGCCTCCTTGCCTCTTTCTAGCTTCCAGCTTTCTGCAATTTCCGGCTTGCAGCTCCATCATCCCTGTCTCTGCCTCTGTCTGTAGTCACATGGTGTTCTTCCTGTGTCTGTCTCCTCACATAGCAAGCAGTCCCTTCCTGTCTCTTATAAGGACACAAGCCATTTTGGATCAAACCCTTGCCCTATTCCAGTGTAATCTTAAACAATTATATCTGCCACATCCCTATTTCTAAATACCTCACATTTTGAGGTACTAAAAGTTAGGACTTTAACATACTAGTATCTTTTTTTCTGGGAGGAGGGGCACAAGTCAACTCATAACAGGCAGTAGGGAAAGGGTATATTTTGTTGGGGAGTCTGGGAAAAACCTGGATGGTGAGGATAGTCTGTTGTCAGTCTCAGGTATTGGTCCCTTTGTTTAGCACTTGGATTTGCTTCTGAGCTCTGGGGAGAGGGCCTTGGGAAGACACAGGAGGGTAAATTCATGTGAGGATGTGTAGTCGTGAGACATGGCTGGGCCTGAGGATCTGCGGAAGCAAAGGTGCCCACAGTTCTCAATGCAGAGTACTGAAGAGGAGAGTAAACCCCAGAAATCTGCCAGATAGCTCCTGAGTCAGTGGAATACCCATCCACTCACATGTGTGAGAGAACTAGCTAAACCTAGAGAGAGCGCTACCTGTTAGGATTACAGATAATAGCGCCCTGCAAGGTCAAAGGTTCTCCTCTGGCAGAGAGAAAATATCACAAATGGAAATACAGGTCTGTGGAGAGAAGTGAAAGAGCTCTGAAACGTTGGCTGCACAGGTAAATACATGAAACTATAAAATCATTGTTCTGATGCCTTTAAAAGAGAATTGACTGTTTAAACAAAAATAATAATGTGTGGTGTTTTCTGCTACCCTTTGCTTTCCAGTGGGCAGCCCCAACAAACTAGAGAACTTATGGGTAGTGGAAAGTACATAACTCTTTGCCAAACGGGTGTCCGTGAGAGAAGGCTCAGTGGTGAGTGCTGGTGGCAGAATGTCTGTATACTAAGGTGGGCTAGGAGCTTGCCAAAGTTTGTCCCTTTATAGAGAGAATTGCAGGCCCTGTCAAAAGTTTCAGGTTCTTCTCTATCAACCTTGAAACATGCCCTTTGAGCAATTTCAAACTTTTCTTGAGTAGCTTTGGACTGTTCTTCCATTAGGGATCCTGTGGAAAGATGTTTGGGAAGAACTTGTGCTGCAGGAGATAAGTAAATCAATGGCAAGACTTACGAACTTTTATTCAAATGCATATAAATTTGATAGAGGTGTACAATCTCATAAAAGAAACAGCCTGGGAATTAGGAAAATTGAATTTGAAGTTTACTTGAATTCTGACAACAGACATCAACATGATACCAGGTTTTACATCCAAGCGTTTATTTTGTGAAATCAATAGCTCTTAAAAATATTTTTAAAATAGGGTAGGGAGGAGGACAAGTAGGAGGAAAAGGAACTCAAAATACAATCACGAGACAGTGAGAGTTCTAAGTTTTTGTTTTTTTTTTTTTTTACAAACAATCCTGGTTGTATTGCTTTAGTCACATATTCAGTTCATGACGTTGGCTTTCAGTTAGAAGCTTTTTACTATGAGGAGTCAAACTATTTCTACTTCTTGATCCTATTTGGAAGCATACATGACAACTTGGTAGGAGTCTTACAGCAAGAAAAACCAGTCAGCTTTAGGAATATGCAACATTTATTTCTCAGATGAATTCTGGAGTATATCGGTTCCTCGTCACGAGATCATACAAGCAGTACTGATTGTGGGAGGATAATGTGCAGTGGGAGTGTGGCAGTGATGAGTCTGGGCTGATAAGCAAAAGTCAGAACATTGGGGCATTGGAACATTTGATTCTGTGGGCCCACCATTTGCTCTGGCATTGGCACTGATGTACCAGTTGGGTGGGAAGTGAAAGAATAAGCATATTGCATCTTCATGGAGCATTGCTTTTACTCAAAATCTTGTAGGGTGAAGTGTTAAGGGCAAAAAGAATCAAGTTTAAACTTATAATAACAAGTATGTTTATTAAGTGGTGTGTGACATTTATGATAAAATATGAGTGCTGAAGTGCAGTGGAATCTGGAGGAATATTGTGAACATCTAATTGTGGTGCCTGTTTACTCTGCTTTTGGTAGTACTTTTGAGAGAGATGATTTGGAAATATGTTGTAAGTCACAGGGTCTGAATTGAAGAGAAAGGGTCTACATTTCTTTCTTTACTATAAAATTAGGATAAGGCAACTACTGTCCAATGTTGAAGGACATTGTCAGATTGAGAGATTTTAAGTTCTGAGGTGAGAGATGAACAAACAATCGAGGTGCTGGGGGGGGAGGGTTGAACTGGGGCCTGGGGCATGCACCCTACCACTGAGCTATCCCCTCCCTACCTTGAGCAAGTTTAAGCAGCAATACCTATAAGCTGAAAGCAGCTCCTGAAATGCAAAGAAAGGGAAAAAAAGAATAAAGGCAGAAGTGATAAAATCAGAAGGCATATTCTTAAAGGTGACAAACAATCCTTAGATTCAGGGGAAGACTCACTTTCTATGAGTAGCACATTGTACTTAACTGGATGATTCACTTCCAGAGGCTTCTGAAGTGCTAGAGCCCTACTCCCATGTTTGTGGTTATTTTCCAGAGTGTGTTAATTGCCTCTGGAATATTGTCTTCCTTATTCTTAGAACTTCTTTACCTCTTCCTCTCCAAGAGACAGTTTTCAATTTCAATATTGCTTACCTAGATCCACAAAAATAAAACAAAACAAAACAAAATTCTCTATTTAAATCATTCCTGAAAGTAGTCCCCACATGCAGAGTTGTCAAATCTTTGCTTCTGTAATGGTTTCCAAACTGCTCTTTATGTCTATTTTATGAGCTGTTCCTATGTCTGTACAATTTTCATCCTCTTTCCAAACAATCGCAGATGGCCAAATTTACAAAAGCAACCCTCTGAATGGAGTATCTATTTATATAAAAGCCTAAGCTACCATTACAATAAACAACCAGAACAACTGGTCACTATGACATACACTGACCACCAGGGGGAAAACGCTCAACACAGGAGCTGCCCCCCTGGTGGTCAGTGAGTTCTGACAGTGGGAGCGCTGCTCAGAAGCCAGGCTCATGCTCTTGGTGGCAGAAGTCTCTCCCGCCTCCACAGCAGCACTAAGGAGCAGCAAGAGAGCAGCAAAAGCAGAGAGGGGCGAGAGCTCTTAGCACACATCCTGGCTTGGGCTCCTCCCTGGCTGCCTGCTGCTTTGAGCACTGCTACACACACACACACACACACACACACACACACACACACACACACACACCCTGGCATCCTGGATTGTGAGAAGGTGCAGACCAGGTTGAGGCCCCACCCCCACCCCCTGCACAAATCCCTGTACTGGGCTTCTAGTGTTATTATAATTTTCAGAGCAAATGAAAGTCAAAAACTTAAGGTGATAGTTTTAGACTAAAAGATTTCTAAAGTCCTCCTGTGACTTTATCATTCAATCACATTCCAAGATGTGGTATAAAGTTAAAAGTTTTTTGTTTGGCTCAGGATACCCATCACTGCGTCTAGACTCCGCTCCTACTTCTCTGACCACTCAGGCCATGATCTCACATAGGTAGCTTCATGCTTCTGCATCCAGTTTGGGAAGTGTTTTTTATTTATGTTTTTGTATTTCATTTTAGTTTGTCTTGCTGTATCTTCACATGCACTAATTCTCAGCAGTGTTGGATTTGCTATTTATCTCACATCATGTTATTTTTATTATCACCCATTATAGCTTTTTGTCTCTACAAGTTTGAAGACAATCCACCACATGTAGGTTGTTATCTTTTTAATAAGATTTGGAAATTTTTCAGCCAGTTTTTCCACCAATATTTATTTTTGTCCCATTATCTTCCCCTCTTCTTTCTCCTTCTGGGGATTCTAATTATGTATTTGTGCTTGAATTGATCCCACAGTTTTTGAAGCTCTGTTAATATTTTTCCATTTTTACTCAGTTATTCAGAGTGGTTGATTGCTTTTAAACTGCCTTTAAGGCCACGGATGTTTTATCTGTGTCCAATATATGGTTAATTCTACTAACTCATACTTTTATTTTAAATATTACATTTTCATTTCAAGGCTTACCATTCTTTTTTATAATTTCATTTTTCTGAAAATTTCAATCTCTTCTCCCATTATATTCATTTTCCTATTGATGTTTTAGCATATTTATTATAATCATAAATACCTTTCTCCTAAATCCACCATCATCAATACTGTCAGTGAGTCTGTTTCTATTGACATGTTATTTTCTTGACTACAAGTCATATTTTTCTATTTCTTCACATTTTTATAACTATGGATGATGTGGTGTAAAGCCTATGAGAATTATTTCATTTTTCTTATTGTCTTATTATATTACCATGGATTGTGCTTTTAGAGGCTTGGTTTTTATTTTTATTTTTTTTAGGTTAATTTATTTTAGTTTACTCTTTTGGCCTGTGAAAGTTTCCTTAGTTCTAGGACATATTTCTTACTCCTAAGGCACTGCTTTTCTGGAATTTCAATCAAAAGTAAACCAAAGAACTTAAACACTTATATGCATAGACCATGGACATGGGCAATAGAATATTGAAGACCTGGGGGTGAGGGGTAAGGGTTGGGAAGAGGAAGGGGGGGGAGGGGGAACTGGGAGATATCTGTAAAATATCAACAATAAAAATATATTTTAAATATTTTTAAAAACTATGAGACACTTACCATGCCCCTCTAGCATGTGAAATCTGAACTTTAAACGCTGACTCCTTTGCCATGGGCAACAGGTACTGCTATTTCGTTAAGCTCTTCCAGTCTTCCAGTTGTTGTTTTCTTCTTGGGCTTCATTTCCTCCCCTTCTCCCACGCACAGTTTAAGAACCAGCCAAGGATTTAAGGAAATGTATATGCAGATTTTGGACTCTCCTCTCTAGCCATCCCCCTTTTTGAGTCCCCCCCTCCACTTTAAATTCCAACCCCTCTGGCAGCTCAAAATCTACTTAGGTCTCTTTAAGCCAACAATAGTGCAGCTGTCTGCTTAAGTTTATCTGTCTCATGCTGTGTGGTCTGAGGAGAATCCTTGAAGATGAATAACATAAATCTAGCTTGTCCACAGCACAATTCCCTTCTTTCAAGCTTGGACTCCCCTCTTTTTCTGCTCTTTCATCACCTCCACTGCCATCAGCAGTTCCTTTTTCTATCTTACCAAGAGTTGGTATTTAGTATGGACAGGAGGATTCATCCAGTACATGCTGCTCCACCACTGCTGGACTCAACAGTGTTTGTTTGTTTTTTGGTTTTCCCCCTCTCAGCACCTTGAGGGGAAAGGTCTTTATTTTTGTACTTAGAACACTGTCTGACATATATTGATGTTCAATAACTGTGTTCAATGAATGATGGCATTTTTGACCGGGTACCATGAAATGGGGAATTCTGAAGGTCAAAATCATCTCAGAAGCCTCACAAAAGGGAGGAATGTCCAATACAATGAAAGATGTAGCTTTACTGTAGTATTTGTCCTAGAAACACCATTGTCACGTGGTGTTTGAGGTGAAACATCTGGTTATATATTAGTGCTTATCGTGAATTTAATGGAATTGAGGAAATAATCCACATTTTCCACAATGCACTTCTTCCATCTGTTTTTTTCTCTCAGAATTCTATTTACAGGAAATTAAGGCTTTTCCCAATAGCTTCTAGTCCACAAAATCTGAAGCAATATGGCAATGAAGCTGCAACAATAATTGTATTTTTATTTAAGTAATACTACTGATCCTATTTATATGCAGAAGCAATAGATCCCAAGCATGTTTAAAGAATCTTTTGTAGATAGTGTTTTATTTGGGAACGGCTGCAACATTCTGTTACTTTCACAGCATATTTGAAATGCATAAGCCTTCATGCCCGCACCCACAGCATATGGTATTTTGCTTAGTCTTGTTTTTCTTTTTGGTGTTGTTTTTTTATTTTCAGATAGTATCAGGGATGTAGCGTAACATATCATGCAAAGGAATGCACTATGGAAAGGAATCATGCAAAAGGAAAGATTACTTTTGTGAAAGAAGAATTAAAGGACGTTTGTGGCTTCAATCAGTCACTATTGTCTCCTGCTTATGTCTGAGCCTGCAGAAGAAACTGGATCCTGAATAAGACTCCGTGTGAGACGCATTTTCTGTGCCTCTGTCAGGACAGTGAACTACAAAATAAATAATACTGGGCAAGTTAAGTGCTGTCCTGTGTTAACTGTTTCTTTCCAAGGGGAGAGAATTAAAAGCCAAAAAAAAAAATAGACCAAAGAAAAACATCAAAAGACAAGTAAGTGTTTCTTTTAGAAATATACAGTATTGCCCAATATTAAGTATTCATATTGCCCATGTCCACGGGCTATGTATATAACTTGCTATTATCTTAAAAGACAGAGGATATTTATTTTGGTTAATTATTGCATATTAAAGAAAATGTACTTCTGCATAGATTTCTCTAACCAATTACTGAAAAAGAACAACATGTGTTCCAAGAGAGAATACATAATACAGCTACAGATACTGTACTACATAAAAAAAAATTGTGCCTTTCAATACAGGGTTATCAGAGAAGCTTACTTTCTACCCCCTCTAAAATATGGCAGATAGGAGCTACCAGTAATATTTTCATTTTGAAGAAATATCTGCTCTCTTACTAAGTTAGAAGGAATTATTTCAATAAGTATATCTCATAAGAGGATATGAGACTTAGACAAATTAAATATTCAAATTTAAGCATGTCCTCCTCTCTCCTTAAAAGATAGTTTTAGAGAGTAAGACAGGACAAAGGAAACTAATTTTTGCATTTCTTACTAACAATCTAGCATTGTTGTTCAATGTATTTCTTTAATCCTCACCTGAACATATATTTTTCATTGCTTTTCAGAGAGAGTGGGAGTGGGGGAGAGAGAAAGACAGAGAAAAAGAAATATCGATGTGGGAGAGACACATTGAGAGATTGCCTCCTGCTTGTACTCTGACAGGGACCAGGGATTGAAGTGCAACCCAAGTATGTGCCCTTGATTAGAAATCGAACCCATGACCCTTCACTATGCAGGCTGATGCTCTAACCACTTAGCAATACTGGCCAGGACTGTTTAATATATTTTAACTAATATTTGTTGAGTACCGGGTTAGGCGCGTCAGTGGCTATAAAGATAAATAAAGCACAATTCCTGACCTCAAACTGAATGCCAAACCAGGTAGAATACAAGGCAGATTATTTTAAGTGCCATAAGAAATATACTTTAAAAATTGTGTATCTTAGGGAGGAAGAGCTCAAATCCAGTTAGCAAATTAGAACAAATTTCATGGAAATGCAACTTGAAGGGATATTATGTTCAATTCATTGGGAAGAGGGTAGAAAAATCCAAGTTATAAAAGCAGAAGAGAGGTGGTTTTATTCAGAGAATAGAAAGACAACTGGTCCTGCAAAGAGTGGGAACATAAGTTCCATGAGATGTCCGCTAGAGGCTTTAGCCTTTTACTGTCACTCACCTCAAAACTGCTCTTTGCATGATGCCCCATGCCCCAGACAGATCCGCCTCTTCCACGCATCAACTAAAATACACAATTAAGTGAAGATTTAAATGGGAGGTGAGGAAGAGGGTTCTCATCACATAAGTCAGAGAATTATTTAATCGAATTCCCCAATAGATAAGTCAGGTTCCCAACCACACTTCACCTACACCAGTTGCTACCCTCTCTCTTCCCCTACTCTTCATCACTCCACCTTCTGGACCATGCTTTTTGCAAGGCAGACAGTCCCTGCCTTGCCACGGGCCCTGGGTAACTCTCCGTTTGCTCTGCTGTGGCTAAGCTGAACCTTCGGACCCACCATGCTCACGCTGTCACCACAGACAGGGAGGGCAGAGCACAACAACTTCATGTCACGGGGGAAGCGATGGGTCTGGTTTGTTTTATGCGATGATTTGCTTATTTGAATAATCTGCCCTTCAGGAGATACACCATTTTTTTCCTACTCTGTTCACTCTATAATTATGGCTGTAGGGCTGCATCCTTTAGAAGTTGTTATGCTCCTGAAATATGCATCCAAATGTGTCTAATGGTTTGATGTGAAATTAGATAAATCATATTACATAACGCAATGGTGTTTATGAGAACAACAAGGCATGTGATGTCCTAAATTGGAGGATGTCTTTATGTCTCAATTGGAGAGTCATTAGGGACACCGAGGGTCATTGGTATGGTGCCATTGGCCTCGCACAGTACCAACAGAGGCCACAACGTGCTGCGCCAATGTTTGTTTAGAATATTCATCCATTGCTAAGTATCACTTTCTTCTCTTATGGCAATTTGTTCCAAACTACAGCATGAAATGTCACATTATTGATGTGGCATTATCAAGTTTCATCATGATTGACCTGATGTCACACTGTTTTGTAACACAACCGCTTGCTGTCAATCAGAGGCACTTACAGAAACCCGTGATAAACACTGAGAACAATTTGTGCCAACAAAGAACCATCTGGTACACTCTTCACTTTCAAGAGGACCTTGTGGTTATTTAAAAATCATTAAAATTGAAATGTGAATTTTTGCTATATTAAAGCCTTTCCTCGATCTTCAAATGTTTAACTTTTCTATGGTTTTATTGAGGTAGGTAAAAATGTTGAGTTCTTTTCTTTATGTAGAAGTTTGTTTTGTTTTACTTTCTTAATGTAGGAGTTTTCTTTGGTGTTCGTGACCCTTACCTAGAGGTCAAGAGGTCAAGATCAGGGTATACCTACGACTCTTCCCTGGAAAAGGAAGAGTGTCTTGGTGAGGGTGAGAGAGAGACAGAGGGAGAGAAGGGGAGAGGAGAGAGAGAGAGAGAGAGAGAGAGAGAGAGAGGGAGATGGAGAGAGACAGAATTAGAAACAGAGTGATCCTTTGGCTAAACCACACAAAAAGGAAGAACAAATAGCAGAAAAGTGAAGCAAGAGCCAAGGCTGATCGTGATTCCCAGAGCCTGGCAGCAGTCTCAGTCCTGAGAAGGGACCTCTGAGCTGTGGTTATGGAGCTTCTCCATGAGTTCTCTTTGAGTGTCTAAACCCTGCTACAACTTTGTTTAAATCTGACCTTTATGTATCCAAGTCTTTGAGATCAATTCCCTGATTTTTTAAGAGAAAATAGTAAGTGCAGTGGGTACCGTTTAGGATAAATGTGGTAGAAGACGGAATGTAGACTATAGCTTTCTCACTTTTTCCCACTAGACAAGAGGTTTGTCTATGTCCACTAAAATACCAAGGAATGACCTCACAGAATCCCAGAAATCTAAGCCCCCAATACGTGTTTGCTTAATAATAATACACAGACTTTTCTGAGTGTTTTTCCAAAGATGTTATCAGTATTGTGGCTCCTCTCTGTTAACCTGACTTTAATATTCTGAACTAATCTGAAGAATACTTTAAAGAAGAAAAGGTAGACTAGAAAACAGGAGGGGAAAAATGGGAAGCCTGAGGAAATTTATACTCAGATTTAAATGTTCTATAAGAGCTATTTTTCTATAGTGTCATCTGTAGCAGTCTCTTCTATAAATATGGCTGCTTTTGAGCCCATTATGTTACCTTTAAAATATCTTTCTTGATATTAATAAAAGGTTTATATAAATATTTTATCTATATTCACTACCTGGCTTCACTTATATTTGCATAAATTATTAACTTTTAACTTTAAAACTACTCATCCTTTTTTCATCAGCATGTGATGAAAGTAATTTTGCAACTAGTCACTTGACACATTTAAATGTGTGCTATCTGGATGTTTTCTATATGCTCACATGCTTTAAATGTATTTTGTAATTATGGCTTTTTCTCCCTCCAAGTGTTTTATTGCTTTAAAATCGTTTCAGATATTTTTCTTATTGAAATTTTGCATTTGTTCTCTCCCTATTTTAATAACCATTAATTGCATGATCCTATTCCTATGTTAATTGGCCTACTTTCCTTTAGGCACTTATTTAAAAAGATCCTGACACAATTCCATCTATACCTTTTATATCAGAATTGGCCTCACGGTTTTTGTTTGCTTGTTTGTTTGTTTTTTTTTTTTAAAGTTATCTCCATTGTTAAACTCTTACAGTTGTCCCTTTTTTTCCCCATTAACCCTCTTTACATTTGTTGGTTGTGTAATCCTTACCCCAGGGTATGTTGTTCATTGATTCCAGAGAGAGGAATAAAGAGAGAGAGAGAGAGAGAGAGAGAGAGAGAGAGAGAGAGAGAGAGAGAGAGAGATTGCCTCACTTATATGCCCTGGCCAGGGATTGAACCTGAGACCTTAGGTCCATGGGACAATGGTCTGACCACTTAGCAACACTGGCCTGAGCTACCTTAGACCTTTTTAATAAGCAAAGTATCTGTTTGCTTTTCCCCCTTTCTCCTACATTTCAAGCACTTGTTTGTGTATGTGTGTTTTCTTTTTAATGACAAATGTTATGTAATTTTTCATTCACTCAGTAGAAAAAGCAAAAGGACTTAGAGCAGTCCAGGCTTTTGATTTATAGGCAGCACTGCTCCTATACTATGGGAACTCAGAAAACATTCTGTCTGGTTCCTGACCTGTTTGGAGAGCCAAGCATCTCAGGTGCTACGTCCACCCGGAGAGCGGCTCCCAGCATAGCCCTCCCTCTCTCTCTGATACCAACTGATCATTCCCAACTCTTCCCGCTGACAGCAGGGCTCCCATGGACAGTGAGACGCTCAGTCTAATTCTCAAGTGGGGTTAATGACACGGTAGTGCTTCTGTGAGCAGACCTCCTCTGTTGAAGTCCGGGCTTCTTGGTTTGGAGGATCCTGGGAAAAGTAGACAGGAGGAGGGAGTTTATATCATCTCTGCCTCCAACAGCTTCCCCAGCAGGTGCAGAGGTAGCTATTCCTGACTGTTCTCCCTCATCTCCATGGAAAAGGATATCTTCATACTTTCTCTCACATGGTCATCATTGCTGATGTTGGTTCTTACCTGAGATGAGAACCTGTTTCTTTTCTTTTAGGCTCTAAAGGACACTTAATTGGATTCATGAATAACTGCAGTGTTCTTTCCTGGAATGCTGTAGCAGGACCTATAAGCCTTGCATGCTTTCACTTGGTAGGATATTGAAGGAAACAAGAGGTCAATTATCCTATATCATAAAAGTCTAATATGCTAAGTGTCTGGTTGTCCAGTAGTCTGTTTAACCAATCAAAGCGTAATATGATAATGATAGACTAAGGCCCTGCAACTGCTCCCTATGATGTGCACTGACCAGCAAGAGGCAGATGCTCCAACTGGTAGGTTAGCTTGCTGCTGGGGTCTGGCCAATTGGGACTGAGCAAGTCAGGCCAGACATGCCCTGGAGCCTTCCCACTGTCCCTCCCCAGTTGGCCAACCTGCTTCCCTCCCAGGCCCCGATTATGCACCAGTGGGGCCCCTTGGCCTGGCCTGTACTCTCTCGCAATCTGGAACTCCTCAGGGAATGTTAGAGAGTTGGTTTTGGCCCGATCCTGCAGGCCAGACTGAGGGATCCCACTGGTGCACAAATTTGTGCACTAAGCCTCCAGTATGTACTAGTATAATAATAACTTGCTATTATCTTAAAAGACAGAGGACATTTATTATGGTTAATTATCAATTCATATATGAACCTGTTAACTACATATTGCATTGCCCTTGGCACTGTTGTCCAAAGCAACTGACTTAATTTTCAAAATACACTAATAATCCTTAACAGTTGAGGTTGTTTGAAACCCAGTTAATGTCTTTTTTCTTTTTACTATATTTTTATTGATTTCAGAGAGGAAGGGAAAGAGAGAGAAAGAGGAAAACATCAATAGTGAGAGATAATCATTGATCAGCTGTTTCCTGCATGCTCCACACTGGGGATCGAGCCCACAACCTGGGCATGTGCTCCAACCAGGAATCGAATTGTGACCTCCTGGTTCATATGTCTGTGCTCAACCACTGAGCCATCCTAGCTGGGCCCAAGTTAATGTCTTATAATTTGCCTTAGGATACACATCCACCACAATATATTCTTTCAGTCCTTCATGGGTCTATCTTACAACTTCTCACAGACCAGATATGGCCTAGCTTTATTGAGAAGAAATTCTTAGTGCTGAAGCTGTGGTGAAATTATTAGGAACTCTACACTAATTTGTGCTTTAAAATATTCTCCTTTATTGTTAGAGGAGTGTTCCCTTTACCTAAGGCAGTTTGTATTTGAATCCATTGTTAGCAAGTTGATGGACATTCAATCTTCTGTGGTTGTACAAAATTAGACCAGCAGTTTCTGCTTGGTAAGAAGGTCAGGGCACGCACACACACACACACACACACACACACACACACACACACAAATACAAAGATTAACTAGAAAAAAAATATTTTTTCTTTTTTGGAAAAAAAAAAAGTATCCTAGGGATGATGGTGAACTAGAAGGGAATCAGCCTTTTAGTGCCAATTTTCTAGTAAGTAGCTTTTTACTTCTTTGTTGTTTATTCTCTTTCTGTGCTGAAGGAAGAAAAAAAATGGATCTTCAGGGCTATTGGGAGTTCAAGAAAAAAGAAACTGTAGTCAGTCAGTGGTTACTGAATCTCTATTCTAGGCAGTGCCCGACCTAGCCTTGGAATACAAGCAAAATATAATGGAAGTTTTAAGTGCTGCGTTAAACTGATGATAAAAGACAAACTATTGGGCAAACTACAAGTAGGTTAAGTAGTAAATGAATATTCTAATTAGGACATGTAAGACTTTTTTTTAAAAAAAGCTGATAATGAAAAAGTTAAATATTATTAAGAAAGAGGAGTGTTGTAGTAATCCATTTTTAAAAATAGAAAGCTATAAAGTTATAAAGAATTTCTTACTTGAGTTACTATTAAGAATGTTTAATGAGCCGAAACCGGTTTGGCTCAGTGGATAGAGCGTCGGCCTGCGGACTGAAAGGTCCCGGGTTTGATTCTGGTCAAGGGCATGTACCTTAGCTGTGAGCACATCCCCAGTGGGGGATGTGCAAGAGGCAGCTGGTCGATGTTTCTCTCTCATCGATGTTTCCAACTCTCTATCCCTCTCCCTTCCTCTCTTTAAAAACATCAATAAAATATATTATTTTAAAAAGAATGTTTAATGATTTTGATTTGAAAAGTGGCAGATATCTAGTTTTCCTAGGAACACTCATATTGTTTCACCATAACGTGAAATCACCACTTGAGACTCATGTGCCTCTATCACCAAATCAGTAGTGGGGTTTTTTTTTGCCTCTGAGAAGAGAAATATTGTTTTCTGAAAGATGAAATGATAAAGTATATAATTAATGAAATTTTTTCATATTTACACTAACTCTTTCTAATTAAGCAATGAGCAATGGGCTAATAAGCATTGACTTCCCTCTTTCCTCATTGACTTAGGAAATGGATATTCTAACCATTAACAATATGTGAGTTGAGTTAATACTGTCCTGTTAGTGGATATCTAGATCAGGGCTTCGCAGGTTTTTCTGACATAATGCTTATGGAATAATACAACATATATGGCATGATGGGGTACGAGAATGTCATGACTAGAGGTCAACTGCCTGGGACCAATCTTAGACAACCCAAAATCTACGGGATCAGTTTATCACCCATGTAACCTTTTAAAAACACATGAGTATCAGAAAGCTCTTACCTAGATCATTCCACCCACCTAGACAAAGATAAATTTATCTTGTGCCTCTCCACTACTTATCTGCTGAACGCAGGGCTGTATAACCTGAATAAAAATCAGGGAGGAAACTTTCTTGATGCCAAATCATGGCGAAGTTTTTAATAGACAACCCCCTCTGCTGAAAAGTAGAAAGTGGCATGATTATCCAATTGTTCTCAGGGGTATCTTAATCTTGTTTTGAGGAGCTTCTGGAAAAAAACACTTTTAATGACTTGAATTTTGGCCAGAGCATCATAATAGAGCTCACAGACAATCTAGATTCGATGCTTTGTTTTGTTGAATATGAGTGTTACAGGGGAAATTTGGCTTCAGTGTTTCCTTAGGAAAATTATTCTTGGACCATTTTTATTAAATTTTGACTTCCAAAAAAAGAAGCACAAACAGTGGAGAACAAAAAATGGATACTCTAAGCAATTTTTTTAATTTTTTTTTTTTTGAAAACAGATGGCATCTCTAGGGATGGCCTAGTACTAATCTGAGGGGAAGACATTTTCATATTCATATCTGAAATGGGAAGAAATAAATGCCAGAGGTAACATGACAGCCTAGTGCATATTAATACTAAGGATGCAGACTGTTCGCCGAAATAGGCTTGTTACGTGTTGATTGTGCGAGTAAATCAAAGAGAGGAAAAATAAACATGCATGCTTTAGTACTGTATTATTATTTAAAGTAACCCATGTTACAAGTGCTGGTGTCTGAACAGTTACTTTTTTGAACACAGAGAGCTTACTTTGCTGTCAGTGAATCTTGGAAGATGGTAAGAGAAGCCAGATGAGGGAGCAAAATGAGAATAGAAAGCTTTGGCTTTTAAGTTGTCCTTAATTTTGACCTAATCAATGATTCTAATAATAAATAATAGCAGTATAAACTATTTCAGATTGGAATCTGATATGCTGTGTACTTTTAAGAAATAGCTTTGATAGCATATGAGTTCTGCTATGCTAATGTAAATAATAATTTAATCACCAAACACATGAAAGGCAGGGCATTTTATATTCAGCAAGCCTTCTTTATAGTAAACAAAGAGTCTATAAATTTTGTTGTCCATGTTCAACAAAAAGGTCACTGGGTTGTTCCATTATTTACATTAAAAAGCAAGGCTAGCAAATAAGCCTTCTTGCCTCCAGGGAGTTTCATAAACATCAAGTTAATTCATAATTGATCTGATTTTACATAAGGAGTTCTTGCCTTTGGGAATGGAAAACAAAAAAGTGCTGTTGTCATATACTGAGGGGCAAGTTGATGAAAGTCAATCCAATAAAAACAGGAAGGTTAAATTACCTTCTGGTTACAAACTTTATAGGTTTATCATGCCTTTTAGGTGGTACTGCACAGGGAGTAGGATGCAAATGATTTCTGTGTTGGAGAAGCAGGTCTGAACTTTGTCCTTTTTGGACGATGGCTGGCTGAACACATACTCTACATTTCCAGTCACCTCAATGGCTTAAAATACGGGGGACATATTGTAAACATCTCTAAGCATGCTAGGAAATAAAATACAAGAGGCTTTTTGACAAAAATAAAACAAATGGAATTGGATAGATGGACAAAGAAATTTAAAAATTAAACTCCACGAAGACAGGTACGATACAGGGAGCAGGGTATCTCTGAATTTGCACAAACCCAGAGATAATGGGGGAAAAAAATGAGCGGGAGGACGTCAGGGGCACATATTGAGAGATTGAAAATGGAACTACAGGCATAACTGATGCTTGCATGCTGCACCTTTATTCTCTCTAGCCAACCAGCAGACAGCAGAAATGTCAGGTCCATGCTAAACCAGATAAGGTGGGGGCTAGAATGTGAAGTGCAGACTTTAGAAGGAAAATAGAACCTGTAAAACCATTTTAAAAAAGTTGATTGTACATCTCCCCCTGCACACAAGCTGTAACACCACTGCTCTAGAAGGAAAAGTGAGCTGGCATTCACAATTTACGTCCACAGACGGGAAAATAGGAACTATGAAATATGAGCAGAAATAAAGAATTATCAAGTTTTGAGATACATCAATGTATGAAGGGCAGGCAACAAACTCAAAATTAAAACTACAACCTGGACAATGGTGTAAGGCAAGCAAAGAGAAAGCCTTAAAATAAATGTGATTATTAATATTCTTTAAAATATTAGATCTTATTTATAAAAAATTGTCAAACAGACAACAGGAAAACTTATCTTAAAATATGAAAATTCAAGAGGTGAATAAAGAATTGACTTAGATGAAGAGGGAATAAATTAGTTGGAAGAGAAAGTAGAAGTATTATGACAGATCAAAAGAAAAGTAAAGTTTAATTTTTAAAAAAGCATAGTTAAAATATACTATTGTTTCAAGAATATATAATAAGGATCCCATAAGAAGTGTGTGTGTTTGGTGATAGTTGATGGGACATTGGAAACTAAGAAAAAATAGAAGATTCCCAGGAATAAAGTAATTATAAAGCCTTGGTTTAAAAAGATTCCAAGGTATGAGTGATATGAATTTTAAAATAGCATACATAGACTCACCATGGAGTGTGTTTAATATTTCAGAACACAGTAAATATAAAAAAGACAAAAATGAGACTAGAAAAAAATTAACTGAAAAGGAATTAGAATCACATTACTATTTTGTCAACATCATATGGCAAAAGACATTTGTCAACATCATATGGCAAAAGACAAAGAATATTCTGTGAAAAAATAAACTTGAGTGTAGAACCCAAATCACAATGATACTTAGCTTTATTACTTTTATTGAAGGAATGATGAAAAGATATGGTCCAGCTGAAAAAAATGTCAAAAAATAAGTATACAGATATCAATTGGTTTTAGCCATTTATAGAAAATAATAGCTTAAATATACATATTAAATACTAGAGGTGAGGTGCATGAAATTTCTGCAAGCAGGGATGGGTGTGTCCCTCAGCTCATCCTGTACCCCCTCCAATCTGAGATCCCTCTCATAATCCAGGACTGCGGGCTCCCAAATGCTCATCTGCCTGCCATTCTGATCACCCCTAACCACTCCCCTGCTGGCCTAGTCACCCCCAACTGCCCTCCCCTGCAGGCCTGGCTTCCCCAGCTGCACTTCTTTGCAGGCCTGGTCCCTCCCAATTGCCATCCCCTGCCAGCCATCTTGTGTCCTTATGGGAGTGGCCATCTTTGACCACATGAGGCTGGCCATCTTCTGTGTTAGAGTGATGGTAAATTTGCATATTACCTCTTTATTATATAGGATTATTATTTAGGATAGGACTTATTACTAGAATAAAAAATATATATATGAACAATCTAACAAGTAAAATCTGATTAATCTAAGAGAACTAAAGAAAGAAAACAATAATGGAAAATGAAAAACAAATAAAAAAGAAATAAGAACAAAAATCAGTAGTCATACTATTTCTCAATGTATTTTAATATCAAATGTCTCAAATCTCAGATTGTGGAACTGAAAAAAATCCAACTAAAAACTGTTAGCATAGGGAAATTATAAACAAAAGCATAAATTCTCATTTAATAATGTTTAAAAATAAAATTAAAGATTCAAACAGTAGAAACATTATTATTGCATCTAAGAGAAAATGAACTTTAAAGTCAAAAGTATTAAATGAAACAAAAGGAGATGTTTCATATCGAAAAACTAAAAACATAGAAAAGATAATATAATAATGAACCTTCATGCAACTAATTACATAACTTGAAAATATATACACTAGAAATGTAAAGAAATACAGAAAATTTGATTAATCCTCAAAATTTTTAGGATACTGCTCTTGAAAACAATTGTTACAATTAAAACTTGATCTAAAGGATGAATGTAAATTGACTTTTGTTTCAAGTACTTGGAAAATACATTATACATTATGTCTTAAAGCCCTTGAAATAGTCGAGAAGTTTGATCATCCATCAGATCACACACACACACACACACACACACACACACAATCTCAATTAATATTTTCAAGGACAAATTATCTAATCACAATACAATATGAGTGAAAGAAGAAATCTGAATGAACATTTAAAACAACATTTAGAACAAAATGAAAATTAAATATGATATATCAAACAAAACTTGGGGTATAGAGCTAAATAATTGGCTAAAAGGAAATCTATAGCCTTCAACTCATATGTTAAAAAATCTATTAATTAGTGATTAATAATCTATTTCTAAAGGGTAGTAATGTAATAGCTAATTAGACTTAAAGAATGTAAAATGAAGGGAATAATAAAGATAATAGCCTATATGAATGAACTAGAAAATAAACTTCTATCAAAGATTAATCAAGAAAAACCTATTACCATCAAAAGAAGACACATTATCAAGAAAAAATAAACTCAAAGTGATACATTATCAATGAAAATAAAGAGAACACCATGAATAATTTTATGCTGATAAATTTGAAAATTTACTTAGAAAAATAGCCTCGAAAAATGTAAAATATCTTACCAAACCTGAAGCAATAAGAAATAGTGAATATATCGCTGAAACCGGTTTGGCTCAGTGGATAGAGCGTCGGCCTGCAGGGTCCCAGGTTTGATTCTGGTCAAGGGCATGTACCTTGGTTGTGTGCACATTCTCGGTGGGGAGTGTGCAAGAGGCAGCTAATGAATGACTCTCTCTCATCGATGTTTCTAACTCTCTATCCCTCTCTCTTCACTATGTAAAAAATCAATAAAATATATTTAAAAAAAGAAATAGGGAATATAAATGACTTGTTAACCAATACAAATTTAAATCCATAATTTAAAAATTGGCCTCTGTTTAAATGTAGTCTAATCCTCCTCATAATCTTAACTCTTCCACATTTTTGAATTTAGTTCCTCAGATACTCTCTTTAACCTCTACAAATCAGTCTTTTGGTGTGTTTGGCTTCTTTTATTTAGTTTAGTTTTTTGATTTTTAAAATTAAAAGTGAAGAGAACATTAATTTCCTAGCAATGATGTATGTATGTTTGTTAATCCTCACCCAAGGATATTTTTCATGGATTTTTAGAGAGAGATAGCAAGGAAGGGATTAGGGACAGGGGAGAGAAACATCAATGTGAGAGAAACACATTGATTGGTAGCCTTCCACATTGCCCCACTGGGCTGGATCAAACCTGCAACCCAGGTACGTGCCCTTGACTGGGAATAGAACCTGACCCTCACTCTAACCATTGAACAACATTGTTCAGGGCCCTAGCAATTATTTTAAAACAACTCAAGTTTAACTATTTCCCTGCATTCATTTCATGCTATGTTTGGTTTTATTTTGTTCTCATAAGGGACTTTGTGTCTTTATCCTCTTGCTTTTCTTTATATATTTCTATTTTCTCATTTATTAATATAACACATACCTTTGGTTATTTACCATATACTCAATAGTTCCAAAGTACACAATTTTGAGTCTGATCTCTATACCCTGCAAAGCATTCCCTAATGTAGTATAATTCTGAATTTACTATGAAAGTCCCTGTTCAAAATTGTCTCAGTTTAATCACAAGTTTATGTCAGATGGTTGGCTATTGATTGCAAGCATACAATGAGGATCTTGGATTAACTATTATGAGTTGTTGTTGTTTTTTTCTCTCTCAAATTTAATGTTCATGACTCATATTTCTGTGGTTCTCATTTTCTCTGAAATTCAGTTTCTTTATCTTTAAGATAAGGGGATTAGGTTTTATAATATTTGTAGTGCCTTACATAGCTAAAATTCTAGAAACATTTGAATGTTAATATAAAATTTGTATTCCACAATAGGGACTTTAAGCCTCATTGAGAATACAGATTCTATGTGCATATATATTTGCTTCCACCACTTGAATTATGCTATTGCCTAAAAAATGTATTAGTTTTCATTGACACATAGTGAAGAATATCATTATCTATATATGGAATACATAACATGTATATGAAGGACATGAATTTCCCAATAACAGCAGGTAGATGTCTGAAAATGTTAAACCTGTCTTTGATACATGCCATGGTTAATCTCTTTTGAAGATATTTCATCAAGGACACACATAAATTTTCTCCCTAACCTTTAATCAGGTGAATAAAAGAGATAAGGGAAACCAAGTATTTGTGGTAAAGCAGCCTGACTCTCTAGTACAGGGAAAATAAAACTTATACATCGTTTTTAATTTTGTAATTATGCAATTTCATCATGGTTATTTTCCTCATGGTTATTTATGCAAATGAAATTGTCTCTATAACTTTACTTATGATAATATCCAGAAAATTAACTATGTAGTCGTTTGATAAAAAATGATATTGGCTAGGGAGTAAGTGACAAAATTATTTTATGAAAAATATTTTTGTAAGTTAACAAAATGAATAGAAATGGACCTATTGGACAGAGTAAGAATTATGATTTATTTATTTAACATTTATTTATACAGCACAACAGCAGCAGCTGTTGTTACTAATCTCAAGAGATAAACTGAGGCCAATATAATGGCTTTTCATTGCTTCTCATTCTGTAGCAAGAATTGTCCAGATTTAGGATTTGTCCTTATATAGCATGGTCACCTCTGTCCACCAGCAAATGATACCTGACTTCAGTCTGCAATGGGACACAGTTGTTTGCAAGGGCTTCTCAAATCTAGAAAGGCCAGACATATCACTGAGAGCTGCTCAAGACATCCCAGTTTGCCCAGATTACATTCAACTAGAAGCCCAGATTCTGCATAACTTTAGTAGAGCTATTTGTCCAAAATTCCATTGGAATTCTAAATCACGTGTGTGATCGTCATTATTGCTTTGGGTTCAATAGGAACCTGAACAGCCAGGGACTCCTCAGTGGCCTTTACCAGTTCTGGAGGCTGCTGCCACTTGGTCCCACCTGCTTTGCTGCAGAAGGGCCTACACTCAGCAGATGGTGTGTATGTTCCCACTGCGTCCTGCATTCTTGTTCCTGGGGGTCCTCATCCTCTGTGGCTTTTAGCCAATGGTGTTCTGATAAATGTTTACCTACTGGCTCTCTGAGGGTGGGGAGCCTTGATCTTTAGGGTTTGCCAATTTTCATGGTGTAAATAATCCCACTATGGCCAATTTCAACCTACTGAGGAGATGTCACAGAAGGAGGAGTTGGGAAGAGATGCACACAATTGGCAGTGAGAGCTGGTAACGCCAGTAGCAGCACATAGTTGCTTTTAGCTGTTTCTTTTAAACATAATGCTGTATGTTCTCCTTCTCTGAGCTATTAAGACGACTTATAGTCCTCATTAATGGGGATTGGGCACTTCTTCCTACTTATATCCAAATCGGATGAGAGAGAGTTCACTTCTTCCTGCTTATAGTTCTTTTGTTGCTATTCCTCCTCCACTAGCTCCTCATTCCCTTCCTCCACCTCTCCTTTTTCTCCACATGCTTTTCCTATTTTTAGAAAACTTGAGGCCATAGAAAATGTAAGTGGCACCGGCTACTGTCTCATTGAAGAGTATACATGTATTCTCAACAACCACTGTTTAAAAGCACACTGGATGCCTTTTATGAATCCAAGGTGAATATATTGTGCACCCTGAGCATACCCCCATGTCTGAACTCGGAGGAAACCTGAGGACTAGAGTTCACTACCTTGGCGTCCCCACTACATTCATTATCACAGTTTTATTTTATTTTATTATACTGAATTAAGAAGAATGTTCATTGTTCATGTCATACTTTGTTCTGGTTTATTTTGTCTATTTGTGTTAAATTTACTAGTGCCAGCATTTCTCAATTCAGACATACCAATACAAATCAGTAATTCAGAGGATATGGGAAGGAGGTTACTATTTTCTACCTACTCTCTAAGATTTTATAAATATGGAGCCAGAATTTTAGTCTATGGTTTTATTGCATACTTATGCTTATTTTTTAGCTGAATTCTCTTTAATTTGATCTTAAATGCTATAATATAATATAATATAATATAATATAATATAATATAATATAATATTTGGAGGTGATCAGGCCATCAGGGGAGCCTTAGGCATTGATCAGATTGGCAGGGGAGTGGTTAGGGGTGATCAGGCTGGCAGGCAGGTGAGCGGTTGGGAGCCAGCAATCCCAGATTATGAAAGGAGTGTCCCAGATCAGATAGGGTGCTGGCTGGGCTGAGGGACACCCCCCCCCAGTGCATGAATTTTGTGCACCAAACCTCTAGTATAGTATAGTATAATATAATATAATATAATATAATATAATATAATATAATATAATAAATACTGGAGGCCTGTTGCATGACATTTGTGCACTCAGGGAGGGGAAGGGGCTCCCTCAGCCCAGTTTGAGCCCTTTTGCAACCAAGAGCCCTTGGGGGATATCCAACTGACGGCTTAGGCCTGCCCCCTGTGGGGCCTAATCAGCAGTTGAACATCCTTAGCACTGCTGTGGAGGCAGGAGAGGCTCCCATCATCATCTCTGTGTCAATCAGACATGAACCCAACTTCTGGCTGAGTGGAGCTCCCCCTGTGGGAGTGCACTGACCAACAGGGGGAAGCTCCTGTGTTGACCATCTGCCCTCTGGTGGGCAGTCAGTGCATATCACAGTGACTGGTCATTCTACCATTCATTTAATTTGCATATTACCCTTTTATTATATAGAATTATATTATTTATGTTATATTAATTATATTAATTATATTAATTATATTAATTATATTATATTATATTATATTAATTATATATTTGCCTGAACAATTTTTTTCTTATCCCATATACCCTGGTTGTACCTAGTTTCATCTCTCCAGGATGACGATTGAATTTTAAATTACTCTGTCCTATATTATTCAATGTGCATTTATGTTATTCCTTTACAAATTGTTATCATTTGAACATTCTTTTGGACAGTCTTCCTAGTACAGAAGCCTAAGGGCTCAGCTACTTTCTTGTCCCATTCTGATGTGTGATCAAGTTGAAGCAATGGCATTCTTCCACCCAAGACTTTAAGGCTCTAGGGACTGATGCAAATTTGCAGGGAAATGGTGAAATTAGTTATTTTAAGGTTCACTGGTAGTTGTGTTGGTGGTAGAATCCTAGCTAGAACATTCTTAGGACATTGATTTGATTTTTTTCTGCCCAAATTCTACCTTGGTTCCCTATTCTTGCCGCAGATTTGTAAGACCTCTTATTTTCCTAAGACCATCCAAACAATATTAGTATAAGTTTGTTTATTAAATGAAAACATTGTGGTGACTATATATGGAATATTGTGTTCACTGAATATATTACTGAGAATGTGAAATGGGACAAACTAGCAAAAGTATTTATGATATTAGTTTATTTCACCCTCAGATTATAATAATATTGATGTATTTCAGAGACCAGTAGTTTTATATGTAGTATAAACCATAAATACCACTTAGATCAGAGGTTTCCACATTGTGTCCTGTGACACTGGTAGTGGCCAAATGCACAGGCCTCCTGCTCCTCCTCTTGCAAAAAGTTGGAGTGTACACACACACACACACACACACACACACACAACACACACACACACACGCACACACACACACGGGCAGACAGGCAAATGCCGCAAAAAGCTTTCCTTTTATCATGATCTGACTAACATGGCTTTTTCAACACAGGATTTTATTTCAGCAAAATGTTTTCTGCTTTTAAAAAAATGTTTGAAAACAACCAATCTATCTTAAGCTTCCAACATTTTAATAGATTAAAATGCCGAGACTTCAAAAAGATGCTCAAAATCAAAATAATTGGACTACTATTGGATAAATGGTTCTGAAAATTCTTCCTTTTGGGGTTATAGGATGAATTCATTTCCATATTACAACACATGACCACACAGGTGTCTGGATTTTGGGTTGCTGTCTAGATAAGAGAGGATGCGGGTTAAAGCAGTTTCAGTTTTACTAGCTATAACTCTACACATTCTACTCACTCAAGAAAGCATTATTCATTCATTTGTTCATCCACTCATCCACTTACCCCTTCACTCCTTCACAGAATGTATTCCCAGGACTATGCAGGGCTCTGGACTTTCCGTGGTGAACAGGGCCAGATGGGTCCTCTTTTTCAGCAGCTGACAGAGCGATGGGTGAGAAGGACATTAAACAGGTGATCTCACAGTCAATAGGATGATGAGCTGAGATACTGTTCTGAAGGAACATGAGAAACTGTAACAAAAGCAATTGTCTGCCAAAACCGGTTTGGCTCAGTGGTAGAGCGTCGGACTGCGGACTGAAGGGTCCCGGGTTCGATTCCGGTCAAGGGCATGTACATTGGTTGCGGGCACATCCCCAGTAGGGAGTGTGTAAGAGGCGGCTAGTTGATGTTTCTCTCTCATTGACATTTCTAGCTCTCTATCTTTCTCCCTTCCTCTCTGTAAAATATCAATAAAATATATATTTTTAAAAAGCAATTGTCTTAGATTGGGGATGTAAAACTTCCTAGAGGAAATTTCACATGAGCTGAGTGGCATCATAAAGATGCAGCGTGAGACTGCTGCTGGCTCCCTGCCCTCCCCTCTCCCAGGCCTCATCCTCTCCCTCTCTTCATTGATGCTGCTTGGAAAGTATAGAATTAGGGCTCATCTTGTGAGTTTACTTGTTCTCCAGAATGTGAGTTCTGTTCCATCTCTTAAACAAGGTCTGAACATATTTTCTTCATATATTCTCATCAGCTTGAGGAGGGAAAACACAGCACAGCCTCTGTTACTGCATTATGTCCAGAAACAGGTTTGTTGGTTTGTTTGTTTGTTGGTGGTGGTTTTTTGTATTTTGTGTGTGTGTGTGTGTGTGTGTGTGTGTGTGTGTGTGTGTGTTTGCCACATGGTGGCATCATTGTCCGTGAGAGCTTGTCTGGTTGACTTCATAGGTGTAGATGGACTTTGGAATAGGTTATGTGGTCAGGAGGAAGGGAGATGGCTGGAAGTAGAATTGTGGCCAAAGGAAAATTCTTTTTTTATAAGATAGAATATATTTGGGTATGTTTCTCTCTCAATTGTTCAACCTCTCAATTGGAGAGGTTGAACTGAGATGAACTGAGAGCTAATAGATTGAATAAGTGATTAATCATGTGACATTTCTGCCAAGTCACCAGCAGAAAAAACACAAAACCAGGTGACCGGGTTGGGACTCAAGTGTGTGCCAGGGAACCTGCTCTGACACAGCAGCAGAGGACTGCATGTGTGTAGGTGGTGTTATAGGTTTTCTACCGAAAACTGAGGTGTTTCTTCCTCAGGGATTTTTGTTCCTCTGGAAAGGAGAAGGTTAGGGAAATGAAGGAATAATAGGCTGGGAGGGGTTTTAGAAAGAAAGGAAAGGTTCTCTAGTGTCAGTTGTGGGGAAAAGTAAAGTGGGTTGACTTGGTAAACAATAGAAATTCTTTGATGAAGATTATTTTACAGTGATACAAATATGTCTTACCGACATGAAGAAAGCTGAGGGGTGAGGTAGTAGAATTCATCCTAGTAGGCAAAATACATTTCAGCATCTGGGTGAGTCGGAGTGATGAGGAGCTAAACTTGAAGCAACTCTAACTGATACCCTATTTTTCCGAAAATAAGACAGTGTCTTATATTAATTTTTGCTCCCAAGGATGCACTAGGTCTTATTTTCAGGGAATGTCTTATTTTTCCATGAAGAAGAATACGGCACACATTTATTGTTAAATGAAAACAAAGGAAATTTATTACCTGTATACGGTACAGTAGTATGGTAGTTGCCAACACAAACCAGACAAACTGTGAATCCTACAGTATCAAGAATTTACTCATTTATTCAATGACAACCATGTCATCATCTTCTGGAACATCATCATAACAATCCAATTTCTGAATTTCTTGGTGAATTTCTTGTGACTCCATTTCTTTCAGAATCAGTGGACCAAATCTCTCATGTTTAGCAATAGCACTGTCTTTAAATGAGTACTTCTTGTCAAGGGAGCCTGCTCACAGTGCATTTGCAATGCAACTGTCAGTGATTTTCTCCCATGAATTCTTCACCCAAGTCACAACTTCTTGCAGTTTAGGTTTCACAGAGTTTCCACGCTGATTTCTCTCCATTCACACAGCAGTGACGTCAGGACTCCGCTTAATGTCACTGGTTGATAGCCGTCAGTCGGGGCGGCCCTAGCGACCAGTTTATGGTAAATTAATTTTCATTCTGAGACTGAGTCTGGGGGCCTTATTTTGGGGGGGATGCCTTATATTTCACTCAGAAGGAAACCTGTGAGTAGGTCTTATTTTCAGAGAATGTCTTATTTTTGGGGAAACACAGTATCTTTTAAAATGTCTGTTATCTCAAAGCTTAGTATTTTAATTATGGCTTATAATGCATTTCTGTCAGATAGCAATAACTGCTAATAACTAATTATTATTATTAACACATTATGTGTGCTATTCTATATCACTAACCTCTCTATTCCTGTCCCCTGTATGTTTTAATAACATGGCTCAGCATTGCTATGCAGGAATGAAGATTTGAATGCGTCTTCTCACACTCAGTAAAGTTTGTCTAAGGTCTTGTTTGTGTAGTCTTGTGCTTAATTTCTTTCAATGTTTTTGGAACTATAATATTTTCTACTCTGCTTTATTAATGATACCAATAGAACCGTTGACTGTCAAAATCTCTGAGTGTAATTGGTGCTTCATTTATTTTATTTTATTTTTTACTGTCTATGTAGACAGCTTGGAAGGCCAGAGAAATATGGCCCTGATATATTTTCCCTCAAAGCACACAAGAAGTTACTTTACATCTTAAATTCTGGAGACGCGTGACAAAGTTATGAAAAGATCACCTTATTCTGCGGCCTTATTGAAGACAAATCATAATACCATCTATTTGACTCATCATCATTATAATTATTGATATCAATAGCACGTTAGGTCATACAGTAAAAGTAGAGAAGTTAATTAAGTCAGATTAGGGGAGAAGGGAGATTTTATGTAAATCACAATGGCCCTCATTCAGATTGTCCTCATTCTGAAATTTCAGGTTTTATTAAGGACTGCAATACAGGGAGAGTGAAAGATGTAAAACATTAGGAAGACATTTAGAGCTCTATAGAACAATGTTTTAAAGCAAATAGTGAGCAATTAGAGTTTAATGAACTGGCATTAGATGCACCATATTGTCTGAGTAAGCTTTTTGGGCTAAACTTCTGTAAATAATAGCTGTACAGGTGTGTGTGGGGGGGTGGGGGGGAGGTGAGGGTAGGAGGTGGGGTATTCCTTGTCCATTACACCTAGAGCCGCACAAAGAGATCTAACAGTGCCCGCCGTCAGACTTGGGGAGACGGAGGCAGGCTTGGGCCGCAGGACTTGTATGCTGCATGGATGGAGGAGTACCCAAGGCTCAGGATCCAAGAGCAGGATGACAGCAGAATTGGATTTTCTCCCTGTTCTGCCTCTTTACATTTCTTGTGGGAGTGAAGAAGCGCCAACGCTGGGATGACATGAAGGCTGAGCTCCAAGCAGTGTGTGTATGGCCTGGTGGCTTCCAGGCCTGAGAGGCTCTTGAGCCCTTCAGCACTAGTCCCGATCCAGCATCTCAGCTCTAGCCGCGGGTGGACTGGCTTCACACCTGGCCTTGGTCGCTTCTCATGGTGCTCTGCAGGAGGCCAAGCCCGGCTCTTCCAGCTAAGACAGCAGAGAATAAATCTCAATCAAGTTGGCTCTTACCTGTAACCCAGACTACAGAGCACAGGAGCACAGGAGCAGGTAAAGGTGCTTTTCCCACTTGAAGTCTCGATGGAAACATATAGAACCCCACTGTATCTACAGCAGCCTGAGGGTCTAGTTGGACTAGCTATTGTCCAAAGTGGACCAAGTGTTACTACTGCCTTTGTTCGGCATTAGCACCATTGGCAGGAGTGTGTGAAGAAAGAGCTAAAATAATTTAAAATAGAAGCTCCATGGGAATAGAATTGAACATGGGAAAGGAGAGAGATAGGGGAGGAGAGGGAGTGGGGTTTGTTTTATTTTGTTTCTTTTAGCAGTATTTCCTTAAAGAAATTGTGTATGAATTTATTTAATAAGTAAAGTTTAAAAGTTAAAAAATAAGCTAAAAACACATATTAATAAATATGAAAAACCAAAATAACAGTCTAGGAGAGAGACAAGGTTAGGGACTTGATCTATATATCTCTATACCTATACCTATACCTATACCTATACCTATACCTATACCTATACCTATACCTACTTGTCTATATGCCAGCAATACCTTCATTTTTTGAAGTATTTGTTTCTTCCCAAGTGCCATCTTTGGGGTATTATAAATAGACTTCCCACAAGATTGCTTTTAGTGCTGCTGACTCCAACTTTATTAATAAATTTAGCCTGTAAGGAAAACTGCCAACTCAATACATCTAGGCGTCGGCATTCTTTTTTATTTTTTTAAACTCTCTTCAGAAATAAGCATCCAATACCAGGTGAGACTTGTTTTGGCTCCCCGGCTCCCCAAAAGAAGCCAAAACATTTCCACCCGCCAGATGCTGTCCAGGGTAACGCACTGAGAAAAATACTCACCCCGACAGATTTGTCATTTGGCTGCAAGAGGTACTTATCCATTCCTCTGGATTTAAAAACCTGTGGAGATGGTATTATCCAGGCTGTGTAGACCACAGCTGTGAGCAATCACACAAGCGCGACCTCGGTTCTTTCTTGGGGGGTCATTACCTGGAAACAGTGAGAAGAATCATTTACTAGGACTCGGCATGTTGTAGAGCAAATCAATACCATCTATTTCTGAAAGGAAGAGACAAACTCTAAACGTGGACAGTGACCCTGTGACCAGAACCTTGGCTCTGGTTTGCCTTTTGTTTCTCACAAGCACCCAGGGAAGTAGTTATTAGATTTATTTTTTTGATATGGACACTGACACACAGTTAAGACACAGACACTGAAGATCACTTCCATCTCCCTCCACCTTGTTCCAAGCCACTTTGATTGGGTCACCATGACCTCTGCAAAACAAAGCTTTGGAATAGTGGCAAATGCACTTCACCTGGCAGATGGTCTCCTTTAAACATAAGGCCGCAGAAAGTGAAGAATAAGACCTAGTGGAGGGAAAAGCACAACAGGTTTCTTTTCATCCCACGTCATTCTGTTTTACAACGATCACAACAACGCATGCACTTGGAATAAATTTTACTAGGGAGGTAATGTTAAAGTCAAAACATCTTTGAAATTGGATTTTTTTTTTGGTTGGATGCTTTTATGCTCAAAATTTCCAGTTCTAAGCAAGTCATGCATAGTAGTGGTATCAAGGAATAAAAGACAGGGGAAAAAATCAAAAAGATTCTTTGAGAGAGTGAACTATAAAATTCATATCATCTTCCTTGCTCACACACTTTAATGGTAGCAAAAGCATCCTGTGCATCACATACCATTCTGTGTCTGCATTCTACCTGGAATCCCCTGTGTTAATTCCTTAAATAGTTGGATTGCTCCCATGTGCCAAATACTGTGCTGTGTGCTAGAGATACAAAAATGTGTAAGAACCCTTGCTCTCGGGAAGCTTATAGATCTACTCTACGCAGTAAATCATTATTTCTACAAGTTTAGACCAGTGTCCTATCTTTAAAATTTCCCAGTCCATCCTTGGGCCTATGTTTGTGTTTCTCTAGCAAAGAAGGTTTCCCATGTGGTTTCCCTCACATACACAGTGAGTGCCCGCTCTTTGCCAAGCACTATGTCAGGCCTCAAAGAGACACTGATGAGAAGAGTTAGGGGGCCCTTCCTTTCATGTGAGTTACCAAGTCTGCCAATTTAGACTTGGAACTCGATTTCTCGTGAGGGGCTATCACCTCACTCAAAACTTCTCTGGCCGTTCCTGTGGGCTCAAGAACAATGTTCTGTCTGGATCAGTTGATCTTAATCAGTAATTTTCAACTGGTGTGCCTCAAGAATATTTAAGTATGCAATGTCTAACTGTCCTGTTTCCCCGAAAATAAGACAGTGTCTTATATTAATTTTTGCTCCCAAAGATGCGCTAGGTCTTACTTTTAGGGGATGTATTATGTTTCCCTGAAGTAGGTCTTATTTTCGGAGGATGTCTTATTTTCGGGGAAACACAATATTTAGTTAGGGACACTAACCTCTTTTCCCTTACCCCAGAGGTGGGGAACCTTTTATCTGCCAAGGGCCATTTGGATATTAATTCTCAGGCCATACAAAATTGTCAACTTAAAAATTAGTTGGTCAAACCCATTATATTGGTCAAACATTTAATTAAATAACCCTTAATGTTTTGGTAGGGCCAGACCAAATGATTTCACGGCCCTTATATAGCCCGCATGCCAGATGTTCCCCACCCCTGCCTTGTACTGTCAAATAAAAAAAAATGACAACAGAAAATACACCAATAGCCATCCAATGAAAAGGAATCAATATGCAGGAACCAAAATTATACCTATTTTCTATTGTCAGATTGGCCAAAAAAAAAACAACACACAAAAACATACTTTTTGCTGTGCTGCAGAATTTTAGTAATTAGTATATGTATGCCATGAGTTGAAAAAGGTTGAAAATCGCTGAGCTAAACTACACTATTATTCATGCTAAGAAATTGTGAAAGGGTATTTGAACAAATGTGATGGGAAGTCACATTATAGAACCATTAGTTTCAGACTCCTTAATTACAAAATCTTTTTCAAGCTCCCTTAAAAGATTGCTGAGTTACACCTCCTTTCCAGCAATCACCAGTCAACATGCCTTGGAAAGATAACATATTATTTTATTAAAATGTTGCTGTTTACCTGCTATTTGTAGCCCAACCCAGTGCTCAGCAAACTGGCTCAGGGCCTTGACTTGCCACTCTGTTGACTAATGAGTTTGGCGACCACTGGCCTAACCTGTTCTGAGCACTTGGAATATAAAGGTACCTGAATTGCACTCTCTGCTCTCGAGGAGTTTATTAGGAGAGATAAAGAAGTAAATGAAATGCCCGGGAATGAATTCTTGAGAAAACAGAATTACTTTGTCGTGTATTCGATGTATGACTAACTACCATAAGTGGTAGTTAGGTGGTAACTTCAGTTCCCAGTGACCATATCTAGAAAAGATTTTCTCTTTAGAGCCACTTCTGCCTTGTAGTTGCAGAATTGAGACTCTCTCCTCCCTGGAAATTTATGCAGATTTTCAACATAGTGAGTTTTCTGTTAAAAAAGGGTTCTGGTTTGTGCTAGACAAAAATGTGCATGTCTCTCTAAGACATTCTTTCAACTACTGAACTACGAACAAAGCAGTGCTCTTTCATGACAAGCCCGCTGTGTGTTTTAGGTCTACTGCAGCCTGGAACACAGCAATACTCAGCCTGATCTTCTCAAAGGACTCTTGGCATGCCACATTCTTGTTTCTTCCACGTGTGCTGAGGGATGGCATTTCTCATTCTTCACTGTCTTGTTTTTCTTGCATAAGGACAACTATATTCTTTGTATCTTTCAAATTCATATGATTCTAAGAATACACACTTTCACCTTCCCCATTTTTTATTTGGTCTTTGCAAAATAACATGTGAAGGAATTTGATGTTTCAGACACACAATAAATCTCAAGAGGGTGGGTGTGAGTTAAAATGTTTCCTCTCCCCCTTCAGAATCATGCTTCTCTGAGCAGTGACTCAGACTCTGGTGAGGAAACAGTGCTGAGCGGCCCTGCAGCGGACTGGTATTTGGACTGACTCGAAATGAAATGTGACAGTTCACTGCTCTTTATTGCCCGGGAGCAGCTTGGACACTAAAGGTGCCAAGTCCCCTTTGAGGAAGTTTAAGTCCTTCTCAGCCATCATGCCCACTCTTTTTCTGTGCTGGTACCAAGAATACTCATATACTGCCGAAACTGGTTTGGCTCCGTGGATAGAGCATCGGCCTATGGACTGAAAGGTCCCAGGTTTGATTCTGGTCAAGGGCATGTACCTTGGTTGCAAGCACATCCCCAGCCCAGTAGGGGGTGTGCAAAAGGCAGCTGATCGATGAGTCTCTCTCATCGATGTTTATAACTCTCTATCCCTCTATCTTCCTCTCTATAAAAAAAACAATAACATATATTTTTCAAAAAGAATGCTTATATATCCTATCTAATAAAAGAGAAACATGCAGCCAAAACCAGTTTGGCTCAGTGGATAGAGCGTCGGCCTGTGGACTGAAGGGTCCTGGGTTCGATTCTGGGCAAGGGTATGTACCGTGGTTGTGGGCATGTCCCCGGTGGGGGGTGTGCAGGAGGCAGCTGGTGGATGCTTCTAACTCTCTGTCCCTCTCTCTTCCTCTCCGTAAAAGATCAATAAAATATATTGGGGGGGGGGGAGAGAGAGAGAGAAACATGCAAATTGACTATACCTCTGCTATGCCCATAAGCCACATCCACCAGCCAATCAAGAGCTAATATTCAAATTAACCAAAAAATATGGCAGCAGCCACAGAGCTGGAGCAAGCAGGAGGCTTGGGTTGCTCTCTGAGATGGAGGAAGCCAAGCTTCCTGCCCACCCTAGCCAGCTCTGGCCTCCATTCAATATTACAAAGTTTCAATTATAGAAGATAATAAATCTCAGATTCCAGGGCCTTCACTTGGGTCACCAGGGGCCGTGGCTGGCCCATAAGCTACCACAGGCCCTTCGCCCAAGCCACCCAACATCTGAAGGGAACCCCCACCCTAATTCAGGAAACCCTTAAGGCCAAACCAGCCGGCCCCCACCCATGCACTAGGACTCTATCTTGTCTAATAAAAGAGTAATATGCAAATTGGCCATCATTCCAACACACAAGATAGCTGCCCCCATGTGGTCAAAGATGGCTTCCACCATGTAGACACAAGATGACCAGCAGGGGAGGGCAGTTAAGGGTGAATGGGCCTGTGGGGAAGGGCAGTTAGGGCTGACCAGGCCTGTAGAGGAGGGCAATTAGGGGCAATCAGGCTGGCAGGGAGCAGTTAGGCATCGATCAGGCTGGCAGGGGAGTTGTTAGGGGGTGATCAGGCTGGCAGGCAGAAGTGGTTAGGGGCAATCAGGAAGTCAGGCATGCTAGCAGTTGGGAGCTAGCAGTCCTGCATTGTAAGAGGGATGTCCCACTGCCAGTTTAGGCCCAATCCCTGTGGTATCAGGCCTTAACTAGAAGTGGGTCATCCCCCGAGAGGTCCGAGATTGGAGAGGGTGCAGGCCAATGCTGTACTGCATTGTGTCTATAATTAACAATATTGTATGCTACTCTTAAAAATCTATTAAGAGGATAGAACTCATGTCAAGGGTTCTTACCACAATAAAATAAAATAAAAATTACACATGCGAAAAATATTTGGTTAGGGATGATTATATTGTAAAGATTGAGGCAATATACTCACCAGGATATTACATTTTTACATTTTCAATGTTTTTTTGTTTGTTTGTTTATTTTTTGCGGGGGGAGGGAGGGGAGTTCATTGTGTTTCCCTGTGATTTAAGGTATGGTTCCTGGACTTTCTCCAGTGCAAAGACTAACTATAAATGGGTGTGTTCTCTTTGAGGTCACAAGACTATGACTTACGTCCTGAGTAGCTTGGTTAAAAGGATGAAGTCACTCCCAAGTGTTATCAGTACAGTGTGTCTCACAAGAGAGAGATTTTGCTTTTGCCCAACAGAACTGAGCTGCTTCAGTGGCACCACTCCATGTTGTCTCTCATCCCTAAAAGGTTTAGACTGGGCTTCTTCTCCTGGTGACACTCGCATTCCAAAAGTGTGAGAGCAGAGTCCTCTCTGCTTATATTGAGACTGAGGCTCAGAACTCCCACGGAGGATCTTGTACCACATTCTATTGTTTCAAGCAAGACACAATGCCCACCCAAATTCCAGAGATGGAGAAATACACTTTGCTCTTCCTTGGAGGATAGCAAAGCCTCATTGAAGACAGGGCTAGTGCAGGAATTGGGAGAATTATTTCAGTCAGCTGGGCCAACAATCTATTAAAGATGTTTGATAAATAACTTTTGTTATAAGAACATTGGGCTACCCCTAAAGTATCTAAAATATAAATAAAACTATTTTTCTAACCCGTATAAGCCTCATTTTAAATTTGACTGATTAGCCTAATGAGGGAAGAATGTCAACTACTAGACTGATAGCTTCTCCCCTCAGAAAACATTTACTTCCATTTTATGCGTAATAGGTGCCTTCTCAGTAACATGTTAGCTACTTTATACTTAAAATATTTTTCTTTCACTATCAGAACATTTTAAAACTTTCTATACTGGATTATTATTTTAACTCCATTTTGCACATTTTTCCAGGAATGTTTTTTGGTGCACAAATATAACGAAAAGCACTTAAAATAACAGAAACATTTTAAAGGGTGTACTTTAAAAAACTATTGCAGACAGAATTTTTGCGTTTCAATTAAAGTGCTTATAAATGTATTGGCTTTCCTTATTTAGAAAAATCTAAGGTCTCTAAGATAAATTACATTGAATATTTAATGCATGAATAAATGTTTCAGTAAGCAGTTAAAAATCAGAATATTTCCATCAAGAGCAGAGAACTTCTGAAGATTATGTGATTCATCATTATTATTATATACATTAGTCAATGGGAAATATCTACTGTGCTCAGTAATAAAATTTTTAATTTTTCCTTTCATTTTTTAAAAAATATTTTGTTGCATACCTTTAATAACCTTCAATTGACCTAGGAAAGAAAAGCTAGCATTTTAAAAATTAACTTATACTGCCTGTAACCTGATTTTTTTTTATTGATTATATAAATTGATTTTTTTACAGAGAGGAAGGGAGAGAGATCTTAGAAACATCATTGACAAAGAAACATGGATCAGCTGCCTCCTACACACCCCCTACTGGAGATGTGCCCACAACCAATGTACATGCTTTTGACTGGAATGAAACCTGGGACCCTTCAGTCTGCAGGCTGATGCTCTATCCACTGAACCAAACCAGTCAGGGTTAGTGTTGGTTTCTTAATTTAGTTTTTTGAGAACTTAACCATGTTAGGTTCAGTGGAATTTGCATAGGTTATTAAAAAAATTAATATACTCAATTCACAGTTAGGTAAAAATAATGTCAACGTTCTCTAAATATTCATAATCAAGTTGATTTCAGTTTATTTTATTTATTATATTTTTAACACTTATAAAAACTCTATTTCAAAAGGTTAATTCTGCTACTATTTTTAAATGATAAATAGCATACTACCAGTAATTTATATCAACATTTTTAGTCAATATGTCCATAATTTAATAATAAACTGTTTTGTCTTAATTTTTCTGGGTTTTTTTTTTCCTTTGAATGCAAAAACTTATCTAAGCTTTAAAGATTCTTTGATTAATAAGAACAAATATAAAACATAGTTTTGATAATATTTGAAAAGTCAACAGGTCTTATCATTTCCTGTGTAGGTAGCACAATTTTTGAATTAGAGTTTAATTAATCAACTTTAGGCACTGATTTCTATAGAACTAATAAATAAGGTTAACTATTATAGATAAGCTTCATAATACTTTAATAGATACCATATACTAAAAAAATTTAAATAGTGTAAAATGTGTTTCCAATGATCAATACTCAGAATTCTAGTGTGAAAAAAAAAAATCAGTCAATGAAAAATTATAGCCAAGCTAGTGCTTTGATTGTTGCAATAATTTGCATGATTATGTGAAATAAATGATGGTATTTTAAATTAATTCAGGTCCCAATGAATTATTAAAACTTTTACACAACCTTCCAAGTTCAGCAGATACTGTACAATTTTAGCTTCACTATCTTAATCCTGACACTCTTGTTCACACACTCATTGGTCTGATATGTGGCCAAAGCAACTTGAGCATATTTTTAATGTCATGGGAAAGTTCATTCCATGTTTCTTGGGAGATTTAAGGAAATTAGCAGCAGCTGCTTATACCCTCTTGATGTAGCATGCTATCTCCTTCTAGTTTCTGTACTCTTCACCTGAAATCTTTGGCGGTAGACACTGGCTTCTCATTTAAATGAATAACACTATATTCCACATTCAGACTCCTGATTAATTTATATATTATTTATCCAGATTTTGTTTTTTGAGTTTTCAATTTACATGATCTAATCCCATTATTCGCAATCATGGAAATATTCCTAACCCACTGAAAATAGTAGTGTGTGAAACATTGACTGAATAGAGTGGATGAGGTGGGGTGCATAATTCATATCTCCAGGACCTAGCTAAATACTTGACCCATAACAAAAGTCACACACTTTTTATCACTATAATGCTGCCTTATTAAGATACTAGAGGCCCAGTACATGACATTTGCACACAGGCAGGATCCCTAGGCCTAGCCTAGGATCAGGGCTGATTGGGGCCTTCTGGCTGATGGCCAGGGCATTCCTTCATTTTGGCGCTGCCCCCTGGTGGTCAGCATACATCATAGCGAGCAGTCAAACGTCAAGCTCCTAGTCTGTTGAACTCCCTGAGGGACAATTTGACTATTAGCATTTTATTATATAGGATTACTGACAAAGTTCACATGACAAAGTACAGAGTTGGTTTCACGATGCCCATGAATATTCTAGAACTTTGGTGATTCTTTGCTAATCATTGCTAACTCATGTTACCTTAGCATTGCTCTGACTGCTAAACTTATCTCCCATACCCAAATCAGTCATTACTAATCAATCACTGCACTGTTTCTGACAGCCCAGAAGCAACCATGAAATTCTCTAAAAATAGTGTTCCAGAACCCAACTATCAATCGATTTGAGTTAGCATGAAATTTGAGACCTGTCATTCTTAACTTAGTTTGGAAGATTAAATATTTTTGAAACATCAACACAGCATATACCTTGTTCCAAATGATGCATAATAACTTCTTTGTTGATTGATGTTTTTTGAAAAATCTTATAAATATGGATTGTGCGTGTTGTTATGTTTCTCTGATAATGTCAAACATGAGTCCTTGGGAAAAAAGTACTCTTAGTTCAAGGTATTTGTAAGAGATGGAGAAGAATTGCTATTTTTAGCTATGTATTTGCACCAATTTTTTAAAAAGTTCTGTACATTTCTTGATAATTCAAAAAGTATATTTTATCTTGCTCATACTTTGGACAGTAAAGGATATGAGGCTGTCTTTGTGGTGTCTTGCATATATGCCCAAATCCCTACACAGCTGCAAATTGTACAACTGGTAGTTGTTCCCTTAAATTAATTAGCTGGAACCTGATGACAGTAGTTGGTTAGCCTCCAGTGAGGCAACCTTTCAGGATAAAATTGTGGCAGATGTTAGCATGGTTAGTAGCAGACTTGTTTTTCTGGTTCTATTTACCAATTGTGAGAAATGTTTGGATTTTTAATTTCGACATAAGCATCATCTAGGTTAGCATCATCCAGGTTTTAAAGTGGTATTGACTTTCAAACAGTTCTGTAGGGCTGTGGTGGTATGCTTTCCTAGAAGCAGGTCAGGCAAGTGCCCTAGATGCTGGTGAGAGTGGATGCAAGAGGCAGGTCATTACACTTCTGCAGTGCTACCTGTCTTTCTCTCCATTTAAAAAGCAGAGTATTATTTTTCAAATTCTAAAGCTAGATTGCTGGTCACCTTATAGGTCAATCCAAAACTACCTGAGAAATAACTGTGAAGATGAATGCACCAGACATGCAGCTCTCAGTAAGATGTTCATCCTTCAGGAAACTGAGATGGGCTTAGCAGCAGCAGCAGCAGATCTTGAATATGGCAATGATGCAAACTGAATGAAACACATACACATACACCAGTTTGCTGGTGGTAAGAAGGAAGAGATATGGTTTCACCATTAGTTTATTGTCATATCTAAAATACAACTCTAGATACAGCCATCATTTTTAATCATCTTCAGCAGTACAATGGAGGTTTTAGTAGCCAACCTTAGCTTGATAAGTAGGTGATATTTGTAAGATTTCAGGTGGAATGCTTTAGATATTAGAAAAACATTGAAAGTAAAAGAGCCAGCTATATTGGAGGACAGAAACAACTTGTATTGCTTAGGAGCAAATATTCTCCTTCACCAGCTCCCCTAGCCTAAAATAATGAGTCAGCTGCCTGGAAAAAAACTTACCTTTAATATATGGGGACAAGGAGACCTCCCAACTTCTGTGTCTTTGATCTAATAATGAAATAAATATACCTAGTAAATCCAGTCACTATTGAAATGGTTTCCGAGATCTTGCCATAAGATGTTGATTCAGGTTGTTTTCTGTCTCCTCTGTGGGTGATCAATTACATAATTAAAATAGTCATAATGGACAGATAAAATTTGCTCATTCTAAAGTGCACAACGTTTTGTAGTTATGATACAGTGGAATTAGAATGTTTTTAATACCACAGGTTGCCTATTTCATAACAGAATTTACTTAGTAAAGGTAAAGTTTACATATTTTCTTTTTCTCACAGAAGCTCATGAGTATGTCCAGGGCGGGGGATGGGTGGGAGACTTTTTCATATTATTTTTATCTTTTTTTCTACTGAATTAATTATTATTTTTTAAATATGTTTTTATTGACTTCAGAGAGGAAGGGAGGAGAGAGAGACACATCAATGATGAGAGAGAATCATTTATTGGCTTCCTCCTACACACCTCCACTGGGGATTGAACCCACAAACCAGGCATGTGCCCTAATCCAAAATCAAACCGTGACCTCCTGGTTCATAGGCCAGTCCTCAACCGCTGAGCCATGCCAGCCTCCAGCCGGGATGGATTAATTATTTTGCTAACACATCATATTCAATTTGTCCCAAAGGGAACTGATTTTCCATTTGAAGCATACTCAATTCTTGGTTTCAATGATTACAAACATTGCTCCATTTATCCAGATTTGAAATTTTGCTTTTCTTTTTCTGGTAATTATCTTTTTTTTTCTCCATCCTACTCATAGCTTGTCTTTCTTTGAAGAGGTGCTAGTGTAGCATCTAGGAGTTATTAAAAGAGAGGGAGCTAGGGGGGGCTAAGCCTGATTGAGTCTGGAAGTTATAGTTAATCAGGCTCCAGTCTGGAAGTTGGGGCTTCAGATACCCACGGGGGTGTCCACATCCCCACCATGGAGATTGACACTCCTCTGTCCCCTCCTTCTCATAGGGTGGGAGGACAGGCTTTCTAATCCCCCCAGGGAACCACCAGTCTCTTCTCTGCAGATTACAGGGTGGAGGAGGAACCAGTGAAGGGGAAATCCTAAGCTGGGTGCATGTGGAGTAGGAGCCAAGATGGCCCAGAGGGGACGGAAGCCATGCACACTAGAAACCAGGTGACACAGCAGAATGTTGAAGCAGGTGCAGTAAGATGGTGAGCACAGAGAGGAAGTGCCTAGCCTGAGAAAGGATCAGATTGTGTGAGGGCATGAAACCCAGGAAAGGGATTGGATAGGGGAAGGACCCATGACAAGCTAACAAAGACCCAGGAAAGACATTGGTTAGTTTGAAAGAAAGCTTATTCCTTCCCAAGCCCAAGGTAGTATAATCAAAGCTTAACAGAGGCCCAACTCAGTTGCACATGTTTGCCCACCCATTCACATGTGTTCTTTCTCCAGTGACATTGACCATATGTATATCCTCTTTGAAAAAGTGTCAATTCGGGTCCTTCACCAATTTTTTAATTTGATTGTTTGTGTCGGGTTGTTTGTTGTTGTTTTTTTTATGTTCAGTTGTATGAGTTCTTTATAAACTTTGGATATTAGCCCCTTATCAGATGTATTATTAGCAAATAGCATTCTCTCATTCAGTGGGTTGGCTTTTTATTGTGTGGATGGTTACCTTGGCTGTGCAAAAACATTTTAATTTGATGTAGTCCCATTTGTTTATTTTTTCTTTTGTTTCCCTTGCCCAAAGAGAAATATCAGGAAAAAAACATTGCTATGACAAATGTTTCCTTCTATAATTTTTTAAACATATGCCTATGTTTTCTTCTATAATTTTATGGTTTTGAGTCTAATATTTAAGTCTTTAATCCATTTTGAGCTTATTCTTATTTATGGTATAAATTGGTGCTCTAGTTTCATTTTTGTGCACACAGCAGTTTAATTTTTCCAACACCATTTATTGAATAGATTGTATTTATTCAATTGTATGTTTTTGCCTCCTTTATCCAATTTTAATTGACCATAAGGTATGGGCTTATTTCTGGGCTCTTTGTTCCATTGATCTATATGTCTGTTTTTATGTCAGTATCATGCTGTTTTGATTACTATGACTTTGTAATATAGTTTGATATCAGGTAGCTTGATTCATCCAACTTTGTTCTTCTTTCCCAATATTTCCATGGTTATTTGGGTATATGCTTCTACTTATTTATATCTTCTTCAGTGTCTTATAATTTTTTGAGTACATGTATTTTACATCCTTGGTTATATTTATTTCTAGGTGTGTTTTTATGCAATTGTAAATGAGATTGTTTTCTTAGTTTCCCTCTCTGATCATTACTGGTGTATAAAAATGCTATCAATTTCTGGTATTTACTTTGTATCCTGTTACTTCATTGAATTCGTTTATCAGTTCTAATAGTCTTTTGGTGCAATCTTTAGGATCTTCTATATACAGTATCATCTCATCTGTAAATGATGACAGTTTTAGTTCTTTCTTTCCAATTTGGATGGCTTTTATTTCTTCTTTTTGTCTGATTGTTATGGCTAGGACTTCTAGTACTATTTTGAATAATAGTGGTAAAAGTGGACATTTCTATCTTGTTCTTGATTTTAAGGGAAAATCTTATAGTTTTTTTTTTCCATTTAGTATGATGTTCGCTTTGAGTTTGTCATATATGGCCTTTATTATGTTGAGGTATGTTCCCTCTATTTCCATTGTGCTGAGAGTTTTTATCATAAATGAGTGCTGGATTTTATCAAATGTTTTTTTGCATCAACTGATATGATCATGTGCTTTTTTATCCTTCATTTTGTCATTGTTGTTTATCATATTCATTGCAGATATTATACCAATATTTTATCCCTGGAATAAATCCCACTTGATCATGGTATATGATCTTTTTCATGAATTGCTGGATCTGGTTTGCTAATACTTTGTTGAGGATTTTAGTATCTATGTTCATCAGAGATATTGGCCTATAATTTTCTTTCTTTGTAGTGTTTTATCTGGTTTTGGAATTAGGATAATACTGGCCTTATAAAATGAGTTTGAGATTCTTCCCTCTTGAATTCTTTGGAGTAGGTTGAGAAAGATAGGCATTAGTCCTTTGAATGTTTGGTAAAATTCACCTGTGAAGCCATCAAGTCCAGGACTTTTGTTTGTTGAGACTTTTGTTTTTTATTGCCGCTTCACTTTCACTAGATGTAATCTGTTAATTCAGATTCTCTCTGATTCTTCCTGATTCAGTTTTAAAAGTTTGTATGTTTCTAGAAATGTATCCATTTCATTCAGACTGTCCAATTTGTTGTCATATAATTGTCCATAACCTTTACTTTCTTTGACACAAAATTCTGTTTGAATTGTACTGGGCTTTGATGCTTACAGGCAAAGGAATCCCCTTTACTTGGGTAAAATCACTATTCCTTTTCTTGCTCTACCAAGTTGCCTGCTTGATTACTAAAATTTCTCCACTTTGGTCCTCTTTTAAGCCTTGTATTCCAGGAAGTTGTGGTACTTCACTTGCTTATATACCCTCTTTAAATGGGAGTCTATACCATTCATAATCAGATTCAAGTATGTGATGCTGAGAAAAATCTTTTAAACTTTGAGATTCAGCTCTGTCTTATGTTAATCGATGGTATATCTCACCCCTTTACCATGTAGCAATTGTGGGGGGGAAAATACAAGTGGTGAATGTTAAAGAACACTGTAAACTCTTGGGCAGGGTTTCCAACCTTGTAAAAATTGGCTTTTGGGGCTGGATAATTCTTTGTTGTTGTATTTACTGAATTGTGCATTATAGAATGCTTAGTAGTAAAGAGTGGCACGTCAGGTCACCCCAAAATATGCTGCGTTGTTTGTACTGATTATTTTGATCTGTAGGCACTTGCAAAACAGCAAATGAGGAAGAGGTTTTCTCTAAACTTCCCTTATCTGCCTAAAGACAGATTCCCCCAAAGGAACTCAATTGTCATAAATACCCCACCCCAAGGAAGTTTTATCAACCTGGCAAGATTGACTCATTACAGCAGAGAAGATGAGAAGTTGATATCACACCTAGAAAAACTTTTGTCACAAACTAACATGTCTTCTACCTGTTCCTCATCTTCCTCTAAAAATTATTTTCTCTCTTCTAAGAGGCCCACATCTCCACCCACTCCCCTTTCCCTATTAAGATCCTAAATTCTAAGACATGTCTTTGAGTACTCACCTTCCTCTTATGTATCTCCCATGTAAACATGAGCTATATATGTTAATAACATGTTTCTTTTTCTTTTGTTAATCTGTCTTTTATGACAGGGACCTCACCCAGAAACTCACACGAGCAGAGGGAACATTATTTTTCTCCCCCACCATAGCATTTCAGCTCTACCTACTGGATGCCATTAGCAATATGCCCTCCTTCTAATGTGACAAACAAAATATCTCTAGATATTGCCAAGTATTCCCTTGGGGGGAAAATCATCTCAGGGGAACCATCCCCACCCACTTCCTGGTACTCTGCCTGGCTCTGAAGAATAGAAACATTAGCTTTCCTGGTTCTACTGGCAAGACTCTTACACTCTTCCAGCCCTCTTTAGAGACTGAGCAGAGGCACAGAGCATGCTCTAATCCTGCCCTCTCTGAGCACTTTCTCTGTGGCCTATAAAGAACTGCACAAATCTCAGCAATAAAAGACTTGACCAAACTCCAGCATGGCTTCTAGCAGCCTAAGCTTGAGTCCATTGGACAGCCCAGGCAACCTCATTTGAGTTTTTGTCTGGAAAAGCTCAGGGCTGTCAAAGAATTTACTGTCTGTTCTAGCCAACACCTGACCTTTTCTTAGAGCATTAACTAAACAGAGTTTACAATTGTTAATCTGTTTCTGTACCTCTGAGGTGTATACATGTATATCCTAAAACTCAGGAGTATCCTTGACATCCATTTGTTTTAAATATAACCATCTAATATTGGGCCTCTTCTCCCAGTGTTCCCTGGAGGATAGAATCCTATCTTTCATAGCTGCCAGCTAAAAGAATAACCTGGCCTAATTGGAATTGGAATTTAATCTGACCAACCCTTAGTAATTTTTTTTAACCTCCCCGACTCTGCTCAAATTCATAGCCTTTCCCCTCTGTTTACTTTCATTCTCCTTTTTAAATGCCAGTCACTTTTAAACAAATCAATTGAGTTGGAGCTGGATCCTCTTCCCAGTTACAATCCTATACAAATAAAAGCCTAGTATGTTAATTGTCTGAATGTTCATTCAACCATTCTACCAGTTGCTATGATGTGCACTAACCACCAGGGGCAGATGCTCCGACCAGTAGGTTAGCTTGCTGCTGGGGTCTGGCTTGGTCAGGACTGGGCGAGATGGGCCAAACACACCCTAGACCCCTCCCTTGGTCCCTCGCTGGCCCCAATTGTGCACCAGTGGGGTCCCTCACACTGGCCTGCACCCTCTCGAAATACGGGACATCTGGGGGATGTTGGCCAGACAGTTACAACCTGATCCCCACAGGCTAGGCTGAGAAACCCCACCGGTGCAGGAATTAACTGGTGCCCAGCTTTGTTTCTCTGGGACATTACACTGTTCAGGAGAGTGATACATTTCCTCTTCACTTCTTGTTTTCACTCCCAGAGCTGTTGGGGAGTGGGTAAGTAGAATGCTGTGGTACAGTTTTCATTAGTACATTAGTCTGCTGGTCAAAGCCTCATTCTCAATCCAACTTTATAAATATTGGTCTTCTTCTCTATGAAGCTACCTCTTATTTGGTTTGAAATTTAGGGGGAAAAGTGAGATTAATTATCTCTCACCAGTCCAAACAAAAGCTTTAAAACCTTACATAAATGTCTATTTATATAATCCCTAATTATATTCTGCCTTAACTTTTCTTGGTGGTAATGGTGAATAAGCCTCAATGCATGATACCTTTCAAGGACATTTGCCTTTTGAAAAAATGACATTGAGTTTGTAGTATTTTTACCCAAAGAATAACTTTATCTAGTAGGAACTTTAAGCCATGTAACAGCCTAATGGGAAAGAAGATCTTAGAAGATTGGGGACCTGTAAGAAGGTGTTAATAAGTCTCCTCAACCCTTACCATACTGTTGTATTTACTGTATTGAGTCATATATATATATGACTCCAGATTTTCCTTGAAGAGGAATTAAATTTTTTATCTGGCTAAAACTCTTACAAATAAATACTGTTATTAGAGGGTCACAGTTGCTATTATTCTGTGTGTTTTTCTCTCATATATATATACAGGTTATATTAAAATAGTGTTATCTGAATGTCAGAAAATATATCTAAGCCAATGTAATTATGAAAGCTTTGTATATTAATGCAATTGTCTAAGAATTTGCAGGCCACATACTGTCAAATGCAAAAACTTGCATCAAAGGTGCCACCAACTGTTTTGATTACAAATTACAATTTAGGAATTTTATGATGTATTAACATAGTTCATCAAATATTATCCCCTTTTTCACTGCTCTCAAGGAAACCAACTTCAGCCATTGCCCTTACTTTCTGTAAATTTCCAGGCTTACCAGAATGAGAACTGTGGTTCACTTTGTTTATTATGTTTCTTCTTCAGTGGTGGCTAACAAGTAGGATAATGCTCATTTGAGTTCCAAGTTTCAGAATACATCCTTAAGGAATACTTGACATAATTTTCTTAGGGAGTTTATTAACAAGGAAGAAAAGAAACAGATATCTGGATGTCAAAAATACAGCCAGTGAGTTCAATAGACTAGCAGGGATTATATTAGTGGACTTAATATAACTAGGATTCATTAATAAAAGGCTTCTGCAAAATGTGGATTTTCATATGTAATTCAGAGGCAATACAAAATCGTACATGTGTTTTATCTTGGGCCAGCCAGTGGACAGGTTTGAAGGCAGAGTTCCGAAGAATATGTGTGGGCTGGAGGGTAACAAGTAGACTTGGGAGGATAAGAGCTGCAGACGTGAGAAAATGACATGGAAAATAACATTAACTAGAGGAAAGTATTTTATGATTTAGAATGCTATGTCTGGGGAAAAAGTCAGGATAAGAACCATTTTCATCTTCGCGAAGGACTTTTTAATAGGTACCCAGAAACTTTTGGGTGGATCCAGGATTATAAACTAAAGGCTAAGAAAAAACATGTGTTTCTCTCAAACAGTGTTGCAAAAATAACTCCTGCCACGTCAACTACTGCACTGAACAGGTGATCAATTAACTTTTAAAATTAATCTCTGCAGAAGAAAACTACATTTCATAATTGAAGAACTGGGCTATATGACACCAGAACTCTGTTTAAATGCTTGATGTTACTGTGTTGGCCAAGTTCATAGAAAGATTTGTAGTCTCACTGAAGGTGGGGACAGGTTTTGAGCCATTTAATTGATTCAGTAAGTCACTGCCATGAAGAAAGTGAATTTTCTTTTTAACACAAACTTTTTATTTCTCTAGACATGTAAGTATCTTGATTGGCTCATTCGGTAGAAAGTATTTAATATATATAGTAATGCAGATGCTTTTTAGCTACCTTCTATAAATAATAATTACATCAAACACACTCAACTGTTGAAATCATCAGGTTAAATGACTCTGGTTAATTTTTTTATTGTTTATTTATTTATTATTTTGTACACCTAAAACTAATATGTTATGTGTCAATTATATCAATAAAAAAAACAGAATCATAAAATTTTTAAAAAGTTTTAACAGTCTTGAATAATAGAAAAATAATACATACTTTTCAAAATAACATTCTATTTCCAAGCTTTTTAACTGAATGTTTATTGTCCTTTTAATTAAAATGTGGACTGCAGACACATCCGAAATAAATGAATCACAATTTAATTTCCCAGAATTTTGTGTTAATAAGATTTACTCAAAACATTATTGTTGGTCTAATAAATATTAAAAGAGGAAAAAAACAACCAAGAACAAAAATCACTCCTATTTAGACATTTACAAGTTCACTTTATTGGGACAGTTGTGTAATTATTTACTTTTGCTTATGGTTATCTCTTTTTCTCATTTTTACAAAGCAATATTTAATACTGAACATAGTCTCTATATATTATCCATTTTGTGGGCACCAATTAAGCAAGTTGAAAATTTAAAAATAGCAAGTTGAGTTAAATTTAAATGAATTGACTCAATAAAATTTATGCTATAGAAATTGTTAACATTTTTAATTAAAACTATCCCAGTGAAATATGAAAAGACTCTTAAAAGTTTGATTGCTTCACTGATAAAAATAAAATGAGCATTATAAAATTCATCCAGAGCTATAAAAAGATAAAATATTTTATTTGTATGCATACTTTTGATTATGGCTAATAACTGTACAATCTAATACTAGATTTTTTGTTCAATGATAGGTTTTTTTGGACCCCTGAATATTAAAATTTGCTTGTGGACAAAGGGGGTACATGCAAAGATAAATGCAACTCAGAAACCCATTGGAAAAAATTTTCGCAGAATTACCTTTGTAGGTTTTATACTTAAAGGAAAAGACAGACATAGTTTAATTTAAAATATTTATATAAATGAGTAAGAAGATGAAAAAAGACTATGGAAGGATTCTGGTATGTGTTTATTTCAGAGAGATGAGTGATATAATTTTAAGTGGTACAGAGAAAGCAAACTTAGTTGGCTAGATTTTAAGGTAAGGTTATTTTTAAAAATATTTAACAACAATAAAAGCAGTTTGGAAGTGGAGACAAAAAACTTAGCTGTTAGCAGTAGGGGAAAATCCCCTAAGAGATGGGAGAATAGTTTTAGCAGTATACAAATAATATAAAAAGTAATTATCTAGTTATTTTTCAGTAGTAGAGGAGGATATATTAGATTGAAATATTGTATGTGAAGAACCAGATTTAAATTTTGAATCAGGTTGACATTTCTGATTTTTATCAGAAAATATTTGGTGTTTTTTTTTTTTTTACATATATTTTTATTGATTTCAGAGAGGAAGGGAGAGTGAGAGAGAGATAGAAGCATCAATGATGAGAGAGAATCATTGATCGGCTGCATGTTGCCCTTGACCAAAATCGAACCTAGAACCTTCGGTCTGCAGGCCAATGCTGTATTCACTGAGCAAAACCGGCTCGAGCAATATTTGTGATTTTAGTAAATCTTTATTAGATATATCACATGTATAATTAATATATCTATCTAAATTCATAATTTTCTATGAAAAAGTATTTACAAAATAATTGTAACATCTTCAAAGATTTTTAGATAGTTCCTTTAGGCATTAGGAAAAGTAAAATAGTGTACTCTGAAATCTATGCATATCTTTTTTTAAAGTTTGTGATATGTGGCAAAAACCTTAATAATTGTCAAGTTTTGTAATTTATTGATGCATCTTTAAATGTACCAGATGCAGGTTTAGACTTTAAAAATGTAAAAAACAAACAAACAAAAAAACTTTTATAGCACTGTAATTATGCTACTGAGCTTTTTGCTAAGTGTAATAGTCTGGTTTAGAGAAACATGAGAAAGAGCACAATTAAATAGACATGACTGCGGTCTAGATTTAAGAATACCTATCTTCAATGTTTTTCACTTAAATTACAAAATACGGGGAGCTGTAACCACGAGGAGCTTTTCATTTTTAAACTAAATTCAAAGAAAGATAAAAATCTTAGTCTGCCAGAGCCTCTATTACCCAAGTCTGAAATAGTCAAGTTGTACATAAAACAAAGAAATAAAAAGAAATCATGGGAGTGACATGCATCACAGTTACTCACTCTTCTTCTTTTGACCAGAAAACATTATTTTCTTCAGACGGAACTGTTTTGTGTAGCATCTTTTATATCAAATCCAAGCTCATCCAAAGAATTGATTGAAACTATTCACTGCTACTTCTGCGTGTCTAAAATTTCCATTAGCTACAGCACTCTTAGTCCTTTTACTTGGGGTACAAGGACCTGCTCCCCTTTACAGATGGAGAGGAGCTGGAATATATTTATGTAGGTGGGAGAGAATCAGTTTGAGAAGCATGAGTGAGTCTGTGAAAGGTATGCTGGCTTTTCATTCTGGACAGACAGATCACTCTGGGGACCGACTGCCCCTGGAGGACCGGAGGCTCTCTGGGGCCCTTCCCCCTGGGACCCAGCTCCTTTCCCAGGCACCTGATGGGTGTCTCTGCTCTGTTTGAATGCAGACATTTTGAATAATTAAATACTGAGATGCCTCTGAAGATAAAGCTGTTGCCTATAAGAGAAAGAATTAAATTCAGTTGGTGTAAGAATAAAAAAAAAAAACTATAGTCAAGACATTGTGTGCCTTTAACAGTATTCTGATATAGAAAGAAGTTAAATTAGCGCCAACCTACTGCTAGTTGATTCAAGTTAACATCTAGTTCAATAATACTGGGTAATTTTTTTTGGGGGGGTTGTTTTGCTATTAAATCATAAGCATCACTGCTGGCATTCTTGCTTTATGCATTGCTTCTTACTTTAAAAGCACTTGCTTCCCCTCCACTCCAACTTAATTTTTCAAAGCACATTAAAACCCTACTTCTTCTATTAGACCTTTGCTGAATTGTTTTTAAAATATATTGTTGTTTTTTTTGTTGATGATTTCAGAGAGAGGAAGGGAGAGGGAGAGAGAATGAGAAACATAAATGATGAGAGAATCATTGATTGGTGCCTCCTGCACACCCCTTACTGGGAATCAAGCAGGCAACCTAGGCGTGAGCCCCAAAGAGGAATAGAACCCTGACCTCCTGGTTCATGGGTCAGTGCTCAACCAATGAGCCACACCAGCCCGGCCCTTTTGCTGAATATTTTAACCCTTGTTGACTTCTCTCTCTTCCAAGGCATTATGGCCCATAATATTTGGCTTTGGGTCACCTTTACATATTCCCCTTTAGCTTGCGGGTTTCACTGAGCAGGTGTCTCCCTGTATTCTTGGGAGAAACCAAGAACACAAGAGAAACCACCCCAATAGCATTCTATAAATATAACTGGTTAAAGGATAAAAGTGCAAGGGCAGACTGCTTCCCCCTCAGTCACAAGCGCAATGATACCCAGGAATCATTTTTGCCTCAATGTTTCATGAAGACGAAAGAACTAAAAGCAGAATATTCTCAGGTACACCACACAGAGAACCTATCTTTATATCTCTGGGAAATGAAAGCAGCAGGCATTCTAAAGGTGCAATTAATTTTAGGCATAATTTATGTAAATATTTAAACTTTTGGGGGAAAATCAGCATAAATAGACTTTAAAATGTCACCCAGAGCTAAAATTATTGTTTCTCTTTTTAATCTTAGTTATTTGCATCACGTATGCTCCCATTTAAAAGCTATATTTAGCATGTTTTCATTAAGTTTTAATCTATCCCTTTTTCCCTTTGGTTCAAGAAATGCTTTTACGAAATTTTAGGAAATTCTCACATTTCACTATTTATGAAACACTTTTTTTAGGGCTTGTTGTCAGATTAATTATTAAATAATTCCATTTTTCCTGGGAATCCACACCTCCTACTCTATCAGAAATTCTTAGACTTTTGGCATACATTTATTTGCGGATAAAAAAAATGTTTATTTTGGGAACATGTGAGCATATATTTATTTTTTATAGGATAGAGTTTGATAGATGAATTGAACTTTGGACATGGGGAGCAGAGACTTGGAATCTATCACCTACTATTTACAATTGAACAAACTTCCTTAAAAAAAATCATTAGTACGTTTCTTAACTCTTTCAGGTTTTATTTCTCCTATTCTATTTAGTAGGGAAGATTAGACACTTTGTCACTTTCATTTTTATTTTTATTTTTTTTAATTTTTTAAAAATATATTTTATTGATTTTACACAGAGAGGAATTGAGGGGGATAGATAGTTAGAAACATCGATGAGAGAGAAATATCGACCAGCTGCCTCCTGCACACTCCCCACTGGGGATGTGCCCGCAACCAAGGTATATGCCCTTGACCATAATCGAACCCTGGACCTTTTAGTCCGCAGGCCGACGCTCTATCCACTGAGCCAAACCGGTTTTGGCTGTCACTTTCATTTTTATAGCTGGGCTGTCAGTTTTGAATCTTTAACATGGGAATCGTGGGGAAGCAGAACAGGCTGTGGACATTGTCACCGCACAAGGCACAGCGAGAGCCGGTTTGGATCCTCATTCTCAGTAACCCTGGGATTAAAGGTCTCGACGCAGGAGACAGAGAGAAGAAACACTCTCCTGAGCACAGAGATGAGGAACCAGGGTGGGCAAGCAGGCTTGCCTTGAGGCCGGAGATGTTGATTTTTTATGGCCCGAGGTGGACCACTGCTTAGTGAAGGGCACCACCAGAACTTACTTAGGAAAGGGGGACCCTTTACCTGAGGGTTTAATGAAAGCTCTTAACACTGACGGGAGAACCAGATGCTGGTCTGGAATGGATCAAACATCTAAAAGGAGATGAAGGCAACTCTGGTATGTGTGCTTATGTGGGAGGCTTTTGTTTTTTAGTTATTGATACCAGTCTTTCAGGAGAGTCCAGCTCCATCCTTACCTTCATGATACCTTGGCTCCTGTATTCTGTTTCTGAACTGCTCCAAGCCTCTTATCCTACTCAGATCTGGGTGGTGTTCATTGCACTTGTGCTCTGGCCTCTGGTTAGGTGTTGGGGGGACCCTGTGCTCTATGTCCTCTGATTCTAGCTTTGTCATCTCATGTCCATCCTAGTGCTGCTGGCACTTCATTCTTATTATTTCCTGAAATAAGACAGAACCACAGATGTCTGTGAATTCATATGGTGATTTTATTAGGGAACCAATTAGGGTGTATTATGATACTTGTGGGACAAGGCAATGGTGGGGTTCAGCACCGTGTTTTCATATGTGTTCTTTCCAGGTGAGGTTTGTGCATATGTCAGTCAGACTCTTGAATATAGAGAGATTTGCAGTTTGTTCAAATTCCTCAACAAAAAATAACTATATTAAAGGGATTGTCCATATGAGATAGAAGAAAATGACATGTTAATAATTCACTGGTTAAGGATGTTATTGGTGCCTTCAGACAAAGTTTGTGTCATTCGCTTTAGCCAACCCCTCATTCTAGAAGCCAATTGTTTGAGAAGTAAGGGAGACTTAGGGGGATCAATGACATCAATCTGTAAGTTAGTAACATAATTAAAGAAGTCTCATGAAAGCTCTGAATACTTTAATGAAACCCCCCCCCCAAAAAAAAAATAAAAATAAAAAAACAACCCTGTGCCTTGAGGAACCAAGATGGTGATGTAGGTAAATGCCTCCCACAACCACATCAAAATTACAACTAAAACACAGAGCAGCCATTATTCAGAACCACCTTAAAGCTGGCTGAAAGGAAATCCTACAACTAGAGAAGTAAAGAAGAAAGCACATTGAGATTGGAAGGAGAGTTGGAGGCATGGATCAGCCTGTTCCAACATCCGCATGTGCCATTTTTTTAATTGGGAGGGCTATCTTAGCTGCAAAGGCCCCCTGTGAGGAGCAAGGAGTCCAGTCCCGCACCAGACTCCCAGGCAAGGGGTCCAGAGCTGGGGAGAGAAGTCCCCATAGTTTTGGGCTGTAAAAACCAGCAGAGATTGCGGCTGAGTAACATGGTGACTTCTGGAGAACCATGTGTTCCTTTTAAAGGGCCAGCACACGAACTTGAACTCCATCTCTCTGAGCTCCATTTCTGGGTGGCTTTGGGGGACCCTGCCTCATATAGGGAGGAATTGGACTGTCAGGCACTGGGGCAGGGACTCAGGGGCAGCTTTCTCCCAGACAGGGGTGCTGGCAGGGGTTATTGTACCTGTGCTGGGACCTCCCCCATTACAGGCAGCCATATCTGAGTGTCCATCAGACTGGCTCACAGTGTTTTGCAGCCCCACCCCAGCTGTTTGCAGATGCTTTTGAAACAGGACTTTTTCTGGCAACATATGGGAGCCTTAGGGATTTTTTAGAATTGGGGTCCATAGAAAAAAACACAGGGCCACAGACTGGGAGAAGGTATATTTCCATAACACAAGGAAGCCAGGTGCAGTTACATTTCCATAAGATAAGAAGGAAGCAATAGTTATATTTCCATAAGACAGGGTACCTGGAAGTAGCCGAGAAATATTTGTAAATATTTTATATTTACAAAATAAAGAGAAGGAAGCCCTTTATTCTGAAGGAGAAGAATAAAGTCTAAAGGGAATAGAGAAATAATAAGGACGAAATTTGAGCCCAAGAGTTACTATAGTAACCAGTCTAAGGGAATAGTGACAAATCATAAGGGATATTGGGCACCAGGATCTGCAGCCTTTATAAGCCATAGGAAGGGGAACCCAGTAGGACCTTTTTCCCCCTTCTCACTTGGGAGTCCATTATGTGGAACTCTTTCCCACCCCCTACATGGAGTCTGTACTTGTTCTTCATTAAATCTCCATCTTTGCTATGCCACTTTCTTCGATTCTGGTGGACAAAGAATCTTACCCGTCAAAAATTTGGTATTGTTGTGCCCAGATTTTGTGATCCCCGAGGACCACCAGGGAACCAAATCTGATGCAATTAGTAAGAGAGTCTCTTCCATGCTAGCAGGGGCTCCATTCCACTCACCCCAACAGCATGGCAGAAAAGAGAAAGAATGTAACATCTCAATGGGTTTTATACAGGGGGGGATATGACCCTGATTGGTTGGGTTAGGGCTAGGGTCTGGCCACAAAATGGAGAATAGCTCTGCCCTCCCACAAGGAGGCAGGGTTCTAGCCTCACCCTTTCAGTATCCCTTTTTCATATGAATGGCCTGTCCTTGATAAGGTTTCTGACTTGCTAAAATCCCTCAAATAATTAACAGCTGGCATCAGCATGCCTACACCTATCAATAAAAGGCCCAAGACCTGGCACTAGCACTAGCCGCCTTGCTTCATAGCTGGACCTCCCTTCAGCACTTCCAATCCCAATACAAGTAGCAGCCAACTGCAGACCTCTCTGTAGCTCCTTCCAGGGAACCTCAGGCAGTGGATGACTTTGCATCCCTCAGGAGGCTTCAGATCCAGTACACCTAGTGGACAGTTTCAGACCAGACGATATTACAACTCTACACATCCACAAACAACACACTCAAGGAGCAGACTCAGTGAGCACCAAAATCCCACTGAAGTATTTGTCCATAGTGGTGTCTCCTGCATAGCAATTCTTTGTATTCACAGCTGGTTCTTGCAGACAGTTAGTCTAGAGGTCAATTCCTCCCATGGAGCCAACAGCAATCAAGACTAAACTATAAGAAGCCCTAGCCAGTTTTGCTCAGTGGATAGAGTGTTGGCCTGTGAACTGAAAGATCCCAGGTTCAATTCTGGTCAAGGGCATGTGCCCAGGTTGTGAGCTTGATCCCCAGTGGAGAACTTGCAGAAAGCAGCCGATCCATGATTCTCTCTCATTGTGGATGTTTCTGACTCTCCCTCTTCCTTCCTCTCTGAAATAACAAAATAAATAAAATAAAAATAAGACTAAACTACATGATTGTGCATGCAGCCTACACAGGGGTGCACTGAGAGTGCCCAATTCAGGTGAATTGGGATGCTGAGACACTGGCCCTATAGGACCAACTACACAAGGCTACTCTACCAATTCCAGAAGACATAGCAGTTCTACCTAATACATAGAAACACACACAGGGAAGCAGCCAAAATGTAGAGATAAAGAAACATGCCACAAACGAAAGAAATGGAAGCAAGCAAACTACTGGATACATAGTTCAAAACCATGGTTATAAGGTTACCCAAAGATCTTCATGGGACTTATTGAGACTTTCAAGGATCTTAGTGAGAATTTCAAAGAAATTTAAAAAGGACTGGTCAGAAATTAAGCATACACTAACTGAAATAGAAAGAAATAATTTATAGGGATTCAACAGTAGAGTAGAGGATGCCAATAATTAAATCAATGATCTGGAATATGAGGAATCAAAAAACACCCAATCAGAAGAAAAAAAGGAAAAATAACCCAAAAATATGAAGATGGTATAAGGAGCCTTTTTGACAACTTCAAGTGTACCAACATTTGCATTATAGTGGTTCCAGAAGGAGAAGAGAGAGAAAGATATTAAAAACCTATTTGAAGAAATAATGACAGAAAACTTCCCCTACTTGGTGAAAGAAATAGACTTACAAATCCAGAAAGCACAGAGAATCTCAATAAAGAAAAACCTGAAGAGGCCCACACCAAGACACATGTCTTGGTGTTAAAGTGTCAGGTATTAAAAGACAAAGAGAGAATCTTAAAAGCAAAAAGAGAAAAGCAGTTAGTGACCTACAAGGGAGCCCCCACATGACTTCCAACTGATTTCTCAACAGAAACTATGCAGGAAAGAATGGAGTGGCAAGAAATATTCAAAGTAATGAATAGCAAGAACCTAGAACCAAGATTACTCTACCCAGCAAAGCTATGATTTATAATTGAAGGTCAGATAAAGAACTTCACAGACAAAAGGTAAAGAAGTTCATCACCACCAAACCAGTATTATATGAAATGTTGAAGGGTATCTTTAAGAGGAAATAAAAAGGATAAAATATGAACAATAAAATGGTAATAAATTCATATCTCTCAACAACAATTTAATCTAAAAATAAAAATAAATGAATAAGAACTCTAATGAACAAAATAAACTGGTGAATAAAATAGAATCAGAGGCATAAAAACATGGAACTGACTAATTTCAGAGGTAAGGGGAGGGAGTGTGGGAAAAGATTAACCAAAGGTCTATATGCATTACCTATGGACACAGACAATAGGGTGGTGAAAGCCTGGGGCAGGGTAGGAACTGGGTGCCGGGAATAATTACCTCTGTTATACTATACTGTTGTCTCCTGAGTATACTCTGTGTTCTACCAGGATCCCTGAATTTCGGGGCTCACCTTATTTCTTACAGTGTGATGTAAAAAAAGTGTCAAAGAATGTCTTATCTATTTGGGGCCTTCTATGTCATTGATCCTATCTCCTCTTGGTCAGAAACCACAGCTTTGGGGAGAGGAAGCTAAAGAATGTATGTTGGAAAGTCTTAGCCCTCCACACGGGGCTCTTACACCACTACTGCTTTCTGCTAACTGGCATCATGCTCACATTTCCTGAGTCTCTATTATCATTGGCTTCCCTTTCTTAACTTCTCTATTTTTTATATGCCAAATTTTCCACTTCCATTATATCAAATCTGTACTAGCAAGGAAAATTTAAAATATAAAATACAAATTAAAATGTTAAAATGTTAAAAGGTATCAAGGATACAGGATTAAGAGAAATGGGCTATCACCACCACTACGGTGACCTTGTGTTTGCAGAGTTTCTTTACTTCTAAAATACACTTTAATAATCTCATGTTAAACTTCCAGATTGGCTCTAAAAGCCTATACAGCCCACTAAGCATTGTATTTTACATGTACCTTGCAATTTATTTTTCTCTTGGTTGTCTTCCTACTTTATTCCTTGCATATGTGCAAATATATCACAATATAGCAGATTGGATAATAAAGTGCAGGTTCTGTGAATGAATGGGTCATTTTTAAAAGGAGATTATAAACTCATGATTGTCTCCCCAGTGAATGTGGTCCTATAAGGTCCCAAGACCCCCTGTGAGTCCGATGGAGGGGGCGACAACCCCAAGTCAAACGCCGAGACCGAAACTTGATGCAAAAAGCATGAGGTTTTAATAGTACAAGCGCAGGGGCTTCTCAGGCAGACAGCAACAGAGCTGTCTGCCTGGAGCGCCGAGTAACTGCAGAACATGAGTTTATAAAGGCAAACACCACACGCAGGTGGGGTTACACATGGAGGGGGAAGAAGGGAACAAGGAAATTCCAAGAAGGGCAGCTGGGCTCGTTAATTACATGTTTTTTGACAGGGTCTATGCTTAGTCAACAGTCCCTTTTGTCTCTCCCCTTCCCATTCCTCTGGGTAAGTCCTCAGAGTAGGGAGTTTCTGGGGACTGATTTCATTCTTGCCTAATCTTCAACCATAAAGAACTGACCTCCTCCCTGTCTAATCTTTAACCGTAAAGGTCACACCCTGGAACAGGCAGTGGGGAAGGTCAATTCCTCCATCTTGGGGCCCTACAGTCCAGAGCTGGACACATAATTACTCTCCATAAAATATGATGACTTTCACTATAGCACTGAGAAAGGGACATTTGCATAGATAGCACTTATGACATGATGTGAACCAAATTCTCTACTAAGTACAAGCTACAGGAGATATTTCAAGAAGTTTCTTGGTGATCTTGATGAGTCCTGTAGCTATCTGTGAGAAAGCTATACATTTTCCAACATCTGTTGCCTCTTGGCACCCAGTAATATGTTGAATCTCTTCATTAAGATGGTCAAAAGTGTTGGTGATATGTCATAGCTCCTCCTCACATCCCCTTTGACTGACACCTTTGGTTTTCCCCACCCCCAAGATGCATCATATACCCCTTTTGTCTATGAAGTTACTCAAGGTGGGTGTGGTGTGGTAATGTAGGCCTCCAGGAGATGTTTCTTCTGTGGAAATTGCTGGAAAACATTTCTGCATGCTAAAATTTTATGGAGCTAGGCAGCCACATCTTGTGAAAGGCAATATTTCAGACATTTCTGTACACATGAATACCTAGCATTCTTTATTTAAATCACCACTTGCATCACTTTTGCAAAAATAAATCATTTTCTGTTTGCTAACCACTCCCCACCAGACCAAATGCCTTGAGATTTGTGTATAAGATGCTTAGAATAGTTCCTGTAACATGAGTATCCAAGAAATGTTTGTATATTTCTGTACTGAATTGGACTAAATTGAAGGATTGGTGGTGTCATAGGAGGGGAAAGCAGACTGGGCTGGTGGTGAGGGGGAGAGTGTAAAGCTTAGTAGATTGAAACATGATAATTCTAGTGATCCTATGGGACATCCTGGCTGAAGGATTCAGTAAGCAGTTGCTAATATGAGACTACAGCTTGAAAGAAGGTCTGTGTCACTGATTTTGGGGCATAAAACTGACTATTCAAGGAGAGGAGAAGGTAGATCAGATAGCTGGCTTTTTTCAGGAGCTTACATGAAAGGGCGTAGAAGTAAAGAAAACTTTCCATTTTCCTCAAGCCCTTTCACCTATGCTTTGAACCAGAAAATTAGCTTACTTTTATCATAAATGTAATTAATTATTGCTTTCACAAAGAAAACAGCCCAAACCACAAAGCTATGGTTTCTGACCAAGAAGAGATAATTGATAACATAGAAGGCTGCAAATAGATAAGAAAGTCTTTGAAATTCCCTTACATCACACCCTGCCATCCGTTGCATTTCCCAAACTCAACCAGAGATGTTCACTGACAGTGTGATTGGCTGCCTCCTGCATGGCCCCCACTGGGGATGGAACCTGCAACCCAGGCATGTGCCCTGACCAGGAATCAAACTGTGACCTCCTGGTTCACAGACTGACGCTCAACCACTGAGCCATGCCATGGCTGAAGGTTGTATCCTCTTGTATATTTTATCTGCCTCTATTTGTATTATTACAATTAATTCCCAGAGATCAAAGTGACCCTACAGTCCTCAGACTATTCAAACAATGTAGTGGTGTAGGACCCCAAGATGGAGGAAGTGACCTTCCCCACTGCCTGTTCCAGGATGTGACCTTTACGGTTAAAGATTAGACAGGGATGAGGTCAGTTCTTTATGGTTGAAGATTAGGCAAGAATGAAGTCAGTCCCCAGAAACTCCCTACCCTGAGGACTTGCCCAGAGGAATAGGGGAGAGATTAAGGGGCTTGCAAGATTAAAACATGTAATTAACGAGCCCACCTGCGTGTGGTGTTGATTTCCTTGTTCCTTCTTCCCCCTCCATGTGTAACCCCACCTGCGTGTGGTCTTTGCCTATATAAACTCATGTTCTGCAGTTACTCGGGGCTCCAGCCAGACAGCGCTGTTGCTGTCTGCCTGAGAAGCCCCTGCGCTTGTACTATTAAAACCTCATGCTTTTTGCATCAAGTTTCGGTCTCAGCGTTTGACATGGGGTCGTCGCCCCCTCCGTCGGACTCACCGGGGGTCTTGGGACCTTACAGTGGAAATATTGAAAGAAATTCTAGGGACATCTACTTGTACAGAGCATAGAGAAATGCCAGGCAAGGGAGTGGGGGAGGACACATACATTCACAGAGGATAGAGAAAAGTCACAGGATAATGGAAAGAAGAAAGCATATTTTCACAGAGAATAGAGAAATGTTGCAAGGTGTAAGGGGAGAAGGAGAGGAGGTCACCACCTGGGCTTTGGCCTTTAGAACTGAAGTATCTAAAATACTATGTAACAAAATAACCAATGAGGAAAGCATAGGGGTCCTAAATTAATGAAAGGTCCAATTAGAAAGGGTCAGGTTCAAACAAAGAACTGCAGCATATTTAAACTGGAGAAAAAGGGTTATGAGACAAATTTTTTTCCCTTTTTCCCATTAAAGAGAGAAAACAAGAGCAGGCTTTTCCCATTTGGGGACCCCTCCCCAGGAGGTACCCTTTGGGGACACCCTGCCCAGATGGAGTTTGTAGATGTTTCCAATAAACATCTACATGTTAATTAAAGAAATCTGTTAGTCCACAAATTTATTCTTTGGTGGGGGTCTCTCTTCTCCGCAGCCAACACTGAAAGAGAGATGATCCAGATCTTCGAGTAGAGGGGCTGGGGATTGAGAAATAAAAGAGACAAGACACAGAAATAGAAGGAAAAGGCTAGGACTGAGTGGACAGCCGCCCTCTTCTGATGGAGAGACAGTGACCCAGAGCCGATGCAGTGTGTTTACTTTAAACCCCCAAATACCAGGAAGTTTCACCAAAAGTCAAGACAAAGGAGATTATTTGCATTCTTGAGTAGGCCCCAGCATTCCTAATGCTAGACTGGATTTACATGTCAAAATCTACTCCCAGACACCTGGGCAAAGATAAGAGTCAATACTGAGAACACACCTGCCTTTTTGGTAAGATGTGTAACCAATATGTGGCTTTGCCTATTGCTGTGGGTTCAGCTGACAATAAGAAAGAATGTGCATGTGCCTTCCCAGGCTCTCTCTACAATTCTTCATCTTCATCAGACAAGAACCCATAAGAGGAAGTCCGCTCCCCTCAAATCCCTTTCCTCCTGTGAATTGTTAGTCCAATCCCTTTCTATGTCTCTGATTCTATTACGGTATGTGTCTTATTTCTTTTAAAGAAAAAAATAACAAATAGTGTACAAAGAATACTGCACATGAGTTTAAGTCTTTGTTCTAGAGATTATTGTATTGATTTAGGGCAAGCAGTTATATTTAAAGTCGTGGCGATGATGATGGTGACAATGACAATGTTGATGATGATTATGAAGACAAAAATATCAACTCCATAGTGTTATTGTGAAAATAAAATGTATGCATATTTGAGAAAGCACTATAAAACTAAAAAGTGTGAACATTGCCAAATCAGAGTGCATTCATTCCATAAGTGTTGCTTTGTTTCAAATCTCCTTACCCCAAGTCTGGTTTTAGCCACATGAAAACAATGGCAAACTACGGCTACTACTATTACTATAGCTACTGCTACTACTGCCACCACTACTATAATGCATTTGAATAATAAATTTTAGGTAGATAAAATACAAATAAGTTCATCACACTTAAATATGATTGCCGTGAGGCAAGTCTGAGCAGATCCATATGAAAGTTGGCAATGAAAGACTTCACCACCTACCATTAAGTAGACGATTCTGGGAGGTCTTCTATGACCTTCTCAGGTCAGTGAAATTGAGACTATATTGCCACAGTAGGAACCTCAACAATGTGCCTTTATCTTACCCCTTCCCATCCACTCCCTTCCCCCCAAAATCCCTCAGGTTTCTTGCCTTTTCACACCTGCTTCCCCAATGCAAATAACCAACTTTCTCCCAGTAGTTCAAGTTAAGATAGTGATGTGGCAAAATTGTATTAAAAATGGGATTGCTACTTCTGGAGCACAGATGCTGACACTGGCAAACCAAGGGAGCAGAGGCTGGAGGGTGGCAGTGGAGCCATGGGAGCAGTCCCCCCAGGCACAGGCAGTAATGGGCTGCAGTGTCTGCAGAGATTATTTTTAAAAAGTATTACACCCCACAGAAAGTAAGAAAGCTTTGCAAGAATGCTATGCGACAGCAATTCTAAGTAACGTCAGGGGTAAAATCTATGTTCCTGCTAGAGCAGGTTGATCCCACCACCCTCCTTTTCCTTTCTCCACCTCTGGTTGCTGATGTCACCTTTCAAATCCAATTATAGTTGTGAAGCTGGGTTATGTCATATTGGTAGTTTGGGCATTTAAATGTGGGCTGGTGTGGGGTATGCTTCTGGGTCAGGCTTTGTTTCAATAAATAGGACATAAGGAATATGAGTGACTTTGAGTAATTAATTATCACTGTGTATACCAAGCATGCTAGAGGTTTTTTTGTGGAGTCCCAAATAGACCAGCTTTGAGAGAGAAATGCAAATTTGTGGGTGCCACTAAATTTAAGCTCCTAAATATTCTTGTAAAGCTTTTAGGTACTTCAGAATACTTGTGGTGAATGATGCCCAAGTCAATGCATTTGTACCCAAGAGTATATATAATTCACTTGCCCAAAGATATGCAACAAAGCTCTAGTCAGTAAGACAGACTCTCAGAGTCATTATTTGGGGATGTGGAATTTCAGTGGGCATTATTAATTTGTCATCCAAATAAAATTAGCTGCAGTCTTATTAATAGAAAGACAATAGCATATTTTAGCCTAATTCATTATGTTTTTACAAAGAATCAATAGCTTATACTTACCTTTTTTACATAGCATTCTTTCATGTATATTTAGTAGTTTTAAATGGACATTGATATACAGTCCTGTCAATATTCACTATTTGATAAAAAGGAAAGCATTGAAGAGTGTGGCAATTTGTTCCCAAATGTAATTATCATTGACCTCAACATATGTCTCTCAGGAAAGTAAAGTATTACTAATTATTGTGTTTTCTACTTGGTGCCAAGGAAATAAGAAAGAACTTATATAAACTGATTATATAAAATGTGTTTTCACAACTCTTTCTATCTAAGAAGTCATGACTAAGTCTGGTTGATATTTTTTTTCCTACTTCTGTCTACATTAAAAATGTCATTGTCTATAAATTAAGGTATATTTATTACAATGTATTTCAAGCTCCCAAAACAATGTGCTGTATTCTTTTCTAATCTTTATAGATTTCTTTGAAATATATCTGTTTGTCATATTGGTAGTTTGAGCATTTAAGTGTGGGTGGCTGTGAGATATGCCATATATATATATATATATATATATATATAATTTCTGTATAGCTTAGACTTAGTTAGACTTAATAATAATATACTTGTTGAAGTCCCTTCTTTAGGAAAAAAAATTGCCATTACAAAGCAAATGTGTAATTGACATTAAATTTGTGTTTAGATATGCCAAGAGAACCAGCCTCATTACCAATCAAGATAACCTTCTGCTTAATGAAATATTTGAAAATGAAGAGACTATAAAAAGCATTTTTCATACAGAATGATTTATCTATCATAGTCGTTACCATAGCTGTGTGTGTTGGGGTAGTGTGGATGGCTGAGAAAGTGGCCTTGGATAAATTCGAGTGATGTCCATAAAGTGAGAATTGTTATTCTCCCTTTTTTTTCCTTTTTGTTAACCCTCACATGATTATATTTTTTCCATTGCTTTTCATAAACAGTGAAGGGAGGGAGAGAAAGAGAGAGATATGAAACATGGATATGAGAGACACATCAACTAGTTGCTCTCCACACATACCTCAACCAGGGTTGGGGAGCAAACCCAAAACCCAGATACATGCCCTAGACTGGAAATTGAACCTAAAACCATTAGATATGATGCTCCAACCACTGAGCAATAGTGGCCAGGACAAAAATGGTTATTCTTATGCGTAAATGGAAGATAATTTATGGGAATGGAATTTGAGGTTGTCTCAGAATGCATGTTAAGATACCTATTAACTTGTAACTCCAAAACTAAACTGGTATTGGGGTCTGCCATTGAGATGCAGAGAGCGCATTTTTATTATAATAAAAGCATTTAATTTGTGACTGTTTTTGAGACTGTTGAGGCATTCTTTCAGAGTTATTGAATGTTTGATGTGGGGGCCAGATTTGGAGGCTGTACTTCACACCATGTAAACAGTCGCCCACTCTAGGCCAGAGTTTCTAGCTAGAAGGCATAGACTTAAATTTTCGTTTTAATATGTGTACAATTTTTTTCTGTCTTTCTCCTCCACCCTCCCTCTACTGTGAAAAGCTGCACAAGTGGAGCCATTTAGAAATGCATTCAGGGCAGCCACACCAGAGGAACTGCGTGGCATGTCTTCTTGAGCCTTTGGAATGTTTAAGTTGGGCAAAATAACCTTTGACTGGGCCAGAGGAGAGTTGTCTCCCAAACAACTGTTTGTAGAACTAACAGGGAAGCAGACGTCCTGAGTATGAGGACTGATAATTAAGGGCATTCTTAAAATCAACAAACAGCTAAAGAATAACTTAATTAATTAGCACCGATAGAAATTCCTTCTTTCTATTCATGTAATTATTTTTCTTCCTTTCTCGTATAAACACCTTGCCTTCCTAACATTTTTTGGGTTTCTGCCTGAATCAGTACTTCCTGTATAGCTATTATTAGAGCTTAAATAAATGCTTGTTGCCTCTCATTTTGGCTTTTCATTTTTAGGTTAACACACTAAAAGTACTACTTCACTAATGGTCATCAGATGTGTGGGGTTTTTCCCCCCACCAAACAATTCTGTGTCATCAACTTAATGTTCTATAAATTTTAATAAATTCTGATACTATCTACCAAGAGATAGCATCAGGCCCTCTTGCTTAAGGGCTCAGTCCCACAAGACTGCCCATCCTCTTCAGATGTCAGTTGCAAGTTCAGGTTGTTATCTGTGCTTCTGATAGAGGGGCTATAAATTGAAAGTTCCCCTGACCTCCTTGGTTTGACTAATTTGCTAGAGTGGCTCAGATAAACATTTTATTTATTACCGTAGATTCTGGGTTTATTATAAAAGGATATAACTGGGGAACAGCCAGGTGGAAGATACACATAGGGTAAACTCTCTGAACTCTTCCTTCCAAGAACACCAACTGAGGTCCTTGGGCCAGGGCTCCTTTTTTTGTTGTTTGTTTGTTAATCCTCACCTCAAGGCATTTTTCCATTGATTTTGTTTTTTAGAGAGAGTGGGTGGGAGAGGGAGAGACAGAGAGAAAGAAATATCTATATGAGAGAGACACATGATTGGTTGTTTCCATATGTGCCCCCACCAAGGCTGGGGATTGAGCCTACAACTGAGGCACAGATCCTTGACCAGTATCAAACCCAAAACCCTTCAGTCCACAGGCCCGAGGCTCTTATTACTGAGCCAAACCTACTAGGGTTTCTTTTTGGATTTGTATGGAGGTTTTTAATAGGCATGCTTGGTGATGCCATTGGTCACTGATCAATTCAACCAACCTCATGGGCTTGTACAAAAGTCCATGCTGCTGCCTCCCCTCCAGGGAAATGGGCTGAAAGTTATAAACCTCTAATCAAGTCTGATCCCCAGACAAGCAGCTGTCATCCTTAGGAGCTCTCCAAATGTCACCTCCTTAATACTTAATACTTAAATGTGGCTGAAAGTGGTGGTTATGAGAAACAATACACCCTTATTGCTCTTAACCCATAGGACATTCCAAGGGTCTTCTGAACTCTGGACCAGAAACCAAATACTGTTTTATATTATAAATCACAACATCATAGTCTCATTGTCTTGCATGACTATTCCCCTGATTAGTTGTTCCTGCGCCAAACTTGGTGCAGGTATAGAATCCCATTGTGGAAGTTGGGAGCTGAGTGACTGGAGCCACATATGAACACCCAGGTGACCCTCTGTAGGCCCCTTCCTAGTAAATAACTGATCCTCGCCTCTACCAATACTAACCTTTCCCTTGGTACTCTTTCCCACTGACCTGGATGTCCCTCCAGAACAGAGAATGGGAAAGCTAATGTGTGAGAATTAGCATAAAGCTTACCTAACATCTTTCATAAAGGTGATGATATTCACTCTTCATTCTTCCCTTCCCTCCCTTCCGCACCCCCCAAACACACACACACACACACACACACACACACACACACACACACACACACACACACTATTTCTGGACTCCTTCACCATAATGCCGACCTGGTTGAGAGGCTTAATGGTTCTAGTGAATCAAAGAAGAGCAATAACTGTCACAGCCTGGGGTAGCTGACACCAAGCTTACCCCTATCAAATAGCAACTGCTGTGTTTCTCTGTCCTCTAGTTCTAAAGCATTTTCCTCTCCATACATGGGTATACCAGCAGGGGCTCTGGTGCAGGTTCTTGTTTAACCTGTCTCTTGCCACATGCTGGTATAGGTTTATTGGCGGCGTATAGGTGTTTTGTTTGTCTTTTAAATGGCATCCTTCAATACAAAGCCTCTGGGCATAGTGACCTGAGAGAGAATATAAACTGGTTTCTAAAGCATGGAATCAAAACTTTCACAAGATTTGTAGTGGTATTTTAGTTATTTGTTTTGGATCTGCTAGCATAAGAAGAGAGTATTTACCCCACCTCCCGAGAATTGAAGGGTTGGAAACAAGGTGACTTCTGTTGAAAAATATTTCTCTCCAACTTCTCTAATAATTGTAAATCAATATTAGACTATAATAAAGGATAAAAAAGCATCTATTTGAGCAAAAATAGCTGCAGCCTGGGAGACACAGATGTAGGTAGCCACCTAAATTGTGTTTCAATGAGTCAAAAGGAGGTTACCTTTTAAGCATGAGTTCCTGCCCAGGTTCCCAATTAGGTCTTTTTAATGTAAATGAGGTATCCAAATTATACAGTTATGATTGGATGGGGGGGAAGGGGTCTCAGTTGATTAATGGAAAGGTGAAACCAGGGTTTCCCTCCAGTTGTTGACTCAGATGATGTGAACAAACAGGGTGTAGTGCTGGAATCCCAAATTCAACCTGAGATTTTTCTTGATATAGAAATAGACCTACACAAGATACTGTCATCAAATGGTTGCTAGACTCTTATTATTTATACATTGCGGACCCTTTGTTGAATAGGGAGTCTATATCAGCAGATAAGTTCCCTCTCAGTCTCCACATCAAATAAATGAATCTTTCTTCTTGGGGCCAACATAATACGTAGGAGAACTTTCATATTTCTATTTTGTTTATTAAAGTGTATTGAGTTTGTCTTTTCAAGAAAAGTTTAATTCTTTTATTTCTTCTGGGTGTTTATTTTTGGTAACCTAAGAGCAGCCTCTCCCATCTCAATTCAAAAATATTTATTCATTTATTTATTTAGTATTTTTGGTTCAACTTTTTTTTTATTGAGGCAGCATTGGTTTATATCATTTTAATAAGTTTCAGTTGTACAACATTGTAATTCAACATCTGATTATACTAAGCATGTTCACCACCAAAGACCTAGTTCAAAATATTTATTGCACACCTAATATATGTATTTATTTTCCACATCCTCCGCAAAGTGAGGAATACCATGATGACTAAATCTGTGTCTCCAGACTCCAGAAATAACACAATCTCACAAGGAAGTCATATTTAATACCAATGCATATGAAGCAAAATTCTATAGCAGGAGTGTAGAGGATCCCCTGGAAAGGCACATGGACATTCTTTAAGTTGTTGTCAGTTGAGAATGAGGTGACTGGCAGAGCTGCTTCTCGGAAACACCCTCCCCAAGTAGGCGAAGAGTATTATCAGTGCTGACTTCTTACCTTTGCCCAGGCGCCAGGAATGAGGGAGTGAATAGGACCTGGGCCCACCCAAGCTCCTTTGATCCTAAGTTTTATTATGAAAAGCCCATTGTATTTCAGAATATAAATAAATGTGCTGCTTCAGCTCTGGGTTGACAATCTCTCCAGCAGAAGAGGGCAGTGGCCCACCCAGGACCCAGCTTTAAATCTATTTCTGTGTCTTCTCTCTTTCTTAATTTTATTTCTCAAGCCCAAGCTGCCTCTACTCAGAACTGGTTTCATCTCTCTTCCATGCTGGACACAGAAAAGGGAGATCCCTGCCATATCTGGCCCCCGCCCCATCAGGCCCCCGCATACAGGCATGGACCACATTAGGCAAACTGGGGAAAACATTAATTCAGCCAAGGGTATACTGCAATTTAGAAACTTTCAGGGGAGATACTGTGTTTCCCAGAAAATAAGACCCACTTACAGGTTTCCTTCTGAGTGAAATATAAGGCATCCCTCCGAAAATAAGGCCCCCAGACTGTCTCAGAATGAAAATTAATATACCGTAAACTGGTCGCTAGGGCCGCCCCGACTGGCATCTAGCAACCAGTGACCTTAAGCGGAGTCCTGACATCACTGCTGTATGAATGGAGAGAAATCAGCGTGGAAACTTTGTGAAACCTAAACTGCAAGAAGTTTTGACTTGGGTGAAGAACTCATGGGAGCAAATCACTGACAGTTGCATTGCAAATGCACTGCAAGCAGGTTACCTTAACAAAAAGTACTCATTTAAAGACAGTGCTATTGCTAAACATGAGAGTTTGTTCCACCGATTCTGAAAGAAATGGAGTCACAAGGAATTCACCAGGAAATTCAGGAATTGGATTGTTATGATGATGTTCCAGAAGATGATGACATGATTGTCATTGAATAAATGAGTAAATTCTTGATACTGTAGGATTCACAGTTTGTCTGGTTTGTGTTGGCAACTACCATACTACTGTACCGTATACAGGTAATAAATTTCCTTTGTTTTCATTTAACAATAAATGTGTACCGTATTCTTCTTCATGGAAAAATAAAACATTCCCTGAAAATAAGACCTAGCACATCTTTGGGAGCAAAAATTAATATAAGACACTGTCTTATTTTCAGAGAAAAGGGGTATCAGACATATTCTAGCATTAAAAAGATGAGGATAATATTCTATGGCCAGGTTTTAAAGGCTTTTTAAATATCCTTTTAAGTTGAGGGCAGGTGGGTTGATAAAGCTAGACTTGCCACTGAACTGGAGAAGTGAAGGGAAGCAGTGATTAGGAAAACAGGCAAGGGCTAGGTAGTGAAGCAACTCAGATGCGAGGCTAAAGAGGGTTGAGCATTTTCTTTCTGTGACTAGGAATCTTTTTGTTTTTGTTTCTTTGTAGCTAAAAAAAATCTGATGAAAGTACTCTTAGGTATGTTATCTGTCCTTGGGACATTGTGTCCAAAGGTAGCTCAGGTAGCTCTGAATCGTCCTCATTTTGACCCCTGTGCTCTATTGGTTGTGATGGCAGCCCCTCCCCAGCCTTCCAAGCTTTTGTTCAGATCCTAGAAAATGATCAGTTGTTCTCTAGGCCCTTCATGTTGCCCGTGGGGGCTGTGGGGCTGTCAGTGACCATTCATTCTACCAACATTCCTGCGATCTATCTGTCCTATAACCATTATGCTAGAGCAGTGTTTCCCAAACTTCTCTCAAGATGAGAATCACCTGGTGGAGTTCTTAAAATACAGATTCCTGAATCCCAACTAAGAAGTGCTAAACTAGAATTTTAACTAGTTAAGTATACAATTTTACCTATATATCCCCCCAAATTCTAGTTTAGCACTTCTTAGTTGGGATTCAGGAATATGTAGTGTAACAACTCCAACAGGTGATTCTCATCATGAGAGAAGTTTGGGAAACACTGTGCTAGAGGGATATCCACAAGTTTGCTGATTATTTTCATTCAGAGAGGACAGGAGATCTTTCAAGTGTCTGATTCTTCAAATATACTTAGAAACCTTTATGTTGTTTCTTTCATCCTCTGAAGACAAGGAGGTGATAGGACAAGGAGACAGACCAACATCCCACTTGAATTGTTCATTCTCCAATTCTTCTTTTACTTCCCAGCTCACAAGGTCTTTATCTAACAGAGAGGGAGGGGGAGGGGGCTGCTGGGGAAGGACCAGGACACACCTGTCGTGCCAAGCTACATTTGCTTTCAGATCTTTTTAGACTGAATACTTAGATCTTGCCTTTGAACTAAAAAACGAAGAACTGCTTCTTTGTTCCTAAATTCTAACCTGGTAACTAATTCTGGGACAAATTGAGGTTTCAATGCTCAAATTACAAAGGGGTGACTCCAGGGTTAGGGGGAATAAAATAAGTTCCAGCAGTGGGAAAAAAGAGTATTTTATATTCTCAGATGCCACATATAGAGAAAGAAACTGAGGCTCAGAGACATTAATGATATCGAATTCATAGAGTAAGGATGGGAATCTTTTATATCTCTAGATTCAAACCCCAAGTTACTTAGAAGATACCGATACCATGATGTCTTCTCATTAAGTCTTTAAATATCATCTGGCCTCTGTTTCCTCATCTCAAAAGTGAAAAACTTGGGCCAGATGAATTTTAAGGCTCATTATAGCTGTAAATGTGTTTCTTAGGTTGAAAAAATTTCAAAAGCCCCTAAGTGAGAGAGAAGTTGTGCTGAGCTGGCCAGTCCCAAGTTGGGTGCCATATGTGCTGAGCTGGCATGGCCATGGGTGAACCTGAGAGGGGGCAGTGAAGGATTTAGAAAAGACAGACAAAAGAATAAAGTTGAGGCTGGGTGGAACGCTGCTCTCTGAAGGAGAGACAGTGCTACGGCCTGCAAGCAGAATCTTTGTTTTATAGCCAGATTCTACAAGGCAACGTAAAGGGTGTAGTTACAATGTTCTCGTGGGTTTCGAATCTACTCAACCACATGCACCTGATCAAGCTTTGTTTACTTTCTGCACTTCCCGCAGCCTATATCAGGTAGCCACATGGGGCTACGGGTTTAGACCATAAGTCTTACAACTATAGCCTTTGGCTATAACTGTGCTGGGAGTTGCACATGGCTTTGCCACGAGAGGATCGTGCCCTCTCATTAGTCCCAGGCTTGAACCTGTCCAAAACGCTGTAGCCGCTCTCCACGGAAGTGTGTGTGTTCTTGCTTTCATCTGAACTTATAAACCTCCTCCTAAGAAAGAGCATAAATGTGGATCCTGCTTTAGGTGGCAGCGATCTAAGTATTGATTGGAGCAAAGTGAACTTTGTATTTATTAACAGATAATGGCAATGGGACCTCCAGCTACTGGTAGATATATTGTTTTATGTTTATACATATGAGTGATATTTGATTTATATTTATTATTTCAGAGAGGAAAGAAGAGGGAGAGAGAGAAACATCAATGATGAGAGAGAATCATTGATCAGCTGGTGCCTGCATACCCTGACCAGGAATTGATCCGGGTCAATGCTCAACCACTGAGCCACACCACCCAGGCTATCTTTACATTTAAGCTTTGATGACCCATATACTCCAGGAAACTATTTTTAATCAAATAAAGTAATTAATGAGATTCACTCTATTATTATTATATTTGATGCAAACTAATTACTATTTGTCTCTATTTTAATATTGCAATCTTTTTAAAAATATATTTTATTGATTTTTTTACAGAGAGGAAGGGAGAGGGACAGAGAGCTGGAAACATCTATGAGAGAGAAACATTGACCAGCTGCCTCTTGCACACCCCCCACTGGGGATGTGCCTGCAACCAAGGTACATGCCCTTGACCAGAATCAAACCCAACCCAGGACTCTTCAGTCCACAGGCCGATGCTCTATCCACTGAGCTAAACTGGTTTTGGCAATAATGCAATCTTCTTGATATTGGCTTTAACTTACATTTTTCCCAGGTGATTATGAAGAGTGTGATTTTCAAATTCTTTCCCGGTATCTAACACTGCAGCTCAATTTGTTTGTTATCTTTCATCCTATCTGCAAGATTTACACCTGGCCACATACTGACAGTTTGAGTTAGTTCCAGGCAGTGAAATGTGAAAACTCTGATTTACAGTATATGTCTGTCTAGAACACACCTGCCACTGCTTCATAGGGAACCCTGCTTCAAATTTTCTCCCAATTGATTCTGAAACTTGAACTGTCGTAGCATTTATCAAAGAGATTAGAAATGGCTCAGGTACATCCCCTGGGGTAGCCTTACTCTGGAGGATTCTGCCTGAACGCGACTATGCCATTCACCCAGCATGTGAAATTAGGATATTCACTGTCTAATGGCTTGCTCATCTTTTTACAAGGGAAAAACAGAAACAAAATAGAGTGTTCTAAAGAATATTGCCTTTCTTCTTTTCTGTTGTACTTTTTGTTTATATTTAGGAACTTGGTACAAGTCCCAAATTTAGTTAAGATTTCGTCAATTAGCTAAATGGTAAAAAAAAAAAAACACCTGGTTGAACTTGAAAATCTAAGTACAGTACCTAAGTATATAAGAGAAGTCTATTTTATTAGTTGAATTCAGATGAGAGAAATATGTTTGAGTTAAGGAATAAACCAGCGATTCTAGTATTTTTTCAAGCCCATTCATTTTCAGAAAAGGGGAAGGGATGAGATCCTAATTCTGGGTTTTATTTATTCACTTATTTATTTACTTAGTTACTAACTCTTCCCTTGGAACGAAAATGAAGATAGAGTTAGTGAAGAAATCTGAATTCAAGGGGTCAGTGCTCTAGCATGTAAAATGGAGGTCTCTTTTTATGTGGAAATTATCAAAATAATGTTAGAAAACATACATTAAAAGGTATCAAGAAACAGACAAAAGGTAGCAAGTGTTAGAGGAGAATGGATGAGGTGGAAGTAGAAAAGAAAAGAGACATTTCAAATTTAGCTGAGCATCATCAGAAACAGAAGTGTTGCTTAAGTGTCTAAAGACTAACTAAATGCAAGGAAATGTATGGTAGCTTAGTGCTGGACCTTAGAAATGGTTAGCCTGCTGGGAAGAATTGAAAGACATGCCTCTGACATCTTAAATCTTTTACTTCCCATATCAGCAGGGCTTACAACATTAATATTTTCACCAGAAAGCTTCCTTGTAGAGAAGAGAGGAAACGTGATAGTTACTGACCACCCACTATGAGGAACTGTTTGTTCATACACCCAGATCTGTCAACACTGCTACAGCCTCGGAAGTCACAATGCCAGGACTCCCCAAGAGGGGATCACAAAACAGAAAATGGCCTTCTGTGTAATGGGCACCTGTGAGCAAACGTTCTCCAATTTTACTATCTAGATTAAGGATCAACAAACATTTTCCTCAAAACCGTACAAATGATAATTAGTGTAGGCTTTGCAGTCCTCACGTCAGCATACAAAGTACTTAACTGTGGCTGTAGCACAGAAGCAGCTATGCACAGTCTGTGGATGAAGGAGTGTGATTACGTCCCCAAGAAACGTTTTTTTCCAGAGCAAGTAGCACTCTGGAATTGACGTGTGGGTTACAGTGTGTCAGCCAGTGTAGTCCATTGGTAGATCTGATAATGGCTTTTGGAACTTTAATCAGGTTTCCCATTGGCAAGTCCTTTCTCAAGCACAGCAGGTGAAGGTCAGGAGTAGTGATTGCCAAAGAAGGGAATTAGAAAGGAATAATTAAATAGTGATGATCCTAATCTTTATAATAAGCTAGCAAATAAGCAATAGATACCTAGTCTTTACAACATGTTGCCTAAATTATTCCTTCTCCTATATAAGATAATCTGGGAAATACATATACATATTATTGTTTATAAACTAGAATATCTGACAAACTTAAAAAAAAGATCCTACTTGGGTGATGAATACACAATATACTATACAGATGATGTATTATAGTATTGTACAGCATAACCTAGGTATATAATAATTTTTAAACAATGTCACCCCAATGCATTTAATAATAAAAAAGAATAGTGATCTTGATCCTACATAGAAATAAGTATGTGTATATAGAGAAAGAGAAAGGAAGAGATATACCTCATATAGGTACACATGTCAATCTATCTATAAGCAGTATTTTCTTTAAATCCTTAATGCTAATATGGTCTAACGCTTTCTTGGTGACTAAAGAAAAACAAACAAACATGTTAACATGGTCTACTACATTTAAAAATATATATTTTATTGATTTTTTTACAGAGAGGAAGGGAGAAGGATAGAGAGTTGGAAACATCGATGTGAGAGAAACATGGATCAGCTGCTTCTTGCACACCCTCTACTGGGGATGTGCCCGCAAACAAGGTACATGCCCTTGACCAGAATCGAACCTGGGAACTTTCAGTCCGCAGGCCAACGCTCTATCCACTGAGCCAAACCAGTTTCGGCTACTACATTTTTTGATGGTTAAATCTAAGATGGTCTAACACCTTTTTATTAAAACACACACACACACACACACAAAAAAAAAAAAAAACAAACAAACAAACAAACAAACAAACAAAAAAAAACACCCACAAACAACCCTCAAAATGTGCCTCCCCCAAAATGAGTAACGAGTAATTTTTTCCTGGTTTCACTATTCACTTCCTTATTCCTGAGAAAGCCAAGTGATGAGACACTGCCAGGACAACCCCACCCATAGCAGATGGTGTCAATCCTCGCTCATGGGCAAGTTGAGGGAGGGTCTGTGAGGCTAAGCCAAATAAATAGATGAGAAGAGCTCACAAATGTTATGATTGAAGCAGAAAATTTTATTCACACATTATTGGGAATGGCACATACAACACAGTCTTAATGAAAATGAATATCTTAATCATTGGAAAGATTTAAAAAAAAAACCCACTGGAAAAGACCAAGGGTCATTTCACATTCAAGGAGCCAGTGGAGGGTGAAAGAGGAGGAGGAATAACTAGAGGGACAATTAGAAAGGTTGTCAAGCTCCCAGTCTTCTATGGTGAGATCACCGGGCCTGTTACACAGACACAGGGGTAGGCCCAAAGGGTCGGAGCCAAGGAAAACCTCATTTGGTAAGTGCCTACTAAATGCCTGGCATTTCCGATGTTTTACATGTGTTCCTTCATTGGATCTTCTCAGCAATCTATTGCAATAATAGGTGTAGTCATCACTATATGGACAAGGGAAGGGGACCAAAGATGCTAAGGAACTGTCCACAATCACTTTGGTGGGGCCAAGGTTTGGATCCCAATCTGTATCTATGGGAAGCTTTTCCAACTGGACATTATGAGGAAAGAAACAAAAGCTACGATCTCAAAGTATTGTATAAATCCATATCTAAGTGAAATGAAAAGGTTTGTAAAAGTAGAAAATCATTAAAACATCAATTTAGTAGTTTAGTAACAAGACAAAAGTCAGAAATATTGGTTACTATTAAAAACTAGAGGCCCAATGCAAGAAACCCATGCAAGAGTAGGCCTTCCTTCCCCCAGCTGCAGGCACCTGCTTCCCTCTGGCACCCAGGACCCGGGCTTCCCTCCAGCTGCTGGCAGGCACCAGGGACCCGAGCTTCCCTCGCAGACGTGGCTTCGTCCATAAAGTGGTCCAGAAGGACATCTGGAAAACATCTAGTCTAGTTAACATATTATGCTTTTATTATTATAGAATATGATATGGATACATTTTGGGGGTATGACTAATATATTAACAATGTATTCAGCTATGTCAGAAATAGGACATAACCTTAATAGACAATCCCATGGGGGAAAAATGTGTTCACATTTCCAAAACAAATATACAAATATTAAAATAATCCTGTTGAAAATCATGTGCTGATTTTATAAAAAAGGATTATAAATATTCTTCATTAGCAATACAACTTTAAAGGCATTTTACCAGTTTCTGACTAGTTTTATGCCATATTAATAGACATTATGGAAAAGAGTTATCCTTAAATACTTACGGAACACGATGCTGCATTTTTATTTCCATTTGTTATGCCTGTTTAGCATTATAGCTGATGGACTGAGATGTGGCTATATATTTTACTTTGCTACTAACATATTTTAGTTAATAGTCTCACATTAATACTAGGAAGAAAATGTAGAACATAATCCTTTTCCTAATTAGTTTAATGTACTTTTATAGATCATCCCATTATAACACCCCCCTCCTTCTAGGGATGGATGACAGTACATATTTCAGAGTCAGTTCTCAATTATTCAGGGAGCTCATTTTCCAGTCTGTAAGACGAGGAATAAAAGAACAGAATTAAATTTTCATGTTGATTCCTTAGTTCTATGCTATGTTGTACATGCATGTTTCTCTGTCTCCTGGGCATACAAGAGCACTACCTCAGAGTTAATAGTATTCGTTTTTAAACAATATACTAACCTTTAGATGAGTATAAGCAAGTTTCCTTTTCTGACTTATAAAATATTATACAATGGAATTAGATGCGTCTACCTTGTTGATGATCATTTTATGATGTTCTATACTGAAGGTTATTTCTAATTGCTTCTAGCAGTCGAGTGGCTGAGGGAAATGGAACCCACAAATTGGTCAATTGAGACTTGCAAAGTTCATTTAAAATCAGGAATAGAACTAGAGTCTTCTGACTGCTGTTAACGTCTTTATTTTTTTTTTTTTTTTTTTTTTTTTTTTTTTTCATTTACAAAAGATAGGCTATGTTTATTTAGAGTCACAAGCAGCTGACTCACTCAGTGTGACTCAAACCACAAGAAGCCATTTCCACTTCACTCCATTCTGAGTCCTAGCGCTGGAGCCGAGTGCTGCTCGGCCCATTCACAGGTTGACAAGCTTCTCGTTGAGGGCAATCTGAGACTGCGTGAGATTGGCCAGGTAGGTCACCATCAGTAGGTCATTGATGTTGCTGTTGAGCATGGTCTCGAAGTCCTCGGGAACGATCTTGGGAACTTGGTTAACCAGACTCATCAAGAAGCGGCCCACAGTGTTGTCAGCGGACACCTTTCCAGACAGCACGTCCTCCGCATACTGCAACACTGTGCTGAGGGCATCCTGGATGCGAGCCGATGACCCTGCTACCTGCTGCAAGTCACTCGAGAGTCCAATCACCCGGTTGGTGCTAAAACAGGTCTTCATGATCAGGTCAACTCCAATGCGCTCAGTGTCGTAGTACGCATATTTCACCGTCAGCGGTGTGAACATCACCCCCATGGTCCTCCCCGGGACACCCATCAAAGTGCTGACATAAGCCTTGATGCTCATGCGACCATTCTGGAGGCTCGTGTCCACAGTGAGGTGAATGGGGTTGGGGGCTTCCCGGCTGTAGTACTCATGGATCAGCACAGAGTGCTCTGTGATGTCATGGCCTGTGGCGTACCAGCCCAGGATGAGCTCATTTGGAGAGACTTTCTTGTGCAATTCATACATGTTCTTAGCAAACTCCATGTCAACAGCCACCTCATCTTCTGACTCGTTGTGCGGCACCGAAAAGCAGTTGGTGACCTCCACGGAGTGCTTGTCAAGGGTTCCCAGCAGCGTCCCGATAACGCGGGCAGCGCCCTCGTTGCGCCGCTCGTAGCTGTCCACGATGGAGGCCAAGATGACCGGGTGCAGCCGGACCACACGGCCGCCGGGGAAGGGGCCCGGGAGAGCCGGCGCGGCCAGCGGCTGCGCCGGGGCCGGAGCCGGGGCCGGCGCGGAGGCTGGGGGCTGGCCGGGAGCCGCGGGCGCGGTCGTGGTCGCAGCCGCCGCCGCCGCCGGGTCTGGGGAGGAGGCGGGCGCCGGAGTTGGAGCTGGAACCGGCGCTGGCGCAGGAGCCGGAGAAAGCGGTGGAGCCGAGGCTGGGGCCGGGTCTGGGGCTGAGGCCGGGGCGGCCGCAGGCGGGGATGCAGCGGGCGGAGGAACGCTCGCCGGTGCTGCCGGGGTGGCCATCTTGTCGAGAGAGAGCTGTTAACGTCTTTAAAGTCTTGTTCAATTATTGACTCAAGATTGAGGTGCTTGTGGCAGGAGGGCCATTGAAAGCACAGCTAGTATATTTGACAGCAGCAGCAGCAGAGTAAAGGGTGAAATCTTGGGCCCTGGAGTCAGGCTACCCATGTTGGTTTCTCACCAGCTGTGGGACCTTGGGCACATCCTTAATCTCATCTCTAGAATGGTGATGAGATGCTGATTGCATTAAGTTTCCCTAATGACATGGGGAGAGTGAATAATATATAGTCCATTTACTACCAGAGTTAGTTTCCTCATTGTGGGTAGCAGCCAAATAAATAAGTGGAAAGACTATAGTCCCCTGGGAAGATTGCCACAAGGAGGGCCTGGGCGGCCTTTTAATGGGCACCCTGCACATGTGGGGCCTCAGCCAGTAGATGCAATAAACATATGACCTTAGCACCCACAGTAGAACCTGAGAGCACGGGTGAATAATGAAGTGGACTAAATGAAGGAGTAACTGGATTTGTGACAGGATGTCTGCTTTTGCTTCTCTGTCAGTACCCTGTGTGCATCCTTACACAGTCAGCTGAAGCAAGGGAATCTGAGGCCAAAGTCAGTCTGGCGTCTCGCCTTGTCTATTGAACCTCCAGAGCCATATGCCCCTCACCTTTGATTCCCTCAGCATATCCATGAGGAAGCTGGGAAGGCGGGTTTGACAGTCCACAGCAGTTCTGCTGAGACCTATGGAGTGAATAGAGGAGTCTGGCAAAAAGAACCAAGTAGTACAAATGCAATAGAAGGTGTGTGAGTGCCCTATCCAAACTCTCTGGCCACTTGCACAGCCACACGAGAAGAGGGTGCTGGACAACCTATATGTTGAGTATTACTCTACAAGCATACCAAATTATTCTTTTTAAAAACACATCAGTCACCAGCTTCACTAAGCCAGCAGCTTTTAAAGAATTTCCTCCACCCAAAGAGGTTTTCTAGAGAGCATTGGTTGAGGAATAAAAGGAACAACTAAGCAACCTTTATGTAATTGCCCCCCAAGGGCCTGCCTGTATCCTCCCTCCCTCCTTCCACATGGCTTGCAAAGTTCATTTAAAATCAGGAATAGAACTAGATTCTATTGCTGTTCCCCCCTCAGGACCAGCCTTTAACTATGACTTCGTTGATGACATGCGTAAAAAGCTACAGTGGACGTGTTGCCGAGCCAGTGAATCCCTGTGGGGGCCATGAAGCACCCCATTTTCTGTGAAGGGGGAAGAAGTTCATTTCTATCAAGTCGATTTGCCTTGAGAAGGGAGATTGATGCAGCCAATAGATCTGCATGGAAGTGGGGGGGTGGTCCTTGACTAGGGGATGCCTCTCTGCAGCTGCTCACAGAATAGTGAGGCTCAGGGATCTAGATCCGAGGCCATGCTGAAAGTGGAGGTGAAGGTGGGGAAGGCAAAGAGAGAGAGAGGGAGGTGAGGGTGAAGAAGAGAAGGAAGAGGAGGAGAAAGGTGATGGGATGGTGAAGAGGGGAAACACAGGGGACCACCAGAAAGTGGAAGAGGCAAGGAAACACTCTCCCTGAGAGCTCTCAGAGGGAGGATGGCCCTTTGTCACTTTGATTTCAGATTTTGGCTCCAGAATGTGAGAGAAATTGTGTGTGTGTGTGTGTGTGTGTGTGTGTGTGTGTGTTTAAATATATTTTATTGATATTTTACAGAGAGGAAGGGAGAGAGATAGAGAGCTAGAAACGTCGATGAGAGAGAAACATCGATCAGCCGCCTCCTGCACACCCCCTACTGGGGATGTGCCCGCAACCGATGTACATGCCCTTGACTGGAATCAAACCCGGGACCTTTCAGTCCACAGACTGACGCTCTACCACTGAGCCAAACCGGTTTTGGCTGTGTTTTGTTTTTGTTTGTTTTTAACTACCTACTTTGTGGTAAATTGTTATGGCAGCACAAGGGGACTAAAACAGGTGACTGAGAACAAGACAGAAGCAGGTTCTACCTTCAGATGGTTACACCTGAGTGTGCACTGAAATCACCTGCTCGCCCAGCACCAGGCAGGGTCCTGGAGTCCTCGGTGGATCCTCGACCTGAGGCTTGCACATTTAAAAGAAGCTGGAAAAAATATCTGTGGGATGAAAAATTTTGAAAAAGTTCAGGAAGAGCCACCGTTGATTTTGTGAGCATTATTACTTATGTAATAAGAATATAATATTAGAAGACTAAAGGGGCACTGGCGTTCATTCTTTGGAAAAGTGGAATAAGGAAAAAGAAAAAGAAGAAAGTGACTTTCAGAGATAGGAAAGAATTGGTAGATGACCTCAAATTGTAGGAAGCCAGATGAGCCAGCCTCTTAAAGAAAGCCTGACACTTGGGTTAGTGCTGGGTGCCGACGGAGACAGTGCCCCGGGGACACCAGAGATGTCCTGGAGATGAGCACCGGCACAGTCGGGAGTATTCCGCAGCCTCAGGGACACTGTGAAGATTAGCTGCCATCACCACTAAGGTCATCTGTTGAGCACACGGTACAACTAACTGGCATTTTTGATTACTTGGATTATCAAGGTGGACAGCTTTCTTAAAGCAAACAATTAGCCTTAGCCAAAAGTTGCAAATGAAACTCATTTATGAATTTTATACTATTCTACTTTCCATACAGAATCATGAACATTAACAATGAAAGAAGTTTTGCTGACTATTTGGTGGAGACAGTTCTTGTTACAAATAAGGAAAATAATACTTAGGAAGGTTATTGACTTTTCAGTTTCACTAGTGAGTGTTTCAACTTAATTTATGATGGGTGCATAAAATCCACACTATATGGACATGCGCATCAATACAGGCACAAGTATTATCACAGGGACCCGGAAACCCTGGGGGAATGGGAATCAGGGTTGTCATTCCCAGAGTAGATTGCTGATTGTGCCTTAGCATTGAGCTGTTTCCAAGCTGGAAGTGTTCCTGCTTCAGTGCATTTTTTTTCAGTTAAGTGCCATGAAGCTTAGGTTATAAAAATAATAGAAAACAGAGAATGGTAGGGTGTGGGCTCTCTGTTCTTTTTAACCTTAGTCCAATGAGTCAGGGTAGAGAAAAAATTCAGGAAGCTAAAAGCAAAAACAATTCTCATAAATCAGTATACTTAAAGAGATCTACTTCTGTCAGGATGAAATATTAATTATGACAAAATACATTTGTATGGAGGCATTAAAAACTCTGCAAAAGGTTTAATAGAATGTGAATATGAGACAGTCTAAAAAGGAAGAGTCTAGAGGTTGGTTACTTATTATATGCAAAACTTTCTTAAAAACCTGACTGTTAATCATGAGTCACCTCTGATTCATGTTTTTGTTGTAATAGCTCAGTTGAACTTTGAATGTATATGTTTACTCCAATATGCATAATGAACGATTTTTTAAAAAGCCACTCATAGTGGAACTAGGGCTATTTTTTAAAAAGCTAGTTAATAATTTTATTCATATTTTAAGGAAACAAGAACAAGGGCAGCTTTTAAATCCAATATGAAAAGGATGAGAGGAAAAATTGCAAACACTTTAATTTGAGTTTTTTCTTTTCTTTCTTTCTTTTTTTTTTAAGTTCAGGTAAGGCTCAATAAAGAAGGCATCATAGTGAGAAAAATGTAAAAAAACATATTCTCCATATAAACTGAGCAGTTTCTTATGTGGGAAAAGTTTTCTCCCTAGAGAACATGAGCATACATATTTCCAAGAATAAGCAAAAGGAATAATATTTGCAGAATTATTTGGCATATAATGGCTATAAATTTCCATCAGATTCCAATTAAAACGATAACATAACCAGCAAACTTTTAAACTTTTACCATTATTTTCTAGTCTATAACTTTTAATTTACTGTTTCTTTTTAAATGATGCTTGCCTATTTTTTTAATAATTGATAACACATCAAATGTTTGTTTTATTTTATTTTTATATTAAAATATTTTTATTGATTTCAAGGAGGAAAGGGAAGGGAGAGAAAGATAAAAACATCAATGATGAAAGAGAAGCATTGATTGGCCACCTCCTGCATGCCCCACACTGAGAATCAAGCTCTCAACCAAGGCATGTGCCCTGACCAGGAATTGAACCATGACCTCCCAGCTCAATAGGTCGACACTCAACCACTGAGCACCCTGGCCAAGCTGTTTGTTTTATTTTAGTCAAATTATATGATGTACATGTTTTTGCTTTTTTGGGTCACAAAGAGTAGTACTTCTTTTTATAAAACAGGACTTAAATATATTAATGCCTTCCAATGAACACTTAAATGAAATACAGGCACAAATATGAATCTACAGTTCAACTGGTTAGGAATCTCATTAAAACCAAGGCTCTAGCACTAGGGGGAAATTTTTTTTTTCTTAGTGCCACCATGAATTTAGGCTTTAGAGTTTACTAGGAGTTATTATTTTTTAAGTTTATTTTTTGTTGAATTTATTAGGGTGACAATAGTTAATAAAATTATATAGGTTTCAGGTATACAGTTCTGTAATACATCATCGACTTATTGTAACTGTGTGTTTACCACCCAAGTCAAGTCTTCTTCCACCACCTTTTATGCCCCCCTTTACCTTCTTCTACCTCTCCCACCCCTTCTTCCCTCTGGCAATCACTTCACTGTTTGTTGTCGGTGTCCTTGAGTTTTTATTTTTTCTTTACTTAATCCCTCCACCCTTCTAACCCAGCCCCCACTCACCTATTCCCTTTCTCTACATTCAAAGATATTTAATATTTACCCATTGGCAGATAGCTCATATATTTGCTGGAAAACAAGAGTTAAGTGTTAGTAAAACAATATCTTTTAGCCAAAAGGTGAGCTATTCAATCTTGTTGAAAGTCATTCCTCTTGATCACTTGAAATTGAAAACCCATCTAATACAAAGTGACATTGTGTCTGTTTCAGAACAGCAAAATCATTGTCATCAGAAAGGATAGATGTTACAACAGGCCAAAGACCTCTCCTGTTGTAGAAATAACCAACTGGTAGTTTTCAAAGGTGATTCTGACCTTAACATCTTAAACAGAAAAGTATTTTCAAGAAATGAAGCACAAAACACCTCTGTGTGTTAATTGTGAGCTCTATTTCAAAAACAGGACAAACTTCTCATATTGATTGCGATGTGTCTGTGTGAGGGAAATAAACATTCTGTTGTGTTTCCTGCCAACATTTCCAAAGCTACTTACATCTCATAAGATCTCAAAATAATTAAGTATTTATTTCAAAACCACTCTCTATCACTTTTAATGGATTCATTTCTAAACATAGTTTTAAATTAAAGTAAGAAGAACTGGTATTTGCAGGTGGGTTTTGTTTTTTTGTTTTTTGAGTTCTAAGAAGAAAATCCCAGGTGATAACATTCTTGACAAGTGACTCTAGAAGATGGATAATGCTCCTGCATTGCTTTCATTACATTTTCAAGATTTTAATTTATGTAGATTTGGGGTTTTCACAATGTTTTTTTTTTCCAGTTAGAAAATAATAAAATACAATTGGTGATCATCTCATAGAAAAATTGAAATAGCAAACAAAATTAAACTTATAACTAGCATGGTTATCATATACTCTTTACCACACAATTTGAGAAAATAACATGAACTCCCTTAGTCTGAGACAGGCTCTCATACATTTGTTGCTATATGAGGATCCTTAATAGAAATGTGTTGAATCAAAAGCTTGTAAAAGAATTATACAATGTGTATTATGATAACTATAGAGAAATCCTCATATTGAAATATCCATTCAAAGGGGAGAAATTCTAGATAACATTAAAGTGCAAATTTAGGTCTATAATTAAATTGAAATATAAGTTCCAAATTTTAAAATTACTGTATTTGCCGGCGTATAAGACGACTTTTTGGCCCTGAAAAATATGCCTCCAAGTGGGGGGTAGTCTTATACAGCGAGTATATAACAAACTCTGTATTTTTTGTGGAAATGTTAGGGGGTCGTCTTATACGCCCAGTCGTCTTATACGCCAGCAAATACATATTTTTCAGGGCCAAAAAATCGTCTTATACGCTGGCAAATATGGTATGTGTGTTTTTTTTAATCATCATTGATTTATTAGTCATGATTGCACAACATTTTTTGAGCAATTGAACTCAACGTATACATTTAAAATATATATACTAGTGAATTCTCAGGTCTTAATGACTGGCTGCTCAGAAAATATTTAGAGTGGAAGAAAATGTGTAAGTAGTTATCTCTTAGAAAAGCTTCTTGAGATGAGTGCGCATAATGACTAACACAATTAAAATAGAATAACCAAAAGCATTTTATGACTGGACTATAATCATATTGTACTTACTAAGGGTTAAGATTATTTCTTAAGTGAGTCAGGAATTGTGTTTAACTGCTAGCTCAAAATCTAGAAATAGCAGTGACCTACTAAAGTCTAGAGGTACACAGTTCAGGGCTGAAATGGCAGTTTCACAGAATCATCTGGAGTCCAGGTTCTTTCCATCTTTCCATGTCAGCATCCTTAGTTAGCATGACTTCTTCAACCAGCTAAATCACAAAATAGGATTCCCCACCCAACCACTTCTGCTTTTATATGTACACTGTTTTCCTATAAAGAAGATATGAAGAAATATATCATCAATCTAGGTGCCTTTAAATAAGGAAAATGGGAGAATGGACGTTATGTAAGCATTGGCAAATACTATCAAATAAATTATTCCTAATGCCAAATATAAGCTAAATGTCTTGATTTTCTCTGTTTTTTTTTCTTCCTCTTTTCTTTTCAGCACCATTCCACTTTTTCTCTTCAGGGGAATATATAGATATTATTACCAAGCAATCCAAGGTGCATAACTTTGACTTAAACTGGAGAATTGACATAATGATATATTTAAATAAGCTCAAATACATTTCAGTAAACTATGAAAGGACTTTATGTGGAAACATTAAAAGGCATACTCAGAAAGTGGGAAATATATTGAATTTATATAAAAAGAAATGTGTAATGGTAGGTGAGAAATGTTGATTTTTAAAGCACCTTTATGAAGGTCTTCAGAGAAGCAATTATAAATTTTAAGCCACATTGGCTGCATTTTGGAAAAACTGTTGTTGATCCACAATACATATATGTGTTTGGACCTGAATCTATCCTCACAAAGCCATAGAGTGTAAGAATTTCTGCTGTATCTTATTAGTGAAAATTAAATATTTAGCTGTTAAGGTTAAAACTGTTTTTATAAAAACAGCAAAATTGGCAAGAATTTATTAAGTATGCTCTGAAGGAAAAGGCTTTATATAAAAATGTTTGTTTTTAGATTTCTGACTGAAAAAATATAAGATGTTTTATTGCATGTTATTCAAATACAGATAGAATGTGTTTTTAAACTTGGTTTCAGAAAATTAGAAATTCAGAATGAACTGACAGTATATTTTTGAGAGGCATTTGTCTTTATTATGATATACAAAACATTTCCCTCAATTTTGTAGTCAATATGAGTAAAATCATGGTGAAATGTTGTGGTATTTAAATTACTCAGCTCTTTCTAGAAACATTTTCTAGGCTGAAGATTTTATAGGCTATACATGGAAGATATGCTAAAATTACCAAATACAATTTTAAAAGATATTACAAAGGCATAGATGCACAGCAAAAATCAGTAAAGATATTAAAATCTGAGTGAGATTACAAGCAATCAGTGTTTTCTACGTTAATTACTAGAGGAAACATGCTTACAACCGTGTTCCATGGAGGTTTGGTGATAAGCTCAACCTAATTGTGTTCAGGCTACATCCATATAATTTCCAGATAACAAGAAAACGCCCTCCAAAATTTGTAAGAGCTTAAAAGTCAGATACTTCATCATAATCTATACATAGATCTCTTTACTTAAATAGGGCTTCAATTATCTTTTAGCATGATGACTTTACCTTGGGTAGATTTTACTTCATTTATTTAAAAAATTTTTTTGAATTCTTTATTGATTAAGATATCACATATTTGTCCCCATTCCCCCATTTCCATCCCAACCTGGTCCCCATAAATGCCCCCACTCTCCTGTTGTCCATGGCCACTGGTATGCATGCATACAAGTCCTTTAGTTGATCTCTCCTCCTTATTCCCACCCTCCCCTACCTTCCCTCTGATGTTTGACTGTGTGATCGATGCTTCCCTGTCTCTGGGTCTGGTTTTGTTCATTAGACTATGTTGTTCATTATTTCCCCTAGATGAGTGAGATCATGTGACCTAGCCAGTTTGGCTCAGTAGACTTTTCTTTCAATCTCTTAAGTACAATTTCAATAAGCATTAAATCTGAACTGATTTGTTTCCCTTGTCCATATTACCATATTATGCAATGTTAAATAAATTCTGAAGATGAGGATTGTGTAGTGATGTAATTTCTATATTGCTATCAAGAGCTTAATTGATATATTTTAAAAATAAAAATAGTTTTATTTTTAGAAATAATATAAATCTATATTCAATTTCAAATAGAAATTGTAATTTAAAAAAGAATAAAGAAGTGCCAGTCATCTGTCATCTCTCTATGCAATGAATATCAACGGTTAACATTTGGCACATACGCTTCTAAACTTTTCAGTTAAATATAGCTTTGATTTTTTAAAAAGGTGTACAATTTCTTGCATAACTAAAACTGTCTACATGTTCCCTTTATACAGCAATATTGAATACAAATTTGGCTGGGTATAGAAACCTTGTTTTGCAACCTTTATTCTCTAAAAATTCTGCAGACATTTCTTCATCTTCTGATGATGAAGTATTGATGATAGAAACATTTAGCTGACTCTGTTTCCCTTGTGAAAAGTAATATGTTTTATTTTTCCCTGTATCAGTTCTTATAGGATTAATTTTTTTAAAATCCTGGAAATAAACAAACCAACAAGCATGATAGTAAATATTTATATGAACTTATTTTTTATTAATTGATCTAGTATTTGTAAATACTAGACCAATTCAATAAGTAAATTTATGTTTTATTCAATGCAGTAACATGTTCTTCATTTATACATTGATTATTGCATATGTTCTAGAGTGTTTCTCAAAAATACCCAGATATCTCTATCATCTTTATCTCTTTCTATTTAATCTCTTGCTTCTCTTTTCTACATTCTATGATATTCTTATTTGTTACTTTCTACTGCTAATCCAATATCCTACTTTTTCTTAATTCTAAAATAAATTTGAATATTGATATTTTAAAACTTTGAATTCTTATCTTATTCAAAATTCTCATGGAACTCTGAGTTCATATTAAACTCTTTCATTCATTATCTCCTTTAGTTTCATGCCCTTACAAATATTTTGGATGTGTCAAGAAATTCTCAAATTTTCTTCTTATTGTTTAAGAAAACAAAAACCCTCTATGTAACATTTTATTGTTTTTTTTCAACAACAGTCTCTCTTTTTTTAAAATAATAGTTTATTAAACTGTCTTCAATTTCAGATTTTTAAAAATTTACTCATATCAAGTGAGATGACCAGAATTAGATTCACATAATTATTTTTAAAATTACATGTAACTTTTCTTGATTTGTTATATTCATTCTGGCTCTTGGCAGATAAACAATAAAATTTTAAAATTTTAATATTTGTTGAACTTCTGAGATGGACATAATGTCACTTACATGTTTTAAGTATTTATGAATAGACCATGCACTATTAATATTTCAGAAATATTTTCAAATAAAATAAACTATGTAAATACCAATTGTAATGAAAATTTAGATAAGGCTAATAATCAGCAGACCAGTATAGTTATGCAATCTATTAAGCATATAGAATTTATCATATTTTATCAAGTCTAAAAACATTTTTGCCTACATTTGAACATTTCTGAAGTGGAGCTGTATTCTGTAATTACTAGTGTAAGTTGTGATGTGGTTGTCAGTTTGTATATGTGTTTTTATACATCTGGAGCAAAAGCTGGCAGAATATTGCCTTGGAGAGAAAAATACCAGAGTTGGCAGTGGAGCACACTTATAAAAATGTTAGGTGATTCATGTTCCAGGTGACACAGATGAGGATGTGTGAGAAAATATGGAAGTTGATGACTATGTTGAAAGTGATTCAGAAGACTGGGATTCTTAATATAAAGAAATTTCACAAATATACTTTCACCAGTTAATTTTGCTTTTTTATGCATGAATAAGAGTGACATATAATAAAAAATGATATTTCTAAAAGAGCTCTTTAAATAGGATAACATAAAATTCTAAATAATGAGAAAAATAGGTCAATTTAATTAGTGAAATGGTTTTAGTAGAACATAAGATATCGATTTATTTTACCATTGATGAGTTCTTAGACTGTCTGAACTATAGTATACTTACACATTGGTTGGCTCTCAGCCAGGCCCACTCAGCGGTGTCCTCGTTCCTCCCACAGCCACGCAGACCCCTCCTCTAGGGCCTCTTCAGATCTTTCCTCCGCAGCAGTGAGCCTCCTAAACCCTGCTCCACAGGACCGCCTGCTCTGATTGGTGGAGACCATTTGTTGAGATTTTTGACAGGGAGTTTGGCAATGTCCAAAACCCATGGATATTTGAAAAGTAACAGATGGGGATACAAAGACAGATTTTTCCAAAAAGTGTGATGTGAAAGGGTTACAGCTGTGCCAGGAAGAGGTGTGCAACAGGACAATGATTCCTCAGCCCTCAGGTGACCTTGTGCCACCAGAAATCCTGAAGCTCCATTTAGCACTGAAATTAGATACAAAAAGAGGAGGAAGCAACACATTGTTTTACCCCAAATTTTAAAATGAAATAAAAGTTCATTTAGGTATTTAGTTGCAGACCTAACACCTTGATCTTAATATAAGCTTAGTAAAATATCACTTCATAAAGACAACCAATTTTGCATATGAGATTAGAAGGATTCAGCAGTTCTTCACTTTTAAGTCATTATTGAATGAAACAAAGAATTTAATGCACATATTTGCACGTAAAAGTAAATACAACAATAATAAAAATGCCAATAAAAACTGCATTCAGGAAAAAAAAATGTCTTTCATCAGGACATAGAAAGACCAAGACATGATGAACAGGAAGTCTAAAAGTAGGAAGTTGAGTGAAGAACATAAAGTGGAAGGAAGGTAAAGTTTTCCAATAAGAGAAATTATCAATTTTATCTAGAGCTTCTTATTGAGAAAAAGGACGTATTAGAGGAACTGATCCAACCAAATAATCTTAATGTGCAACAAGTACTGATTATCAAGAAGCATTTCTCTGTTTCCATAATCTCAGTGTCAGAAATCAGCCTTTATAAGTTCATGAAAGGAATCTGGAGAAATTATATATAAAGAGCTGATGGAATCCTGCTTTATACTTAAACGTGGAGAGAGCAGAGTTAGATTTGGGCACTGGCAAATCCATGAAGCAAGTCATGGCTATTAAACAATGCCAGGTACCCTGGCATTAAACAAAATGTGACTTAGTCTTTCTTATGAATACTGTGTTTCTCTAAGCATGTGGAGTAATTGCATGGGAAATGTATCCTCGTTCATCTCTTGGAAGCACATTGATTTTTATTTTTTTAACCTTTTCCTCACACCTCCAAACTGACTTTCAGTTTTATTTTTATTATATTGTTTTATAACTATTTTTAAGTTAAACAAAAATATTTTCTCAATTTAAAAATAATAGTTTTATTTAAAGGATAAACTGACAAATGCCCGTAATCGTAATCATCCAGAGTTATAAATAACATTGTGATAAACCTCTTCATGGCTAAATCTTTGCATTTTCCTTTAATTTTTCACTTAGAATATAGTTTTAGAAGTGTAATTAGGAGCTCCAGGCATGTAGTTTAGCATATTGTAAGGCCCTTGTTACATTGCCAGTTTGCTTCTTGAGTTTGTGTACAGTTTGCATTTTCATCAGCACTTTAGAGTATTATTTTATTACAGTTCAACATATCTAAAAAATGTACATTTTACAATACTTTTATTTTCATTTATTAAGTTTAAAATTTCATTTTCCAATTATAGTATACATTTCATAATATTGTATTTTTGCTTCACAAGTAAAACATAGTGGTTAGACAATCATATACTTTCCAAAGTTTCCCCCCCAATATTTCCAGTTCCACCTGGAACCATACATATTTATTACAATATTATTGACTATATTTCTTGTGCTCTACGTTATAACTGGTGACCATTTTGTAACTACTATATTATACTTTTTAATCTCTTCACTTTTTTTTCACCCAGTTCCCCTACCCCCTTCCCCTCTGGCAGCCATCACTCTGTTTTGTATCTATGAATCTCTCTATTTTATTTGTTTACTTATTCTACTTTTTAGACTCCACATATAAGTGAAATCATAAGGTATTTGATTGACTTATTTTATTTAGCTTAATATCTTCTAGGTCTATTCCTTCTCTTACAAATGGTACAGTTTCATTCTCTTTTATGGCCAAGTAATATTTCACTTTTTTATTCACTTGTCTATTGATGGGCACCTGGGTTGATGCCATAATTTAGCTAATGTAATTAAATCTGCAATGAACAGAGGGGTGCATATATTCTTTCAAATTAGTGTTTCTAGTTTCTTTGGATATGTACCCGGAAGTGAAATCAATGGGTCACAGGGCAACTCCATTTTTAAATTTTTTAAGGAAAATCCATACTATTTTCCATAGTGGCTTTACCAATCAACATTCCCAGCAATAGAGCATAAGGGTGCCCTTTTCTCAACATCCTTGCAAACACTTGGTATTTGTTGCTTTATTGGTGATAGCCATTCTGACAGGTGTGAGGTGAATCTTACTTATTGTGGTTTAAATTTGCATTTATCTGATAATTAGTGACATTGAGCATCTTTTCATATATTGGCCATCTGTATGTCCTCATTGAGGGAGTGTCTATTCAGGTTCTCTTCTCATTTTTTAATTGAATTTTTGTTTTTGGTGTTCAGTTGTATGAGTTCTTTATAAATTTTAGATATTAACCCCTTACCATATGAACCACTGGTGAAGTTTTTCTCCCATTCAGTAGATTTTCTTTTATTTTTTTTGTTGTTGATGGTTTACTTTCATGTGCAAAAACATTTGAGTTTGATGTAGTTCCATTTTCTTATTTGTTTGTTTCTGTTGAGATAGATCAGAAAAAAATATTGCTAAGAGAAATGTGAAAGACTTTACTGCCTATATTTTCTCCTAGGAACTTTATGGTTTTGAATCTTACACTTACATCATTAATCCATTTAAATATATATATATATATATATATATATATATATATATATATATATATATATACATAATTGATTTTTTACAGAGAGGAAGGGAGAAGGACAGAGAGCTAGAAACATCGATAAAAAAGAAACATCGATCAGCTGCCTCCTTCACACCCCCTACTGGGGATGTGCCTGCAACCATGTACATGCCCTTGACCCATGCCCTTGACCAGAATCAAACCTGTGACTCTTCAGTCCACAGAACGATGCTCTACCACTGAGCCAAACCGGTTTTGGCAATTAATCCATTTTTAATTTATCCTTGTGTGTGATATAAAAAAGGTAGTTTCATTTTCTTTGCATGTATCTGTCCAAATTTTCAATACCATTTATTGAGTAAACTTTATCCTATTGTATGCTCTAGAGCAGCAAATTTCCACCATTTTCACCTGATGGCACACATAAGCTAATTACTAAAATTCTGTAGCGCAACAAAATACATATTTTTTTTGCTGATCTGACTAAAATAATTTTGGTCATTTACTGGATGGCTATTGTGTTTTCTGTTGTCACTTTTTATTTGATAATCTAAGGAAAAAGAAGTCAGTACCCCTGATTAAATAGTCAAATATTGCATGTTTTAAAAATTCTTCTGACACACCGGTTAAAAATCACTGTTCTGAAGGCACATTGTTTTTATATACATGTAAATTGATGTGGTCAGACTATTAACAAAAAATATAATGTAAAGAAGTCATTATCTGCTTGGTATTCAGGTTCTAGAGCAGCTGTTACCACAGAAGAGATATCAAATGCACAATCACCTTAAATATCTCCATTAACTACAAATCCTCACTAGCAAATAGAGTCAAATTTTACAATCTGAACTTTGGTGACACAGTACAGTGCACTCAGCATGAAATGTCACATACAAATAAAATAGAGCATTTAAATATTCTGTACAGTTGAAAATACACATCTGCAGGCCCAAACCCTGTATTCACATTTGGATTCTCGGTTGAACATGGAAATAATATTTTAGAAAATAAACATGGAAACGTTTTTATGGTCATCATGTACCTCCAACTAATTTTTTTCCTGCTCATTAGTTCACATACTCAAAGTTTATTTTCATCTAGGGAAAGGCTGCTGCAAAATCACACTCCATCCTGCTTTTCTTCCCCTTGGAACAGGCCATCTGTGGTCTGTGGAGGAGAGGCAGAGAAAGGTAAGACTGACTCATTTATGGAACATCTACTAGGCATCTGCTTAAGGCAAGGCATTTACATTACTTCTAAATTATTGTTGGCAGGGCTGGTGATATGCTTTTGTGTTTCACAACTAAGAGCAATGGAAACCTCTATGTGATGTTATATTACAACTAGAAGCCCCATGCAAGAAATGCGTGCAAGGGTAGGCCCTTGTAGCTCCAGTTGCCTTGGCCCTTGCAGTCCCAGGACCCCACACCCCGCCCACTGGTCATTCTGAAAGGTCCTTCCAATGTCTGGTCTAATTAGCACATTAGCTCTTTATTATATAGGATATGTGATCATAAAGCTTGACTACTTTCTGCCACCAACTCTACATAAAACCTTTTATTTTGTGATACTTAATTCATGGAGTAGTTCCAACAATCTCACTTCTAGTAGTGCATATTACCCATGAACAGCCTGGTATATAAAGCTTTGGACAATATTTGAAGAGTAACTAAATAATTTCCTTAAAACCCCTTCTCTTATTTGTATTCACTGATAAATATTAAATTTATTTCTCAGTGGTTCATACCTTCACATTGGTTCAAAAATAGAAACTACATAAAACATATTCATTAAGAAATTTCATGGTTACCCCTGACGCATTATCTTAAATCCTTCAGCCCCTTCATCAATAAAAACTTTTTAAAAAAAATTCCAGAATTATAGAAAAGTTGTAAAAAAAAAAAGGTACCTAGAATTCCTATATCCTCTCACACACATTTCCCTTATGTTAACCATAGAACTGTTTATCAAAAATTGAGAAATTGACATTGGTGCAATACTTTTTAATTTCCCTGCCCGCTCTCCCTCCCCCCACTACCATCATGTCCCAGTTTCTGGATCTCATATTGAATTTGGTTGGCATATCTACTTGCTCTCTCCTACACTATATGACAGTTTCTCAGTCTCTCCTTACTATTCATGCTCGGGATATTTTGAAGAAACTGCTCAGATATTTTGTAAAGTGCTTGGCAATTTGGGCTTGTGTGATGTTTTCCCTTGTTTAGACAGTGGTTATGGTTTGTGGGGGAAGAATAAGGTACTCTTCTCCTGATTTCATATTGGAAAGAGGGTTGATGTCACCAACCACTGGAAACTATTTTCCTCCCTATAGTCTTGCTTTTTTCCCTCCTATCTTATAAATTTAATCTTACAAATTTCATCTTTGGGGTCTGGCTTATTTTACACAGCTTTTAAAGAGAAAATCATAAGCCCCCAAATTGTGTCACTTATCCTGAAGTCTATGATACCAAGTCTAGATTAAATAACTGACCTAATTGCTGATTTATATTTCCCAGAAATATAAACTTAATCAAACAGTCTGGAATTTCCTGGTTAATGCCAATGAGATAATCTGTTACATAGACCCTTCCCATATCCTGTAGAAAGAAGAGGCAATCTACATGATAACGCTTTGCTCTCCCAACCCAAGATGTCCTGGTCAAAAAATAATATTTTCTTTTCTTTTGTCAGTAGTTTTTTGTTTGTTTGTTTGTTTGTTTTTTTGTCCTTATAAAACCTTTCATTTTTGGACAACTACTCAGAATATCCTTCTAGTTACTAATAGAATACTGCTGGTTCATGAGTCATTTAGATATTCAAATTACTTGGTCAGATTTTGTTTTTTAACGTAGCAAAATACATTTAACATTCATGTTTCTTTATGAATCAATAGTTGACTCCTTCTTGTTGTGGAATAGCATTCTATTGTATGCATGTACTACAGTTTGCTTATTGATTCACTGATGAAAGCCATCTATGTTATTTTCAAATTCTGGCAATTATTAATAGAGCTACTGTAAGCACTCAAGTACAGGTTTCTCTGTGAACATGGATTTTATTTCTCTTGGGCAGATAACATGGAATATCATAGTTATACATTCTGCTTTATAATAAATCTGCAGAACTGTTTTCTAAAGTGGCTATGCCATTTTGCAGTTCCACCAAGTTTTAGTTGCTCTGCTTCTTTGTTAGCACTTGATAGACATTCTAGTAGGTTCATAGGATTATGCCATGGCAATTTAATTTGCATTTCCTGATGGTCAATGGCATTATTTTATATGCTTTTATGTCAGTGATTTATCTTCTTTGATGAAGAATCTGATTTAATGATTTGAGACTTGTTTTATATCTGGCATATAGTCTATGTTTGTAAGTGTTTCATGCACCCTTGAAGAGAATATACATATATTTTTCATTTAATGGGATGGAATGTTGTCCTTTTCATGTGGTTGAAATTGAATATTATCTATGTCATTAAGTTTAGTTAAATATGCTCTACAAATATTTCATATTTTCACTATTTTTTTTCTGGTCATTTTATCATTTTAACAGTTGTTCACTTTGTTAGTTACAGAGAAAGATATGTTAAAATTTCTAAATTTGATTGTGGTCTTGTCTAGTACTTGTTTTAGTCCCATTAAATTTTGTTTCATATAGTTTGAGGCTATGATATTAAGATTATTATGTCTTTCTGCTGAATTGATACTTCATACATTAAAATGTACTTTTAAAATATTAAATAGTCACACCACCTTTCTTATAGCTGCTGTTTACATGCTACATCATTTTCATATTTAGCTTTTAAATATTTGATTTTTTTAAAAAAAATTGAAATATCTATACTAATAAAAGCCTAGGTAATGTTTTGCCCTTGCATCATCACAAGATGGCCACCCCCATGTTGTCACAAGATGGCCACCACAAAATGGCCACTCTCACATTGTCACACATGGCTGCCACAAGATGGTAATCACAAGATGGCCTGCAGGAGAGGGCAGTTGTGGGCTATTAGGCTGGCAGGCAAGGGCAGATGGGGCAACCGGGCCAGCAGGGGAGGGCAGTTAGTGGTGACTGGGCTGGCAGGGGAGGGCAATTGGGAGTGATATGGCCAGCAGGGCAGGGAAGTTAGGGGTGATTGGACTGGCAGGGGAGTAGTTAGGGGGTGATCAGGCCGGCAGGCAGGAGAGCGGTTAGGATCCAGCAGTCACAGATTGTGAGAGGGATGTCTAACTTCCGGTTTAGGCCCAATCCCACAGGGGTCCCAGATTGGAGAGGGTTCAGGCTGGGCTAAGGGATAACCCCCTCCAGTGCACGAATTTCATGCACCGGGCCTCTAGTGTATTCTATTAAAGTGTATAGTTATGGTTTTTGTTTATTTATTCTCACCCAAGGATATGTTTATTGATTTGAGAGAAAAGGAGGGGGGAGAAAAAGAAAGAGAGAGAGGAAAGAGAGAGAGAGAGGAAAGAGAGAGAGAGAGAAAGAGAGAGAGAGAGATTGATCAGTGTCCTCCCATAAGTGCCCTGCAGGGGAACCCATAACCTGCAATCTTTTGGTATACAGGATGATGGATGCTCCAACTACCTGGCCAGGGAGATATAGTGTTTTTGTTTTTTGTTTTATCTGATAATTTTTTTAAAATTTTAATTCACATGTTGAATCTATTTAAATTTATCAAAATTACTAATACAATTAGGTTTAAGTGTCATTCTATTTGTTTTCTTTTTACTCTACCTTTCATTGTTTCTTCTTTCTTTTCTAAGTTTTATGTATTAATCAACTATCTGCAGTATTATTCTACTTACATTCTTGTGTTAATTTTTAATTACTGCCTTAGAGATTTTACAATATGCATCCATATTGACTTTTTAGGGTATAACTTAAAGACTTTTGTCACTCTTTGAACAATGCAAAAATTGTACTGTAGTCACTTTGTTTATCCTTCTTCTTTTTAAATAGCAGCTCTTCAGGATTTTAATTTGTGTCATTCTGCACTTCCGGAATGCTGATCTGTCATGGTCTCCTATATTATACTCAAGAGCAGAACACATTTCTCAGAATTTCTAAACTTGGAACAGATGTAGATTAGTTTCTGAAATATGATTCAAACTGAAAGCTGCAATCCCTAAAAGTGTTAATGGTTGTGTCTTCCCAGGGTGTGGATAAAACACATCAACCATGACACAGATAAAATTAGCTGAAATGCAGACAGCAAACAACAGAAGGACAGAGTCCTGATGGTGCTCCCCAATGCTCCTTGTTCCTAAGGCTCAGCTGTATCTTCTCTGTCCAAAGCCTGGTGGTTCAAACCTCATTTGAGCCCCACTCTCTGAAACAAATGCTCTCTTTTGCTTTGATGTATGATTAAATTGGTTTTCCTTCACTTCCAATAAAAATCTTATTTGGTTCCTGTTTGGGCTGTGCACTTAGGAGTATGTGGTGTGCGACCACCTATCAGCACTGCTTTGGAAGTGATGATTCACTGGCTGAACATAATCACGGTGCACAGTTTTCCACCTGATTTTTACCACCTCCCCCTCCCCCCAACCCCGAAAAGAAAATTATTCTGGAGACTTGAATAGCTGTGAGCAGTGATGCTCCTCACAGGTGGGATGAAATAAAGCCACAGGCAAGATGGCTAAAAGGGCTGCCGATGCTGAGCTGTGTGGCTGACTCAGCGTAGACTATTCATAAAGAGTTGGCCCTTCAAATGAGAGAGACTTGGATTGGAAAATCAGCTCTATAACTTACCAGCTGTCTGACATTGGCCAAGTTACTTACCGTAAATTTTCTAAGCTTCAAATTATGCATCCAGAAAGTCCTATATAATAAAAGTGTAGTATGCAAATTGTCCCCTTGACTGGGAGTTCTTCTGGGGGTGGGGCTGGCCGAGGGAAGGGAGGGAGGCCTTGGCTAGCAGCCCAGAGGCTAGGGAACCTACCAGTGCACGTGCACTGGGCCTCTGGTAGGATGACAAATGACAACTCTTAGTGTTGGTGTAAGAATTAAATGAATGAATGTATATGGACCAGGTAGCATAAAGCTTAGTGCATAGTAGGCATAAAAGGATAGTAATTATTATTATTCATTAACTCCAGGTGAAGAAACAATAACACTTCCTGTTTTTTGGTTGTTTGTTTGTTTTTGCAAGACTGGAATTAGTTATGTAAAGTGATACAAGTTTTCCTTGTTAAAAATAAGGCAAAACCCAGTTTCTTTTTAAAAAAATATATATTTTATTAATTTTTTACAGAGAGGAAGGGAGAGGGATGGAGAGCTAGAAACATCGATGAGAGAGGTACATCGATCAGCTGCCTCCTGCACATCCCCCATTGGGGATGTGCCCGAAACCAAGGTACATGATCCTGACCAGAATCGAACCCGGGACTTCTCAGTCTGCAGGCTGACGTTCTATCCACCTAGCTAAACAGGTTTCGGCCAAAACCCAGTTTCTATTGCTTCTTTCCTTAGGCCAGTGGATAACTTCACTATTATAGTGTTTGGATTGATTTTTCTAGAGAGACTTCACCTTGGACAGAGCTGCCTAGTGATGCCGCTAACTTTAAAGCAGCAAGTTGTTCTGAAGTTTTGGCGGGTTTATTGGCATCGTTTTTCCATCCAAAAGTTTCTTATTTGTTATTGCCACATCCCAGTGTTTGTCCAGGGAGAGAAGTTTGATGGCCATCTCTCCCATGCAACCTCTGCTCGTATAACTTCAAGTTTTAGCTTAGACATCTTCTTCAGAGACTCGGGTCTTCAGCCAGGAAACATGTGATTGAAACCTCACTTAGGAGCCAGCTCTCCTGCTGGTTGGAACTGGGCTAGCTTTGAACCAGCGCTAATGGAGCCATTGAAGGCATCTGTTCAAAGTAACAAAGCAGCTGTTACTAAAGAGACAGGCATTAGAAAATGTCTAAGTGGTGTCTATTTGCTCTAATTTTTGTCTACATTCTTCCTTAACTACCTATACACAATATTTGTATCTATACATAAACCAGTAGGTACTAATTCTTATAGATTAATTGATGCCAGCTTAGAGTTGAGAAAATAAAGCACTTAATTTATTATTTGGGAAGGCTTAAACGTCCCTTACGAGGCACACAATAGCGTGAGTACCGTGACACAAATTCCAAGTCAAAGGCCCCATTACTGTTGGGGCAAAGAATAGGGAGAAGTTTCTGAGCCTCACAGAGGTTGTCGGCAAAATTATATGTATTCATCTGTATGTATGTGTGCACCTCTTCATTTGTCTGAACTTTCCTGTAGTTCCATCAAGCAAGTAGGAATTGTACTTTCGTTGTTACAAACACATTTTTCTTTCATATATATATATATATATATATATATATATATATTATTGATTTTTCACAGAGAGAAAGAGAGAGGGATAGAGAGTCAGAAACATAGATGAGAGAGAAACATCCATCAGTTCCCCCCTGCACACCCCGCACTGGGGATGTGCCCGCAACCAAGGCCCTTGACCGGAATTGAACCTGGGACCTTTCAGTCCGCAGGCCGACGCTCTATCCACTGAGCCAAACCGGTTTTGGCACAAACGCACTTTTCAATAGTTACTGGAGGGCACGTAAGAACTAGGCCATGCAGCAGGCTGTACAGAGCTCAAGGTCTGCGGCCCAACCGAGGAAGAAGGACTTGCACCTGGAAGCAGCTTGTCCCCCACATTTGAGGTTAGAGACTGCCTGCGGGCTTTCCAAGTCCTGGAGACAGAGGATGTGAGATTGCACTTTCCTTCCCCAGAGGGCCAAAGCTCCTGGACAGTGGGCGTTTCCACGTTTTTTATTTCAGCAAAGATGCTAACAGACTCACAGTACTTTCTTTGCTCCTGTGCCTAGACCTCTCTGAAGAGGCGCTTTCTGGGAAAGGCAAGGAGGAGTGTCTCAGACCAGCGTGGCGCTGCAGGTTCAGTGGGTGTCTGTTGTGGCTGCGCATGAGCTGGAGGGGAGGCTCCTCTCTTCACAGCCTTCGGTCTGGTTAGCGCCCTGCTGCGAACACCGCCTCTCAGTTCACTGTGGGAAGCACCGTACCTATGTGAGGGGCGATTCTTCCCAGGTCCCTCAGCAGCACCCCACGGTGGCAGGCTCCGTGTCTGATCAGAAGCTTCCCTGAGCTTCCAGCGTCCTCCTCTTCCCCTCTCCCTGGCCCAACGCCCTCCCGCGTGAAGCTGGTGAGCCGAGCGCCTCGGAGCGCAGCTTCCCTGCCAGGTGGTCACACGGGAGCCGTTTTCCACCGCCACCTTTTACCGCGCTCCGATAACGCCATCTGGACCCCGGCTTCCTCCGGGCCCCTCCGGCAGTCCGGTGGCTGAATTTCCTGAAAGCTCGAAGGGCGGTTCCTCCTCCCGCGGCTGGGGACCACGCCTAAGGGCCGGGTCTGGCGCGCAGGCAGAGCCAATGTGCAGGGCTTCCTGCTTTCTGGACTGTTTCACACCCAGGCGCCCCGGGGCCGGCACTAACATGTTATGTATTTCCTAGGGCGAAAGGAATGCGTGAAATGCGGGGGGCACATTCTCCACTAACCTGTCCCAAACCCTGTCTGTGTGAGGCTCGGTGTGTCCAAGCAACCCCTAACCCCAGGGCGGTGAGAGGAGGAGGGGATCTAATTCTGTCCAGATGTGGCAGGTGTACTCATGGCCCCCCGACTCCGGGAAGCAGCGAAAACGTGGCTGGAGAAAGCCACAGGTTTCCCCATCGCCCAAGCCAAATCCTAGAAGGAGCAAGTGTGTTTTTTCTCTTTTGCACGCTACTGGAGCACAAATGGAAAAAGAAAAGGCTGCCTACAGCTCCTAACATCATTCCTCTCAGCCGTCCTCTGCCTCCTTCCACAGCTCTCTCCGCTCTTGCCTGCTCTCCGAAAATAGCAGGAAAATAGTTTCCTGGCACACCCTCATTCAGAACACACACTTTTTCTTTCTTTTTTTTTTTTTCTCCATCCTGGCCAACGCCCCCACCTAGTGGCTTAGACTGCCTGTTTTGCTTCCCTCTGCTGTGGTTTCTAAGATAAAGATGCGCTTTGCAAAAACAATCCAGTCTAACTGAAAGCCTGACATGGGTGGGTGGAGTGGGAGGACTGGGCCAGACGCTTAAAACGGGGTGCAAATGAGGTTTGATGTTACCAGAGCCCCTGCTGGGTGCCAGGAAGGGGGCTGGGGGAAAAGAGAAGGTTGCCCATTTACTCTGGGCTGGGCTGCAGCATCCCAGAGATGTCCAGAGGATGCCTTTAGTTAAAGGAGTACCCCCCATGATGTGTTTTATTTTAATGCATGATGTGTTTCATTTTTTTTTCATAATACATAACAGTGTACGAGAGCATGTGATTTATTTACTTGCTCATGCAGTTTTTGCCTGTCTGTCTGGCTTACAGATCAGGAATGAAAGACACTTGGGTTAGGGTTGTGTCACCTTGGGGTAAAAGCTCTCTCCTTCCAAAGGGTCCCAACTGCTCTTTCAAAAACGGAATGTATGGGGCAGGTGATCTGACTAGACTAGACTGAACAACACTATTTAAACCATGTTTACATGTCACCTGATAAATTCAATTATACAGTAGTTTTTTTGTTTTTTTTTTTTTTTATGCATTCTACCTGCCAAACACAGCCAGATCCTGGGAGCTCATAGTTGGGTTAGCTCTCAGGGCTAAAAGGACATTGGACATTCCTGATGCTTTAAAAAACAAACAAACAAACAAACAAACAAACAAACAAACTTACTCTTGTACTTCTACCCTACGTGTGTTTCTGTGGAGGCTAGAGGAGGCTCTGAGCACGGGGTATATGCTCTGAGGTCCTGGGACCTAGGCAGTGCTGGCATTGCTTGGCACGGAATATGGTTGATATCCCGATGTTTCCCTTGAAGGTTAAGGAGAGCCAGTGGTGGTGCCAGTGGTGATGGCCCCAGAGACGCTTTCCTCTTTTTTTTTTTTTTTTTTAAATCCCGACGACCTCCGTTTTTAGGCAGGCTGTGGAAAGCAGCTGCTTTCTTTGAACTGTTTCCCAAAGGCGCTGCACCGCGGAGCCGCAGAAGCAGGAGGGTGGAGCAGCGGAAGGTTGGATTTCACATCCAGTGAGCTTCTCCGTAGTTGTGATACTTTTTACATTTTGCACACCGCTTTTTACTTATTTTTTTTTCTCCTTCTGTTGACTCGCAGTTAGAGCGAAGGGATTGAATGAAAAGCACACATTCCTAAAACCCAGATACGAAAATGTAGTTTGCATGGCAGTCAGAGTTAAGCATAAACTTGCTGCCCAAAAGCATAAAAATGCACTGTTGGCCATTTCCTTCTTAGGCTATATCATTAGCTCCTCCTTCGAACCTGGGTGTGGCCAGCAGGCCTGGATAAAATTCCTCAGCGCAGAGGTCAGGGGCTGGGGCTCTCGCTACCGAGCCCTGGCCTGCCGGGGTGGGAGGTGGGAGGTGGGCGGTTGCAGCCTGGGGAGGGACGCCAAGCCCGTGCTTGTGCCTCCTTTGGGGAGCGTGGGTCTCCTTGGAGGGCAGCGCCGCAAGCTCGGAAGCGGATGGAGGCAAGGACAGCACGCCCTCATCCCAGTTTTCCGCCCAAAACGCCGCACCTGGGCGTCAGGATCGGGAGGGGCCCCGGGGTGGGCACGGAGACGGGGCGGTAGGACCCGGCGGGAGCTTCCCCGGCCGGGGAGGGAACTGGGCGGGCGGGGAGGAGGGAGGGAGGGAGGGGGGAGAGCGCCAAAGGGAAGGTGTCGGGGAGCGGGGCTCGCGCTCTCCCCGCGCCGCCGGAGTAGCACCGCCGCCGGACCTGGACTCTATAAAAGGAGTTCGTCCGCCCCGCGGCTCACCAGCTCCTCCCGGGCCGGCGCACCCCGCTTCCCCGCAGCTCCCCCAGAAACCCGCCCGCTCCCCGTGCGCCGCGCCGGCTGCCCCAGCCCAGTGCGCTCCGCGGCGGGACCCCCCAGGGGTGCCCGTGGGACGAGGTGCGAGCGGCCGCAGCCCAAGCCCCCGAGACCCCCGCGCACGGCCCCGGCGCCCCGGGGCAGCTGGCCGGAGTGGCCGGCGCGTGGAAAGAAGCGGGGAGGGGGGAGGAGGCAGAGCGGCGCCGCGCGGCTCCCAGACTTCACCCCACCCAACTCCGGCGGCCGCAGCCGCCGCAGGCAACGGCCACAGCCCGGGGCGGGGGGCGGGAAGGCGAGACCCGGACTTCCTAGCTGGCCTGTCTGCTCTCGGTCTCCACCCGCTGGGAGGAAACTCCTGCGGGGCGATTCTGCAGCTCCGGGAGCGCCCGGGTTAGGTCATGCCCGAGCCTTTGGGGTAAGAGACCCCCACACCTGGCTCATGCGCCCTCCTCCGACAATACCTCGCCCCCCTCCTCCTCCTCCTCCTCCCCCTGCTCTAGATCCCCGGCTGGAAGCCCGCGCGGAGCGGAGCGCGGCGGCGGGCTAGCCCGTAGCCAGCCCGGGAGCGGAGCGGTGCCGCCGCCGCCGCCGCCGCCGCCGGAGACGCGGAGGCAGCGCCGCCGGGCGCCCCGCAAGCGCAGCGGGACGCGCTCGCCCAGCCCGGCTGCCGCGCCCTGGACCGCTCGTCTCGGCCGGCAACCCGGGTGGAGGAATACATCGAGGCGCCCAAGAAACTAACTAGCGGCCTGGGAAGGGCAAGACCGTGGTGGTTCTCTCCTGCAGGTCCTTCCTCCTCTCTCCCACGTCCGTTCCATGCTTCGGAGCTGCGCTCCGGAGCCGGGGCGAGGCGAGCCATGGAGAAGAACGGCGCTCCCCCGTGCGCCCCGCCGCCCGCGGGCTCCCAGCCCGGGGCCCCTCCGGCCAACCTCTCCGCCGCCGCCGCCGCCGCCGCCCCTTCCCACAACTGCAGCCCCGTGAGCTACGTCTACCAGGACTCGGTGGCCCTGCCCTGGAAGGTGCTCCTGGTCCTGCTGCTGGCGCTCATCACCCTGGCCACCACGTTCTCCAACGCGTTCGTGATCGCCACCGTGTACCGGACGCGGAAGCTGCACACGCCGGCCAACTACCTGATCGCCTCCCTGGCCGTGACGGACCTGCTCGTGTCCATCCTGGTGATGCCCATCAGCACCCTGCACACCGTGGCCGGCCGCTGGACCCTGGGCCAGGTGGTCTGCGACCTGTGGCTCTCGTCGGACATCACCTGTTGCACCGCCTCCATCCTGCACCTCTGTGTCATCGCCCTGGACCGCTACTGGGCCATCACGGACGCCGTGGAGTACTCGGCGAAGCGGACGCCCCGGCGGGCGGCCGTCATGATCGCGCTGGTGTGGGTGTTCTCCATCTCCATCTCGCTGCCGCCCTTCTTCTGGCGCCAGGCCAAGGCCCAGGGCGAGTGCACGGTGAACACGGACCACATCCTCTACACCGTGTACTCCACGGTGGGCGCCTTCTACTTCCCCACCTTGCTCCTCATCGCCCTCTACGGCCGCATCTACGTGGAGGCCCGCTCCCGCATCCTGAAGCAGACCCCCAACCAGACCGGCAAGCGGCTGACCAGGGCCCAGCTCATCACCGACTCGCCCGGCTCCACGTCTTCCGTCACCTCCCTCAACTCGCGCGCCCCGGACCTGCCCAGCGGCGAGTCGGGGTCCCCCGTGTACGCGAACCAAGTCAAGGTGCGGGTGTCCGACGCCCTGCTGGAGAAGAAGAAGCTCATGGCCGCTAGGGAGCGCAAGGCCACCAAGACCCTGGGCATCATCCTGGGGGCGTTCATCGTGTGCTGGCTGCCCTTCTTCATCATCTCCCTGGTGATGCCCATCTGCAGAAGCGCGTGCTGGTTCCACCTGGCCATCTTCGACTTCTTCACGTGGCTGGGCTATCTCAACTCCCTCATCAACCCCATTATCTATACCATGTCCAACGAGGACTTCAAGCAGGCGTTCCATAAACTGATACGCTTTAAGTGCACGAGTTGACTGGTCCATGATTGCGTTGTGAGGGGGCGCGGGGGAGGGGTGGTCCCCTAAAGTGGCCTTTGGGGACCATGCTGTGTCTGGTTCCACAGGTAAGGTCGACTCTTCTTTCACTGTTACTGGGTCTCTCGGAGTGAGGCGCTGTCTGCTGGGCAGGGGCAGTGGATCCTGAGGAGCCAGGACAAGCCCTGGGAGAGAGAGCACTGGAAGGAGAAACTGTGCAAACTAAAGAGAGAGCTTCCCAGCTGAGGAGGAGGCTCCCTTTCTTCCCTCAAAGCCCAGGTTCAGCACTGGCCCCGCAGCAGCCAGTCACAAGCGGGGGTTTGAGACTTTTTAAAATAAAAAACCCATGATGGAGGGGCCATCCCTGGCCTGCTCCATGCCCTCTAGGAGCGGTGATCCGTGTGGTTGTCTGAACCCCGTCTGAGACAGATGCATACAGCCTGGCAGTACTTGAACTAGACACTTCACGCCTTGTGTTTTGGGGAGAACTTTTATGTTTCAGCTTCAGTTAAGAGCAGTTACTTTGGCATCATCCTTCAGTCTTCAGTCTGTATTTATTTGACCTTGGTTGGAGAAACTTGTGGATTTTGGTGCTTCAGACCCTGTGTGTGGCTTGGAGGGTACAGAGGAACCTTGAAGAGTTAATAGCAAAGTTCTGATGTTAAGATCTCTATTTTTGTTACAGTGGAAACTATATGGGAGGGGTGGGTGGAAGGGAGATGGGGAGAGAGTGTTTAACTGAGAACCAACAGCTATGATTGTTTGTCTTCTGCAGATGTGTGATTTTTTTTTAAGTTCCCACTTAGTGTTTTTTTTTTCCAAACCACAGTTCTAACAACTCAAACAAAACATTACGTGTGCTAGGGACAAAATCTGCAGATTGCTTTATTTTCCCCCTCCTAATTTCATGTGCCTGTCATTTTACACATTTAAATCCCCATAAGTGGAGGATATGACGGGCGATTCAGCCCAAGCTGCTCTATTTCTTATTGATGCAGTCGATTAAACTGATGATATTAGATACTGCTCCTTAACGAGAAATGTATCTTTATTCCTTATCCAATTCAGTGATACGTAAAGGAGACTGATGAATAGGAATGGTTCTTACACAATTAAGGAATGAAGGGCAACAGGAGGATGTATATTTTGACTTGTAAAAAAAAATCTTAAATGCATGAGACTTTTTTCTGATAGTCATTTGCACTCTCCTTCCCATCTGTAACTCATTTGTGTGCTAACATATGAAGTTAACCAAGAGAACTTTCTTGGTTTTCCACAAAAATCTTCAAAATGCAGTAAGAACCCCCAAAACTGTATCAAAAGAGAAAAAAAAAAGTTTGTTTCTTTTACCTTTCTATTGAAGTTTGGGTAGGAACAAAGAGCACTAGAAAATGACATGCAAGAACTTTAGAAAAGCCTCCATGAACTAGAGTTGGAACCAAATCTCAAACTTTTTAGGTAATCAAGAAACTGATAAGCCTTGGCACCTCAGAAATTTGTCACTGACCTGATACCTCAATGAATACAATAGAAGTGATACTTTAAAATGATGTCTTTTAAAACTGCAACAATACTTCCTTGTTATCCCAATCCACTCTGACTAACACAGGGCAAGATTTTACACTGAAAGATGAAAAAAAATGCATTATCAAAATAATAATAAAAAAAAGTAGTAGCCCTGAAGGACCATCTACACAGAAAAAATAAAATGTACGTGGACCATTTAATATGCCAAAGAAGATTTACATTCCCTTCCCCAGAGAGCTATCTGCAGTTGCTACCTTGTGTCTGCAGAAGCGAGTTTGTCTTTGTAAAATGAGTTCACCCCCTGCTTGAAGCTCTCCAATCCAGACTGTGAGGCAGTGGGTGTATAGATCTGAAGTGCACCATTTGCTTACTATGCAGACCTTCACTCTGGGGTGATGACTCTTGAAAGTATACTATCCTAAATAAAAAAAAAGGGAATTTTGATTAACATTTACGCCAGTTGCTGGAGTAAGATAAAATTTTAGGAACTAGATGATCCTATATTTCTTTTGGGTCCCCAGGTTTCTTTGTTTTGTTTCACTCTGTGACATTTCTCCTATGGAGAAATCTAGCTTACTACCTAAGGGAATGTGCATCAGGCATGGTATTTGTTTTTGTGTTATGTTTGTCTTTGTTTATGCAGCTGTGCTTTCTTTGGGCCTAGGAAGCAATTCAATCAACCTCTAGGACCCCAAAAGGGAAAAATTAACAGAAACAAATAGCCACTTATACAAATAATTTCTCTATTTGGTACCTACAGTGATTGTGCCCTCTTCTTACCAGAACATGAACAATTTAGTCAAAGGGACTGTTTGCCATTTTGTAGATGACCCACTTCAATTTTTTGCTTGACTATTTGGCTGACCTGACTGGATGTGGGGCCTATTACGTGAAGTAGAAGCTTGCAAACCCCCGTATTTATAAGAGATCTAGACACATCATCTGGCATTGCACATGGTTATGCAAAGTGTATCATTCATCCCAGGGGTATGTAGTTAGACTGCTAAGCTCCTTTTCAGTTACTGCTACCTACAGTATAGTTGTTTCATAAACTAGATAATGGCTTTTTGCAGAACATAAATGGGAGATGGAAATGTCTAACTTACATAGAAATGAAAATATATTTTCATTCCCTATTGTAATAAATAACATTTTCCATGTTGTTTAATTGCACAAGATTTCACACAAATATATGAATGTATACTCATCCAAAAAATATGAATATTGTCTTGTGTTTCTAGGAATTTTAGAGTTTCCTTTTTTAAAAATGGACACTGCACCCAAGAATGAATTGCTGAGTTCAACAAATTTCCTACAGAATAATAATCTTCACTTTCTCTTTCTATTACCTTAGTTTCAATCTTCTTGAACCAGGAAACCCTAAAAGGACTGTACGTCACTTAAGCAGTAACTTCTCAGATTATGTGTTTTTTGATGGAGTTTTTGTGATTGAAAGTTGCCTTTGGTTTTCCACCTTTTAACAAATGTGTAATTGGAAATGAAATTTAGGAAAATAATAAAAATCCTTCTTTGTGTTCTAAAAAGCTTTGGGTAGTAATTCTATTATTATTAAAATATTGGTTCATTGTATTTTGGGTTGCATTCAGGAGTTTGAGCCTTCAAGAGAGAATAACTGGGGATAAATGATACCGTGGAGGACTGGCATTATCACTACGATTTTTGGGATATAGTTAATATCTGTAGGAAGAATTTAAAAGGGAATAGACAGATTGTGACCTCACCTTCTGCAGAGAGGGTAAGTCAGGTTCATTATCACAAGAGTTTTCCAGATCTGAATTCTAGAGGAACCGCTCAGTCTCTAGGCTCAGTAATAAGATTTCAAGGAACTGTACGGTGCTTGAAATACAGAAAAAGGAAAAGGAGGAGCTGGATTCAAAGCTGGCCTGGGGGAGACGTAAGAGGAGGAAATTGACTTATCCGGGCACTGGAGAAGTCCACAAAAAAGTAGCTTTTGGAACCAGAAAGTGCTGGGTTTGAGTTGGCAATAGAGCATGGTAGAGCTGTATTGTTCACCTCAAGTGTAGTCTACTCACAAGGGTTGGAGACTTTACAGGTAAAGCATCCATCATAACACCTGAAACCTTTTTGGATCTCAGCAAAGGACACTTCCTCTTTAGCCAGCATTTCTGCATTGCCTCCCTTGAGGATACGGAACCCCTGTGGCATAGAAACACGGAGTGCTATTTACCAGAAGTTGGACTAGGGGAGACCAAACAAGGCTGAGTGGGAGAAAGGTAACTAAACTAAAAGTGACCGAGCTTTGGAATCTTTCACACTTACTCCTTAGGCTGGTTTATAGTAGCTCCAGTGGCCTAGAGGAAATTGCCAAGTATTTCATTTCCTATAGCATCGGCCTCTTATTTACTCAACCTCTCCTTCCTCCTCCTTGTCTAGAGATGTGCAGCTGTCTTCCAAAAATCCCAGATCCCTCACCACATCTACCACTTTTCTCAGTGTCTCACTTTCAGCTTCTCTACTTTTTAATTCCCCATGCAAAGCCCTAATAATCCATGAAAATGTGTTGATTTAATTTTCTTATTTTACCTGTACAGGGATGATTAAGTAGCCCTGGGATTTTACGTTATTTCAAAGGGAATTGTTGATCCAAACTAATGTAATTAGTGAGGACAAGAGCTTTCAATTGAGGCATCTCCTGGAGTTGACAGAAGCCAAGAAGCTGATAAAGTGAGGGTATGGGAAGTGAAGCTTCTTCGCCTTTCATCAAAGCTCATCCTTGAACAGTCCACCAGGGGGCAGAGTGCCTCTGAGTTGTTTAGAGGCTGCAGATGCTCCCCACTCCCAACCTCTTCTGCAACAGGACAAATGGAATTAATCCTCCATCCAAGAGCCAAGGGAAAGAGGGCTTATCATTTATTTAAAATGGAAGACTTTTCAGAACTGCAAAGTCAAGTAGAAGATCCCTAGAACACACCTAAAGTTGTTCTTTATGTATGCAACCTAAATTTTCTTATTGGTTAGAGAAACTTGTGGATTCATCTCTAGTTCTGGAGTGATGATAAAATATCAGTATTTTTTAATGATGTCTTTATTGATTTCAGAGAAATAAAGGGAGAGGGATAGAAAGATAGAAAGATCAATGATGAGAGAGAATCATTGATCATCGCCTTCTGCCTGCCGCCTACTGGGGATCTAGCCAGCAACCAAGGCACGTGGCCTTACTAGGAATCGAACTGTGACCTCCTGGTTCATGGGTCGACACTCAACCACTGAACAACACTGGGTGGGCTAAAATATTAGTATTTTAAAACATTGCAACCTTTGATTATGGTGGCACTGGGTAAAGTCAGAGAATAGGAAACAATTTATATTAAAAATAAAGGGAATTAATTATTACTTAAATGTATCTTTCACTACTATGTTTTTATTATCATGGTGTTTCTCAACATTGATTTGAGGTTGATATATCCACAGTTCAAAGGTAGAACATTTGCCACTTACCATTTCTTTAAAGAGAAGGCTGTTTTTTTTTGCACAGAAGCGAGGTTTGTTTGTATGTCAGTTTTCCCCAGAAGGACGACTTTCAAGTCTGTAATTTTGTCATTTACTTTAAAAACAGGCATCTATAAATGTGAGTATAATCTTATGTATTACAAAAAATAAATTTCTGTGTTGGAAATGGACATGAGAAAACAACCATTATGCAGGGTGGGGCAAAAGTAGGCTTACAGTTGTGAATATAAGAAACAGAGTTTGTGCTTTTATTATTGTTTGTTACTGAATGCATTATTTTCCATAGGAGCAACTGCAAACCTACTTTTGCCCCATGCTGCATTATTGCATTCTTCCATAACATCTCAGCATTTTCATTGTGCACAATGGGGAGCTTCTTGGTGACATTTCTCACATCTGTCAGTTAAATTAAACTTTTAATGTCAACATCCACGTTTCAGGATTATGCTAGGATTTCCAATGCTCCTTGAGATAGAACCAACCAGTCCCTGGAGCTGGACCAGCTGACAAAGAGAAGGCCTTAACACTAGTCCAAGCATAGTTTGTAAAAGAAAAATGCCAATGTCCTTTTTGACTTAGTTGCACATATTTCAAAAGATAAGAAAAATGCTTTTCAAAACTATTCACTAAATGACAAGCATGGTCTTATAATATTTCTTGTACTTAAAGTGAACAGATGGTGATATAGAGATCCATTTATGGTAAATGCTTAAAAGAATCTACCCATAGCTTGCTTAAACGATGCAAGAGGGCGTGAGTCACATCCTCCCTGACTCTGTGGGAACATTCCACACACAGACAGTGGATTGGTCAGTCCATATTGAGATAATGAGATTTCAGGGCATTTCTTGCTCACACGTGTAGTGATGGGGCTACAGAACCCCCAGGAGCTGTGCTCATGGGACTTTTGTAAACACATTGGTTGTCTCTTCTAAACCCATTAGGGAATCCAGTTTGTGATCTTATCAGTAGTCCTATAGCCCTTCCTGTCATTCTTATTTCCTTGAATAATCTCAATGAGTTGAGGAGTGGGCTGATTTGATTTTGTGGGAAGCTATTTTGTGACTCTTCATCTTTTCATCCCAGTCTTGCCTGACTGTATGGTCCTTGAGCCCATTCTCCTTTTTCTGCTCTTCAGAGGTTTTCCCAAGGAGTATAGCATGTTGGGCTGTTCACACAATGGGAAGTTTGGAATCAGCTACTGGTAATGAAGACCCCCCCCCCCCAACACACACACATTCACACACATTGATAGGTTTAAAATGCAAGAGCAAGCCTTTGAAGTAAGAAAGAACTGAGTTTAAACCCATGTTTTCTAATCATGAACAAGTTCCTCTGTAAATCTAATAATACACACCTCTGTGTTTTGCAGGTAAAAATTAAATGGGATAATGCAATTGTTTTCAACCTTGACTGCAAATTTTGTTTATCAGAGGAGCTTTGCATACCTTTGCTCAGGCCATGTCTCAGACTAATTTAATTTTTTTTTTCTGGAGCAGGGTCCAATATTCTTATTTTAAAAATTCTTCTCAAGTAATTCTGATGTGTGGCCAGGGTGAGATCCTCAGCAGCTCTTAGAATAATGCTGGGGCTATGGATGTGAAGGGGTCCCCTAAATGAAACAGAATTCAAGTAAATTTGATATTTAATAGTGGTACTTCTAGAAAGTTAACGGACATAAGAATCAACAGGGGAGCTGGTTAAAATGCAGATTCTATTTCAAAAGGTCCAGGGTGAGATTCTGCTCCTGACAGGCTCTTGGGAGATGCCCATGATGCCATTCCACAGACCACACTTTGGGTAATAAGGATCCATAGGAAAACATAGCTTACTTACAAAGCAGTGGAGATTTCCTAAGAATATATCTTTTAAAACCCCCAAACAACCAAAATAAAACCAATATGAAACTTGCAAATTAGAATTAAAATGTGCTTTTTAATGTACAATAGGTTGTGTTTTCTTGACTTGTTTACCTGATATTCAGGTCTCAGCTTCAGCAGGCCTTAATAGTTTCCCCTTACCTGCTTTATCCCAGGTGCTCAGAATCTTCAGTCTACTCTAAAGCAACAGCTTACTTCCAGACCTGAATCAGTAAAGTGTAACCCACAGATTCAGCCCTCAGTTTTTACATTATTTCCCAATAAGGGCATGGTCTTTGAATATATATATATATATATATATATATATATATATATATATATATATATATGGGTTTACGGTTCTGAGTAGGTCAATAAAGTTTATTTTTGTATTATTATTTACTAGAGTCCTGGTGCACATACACTGGTGGGGTCCCTCTACCTGGCCTGCTGGGATCGGGTCCAAAACCAGCTCTCCAACATCCCCCAAGGATGACACATCCAAAAGGGCTCTCTGCTCCCTGGTTCCAGGTGTGCCACCCGAGAATCGCAGCTGCCAAGTCATCGCAGCTCGGCAGCTCCTGGGATGAGCCCCCTGGTGGTTGTGTGCATCATGGCTACTGGTTGGAATATCTGCCCCTTGGTGGTCATTGTGCAGCATAGCTACCCATTGGATGGTCGCTCAGGCTTTTACATATATATATATATGATTGTACTATTTTCCACATGAAAAACTATAAAACTACTTTTGCCCACTCCTGTATATATAATTATTTAAAAATACAAAAAGTTATAAAATCCTATCTAATAAAAGAGTAATGCAAATTAACCATCACTACAACACACAATTTGGCCATCCCATGTGGTCAAAGATGGCTGCCCCCATGTGGACTCAAGATGGCTGACAGGGGAGGGCAGTTGTGGACTATCAGGCCAGCAGAAGAGGGCAGTTGGGAGGGACCAGGCCTGCAAGGGAGGGCAGTTGGGAGTGATCAGGCCTGAAGGGGAAGGCAGTTAGGGTTGATTGGTTGATTGGGCTGGTAGAGGAGAGCAGTTGGGAGGGACCAGGCCTGCAAAGGAGGACAGTTGGGGGTGATCAGGCCTGCAGGGGAGGACAGTTGGGGGAGACCAGGCCTGCAGGGGAGGACAGTTGGAGGGGGCCGTGCCTGCAGGGGAGGGCAGTTGGGGGTGACCAGGCCAGCAGGGGAGTGCAGTTAGGGGCAATTGGGCTGGCAGTGGAACAGTTAGGTGTCTATCAGGCTGGCAGGAAAGTGGTTAGGGGTTATCAGGCTGGCAAACAGAAGTGGTTAGGGAGAATCAGGCAGGCAGGCAAGTGAGCAGTTGGGAGCCAGCAGTCCTGGATTGTTAGAGGGATCCCAGATTGGAGAGGGTGCAGGCTGGGCTGAGGGACACCCTCCTGCCCACCCCCTCCCCCACCCCCGCCACCATGCACCAGGCCTCTAGTAATAAATAAAGCAAAGAAATAACAATTGTCAACACATGGCAGGTGGTACCATTTCCTTGGTAACCTAGCTCATTTAGCCCATTTGACTTCCTGCCGTTAGCATGCACACCCATACCCACAAACACATTTGCATATTATATAGATATTATATTTTGTCAACACAAGTAACTATTTAATCAAAGGTGTGCTTCCCGCATATTTTATTTTTATTGTATTCTAGAGGCACTATCCTAGAGTAGTGATCTGGCAGCCTTTTGAAAAGCCCCTCCCTATTTTTATTTTATTTTATTCCTAGAGGTTTTTTTTATTGTTGCTGTTTTTCTTTTCAATGAAAGAAATTAAACAATTTTATTACATATGTTTGTCAATTTTTTTTGGCACTCTTCCATAAGACTAGAGACATTGTTGAGTTTCCCAAGCCAAGGTAGGGAATAAGAATCAAAGGATCCAACTTCACAAAGGACCCTACCTTTTAGTTTTTCACTGAGTTTTTGAAGTTAAATGAATAGGGTCAGTGTCCACATAGGTTTTCATTCTAGAGTACAAGCCAGAGTGTAAAGTCTTTCATCTCCTCCGTGTATAAGCATGATGCTTAGAGTTGGACTCTAGCAAAGACACATTGCTCTGAATTTAACTGCTTTACTTCCAAAGGGGCAGAGGTTGAAGAGGAAACAAGCACTTTTAAGCACTAACTCTGAGCCACACACTCTACAGAACTGCCCTCCAGCATTAGTCCTCATAGCATTATCAGGAAGTAGGAAGGATTGCTTTTTTTAATAATTGTGTCATCATCACGATCATGGGAAAGGTATTACAACAATTTCATCCCGTTCTGTGGTTTAGAGAATTATGGCCACAGCCCCACTTGAATAATTGGTAATCAGGCCGAAAGAAAACTTCACTATTCAGCCTGTTTCACTTAGGCTTTGAGAATGGTGTTTCTAAATGCGAATCTGAAGCTTTTCAAGAACTGTAGGGATTTATCTGCAAGTGCAGTGTTCTCTCAGGGAACACCGGTTTCCTTCGTGGTCCCCTCCCAAACTCCCGTCTCTCCCTGCGTGACTACAATCTTGACCAACCAGGGTACATGCTGTGCCCACTGGCCCCTTCCAGGGGTGTCAGTCTGTGTAAAAACATACATTAAAAAACGGCCGGCGGATGGCAGTGTTAAATATAGATGCTTCTGCTGTGATGAGTAATGCGTGGCAGGAGGTATTTCTCTCTTATGGAAAGTTACTGATGATATACATATTAAAACTTGGGTACTTGTGGCTTTATGCCTATTTTTACATGCAGTCAAATTAGGAGTGAAAAGTAAATTCAGCAAGAAAGAAGATGTTTGCAAATAGTAGGGGTGTTCCAATGTACCTCCCTCATCCTAACCACTACCACACACAACAAACCAATAAACCATGAAGACAGAAACTTATCAGCAATCACATGACTGACTTTAAAACAATACATTGAGAGTAGGTATTTTAAGGAATGATTTGCTTTGTCCATGACTTGGTGTTTTTTTTTTTTTTTTTTTCAAGGACAGCTGTGTGGTGACTGTGGTGGAGAGGTGGGTGGGTGGAGATGGAAGAAGGTACATTGGGGATAAATGGTGATGAAAAAAAAACAAAATAAAATAAAGGGGGGATTTGCTTTTATTAAGGAGTAAACATTACGGTACTGAGTTTGTAAGGCTATGGAATCGCCTCAGTTTCAGGATGATAAAACACACCCTACAATTGGAGAAAACACTGCTCAAAATACTTTTTTGGCCCTCTTTCTCTTTGAATTAGCATCCACTTTTACTTGAAACAGACAAACAAACAAACAAACAAAAACATACCGTATTTGCCGGCGTATAAGACAAATTTTTGGCCCTGAAAAATACGTATTTGCTGGCGTTTAAGACGACTGGGTGTATAAGACGACCCCCTAACATTTCCACTCAAAATACAGAGTTTGTTATATACTCGCCGTATAAGACTACCCCCACTTGGAGGCATATTTTTCAGGGCCAAAAAATCGTCTTATACGCCAGCAAATACTGTATGACACAGAAAGTGTCCAGTCTTGGATAGACCAGGCTGATCTGGGTTCAAATTCGAGATTTGCCACTTGTCAGTTGTATGAGCTTCACCCGCGGAGCATTAATTTCTTCATCTGCTAATGTGTCAAAAATAGTGAATAGTGTCTTCTTCACAGATTTGTTATGAGGAAAGCTCAATCCCAAAAGTGCTTGAAACATGGTAGGCGTCTACCGGTTGCTGGCTTCCTTCTGTTCAGACAAAACATGCCAGGTGTCTATCTAAAGACCATGCAATATTTTGAGTCAGCAGAACTGTTTAAAATCTCATTTTTTTACAAGTCCTTTGGTTCATCTCTTATCTCCCCCAGATCTCCCTACCCTCTCCGCTGTCATTTGACAGTCTGCTTGTTGCTTTACTGTCTCTATATCTATCTTTTGGTTCATCAGATTATAATGTTCTTTATTATCCATAAATGAGTGAGGTCATGTGGTGTTTCTCTTCCATTGACTGGATTATTTCACTCAGCATGATGATCTCCAATTCCATCCAGGTTGCTGCAAATGATGAGAATTCCTTCTTTTTTATGGCAGCATAGTATTCCATTGTGTAGATGCATATAAGTATACCCAATGGACACAAAACTCTGGGGAGGAAGGGCATGTTTTTTTGGAGGGGCAATGGTAAGATATGTACACAGATAATAATTTAATAAAAAATAATAAAATATCTTTTTTGGTTTTTTTCTTATTAGTATGCAATTTGGGATACGCTAGCTAATGTAAATGTCAGTTTTCCCGTCTCTAAGATGGAGCTAATAAGATCTACCTTGAAAATATTTTTAAGAGGGTTACATGATATAATAATTGTAGTTTTCTTAGATAACAGTATGCTTATACTTTATACTAAATGTTTCTGAAAGGTTTCAGTTTTCTTTTTTTTCTTTAGAACCATGAGCATGCTTTCCATGGTCACTAGGGATTCCTTCATGTGAGAGGTGTGGGCCAGGGCGCGCCCGGGGAGGGCCCCTCGCAGACACAGGGCGGCCTGCTTCCCGGCCTCATGTAGAGGCAGTCCCCAGTCCCACAAGGTACGCCGAGCACTTATCTGTCTACGATAACCCAGACCACTGTCCAGAGGCAGTGAAACAATTTTAAAGGTCACCCAGTCTGCATTTAATCAAGTCTGTTTTCATTTTTGACTGCTCGTGTTAGCCAGTCGTGTTCACAAAACACAGATATTTGCTATAGCAACTGCCGCGGGCGCTCGCTGCTGGGCGGAGGGACTGGCCCCGTTCCTTCCATTCCACAAAAGAGATCCCCTGCCTTTAGGAAACGATGCCTGAGACCTATTTTAGACCAAAAGTAGAACAAGAAACGAAGCTTTTAACACGGCGTTATTTGATATTTTTATTATTTTAATTAAAACTGGTCTTTTCCTCAAAGGAAACGGTAATATATTGTGTAATTTTAAAAACAAAAGAACCTGAAGATTATGATCCGAGAGAGAGGGAGACATTATTTCCTTGCTTTACTATATAATTAGTTTTGAAGGTGACCAGTTCTTTCTCACAGAAATTATTTTAGCAACGCAAGTCCTTTCTCACAGAAATTATTTTAGCAACTTAATTAGGGTAGACCAGAGTTTTTCCACTTTGACTCTGTTGACATTTTGCTCAGGAATGGGGTTGTTCGGGGCTGTCTTGTGCATTTTAGGATGTTCACCAACATGCCTGGTCTCTACTCTCTAGATATTAGTAGCTCCCCCCCCCCCCCCGGCAATCAAAAATATTTTGGTTAATGTCCCTTGATGGGAAAATTTAACTCTGTTGAGAACCACTGGAGTACACAGTCAAATTAGAAATCTTAGCAGGAGGTTTATTTAGAAATCTAAATGATTTCTCTTGCCACCATTTTGATGAAACTATCTAGATAATGCCAAATATTCTTTTGTACAAGACATAGACATATCAAATAACTGCCTTTGTTCCTGTGAATAGACAGATTCTTAGTCGGTGGGGTATCCCTGAGTCTCCAGAAATGCCAAAGTGGCTTTCTTGGAATCTTGGGACCCTACATAATTACCTATTTTTGAGTCTGTGTGTGTGTGTGTGTGTGTGTGTGTGTGTTATAGCCTATATATTATATATATATATATATATATATATATATATATAATATATATAGCCCTCATATATATATATATATATATATATATATATATATATATATAACATAAAATTAATCACTTTGACCACTCTCCAAATGTAACAGACAAGGGTTTTTGTTAAATTCTTTATGAGGGCCTAGGTTAAAAAAAAAGTTAGGAATCGTTGTAGTTAGCATACAATAGGATGATTGCAAAATGTGGCTGAATGTCACCCTTCCCCTCCCCACCCTTTAGGTCCAAGTTCACTTGCCATCACTTCTGAGACTTTTGTCCTGATCCCAATCTAGACCAAAGCATTGGCTCATCTTTATGCTGCCATTGAAGTCTTTCTCTCAAGTCTCATGTGGACCATGATGTTGCAAACTTATCAGTGGGTTCTCAAGAGAGTTCAACACTACCTTAGGAGAGTATAAAGGCAAATTTAGCCTGCAAATTTTTCCTTTCTCTGAGGTTTTTATTATTATTATTATATTTTTATTTTATTTATTTGTTAATCCTCACCCAAGGATATTTTTCCATTGATATTTAGGGAGAGTGGAAGAGAGGGAAAGATAGAGAGAAATATCGATGTAAGAGAAACACATTGATTGGTTGCCTCCAACCAAGGCCAAGGACTGAGGAGCCTGCAAGCAAGGTATGTGCTCTTGACCAGGATTGAATCCGGGACCCTTTGGTCCTCAGGCTGACGCTCTGTCCACTGAGCACACCAGCTAGTGCTCTAAGAGGTTTTAAGGTTATTCACCGTTGCATTTCAGGGTCTGGCACAGTGCCTTACACTTTGTAGGAGCTTCTAAAGTGACCAGTAAGTGAATGTGTGAATGAATGAATAGGCGAATGTTTTACTTTGCATGATTAATGCTCATTAAACTATTTTTCAACCACACAGAGCATCCTCCCCTACTGTGCACCTAAGGTCATGGACTTCCATTCCCAGTCAAGGGCAAGTACCTGGGTTGCAGGTTAGATCCCCCGCCCTGGTCAGAGCACATGTGGGAGGCAATGATTAATATGTCTCTCTCACAGGCATGTTTCTCTCTCAACTCTCTCCCCCTTCCTACCTCCCACTCTCTGTGGAGATCAATAGAAAGATATCCTTGAGTGAGGATTAACAAAAAACAAACAAACAAAAAAGCTTTAGCTGGTTTTGTTCAGTGGTTAGAGCATCAACCTGCAGACTGAAGGGTCATGGGTTTGATTCCAGTCAAGGGCATGTACCTCTGTTGCAGGGTCCATCCCTGACCCGGTAGGGTGCATGTGAGGGAGGCAACCAATCTTTATGTCTCTCACACATCAATATTTCTCTCTGTTTCTCCCTCTCCCTTCCACTTTCTCTGAAATTCTATGGGAAAAAATATCCTCAGTGAGGATTAAACAAAAAGAGAGAGAGAGAAACTGCCTAAGGGTTCTTCATAAGGTACTGCAAGATACTGAATCATCAAAAAAGAGGAAGTGACATTATATACTCCAGAGGAAAAGTGTACTAATACATTCTAGGCAAATTTTCAACAGCAAAGGTAACAATTAAGGGTCATGGTACATAAGAGCTAAATACTCAGTTGGCACCAAAATGCAAAGTTTTGCACTTTTTAAGTTTTCTGCACAATTGCAGTTTTATTGCCATTAAGTGTTTTAGATACAACATTTCATACATTGGTCTCTCATGGAATTACATTTTACTTTTAGAAATGCTTATTGTACTTTTGCACAGGGTAGGGAGAAAAGATTGTTCTAAAGGAGGGGTAGGGAACCTTTTCTTTTTTTGCCCAGGGCCATTTGGGTATTTATAACATCATTCATGGCCATCCAAAATTATTAATTTAAAAATTAGCCTGTTATATTTGGTCAAACATTTAATTAACTCACCCCTAATGTCTTGGCTGGGTTCCAGACCAAATGACTTGGTGGGTTTTATACGGCCCACCGGCTGAACATTCTCCACCCCTATTCTAAAGGAGTTATGATGAACAAAACAAAAGAATATGGAGGAAAGCCTAAGAGAGCCAGGAGGGATGCTTGGCAGGGCCTGGCCCTAGGGTGGGAGGGAAGTGGACCCCATGTAGGTAGGAGTTTCATAGGGGCAGAAGTAGAGACAGTAAAATCCTATTGGCAAAAGTCCTCACTCTGGCCTGGCTGGTGTGGCTCAGTGGTTGGGTGTCTGCCTATGAACTAGGAGGTCACAGTTTGATTCCTAATTAGGGGACATACCCAGGTTGTGGGTTCCATCCCCAGTGGGAGATGAAGGGGGGCATGCAGGAGGCAGCTGATCAATGATTCCCTCTCATCACTGATATTTCTCTCTCTCCCTTTCTCTCTGAGATCAATAAAAATATATTCAAAAAAAGAGAAAATACCTCATTCTGGCCCCAAAGGTGGTGCCTTCTGATCCTTGTTCTATGTGATGAAGCATTGATATCCTCTCAGATCTGGGTGGCAGACATAACCACCCAAAGTATCTTCCTTTATTCACTTGCAAAATTAACTCAAGCACTTTTTCTCTTAGAATACAAAAGGATTTTTGTTAGGCACAACTGGGTCAACAAAGGCCAAGTTTCCATGTAAGGATAGAATAATTTTTACAGATCACTTAGGCATTAATACAACAACAACAAATTTTGATGGCCTAAATAATTAATTCAGAATTTTCGGTTTGCATTGATTGAATTCATTGGGTAAATGCACATTTCTCTTATTTTTTTCTGTTCCTGTGGACCCACAGCATTAAATCTTTGAACAAATGCTAGATGATGGAAATTTTTTGTTTATTGTGTAACTCAATAGCCCAGCATTAGAGCTCTTTATTGTGAGATGCAAAGAAAGGAAAATTATGATTTTCTGGTGTTGACTGGTACAAATGATGGAATCAATTAGTGTTGTTTCTCAATTATACAGAAGGATGACATTGCCATGCAAAGATTAAACTGGATTTCTTTTTAAGGGGGAGACAGCAGACAAGGGAAAAAGAAGGAAGGTTTGTGACAGAAGATTACTTTTCTTATGACTGGCTTTATCGCTCCAATATCAAGTACTTTCTTGAGGCTGAGTGGAGAGAAGGAGAAGCAGGCAGGGGAAGGAAAAGCAAGAACCAATAAGAAAAGCTGTGCAACCGAAGCAGCAATATTTCTAATCATTTATCATTGACACTCCCAAATGAGTGTCTGAGAATTAAATTATCTTGTCATTTCCCGAAGGATTGAGGTCATGTGTAATGGAAAAAGAAACCCAACTCACACCCTCTTCTCTGTAAAATCAACTTGCTATCTAAGCAAGTGAAGTTCATATCATGGCTGGTTCTAATTAAATACAGGATTGCTTCATTACTTCTTAAGCTCCCTGTCATGTATATTGGTTCTCGCTGGAAACATCACATGAGAATGCCGCCTGGAGTCTCTGCTTCTGAACACAGTTCTGTATACACACGTGCCATTTTTAGGACATGGGTACCCAGATAAATAATTTTATGATAAACAGTGGATTTATTTTGTACCAGAACAAATTTTTTCTTTTCTTTTGGAATTGTGGATACATAAAGTTCTTAAACCCTTTATTTCAAGACAAGTGCCAGCATTCGTTCCCCCCTCAGGGAGGCACTAAGCTGATGTCTTATGTGCGTTATCTCACTCAACCGTCTCAACATTCAGGTAGTGTTGCTATGCTCATTGATAGCCCCGTCTCCAGCTGTTCCTCCTCGTGCACCTGGTGCCCAGACATATTACATTTCCTAGTCGCTGGGATGCATATGCCATTTCCAGGCTCTCTCTGTATGCTAGTCCCGCTGTTGCCTTTGCACTGGGAATGCCTACTCATCGCCTGGGGTGTAGCCCAAACTACCTCCTAGGCAGAACTGGTTAATACTTCCCTTTGCTTGTATAGCAACTTATAAAAGCCTCTAACACCATTATATTGTAATCATGTTTATATTTTTGTATTCTTGAGTGGGTTTAAGTCTTCTAAAAATATGGACTATCAATTATTCCTCTTTGTTAACTACATGGTCTTAGCAAAGGATCTGACCAATAAAAGATACTCAGTAAACGTTTGCTAAATTGTTGTATGATTGTGGTTAAATTTAATAGATTTATTAATGTCTTTGTATTAGGTCTAGGGTTATCTTGTGGAGGGTCAAGTTTTTGTTGTTTGTTTTGTTTTGTTTTGTTTTCATATTATTCCTGATTACATATGTGCTTAAATATTTTGGTGTATTTCTGGGAGGGAAAAAAAGCACTTTTTGCTTATGCACAATAAGGAGGAATTATAGCATACTAGAGACCCAGTGCACAAATTCATGCATGAGTGGGGTCTGTCCGGCCTGCCCTGAAAGGGGTCACCTGGGACCAGGTTGGCAAGGGGGAGGGGGCTGAAGATGGTTGGCCAGCTGGCCCCAACCCAGATTGGGGGGGGGGGTTCTGATCGGGGCCAGAGCTGGCCAGGGGTGGGGCTGTGGGAGGTTGGCCTGGGTGGGGGCTGGCTGGGAAGAAGGGGCTAATCCAGGGTGGGACTGGCAGGGGGAGGGGCCACGGGAGGTTGGCTGGCAGGCCCTGCCCTTGATCAGGCCAGTTGGCTGGCTGCAGTGGGCATCATAGTGACTTGTTGTTCCAGTCCTTTCAGTCATTCTGGCATTCTAGTTGCTGGCTTTTTATATCCTATGTAATAAAAGCTCAATATGCTAAGTGCCTAGCTGTCCAGTCAGCCATTTACCCAATCAAAGCTTAATATGTGAATGATATGCTAAGGTCACTCCACTGCTTGCTATGACATGCACTGACCACCAGGGACAGATGCTTCAGCTGGTAAGGTTAGCTTGCTGCTGGGATATGGCTGATCGGGACTGAGTGAGATGGTTGGGCACTCCCTGGAGCCCTCCTGTGGTCCTTTCCTGGTTAGCCAACCTCCTGCATCACTCCCAGTCCTGAATCGTGCACCCAGGGGGTACTAGGGCCTGGTCTTGGCCCTGTAGCAATCTGGGACCCATTGGGGGATGTCAGAGAGCTGGTATTGGCTCAATCCCACAGGCCAGGCTGAGGGACCTCTCTGGTGCTTGAATTCATGCACCAGGCCTCTAGTATATAGATAACAAACCAATTAAAATACGTGCTTTTTTAGGTAGACTACTAGCTTTCACAATATTCCATTTTCATACATAGTTGATAAAAATGTCTAGATTTAAAGTAACTCATATCAAAATAAAAGGCTGTGGCCTTAGCCAGTTTGGCTTAGTGGATAAGTGAATCAAACTGGCCTGCTGACAGAAGGGTCCCAGGTTGACTCTGGTCAAGGGTACGTGCCTGGATTGTGGGCTCCATCCCCGGGGGGGGGGGGGGGAAGTGCTGTGTATACAGGAAGCAGCCATCAATGATTCTCTCTCATCATTGATGTTTTAATCTCTCTCTCTCCCTCTCCCTTCCTCTCGAAACCAATAAAAATAATTTTTAAAAAAATAATAGGCTGTGTAATTTGCTTGAAAAACATGGGATTTGGAGCTCAGAAACATGGGTCTAAGTTATAAACTTTCCCACTGACTGGGCTGGTAATATTGGACACGTTACTTAACTATTTTTAGCATCCTTTTACTTACAGAGGCATTGTGTGAGTTAAATAGAAGGATTTATCATGTCACTTTTTTTTTTTTAACCCTGACACTGGTTGCACAGAAGTGAATCAAACTGTCTGACCCTTACAGTCATAGAGCTGCTGAGGGGGCTCAGACAATAACCAAGGACAGATGAACGGGGCAACGGCAATCCGTGCTGCAAAGAAAATGGGTGCTCGGTGTGTGTGCTCCTTTAGTTAGCCGTGTCCGGGGAGGCAGGTGTCTCTCATAAGGGGACACAACCTGAGCGAAGAGAGGTGTGAGCCACGCTGGTGTGAGAGAAGAGTGCGGGGGTCAGGGAGGTAAGCTATTACCACTCTTGGAATGGCTGCTGTGTGTGTCCTGCAACATGGAAGACATGCTGGTAACGACAGTGGTCTCAACAGAAGCAAAGTGTGTACAAAGGTAAGATGCTCGCAGGTGTTTCCTATCGGCCCGCATCCTTCCTGCAGACCCTCTGCTTGGCCTCACCGGGTTGCTTTCGTTGAAATTCAAGACGTCTGACGTCCCCCAATAACGCTAGATGGCTGAATTGCTGACACAGTGGTGTGTTCCCATGCATACGTAAAATTTTTATTAACTCAGAGCTTTTCACGTTGCATTCATAGTCTCCTATAAATATTGGCTACACTGATCACTGCTTTGTAAATTTATTGAAAGAAGCAGTGGAGGGAAAGTAAGTGTATAGGCAGCTAACATTAAAATGGACTTTGATAGATAACAGTTAGCTGCAAAGAGAAATGGCTCTTTAACTTAGCAGAATAATGCAGCTTCGAATGTGGATAACCTCAGCCCATCTTTAATATTTTATTGGGCCAACTCACCACCTTTCACTCCTCTCCGTTCTAGCAGACAAATAAAGAAGCAGAGACTTCCATCATAGCAGCACTCCACACACTGACATTTATTGATTTCTATTAGTATCTGAGGTGGCTGTCATTGTACTTTTATAAGTGGCGTTTAATACAATGTGGCTAAATGACGCCTGTGCATTTTTATGATGCATGTGCTCTGACTATTTTTAAGAATTCTTTGGAGTTCTGGCACTGGCATTTTCCTTGGCCTTTGTTTTCTTTTTTTGGGGGGAAATACACCAATAGCACCACACAATTCTGTTTCCCAAGAAACACTCAAGCACAGAAAGGCACGCTCTGTTCCCAGGTGTAGAGGTTACCAGAGGGATCCCTTTGTTGTTTTCTCTCTCTAAAGTCCAAGAGGACACTGCTTTGCATATGCTGAAACCGCAAGACTGCAAACCAAAAAGGGAGAGATTTCTTTTGGCACCTGGGTAAAACTGGTGTGCGCTAATGCAGTGTCATTTTCAAGGCAAGCGCTGACCAGTGGTCAAATTTCCTTAAAAAAACACAGAAAATAAGATAGATAACAATGATAATGTAAACTTCTTGTAAGGTAGCACTAATTAAACTTGAATACCTGCCAAAACTGGTTTGGCTCAGTGGATAGAGCATCGACCTGCAGACTAAAGGGTCCCAGGTTCGATTCCAGTCAAGGGCACATACCTTGGTTGCTGGCACATCCCCAGTAGGGGGTGTGCAAGAGGCAGCTGATCGATGATTCTCTCTCATCAATGTTTCTGACTCTCTATCCCTCTCTCTTCCTCTCTGTAAAAAATCAATAAAATAAATATTTAAACTTGAATACCTGCCTTAAATCCAAGGCTAAGTCATTTTAATATATATATATATATATATATATATATATATATATATATATATATATTTGGTGTTAAATGTTCCTTTATGAGTGGTAGAGATAGTATATGGTTATTATCATTATTTTTATGCCTAGAATAAAAACAATTTAATTTTTAAAACAAAAGATAGGATAACACGATTCAAAATATTGTAAAAAAATATTTCTGCCCTAGCTGGTTTGGCTTAGCATATAGAGCATCGACCTGTTGACTGAGGGGTCCCAGGTTCCATTTCAGTCAAGGGTACGTGACCTGATCACGGGCTTGATCCCCAGTAGGGGGCATGAAAGAGACAACTGGTCAATGATTCTCTCTCATCATTGATGTTTCTGGCTCTCTCTCTCTCTAAAAAAAAGGTTATTTCTTTCTTTACCTGTCTCCTATTAACAAATTGGAGATTGTTGCCCCTACCTATACCGTTCAGATAACTACAATTATTAGCATCATTTTGAAGGTCCATTTTGCATACATTAGCAAAACCAATATGTACTATATTATACACATAGGCAATTTTTCTTTTTGGAAATAAATATAAATGTGCCGAAAGTGGCAAAAATGTGTAGGGAGGTCCCCATAGCCTTCATCCAGTTTTTCTATTGCTAACATGTTCATAGATATGGTACCATATCAGAACCAGGAAAGTAACATTAGTACAATTGATAGAGCACATTCAGATTTCAAGCATTTTACATGTGCTTGTATAAAATTAGTGAAATCCGAGAACCACTAATCTGTTATCCATCTTAAAAATGTTATATATATGGAATCATACAGTGCATATCTTTTGAGATTGGCTTTTTCACTTGGCATATTCCCCTTGAGACCTGTCTGAACTGCTGCATGGATCAATAGCTCGTTCCTTTTGATTGGTGTGCAGTATTGCACAATAAGTATGCACCATGCTTTGTTTAACCACTTACTTATTGAAGGGCATTTTGAGTTGTTTTCAATTTTTGGCTACTGCAAATAAAACTGTTATGAACATTTGTGTACAGAGTTTTTTCTTAAGCTAAGTTTTCATTTCTCTGGAATAATGCCTGAGAGGGAAACTTCTAGGTGATGTGGCATGTGCATGTTTAGGTTTATGATACTATTTTCCAGAATGAATGCACTCATTTACTCTCTTACCAGGTGCAGTCACTTTGTCTGTTAGCTGTTCTGATAGATGCATAGCAATATCTTATGAGGTTTTAATTTTAATTTCCCTAATGCCTAGTGATATTAGCATGTGATTATTTGCCATTTGTACCCTACCTTCGCTGAAATGTCTTTTTTTATATCTTTGCCAATTCAATAAATGGATGTTTGTTTTTGTGTTATTTTACTGTTGGATAGTAAGAGTTCATGACATACTCTAAATATAAGGAATTAGTCTGACATGTATTTTGCAAATATTTTCACCCATCTGTTGCTAGTCTATGTATGGGCTTCCTATGGACTTTCACAGAGTAGAAGTTTTTCATTTGGACTAGAGCCAATTTCTCAGGTGTTTTTTTTTTCTTTCTCCCCCTGAATTGTGTTTTTGGTGTCAGGTCTAAAAAACTGTTTTATTCCTACGTCCTGAACATTTATTTTGATCATATTTTCTAAAAATGTTGTAGTTTTATATTTAAATCTATAACCCAATTTGTGTTATTTATTTATTTATTTTTTGCTTAAAGTGTGAGTTGTAGGTTAACCTTCAAAATTTTGCCTATAATGTCCAGTTGATCAAATATCATTTGTGTAAAAGACTATCCTTCATTTATAGAATCACTTATGTGCCTTTATCAGAAATAAGTTGGCTATATTTATATGGGGTGATTTTTGGGTTCTCTATTCTGTTCATTGATATACTAGTATGTGTTGATCTCTCTACAAGTAAATAGCATTGCTTGAATACTGAAACTTTATAGTACTGTAGCATTATAGTAAGCTTTGAATACTGAATACTTTATAGGAGGTATCGAATATTGTAACTTTATAGTAAACCATAACCTTGAGTATAGCAATTCTTCCATTTTATTCTTCTCTCTCAAAATAGTTTTGCTATTCAAAATAGCAAAATAGCTATTCTTTTGCTATTTCACATAAATTTTAGAATAAGCTTATCTATGTCTACAGAAAACCATGGGATTTTGACAGGGATTGTGTTAAATCTATGGATCAATATGGGGAGAATTGCATCTTTACTCTATGGAATCTGCAGTCCACAAATATGTCATGCCTCTTAAATTATTTAATTTTCTTTTCATTCTATCACCAACATTTTTGTAATTCAGAGCATATGGATACTGTGCATGTTTTGTTAGATTTATACCTAGCTATTTTACTTTCTTTAGAGTGATTCTTGCACCTAATTCCCCCCCCTTTAATAATATAACATGAGAAACTTAATATACAGGGTGGGACAAAAGTAGGTTTACATTATTCATATGGAACATACAATCTATACTAATAAAAGAGAAACATACAAATTGACCATGCCTCTGCTATACCCAGCAGACATGCTCACCAGCCAATCAGGAGCAAGTATGCAAATTAACCAAACAAATATGGCAGTGGCCATGGAGCTAGAGCAAGCAGGAGGCTTGGATTTCCCCCAGCAATAGAGGAAGCCAAGCTTCCTGTCCGCCCTGGCTGGCCCTGGCTGGCCCTGGCCTCCACTCGAGGCTACAAAGTTTCAATTATAGAAGATAAATAAATTCCAGATACTTGCTTCCAGCTGGTTCTGGCCTCTGCTCAAGGAGGCTCTGAAAAAGAAAAAAAGAAAAAAGGAGGGGCTGGGACCTTGGGTTATAGGGGGAAGGGGGAGAGGGTGGGAGGGGATGATCAGCCAAAATGGGATAGCAGGGTCCCTTGGAGGTAAGCAGACCAGCAGGGGGTCAGTTAAGGGTAAGCAGGCCATCAGTGGGGGTCAGTTGGGGGTGATAAGGAAAGCGGCGGGGGGGGGCAGTTTGGAGTGAGCAGGCCAGCAGGAGGACAGTTGGGGTTGAACAGGCCAGCAGGAGGACAGTTGGGATTGAACAGGCCAGTGGGGAGGGCAGTTGGGGGTGATCAGCCTGGCATGGGGGGGGCATTTGGGGTGAACAGGTTGGCAGTGGGGGGCAGTTGGGAGCAAGCAGGACAGCAGGCAGAGTGGTTAGGGGCAATCAGGCAGGCAGGCAGGTAGGTGAGCGGCTGGAGCCAGCAGTCCCGGATTGTGAGAGGGATGTTTGACTGCCAGTTTAGGCCCAATCCCTGTAAACTGGCAGTAGCACATCCTTCAAGGGGTCCCAGATTGGAGAAGGTGCAGGCCAGACTGAGGAACACTACCCCCCAACTTGCACCAGGCCACTAATAGTTAATAAATAATAATATGAGAATAAACTCTGTTTCATATGCTCACAACTATAAACCTAATTTTGCCCTAAAACACTAGTTTATGGAGAGATTACTCATCTTTTTATAGCTTCATAACATGACATATGGATAAGCATTACATTTTCATTAAGTAATGGTCAACAGATGGATACTTGGATTATTTCTAATTTATTGCTATTGTCATTTAAAATGCATTCTTTATACGTGCAAATATTTGTGGTTTCGTTACATGTATCTGCATGATACATACCCAGCAGTGACACTATTGGATCAAAAACCATTTGACTAAGCTATGTACACATATAATACCTTAATAAATTAAAAAAAAAACATTTGACTTGGATTTTTGATACATTTCAAATACTGTCTTCATAGTTTGTATCCCACCAGCAATATATGACAGTGACTCTGTCCCCTCAGCCTCCCCACCAAGTCTGATGTACACTTTCTGCCAGCAGGCCTGCTGACCCCAGTTCCGTGGGCGCTGCACTATTTATTTCAGGGTGGCCTCTTGTCTGCACAAGTGCAGTTTGCTAGCATTCTCTGAGTTTTGTTGGCATTTTACCCTCCTCTTGTCTTTCAATTATTCTTTTCTTTCACTTTCTGCTCCATATCAACTGTTATATTTAATTTGGAATCTGAAGATTATGTGAGATTATATTTATCTTTTTCCCTGGCAGAAAATAAAGTTTGAATTTTTGTGGGCTTTTTTTCCCCTCCCTGCAGTTTTTCTATAATTCTTCAGCATAAACAGAAAAAAAAATGCTCATTTGATTTTTAATGTCCACTCAGTAAAGGGAAAGTGTGGCAATTCTATAGTTTGCTGCCTCTCTCTCTCTCTTTCTCTCTCTCTCTCTCTCTCTCTCAATCTCTCTGTCTTTCTCTTTCTCCCTCCCTATCTTCCCTCCCTCCTTCCCTACCTTTCTCCCCCTCTCTCTAAAATTACCAAAACATATCCTTTGGTGAATATTTTAAAAAAATAATTCCAAAGTACAATTTTATAATTAAAAAAAATGTGCAGACTGTCTTGTTGCCTTTCAAAAACATTATTGGATTGTCTTTACCTAGAAATTCTGTACATACCATGAGACAGGTAAAAATTTTTCCTTCTTTAATTTTTGAAAATTACAAGTTATCTCTACAGATTACTGAGATAATTTTCTGCTGCTTCTACTTGATTACGACTTTACTTACTGTATTTTCACAGTGTTCAATAGCTCCTAAAAATATAAGTATAAGATACAAATCTTCTCTCTGACAGTTTATTTTATGGAACTATAGTATTCATATTTCAAGGAAGGAAAGAAAGAAAATGAATGAGATAAGAAACAAGAATTCTTAAAGGAAGGATGTTTGAGAACAAGGTCAGCAGTTTTCTAAAAGCTGGCAGAGAATCTATTTCTGTCTCATTTCTTCTTCAACCTCATGAATATACACTTTCCATACTGTATGCTATCACAGCTGCAAGAAAGGACAATAGAGGTGTATTTTTCCATTTTTGTAACATTAAGTATATTTAAATATTTATATGAATTATATATCTGTTCCTATTTTCTGGTACTCTGAATACATGTATTGTTTGTCTACTGGTAATCCAGTGCAGGATGAAGCAAACATTTTTGTTTGCTTTAGGATACCAAAGGCTCTTCTACATAAGCCTTATGTATATTTTAGCTAGAGGCCCAGTGCACAAAATTCTGCATGGGTAGGGTCCCTAGCAGCTGCCAGCTGCCAGTCAGGGTCTCCCTTTCGTGGCTCCTGGCTGCCAGCTGGGGCCTTCATTCTGCACTGTGCCCTGGTGGTGAGCCCACATCATAGCATGTGATCAAACTCCCAGTCAGTCAGTCAATGGAACTCCTGAAGGGACACTTTGCATATTAGGCATATATATATATATATGATTATAAAATGTCATTTGAAAGATGATGTGGAAGGAACTCTGGGTAGTTTCCCACAAATAGCTGGACAAAAAGTAAAGAAGTCCGGCTATAATACTTTATTAAAGTTCAGAGAAAAACTTACATTCATATTAAATATGTATTTTCACTTTGATGTTTTAAAAATCCAGACCAACATTTCTCTTTTGAAATTGAAGTACATTTCTCCTTAGAAATCATAAATAAATATCAAAACATGAAAATATAAGAGCCTTAATTTTATGGATTTTCAGTGGATAAATTTCACATATGAATCATGACAGCAATATTTGGTAATTTGTAAGATTATATTTTCTAAGATTATAAAAATATCACTTTTTTCTGTAATCATCTCATTTATCATACATAAAATCAAGGTAATTAAAATTAAAATGTTACTTATAAAGCCACATTAAATGACAGTTCTAGAAAAGAATTTTGAAAATAATTCTAATTAAAAATATAATTTAGTAATCCTATGTAATAAAGAACTGATATGCTAATTAGACCAGAGGGCTGACTGAGTCACCTTCCTGAAGGACCTTCTGGAACAAGCTTCAGGAAGGACCAATGGGCAGGGGGTGGGGCCACTATGTTGTCCAGTTTCAAATAAGGTAAAGAAGTAGAAAGTGGTCTAGAACAAAGTTCAAGAGTATCTTGGGGCAGAAGAGAAGGCTAGGCAAGAAGCAATTGGGGAGGAATTAACCTAAGGAGGAATTAAGCTAGTAATAAGAGAAGACAGGACATAGCAGCACAAAATAATTTAGAAGGTGCTTTAAGGGGACATTAAAGCAAGAGAGGAGGAGAAAATTAAATAGGCTGTTCACGTGAAAGAAGCAGCAGTGTGGCTCAGTGTTTGTGCATCAACCTATGAACCAGCAGGTCACAGTTTGATTCCAGGTCTGGGTACACACCTTGGGTTTCAGGATCATGCAGGAAGCAGCAGGTCAATAATTCTTTCTCATTATTGGTGTTTTTTTCTCTCTCTCTCTTCCCCTGAAATCAATAATATATATATATATATATATATATATATATATATATATATATATATATATAGCTAATGTGCAAAGTGTCCCTGCAGAAGTTCAACTAGGAAACCAGGATTTAATTGCTCGCTATGATGTGCACTGACCACCGGGGCGCAGTGTTGAAAGAAGGAAGGCCGTGGCCCACAGCGAGCAGTAGGCAGCCGGTAGCTGGGGAAGGAAGGCCCCAATCGGCCCTGATCACTGGCCAGGCCTACGGATCCTAATCATTTATGGATGTCATGCACTAGGCCTCTAGTATATTAATAAAAAAAAGAACTTTGTTTCCCCTGCTTATACCTTAGGGGGATTTAGTGAAACACCTATAAGGATTTTGTCAGATATAAAGGCAAGGGAAATAATTTCATTTTACTTTGTGTAACATTTTAGTGGGTTGAAGAAATAATTATTTTTAATTGCTGTGTTAAATGATTTCTATAATGCATGTCTATACAATGACTAGAACTATGCCCGATAGGTATTTAATTCAGATTGAAATAAATATCTTTAAAGAATAAATAGCAGTTTGAAAATTTATTTAGGACTACTTTCTTTTTTAAAAAATCTTTTTACATTTTTAGAGATTTTATATTCTAAAAGCAATGTTAAACTGAGTATACGTAAAGAGAATAATAAACATCTGGATTTTGTTTATAACATTTTAAAAGAGCTCAGTAAGGATTTACACATGCTGTCTCACTGAACTGTGTGCCTGTTAGCAAGTATGTCCCACTGTGCTCTGCTTACATAATGAGCTGCTATTATCTTCCTTGATTTTGATCCATTTCTTCTTCTCTGTATGTGCATGTCAGCATCGTTTCACGTATTATTTCCAAGAGAAAAAAAATTTAGAAATGTAGGTGAATAAAGTTAGCCTTCAAAGGGAAAATGTTGTGCAAACTAAGAAATTTGTTGTTTCTTCAGGATGCACACTACTCAATAAATTAGTCTATTTTTTGAAAAACAATCAAACAAACCAAAATCAAAACAAACAACAAACAAACCCCAAAACAGGATTATACAGTAGTTATATGAGAAATTATTTGAATGATTTAAAAAATATATATAAAGCTCTGGCTGGTTTGGCTAGTGGATAGAGCATCAGCCTGTGGACTGAATGGTCCCATGTTCGATTCCCAGGATGGTGCAGGAAGCAACCAATCAATGATTCTCTCTCATCATTGATGCTTCTATCTCTCTATCCCTCTCCCTTCCTTTCGGAAACCAATAAAAATATATTTACAATAAATATTAAAGTATACGTAAAGAAGGAGACATTCCTTCACATGACCAAGGGATCTTAAGATCTTTGATCATTAAAACAATTTAATTGGAGGTAACATCAGCATCATGGTCATATAAAACATCCGTTGTGTTTTAGTCCCTCCTTTAACAACCACATTTTTGCATACGTTCGTGAACAAAGGCACCTAGAAGAAATCTCTTCCACCTGTGCACCAGCTATTCGGCAGACAGACTCCAGCACCGGGTGTGAAACCAGCAGGAACCTGGGACTTGGCTCTGGCTGGCTCAGTTGCAGTTAGGGAGCAACTAAAAACATTGACTTGGGCAGACACCTATAAGTGAGAGTCTTTGTAGAAGTCTACACTTCCAAAGGAGAAATTTCAGCATTCTATTGGGATGCGATAGGAAAAAAAAGAAAGAAATCTGTGTGTGTGTGTGTGTGTGTGTGTGTGTGTGTGTGTGTGTGTGTTTAAACACATTGGAGTGCATTAAAGGAATTGTGCTAGCATCACCTCTCCCCCTAAAGTGGCACAGATTAGAACTAGAAGAAGCTGGTGATCTTTCCATGAGGAAAAGGGGGAGCAATGATGAGTGCCTTCTTCCCTAGCTGTGTGGGGTGCTGCTGAAGAAATCCATTTCTTTTCTAAAGCACCTAGAAAATGAAAGCAGGGCCTCCATGACTATGGGGAGGGAGAGATAGTGAAACAGGCACATAAGACTATCAAAAGCTATTTTAGGGATGCATTTCCTGGTGACTGCCTTCTAGACTCTGGTGGGAAGTCTGCCCATGAGCTTCTGCAAAAACCTCAGTTGAGAATATCTCCATCTGGCTCATAGTCACCCCCAATACCCAGAGTGCCTAATCCATACCTCCCCCATTCTATGGTCAGCTCCTTGTGTATATTTCTGAGGGTGTCAATAGGAGTGATCTCAGGTAGACAGGAAATATATACAGAAACAGGCCTGGGTCTTTAAGCAAGGAGAAACCAAAATCTTGAGCTGTATGTAGCTCACCTTTGGGAAAAAGAGAGAGGTTTTCATTAGCCAGCTTGGTGCATTATAAATTTGAGAGATGACACATATAAACTTAAGGGTTCTGCCACCAGAGAGGAAAGATGAATGGGGCAGGTGTATCCATACAATGAAAGAGAAAGCTCCAGGATATAGAGTAAGGCCAATGAAAAGTAACTCTTATCTGAAGGTGGCTAATAAAAATTAGAGGAGGTGACTGCTACTTAAAATGTGAGCACAGCAACACAAAACTCAAAGGAACATGAATAATCAAGGAAATAAGACATCCCCCAAAAGATCATAATAATCTTTTAGCAACCAAAACCAATGACATGGTGATCTTCAAGTTCTGATAAAGAACTCAAAATAATTGTTTTTGTGAAAACTCAATAAACTACAAGAAAATAGAATATAATAATTCAATAAAATCAGGAGAACAATACAAGAACAAAAATGAGATATTTATCTCTCTATAAAAAATAGAAGTAATAAGAAAAACCAAATAAAAATTCTGGAACTGAAGAATTTAATTAATAAAATGAAGAATTCAACAGAGAGCATCAATAACAGAATTACCAGGCAGAAGAGAGAACTAGTGAGTTAGAAGACAGGAACGTTTAATAAACAGTTGGAGAAGAAGAACAACAAAAAGAATAAGAATGAAGAAATTCTATATAATCTGTGAGAAATCATCAAGAGAACCAACATCAGAACCATTGAAATTCCAGAAGAAGAAGAGAAAGAAGGGGTAGAGATTTTATTTAAAGAAATAATGGCTGCTGAAACCGGTTTGGCTCAGCGGTAGAGCATCAGTCTGCAGACTGAAAGGTCCCTGTTTTTATTCCAGTCAAGGGCGTGTACATTGGTTGCGGGCACATCCCCAGTAGGGGGTGTGCAAGAGGCAGCTAGTCGATGTTTCTCTCTCTTCGACGTTTCTAGCTCTCTCTCTCTCTCTCTCCCTTCCTTTCTGTAAAATATCAATAAAATATATTTTTTTTTTTAAAAAAAGAAATAATGGCAACAGAATACAGCATCTAAATAAATGGCCCACACATGAAAACAACTTTTATTTCACTGACCTGGGTAGTTTGGACAAAGAAGGCAGTCTGTACAATTCAATCAAAGTTTGCAAACGTTATGAAATAAATCTAAGAAAAATAATGTTTGTAAACAACTTTGTACGCACAATGCATTTATTTTGTTCTCATTGTTGTGAAGATAATGTTAAAAATGACAATTGTGGCAAACTTGAGAACCTTTGCTAAAAAGAATAGCCCCAACTTTACCCTGATGGGTTAGTAGACCTAATATTATCAGATATTTCACATTTTAAACAAAAGCTGGACATTGAAATTGGTTTGTGAAATCTATTTTTATAATTGATATGTAATTCAAAATCTGGAAATGAAATCGTTCTGTGGGCAAAATACTGTATACTCTGTGAAATGGAACATGCCAGCTAGTTTACTAAATTTATGTATTTGATGACCCTAATGGCTTCTAACCTAATTCCATTGCTTCAGTGTGATCCCCATCCTTAAATAATGCCCACTTTTAGTGTATGATTCAAGAGATAATAATAATATGCAAGTATTTATAAAATGCTTATTATATGCCAGGCATTGTGCTAAATGTGAAGTACACATCTAATCTTCAGAGCTACACTAGTACCATCAAGCTTGCTTCAATGAGAAAACTGAAGATTGCAATTAAGTAATGTGCCCAGGTTCATCAGTCTAGTAAAGGAATCTAGGTAATGCACTCAACACAGCAAGGATGAAACTCAGTAATAGCAATCCTATGATTACTTGCAGCTGAGTAGCCCTGGATCTGAGAAAATTAAGTATATTTCCCAGAATGGCTCAGGTGGTTAGTACTGGATGGCAACAATATATTTCTTACCCTCCAAAATAGGTCTTTCTCATCAAGCAATATTACCTGAAATTTTAAAGTGCCTGGTCTTAGTTCAATAATCTTTAGCAAGTTTTATCAAAAGCAATAGGCATTTCTTTTTGTCTCACTCCATCTTTATCTGATTCATTTGTTAGCAGTGCATGAAGCAATTTTCTCAAGCTGTATGGGAGAAATTCTTCAGTCACATGTTTCTCAGGAGATCCTTTATTTTAAAAATTTCATGAGCATGAATTGCTTTTCTTCTGTATTTCTTAAATCTTCTGCTGATATATCAAAAAGAACCTTGTTTGGCGTAGTTCTTTCTTGTGCTTCAAAGACTGAAGAGGAAAATGTTGGTTTACTCACATATTTTCTCCAACACTTTACAAATATTAGAAAACCGTGAGAATTTATCTCCAGAGATGCATAACTCCTTTACCAGAGAATGGGTACCCAAATTTCAAAGTCTCTCAGTAATAAAATGCCAAAAATCATGATTTTCTTGAAGTTAATGAATCTACTTCAGTCTTTTTTTCTCTTGAGTGTTTCCCACTTATAAACATTTAGAGATAACTTCTAAAACTTTATGTCTTCACAATTGTCTCTCTTCACATGGTGCATTTTAAGAGATGTGATTTAACATTTCTTTATGATAAAGGCATAAATATTGTTCATACCGACTCTCTGGTCTTTTAAATTGTTCTAGAGACCATATGTGAAAATCAGATACACTGAGGTAAACAAACTCTATGCTATGCTATCACACAATTCATGAGTGTGAGATTTCATGTCATTCATTTCACCAGTGTTTGACCATTTAGGTCACGTCCCCCTAAAAAACACCTTTAAATGAGGTGCTACACTGGTCACCACGTTCCACATATACTATGAGCAGCAGATCCTGCTGAGACAGTCAGTTCCTGTGATCAAACCATATCTTTCTTTCATCGTATTCTGAGAAGGGCACTTTTATTTGGCAGTTATATTATTTGATATATGCATATTAAATTCAAGGTCAGCAAGGCCTTATTTATTTATTTACTTATTATTTTTAAATTTTTTATTGTTGAAAGTGTTACATATGTCCTTTTCTTCACCCATTGACCCCTTCTAGCCCACCTGCCTCCCCTGCCCCAGGCCTTCACCACCCTATTGTCAGTGTCCATGGCTTGATATCTTCCCACCCACCTCCTCCTTCCCTTTGAGATTCATATCCTTTTTAAAATAATAAGCTATGATTGACCATAATTTTGGTTGCATATGATTTGATTGTCAGAAAAATTTAAGTTTAAATACAAGTGCCTGTGTTTGGCTTCTGCTCTTTGCTTCTTCTCTTCTTATTTTCCACTTATTTCCCGTGTGTCCTTTATGAAAAGGGATTGGTTGAGAGTAATTTATGAAACATATATGGAAGGGCTTCAGAAGTCAACCTTAATTGGTTTATTCATAGATGAATTATACATGTCTAGAAACTAATTTATTTAAATGATAAATTAATTAACCAATCATTTAATTCAATTTTAATTTAAAAAAATTACCACTACTTTGAGCCATTGGTGCAAACATAGAGACAAGATTTTTCCTTAGTGCCCCTCCTTCAGAGAACTTACCAACAACTGGGAACAAAAGAAACATAAGCACAAAGTACTAGTACAGAGAGAAGGTAACATCCATCCATCCATCCATCCACTTATCAGTCATATTCTGAGAGCTCTAAAGATCTACTAGAAAAAAATAAAATATATACATATATATTTTTATTGATTTTTTTTAGAGAGGAAGGAGAGGGATAGAGAGTTAGAAACATCGATGAAAGAGAAACATCGACCAGCTGCCTCCTGCACACCCCCCACCAGGGATGTGCCCGCAAACAAGGTACATGCCCTTGACTGGAATCGAACCCCGGGACCCTTCAGTCCACAGGCTAATGCTCTATCCACTAAGCCAAACTGGTTTCGGCTAGAATATATATATATATATATATATATATATATATATATATATATATATATTGTTTTTACTATCTTCTCATGTATCTTTGAATTCAGTAATTCAGTTTATTCAAGTGATATTTGTTCTAATATTCTAATGTGAAGACTATTCTCCTGGATAAAGAAATTGGGGGGAAAAAGGGAATTGAATAATTCCTTCAGTGTTCTAGAATTAGAATTTCCCAGTATTTGAGCATTTCCTAGTTTGATTCCATGTGGTCAGAGCACACAATTTTCCTTTAAAATTTGCTTTCTGATCATCATATGATTTATCTTAGTTTATGTTTCTTAGACATTTGAAAAGAATGTGAATTCTGCTGCTGCTGGGAGGAGTTTTCTCTAAATATTAATTGGATCTTGTTTGATAGTGTTTAGTTCTACATTCTCACCAGTTGCTTCTAGTTAACCTATACATTGTTGAGAAAAAGATGTTGAAGTTTTCAACTATAATTTTGAATTTGTCTACTTCTCTTTCCAATTCTATATGTTTTTGCTTCACATATTTTAAGTTCTGTTGATTGGTGCATGTGGGAAGCCACCGCTTTACCATTACTATCATAAGAGTGCACCAAGGAATTCGGAAGGCTGTTGGACCTTTGGCGTTAGCAGGGCTGTGTTGGGATAGTGGTGGCTTGAAGCAATTTCCTAACCTAATCAAAGTAAATGTTTACTGAACCGTAACTGGTCTTTACTGGTCTTTATTGACCTCAGAGACTGTCTGTCTGCTATCTCTTTGCTATGCAATCTTAGATGTGTCTCTAAAATTGAATTAAAAGCGGGGAAGGGCAGGTTTCAGTGTGCCTCTCCAAGAGAAGGGTCTCCACTTTGCCCCCCATGCCTTCTAAATTCATATTTCTTGTCTAGTGTTTTCATTTGTGCATCGGCCCTTTCTTCAGATCTTGAACCCCCGATGCAAAAGGTTGGTTCAAGGTGCATACAGACTTAGGACTGCTATGACTTCTTGGTGGATTCACCTTTAATTATTATGCAATGTCCCTTTTGGTCTCTGGTAAAAAATTTTGTTCTGAAGTCTAACTGGAATGAATGTAATCACTCCTGCTTTCCTTTGATTAATATTTACACAAGCTATCTCTTTCCTTTAACTTTTAATCTACCTAAATGATTATATGTGAAATCAGTTTTTTACAGACAACACACTGTTTATGTTTCTTAATTTATTCTGTCAATCTTTGTCTTTTAATTGGTGCATTAGAGCGCATCGTCTGAGCCCTTAATTTCAGTTATGATATGTTTTTTAAAATTTTTTATTGTGATCTATTTGTATCTTCTATTTCTTTGCAGAGACTTTCTATTTCTTGCTGAAATTTTCTTTTCTTTCTTTTATAAAAATTTGTTTGAAGCAATGTTTGTGATTTCTCATTGAATTATTTTATTATTTGAAACTTGTTAGATAATTTTAATATCTCTGTCATCTTTATATTAATTAACATTTTTATTATTATTTTTTCATTCAGTTGAAGACATTCCTGGTTCTTGGTATGATGAGTGGCTTTTACTTACTTAATTTTTAAAAATACTTTCTTTTATTTTTAATCCTCACTTGATTTGTTGATTTAAGGGAGGGAGGGAGAATGAGAGAGAGAGAGAGAGAAAGAGAGAGGAAGAGAGAAGGAAATCATCAATGTGTGAGAGAAACATTGATTAGTTGCTTCCCTTACATGCCCTGACCTGGGATGGAACCCAAAACCTCTTGGTTCATGGGACAATGCTCAAACCAACTGAGGGACCCAGACAGGGCTGATGAGTGACTTTTAAATGACACCTGGACACATTTAAAACTTTGCTTTTAGCTAGCTTTCTTTGATACCACTCCCTCAGGGGAAAGGGAGTGGGGGTACTAACTTATTACTATCAGGTGAAGGGGGAAGTTTAGGTTCTCTAGTGGCCTCAATTGACACCAAAGAGAAAGAGGTTGCTCTTTGTTATTGCCAGGCAGGAGTGGGAATTCTGGCTCATCAAATGTTCTCCAGTGACACTGAGTGTTCTCCTTACCACTGGGGAAGTTGCAAGTCCCCTTTTCTCCACTAGGCTTCCTCTAACCCTAACCTAGCAAAGAGGAGGTATGAGGTAATGTTAGAATCCAGGCTTCCCATGTGGTCTTTATTAAGGGAGGTAAGGGAGGAGGGAGAAGATGAGGGATGTACCACAAGGCAGGGCTATAAGTTCCAGCTTCATACCTGGCCTTGTCGACATCACCCATTGGAACTGGTATAGTATCTCCTCATAGTTTCATAAGGGTGGTTCTCTAAGCTCTTCATCTGGCCTCTGCTTGTATGTTTGCAGTTTGTGACCATCATTATTTCTGTGTGTTTGGCTGAAATAGAGTAGTTATGGTCTAAAAGTTTTCTGTCTTGCTAAGCTGCTCCTTTCTTGGTCCTTTGATTAAAAATTTTTGTTGATGCCTTTTTTTTGGTCTTCACTTGTTGGCATGCCTGGGTTACAGATTTCTTAATCTGCAAGTTTCTTATATGTGAAGCAAAAATCAAAACCAGAGAACTCACTACCATATTGTTCCTCAAAGATCCCTAGTCAGTCTACCTTATATTAATTTTTTGGAATCTTCTTATGTTTGTTTTATATATAATGTCCAAGATCTTTAGTAATACTTAGTAGGTAAAATCAGAAAAAATATAACTATTTTATTTTGTTAGAAGTGGAAATTCTGGTGGTAGTTTTTTTTAATGTAATATCTACTTCTTACTAGCACAAACTCATTTTTGTTTGGGGAGGCAATGTGCCACGTTAAAAATACCTTCCTAGATTAAAAATGCCTTTAGGAGTGGCCATAAAATCAATTTTTGGTCCATAATAAAGCAGTTAAAATCTACTTAATAGGACTTCTGAAAAAACTATTGTTATAATAAAAATAGACAGATGGAGGGTCACATTCCTTCTTTCCCTTCCCCTTTCTCCTCTTCTTTCTGACTAAAATGGAGACATTATGCCTGGAGGTAGAACAGCCTTCTTGTGGCCTAAAACAACAAAAGCACCCCATTGGATTGGGAGAGAGAGAAGCTAAAGGAGCTGAAATCTCCACCAGCTCCTTGAGCGGATGGACCAGCCCTAAGGTTACTATTTGTGGAGTGTTTATAATGGAAAAAAATCCTACCATGTATACTATGGTATATAACTTTTCCTGTTATGCTCACTACATTCAGTCCTATAGCTATCCATGCTTCTTTCTTCCACCAAATTGGAATCAAGTAATCTTTTACTTCACCTTTAAAATTCAGCTCAAAGCTACTCCCACTAGGGTGATTTCCATGTTCCTACCCAAAACACAAGCTCTGCTCAGCTGTGTTCATGCCAAGTATCACCCTCTTTCATACAAACTGTATTTTTTTAAATCCTTACTCCAGGATATGTTTTTGTTGATTTATCTTTATTTTTTTTTAGAGAGAGGAAGGAATAAAGAGAGAGAGAGAAACATCAATGTGAAAGAAACAGAGATCTGATGCCTCTCATACCCTCTCCAACCAGAATCGAATCTGCAGCGTAGGTGTGTGCCCTGACCAGGAAGGAACCCGAAACCTTTTGGTGAACAGGATGATGCTCCAACCATCTGAGCCACCCTGTCAAGGGTATAATGTTGTCTTAAATTTATAATCCTTACTTCTTTGCTAGACAACTTCTTGAGGGCAGGCATTATGCTGTCAATAAATGATTGTCAAATAAGGGGATGAACAAAACTTTCTAGACAGCATTTGTTGTTGTTTGCAACTACTTTACAAGCAACTAGTTTTGTATAATAGTAGAGGCACAGTGCATGAAATCTGGCCAGTACATGGGGCCAAATCGAGCCAGGCTGGCTGGAGGAGGGGCTGTGGGTAGTTGGAGGACCAGACTTCCAGTTGAGAGGACAAACTGCATATTAGCCTTTTATTATATAGGATGGCTATGTTAGCATATTTCACTTTTCCTAGTACTCTGGAAATAGCTGAGACACTGGACAGAAATATTTCCAGAGTTATATTTAACACACTTAATTAAAGTGAAACAACATTAATTCATCTATTCTTTATGAAGTTGGCAAGCCCACTTCCTTTAAGATGCCAAATTTTGGGAATGTGTGTGTGTGTGTATTTTGTATCTAAAACTAGTTTACAGAGCCTGAGGATGGAGGTACTTCCTGCACAGATTGTCTCAGTGTTCTGCCTCCCTTCCATTCTCATGTGGTAAATGAAACTGTCCTTTTGGGATTCATCTCGGAATCATATGTGCTTGTGTTTGGCTGCCTGTGTGATGCTGGGATGCCTTCAAGACTACTGCAAACCCTAACTGATTTTGCCTGAGCATGAATAAACTACATTTCCTTTCTGCTGAAGTTATAATCTTTTATTTCCATTACTGGTGTCATCTCTCTTCTGTATGGGTTCATTTGAGAAGGTAAATGAGTCCAAAGGCAGTCTCAATACTGGCAGCTTTCTAAGGGCAGAGCCAATACCTCTCAGTCCCAGGCTCTCAGAATATCCCGAGGACAGGGAGAGAGGAGTTGGAGTTTTCTAAAAGGGAGCAGGAAGGACTGAAGGAATGGCCAGTCAGCTAATGTTTGCTTAATTTTCTTGACTTTCAGATGTGGATACTTTCGGTGTTTGCATGTCCTTTAAGAGGTATGGCAGAACCTTTGAAGAACTTTCTACAGTAAATATAAACTCATGAACTGTTTTTTGGAGGCAAAATAAAAGTAATATTACAAATGCATTATATACATTTATTTAAAAATTTTTCTACCTACAGTTATATAAAAACAAGGGAATTGCCTTTCCCAATGACATTGGTAGAGATGCTTATATAGTTAAAAAGTTTTAAAATATAACCTATTTTAAAAATAGTTCAAATAGTAATATAAAACAACTATAAGCATAGTACTGTATTTGAAATAAAGAAATGTCAAAAAACAAACTGTGACTATCAAAATGGGACTTGATGTAGAAATACCAAAGTAAAATAAAATACTATGTACTAACAGGAAAAAGAATGGTTCGATGGGAAATGCATTATACTAATGTTAGAATATTGGTTCTAGGAAAAACATAATTCTGAGTATCTACTTCACTCTATGAACTTCAGTTTTCTTAATTTATAAAATAGGATAAATACTTAATAATTCATATTAATGTTTAATGAATATTTACTCTGTCTTCATTACAAGGTTATTGGAAGGATAACCAATATCGGATAAGTTAAAATGCTTTAATATTTTCCAAGTGCTACACATGTAGGTCTTTAAAAAATAGCTAATAAAAATATATGCATGTAATAATTAGCACTAAAAAAAATAAAAATCAAGGAGTTTCAATTTGTCAGGTTGACAGGGATGGTAAACTAAAATTTTTCATGTTAAAAAGTTAGCTGCTGTGTTTACTTAAGTAAACATTGCAATATTGTGTTTTTTTCTAAAATAATATATTAAATTAAATTATGACCCAAAATTCATAGATGAGATACTTCTAAATGTTAAAACATTTAAAAATATAAGCACATTATTAAAATAAATCAAATAGTAACAGAAAGCTAATAATGAAAAAGAGCTGTTCCCATCCTAGTCCCATTTCTCAGAAGCAAAATTTTGACTCAGCTGTTTCTTCTGGTATTTTTCCAAATAATATGCTTCTAAGATTACTTCTTGATTGATGGTTTTTAGATTCTATCATTTGACTTTCTATTATAAAAATGAAGATTTGGCTTTTTAAAATCTCCCTACCATGTCTCTATTTCTCCCAATTTTGTCCCTCCAAACACTGGAATTAGATCAATGATCATTGCTTTCATCATTGTATTTATGAAAATACATCTCCTTCAGAGTCTAAGTAATGTTCCACATGCTAAAAATATCTTTTTGTGAAATGTTTTTATTATATAATTGCCTCAATTTTTATATGCTCAATTTGCTGTCTTAATAATCATAATTGATTTTTAGAGAGGGAGATAGGAGAGGGAAAAAGAGAGAATGAGAGAGAGAGAGATAGAGAGACAGAGACAGAGAGAGAGAGAAACACTGAAGTGAGAGAGACACATAGGGACATAGTCTGTGGGTCCAAGCACAACCAGGGCATGTGCCTTGACCAGGAATGGAATGGCAACCGTTCCACGAGTGGGAGGACACTCCAACTAACTGAGCCACACCAGCCATGGCTCTTAATATTTTTAATTTATACATTTCCCTTTGCAGCTTTCCATTCACTTCCCATAATCTAGAATATTTCTAGTAGTTCCAAAGCTGTCACCTTGAAATCTCCCTTCTTGCTTGCTGATTCAGTTCCATATTTCCCAAGTCTCATCCTTCTCTCTCTCTTTTTTTATTTATTCATGAATTTTCTGGAGAATGCTTTTTAAGACCTCTCAGGGTGTCGTGGGAGGTAAATGTTCAGAAATCTATTCTACAGGAAAATGCCTTAATGCTCTTCTGCCCAGACAAGTGATATGGGTTTGGCTGGGTGGAGTTTTACTTCAAAAAACATTTTGCTGCAGGATATTAATGTCATTTAACATTTAGTGCCACTTATGAAAAGTGTGTCTTGTTCCTTTGTTCATGACTTCTTTTTTCTTAAATCTACAGAGACTTTAATATCTTCTCACTACTTTGTATACTAAAATCTTATAATTGTGTGCTCTAATGTGGATCTGTTTTTTGTTTGTTTGTTTGTTTTTGCTTTTACCAGTAGGCCTTTTCTATTAGAAATGTATATTCTTTATTTTAGGGGGAAAAATCTCTTGGTTTCCTTTTGTAACACTTTCTTCCTCTAAATTTTCTCTGTCTTCTAGAGAACTCCAATTTGTTGAATTTTCTAGTTCCCAAGTCTCTTAATGTTTGCTCATAGTTTTAGCTCATAGTCCTCTCTCCACCTGTTTCTGTCTCTCTGCACATTTCAGTTCCTTAACACTGTCTTTCAAAGCTTCTGTTGCAATTTGTTCAGCAAATATATTTTATGTTATAAAGGAATCATTTCCCGTTTTCTGATTTTTTTTTTTCCTTTTCCTAAACGTAGCGGGCAAATTTCTAAGATGGCCTCTCGTGTACATACCTTATATGAGAAGAAAGCACAGACATGATAGTATCTTATTCCCTTGACTGTTACATTATATGAAATAAGGATTTTACACATGGAATTAAGGTAGTTAATTAGTAGACTGAGTTAGTTGAAAGGGAGATTGGAGTAGGTGAGCTTGAGGTACTCAGTTGAACTCTTCAAAGAGGGCCCAAAGGTCCGGGAAGAAAGAGTTGAACTCCTGCTGCAAGTCATACTCACGCAGTGAACAGCTTACGGGGCCACCTGGCGAGGCCCCGCTGTGGAGTCTCCAGGAAAGGAGGGCAGTTCCTGGCCCATGGCTAGCAAAAAGTTATGAATGTTAGTCCTTGACCACAAAGAAGTGAACTGCTTCACCAACCAGTTGTCCTGGAACCGGAGCTTCACCGCAGACCTGGGAGACCCTGAGCAGAGACACTGCGAGAAAACACATGTGTATTGCTCTAAACCACAGGTGTGTGGTAGTTTATTATACGCTAATAGAAAACTAATGGGCAAAGCAACTCCTTCCTGCTCTGTGAGTGCAATATCTTTTTCATCCCCCACTGAGGATACTAATCAAAGCTTTATTCCCTCCATTAGCTTTAGTTGTTCTTTTGTTATTTTAGACTCCTTATGGAAATGCTCTCTTCAAACAGTGGTTACTCTCAAGCCCTCCTTATGTTTAAATGTGAGGCGCTAAGAAAGGGGATCAGGCACCCCGTGATGCCATGTGACCAGCATGATTGTAGTTAAGTAGATACGACCACATGTGTGGAGATCTTTTACCTGTTCTCATTGGCTTTCTCCGAAGAGAAATACTTGGTTTTCTGGCTCAGTGCTTTATGCCTGCCTGCTAGAATCCTGCTTGGGAGACAGGCGAGGAAATCTGAGTGTTTAACATATTTACAGGCTATCAATTAATTCCAATTTTCAGCCCAGATCTCCATTTCTGCTATGACCATCTGTCGTAAGCATCCCAGAGAAAACGCCTCAGACTCATCTTGCCTCGAGGGTCAGTGTGAGGATGCCAGCGTTCTGCGTCTGTGTGTAGCCACTTTAAGGATTGACTTGTGATAAGTCTTTGGTGCGGTGAGAGGCGACGGAGCTGCCATCTGCTGCGCAGGTGTCTGGCCTCTGAGGCCGCCTCAGGTCTGGGCTACCAATTAGTTCTCTTCAATTTTGTATACCTTTAATTATACACTTTAGGTTGTAGGCTGCACAAGAGTTGATAGACAATTAACATTTTAAGAAATGGAAATTAAGAGAGAGTGAACAATAAATGCAGCTTACTGTGCTGTGGAATGTTACACAGGTTATTTTTATTCACATGAATGTATAAACTAGTGTCTAATTTATAAAATAACTTGAGTTGTAAGGGTGGAGAGGAATTATTTTATACATTCATGGTTTTGGTGGCAGCTGCAAAAATAATGACTAACTTTGGAATTAATCAGTTGTCATAACACCTCTCCCCTTTCAGCTGTTGTCTAGCTGAAGGCACCTGAGTATTCATCATAGGGCGCCTTCCGCAGTGTAGGGTTTGCCCCCAACTATTTCTATGGCTCCACTGCTCACCAGCCCCCATCTGCCCAAATGGCAGCACTTCTGATGAGACAGAAGGGAAGCTGTCCTGCATATGAAAACTCTCCTGTTGAGTTAGATGAATATCGCCATGTAGACAATGAGATCAAACAGTTCCCAGGTAGAGTTAGGTAGTTGGTTAGTTATTAAGGACACATTAGGTTTTATCTCTGCTTTCTAGGTGAGGCAGAACAAAAAAAAATCTTAAGTCTAAAAAGTGTCTAATTATTTAGAAAGAAGCTATGGCTCTACATTAAGAAATTATAAAAGTATAAATAAAATAAATTCATGGAACTATGTTAAGAAAGACAAATTTCAGGAGTGTGAAAACCTCTTATGCCGCTAGCCACAGTTCTAATAAAATCTGTAGTGATACAAGCATATGTATATTAGCACACATAGGCTGCACTATTACTAGTGTTATATAAGTGAATAGCTAGAGTTCTAGAAATGAATAATGAGATTCAAAGTGGAAAGATTCCATGGGAAAAGGTAGAATATGAGCAGAGTTTAATAATGTGCAATGAGTAATAAATGTAGTGCATTATTGTCATATTCCTGTATGTGTGAAGATAAGATCTAAGTCTGCATCCATAATAGCAAACAAACCTAAAAAAAGGTATTTGGATTTATATTAGATTTTTTTGAGAATAAGGAAAAATTAACAATTATTGTTTCTAAATTGACATCTGATTCATTCTTATTTCCAAAGAGCTTTTACACTTTGAGGAACTAACTGTTCATAAAAATTATATTTAAATTATCCACTATTTCCACTACATTTATGAATTTTTAAAAATATTATAGAGCATTTACATTATTATTGCTTTTTTTGCAGTGAGGAGAAAGCAATTATTTTTATTAATACATACTAAGAATCAGCAGAAGCAACAAAAGCAAGAATCACATTTTATTTATTCAGTTGATTTATTAAAATACAGTTATTGAAACACCTTGCAGGCACATATATAATATAAACTGAAGAGTTATAATTATAATTATTAGTTAAAATATAAATGTAATAAGGACACAATAAATATGGGGAGAAGACAAAAAATATGCTAAATGCCCAAACCAAAGTAGGTACGAAGAGAACCAGATTGGGTAGGTGGCTGATGTTATAGGATTTCAAAAACATACTGCTTAAGCTTTCACTCTTCCCAAGAAAGAAAAATCTAAGCTCTTTCTACCTTATAGGTGATTTTTTTTCTTTTGAAAATATGCTCAACCAATATTTTGATTGGTTAGTTTGTATATCTATAATAATAAAAGTGTAATATCCTAATTAGACTGGGCATCTGACTGGACATCCTTCCAGATAAACTTCTGGGTGAAGCTGGGGCTGCGAGGGAAGCCCGGGTCCCGGGTGCCAGTGCTGTCAGCTGGGGAAGGAAGGCCTAGTCTGGCATGAATTTCATGCATCAGTCCTTTAGTATATTATACATAAATAGAAAGTGATAATACCATCTTTTTTCATGTGCTGATAACCATGCTACCAGAAAAACAAACATGTAAAGCCGAAGGCATTATAACTAAATCATTTATTTAGAGAAAATATAAAAATTCTATTCTTTGAAATAAAATGTATCTTCTTCTCTCAGTACCCTAAACGTAATATCCAGATTCCCTAAAAGAGAAAATAAGCTTCCAATGGGATGACACTCTATGACAGAACAACATAATGTTACTTGTCAGGTTAAAATTCTTCAAATGCTTGGACAATTTCCTCAGTGACCTCACAACAGATAAGTTTCTATTACTTCACCTTTGTTTTTCTTCTTCTTTTTTTTTCTTTAATCCCTTACTGGAATTGATTCTCTAAAGAGCTGGACACTTAAAAATAGATTTGTAGCTGATACTAAAAATCACTTATGGGATCAAATATGCTTAAATCTAACTTTTTGCATTTCCTTTATTTTATAAATATAGGATTAAGCAAAAGTAGGTTTACAGTTGTTCATATGGAAAATAATAAAACAATTGATAATCATTCAGAATAATATCTTGTGCTTGGACCTCTAAACCTACTTTTGCCCACCCCTGTACTTTCATCATACAAAACAAAGTATTAGACTATATGAAATCATGAAAAGTAATTTTAACATAATGCCTATTACATGGAACATTGCAGTTGGAATATGATTCTTTTTGTGAAAATCCATAACACCTATTGAAAAAAAATTACTTCCTTAACAATCTTTAAGGTCTTGGAATGCAAATAAATGAAGAGATTTTTTAAGCCACATGCCCAGGAGAACCAAGGAATCTCTGTGTATTTTCCATTAGAGATCAACTATATATATATATATATATATATATATATATATATATATACACACAATTTTTGCATGGATGACCTTGTAGCTTATAATGGATATAAATTTATAACTTGTTAGAAGTCTGTTTGCCCAGGTATTACTGATTAATTAGGTTTTTAGTTTTATCTTAAAATCTTTACTATATTTACACTAATATAAGTATTTATTTAAATGTAGTTGCTTTTAAATAAAGTATTCTGTAATTCAGAATTTGTACGAAGTCAGGCTTGAAAACTCCATTATTCCGAATTGATGAGTTTTTAAAGTTGATTTTAATCATTATCTAATTTTAAAGTATACATTGGGCTCTTGGTTGTCATCAGACCCTGTTACCAAGTGATGAGTGGATCTCAGTTCTTTTCCTCAGAGGAATTCTCATCTTGTTGGGAGAAACAGGTAAATAAATTATATGATGAGTGCAATTATGATGGAGGTGCAAAGTGCATGACATAAAGAGGCAGCTTCTCAGTTAAAATTCAAAGGCTGACTGATTTTATGGGTTAACAATGATTAGAAGGGCATTCTATTCAAAGAACTTATATGTAAAGGCTTCATGGAATCAAATTAGAATTGTGAAGAAACTTATGTAAAACTATTAAAATCAGTGATGAAGTCAGCATATAAATAATGTTAATGCCTACTTAGCCCCAGACCTGAGGACTGAATGGAGATGGAAATAAGATCAGAGTTTGGTAGAATTACTGATGAAGGCTTCTAAAGGCAGGCCAAAAAGTTATGAAAACTCTAGTTGAGTTTGAAATATTTAGTAATTTAAATGAAAGGTCAAACTAAATCAAAACAGGATGATATATATATATATATATATATATATATATATATATATATATATATATAGTAAAATATCAGTCTGGGAAATGTGGCCACTCTAATTTTAAAGCCAAAACAGTGAACAGAAGTGAAGTGGCTTAAAGGTAGTCTCCATGTAAGGACAAGGGGTTGGCAGGAAGAGAACTCCACTCTCTCCTACATTCCTGCATCCTGGCTGCCTGGAAATGAATAATACATTCTTCTGTTTTGAAAAATCTGTACCTAATTTTAGATCATAATCAGTGGCATGAATTTGGTTTGCATTTCTCTGTGCTATGGGAAAATTCCAGCAGTTGTTATAATTCAACTTAGTGGTGACAGTACTCTGCTGGGCTTCTAAACCATGTTTGTGAAGTAAGTTACTTTGGCAGGATATGCATGGGAAGAACTGGGTGGAGACTTTACTCCTCAACTCAGTTTTGCTCCCAACATTTTCCAGAAGCTGGATTCCCAGGTGATTTCGGGAAATCAGGGTGATCCCTCTTTATGCCTGAGTTTTCTCTTATGCATGGAAAATTTGTTCCTGAATCATAGAAAATGACCCAAACTCATGTGCTTTGTAAAAATAATCCCAGGGTAATGGAAAGTTTTACAGGGCTTTACAGTCTTTAAATAGTGTTTACTTAATTTTAATGTAAAGTGCATTACCCAATTAAAACAGGATTAAAAAGTATACTGACTGGAAATTAATTTTATTGGATTGTGATTTTCATTTTACAGTTTAATACTCCTACATCGTATATGTGATCTTTTGTGGTCCCAAAGAAGTGGCCTTGCAATCCCTGTAGATTTCTATAGTGGTAATAATTTACTTTATATATCTACATTCCTTCGGATTCAAATCTCAGATCTACCATTTGACCTTCAGCAAGTTATTTAACCTCTCTCTCCCTCAGTTTTTTTCATCTGTAAAATGGGAATAATAGTAATAATACCTATTTCACAGGATGCTGTGAGGGGAAAATATCAGCCCATGTACAGTGCATAGCACATTGACTGGCACACAGTAAAAAGAAATTTTTTTTTTATTTTCAAAACTTTAGCTAACCCATTAAAGTTTCTATTTCATTATCTGAAAGAAAATACTATATCTTATAGAGTTGTTAAAGGAATCAAATTAAAAATTTTAAAGTAAACAGCAACATTCAAGTGACAGGTTATATTTTCCTTTTTCTCTACCTCCTTTCAAATACATTGATGCATTATAGACAAAATGGTCCTACACATTGTCCTGATAACCAGGGATGTCATAACTCAATGCTCTTTTTATCCTACTGATGCACTGTATACTCAAAGTAGAACAGTGGTCAAGAGATTATATATATGTGTACCTTAGAAATCAACAGCTCATGATCACAATGAATACCAGCAGCCTTACAGCACTTGAAAGTGCATAATGGAGTTGGACTTTCTCCAAAAACCCATTCCCAGAGAACTGTCATTGTTTTACCTAGGTGTTTCTTGTTAACAAGGCTACTGTTACTTGACCTAGCTTGGCAGTAATAGGCTTTGCGCTGGGGGCATCTGTCAAAAACAATCAGAGGCAATTGTTTAATAATTTGACCATCTGAGATGGTGGTTAACAGTTGGAGTAAAATAGGCTAACAAAAGAACTTAAAAAGAAGATCTGTGAAATAAGCTGTCCATAGGTGTGTTGGAAAGAGATTTGACATATTCCTGGAGCTCTAGAAGGTTGGGTGCATGCCTAGAGTAGTGTACATGCTAAGAAAAACAACAACAACATCCGTTTCTCATAATTCTAGAGGCTGGAATTCCAATATGTTGGCACCAGCAGATTCAATGTCTGATGGAGGTCCACTTCCTCATCTATGGTTCATTCTTGCTGTGGAATCTCTCTCAGCTTCTTTTGTAAGGTCACTAATCATTTCCCAAAGGCCCCACCTCCTAATAACATCACTTTGGAGATTAGGATTTCAACATGTAAATATTTGGGGGACACAAACATTCAGACCATGGCATCATTCATCTCTGGCTAACCTTGAGGTTCTGTGTAAATAGGAAGTAAGCTAACGTAGAATTGTAACCTGCCCTATTGAGTGTTGAGGATAGCCTCAGACTACACACACAGATGCTCAGCAAAGATTGGGAAATATATTGTTTCTACATATTTAAGGAAATCTCTGTTCAGCAAACCTTAGCGACATGGTAAGTAATACAGACTTTACAGACTAAGTTCAGAAATGCAAATGACAAACAACAAACCTTGGGGAAAGAAGAAACCAATTTCCTGAGTTATCATATTATTTAAAACACCCACGTTTCAACAAAATGTTATGAAATATATAAAGAAATACTTAAAGTATGGTCCATACACTGGGAAAAGAGTCAATAATACTGTCCTTGTGGAAGTCCAATTAAAGTTGTTAGGCAAATACTTCAAATCAGCTTCTTAAAAATTTCCCAAATGACTAACAGAATTATAAAGAATTAAAGAAAAGTTTGAGATGTCTTATTAAATATAGAATACCAAAAGAAAGATGGAAATAATTAAAATAAAAACAAATAGGAACACAAGTTGAAAAGTACAATGATTATAGTAAAAAATTTACTCAATAGGCTCAACAGCAGATTTGAATAGGCAGAAAAAAACAATTACTGAAATTGAAATTATCCAGAAACAGAAAGACAAAAGAATGAAGTAAAATAAACAGATTCTCTGTGAGATACCATGCAATATATTAACATATGAATAATATTTTTCCCAGATGTAGAGGAAATACACTATTTGAAGAATATTTTTTAAGAAAGAATATTTGAACAAGTTATAGCTAAAACCTTCTCAAATTTGATTAAAAAATTCATTGAGCCCAGATAGCATGACTTAGTTGTTGAGGTCATGGTTCAATTCTTGGTCAGGGCACATGCCTGGGTTGTGGGCTCAAACCCCAACAGGGGACATGCAGGAGGCAGCCGATCAATGATTCTCTCTCCTCATTGATGTTTCTCTTACTTTCTCCTTCTCCATTCCTCTCTGAAATCAATAAAAATATATTTTTTAAAAAGTTCATTGGCATACCTAAGAAGCTTAATGAACTCCAAATAGAAAAACTCAAAAGAGACCCCTACCCAGACACATCATAATCAAACTGCCAATAGTCCAAGACAAAGAGGAAATATTGAGAGTAGAAAGATATTGAGAGAAGCAACTCACTGAGTTCAAGGAATTTATAATAAGATTAACACTCAGTTTTCATTTAAAACAATGAAGGCCAGATGGCAATGTGAGAATATGTTCAAAGTGCTGAAAGAAAAAGTCTGTTAACCAAACAATTCTATTTCCAGGGAAACTATCCTCCAGAAAATGAAGAAAAAATAAAGACACTTAGAAATAAACAAAACTGAAAGCATTCACTACAGAAAGAAATATTAAAGGAAGTTATTCAATATTAAATTTAAGGACATTACATAGTAACTCAAATCCAAATTATGAAATAAAGAACAATGGTAATGCTAACTGCCTAAGCATACATATAAAAAAGAATAAATTATTTTTGTTTAGAAGTATTTTTTCATAAATAATTTAAATACAGCTGCTTTTAGGAGACACATTTTAGCTATGAAGACAAAGATAGACACAAAGTGAAAGGGTAGAAAATAATTCTCCAAGCAAACAGCATCCACAGAAAACCAGGTGAATCTGACAAAATAGATTTCAAGATAACAAAGGTAACTAACAAGAGGCCAAGATAGACATTTTATAATGATAAAGGGGACATTACATCAAGAAGACACAGCACTTCTCACTATAAATGCACCTAATCAGTGAGCACTGAAATATACAAAGCACCAACTAACAGAACTAAAGGGAGAAGCTGACAAAAACACAATCATAGTTGGGGAACTAAATACTCCATTGACGGATCTAGACAGATCATTCAAACAGAAAATCAATAAAGGAATAGCAAACTTAAATGAAACATTAGACAAAATGGGCATAGTTGATATTTACAGAGCCTTTTATCCCAGAACATCAGATTATACATTCTTATCCAGTGCATGTGGAACAGCCTCAAGGATAGCCTATACGTTGGGTCACAAAACCAGCCCCAACACATTCAAGAAAATTGAAACCACGCCAAGTGTATTCTCTGGCCACAATGCTTTGAAACTAGAAATCAACGCCAAAAAGAAAGTAAAGAAATACACACGTATGTGGAGATTAAGCAATATATTACTAAAAAAAAATGTCTGGGCCAAAGGAGAAATAAAAGGTAAGATCAAAAGATATATAGAGACAGTCCAGGCCTTATGGCTCAGTTAGTTGATCATCATCCCATGCACCAGGAGATCACCAGTTCAATTCCCAGGTCAGTGCATATGCCTGCAGTACAGGCTTAATCCTCCATAGGGGAAATGCAAGAGGCAGATCAATGGTTCTCTCTTATTGATATTTCTATCTGTCTCTCTGGCCTTTCCTCTCTCTGACATCAATTCTTTGTGGCCAGAGAATACATATTTAAAAATATAGAAACAACCCTAGCCGGTTTGGCTCCATGGATAGAGCACCAGCCTGCAGACTGAAAGGATCCCTGGTTAAATTCCAGTCAAAGGTGTGTAACTCAATTGTAGGCTCCTCCCCAGCCCAAACCCTGGTCAGGGCTCACGCAGGAGGCAACCGATTGATGTGTTTCTCTCACCTCAATGTGATGTTTCTCTCTGTCTTTCCCTCTTTCTTCCACTATCTCTAAAAATCAATGGGAAAAATATCCTCAGGTGAGGTTTAAAAAAATAAATAAATATAGAGACAAATGAGAATAACAATATGACATATTAAGACTTCTGGAATAGAGCAAAAGCAGTAATAGGAAGGAAGTTACATCATTACGGGGATATCTCAAGAAACAAGAGAAATCCCAAATAAGCAACCTAACATTACATCTTAAATAACTAGAAAAAGAAGAACAAAAGAAACCCAAAGTCAGTAGAAGAAAGGAAATAATAAAAATTAGACCCCATTGAATGAAATAGAGAAAAAAACTATACAAAAAAATTAATACAACAAAGAACTGGTTCTTTGAAAAGATTAATAAAATTGACAAACCTATGGCTAGACTCACTAAGAAAAAAAAGAGGAGAGACTTAAATGAACAAAGTCAGAAATGAAAGAGAAATGCTTAAGTTAAGAGAAATGCACTTGAATATCATTTCAGGAAAGCAGATGATTTTGTGGAGAAGTGGGTGCAGTTTCCTAAATGTTGTATTTCTATAGCCCATTAGTGTGACAGGCCAACTATACTTGCTACTTTAGTGCTTGGCCAAAAAGCAGTGATAGCAATCAATTAAACAAAATAAATGGGAACATTAATTATTATGTTTTTAAAAACAATTTAAAAGAACTATAGCAAAGCAATTTTTTTAAATTTTTATTTTCAATAGTCTTGCTCACCATCTACATTTAGCAAAAACTCTCGACATCAGTCTGGGTTGCTAAGCAATAAATACCTCTGCCATGACTCCAGAGTCCCTGAGATCTTTCCACTATTATGCCATTCAAGCATGTCACACAGCTTGATGTGGGCCTTCAACTCCTGCATAGTCAGAAATGTAGGCCTGCTGTGCTACAGTAAGGAGGGAATAAATAGAATGGAGGAACAGAGAGACCATGAAAAGACTGGGAAAGTAAGGTTATGTAAAACCTCAGAATTGGGGGAGTGCACTTTTGAAATGAGAGAGAAGCCTTCATAAGCTCGGTGGTTTGATCATTTAAAAAAAAAAAAAACGCAGGTAATTTTCACACCCAGCAGAAGAAACGCACCACCTTTTAAGGGACTTATCCTAAATGTGCTATCTTAGCAACACTTCTCAGATAAAATGTGGCAAAATCTTCTGTAGCAACCTCTATTTGTCAAAGAGTAGTCCCGACCATTTGATCACCAGATATATTTAAGTACCGATTTCAGTAAAGATAGGAAAAGGCTGCTGAATGTCCTGTGCTACTTTAAAGGTTTTTGGCAGCAGGATGAGTAGTTTAAGGAGCCTCCAACTATTAAAATGACATCTAATTAGTTATTTACAAACAACTTAATTTTTTTTCATGTCAGTGCTAGATTCTGTGAGAATATTTCATTTACTGACTCTCAAAAATGTAGAAATAAATACCTGTACCTAATAAATACAGTTATTTCTATATTTTTGAACTACGAAAAGGAGCATGTGTCCTTTTATGCCGGCTTATTGAGATGTTTGAAACTGGATGAGATTTTGAGCTGTAAAAATAAGGGATATGTGAGACATAAATTTTTCTAAGCCATCAATCCAAATTCTGAGTATATTTTTCAAATTAGTACATAGTCCTTTGGAAGGATTGTTATATTACATAGCATAGATGGGTGTTGAAGAAATTAATTTAACCATATTAGATAGAATTGAGATAAAGGATGCAATTTCCCCAACTTCTTGACCATGGTTCTGTGGTTAATTTTCTAATATGTGGAAATAGTAGAGTTAACGTAGATAATCTCAAGGTCCTATTCAACCTGAAAACATTCTCATCTTTAATGTAGGAACTGGAGCAATGAGTTAATGAGTTTTATCTGATATAGTAAATCAGTCAAATCAAAGATAAAAAAAATCTGATCCATCACCATTTGATTACTTCTATTTTTACCACACTTTTGTCTTGAGGTGATGTGTCAACAAAGAATCTCAAGACATTATATCTCAGACATTCCTCAGCCTTCTGACAGCTAACAGACAGAGAGGGGAAGTGAAATGACCAAGAGTGAAGTGACCTCCTGAAGTTCACACAAACAGAAATCCTAAAGCCAGGATTCAGATCTACAACTCTGACCATCACATGAGGTTTTTATAGTATAAATTTTTCCATTTTGCTTATTTTTCTTATGCTTCAGCTATGGTAACTGAGCCTCAGAGGAGCAAAATGACCTACCCCACGGATGACTAAAGAACTGAGACTAGAATCCACATTTCCTGACTTCTAATCAGGTACTGTTCTCCTTGCATCAACCCAATTCATAGCTAATCTTCATTTTTACTCTGTACATTCCATTATGGGAAAGAAAAGGTGAAAGCATTGGGATTTAACAATATTTCTGAACTATGAAAATTGGACTACTTTTTGAAACATTCAACCTTAAGTTCTTTGTGGTTTTAATTTTAATTTTGTTTTCAAGATAACTCAGATTTCTGCTGGCTTGTCAGCCTCTGATCACAAGAAGACAGGACCTCAGCCTCCCTTTACTCAGCTACTTTATGATGCCCCGATAGAGTTAGGACTTCAGTTTGCAAGGCCATTTTGTCATTTTAGAGTCCCTGTACATGATAATTTATGAGGCACTGGTGATGTGTGAGTTTGTATGCTATGCTCATTATGGGTTAGTTTATTGTACCCTCACAACAAGCACATACCAAGGTACTATTAGCTTCCTCATTTGACAGTTGATGCATGTGAATGGCAATGAGCCCAAGGTTTCAGAGCCAGTAAATGGCCAAATCAAGTTCTGAACCCAGACAAGCTGACTCCAGAGCTGTTGCTTTTACTGGTGACACTCCGCAACAAATGTACTCTTCTGCAATTCTTTGTGCCACACATTCCCATTTGTGGCGAAAGAAGTTGCTTGAAAGAGCCTTGAACTCCCTTTTAGGGGATATGGACTACGAGTTCTTGAGCTCCCTTTTAAGGGATATGGACGACAAGTTCTTAAACTCCCTTTTAGGAAATGTGGACTACAAGTGCTTGCCCAATTTTCAGTTCTCAGTCACAGCCGGGTTATTTGTTTATTTATTTTTGTATGTCTGAGAGGCATCCTCTCCAGCTCATGGTGCATTTTGTGACATGAGTCCTAAAAATAGCTCAGCATTTGTATGAGTGGTTACAAAGTGAAAAGTTTCAACATCTCCTCACCCCTCATCCCTTACTTATGGGAGCTCAAACCCAGTCCAAAAGGCCAGAGGATCAGATCCTTCACCTCTTCCATTTTTCTCCTCTCTCCTGTAGTCCTTCCTCCTCAAAACCCTTTTCCCTCTCCTTTCCAAACAGAAACTCTTGACATATTGGTGTGTGTGTGTGTGTGTGTGTGTGTGTGTGTGTGTGTACACCCAGGTTCTGAAGCCAAGTATCTATTACAAAAATAATATTTGTCATAACATTTTAACCCAATTACTAGGGAGCACTTATAGTATTCTACCTATTTAATAATTCATTTGTTATTGCCAAAGATATATGTGTTCCTTCAAGGAGCTGCAGGTATGCATGAAAAAGATAGAAAAATTACTAATAACCTTACTGAAAATTTAGAAGAAACTATTGTTAATTCATTAACACACACAAATCTAGAATCATACTGTAGATAGTGGTCTCTGGGATGTGTTTTTCGTTCTTTTTCCCCCTGTTTGTATTGTAATCAACATTCAACCTCCAGAAATTTACTAAAATAACCGTTTAGCTGTTTATACCAGTGGTTGGCAAACTGCAGCTCGCCAGCCAAATGCGGCTCGAGAGCCTCAGTTTGCTGCTCTGTTGGCTAATGACTTTGCTGACCACTGGTTTATACCAATTTATGGCCTCAGCAGCTTTCCTTCCAGAAAAGGAAGACTTGCACCCAAATCTCCAATTTTAAGTTGCCAGTGTGACCAGTAACCTCAGTTCTCTGATGGGTCCAAGCAAAAGTTATTGATTTTTCAGTTTTTGTTCAGCTTGATCTTATAAGGATGAGATTGACAACTTTCAACTAGACATGGTAATGATCTGTATTGTGCATTTTTTCCACTTAAAATGTCTCATGAATATTTTCATATCACCAAGTAATCTCCTATAGCAACATATTTAATGATTATGTGGTATTATGTTATACCAATTCATATTGTTAATTAAACTATTCATTTTTCTTTATTATAGATAGTACCATAATGAACATCTTTGAAGCTAACTAAATATGTTCACATTGATTATTTTCTCAAGATAAATTATTATAAGTAAAATGTAGGTCAAAAGCTATATTTTGAAGTCTAGTTTTAAATATTGCCACTCCAGAAGGTGTATAACTTCTTATACTAGTTATCAAGAGACCCGAGTTATTGCATCTTCACCAGCATGGGATAACATGTTTCTTACATTTCCACTTTCATGTTTTATGTCCTTTTTATCCAATTTGCATTTCTCTAATTGCTAAGGAATGTAAGTATTTCAAATATATTTAAATATACTTTCTACTATTTTTTAATTTAAAATTGCCTGGTTATTTAATTGTCTATTTATATACATTGCTCAAATCTTTTGACTATTCAAAGTTGAAGTATTTTTTCTTATTAAAATCAATCAATTATAGCCCTGACTGGTTTGGCTCAGTGGATAGAGCATCAGCCTGCAGGTCCCAGGTTCGATTCCAGTCAAGGGCATGTACTTTGATTACGGGCACATCCCCGGTAGGGGGTGTGCAGGAGGCAGCTGATAGATGTTTTTCTCTCATGGATATTTCTAACTCTCTATCCCTCTCTTTTCCTCTCTGTAAAAAATCAATAAAACATATTTAAAAAATAAAAATTAAATTAATCAATTCTTATCTTTTTCTTTTTCTTGTTTTAGTATCTGAACATATCCTTTGAATTATGAAGTTAGAACAGAACACGGTTCATCAACAGTGAATAGAGTTTCAGAATATTTGCCATGGGCTATGCTTTGCTAGGCAAAGATTATACTATAGACTCAGCTAAGCTGTGGCTGAGAATAGGTCTCCCCAATCTAACACTGAAATTATCCCTATTTTCTCATTATGCCCACATAATGAATAAATCATTGTAGTTCTTGTGCACTGGGTAGCATGCCTTTTACTACATGGTCTCTGCCTTTCAATTTTGAAAATAAAGGCTTCTAATAATAATACCTGCCGCATTCACCATATTGACTCACTGAAAACAACAGCCTTATACTGTGTAGCAATAAGACTGAATTAAGCACCAAGAAGATTAGGTGAAAAGTGCTAGTAACCAAATTGATTTGGCGGTGGAGATTAAACATACATGTCATGCTTCTGCTGTTTTGTGGGCAATTTGATCTGAAATGAAGTTTCGAGTCTTCTAATGGTGTACATATAGGTCAGCTACACTCGTATGTATTGATAGCCGAGCCTGGGGAAATGTAATGTGTTTTGTACCGAGTCTGATAATGACTGATAAAGAGGAACACGGGGCCCGTTATCCTGCATATAATTTTGCTTATCAAGTGAATGAAAGAAAAATATTCAGATGATGAACTTCTAAACCTAAGAATAGATGAGCATCTTTGTTAAGTATGAATAGGCTTTTGTGCACTTTGGATTAGATTGCATTACTTGAGGATGAGCCTAGAAATTAAATCTACAGAGTTTGATTCACAATAATTCTCACAATATGTTTTTCTTAATAATGCATATGCTTAGATTATTATTTGCCTTCTCTGCTAGAAAGGGTAGGGTTTCTTGTTGTTGTTTGTTTTTTGATTTTTTTAATAAAGGATAGGATATTTTTTTCTTTTAAATTTGCATTAGAATATATTTATGACTGAATAAATCACTAAATAATTTGAATTTGGGTTATAATCTTTTTTAATATAATTATTCCAGAGTGTAGTGATCATATATGTAGGTTATTTTCTATTTTCTCAGACTACTATTATTTATTTTGTGATAAATATGTCATTAATTTCATCTTACACATATGATACTTAAGCAGAGAAAAAAATCATTGTGTATTCTTACTAGTTATGGAAATGTGAGATAATACTGGTATTGAAAATTACATAAAACAGAGAAATCCATATGAAGTTGGTTATTTAAGAGGGTTAATGCCTTTTAGAACAAATTAAGGAATAAATGTCAATCTAAGAAATTTATTCTATAATTTTTGGTTCAGTTAATAGTTATTCGGAATAGTCAAACTATTCTGATTAACATTCTAGAGAAGTTTAAATTGATGTTTGCAGCTATGAAATAAAAATATTTGCATGAATCAGAGATTATTTCTTTTATATAAATTCCAAGAATTTATATACACTTTTGAATTTGATTCAAGAATGGAATTTATGGATCACAAAGCATGCATAGTCCCTCCCATGCCCCATTTCTTCACTAGACGATGAACATCTTGAGGGCATAACTCTATCTTAATCATGTGTGATTCCCATTGCCCAACACATCTATAGATGGGAAAACTGAGAGTCGGGAGGTTTAAGTAATTTCTCAACTAATGTTTATTGAATAAGTAAATTTCTTAATGAAAAAAAATATCTGAGAGACTGAGTAGAAAAAAAATGAGTTCTTAAAACAGGCCATACAACTTAAGCTATAAATAGTGTTAAATTTTCTTTATGTCTTAGTCTTACATTGATCAAAAACAAATATTGATCTATTTGTTTTTATCTTCCTGACCTAATTTTAGTTCTGATGCAAAAGTGTTTGAAATATTGCTAAAATTAATTATAATAGGCTGCTAAAATAAGTATTCTTATCCATAAATCTTTTTAAAGAAACATACATATCTCAAGGGCACTTACACATGTCATCTCAAATGCCATTTTGAAAAGAATGGAACATTTACAAATTCATCATTGGAATATTTTAACATATTATTCATTTAGTCAACTTTTATTGAGAATACTTATGTGCAATACTTTGATAACCCACATGAGAGTTAAGTCTGGGTGATACTCCCATCAGCATCAAGAGAACACAAGAATATTGATGGTGGAGGTAAGGGCAGTGCATTTTAGCTTGTGTGATTTGGGGAAGAGAAAGGGAAAAGGAAATGGAAATAGATGATATTAGAGTCTGGAAAAGAACCAGATATATCTGTATGGAGGTAAGAAAGATATTTTGAAACTGCTGATTCTGGATGATTCAATGTGTGTATGTGTGTGTGTGTGTGTGTGTGTGTGTGTGTGTGTGTGCGCACGCGCAGGTGTGTGTGCTAGAATGTATGTGTATTTACTTCCTAGAAGAAATAAAAATGATGCTCTCTAGTCACTTACTTGAGCATGAAATAGTCTTTTGAGCTAAAAACTTAAACCTTAAAGTTTACCTTCTGCTAATTTTACCTTCTAATTTCACAATATGGTATGGATAATTACCTATAGTTATTAGATATGTAATTTTAAAACTATAACCAGCATAACTGTGTTCGATGCAATGGAAACTATTATTTAACTCAAAACCACCTGATTGGCACCAGGGGCTTATTCATTTTTGCCTGAATATACACAGAGTTCATCTGAGTTCTGAAGTTATTTTGGAACTCTATCTACTTAAAAGATAACTGAAGGAAAGTATGAGAAGGTGTTTTATGAAAACAATGAGTCAAAACTCCAAAACAATGAATTAAAGTTTCTAAATAATGAGGGAGCCTGATTTTAGAAGGACATGTTATGTAAATTTACCTGCACAATCTTCTCACTAACATTAATGGAGAAATCACTAAAAAAATGCAGCCTATCCCAGAGATGTTGCAGCAAAGTTCAGAAACACAAAATGACTGGATAACTACCTTTTAAGTCTTAAAAAAATTAAACATGGTATTTAAATCTTTCCATTTTGTTTTTCTCAAATTGCTTATCCCAAGACATTAAGGTGTTAAACATCTGATACACTAATTTGCTAAAAGGAATTGTTTTTCAATTCTTTTAAACTTAAGAAGCACAGTCTTTCCATTTGAAATGGGGAATGAGAAGATTGGTTTGAGTTCACTCTAACAGAGGAACGCTTACATTGAGGTGTGCTAGAAGCCTGTTCTTTCTAAGCAGCTACTTGTAAACTGTATTTTATCCCAGTGTTCACCAGTACATGGAACTCCTAAAGAAAGAGATGGATTGTTTTGTGGATAAAAAATTTTAAAAAGAGTAGTGCTGTGCCCCAAAAAAGGCCCAGTTTAAGAAAAAAGTGGAATTATTTCTAACAGTTTATTGAAAAAAACAGAGAAAAGTCTTTGGAGTTCTTTAATTGGTTGTGAGTGAGGCTTTGGCTTTGGCCATGAGTGTAAGAGACAAAGATAATCATGAGAGAAACTAGTAACAATGATGAGAATGCAAATGGAGGACATTTAGGGAAAAGAAGCATGCATCTGACAGACCAGCTTAAACACATTCATCAGTTTCCACAACACCTGCCACAGCAAATGAGCACCATTCTGATAACAGGATGGCAACCTTGGAAGTGCCATCTCAGCTCAGGGTCAGCTTTCTCCAGTACGGTTGTGCAAATAACTTCCTCACAAGTATACTTTACACGATCAATGCTGACAGCAGGGTTAGAGTATACTGCCTTTTCCCTTTTAAGTTGTGATATTCTCAGGGATTTCTGCTTGAGAATGGACGCTAAATATGGAAGTCGTGTCAAGTCATGCACAAAACTGAACAAACCTTGCAACAATGAAAATGGTCCACATTCTCCATAGAACACTATATTGGGAAAAAGGAGAGGCAAATTCTACTGATCATATTAGGATCATATTTATAAGGAATAATTAAATAACTGAGAGAAATACAGTTATTATTTTTCTAAATGTTTGTATATGTTTTTATTTATTTCAGAGGAAGGAAGGGGGAGAGAGAAGGGGAGAGAGAGGAAGAGAGAGAGAGAGAGAGAGAGAGAGAGAGAGAGAGAGAGAGAGAGACATCAATGATGAAAGAGAATCATTGATCGGCTGCCTCCTACATGCCCCCTATTTGGGATCTAGCCCACAACATGGGCATGTCCCCAAACCAGGAATCAAACCATGACCTGCTGGTTCATAGGTTAATGCTCAACTACTGAGCCACACAGGCTGGGCTAGGCTTATTATTGAAGTAGTAGAAAAAAAGATAATGGATTAGATAAGACTTTAAAATGTAGTTGATAAGATTGAAATAATAGGGAGAGAAATTTATTCTCTTAAACAAGGGAATGAAATTTTATTTCAAATGTCAATGGGGAGGATGATATAATTATCATTTGTGCTAAACATGATGTTATAGGTAGAAATTATAGAGTCAAGAGAAAATGTTGATTAATTAATAAGAATGTTTAACAGAGTGATTGGACAAAAAGTGAGTAAAATACAGCTAGTCCTCGTTATTTATTGATTTTTTTTCTTGTAAATTTATATACCCAATAAAAGTATTTTAACTTCAAATTTAACAAATTCCATGATGTTATAGTCCTTTGTGAACATGCACAGAGTGGCAAAAAGTTTGTCATTCAATGTGTGTATCCCCACTTGAGGTTGAGCAAGCTGACACAACTTTGCCTTTTGTAGTCCCTCCTTCCTCACAGTTTTACTGCAGCCAGTTTCAGTTACTGTGTTCTGAAAGTATTTGATGGAAAATGCTACAAACCACCAAGTCATAAATTTTAAATCACATGCCATCCTGTATAGTGTGATGAAATCTCCGACCATACTTCCTGAGATGAGCATCACCCTTTGTCCAGTGTGCCCATGCTATTTACCCTACCCATCTATTAGTCACCCATCAGCCATTCTGGTTATCAGATCAGTTTTACTAGAGAGAGACCACATTCGCATAACTTTTCATACAGTATATTGCTATAATTGTTCTATTTTATTATTAGTTTTCATAGTTAATCTATTACTGCACCTAGTTGATAAATTAAACTTATCATAGGAATCCATGTGTAGGAAAAAAAATGTAGTATTTACATTAGTACTACCTGTGGTTTCGGGCACCCATTGGGGTTTTGGAATGTATTTTCTATGGATAAGAGAAACTAGTCTATTTGGTGCTATGTTTTGGCATTTTTGTACTTTTCATTGTTGACTTCGCTGTTTAAAATGGCCCCAAAGCACCACATTGAAGTGTTATCTACTCTCCCTAAGTGCATGAAAGCTTGAGATGCCTTATGGAGAAAATACACGTGCTAGATACAGTTTGTTCAGGCATGAGCTGTAGTGCTATGGGCTGTGAATTAAAGATTAATGAATCTCTAATATATATAAAGTAAGATGTCTTTAAATAGAGCAAGGTTATGTATTGATTGATGAAAATGTGACAGAGGCTTTCAGGAATCTTACTTATATTTTCCCTAGGAGCAATGATCCAGTATTTGTTAACTCGGTATTTGTAATAAATTTATAAATTTTGTAATAAATTTATAATAAATTTTTAAAATATTACTATCAATAATGAGAACCATCTGTGTATATAAACCCCGTCAGGGATTTTCTTAAATAAATAGCATATTTAAAAGTATAATATAAAAATATTCAACTGAAGATTATAACAATAATATACTAAATTTAATAATGAACTTAACCCCATTTTGGTAGTATGTTCTTTTTTAGAATTTAAGTTGCCTAGGGACAGATAATATCAGATTTTTTCCTATAATCCTAACTCTGGAATAATGTTTGGCATATATAAGTAATCCAGTAAGTGGTTACTATTGTTTTTTGGTGGAGATTTTTGCCTCCTTTTCTTTCAGTTCATTTTTAAATACTGATTTCAAAATCACTAAAAATTTGGTGATATTTGAAATTTGCACTAAAAAAGGAAGTCAGTAATGACTATGGGTCAACTTCCTGAGAGAAATTGGGAAAAAAATTAGAAATTAGTAATTAGAAATGTAGACCAATTAGTAAATTACTAAAATTAGTAATTAGAAATTACCAATTACCAATTACTAATATTAGTAATTAGAAATGTAGACCAATTTAATTTATACACACATTCTATAAATTAAAACACACAATAAAAATTAATAGACATTGCCGAAACCAGTTTGGCTCAGTGGATAGAGCATTGGCCTGCAGACTCAAGGCTCCCAGGTTTGATTCCAGTTAAGGGCATGTACCTTGGTTGCAGGCACATCCCTAGTAAGGGGGTGTGCTGGAGGCAGCTGGTCTATGTATTTCTCTCATCAATGTTTCTAACTCTCTATTTCTCTCCCTCCCTCTCTGTAAAAAAATCAATAAAATATAAAAAATTAACAGACATGGGATATTTTATTAAGTGGTAAATAGAAATGCATGTCTGAAAAAGTCAGAAAACTGCAAACTCAAAAAACGAATGGAAAAAAAGATAGACTATTTAAACAAAGGGATAGCTACAAAACTGTTAGAGGTAATAAATTTAGCAAGTGCTAGGATACAAAATCAACACACAAAAATCAGTTGAGTTTCTATGTATTAACATGGAACTATCAGAAACAGAAATTAAGAAAATAATTCCATTTCCAACAGTACCATAAACAATAAAATATTTAGAAATAACTTTAACTCAGGAGGAGAAAGATCTATATAATGAAACTGTAAGACATTGAAAATAGAAATTGAAGAAGACACAAATAAATGAAAAGATATTCCATTTTTATGGATTAGAATAATTATTAAAATATTGTTAATTTTAAATATTGTTGAATGTTAATATTGTTAAAATTATCCATACCATCCAAAATAATCTATATAATCAATGCAATCCATATCAAGAATCCAATGGCATTTTTCACAGTAATAGAAAATTTTTTATAAAACCATAGAAGATCCTGAATAGCCACAACAATCTTGAGAAAGAAGAGTAAAACTAGAGGCATCACATTTCTTGATTTCAAATCATATTACAAAGCTACAGTAACCAAAATAGCATGGTATTGGCATAAAGCAGACACATAGCTCAATGGCATAGAATTAAGAGTCCAGACATAAACCCATGGTTATATGGTCAATTTATTTTTGAGAAAGGAGCCAAGAATATACAATGGTTAATGGATAGTCTTATCAATAAATAATGTTGGGTCCTGGCTTGTGTGCTCAGTGATTAGAGCATTGGCCCACACACCCAGGGTTACAGGTTCACTTCCTGAGGGTTCTATTCCCAGTCAAGGACATGTTCCTAGGTTGCAGGTTTGATCTCCTGCTGCAATCAATTGATGTGTCTCTCTCACATAGATTTTTTTTTCTCTCTCTCCACCTCCCCACCTCTGGTATCTCTAAAAATTAATGGAAAAAATACCAAGTTCTACAAAATTAGTTAATTGTTGGAATTATAGGAGCAAATAATAAAAACCAGCAGTTTAATTAACCATTGTCTCATGAACCAGAAATTACCATCTCATCAGAATGTAATCAAGTTCACTTCCCTGAGGTTGCCATTGCCATTGTCAAGTGTGGCTGACAGCAAGTGCAGATTTCCACTTTAGTGGAAATAATACTCTTTTTCACCCTTATGGAACTTTATTTGTTTGGTTTTTTCTTCAAATATATTACTTCAATGTTAAAGAAAAAAATGATTGAGATGCTTAAAATCAATAATCTAGGCAAGCCTATGCATTATGAATTTGAGAAAGTTACAAATGTTGAAACAATTTTAATTTTCAGAGTTATGGGAAGGCAGACTTCCAATGTCATTTTACAGATATAAATAAAGAAATTAATTACAAATTAAATTTCTAGGGCTGTGGTGGCATTTTATTTCACAATGTAAAAATTTATTCAAATATTTGGGTCCAAATAACAGCTAACTATGGTTCAACAAAAATAATCCAAAGAAACAATCGAGAAAAGAATAGGCAAAGCAATATTAGAAGGTGATTTTTGGCTCTCAAAAACTATCTGGATTCATAAAGTTAAAAGCAAGTAATCTAATATAAATCCAAATGTAATCATGTACTGAAGGAAGAAATTTGAAAGATGGTGTGGGGAGGAAAGGAAATACATATTGTTAGTAGCTTAAAAATATTTTTAATGTTAATCCATAGAAAGAAATTTATGTTATGTTGTGATCCACACATATGCAACATTTATATGTAACATATAGTATATGATACATATGTATAACAATATAGAAAAGTGTACTCTAGTAAGTGTTGTGTAGTCTAATATTTTCTTTACTTATCTGCTTTATTTGGATATATTCTAATCCACCTCATTTAACTTAAAGCTTATTTTGATCAATTAAATTGGTCTCATGTCCTAACTACTGTGCTGCTAATCCAGAATTTGAAAAAATACTATATGAAAAAATTACTTGGATCTTGACTATGTCACAGTATTTCAGAGAATATAAAGGACTGGGGGGGGAAATGGTGAAAAAGACAAGATGGTTACTATGTATAATAAAAGAGATTTTATGCATCTTTCTCAAGTACATAAGGACACATTTAGGGAATGCTCTTTATTTTGGAGTTCAAGACCCCACAGATAAAGAGAACTGGACAGGCAACATTGGATGCTAGGTCAGTTGCTTTTCAGGGAAATCTTGGTTTAGACAGAAATGGGTGGAGAAGAAAAATTGTAAGTCTTGTCTAATGATGAGGAATAATGAATGTCTGAGTAAGGAAGAACTGAAAAGATTTTGGAGTCTCTCCTAAGATCTTGTTTGTGAGGTGGAGTCCTGGAAAACAGAGGGCATAACCAGTGGGGAGTGACTTTATTCTACGGAAAGTGAGTAGGGCATCAGGCTGTAGTTGTGGACGTTATGAAGGGGTTTCCTAATTTGGTTTCTTGGGAGTTCTTAATATCTAAATGTAGTCTACCTACCTAATGCTGGATAAATTGCTTTATAGCAACTTCTGCTAATTAAGCCACTTTATCCAATTTTGTTCCAAGACTGATTGGTTCGTGAAATGATGTAGATTCCTTTCTACCTAATAATATTCCACCAAAAGAGTTAAAATGAGTTACCTGAGATATTTATGAGGGTTTGCCTAATTTTTTTGTGCTCTTTTGGGGCCCATTAGGGAGCATTGTTGTGATTACTTGGTTTCCTGTAAACCCTATCTCTGCACCCCTCACCAGAGCTGAGGTGATCTTGGAGAAGTGAGAGCCATGCAGCTTGCTGCAGGGAGAATGATAATCAGTGATGTGGTTGTCAGTGGCCTGATGCGGTGGAAAGAATGAAACCTCCCTTGAGGCATATTTGATCTTGAGGATACCCTTGAACTACGAGAGGATAAATTTTTAAAGGATGTTGCTGACCATGTTGGAATTCCTACAGTTTAGGAAAACAGGTATCACAGGCCTGTGCCCATTATCTTTAATATCCCTAAAGCAGGGATCAATAAATTATTCTGAGGAGGGCCAGACAGTAAGCACATCAGTTGTGTGGTCCATATGACAGCTCATTCTGCTGTCAAAAGAAGCAATTGGTAGCCGAAACCGGTTTGGCTCAGTGGATAGAGCATCAGCTTGTGGACTGAAAGGTCCAGGGTTCGATTTTGATCAAGGGCATGTACCTTGGTTGTAGGCACATCCCCAGTAGGGGGTGTGCAAGAGGCAGCTGATCGATGATTCTCTCTCATTGATGTTTCTAACTCTCTATCCCTCTCTTTTCCTCTCTGTAAAAAATCAAATATATATATATATATATATATATATATATATATATGTAAAGAAGCAATTGGTAAAGACATAGGTGCAGCTGTATTTTGAACATATTTTATTTATCATAACAGGTAGTGGGCTGGCTTGGTCTGTGGACTGTAGAGGGATATTTGAGTGCATGCAGATCTAAAATATTTTTACAGAACACTGTTTCTTTTTATTGGTGGGGAGGACTCTTATTTGTATTAAGATACTCCTATTTACCCTACCCCCCAAAAAAGGGGGGGGGGCTAAAAGCTGAAGAGGAAAGAGGAAAGTAGATTTTACAGGAGATTTACACACTTAATTGATCAGGCATTGCATACCACTGGGTCAAAACAACAAGGCCTGGAAAACATCTTTGATGTTACTTGAGAGAATATTCATAACCTTGTTTCCCTCTCTGACACACTTCCATTTGTCCTCTAAGGCCAAAGATACACTTCCCATAGCCATTAGGTCCTCTGGTGGATCCTCTGCCTTTCAGTCTCCCAGAGCCCTCTATTATTTATTGTGCCTTAACAATTTAAATGCTCAGAGGAAAAATCTTCAGCCTACATTAAGTCAGGTGAAGCTGAAGGAACACAGCTAAATGGGCACAGCTAACACTGGCTCCCAACTCATGTGTTGGCTACAGTCCAACAATGTACAGGCTTTAGAAAGTCCAATAGAGTCACAACTGAGAAAAGAAATTCTTCCCAAGCCAATCTCTCTCTTCCTCAGATAACCAGGGACTCTGGTTCCCCAGAAAATCCCTCAGTTTCCACTGTAGTCATAGCCCAGAGTCTACTAATAGCTCAAAGCCTTCTCTCCACTCCCATGTTCAGGGAGCAGAAATATACCTTGGGTAATACAGAAGTGATGCCAGGGACAGATGTTGTGAGACTATATTTAATTTCTAGGCTTTCCTGATTTTTTTTTCAGTTGGATCTTTTCACTGGGAAAATTCAGCAATTTATGAACATGTGTCACAGGAGAGAAGACATTAATATAGTGGCTAGAAGGATGGAGTCTGGAGCCAAGCTACTTGCTTAGTCACTGACTGCCTCCATTTTATCACTTACAAAGTCTTATCTAATAAAAGAGTAATATGCAAGTTGACTATACCTCTGCTACATCCACAAACCATGCCCACCAGCCAATCAGAAGCGAGTATGCAAAAAAAAAAAACCACACCAAAAACCCCAAAAAACAAGATGGCTGCAGCTATGAAGAGAGCAGGAGGTTTGGGTTTCCATGGCAATGGAAGAAGCTAAGCTTTCTGCATACCCTGGCCTGTCCGGGACTTTGCTCTAGGCTACAAAGTTTCAGTTATAGAAGATAAATAAATCCAAGATACCAGGACCTCCACTTGGGTCACTGGGGTGTGTGGCTGGCCTACAATCCACCACAGGCCCCTCACCCAGGCACCTCACACCCCAAAGGAACCCCCATCCTGATCTGGCACACCCTTCAGGGCAAACCAGCATGCCCCTACCCGTGCACCAGGCCTCTAGCCTATCTAATCCTATCTAATAAAAGAATAATATGCAAATTGACCATCACTCCAATACACAAGATGGCTGCCCCCATGTGGACACAAGATAGCCATGACAAGATGGCCAGGGGGAGGGCAGTTAGGAGGGACCAGGCCTGCAAGGGAGGACAGTTGAGGATGATCCTGATTTGGCACACCCTTCAGGGCAAACCAGCATGCCCCCACCCGTACACCAGGCCTGTAGCCTATCTAATCCTGTCTAATAAAAGAATAATATGCAAATTAACTATCATATCACTCCAATACACAAGATGGTTGCCCCCTTGTGTTCAAAGATGACTGCACCCATGTGGACATAAGATGGCCATGACAAGATGGCCAGGGGGAGGGCAGTTAGGAGGGACCAGGCCTGCAGGGGAGGGCAGTTAGGGGTGACCAGGCTGGCAGAGGAGTAAAGTTGGGGGTGATCAGGCCTACAGGATAGGGCAGTTGTGGGGGGCCCAGGCCTACAGGGGAGAGCAGTTGAGGGGGGACCAGGCCTTTAGAAAAGGGAAGTTAGGGGTGACCAGGCCTGCAGGGGAGAGCAGTTAGGGGTGACCAGGCTTGCAGGGGAGGGCAATTAGGAGTAAACAGGCTGGCAAGGGAGCAGTTAGGCATCAATCAGTCTGGCATGGGAGTGGTTAGGGGGTGATCAGGCTGACAGGTAGAAGTGGTTAGGGGCAATCAAGAAGGCAGGCAAGCGAGCAGTTGGGAGGCAGCAGTCCTGGATTGTGAGAGGGATGTCTGTCTGCCCATTTAGGCCCAATCTTACCTGGATCAGGCCTAAATAAGCAGTTGGAGATCCCTGGAGGGGAGTCCCAGATTGGAGAGGGTGCAGGTTGGGCTGAGGGACAATGCACGAATTTCATGCACCAGGCCTCTAGTGGGTTAATAATATCTCAGGGGGCTGTGGTGAGCATTGCATATAAAATACTTGGAACAGTGTCTTGCATGTCATTTGCATTTAACAAATATGAAAAAAACTACAGTGTGGGATATGTGTAAATGAAGAAAAGAGAGAGGAAGTACAAATCTCCTCATTTAGATTATGCTAATTTCTCTCCAAAGATTCATTAAAATAAAATAAAAACTCTCAACTATCACTTATTTCCTCCCTGCCTTGATTTCCCCTCTTTCATAGAATCTTTGATTTTAATGAGGAAAGCAGTGGCTGCTACACTGATTTGGAAGCTTCAGCATTTGAATTGTGACTATGAATTACTTCTTAGATGATGAAGCACAAAGTGGCTTCATCTACTGAGCCAATTCCCCTCTTTGAGACTCAATTTTTCAAGGGCAAACCAAGTTTTATAACATACACTCCTGGGATGACTGGCAGACCCTGAGCGACAGATGATGATTACACTGACACACGTTTCTGTGAAAGGGAGGGCTAAGGGACTGCTTGGCTTGAGGAACCAAAGAGCCCTATTTGCCTGCCTCCTTAGGCTTTTATTGTAACAACAGCTTAAACTAAAATTAACTAGTAGATACTATCAGCAGGGTAAGCATCCTTGAGAAGACACATGCATCTGCAGGGTCCTTTAAGCAAGGACCTGTAAAGACTAAACATAAAGATTCCAGTAAAACATCCAGGGGGCTCAGACTTGTTTGGAAAAGTCAAGGCAGGGTCTGCTGCCTTTGGCAAGGTCCCCCTACCTTTTGGAGATTCCTCCTTACAGACTTTCCAACCAAGTCCCATGCTTCCCCACCATATACCTTGAAGAATTGTTGTTTGTGTACAGTGCCAAACACAGTAGTAAGTTCTAGGAGTTTTTCAGTACATTAGGAGTATCATTATTATTATTTTATTATGTGACATTCTCTGATAATCTCTGCTTTTTCATGTAAAATTAAAAACAGGAATTGTGGGTTAGGAAATGGCGCTCAGGAACCTGAATTTTAGACCCATTTCTACCAAGAATTTCGAGGTTCCAGGCAATTCACCTCCCTTTTTTGTACATTTATTTTGTTTTTGAAAACGATGAGAAGATTGTTTTAGCTATATTATCCTGAGAGAAGTGTGGAAAGGTCTGATACAGGTTAAGAGAGAAATAGGACTGTTATTGTTTCATTACTTGTACTTTGCTGGGGAAAACAAGGCCCACTCAGGGGAAGCACGGGGTGGTTCAGAGGCACAGAGACAGGGGGCGCTGTGGGCAAGCACATTTATGGTGCTTTCTGTGGGAAAGGATGAGGACTGATACACAGGCTTAAGACTGGCTAATGTGAGTAATTTCAGAGGCTCTGGCCATAGGCTTTCTGGTATCCAGTCCTAGGGCGATTAGGGTGGCCCAGAGTATGAGAGTCCCATAGGGACATGGTTGGGGGTTTTGGACTTAGCTGCTCAAGAAGGGGAATTGAATGGTCTTTAGTTATATCCTGGAAACTGGGTCCAGACAGAACAAAAACCTTTTACAGAAGTTATATGAGGTCATCTTAATATCTTTTCCAGGCTTAATCTCTGTTTTGGTGGCAATAAGTTTCTTGGTTGGTAATTCTTGGGCCATCATTTACATGTCACCCAGCTATGAGCAGGAAATCCGTGTTCTTCCCTTGGATGCATCAGCCAGGTGCCCCAGTGCTCCCACCTGCAGAGTTTGAGGCAGGAGCACTTTCATTCATGAAGCCCTCAGGTCAGGAGGGTCTGGCCTAGAGAAAACAGGTACTTACCAGTTTACAATGAGGTCCAGTTTCTCATCTTGTTCTGGGTCCTATGGGACTGTTTTTCTTTTTTCTTTTTAAATATATTTTATTGATTTTTTACAGAGAGGAAGAAAGAGGGATAGAGAGCTAGAAACATTGATGAAAGAGAATCATCGATCATCTGCTTCTTGCACACCCCCTACTGGGGATGTGCCCGCAACCAAGGTACATGCCCTTGACCGGAATTGAACCTGGGACCTTTCAGTCTGCAGGCCGACGCTCTATCCACTGAGCCAAACCGGTTTCGGCCAGGTGGACTTTCTATTAACTTTGTAAGTAGGAATAAAAACTGGCCTGAAATACTCAAAGGACTTGATACACTAATTACAAACTAATTGATGTGTCAACTCATTCCTGCAACTGCAGTTGCCTCCAGGGTGGAAGGCAGCAAGTAAGCAGGGCACAGCATTGCAAAATAGTATTCTGGCTCACAAAATAAAGACTGCCTGATCCAACTCAAAGGTCAATAGAATGCAATTAATGGCCAATTCAGTTTAGCCTGGGGTGAAAGAGCATAATTTAAAAAACAGTAGTAGCTCAGCTATTTGGCCAATTTATATTGAGTATTATCTGTAATTTGATAATCTAAAGACTTTGAAATATGTAACCTGGATATTTTACTTATTTAAATTGTAAAGCTAATCTTATTATGGCATAAGGAAGTAATATTAAGACAGAGCAAAGACAAACCTCTTTTGGAATTTTCTAATTGCAACAAATATGGGCTCCAAAACAGATTATCTTTATACTCAGGACCACTCACACACTAACTGCCCTGCTTTATTTTTTTCTGTACTATCCTTTTTGGTTTATCATTAAACCTTTAATAGAATTCTGTGTTTGTTTTTTAAAAACACAGCTTTATTGAGGTATCTTTGACAAATAAAAATTGTGTATATTAAAGGTGTAAAACTTCATGTTTTGATAGATATATACAGTGTGAAAAGATTATTAAAACCATAACATATTAATAGCATTTTTATTACCTCTACATAGTTACATATGTGTGTGTGTGTTGACATGCAATTTAAGATCTACCCTCTTCTCAAAATTCAAGTATGCAAGAACATATTGTTAATTATCCTCGTCAGGTAATACATTAGATCTCTGTAAGTTATTCATCTTGTATAATTGAAACTTTTTAATTTTTTTTACCATCATTATTCAGTTTCCTCTCAATCTCAGCCACTGGCCACTACCATTCTCCTCTCTGCTTTCATGAGTTTTGTTGTTTTAGATTCCACATGTAAGTGTGACCATGTAGTATTTATCTTTCTGTGACCAGCTTATTTCAGTGGGCATAATGTTCTTCAGCTCCATCCATGTGGCAGCAAATGGCAGGATATCCTTCATCTTTAAGGATGAATAATATTCTATTGTGTAACTATTTGAGACTGTTCTTTTGTATCCATTTATCCATAGACAGACACTTAATTTATAGGCTGAAGTTAGGAAATATGATGACTCCAACTTTGTTCTTGATCTTGATTACCTTGGACAATCAGAGTCTTTCATGATTCCATATGAATGCTAAGATTTTTTTCTATATTTGTAACAAATATATCATTGGTATTTGATAAGGATTGCATTGAATTTGTATATTACTTTGAATAGTATAGATATTTTAACAATATCAGTTCTTCCAATTCATGAGCATAGATGCTTTTCCTTTTATTTGTGACTGTTTAGATTTTTCATTAATATTTTACAATTTTTAATATACAAGTTTCTCTTCCTCTTAGATTACCTCCTAAGTATTTTATTCATTTTTTGCTAGTTTGTGTGGGATTATTTTATTAATTCCCTTTCAGACTTTTTGTTGTTAGTGCATAGTAACAACCAGTCGATGGTCTGGTTTCTTTGTTGCTCTTTGGATAGCCCAGGAAAAGAGAACTATAAACATTTATTTAGCGAACCAGTAATCAATCTGAGGGCATGTTAGGATAAAGTGATAGAGTTAAAAAATAAAGTTCTCCTGCTATCTATTAATATAATAAAATAACAAAACAATCTAATAAAGGCTTGGGTAGTACCAGCTATTTGGCTAGATAAGTATGTGTCAGCATATAATTGACTGGATTAACTGGATATTTGGCATCATAAAGGAACAGTGATGCAGCAGTAATAAAATTCAGTTGTTTAACTAATAAATTTTCCTACTCTGTTTTTATTAATATGAGCTTACATGCATCAGATTATTTTAGAAACAAGATCTAAAGCTTATAATTAAAGCTCATGGATGGCATACTATACTTATAGAAGTGTGAAATCATTGCAAATGATTAAATAATTGTGAGGTTTTTCTTATGAGAAGACTGCTAGGAGGAATAATTCCGTGCAATCAAGTTAACATGTTTTACCAATGGATGGCACAAACAATTTTCACCTTTTTTAATATGCCATGTCCCCCAGATTTCCAGAGGGAGGGATGAAAGAAAGACAGAGAGAGGAAGAAAGGGAGAGAACAGATTATTTCTTGTGAGTTTAAAAATAATGAACAATGGACATGAGAGATAAAAATCTGTTTTCTTTTATTTTTAGAATTTATGGTTAATAAACATTATCTAAAAAAATAAAATAATCATTTACTGTTAACATAGGTGTCCTGTTAGTTGTAATTCAGCCACATGTACATTTGCAGGAGTTCTAAACTAACGGTTCTGGGTTAAGCTTTGTGCTTCTTTAAGAGATGATATTGAAACTACTAGTACACATTGATATTAAGAGTCTCTGATGTGCCATCTCTAAAAAATGTCACATATCTAACAGCGTCTGGATGGCTCTATGGCTCTCCTTATTATATTACCATAGAAACCATCTTCAAGGAAAGGTGTTCAGAAGATGCTTGTGACCTATGAGGGGATCCATGCCTATGTATCAGAATCTCAGTGGGGAATTTGCAATGCCCTGGTGTTTGGATATACCTGAGATTTTTCTGAGACTTTCTACGATCTTATCATTTTCACATTTCATTACCTTTATAAAGATAAGTGTTCAATGAGCCAAGGAAATTTAATATATATTTTAACATGCTCTCTGCTTTTATCATATCTGTATATTTAGTTAAACAACATATTGGATTCCAGAAAATATCTCTCAAAAAGATAGCAAAGGTGTTTCCCAGAGAGAAAATAAAATTTGAACAGTGAAAGCAGTGAAATAAGAAAAAATATATATATTAAAGGTAGACGGTTAGTTACTTGTTTTGCTGAAAAATAAGTTTCTAGGTTATAAAAATGCCATGTGTGCTATCATATTTGATATGGAATTGAATAAAACCCACAGATGCATTACTGTCAGAAGATTGGCAAGCTTAGGGAAAAAATCCATATGAAGTGTCTATTGCAGCGAGAACAAATTCCTACCTCATTCATGAAAAAACTAACAAACCAAAACTCCCCCATGGCATTTAGTATAATTAATCTTCCTCTAGCTGGCCTGCTGATCCCCCCCAGGATTTGTTACTTATCAGAGGATCAGGGTCAGACAAAGCCACAATCAAGTGTAATATTCAACCCTACTAGTAGCCAGGTGAGTCTTGGAGAGGGGCGGTCCATGTCATTGAGCCCATGCATGACATCTGTTCCTACCAACACGCACTCCTTCCTAACACGCTTAATGAACAGTCACTGGGCTGGCTGCACAGTGAGGCAGATTAACCTCCATGGGGCAGATCATCATATCCCCTTGATTATGAAAGCATCATTTGCAGTGGAGATATTTTTAGCAGACACATTGGATAAAAATATTCTTCCATTTAATCCACATGCTACCTACATCATCTGCCCTCAAACATCCTTGTCTCTGATCCTCTAATCTTGTTCATTTTAAGGTCTTGATCATCTACCAAACAAAATGCCATTAACCAGGAATCAATAACTTGGAGTTTCTGTTTCCTGTGGATATTGCTTATCCACTTCAGTTGAGCTGCTTCTATCCACTGCCATCAAGTGCTGAGCAATCTGTAAAGCAGACTCAAGTATGTGTGTGTATGTATGTGTGTGTGTCCATGTGTGTGTGTGTGTGTGTGTGTGTGTGTGTGTGAATGTGTGTGTGTGTTTAAATCATCTGACCATGGGGAACTCCGTGAGACTGAGCTGAGGGTTGAGGGTGGTATGGCAGCGGAACCGCAGACACGGCATTCATAGGAGAAGCATGCCTACGGAGCTCACTTGTACACCTGCCTACATTCAGTCTCCTACTCATGAAATCCACTTGGTAAGCTGCAGCTGACATTTAGCGGTTTGACCAGATAATACCTAATTCAGGAAAGGTAGTTCAGGCTCATGGCCGCCTTTACTCAAAGAGTTAAGTGTACAGGTTTTATTGGAGCTCAGAAGTGAGGCAAAAGCTGCCTCTCAAGAGAGAACTCCTTTCAAATTTTAGAGACATCTGCTATGAATTTCTTACTGGGGTTTGTAAGACTTATTACTCAGCATAGAAATGTGCCATAAATATTTCACGGCCATTGCATCTCTGGTCTAGTCTTACCGGTCATACCAGAGAGCCTTCTTTTATTCAAGACCCGGTCAAACTGGCAGCCTGGGGGTCATGGCTTCTCAGTACCTGGCTTGCAATAGCACATCCAAATGCATTTTTGCTGTCTTGAAAATCCAAAGAGTTTTACAAAATATTATATCTTCTACGATGAGTTAGAGTGTGCAAGACAAATGCTCTCTGGAGGGTTTATCTAGCACTTTCATTAAGCCACCTCACGTTCTCCCAGCCCACCTCTTGCTTCTGATACTGGCTGCAGGCTGCAGCGGATGCTCTCTTGCCTGAGTTGCATCGCACAGACCTCATTTCTTGACTCCAGGCTCTTCTGATGCATTGGCATGGGAATTCGGCAGAAAGTCACTTGACATTTATGCATGTGCAATCTGGAAGGGCAGAGGAATTGATGCCCTGTGGGCAGCCTGTAACTAATCAGGGCTGGGCAATGCTAGGTGTCTGCTCAAGCAGAACATTTTGAGGCATATTTTATAGCTCCACAGGAAGTCCAACTGTAATATGTATTTTTTACTTCCTGTCCTGGGGCGACTCTGGTAACATGGCATGAGACCCTGTGGACACCCATTCAGGATTCATGCATTCACAATTTAGAATCACTGATTTGACTAGTGGAAGGTGGTGCTGATGAGTGTATTGTGCTATTGCCCTCCCTGAGATGGACAGTTCTGAAAGTTTAGGTGAGACCGACAGAATTAATAAGTTGGCTGTCCCTCTCTTTCTGTTTTACTCTCCCCAGGTGCTCACTGCTGTTTTCTTGGATCCCTTCACAAATAAACTACTTGCATGTATTAAGCCCTGCTTTTTGGAGAGCACAGGCTAAGACAAAGGGGGTCTCCCACCATGTCTCAGGTTTCTGGGCCACCCCTTTTACTTAAATGGCGAGTGTCAGGTATTACCTGCTTCCTGACATATATCTTACCAGGGCATCTAGAGTTCCATTTTTTCCATTTCAACATGTTATCCGATCGTAATGCTATCACTGAAGTAGATACAGAGGATGCCTTAAAGATGGTGAGATGATGAAGGTTCCTGCAGACTAAGTTGTGGCTCAATGATCATGAGCTTGCAGGGACCCGCTGTAGGATGTGAGACGTGTGCAGCTTCCATGTGAATGCAAGTAACTGCTGGAGCTTTCTGATACTTCAGATAGAAATGAAAAAGGAAAAGAAAAAAAAATAGATCAATACATTAATGCCAGGTATTCGGAACTATGGTGATTTGCTCCAGGAAAAGAGTCAGTCCCCATCTGGAATAGCAGCTGCAGTCAGACTCACCACCTGATTAAGTTGGTGCTAATCAGATGACATTTCCAAGAGTTTACACAGGCCAGTCCAGTGAAATGGTGAGGCTAGGAATCATTCCTCCTGTTTGGTTTTGTGTTTTTTTGTGTGGTTTTTTTTTTTTTGTGTGTGTGTGTATATGTTTTCTTTCAATTTTTGGTGGACATTCCCCCAAATGCTTTTAGTTTATCATTTTGATAAGCAGTAGGAGCACAGAGGCTTTTCTTGGTTGGCTCAACCATAACAGCCTTCGTTCCCTTAATAAATGCTAGTTCCATTAAGTGCAGTTCCTATACATTCTCAGAAACTAGGGCTATACCACCAGCTGGGCCTTGGTTCCCACTCTTCCCGAATGAAATTAATTTGATCCATCTCCATTTCCCACCACAGATAGGAAGGTGTGGTTCCTGACTACCCATTCACACCTGCTGCCGCCATGCTGTTTTCTGCCACAGATGGGACACGGGATACCCAAATCCCTAGCCCTTCTGCAGCGATGAGATACTTTCTTGACAATGAAGACTACTGGGAGAGGACATTACTTCCTGAATAAACCGGGCAAAGTCTAGTGAAGAAAATTATTTGACTTTTTCTTTTGCTCCCTCTTGCCTAAATGTAGATGCAATGCCCAGAAGTACAGCTCTCTGATCTGATACCTTCTAAACTCCTAATTACATAAGTAAGTATGAGAAAGAGCTTCTTATATGTCATTTCACAGGTTTGATAGGTTTTCCTGATTCTCATGATTCACCTAACTGGACAGACACACCATCTATTTCATATTAGTTCCTACTCTGAGCAGTAACCACAGAGTCCCAGCACCTTGGAGTAAATGGGCATTTCCTTTTTCCAATTCCACAATATTTCCGTAGCATTCCAGTATAATTTTTAAAAAGTTGCATTAAAACAGGGTAGGAGGAAAACTTACTCTGTAGTCTATTATATTGCACGTCTTCTGTCCCTTACTGTATTCCAATGACTCTGGAAATGACGCAGAAGTGGGACTAGACAAGGGGCTGTGCCTCTATTGTAATGGTATCAATGTTACATTTCTCTCTGACAGAAAGCATTTTCTTGCACAAGGCACGTGGGCCTAAATTGGCTTTTCGTCTATTTAAACCTATAGATTTCATGCTCAATGATTTCAATGATCTCTCTAGATGATGCCATTCTAGTTACCACTCTGTCTCTGCTTGGGTATGACAGCAAGCACAGCCACGTCTGTCTGCTGGTTAAATAGCACAGTTTGGCACAACTACATTGGACGACTTTTAAGGGAGAGGGAAAACAATTCTATTTTACTTCAAACCACTATTAACATTTTTTCCCCTGATAATGCAGCTAGACTTAATCCTGCCTCAGTCTTCGAGGTGAATGTAGGGCTGGTACAGGGTCTCGAAGCAGGACTGGAACAGCCGTATCTGCCAGGAGCCAGGACATGGCCCGGCTGGCAAAGGAGCCTCAGTCAGACTGGAGAGTGTTTATTACTCAAAGCTGAGACCATTCTCCTTCGTGCAGGTTTTTTGCACTTTTTCAAGGGCATTTAAAATCACTCATTTCCCAAGTGATAAATGCCAGCAATATACCCAAGTGAAAATATCTCCATGTGCTTCTGGAAGCCCTCTGGGCCGCCAGCATCTCCGATTGAAAAATCACTGCTTTAAACCATGCGTATCTTTCCATGAGTCCTGATTTCAATTCCTAGTGCCCTATTCATTGTTGACATTTACATAAGAGATGTGGCAAAGTTGCAGTTCAACTGTTGTTGTAAATAGTCAAGCCATAGAGTTGCATGTTAATTTCTATTTTTTTGCACTTTCAAACCTGTGGCTGCCAGTGATAAGAAATTCGTTTAGCACAGGCACAGAAAATCGATTTTCTGACTCTTCACTGAATAATAAATTTAGGACTTTGAATTTGTCATTTTGTTTCTGTAGCTTTCCAGGGCAATTAGCAACTGTTGGTCCATCTCAACTGTTGGTCTTATGCTCATCACATTGTTTAACAGCAATGAGCAATGGATTCTTCAAAGTCTTGCCACCAATGGACACTTAATGCCAGGTGGTCACTGGTGATAGTAATAAGTGAGTTATCTTTGGGTCAGGGCATTATCAATTTATAATCCTATATAATAAAAGGCTAATATGCAAATTGTCCCCTCCACTGGGACACTCTATCCACTGAGCCAAACCGTTTCAGCATCTCACCATAATTTGATTGAAATTTTAATTATCTGGGAAATAATTCTATAGACTAATATTAATTCATATATTTTCTATGTTCAGAAAAATAAATGTTACTTAAGTCAAAATTTGTAATAATTAATATAATTTTATATCTACAAACTGGTCACATATATTTTGTTAAATTTATTTCTACCTATGATAGTATCTTTTAAAGCTTTTTTTTTTTTTTACTATAAATAATGCATTCTGTATTCCATAAAAAAATAACTGATTATGGCTGGCACATGAAAAAAGTGATTGGCATTCCTATGTTTATTATACACTCAGGAATTTTTGCTCAATTCACTTATTAATTCTAAAACTTTGTCAGATTACTTCAAGTGTTTCAGATATACCTATACTTTAGGATAATTTCATCACCTTTTCTCCAGTGGTTTTGCTACATGTTCCTTTTTTTAATTGCTGGATCTTTTAGAACAATAATGTCAAAATGATGCTAATGGGAGAATTCTTATGTGCATAGTTATATTCATTAGAATTTAGTTAGTGTTCTATTCTGCTCAGCCAGTGTGGCTCAGTGGCTGAGCATTGACCTATGAACTAGTAGGTTATGGTTCAACTCCTGTCAGGGCACATGCCTGGGTTGCAGCTCCATCCCCCATATGAGACATGCAGGAGGCAGCCAGTCAATGATTCTCTCTCATCATTGATATGTCTATCTCTTTCTCCCTTTCCCTTTTTCTCTGAAATCAATAAAAATATAAATAAAAGGAATCATCCTTATCAAGTTTAAATAACATTATAGTTCCCATTTTATCAAATTATTTTTAAAACCGAGAATCAGTGCTGACTTTATTGGCTTTCTATTGGCATTGTTTCTAGTTGTTATTAATCTCTGGATATTTGTTCAAATATATTTTTATTGACTTCAGAGAGGAAGGGAGAGAGAGAGAGAGAGAAATAGAAACATCAGGTATGAGAAAGAGAGAGTCATTATCAGCTGCCTCCTTTAGGCCCCACATAAGGGAATAAAGTTGAAACTCTAGCATATGCCCTAACAAGAAATTGAACCTTGACCTCTGGGTTCATAGGTCAATGCACAACCACTGAGCCATGCAAGTTGGGCGTTCTTTGGGTATTCTTAACCAACATGTTTATGTAGAAAATTAATATAATATATTTTATTCTATTAAAAGATCATTTCTTTTTTCAGGCCCACTTTACTATAGATAATTTCGTAAGTGTGCTTTTAAATTTTATTTCTTAATAATTTAGAATTCTTGTGTTCTAGTCTAAAATAAACTTTGTCTCCAGAGTCATTTGTATTTTGTTGTTACTCTGCTTTTATATCAGGAATCTTCTTTGTTACTTGGCTTGGCTGATGTCTACCTTCTTTATAATACTCTGAAGCAGTTATTTATTTATTAAACATTTTCTATCACACTCGAAGGGCATTTAGTTCCACTGTCCTTCATGAAGATAAATATTTATACATGTTAATTTTAAACCATTATTACTGGGACAATTTTGGTAGTGTAATTTTTATTAGACAATTAAACAAATAAAAATTTGATTACTTATTAGTAGAAAGTCTTAATTCTCAAACTTTACTGTAAATAAGATTCACTTGATAAAAATACAGATTTTTGGTTTATTCTTCAAATGTTATATTCCAATATCTTTAACCAATGTTTCAGGCAAGCCTTAAATAGAAGAGTTGAAAACTATGCCTTGAGAAATAATGGCATGAATTTCATATCATATTCCCTTATAAATGCTATTTCTGTATTGCTTATTGTAGCCTTTGTCTCAATCTTGAAAAAAATAAAACAAAAATCTATGCTAAAAAATTGAAGTCAGCCACAGCAAAGGTGTAAATCAAATAATATATGAAACGTAATCTGTAATATTTTTATAGGCCCTTGAGAAAGGCAGTAAAAATTTGCCTTTGAGTGACACTACTGCCAAAGAAGTTGAATTTTTGTTATGTCTTATAGTCTGTATTCAAATAATTAAATCCTTAAGGAACCACCATAAAAGAGACAAAGGAATTATAGTATATCACAAGCAGAATAAATTTAAAACCCACACATTCAAATGTGTGTCAAAATATTTGTATAAGGCCGGAAGTAGCCTTGGTGAAGGGAGGGAGGCCTGGCCCGGGGTGGCAGCAGGCAGCCAGGGGAAGGGAGGGAGTACCTGACTGGCAGACAGCAGCTGCTAGGGGCCCTATCAGTACACAAATTCCATGCACTGAGCCTCTAGTATACAATATTTCATATGTAAATGGTATATAATGAATGAAACATACATAACTACATAAAGTAAAAGTATAATCACTTTCTAAAATAAAGACATTTTGAACATTTCAATGGAATTCTAATGAAATTCAATATAATGGATGAGTCTATAAATTTTTTGAAATTGTGGACAGGAGATTTTTACAGGTCATTTAGGAAAACAAATGGATAGAAAGAGCCAGGACAATTCTGAGAGAAAAAAAATATAATGAGATAGCTGTTTGCTTTTATTCTTCTATTGTTCTTTTTCTAAAATCATGATTTATCCTCTCATAAAAAGATTTGGCCTACTACAGAATGATTAGGGAATAGAATACACATATAATGAATAATATTTTTCTATTGCTTAGCTAAAATTCTTTATTTAGTTAACCCAGTGACATTCTGATGGACATTTAAAATTATTTTGAAATGGCATTTATTTATGAATAAAAGAAAACAATGTTGTCTTAGTATATAAGATTCAGATTTATATAACCAATTTGGCTCTTCTAACTCTCAGTCTCCAACTCTCGGTATCCCTGAGAGTTGAAAATACTGTGAATTAACATTTTATTCAAGCAAAAATATAACTTAATGGGAGAAATTCAAGACTTCTATTAGTACAGTTTGCAAAGTAAGCTCTTTCAAGGTATCATTTCAATTGAGCATATATCTTACCTTGGAAACTCTGTTTATTAAAAAGTCCTTGTTTGATTACAGTGGTAAATTAAACGTAACTTAAAATTTCTCTGTTTTCAAGTGTGTGCTAACCCAATACAATTTAAATTTTAATATAAACAAAAGTTTGGCTATCTGCCTTCAAATGGCAATGGAGCTTACCTCAGAATGCTATAGGCTAGCAATGTCTGCTTCTGCTTAACTTAGCACTGACCTCCAGCTGTGTCCTCGCATTCTGGTTCCTGAAGTCTCAAATGGTACGTCAGAGAGCCTGTGGGCTGACAAATTTTTTCTAACTTGAACTTCTATGTTGAGAGCTTTTAAATTCTATTCTTCAGCATTGTTTTAGTTTTGCTATACTTCATGACATTCTTGAATGCATTTTGAGTCGATATCTATGTGTGTGTTCATGTGTGTGTGTGTGTGTGTGTGTGTAAGCTTTTGACAAAGTGAGAATCAACTTGAAACATGCAATGTTTCTACATCTAGTTACAAAACCAATGCAAATATCAAATCACCCTAAATGGATATATGATAATATAAAAATGGTAACAAAAGCTACTCTGAAGCTTACTGGCATGACTGGAAAACTTTTTGAAAAGAGTATTGGGAGCTCACAAACTCTCTAGGACAGTCAGGGAGTCAGGCCCTCAGTCTAAAGCAACACAACACTCACATTTTTATATCAGACTATTCTAATGGCAACTCTTGTGTGGCTGCTGAGTACAGGCATTGCTGTTTAAAATGCTGACAACTAGGCAAGGCCACTGGTTTCCACCACAGTTGCTGGAAACTGTAGTTCTCTCCACCAGTTACTTCCATGGTAGCTTTTTCTTTGCCAAGAAAAACTCTTGTAAATGTGTTTAACGAGAGAAGCACACATCCTATGCCTGCGCCTTACTTGCAGGGGATCTTAGGAAAGTAGGTTCCAGGGTTCTACTTTAGGGAGGCAAGAATCTAACAAAGAAAATATCCCTGAGAGAGGAATGATCAAAAGTTGTTGGGAAATATAAGAGAAATGTTTACTAGAGTCTTCCTTTCAGCTGTTTCAATTCAATTCTTATTTATAATCAAATACTTTGCCTTTCAAGCTTAAACTAATAACAACACAATGCAGGTGCCTTAAATAATACAACTATCAATTATACAAGTAAATTTCTTTTTCTTGGCAAAGAAAAAGCTACCATGGAAGTAACTGGTGGAGAGAAATACAGTTTCCAGCAACTGTGGTGGAAGCCAGTGGCCTTGCCTAGTGTCAGCATTTTAAACAGCAATGCCTGTACTCAGCAATGACACAAGAGTTGCCATTAGAATAGTCTGATATAACTGACTATTTAAAAAATATATATATTTTTTGGTCTTCTCAACTGATGACTGTTGGTGTCAATTCAGCACCATCAGGAAACTCCTGTGGTGAAGAAGGAAATTTTATTCAATGATAACAGCTCAATCGTGATGCAGCACAGCTGTGAGAACAGCATGGCTGTGGACCAGCTCAATAGTGTTTCGGCTCTTATAAAAAAGCACCGCTGTTAGGAAGTCCTCGGGCAAGGTGGCCCTTCTCTTGCCAGACAGCTCTGCTCCAGTCCATGCCATCTGATTTGTGCTGATTTGCCCTGCTCTGCCCTGCTCTCCTCCTGCTCTGGTCTGCTCAGTTTTGCTCTGGCAAGACATCTTTGGTGTTTTATTTTTGGTGTCTTAGTTCCAACTGGGGAAATATAATCTTCAATTTTGGATGGAAAAGGAAAGTGCTCTTCAAGACAGTGGGAGCTGACTTATATACACAAAAGTCCCTGATAGGTCCATCTTCATGCAAATGAAGACCCCAAATCCTCAGTTTGATTGGTCTCAAAAGCACTGTCCTGATTGGTCAGAATGGAGTGATCCTGATTGGTCCATGATGATGCTGATGGAGGATATATCTGTGCATCTCTCTCTCTCTCTAAATCTGAGCCCATTTAAGTCATTGGGAGACATTCTTAGTAAGTATCTTCTTTCTTAGGTTCCACAGTCTATACCTATAGTTAATAAAATTTTCAATAGTTAACACAATTTGCTTTAAGTCCAGATTGCCATAGTGTTTTTCTTTTCTTTGACTTTCAGCTTTTTTATATTGGGACCACTGACACATCCTATATATACTAAGAAAAGGAAAAGGGAAAACATATACATTGAACTCATATTACTCTGTTCATGACACTGAAAGAATAAAGCTATGGTAGACATCCGGTGCCATTGAACAGCATCAAGATTGTTTGCTAGTCAAGATGTACTCTGACCTAGCTGTACTTCAGGCCTTGGGAAATTTCCTTGCTTCAGAATACAGCAGCTTCATAAATGTTTGTTGTGGGTCACAAAGTCCTATATATTATGACTTCACCTCGTTTTCTATTGTTGCACATAATCTTAGCCTCCTGTAGGACCGAAGGCTGGGGTTTTGCCCAGGATCCATTGAGTCTGTGGAGGCTGAAAACAGCTTTAGTGTACAGGTTCATCCGAATGAAACCGAGAAGACTCTGACTTTCCCAATGGCCACCCAGAGAGACTAGCTAACAACTTGGAAAAGAGGGGTTCTTACCTTCTGGTGGGTTGGACTTTGACCAGTGGGAGCCAGGAAATCGTGAAGATCCTGCAGTTTCATTTCTTACCCTTCCTGCCTGCAATGGACTAGAGGTTGCACATGGCCTCTCCAAAGCCTTCCTTTCACCAAGAAATCATCTATGTTCTCTTGAGAAACTGGGAAAGCTCAAAAATATACCATCTTCCCTATCTTATTTCTTTTCATCCTTCAGTGTTGTTTTTTTTTTTTCTTGAAATTGAGCATCCACTCCCAAAGCACAAGCACATACACTTTTTCTTAAGTTATATTTCCTAAGCCATCCAACTGAAGACATTATGTTTCTTCAGTTGTCACAAGGCCATCACTAGTATTTATGTTTTCTTACTCTATTAATCCTTAAATATTTCATTTGCACTCAGCTGGTATTACAAGCAACTGAGGTTGTTTTCATGATGAGCTAAATCAAACTACTATTTCTGAGGCATAGAATTTGTGGGTGGTCTTACTTAAATGATATTTCTGAAGTTTATTCAGTCTTTCAATAAGTTTCAGATTAGGAGGCACCATAGGGAAGATCTTGGGTTTTAATTATATTACAACCCTCCCCGCAGCATTCCAGCTTCCCTTTGGCAGTCAGGATTCATCACCCTCTATTTTGTGTCTCTGTCCTACTGAAATGGAAAAATGGAAGCTTTAGATTTTAATTCACTGAGACCATTTTAGAGTCCCTCCATGGAATAACTTATGTTCTAAAACCTCCTGGCAGAGCCCTAAAACAAGAAGGCATGGCCAAGAGATTTAAGTGGGAAGCATCAACTTGTGAGGAATTCAGTAGGTATGAGAGTGAGAGATGTAACACATACTTCTGTCCTTTATTTCCTGTTTGCCAGGTCTGGTTTAGAGACTATACATACTTCACAATGGACAGCACCCTGATTTTATTAGATGTTATCTTCTATGTTATTTACATTCAGACTTACAGACAATTTCAACTATCTGTAAGATCAAGTGACTTGGGGTAATAGCGTACATGGTAAGGCTATAAATTCTTTGAGTGTCAGACTATTGCTTTAATTGTATCTGCATGAAATTAGGTATTTGGTCAGGAATAATGTTGGGAATAAGGCATTCAGTAAGCCCAGAGATCAGGTTTCTGGAAGAAGCATCCGAAATGGAAGGAAAACCCAAACCCCGAGTAAATGCTTAGTACAGTCAGGGTAAATTATTATTCCCTTTGGAATGGAAGAGGTCTAACATTTCAATCCATAATCAGATAGCTGCAAGGATCCCTAGAGAAAAATACGATTAGGTTTGGTCTCTTTCACTGGTACTGGAAAATTGGATACTCAGCAGAGGCTGAAGCCAGTGAGCCATGGAGTAGAGAAGTATTTGTTGCTGCAGAGCATCTGATCCTATGCTCAAGGTCATGGCATTCATTGGCCAAGCAGTAAGAAGGCTTGGGAAAGAGGCTGACTGAACATCACCCGAGTGCAATGAGTCTCCTCTGCACCGGAGACTGTTGGTGAACATTCACATGGTGTATACTATTTTCATACTATGAATACACTCTAAAAGTTCAATTCATATCTCTTTCTAAAACATCCCAGGAAGCAACCCTTAAACAATTTTGCCAAGTTCTCAGTCCAAATAATTTTTTCCGCCCAATCATATAGATCCATATTTTTGTCTTATCCAGCATCCTTCTCTTTAGCTATTCCTGCATATTTTAAAAGTTCTTCCGGAAATCATTTGGCTCTTATTTATGCCGTGTTCTTCCACCTCCAGCTGTAGGCTGAGGAAGGGGTGTTAAGCATGGAAGGGACAAACACAGTGGGAGCATGAGATACTCATTAAAATAAAACACTTGTGCTTTCAGATCCTGTTCACATTTGCATTTTATGATTTAGCTCAGGTTTTTCTTGCTTCTACCATCTGATCACAACCATTTGATGATGGGCAGCTCCGGTTACCTGGCCATCTTGTTCTATACCTAGAAGCAAGCCAAGAATTATTTCTGTGAATAATCATTGCTTGTCAGTGAAACCTAAATTTTACTTTAAAATCATAGGATTAGTTGTGTTATGCGAATACTATAACATCTACCTATGCCACAGGTAACTTGAGCAATATTGAATTTCCTAGGTCAAAGGTCCCAGTGAGAGAGCTACAGGCATACAGCCCAAGTCAGCTATAATATATGCTTTCTTTTATTTTTTTCTCAATACTGGTAGAATTTTGAGCTAATTAGTAAATGAATCAAAGTAACACACCCCAAACAATTTTAATACAAAAGGATGTGCCATATAGTGTGTCTCATTCTTTGTGGTCAAGATTGTAAGATGCAGCAAACTATTTTTCATTTTGGAAGGAATTTATCCCCAAAATTCCAGACTTCTAAATGTCTCAGAACTTCACTGAGGAATCAAGTACCTGTATTTTAATAAGTGTCATTTCTCAGCCTCTGGCAGTCGTGTCTTACTAAGTCATCTGGCAGACCTGCTGCTTTCTCTTCACCAGGTCCTATGAGCCTGATGTAATCAAGTTAACAGAGCTGCATACAGCCTTGGGAAAATTTAAAAAGGTCTTGAGTGGTACAGAGCCACTAAAGCAAGTTAATAAGATATAATTTTTGCCCCTATTAAATTAATGTTAATAAAGCCTACCTTCTCTTGAGTTTGAGAAACTAGCATATTCAAGATCAATACTTGCATACAATTTTCTGGGAGTTTGTTGACATCCTCAGGAAGAAACCACATGAATATAATGTGATAATGAATGCAATGTGAAATATCATCAACAATTGTAATTGCTAGCTATGATTGTAATTGTGTTTATGATAATCCACTCATTCTCCAAGATTGACCTCTCTTCTGCATAGGACAACAGGCTATGGATTGAAATTACTCCCCTACATCTCTTGTCTCTATTGGTGACAGTAATCTCCAGGACTCACCTAAACACTTACTATTGCTAATATTTTACTTTTTGGAGAGGTATAACGGTCAATTTTATGTGTCAAACTGACTTGGCTATGAGATGCCCAGATAACAGTAAAAAAATATTTCTAGGTATGTCTTGGTATTTCTGGAAGAAATTAGCATTTGTTTGAGTAGACTGAATAAAGAAAAATCTTCCATCATCACTATGGGTGGGCATCTCCAATGCATTAAGGACTCAAGTAGAACAAAAGTTTCTCTCTTCTTGAACTAGGACATCCATGTTTTCTTGCTCTTGGGCATCAGAGCTTCAGACTTAGACTAAATTATACCACCAGTTTTCCTGGCTTTCAGCTTGCAGAGAGTATATTATGGGACTTCTTGGCCTCTATAACCATGTGGGACAATTCCTATGTAAGTCTCCTATTAGATCTGTTCCTCTAGAGAATCTTGACTAATACAAGGGATGAAATCAGAATCTTCCATTTGCTTTTTCAATCATTAGTCTCAGGACATAGAGTTACTATGGATATTTTCTCATAGCTGATTATGTTGATGCTTACCTTAATTTGGGAACCAAGCATGTGTTTGATTCCAAGAGCCAGTGAGTTACATGAACACATTGAAGTCAGGTGTCCATTTTTCACCTTACTCCAGTATATTACCACTTGGACAAATGGACTAAAGCAGGGGTGGGGAATCTTTGTTTCTGCCAAGGACCATTTGGATATTTATAAATTCATTCATGAACCATACAAAATTATCAACTTAAAATGTAGCCTGCTATATTTGGTCAAACATTTAATTAACTCTCCTCTAATGCCTTGGTAGGGCAAGACCAAATGATCTTGAAGATCTTATACAGCCCATGGGCTGGACCACCCCTGGGCTAAAGTATTCTTCTGGTATTCATTTTAGCATAGAGACAGTAATAATTCAAACAACCCATGAAATATCTGTATTTCCTGGTGCTATGAGTGCCCTTGTAAATGCCTTTAGGTCTCTGGGAATATGCTTCTGATATTATCACAAGATATTTATTCAAGTGTCCACTATTTCTTGTCTATTGGTCTGCTCCCTATACTCCACTAAGAATTCAAACATCCTAAACACGACGAAAGTATTGAAAAATCAGCAAAGTTTAAATGGACATGCCTACTGTTAATATTATTTTTTATATTGCTACTAAGAAATCTTGCTTGAATTCCAAAGAATAAGCAAGAATTGACTGGAATGGGGTTCTTTACTGCCACCACAGTATTAATTTAAAACCTTTAAAAATGAGGTGGAAAAAAATCCAAACTTTCTTTTAGATAGCCATAAAAATGATAACCAAAAAAACATCTATTCAGTGTATTGACAGGGTCAACAAAACAGCAAAACAAGCTGCTCTCAATCATGATTCGCCAATTATCTCTAATGGTGTTCCATTCCTTGCCCCCATCACTTGCTGTTTTGCCGATGGTTAATTTTGGAGTGGAGCTTCCATCCATGATTCTTCATTAGGAAAAAACTGAAAATCTCACTTCTCATGAAGACATTAATTAATTAAATATATTTATTTTTACTTTAGCAACTTAGACTCTGTAAACATCTATATCACATGGATCAAATGCTTTAATAAGAAAAACCTGCCTTTCAGTCTACCTCAGCATGAAAAGATTGTTTATTGATGTTTGAAGGTGAGGAGATATAATTCTAAATTTTTTCTAAGGGTAAAATTTCACTAGAGGCAAACTGTTATTGAAAAAAAAAAGAATACATGTTCTTCTATCAGAGACCAACTTTTGCATGGATCTGCCGTTGTTTTTTATTGTTGTTTGTTTCTTAATTTAGACAAGAGATTTAACTTTTCTAAGCCCTAGTTTATTAAACTTTAATTAAAAATAGGAAAACCTACCTTGCAGTGCCAGCAATGTTATGTGAAAAGCATGGGGCCAGAATTTGGTACATAACAGTGAAAGAGTAGTTATGAATGATATGATTTAAAAGAGATAAATTATGAGACAATGGTTTTGTAATGTCTTCTGCATAAATATCTTTAAAAAGAGAAGGAATGAATATCATTGATTTTGTCCTTTATAAAGTTTTGTGGCAGCAATACTTCCCCTTCCGTGGCCTACTGACATTTCAGTCACCTTTGATTGTGCAGACTCAGACTGAGGCCTAATTTATCCTGGGTGTTGAATGTGTGAGTAGAAGGATCCAGAGGGCCATAGTCAGGGTCCTGCACACCAGTTTTAACCCGAGTAGCAGTGTTTTTAGCCATTTAAAATTTTGGTTTTTAGAGTAAGATTTCATCTGAAGAAAGGATTCTATGCTGTGCATATTCTGGGGACCATTAGCTAGACCATTTCTCCTTAGCCTTTTGATGATAAAAGATATTGGTTAAAATCACAAAGAACCAGATGGATATAATTTCTTGTTTCTCCATTAAATACCTACTCTATCTTTTTATTTTATTATTTTTTTCTTGCTTAGGAAGCTGCATTTTATTTTATTTTTTTCATTGAATTTATTGGGGTGACATTGGTTCACAAGACCATACAGCTTTTAAGTAGACACTGAATAAAACATCATCTGCACACTGCATCATGCTCTTACCACCCAAGCAAAGTCTCTTTCTGTGCCCATTTCTCTCCCAACCGACTCTATCTTTTTATAATAGCAGGATTAAATTGAATCTGACCTGAGCACAAAGCCATGGTGAATGTGTCTTGTGTTTTTATGTACCCAAAAAAGGAAATTTATTTTTTGTTCTACTGTTTCCCCTAATATAAAAATGAAGGAAACTAACTCCATTATTCAAAATATAAACAAAATGTTTTTTTAACTATGTGTTATTGTTTTCCTTTAACAATTTCCAAAGCTTTTTACCTCTATTTCTTTTCTTCATGAATTTAAAGAATGATATCTGATGATTAAGCTACAGCCCAAATTTGTGTCAACAGTCTCAGCTTTAGAAAAATACAACTTACTTTTTCAACAATTTTATTGCTATTCTTCCACGCTGTTCAGGTTTATATTTCTCTCACATTTAGCATTTAAAGAAAATGGATTTAATTATTCATTTGCTGGAAATGAGCAGGACTGGGATAAAATAAGTCCATAGAGATATTCTGGGAAGCATATATTATTGAATCAATACCTGGATTTAGGGTACTTCTACCCAGTTAGGGAGATAGTTGGTGCAGTCCATGGGGAGATAGTTGGTCAAGTCCATGAGGTTGTCCTTCTTACATAAACATTTTTGGAAACAACTCTTTCTTACCCTTATACCCTGCAGTTATACTTAAAAGCATTGAGTGGCCTACCTGAAGTTCTTATGCCTTTCAACACCACCCTTTGGAAACATGGAGATATTTTCTTATCTATCATGGCTGTATTCAAAAAGGTCTTTGAAAAATGCAACAACTTCCTTCTATATAGCAGAAAAAAGTATGTATCCCAGTACAAATAACAAGATCAAAAATCTAAAATCTTTTACTCAGGCATTGAATCGAGTTACCCGATCACAGTTTAACATTGTTTTAAATCAAATCAAAGGTAAGTATGGTCTCCAATAATCACTAAAAATGAGAAAAATAAATGCCATAAGAAATATGTGTTATGGATATATAATCTAGGGCTTAATCACAAGGAACAACAACAGCCTGCAATTATTAGAATTGAGAGTCTAGGTCAGTGGCCAGCAAACTTTATTAGTCAACAGGGCGGCAAACTGCAGCTCACGAGCTGCATGTGGCTCTTGAGCTGCAGTTTGCCGACCACTGATTTAAGAGAAAAACTTATGTCTATCAATAAAAACCACCTACAGCAAATATCATTCTCATACTTCTTAGCATTGTAAAAACAGAAATAAAAACAATGACAATATCAAATATCAATCTTCACTAGATTAATGGGTGAACTGACTATGGAAAATTTTCTGAATGAAATATTACCATGTTAAGTTAAAAAAAAGGCATAATGGAAGTAAATATGAGATCATAACAAAAGTTATAGCAAAACCTAAAATGAAATGCTGTACATTTTATAATGTGTTATTTTGAGGAATGATGGATTTGGGTAATTTTCTTCTTCATTTTATTTCCTGTGCTTTCAAGTTCATTCATTCAAGGAATATTAATTAAATGCCTATAGCAATGAAGTTATAGTGGGGATTGGGGAGATAATAATAGCAATACAGACAGTCATTTTCTCATGGAGCTTTCCCTGTAGTGAAGGCAATGGTTATTCAACAAATATAATTACATAGAAACTTTTAAATTACAGTGAAGACAGGTAATGTGCAATGAAAGCATGTAATATAAAGATATAACTTACCTTGAAGTTTTAGTTTTTGGAAGAAGTAGCATATTGCCTTTATCAAGGTTATCCAGAGGAATAGGGCCGATTTATATATAAAGGGGTTATTAGAAGGTATTGGCTCACATGATTATGGAGGCTGAGAAATCCCATAATCTGCCATCTACAAGATGGAGAGCCTGGACAGCCTGGCCTTCAAACAATGCATGTTTGAAGCCTGAGAGCTGGGAAGCTAATGTGTAGATTTCAGCGTGAGCCCGAAGGCCTGAGGACAAAGAACACCCAGGCAGGAGAGGTCCAGCTCAGGCAGTCAGGCAGAGAGTGACGTCAGCATGCCTCTGCCTTTCTGTCCTATTCTCCCTCTCAATGGATGGGATGATAATCTTCCCACCCTGGGGAGGGCAAGCTGAGTTACTCAATCTACCAGCTCTAATGTTAATCTCTCTGTTTTTTGTTGTTTGTTTTTGGTAATTTTAAATGTTTATTTTCCTATTTAAGTATAGTTGGGATATAATCTTTTATTGGTTAATATTCGATTCAAGTGTATAAGGTGATCCGATATCTTCATACCCCACAACGTGATCACCCTCCAACTCCAATAAACACCTGTTATTGTATAAGCCCATCACAACATTATTGACAATGTTCCCCTTCCCCTTTCCATCCATCCCCCTCCTCTCCCTTTTGGTCACCACCCCTCTGGTTTCTGTTTCTGAGTCTCTTTTGGCTTTGTTTGCTTGTTTTGTTTTGCTTTTGGATTCCACATGTAAGTGGCACCAATACAGCATTTGTCTTTCTCTGCCAGATTTATCTCACTTAGCATAATATTTGGGGACTTGCTTTTTTATTTAATATTGTTAAGTTATGCATTTCTAGAGTTGATGAGTGTTCTCTCTATCTAAGCTCTCATAGTTGGCTAGGGTCATAGGATAAATTTTGACCAACAGACATTAATCAGAAGATATGTGTGTAGCATCTGGGCTGCAATAATTAATTTTGGTATACAACTGTCTCCAATAGTCTCTTTTTATGACATTGTGACCTTGCAGGAGCACTGCTATTGAAATGGCTTGGTGTCAAAAGGGTAAAAGCAGCCTGAATCTCTCAGCTACTGCAAAAAGGGTAGGTACTCTTGAGAATCATCTAGACCAGGGATTAGTAACTATGGTCAATGGACCAAATCCAACCCACTGTCTTTTTTTTTTAAATATTTGAGTTACTTGTTTATTTTGTAGTAGTTGTTGTTGTTTTTGTTGTCTTTTAAAATCCTCACTTGAGGATATATTTTCATTGATTGTTAGAGAGAGGGAAAGGCAGAGAGAAGTATTGAGGTGAAACACATAGATTGGTTGCTTCCTGCATGAACCCGACCAGGGCCCGGGCCGGGGAGGAGCTGGCAACCAAGGTATGTGCATTTGACCAGAATCAAACCTGGGCCCTTTGGTCTGCAGGTGGACACTCTAGCCACTGAGCAAACTGGGTAGGTCCAATGCCTATTGTTAGAGACAAAATTTTACTGATGCAGCCATGCCTGTTCATTGATATGTTGTCTATGACTGCTTTTGTTCTTTGATAGAGGTGCATAGTTGTGATACAGACACTATGACCCATAAAGCCTAAAATATTTACCATCAAGCTCCTTATAAAAAGTTTGCCGAGAACTGCTCTAAGACCAGTGGTCGGCAAATTGCGGCTCGTGAGCCACATGGGGCTCTTTGGCTCCTTGAGTGTGGCTCTTCCACAAAAATACCACGGTCTGGGCAAGTCTGTTTTCAAGAAGTGGCGTTAGAAGTTTAAGTTTAAAAAATTTGGCTCTCAAAAGAAATTTCAATAGTTTTACTGTTGATATTTGGCTCTGTTGACTAATGAGTTTGCCGACCACTGTCCTCGTCTAATGGCAGTAGTAGAGTGAGCAATAGCAAACCTTTGTTCTGCTTAGTCATCAGGATTACCATCATTGTCATCATCACCCACCACCACCACCATCACCACTATTTTAGATCCTCACCCAGGGAGGAGTTTATTGATTTGAGAGAGTCATCCATGTAGGGAAAGCAGCATCTATCAGTTGCCTCCCATATGAGCCTTGATTGGGGATCAAGCCCACAACCTTTTTGGTGTAAGGAATGCTGCTCCAAACAACTGAGCCACCTGGCCAGGGCACCATGTATTATTTTGCAGTTGTATAATATACCCTTCACTGACTAATACACAAATACCAGCATTTATTTACACTGTGGCATGTAGCTGTAGCTCATTTATTTTCAGTGCTGTTCAACACTCCTATTTATGATTATAGCACAGCTTATGTAATCATGCCTCTGCGGATGGACAGTTGGTTTATTTGCATTTTATTTTATTTTTTAAATATATTTTATTGATTTTTGACAGAGAAGAAGAGAGAGTGACAGAGAGTTAGAAATATCCATGAGAGAGAATCATGGATCAGCTGCTTCTTGCACACCCCTTAGTGGGGATGTGCCCGCAACCAAGGTACATATCCTTGTCCAGAATCGAACGTGGGACCTTTCAGTCCACAGGCCAACTCTCTATCCACTGAGCCAAACCAGTTTCAGCTATTTTAATTTTTACTTTGTGTTGTTTTCCTTTAATATTTTAGAGTTATTTATATTTTTGGTGTTTTTTTTTTTTTGTGTGTGTGTTTTAAATCATCACTTGATATTTTTTTCATTGATCCTTGAAGAGACTGGACGAGAGAGGGAAAGACAGAGAAATATTGATGTGAGATATTTGAAGGAATGTTTTTTTCTTCAAAGTTTTCAGTTTTCTGTAATGTCAGAATAGCTCCTATTGAAGTCCCACAACTGTAAACTCTGAACATGAGATTAAAACAACAAGTCTTTGAGGACAATCAAGAATGACCAAAACCAAGGAGATCATGTTGGGCTCACCACTTAGCAAAAGGAAACTACTAGGTGTGCTTTTATGCCTTTTAAAATAAGACAGACCCTAGTACTATGTACTATGTTAGGTAGTTAAACCAGACATAAAAACAAGCAAATAACCAAACAAACACAAAACCTATCGTTATCCCAAGCTTGAAAACGCAGATGATAGAATTTGAAGGCAATTGAAAAATGAGAACAGAAATCATGGAAAGGAGAGTAACAAAGAGGGAAGACCAGCAGTTTTTGTATAATCTCTTCTCAAATTTCTGTGTGACCCCTGAACTGCACAGGTACTGCATAGAATCCAAGCAGCCCAGTTAGGCTAAAAAATATTCAATAACAACTCACCACAAGGAATACTACTTGTAGTTTGAATTTGAGTTAAAACAAGATAATTCCCTAAAAACTTCCTCTTTGAAGGAACGTAATCAAATCCAGAGTATTAACAATGTGCTATGATTCACAAGACTCAGGATAAAATCTACCAAACTTGCTATATACAAATAAATAGGAGTTGTTATCTATCTACAGTTAAAAGGAAAGGCAACATATGGAAAACTGAAACTAGATGAGAAGATGGAATTAGCTGACAAGGATTATTAAAGCATTGGTATGCAGAAAAATTTGCCTCTAGTGAATGAGAAAAAAGAAATCTTAGAACATCAATAGAGAGTTTAAAAAAGAAACAAATGCAAATTCTAGAACTGAAAATATCACATCTGGAATAGTACTCGGAGAACTTGATAGCAGATTGGCGATGACAAAAAAGTTAATAAACTTCAGGAATGAAGAACAGAATTAGCCAATGCAGGTGGTGAGGAGGGGCAATAAATTAAAAACATATACACAGTCTTGTGGGACAATTTCAGAAATTATATATATACACTGAGTGGCTAGATTATTATGCTCTCTGAATGTATAATAATAAACTCAGTGTGTATGTGTAGTAAATTTTTATAGATTTACTATAAAGTTACAGTAATCAAGGTGGTGTGGTATTGGCCAAAGAATAGACGAATCAATCAATGGAACAGAATAGAGAGCCCAGAAATAGACCTATGCAGATGTATTGAACTGATCTAGAAAAACAAAGACAATTCAACAGAGTAAGGTTAGTTTTTTAACAAATGGTGCTGGAGGAACTGGACATACATATGTAAAAAAAAAGAATTCAGACAGATAACTTTCACAAATTAACTCAAAATGGATCATGGACCTAAATATAAGATGGACAATTGTAAAATTCCTAGAAGATAATAAAGGAGAAAATGTAGGTAACCTTGGGCTTGGCAACGATGTTTCAGATACCTCAGCAAAAGCACAATTTATGAAAGAAAAAATTCATAATTTGTACTTCATTAAAATTGAAACCTGCTTTGTTTAAGGCATTAATGAAGAATGAATGGTTAGCTCAGAGAATCAAAGAAAATGATTGCAAAAAACATCTAATAAAGGATTGATACTCTAAATATGTATTGAACTCTTGAAAATCAATAAAAAAAAACCTGAACACCCCAATTAAATAGTGGGCAAAAGATCTTAACAGATATCTCACAGAAGATAACCAGGTGTAAAGTAAGCATGTGAAAAGATGCTCAACATCATATGTTATTAAGGCATTATAATTAAAAGCATGAGATACTACTATAAATCTATTAGAATGTCTAAAGTCCATAATGGATAACGCCAAATGCTGGCAAGAATGTACAGGAATTCTAATTTATAGTTGGTGGGAATGCAAACTGGTCCAAACACTTTTGAAGACAGTTCAGTAGTTTCTTTCTAAAGCAAATACATTCTTATCATATGATGTCATACTTTTGATGTTTCTCTAAATGAGTTAAAAACTTTGTTTAGGGCCTTAACTGGTTTGGTTCAGTGGATAGAGCATCAGCCTGTAGAGGGAGGGAAGCAGGGATCCCAGGTCAAGGTGAGGCAGAGGCAGTTAGGGGCAATCAGGCCAAAAGGAGAATAATTAGGGACAATCAGGGAAGGCAGGCAGAGGTGGTTAAGGGCGATCAGGCATACAGGCAGGCGAGCGGTTAGGAGCCAGTGGTCCCATATTGAAAGAGGCAGTCAGACATCCCTTGAGGGGTCCCAGATTGGAGAGGCTGGCTGAGGGATCCTCCCCTCTTCCTCCCTCCCCCTGCTTCCCATTTTCTCCATGCATGAATTTTGTGCACTGAGCCTCTAGTGGGATTATAAAATTCTAGAGTTTTGCTATTTTTTTTTATTTTGCTTTACTTTAAATTCAATTTAAGTTAATTTATTAAAATGATTAGACATTCCTTATAAAACTAGGTCAAATGAATTATATTTCATTTTAGTTATGTCAAAGTCAAGTCAAGGTAATATTTTGAACTTAATGTTTGAATCCTAAATTAATAATTAACCACAAATTACAACTCTGAAAATTGTTTTCCTCCAAGAAAGTTTGGTTTTTGGGCATTAGCTTACAATTTCTCACATTTCTTTCATTAAAAATGAAAGCATATGCCGAAACCGGTTTGGCTCAGTGGATAGATTGTCGGCCTGTGGACTGAAGGGTCCCGGGTTCAATTCCGGTCTAGGGCATGTACCTTGGTTGCGGGCACATCCCCAGTAGGAGGCGTGGAGGAGGCAGCTGGTTGATGACTCTCATCGATGTTTCTTAACTCTCTATCTCTCTCCCTTCCTCTCTGTAAAAACTCAATAAAATATATTTTTTAAAGAAAATGAAAGCATATATTATAACAACATACTTTTTAATGTGCCCACATAATCTTGGACATTTTAGAAACTTAATAGAAATCATTTAACTATGCCCCAATGAATTAAAATATACTTACATGTAATTAAAAAAAACATGTAATAAAAAGTTGTGTGCTAGACAAAAGGAAGTGCATATGTCTCATTCACATTCTCCCTATTATTCTACAATGTCAGTTAATTACTGCAGAGGTGGGTGGGTGTTCTGCCAAATTTCCCAGTAAGCTTTGGCATTACCCTCTCCTTGTTCTTTTCTTAGGTCTATTGGAAAAAGAAATGCAGATTTTAAAACCTTTATTGAAATTTGACTCTGTTTTGATCCTCTTTTTAAAGAGATGTAAGAGCTCTGAGAGACTTTTAAATAACAATTAGGTACAATTAAATGGATTCTGATCAACTGGGTAATACTATTTGTTCTGAACAGAAATAAAAGTTAGATAAATATAATAAATCAAAGTGCTGCCATTTGTTTTTTCAAAATAGAAATGACTTCCTTTATACATATTTCATTTTCTTCAAGACAATGAAGTAGTAACTGTAGCTGGTATAATTGCTGCAATATGGTAACTTCAGTTAGAAATGAGCACCTTTAACATTAATTGGTTGCTTTTGAATATATAGGAACTCTGGGGCCCTTATTAAAAAAAAGAATTTGATCTAGACATTTCTAAATCTGTCCTTTAGATTTTTGCTTTTTAATGTTGGCATATATATTACCCAAGTGGATGTTGATGTAAAGGATTAGTATGTCTAATCCTCCACAAAGAATTATATTTACACCATTTCAATATTTCCAGAGAAGGAGGATTTACATTTTTCTCCTTAATCTATTCCATGGCTTTATACACTTTATAAATTGTGTGTATAAAGTAAAACAGGCCACATAACAAGCATGTGGTTCATCAAACAAATTCTCATCGATTTGGTCAGACGTGCATTCCTTTATGGCCAAAAAGAAGATGAATATGGCTAAAACACGCCAAATCTGGCAGAAAATAGCATGCATAATATTTTCATATAGCAAATTAATGCTAAAAGAGGAGTGGAAAGAGTAAGTTGGTTCTCAAGTGATGGTGCTGTTGCTGTTACTCATATGTTCTCATTTATTTCCCGCCAGAGTATTTATGTGCTATTGTGCACTCCCAGGCATGCCATCTGTTCCTGTTGTCAGGGTCGTGAGCTGAGGTGACTAGAGGGTGCTACTTTCTTGATTTCTTAAGAGATCACTTAGCTACACACAGAGAAGCATTCTGTTGTGTGGCTACTTCTTATACTCAAATCATATAAACTCCCCTGCAAATATGTGCAATGTGTCACATGGGCGATTAGATAAAGGAGGATAATGCCAGTGGAAATCTAGTATAATCACATTACTGTAGCAGTTCAGGGTATGGTCTTTAATCAAACACACTGGACTAAAATTTTGACTCAGCCAATTACTAGCTCCATGACCTTGGGCAAGTGAAAAACATAATGTAAGCCTTAGTATCCTCATTTGTGATACAGAAGTACCTATATATCATGCATGTTTATGTAGTAATTCATGAAAAACTCTTATCACAGTGCTTAGCTTATTGTAACCATTCGATCTTTTTAAAAAAAATATTTTATTGAGTTTTTACAGAGAGGAAGGGAGAGGGATAGAGAGTTAGAAACATTGATGAGAGAGAAACTTCAATCAGCTGCCTCTTGCACACCCCCAACTAGGGATGTGTTGGCAACCAAAGTACATGCCCTTGACCAGAATCAAACCTGGGACCCTTCAGTCTGGAAGCCAATGCTCTATCCACTGAGCTGAACCAGTTAGGGCAGCATTCAATCTTTATTCACTATTATTATGTGCCTTACTAAATTGGTACAGTAGCAATTTTAATCTTTTTATTAATGACCTCGGTTATATTGAAAAATAAAATTGAAACATATAAATTATATTTTACTTTATTTTGGATTGAACTAAAGATAAGTGATAATATATTCTCAAGATCATGCAATGTTATCCATGACTGATCTGGGAATAATATGTAATTATCTGAGATGATCCAAAGTTCTTCTATGTAAATAGATTTATTTTTTAAAGACACATCAATTCATGGAATATATTCATTTTGTTTTATTTGAAGTAAAATATCAGCCTTTTTAAATATAAAAATTAGCATAGCTACAAAGTATTGGCCATAATTAGCACCATAAGAGAAAATAATGAATCACATGGAGGAAGTTTTTTTGAAAAATTTAAAATCATTTGGAGAGGATACTATTTTATTGAGTGAATTTTGGCTAAAGAACATTCCTTGTCATGTATCCAAATAAGCATTAAAAGTCAACCTGTGCATACATAAACAAGCTGAATTAATAATTTGAGAAATTTTAGCTGAAGTCAATCAAAAGAACCTACCCAACAGAATTACACCAGAGTCCACTAACCTTCCTTAGCAAAGGAGTAGAGTTGTTTTTTTTTTTTTTTTTCGGGTCATTTTATTTTTCTAAATCATATTTGTTTTTCAACATGTTTTTAGATATTTTATTATCCTTAAAAATTTTCCCCTGGACATTCTAAGAATTTTCCAGTAACGTGTCTCAAGACTGTGTTCTGTACCAAATGTACCTTACAAATTTAGCAGTGCCTTACACAATGTTTACTGTGTATAAATGAGCAAATGCTTCCCCAAATATGGTATTGTCAGTTATTCTTGGTCACCCTCTCATGGTTACTGAAATCCATATATACTTTACTAAGGGATAAAGATTTTTTTCATATAAGAATTTATGTTGAACCTTTATTTAGCTTATAATCTTGGCATTTGACTCAGTCATATTTTCTGGTACTGCTCGCTCTTCCTCCACAACATTCTTCTAGTATTTGCCATTTATATAAGTAAATTGTAAAATAAAAGAATGAATTATGTAAGATTTTCTCTAGTACTTAATGTATCTCAAATACTCTGGTAGCCAATTAGGACCTAAAGCACAACATGGATAACAGAGATCCTTCTCTTATGGGTCAAGGAGTTCACAGTGCAGTGGTGAAGACAGAAGGACGGATAACTGACCAGAGTTAGCACCATGAGGTATATACCAACATGGTGGTGGAAAGCAATGTGAGGAAACAGAGAGAGAGAGAGCTGCATTTAATTGTGACTAGTATCCAAATCCCTAAACCCAGGACATAGTCTGGCCTTATAACAATAGACTTCTGCCTGATTGCCCCTAATAGCTTCTGCCTGCCAGTCTGATCGCTCCTAACTGCCCCTGCCTGCCATCCTGATCAGCCATAATTGGCCTCTACCGCTGGCCTGATCATCCACAACTGCTCTCTCCTGCCGGCCTGATTGCCCCTAACTTCTCTTCCCTGCTGGCCTGATGACCCTTAATCACCTCTGCCTCAGCCCCTGCCACCATCGCTTTGTCTGGAAGCATGTCCAGAAGATATCCAGTCTAATTAGCATATTTCCCTTTTATAAGTATAAATTATATTAAATGTATTTGGAAAATTACAGATCTTTCCCCACTCTAAAATGTGAAGCCCCTTAGGAAAGGTCACCTATCTCGATAATTCTTTGAACCTAGTCCTATGCCTCAACAATGCATTATGTGGTTTCTGACTTATATGGGGATCATGGAGCTAAATGGACCGAATCTATTTCAAAGAACTAGCTAAGAAGGTAGAAATTAACTTATAAGTGGTAAAGGAAAAGCCAAAAAGAAAGTGAAGTGGGAATGGAAAGTAAAGGGGAAAAACACAATATTGAATTTGTCTGCCTGATAAAATAAAATACTATTGACTTAGGTAGTCCCATCTTTCTTTATTCCTAGCTCAATTTCTCAGAATTGAAGTTCACTTCTAGTATCTCAAGACCTGACCTCTGGGGAAGTGAGTTTAGAAAAAATGATGATATGTGGCTTCTATGAATATATTTTATATTCACCATCTATAATAATCTATAATAATAAAAGCATAATATGCTAATTAGACCAGACATCCTTCCAGATGAAGCCATGGTGGGTGGGGGGCTGAGGTAGAGGAGGCAGAAGCCCCAGCCACAGAATTTTGCATGAATTTTGTGCATCGGGCCTTTAGTATTGTATATAAGAGGGATGTAGAGAATTATGGCAACAGTGTAGGTTCTCGAGCTAGATTATCTAGGCTCTCCCATTAGCTAGCTGTGTGACTAAGGAAAGTTTACTCAGCCACTCTCTTCCAAAGCTTCCTTATCTGTGTTATGATATTGGTGATGTTAATGTCCTTTTCTACTAATTCCATTTTTTCTGTCATTCTTCCATCTGCATTGATTATTTCTCTTATTTTTTCTACTTCTTCACTTAAGACAATTTTTAGGGCAATTTTATGTTTACTACAACATTGAGAGGTAGCTGTAGAGATTTCCCATATACCTTCATCCCCACACATGTATAGTCTCCCATGTTATCAATATTACCTACCAAAATGTTACATTTTTTACCATGGATAATCGTGCACATGGTGTCAGTCAAAGTCCATAGAGTTTACCTTAGAGTTCACTCTTGGTGATATGCATTTTATGGGTTTGAACACATATGTTTACATATGTCCATCATTATAATATTACACAGAGTATTTTCATGGCCCTAAAAACCTTCTGTGCTCCACCTCCATTGTTGTCTGCGTACTAGTTTTGCTTTTTTCCAGATTGTCATGTAGCTGGAATCATACAGTTTGTGGTTTGTTTTTTTTCAGACTAGATTATTTCATTTAGAAATAAACACTTCAGATTGCTCAAGTCTTTTTGTTCCTTGCTAGCTTATTTTTTAAAAATTTCTGAATAATAATCCATTACTTGGAAGTACAATAGTGCATTTATCTGTTCATACTGAAGGATGTCCTAGTTGCTCCAAAGACTTGGAAATTACGATAAGGCTGCTACAAACGTTTTTGTACAAGTTTGTGTGGACATACTTTTCAACTCCATTGGGTGAATTAAATACCATTGAGTGTGATTTCTGGATCTTATGATAAGTGTATGTTTAGTTTTGCAAGAAATCACCAAAGTGCGTTTCAAAGTGACTGTGCCATTTTTGTATTCCTGTTAGCATTGCATAAGAGCTTTTGTTGCTCTGCATCTTTGTCGGCATTTGGGGTTGTCAGTGCTCTGGAATTTGGCTACTTTAATAGGCATGTAGTGGTACTTCATTGTGTTTAAATGTGCATTTCCCTGGTAACACATGTGCAGCATCTTTTCATATATTTATTCTCCATCTGTATATCTTCTCTGTGAGGTGTCTTAATATCTTCAGACCATTTTAAAAATTAAATGGTTTTCTTGTTGTTGAATTCTAAGAACATTTCATCAGTAAACAGAGAGTTCTAAGCCTTTTGTCACAATCCTTATACATTTTATCTCCTTTTCTTGACTTGTTGCATTTGCAAAAACTTTCAGTACAATATCAAAAAAAAATGGGTGTGAGGGAGGACAGTTTTACTTTGTACCTGCACTTGTGGAAATGCTTCAAGTTTCTCACCATTTACTGTGATGTTAATTAGGTTTTTTTTTGGTAGATAATCTTTTTTAAAATATATATATATTTTATTGATTTTTTTACGTAGAGGAAGAGAGAGGGATAGAGAGTTAGAAACATCCCTGATAGGCCCCAAATGCCCTTCTGCTGGCCTGGTCACACCCAACAACCCCCCCCTCCCCACCAGTCTGGTTGCCCCTAACTACCCCCCTGCCAGCCTGGTCGCCCCACACAGCTGCTGTTCAGTTGTTTTGTTGTCCCTCACTAATCCCCCTGCCAATCTTGTCGCCCCCACACAGCCTGTGTTTGGTCATCCATCCAGTTGTTTCAGTCATGACAGCCCCTGGCTCTTTATATATTAGGATTACCCACATGGAAACACAGATTATACAATTTTGCCATCCTAGATGTAATTGCTAAGGCAAGAAACTATTAAATTGCATTGAAATAAATTCATATCTCTGTTAAAAAAAAAAGAGAGAGAAAGTTAGAAACATCGATGAGAATCATCGATCAGCTGCATCTTGCACAACCCCCACCGGGGATGTGCCTGCAACCAAGGTACATGCCCTTGACGGGAATCGAACCTGGGACCCTTCAGTCCTCAGGCCGATGCTCTATCCACTGAGCCAAACCGGTTTTGGCTGGTAGATAATCTTTATCAACTTGAGAAATTCCCCTCTCTTCCTTAGTTTTTTAAATAGTGAATGGGTGTTGTATTTTGCCAAGTGCTTTTTCTTTTTCTTTATTGATTGAATTTAATGGAGTGACACTGGTTAATGAGATTATACAAGTTCCAGGTGCAAAATTTCATAAGACATTATCTGTTCATTGTATTGTATGCTCAGCTTTTACTGTATCTAGCAATATGGTCTTGCAATTTGTCTTTTTTAGCCTGTTGATGTGATCAATTAAATAAATTTGTTTTCAAATATTGAACCATACTGGAGGTAAATCTTTTTTGGTTGTGGTATATAAGTATTTTTGATACTTTTTGGTTCAGTTTGTTAATATTTTGTTGAGGCCTTTTGTACCTGTATTCATAAGAGATATTATTCTGTATTTTACTTTTCTGGTATTAGCATAATGCTAATAGGGTATTAGGACAGTATCATGTAGAATGAGCTAGAAAGTATTCCCTCTTCTTTTATCACCTGAAATAGATTCATTAATGAACCCATCTTGGGCTAGTGCTTTCAGTTTTTGAAGAATATAAATTATTGATTTCATTTCTTTTAAAAAATATTTTTATTGATTTCAGAAGGGAAGGGAAAGTGAGAAAGCGATAGAAACATCAATGATTAGAATCATTGATCAGCTACCTCTTGTACACCCCCTACTGGGAATTGAGCCCACAACCAGGGCATGTGCCCTAACCAAGAATCAACCAATCCAATTGTGATGCTCAAGCACTGAGCAAAACCATCTGGGTGGGCTATTGATTCCATTTCTTTATTACTACTAGAGGCCCAGTACATGAAATGTTCCCTCGGGGGTTGGTTGGGTGAGAGGGAAGGTTCTTCAGCCTGGCCTGCGACCTCTCGCAGTCCAGGAGCCCTTGGGAGATGTCTGACTGATAGCTTAGGTCCACTGCAGGCCTAAGCCGGCAGTTGGACATCCTTAGTGCTACTGTGGAGGCAGAAGAGGCCCCTGCTATCACCGCTGTACTCACCAGCCATGAGCCTGGCTTCTGGTGTTCCCTCCTGTAGGAGCACACTGACTACTGGTGTGCAGCTCTTACATTGAGCGGGATTGGGCTGAAACCAGCTCTCAGACATCCCTGTGGCATCACAGATTGCAAGAGAGCACATGCCAGGCCAAGGGACCATACTGGTGCATGATCAGGTCCAGAGAGAGATGAGGGAGGTTGGCCAGCCAGGGAGGGACCATGGAAAGGCATGTCCAGCCCATCTTGCTCAGTCCTGGATTGGCCATACCCCAGCAGCAAGCTAACCTACCAGTTGGAGCATCTGCCCCCTGGTGGTCAGTGCATATCACAGCAAGAGGTTGAGCAACCTTAGCATATCATTAGCATATTATGCTTTGACTGGTTGAATGGCCAACCAGTTGACTAAACACTAAGCATATTAGAGTTTTATTATATAGGATAAACTTATTCAGATCACTTTTTCTGTTAGTTTTGATAGATTGTGTTTCTTTTTTATTTTTTAATACATTTTATTTATATTTTACAGAGAGGAAGGGAGAGAGATAGAGAGTTAGAAATGTTGATGAGAGAGAAACATCAACCAGCTGCCTCTTGCACACCCCCTCCCAGGGAATGTGCCCGCAACCAAGGTACATGCCCTTAACCGGAATCGAACCCGGGACCCTTCAGTCTGCAGACCGACACTCTACCACAGAGCCAAACCGGTTTCGGCTAGATTGTGTTTCTTAATGAATTGTTCTGTTTCATCTAGTTTATCAAAATTGTGGGCTGAGTTGTTTATGTTTATTTTCCTTTTAATTTCCATGGGAACTATGATGATATCCTCATTTTCATTTATTGTATTAGTAATTTGTGTCCCCTCTCTTTTTCTCTTAGTTAGCCTGCTAGAGACTTGTCAATTTTATTGATCTTTTCAAATAGCCAGCTTTTGGTCCCATTGATTTTGAAAAAAAATATTTTATTATTAATTTCAGAAAGGAAGGGAGAGGGAGAAAGAGATAGAAACATGGAAGGTATTGAGCTCACAACCTCCGACATGTGCCCTGACCAGGAATTGAACTGCTACTTCCTGGTTCATAGGCCAATGCTCATCCACCAAGCCACACTAGCAAGGCTGGTTTCATTGATTTTATTTATTAGGTTACTACTTTGAATTCCATTAATTTCTGTTATAAGTTTTATTATTTCTTTTCTTCTGCTGAAATTGAATTTAATTTGCTCTTTTTTTTTTCTAGTTTCCTAAGGTGATTTTAAGTCTTTTAATTTTCTAACATATGCTACAAATTTCCCTCTAAGCAACACTTTGCTGTATCCCACAAATTTGTATGAGTTGGGCTTTCATTTTTATTTCAAAATATATATGAATTTCTCTTGAGATGTCTTCTCTATCCCAGGTGTTATTTAGAAATGTGTTGTTTAATCTCCACATAATTTGTGATTTTCCACTTATTTTTGTGTTACTGATTTATAGTTTTATTCTACTATGGTCTGAGAAAAGACACTGGATGGTTCTTCCTTTATGCAACTCAAAACTTCTGACCTGTTATTTCCTACTCTGTAAAGAATGTCTTTTAACATTTCTTTCAAGACAGATTTATAGTTCCATCATTAGGTCTCAGTCTTTTGTGCTTCTGGACTGAGAACTTTGTGTTTTGTTTTGTTTTTCTCTTCCCCCTTAGGTGGGACAGAATGGCCACAGTGGGCTGGCGTCAGTGTTTCCCTTCTCCACATAGAAGGATAGAACCAGCTAAAGTTAGCTATTTCCCTCTGCCCAAGACTATTTGGCTCTAGTAATGCCCTAGCAGATTAGGCTCTGGTTAACTAGTTTCCCCTGAGGTTAGTCCTTCTTTAGAAGAACAGAGTGCTCTGGCATATTTCAAAATGGAAACTTTTCTCAGCCCCCTGTGAATCCTGACATGATTTTTTTCCCTGATATTTACGGTGGACGTCAGGTTCAATTCTTGGTAGTAAATCTCACAATATTGTGTGGCTTTCTTATGACTGGGTTCCCCTGGAGCTTTCAACTTGCAGTTGTCCTTGCTGAGCCCCGGTCAATTTGCAATTACAGCTGAGGTTTTCTAACCCCTGGAAGCCCAGAGACTGTTTTGAGCCTCTGCTCTGATAAGCCTCTTTTTCTGCATTTCCTGGTGTGGCTCTCCCGTCTGGGTCGGCAGCAGTTTGCCCTGTGTTTCTGCTTCTTTTGTGGACCTAGGAACTGATGATTTTTCATCCGGTCAGCTTTTCACACGTTGTTATGACAGGCTTCCATACTCACATACAAAACTGGAAATTAGGAGTCCTTATCATGCTCTGTCTTAAGAGTAATATCCGTGCTCATCATAGATGTATCTCTGAGTTTGTTCACTATTTTGATATAGCACAGATATAAAGGATTTGTGCAAGTCATTACATTTTTTTCTAAAAAGAAATCTGTGACATTTCAACATTCAAATAAAATGTTTATTATGCCGAAACCGGTTTGGCTCAGTGGTAGAGCATTGGTCTGGGGACTGAAAGGTCCCGGGTTCAATTCCGGTCAAGGGCATGTACATTGGTTGCAGGAACATCCCCGGTAGGGGGGGTGTAAGAGGCAGCTGGCCAATGTTTCTTTCTCATCAACGTTTCTAGCTCTCTATCTGTCTCCCTTCCTTTCTGTAAAATATCAATAAAAAATATTAAAAAATTGTTTATTATCAAGATTGAAAATCATGTTTAAAGTATACTTTAAAAGAAAAGGAAATACCCTGAAATACAAATGTCAGTTATATTTATAATTATCCTACTTAATAAAAGAGTAATATGCAAATTAACTATCATTCCAATCCATAAGCCATGCCCACAAGCCACACCTACAGGCCAATCAGAGTGAGTATGCAAATAAACCCAACCAAGATGGCTACAGCCACAGAGAGCAGGAGGGAGGCGTTTCCCTGGCAATGGAGGAAGCCAAGCTTTCCTCCTGCCCTTGCCAGCCTAAGCCTCTACTCAAGGCTACAAAGTTTTAATTATAGAAGGTAAACAAATCCAAACAGAAGAGGCTGCTGCCATGAAGCAAGCAGGAGTCTTGGCTCTGCTCCAGGCTACAAAGTTTCAATTGTAGAAAGTAAATATATCCGATACTAGGGCCTCTGCTTGGGTCACTGGGGGGCGTGGCCAGCCTGGAAACCACCACAGACCCCTTGGTCAGGCTGCCCCATGCCCCAAGGGAACCCCCACCCTGATCTGGGACACCCTTCAGAGCAAACCAGCTGGCCCCCACACATGCACCAGGCCTCTATCCTATCTAGTAAAAGAGTAATATGCAGATTGACCATCACTCCAACACACAATATGGTTGCCCCCATGTGGACACAAGATGGCCACTACAAGATGGCCAGTAGGGGAAGGCAGTTGGGAGGGAGCAGGCCTGCAAGGGAGAGCAGTTGTGGGTGATCAGGCAAGTAGGGGAGGGCAGTTGGGAGGCACCAGGCCTGCAAGGGAGGGCAGTTGAAGGTGATCAGCCCTGCAGGTGAGGGCAGTTAGGGGTGACCAGGCCAGCAGAGGAGGGAAGGTGAGGGCAAACGGGCTGGCAGGGGAGCAGATAGCCATCAATCAGGCTGGCTTGGGAGTGGTTAGGGGGTGATCAGGTTAGCAGGCAGAAACAGTTAGGGGCAATCAGGCAGGCAGGCAGGAGAGCAGTTTGGAGCCAGCAGTCCTGGATTGTGAGAGGGATGTCCGACTGCCCGTTTAGAACCGATCCGGTGGATAATTGGGCAGTCGGCCATCCCTTGAGGGGTCCCAGATTGGAGAGGGTGTAGGCCGGGCTGAGGCACAATCCCCTTCCCCCGTTCACTAATTTTGTGCACCAGGTCTCTAGTAGGTATTATAAAGACTGATATTTCATTTTACTTTCACAATCCAGAAGAACAGATTAAAAGCAAAACCCCACAGATAAGAAAAATATATTGGCCATTTAATACTGTCAGGAATGATGATAGCTGAAAATATCAAGGCAAGACAGCCTCTTGATGGTTCTTAAAGCCATTTTCAGACTTTCATTCTTTTGCTACATGAAAATATTCATAATGACAGGAACAAGTTGGTTCAAATTTCAAAAACATATTGGTGGGTTGATTTTCTGAAAGATTTAATGAGTGTCTGAATCTTGCCTTATCTATAATTTACGTAAACTGTGATTTGTCATATACTAGTAAGTAGAACACCTGGTACTTCTGCTCCAAGATCATTTGACTAATTACAAATGCATGTCATTTGTGCATTTCACAAACTGTTGTGCAAATAATAAAGCTTGGGATAATTTTTAGAAAGTTTTTAAATTTTCTTATTGCATTGAAACTTTCTCTTATGAAAAGGTTAATGTCTGTTATACAAAAGCTTATGCTTTATCATTCAAAAAGATTTATCAAACATCTTTTATGTGTTTGGGCTAAAGAATGTGGATACAGTAATTAGCAAGACAAACGCATTTCCTGATGTTATAAAATAGATTGCCTCATGTATGGCAATTATTCCCTATATCCAAAGTAACTGTTAAAACATTGTCTAAAAAACATAACAGGATGTAAGATTTGTCTAAAAAGCTAAGTGCACCATTCAAATAAATAATTCTAGATTTTGCCATAGCTGGTTTGGCTCAGTGGACAGAGAATTGGCGTGGGGGCTGAAGGATCCAGGGTTCGATTCCTCTCAAGGGCAATGCCTGGGTTGCTGACTTGATCCCCAGTAATGGGCATGCAGGAGAAAGCCGGTCAATGATCTCTCATCATTGATATTTCTTTTTTTAAATATATTTTATTGATATTTTACAGAGAGGAAGGGAGAGAGATAAAGAGCTAGAAACATCCATGAGAGAGAAACATCAACCAGCTGCCTCTTACACACCCCCTACCAAGGATGTGCCTGCAACCAATGTACATGCCCTTGGCCGGAATCGAACCTGGGACCTTCCAGTCTGCAGACCGATGCTCTACCACTGAGCCAAACCGGTTTCGGCCATCATTGATATTTCTATCTCTCTCTCCCTCTCCCTTCCTTTCTGAAATTAATAAAAATATATATTTAAAAAATAACAATTCTAGATTTTCATTAAAATAATTCATGAACAATTTTCTTAGTTAAATATAAGACTCAAAAAAGCATTGAATGTTCTATTAAACAATGAATATGTTCTTTCTTTCTTTTTTAAAAAAAATTATATATTTTATTGATTTTTTTACAGAGGGGAAGGAAGAGGGATAGAGAGTTAGAAACATTGATGAGAGACATCGACCAGCTGCCTCCTGCACACCCTCCACTGGGGATGTGCCCGCAACCAAGGTACATGCCCTTGACCAGAATCGAACCTGGGACCTTTCAGTCCGCAGGCCTGAAATCGAACCTGGGCCCTCTCTATCCATTGAGCCAAACCAGTTTTGGCGAATATGTTATTTCTTAATCAGGGTGTGTTTTAAATTTATCTGGAGATATTTGGGAACACCAATGACTAATCTCACACCTAGAAATTTGTCTTTTATAAACTTTTTTGTATGAAGTTGATTTTCCCAAGTGATCCTGATGCTCACACCTAGCTAAAAACTGATATTAAAAATCTTGAGATTCTTGTAGCCGATATGGCTTCACCAATGGCAATAATTTGGAAGAAAGTAAGACAAAGATGAATTTGTAGTGATTAGCTATATTAATCAATTAGAACACCCAGTACTCCAAGAGGAAGAAGCATCTTGACTGGTTAGTGGTGCTTCTCGGGGCGAAACTCTAGAAGTGAGGCAAGTGGACTAGTAGAATGGAGACCAGGAGACTTCACCTTGTTCCATGGATTTGGATAATTCGAGGAAATGTTTAAAATATTCTCTTAGGCCTCTTATAATTTCCAAAAGGCCAAGGAAAATGTGGGAGGTAATATTAACCTGTGCATTTGAGTAGTTTCATTTGTTTACGAATATCCTAAAAAGAAAAAAAAATAGTGACCACTAAGGATGAATGACCATCTGAAATATGGTAGGGAAGAAAATTATCCTCATGTAAAAGCATCTAACCAAGGAAAGTAATAGGCTGTTACCAAATGATTCAATACAACTGAAAAACTTTTGGGGGGTTTGTGCTTAATTCTTTTAAGTTAACAAGAAAGAACAAAATGCATTGACTAAATAATGCACTTAGCCCTAGCTGGTCTGACTCAGTGGATAGAGCATTGGCCTGCAGTCCAAAGTGTCCCAGGTTCAATTCAGGTCAAGGGCACATGCCCAGGGTTGTGGGCTCGATCCCCAGTAGGGGGCGTGCAGGAGTCAGCCAATTCTTATCATTGGCGTTTCTATTTCTCTCTCCCTTTCCATTCCTCTCTGAAATCAATAAAAATATACTTTTAAAAAATAATGCATTTATATTAACTACTAGAGGCCCGATACATGATATCTGTGCAAGAGTAGGCCTTCCTTCCTTCGGCTGCCGGCACTGGCTTCCCTCTGGCACCAGGACCCCGGCTTCCCTCTGGCCGCCAGCCTGCACCCAGGACTGGGGCAGCCCCAGCTTTGTCCAGAAGGTCGTCTGGAAGGACGTCCGGTCTAATTAGCATTTTATGCATTTATTATTATAGATACGTTATTTATGCCTTTCTAAATATGTTAGAATAAAATGTTTCTGCAAAGTTACTTATACTTTTGAGTGTTATATTTAATAAAATTTCAGCTTGCTAAATTAAAACATATTTCTAAAGAAATTTGTCCCTGGGAATGTGCGAATTTCATTTCTGTTGTCAGTAGAAATGCAGATGGTATGGGTTCTGAGAGCCCAAATCTTCCTTTTTTGTTTTTGTTTTGACTAGAAGTAATAAATGAATCCTCAATTACTATGCAAGAAACTATGTTTCTGTCTGTAATACAAACGTATCATGTTTACTAGGTTAATTATATTATTACCAAGGAAACCATAAATCTTTGGGTTAGAAAATCTATTCAAAGTGAACTAGTGAGATTTGCTGTGTGCTCTTAGAGAAGTCAGTTGACCTCTCTGAGCTTTGATTTCTTCAGACTTTCCAGATCCAAATTGAGAACCTTATGCCTGTAAAGATTGTGAAATATTTCACCCCATCTATGGCATTAAAAATAAAAATAGTACTAATCCATGAGATAAGGGTCAGGCAGTCTGACAAGATTCTGATTTCTATCATGATGCTTTTTAGAATAAAATAAATTGTTTTAGGGGGGAAAGTAAACATGTGAGTGAAACAAAGTAGAGAAAGGAGAATTTGGATTTGGACTGGAAGAGTGTTTAGGTTTGATATCTGTATTCCTAAAAACTAATAGGCCTTGGTAATCTTCACTTTCTTCACATAGTGCCATTGACATTCAGTTTATAGTTTTTATTCTAATTCTGAGTTTTTGAGCTAAAACTCAGGCCACTGATGTATAAGTTTTGAGTATGTCAGAGCATTTTTCTGTATAATATGTGCTATGTGGAAAAACACAACCCATATCTAAAAAGACACATTTTATTCTTTTGGTCAAAGAAATCATCGTATAATCAATTTTTCAGGTTATTTTTGTAGGTCAAGAAGTGAAATTTCCAGGAAATTCTTTTTATGTTTAAAACTCTAGAGCAAAGTTCTGTTTAAAATTTCTATATAGCCCTGACTGGTTTGGCTCAGTGGATCGAGAGTCGGCCTGCAGACTAAAAGGTCCCGGGTTTGATTCAGGTCAAGGACACGTACCTTGGTTGCAGGCACATCCCTGGTAGGAGGTGTGCAGGAAACAGCTGATTGATGTTTCTCTCCCTTCCTCTTTGTAAAAAAAAAATCAATAAAATATATATTTTTAAAATTCTATATATGCTCAAACATTTTTTTAAAAGTAGTGAAAGGAGAGAAGAGTTGATTAGAAAATGAAACTTGATTATTCTTGCATTTTCTACTAAAGATTCTTTTATTTATATATTTTATAAATAGTCAATGCAAATTTGATAAAATTAACACTTTTCATGGGGACTGTGAGGTCAAAACTATTTTCATAATAATCATAAGATGTTATTTGCATTTTTCACTGTGTCAACATTTTCACGAAAGGTGCAGAAACAATGATGGGCAAAACAGCAGATGTCTTGGCCCAGAATCAATGCCATGGTATGAAACTACCAGTAGTCCTTGTCTAATTTGCTATTATGCACCCATAGTTAAAAAAAAAATGCATGGATAGTTTCACTTAAGAGGGCTCTTAATGGAGCAAAAAAAAAAGTATTAATTTTATTAAATCTCTCACTTTGAGTATACAACTCTAATATTCTATGTGATAAGATAGAAAATTTGAGTAAAACACTTCTGTTTATTACCCAAGGTAGGATGGTTGTCTCAGAAAACAACAATAATAAAGCATCTTTGCAATATGTTTGAGCTGTGAGCTGAAATAGCTGAACAAATACAGGAGTGAGCAAAAATGGGTTTATAATTGTTTGTATGGAAAAAGACAGGCTAGTTATGATATCACAATAGCTTCATTAACTCCAAAGAATATCACAATGTTACAGTGCTCTTAGGTACAATCTCATAAGTGCTCAAATTGCTGGCCATCATTAGTAATAATACTGTGCATTTCACATGCAAATGAAAACCTACTTTTGCTCACCCCTGTATTTCTAAAGTGACCAATGCCTGACATTACAAAATTGTGCTTGGATAAAATTTCCATTTCAAATACAAGATGAGCCAATGTGGCTCAGATGATTGGGCATCATCCCATGCACCCAAAGATTGCTGGTTCGATTCTCGGTCAGGTTACAGCTACATCCTGGTAGGGGACGTGAAGGAGGCAGCCAATTAAGGTTCTGCTCTCAAACCAGCCTTTCTTTTTTTCTCTCCTTCTCCCTTCCTCTCTAAAAATCAATAAAAGTATTAAAAACAAAATAAAATGGAGTATAAGATAGATCAACGAATTTTATTATAATAGAATATGTAGTGGAGTATGAAAAGTTTATTAATATATGGTGTCAGATTTTACATACCAACTAATATTTAAGGAACAATACTTAGAAAATTTTGGCATAACATTACTGAAGAATATTCAAAGTTATCTGAAAAGGTTATTAAATACCTTTTTCCAATTGCATATTTTTATAAGACTACATTTCCTTCATATATTTCAGCCAATACTAGAAATTGCAATAGATTAAATGAAGAAGCAGATATGAGAATCCACCTTTCTTCTATTAACCAGAAATTTAAGAAATTTGCAAATATGTAAGAAAAGTCACTCTTCTAAATTTTTAACAAGACTATATTACTTATGTTAATATATTATGGCTTTATTAATGCTATTTTAAATATATATAAATAAACATCTTCAAATAAATATTTTAATGTCTGTTTAATTACTAATATGGCAAATATTGATATAACCCACATAAATAAAAGCTCTTTAGAGTCCTCAATAATATTTAAGAGAGTAAAGAGCATTTGAGACCAAAATGAGTACCACTAGGCTAGCTTTCTCTGGTTCTCTGTCAATCTGGGGTCATCTCTCTCTACTTATTTTTTGGGAGAAAAATTCAAAGCTACAAGTAGGTAAAGAGAATAGTATATGATATATGATATTTTTTTTACATCCATGCTAGCTTTGACAAATATAAACATATTGCCAGCCTTATTTCAATTACTTCTTTCCATTAATATTTTATTTTTCTTAAGTGTTTTATTAGCTAGTCTCGATATCATGGCATTAACAGGAAAGACTTCAATGTGTACCTATAGATGATAAATGTATATTAACACACTAATGACCCCTTCTAGTATACATCAGATACATACAGCCACATAATAATTGTGCCATTATCACATCTAGCAAAATCAATAGTATTCTCTTAATATTACCCAAACCTACTCTATATTAAAATATCCTCAATTGTTTCATAATTATCTGATTATAGCTTCTAGTTATTTTCTCAAATACAAATCTGTTTAAGTTCTCCTCATTGTTATGGATTTTATCTTCTTCTCAACCCAAACTGTGACACCTTCTCATCCTCATACCTTTCATGCTATTGCCATGTTGGAAAAACTGGTTTTCTTGTCCAATAAAATGTTTTTAATTTCCACATTTGGATGACTGTATCATTTGATTTTATTAACTCTTCTTCTATTCCTGTAATCTGGTAGTTAGATATGGAGGTTGGATTAGATTAAAACACCTTGCTTAACAAGAATATTTATTAGATTCATACTTTCAACTTCCTTTTGAAGTGTCTCTTAAAGCACAAAGTGATTCATTGTTCCATTTTTTAATGAATGCTAAAGTTAATCAGTGGGTACTGGTAGGGTCAGCCTGATTTCTACACTGTAAAGTTCTTCATTAACATTTAATGAATAGCTTTATAATCCATTAAATAATTGATTTTTAGCTTTATTATTTCACATTGCATAGTTTTCTAATTCTGTCATTCTTTTTGCAATTTTAAAAGCTGAACATTTTCAACAAGAAAGAATTTTTTTTCATTTACTATTGGTTACTTTGAAATACAGATCATTCAGGAATTATAGAATACATGCTTGGTCATTTTCCTTTACTTTCCATTTCAAGGCAATGAATTGGTACATTAGTAGCTATCATTGTCCACCAGTGTTTCTATTGACTCTGGCTGAGTAGCTAAGTTGGTTGGAGCATCATCCCAATATGCCAGTCAGGGCGCATACAGGAAACAACAAATGAACGCATAAATACAGTGGAACAGTTACCTAAGAGCCACCCAAGTCAGAGGGGGTTCTCCCCTCCTTGGCTCTTGTCCACTCATGAGAAAGAATTCAGAAAAGTGATAAGAAAATAGAGTTGAAGCAAAGCCAGCAAATTTGTTAGGAAGCAAAACAAGCAAATGTATTAAGAATATACATGGCATAAAGCACAAACAGGCAACTCAGCTAGTCTGAGTATGTCGCCTGGTGGGGGTTCAAAGGTTTTATACTTCCCCTCCTATAAGTCTCAAAGCTCCCCTGCTGGGTAACTTGGGCAGCAGACTAGATTTCAAGGTCCCCTTTTTACATTGCTGTGGCTATTTCCAGAGTTTATGAGAAAATATGGTGGTTCTTTTAAAGTTATCTCTATTGTTGGAAGTTATAGAGATGTGCTCTTTGCCCCCCATTCTCCCCTTCTAGCCACCCACTCCTCCTGCCCCAGGCCTTCTCCACACTATTGTCTAAATCTAGTGGGTTATGCATATAAGTTCTTTGGTTAATCTCCTCCCACCCATTCACCCCCACTTTACCAAAACTGCCTATTTCTTTGTTCAGTGGTGAGATAAAATCCTCTTTTCCTCCCTTCCCCTTATCCTGCCCTAGCAGCTATCTATCCTAATAGAATGACAAACTTTTTTTCTCTCTCTCTTCTTCTCTTACTCCCACTATCTGAAAAACAAAATCAATAGGTAAGTGATTTTTAAATTATTGTATATACAAAACTTTTATATACAATGTGTGTTAATTATTTGGACATTTTCCTTTACTTTCAGTTTTCTTACTGATGATCAAATTGCTCCAAGCTTGCCTTGTGCGAGCCCCATACATTGGCTTCCATGTTGTATGTCATGTTCCATTAGTCATTTAAAAGCGTCCTCTTTTCCTGGTAAAATAAGATGCCCTAGGTTCATTTTGCACATTTATTGCCCCAAATATGGAAATAGCCATTTCTGCAAGAAGATCTGGTTTCTTTGCATAGGAAGTAGTATTAAAAACTATATTCTTAGTGCATATCACTTCATTTTTAATTTTTCATATTAATCTAAGCAAATTAAAATTAGTAATTAAATAGTTGCTAAAAAATCCCACCATACATTTCCTAGCTTAAATAAACATTGTTTATGTATGATGATCAATGGTTGGATTTAGAAGAAGGCATTTGATTATTTAATTTTCCTTCATGAACTATAATAATTAAGAATTGATCATAAATTTAATTTGTATAATGTCTTTCAGTTGCTTAATACAAACTCATTTACGTATTTTCACCTAAATCCACCCAAAAATAAAAAATATTTTAAAAAATTGGCACATTGATTTATATTACAATATCAATGATATGACCAGATTAAAAGTTTGTTCTCCTTACAGATTCTTCTAGATTTAAATCTAGTGCCTCAATAGTCCTATATAGGACAATTTAAAAATTTCTAAGTATATAGGATAACAAAAATGCATAATGCAGTTCCGTGAAATTTCCAGATTTTGAAATTAACTTAGATTTACCATCTGCTCAAAGTCCTCGGATAATTTACAAACTCCATTTCACTTTACTAAGATATGAAAGATGTACAGTTCAGGGCTTTGCCATTTTAACACATCTTTTTTTTTAAGCTGATCATTTTAAACCTTCTTTTACATGAATGATTACACATAACCTCAACCTTGATAAAGATATAAAAACAAAACCTACCCAGATGCTGTCTTTGAGGCAGAGATGGGTGGAAGGAAAGGGTGAGAGTGAAGCTTGCATGTAGTTAGGAAGTGATTCATTGATGCCAATTATTCTCAAAGTGTGCTATCCCGACTGCAGCATCAGCGTCCCCCCCCCCCCTCCCCGGGAACTCAGAAATGCAAATCCTCCATCTTGCTCTGGACCCTGAGTCAGAAACCGGGCAGCAGATCCCAGCAGTCTGTGTTTGAACAAATCCCGATGCCTGCTAAATTTTGACAATCACTGACACACCACACCATGTTTTTCAAAGTGCATTTCCCTCTAACTACTCCTTGTGTCTTTATAACCCTCCCGAGGAGCAGGAGGAATTGCCGACCCTCCTTTGCAGTTGAGATACCTGAGAGATCCCACCCAAGTTAGAACCAACTTGTGTTCTTCTCACCTTCGAGGTGGGACACATATTACCATAGCATTTGGCCATCTGAAAGGTTTCCTCTGTCATAAAAATTCTACATTTTAAATGATGGGACATATTTTAAAATGATACTTGGCAATAATATAACAAGAGTGAGAAATCCCTCACTGGTTAACTTCCTGCAAGACAGTAATCTGAATGCTGAAGTACATTTATCTTGTGGATGTGCAGGGACATTATGTTAAATCAAACTCCGGGCCCTCTAGCTAGGGACAGCAGCGTGCTGTGCACATGCGTGAACTTAGCTGCTCCTATAATTCTTCCTTTTTTAAAAAAAAAAGTCATTGCCTATGCAGGGAATTAGTCACAGCGTAAGACGCCCCTATTTGAGTGATTCTCATTCTTGAGATATCCTGGACTTTAAGAAACACTTTAGTTGTTTTTTATACGATGTTCAATAGACTAAGTTGGAAGATAAGAGCATATTTCCTTCTCTCAAGACACAAAGTGCCCGGTGGTTTGTCGGGGTCTCCGGAGCAGCAGCGGCCGCGGCAGCCAGCCGCAGGGTGAAGGGCACCGTGTGCAATGGGAGGGAAACGTGGTGCCCAAGGAAATGAAAAAAAAATATGAAAACCGTTATTATCTGTCCTTACAATGGAAGCACGGCATGGCAGATAACAGCATTCAAAGTTCTCTTTTATTTATCTTGCATTACATCTTCTGAACAAAACCAACGTGTGGACAACTGAGGCTTGTTCTAATAACAAAACCGTCGCCTGAAATGAAATTCTTGACACAGCAATCATTCTCTGTAGCCAAGTCTTTTTTTTCTCCATATAAACCATGTTTGGAGGACACTTTAATGAATGTTTTGCACTTAGTCATCCACTTTATTTTCGTTGCTAAGAGGTCCTTCACTAGCCATGAGAAAACAAAGCTGTCTTGGAAAGAATATTTCCTGGAGAATTGGGTTATTGAGAAAGAAACTGCCAATGATTGGGAACAAACATGACTTTCCTCCTCCCCCCCCCCCCCCCCCGCAATTAAAAGGATCAAATGATACAGTTTGTGATTGCTGCTTTTGACACTATTGTGGAAGTTTTGAGTTGAAGTGTTCTAAGGGCATGATCTAACAGATCTGAGAAAGGCCAGTACTGACCTGACTGTTAAATGATGGGGATAGACCATGCCAGGTTAAGTCCATGCCCGTCCGCTTGAGGGGAATGCCAGGAGACACGTTTTCGGGGAAGGGGGTGTGACTGTAGATCTCCTCCAGATAAATCAGTGTTACATGTGTGCTGAAATTTTTCTTTAAAAAAAAATATATTTTATTGATTTTTTACAGAGAGGAAGGGAGGGAGATAGAAATGTCAATGAGAGAGAAACATTGACCAGCTGTCTCCTGCACACCCCCTACTGGGGATGTGCCCGCAACCAAGGTACATGCCCTTGGCGGGAATCGAACCCGGGGCCGTTCAGTCCGCAGACCAACACTCTACTACTGAGCCAAACTGGTTTCGGCTGTAATTTTTCTTGACCAAGGCACTCTTCCCACCTCATCCTAAACCTCACTAACGTAACATCTGAGCCTTTCATCCCACAGTCAGAAGTAATATTTTGCATGAGCTACCCTGTCTTTATTTTTAGCAGTAAGATCAACCTCAGCTTCTTTTTCTGAGAGCAGGCTCTGGAAACTAGGTGAAGGATGAGACTCTAAGGCAGGGGTGGGCAAACTTTTTGACTTGAGGGCCACAATGGGTTCTTAAACTGGACCGGAGGGCCGGAACAAAAGCAACCTGGCCATGCTGGCACTCTCATCTTGGGCTGCTGGTGAAGGAGCGGAGGGGAGAGCAGAGAACCCTCCGCTCTTTAGGCTCTGTGGGCCGGACAGAACAGCCGAACGGGCCGGAACCGGCCTGCGGGCTGTAGTTTGCCCACGGCTGCTCTAAGGTCATACCTCCTCTGAAGTACAGGCTCTGTGGGGGCATGGGCTCCGTCACCATTGCCCTGGTTGTTGTTGGCATGTAGGCATGTGCTGAGGATGAGGGCTGGGAGGTGTCCCTGGGAGTGGAAAGGGAGTTCAAGATGCCCCAAACAAACTTTAGCAATGTCAACGTGTTTGGATTGGAAACTGCTGCTTCACTTAGTAGTTGCTAGGCAGCTGTTCCCACTGGATCCTTAAAACTAAGGAGAAATATTGTTAGACAAGCCATCGAATGTACTGAAGCGGCACTTTTCAAACTGTGAAGGACCAGTTATTTTTTTTTTAAATTTTCATTCCCTTGTGAGTCAAGATTTTATTAAAATGTAACAAAATAAATGGATAGAATAAGTGAGATGGAAAAAAAAGATACATAAAATACAAGGCTACTTTAAAAATTAATAATTTTTACAGCCTGAAAGTTCTCTGTAAGAGATTCTGTTAGTGTCCTCTCCACTTCTGTGTTGCTTTTGTGGTAGCCAAGCGGCAAGTCTCCCAGAGGGCACCAGTTGCAGGCCACGTTTTGAGTGGTGCTGCATTATCACACGCCCAGTATCCTGCTATGTGAAGGGAGGGAGGGGATGCTTTGGTGTCTCTAGGAATTGGCTATTCCAACACAGGACTGCAGAACCAGTAGTGAGTTGATGTCTCACAGCTCTGAATGCCAACCCTGCCTTCCAAAACACAGGGAGAAACAATTAGAGAAGCCTTCATCTTTCAACACAAATACTTGTCATTCAATTATGCCTGATACATTTCAGACGGAACTGATTACAAACAAAGGCTGTTACCTTGCTCTACCTCTTCCTGTGGGTGGCCAAGGGCAATGGCTGTGGTGTGAGAGAGGATGAGTGCAGGTAAGCCTGATCTTGTTTACTAGGTACTTTATTTTGTTTTCCTTAGAAAGTAGGTCCTATAGAGTCAAATGCATTCAGTGATAGACTTCTCAGTCTATTTTAAATATTCTTTTTAGTGACTATATTGTTTTTATTTAGTTATATTTAATCACTGTTTTAAATTATAATTATTTTCTTATGATGACTGGAGGAATACAATTCATAATTTATTGCTAGTTTCTAGAAATGAAAAGTTTGTTCATCAGGAATATTTTAGTATAATTTAAAAATTTCCATATATAATTTTGTTATACTCAATAATTTTGATATATTGAATTTTGTTTTATTTCAGGCCCAAATATTGTGTAATATCTCTCTGATTTCCACCTTAAGTATTAAATTATTTAAAATTTATTTATTTTTTAGTTTTCAAATATTATATATTAGCCAACATTTTATTTTGAATCCTAATTTTACTGAATTGTCAGTGAACATGGACTCTATGAGATAATTTTTTAAAAAATTGTGAAGATTTCCTTTGTAGTCTAAGAATATATAGTGCATGTTTTATATAATACTTATTTCTTTTTTATTAATGTGAAATGTCCCCTGAGTTCCTATTAATAATTTTTCCTCTGTTTTATATTTTGTACAATGCAACTAACTTTTGGTTAGTATTTGAACATAATTAATTCCACTCTACTTTCATCATCTCTATATTATTTTATTGTAGTTACAGTACTTATAATCAAAGTTACCTTTTTAGAATGCAATCTGAGAATCTCCTGGTAAGAAATATGACATGACATATAAAATGTATGTTTTTGGCAAAGTATTAAATTATTCTATACATTTCACATCCTCCTGAAGAAGACAAAAGGAAATTTGATTTAGTATTAACAGGGTAACCCCTGAGAACCAGGCTGGAAATGCTTCCTCTTAAACAGGATAATAAGAAAGAAGAGAGCACTGAATTCTAGTAAGTATAAAACATCTGAAAAGGCACTGGGATCTGCAGGGGAACGTGTCTTCTGGCCCATTCTGGTTGTTTCATTATCAAAGTGTGGTTCATATTGATTATGTGTTGTTGGTAGGGATCAGCTTTAACTGTTTAACCTGGTTTTAGAAGCTCATAATATACCACACCTGCCTGATCCCACCAAACACAGAGCATTGTCTTCTTTCTGAAGCAATTTGGCCTCGCAGTCAATGTTGATGGTTAACCTGGATCAACCCATGATTTTGTGCATTTGGGATTATCAAAATAAACCCACTTTTCATTGCCAGTCACAATTTAATGCAAAAAGACTTTCTTTCATGCAACTGAAGCAACATTTTACTGATGACTTTTCAGTTTTCCATTTGCCTTTCATTCAGTTGATGTGGCACCCATTTTCCTTCCTTTACAGCCTTTCACATTGCTTATAAATGATTGGAAATTGTTTGCTGAGCAACGTTTAATCTTTCTACAAGTTGTTTTTGAGTTTGACATGGATCTTTATCCAATAATGCTTGTGATTGCTGGTCTTCAAACTTTTTCAGTTGACCTGGACATTCTTTGTGTTCATATCGAAATCATCACTTTTAAAGTGTTTAAACCAGTGCTCACAAGTATCTTGAGATGGAGCATGTTCACCATAAGCTTCCCTAAGTATATGATAACTTTCAGCAGCACTTTTCTTCAAAATCAAGTAATGAATTAAAACTTCCCCCAAATACTCTTTTTTTTACTCAATTTGGCATTTTTTAAGTGTAAAAACATCTATGATGTTAACATCTTCAGCAAATTTGACATATGCAGTTTTAAAGCTTTCTGTCAATACAACAAAATAATATACATATCAAATCGCATATATATCAACATATGTGTAACTCTATCTATTGAAAAAATCCGCATTATTAACTGGTACAACCTAGCAAAATGAAAAGAAAAGCAAAGAAATTCTTCCAGATTACAGAAAATTAAAAACTGACACTAAATGCAACATGTGGATCCTGAGTGAGATCATGTAAGAAAAGTTGGAAGTGCTATAAAATATATTATGATGATAAGTAAAATAGCAAAATGTGACTTAGATAAAAGCATTTTATCCCAATTGATTTTTTTCTGAATTTGTGCCTATACTGTGGTTATAAAATGTGCTGTTGTTTTTAGTTTTCTTTACTCTTCTTACACTATAGTTTGCACATGTATTCATCTAAACACATAGAAAATCACATCAAAAATGCTATAATTTTTCCTTTCATCTATCATACATATTTTAAAGGACATAAAAGAAGCAACGTCCTTCAGATTTTCCTTTGTATTTTCTATATTTGTTGCCCTTTCTTCATTCCTGGAGTTCAAAGTTTACCTCTGATGCCATTTTCCTTCAGCTTGAAGAATTTCCATTAACATTTGTTCTAAGCAGGTCTGCTGACAATAAATTCATAGTTTTACTTCATGTAAGGAAGGCTTTATTTCACCTTTATTTCTAGAAAATGTTTTAATAGATAAAGAATTCTGCACTGTCAGTTTCTATGTTTTCAGCATTCTACAAACATTGTTCCATAGTCTTAAAGCCTCCACAGATTGGTAAAAATAATTTTTTTAAATGTCATTATGTCAGTAACATTGATTTTTTTAATGTAATAAATTAAGATATTTTTTTTACCACCTTTGGATTTCAGTGGCGTAATTATGATATATCTGGGCATGGTGTTTTTTGAACACTATGGTTATCCTATTTTGATTTAATATCTTCCATCACATTTAGAAAGTTATTCTAATACTTATTTTTTACACCAATCTCTTATTTTCTTCTGGGATTCCAATAATATGAAGGATAATTTTTATCTTATAGAACAAGTTCCAAGCCTTGATTTTTTTGGTAATATTTTATCTATATTGAACTCGATAATTTACATTGAGTTCTCTTTAGAGTCAAAGACTTTTGTCTATGTCCTCACGATTCTGTGACTGAGTCCATTTCATGATATTTCACAATGATTCCTTTCCCACTCCCCCTGCCAGAAGCCCAAGGGGATTTTTCTCCAGTACATACTGTATGAATCTAGTTGAGATTCTGGAACTAAATCTTATAATATTGTGGATCCCCTCCCCACCATGATGGGACCTCTGGACTTTGTAGCACTCAAAGTTTTCCACACTGAACTTCCATCAATTACAGTTGAGATTCCCTACCTAGGTGCTGGTTCTTGTAGTGCTTTTCTCTTATGAATCTGCTCCTTGAAGCCACAATCTGCTTGTGTTCTCCTGTCTGACTCTGGAGAGACAGTGGTTTGTCCTGTATCCTTTCTCTCTTAGGGATTCAGAAAGTGTTCATTTTTCTGTCTGTTTAGGTATTTGTTAGTTGTTAGGACATGGTGGAGACTTCCAAATTCCTTTCCTGGCCAGCTGGGTGTTTTCTAGTCTCTGTGTGATAATTCCCACATGTGAGTCATTTTAGAGTTGTTGATTATTTTTGATTATTGTTGATTATTTTATTTAATGTTGATTATTTTTCCCCTTGAGACTTGGTCATGTTTATAGGTCATTTTGTTCTGGGTCTTTTTCTGTCAAGTAATTTTGGATTGTATCCTGGAAATATGCATAGACTATTTGATTATGAGAATCTAGATCTATATAATCCCCTGGAAAAGGGTAAGTCACTGCTCATGCTGCAGTTGTTTTCCCAGGCAATGAACCTACATAGGTTCAGCTTTAAGTTTTTTCTTGCCTTCTGCCAGCAGTGATTCCTTTGCCAGATAAATTTGGTGCTTATGTCTAATCCATCTATGCCACTCAGACTTTTCTGGGAGTTGGCAGTTGCTCTCAAAATCCTTCCTCTACTTTGTGGGCCTGTTTCACACATGCTCAGATTGGGGTGAGTCTAATACTTATGTTGGGTTATACACATAATTATGAGATTTGTTCACCAGTTCTGTCCTCTCCAAGATTTCACCTATAATTTATTTCTAAAAAATCCTTTCCCAGTTCCTCTGACTTGATAATTAGACTTCTTTCAAGGGTCTAGCCCTCTGAGCTATTATTTTTAACTGACTGTGTGTTGCCTTCAAGAAAAGCTGTGAAAAAAATTAGAAATTTCATAACATACACTCTTTGAATAACAGTGTTCTCCCCTTTTCTTGGGGGGGGGGTAATCTGGTGATAGATAAAGATTTGACTTTGGGATTTTATATGCCCATGACTCTGCTTCCAATACTGCAGCAGCCATGCATCTGTGCAATGGCTCACCCCTGCTGCAGGGCTAGAAAAGAAAAAATGAAAAAAAACAGAAGAAAAGAAATTCACCCTAAACTCTACTTTTTTCTGGCCTTAGGGCCAGAAAGAGGAAGTTTGCCTCAAAGCTTTTTTTTTTTTCTTTCTGTTTATGAAAGGATTAACTAGCTATCTTAAGACAGGAAGTGGGGTCCAGCAAGGAAGGAGACATTTCTGGCAGGAACAATTGGAGCAGCCATAAGACCTAAAGCAGCCCTGACCTAAGGGTAATAAAACATATCTGGCCAGGACAACTGAGAGAGGGTGCATGGGAGAGGAATACATAGATGGGGGCTTAGAGATTCCAAAATGCTTACCTTACTTGTACAAAGGATAAAGGAATGTTGCAAGATGAGCAGGGAGAGAGGAGGGGGGCACCACGTGAGCTTTGAGCTCTGGAACTAATACCATGTAGCAGAAGGACCAACGAGGAAAGCACAGGGTCCTAAGTCAAGGAAGGGTTCAGTTAGAAAGGGTCAGGTTCAGAGGGAGAATTACAGCATGTGTAAACAGGAGACAGGAGGGCCAGGATAGGAGACACATTATTTTAGATCGAGAAAGAGCAGGTTTTTCCCATTTGGGAGCCCCTTTCCAGGGGTGCACCTTTGGAGACACCCCTGCCCAGATGAGGTTTGTATCTACTTCCAATAAACTTCTCCTTTTTTTTTTTTATTAATAAGCCTTTCTGTCCTTGAGTTTATTCTTCAAACTCTGTGAGGACAAGGACCCGTGGGAAATATCTGCACCCTGAACCCCATGTTTCACTTGCATCCGCTACACGAATCTACTCTTCTGTACGTCGGGCTTCTCACGTTCCCCCTCATTTACTAATTTCTCACCCGGATCTTCCTTGGACCAAAGCTGGGAAATACAGGAGGGAAGAAAACAAACTCGGGAAAGATACAGGTGTTGGCTAGTCCTCAGGTTTTGACCTTCTCATTTATCCGCCAACTATTGTTTACTTTTCCAGAGTCCCCGGCTAGTAGGTATTTTTTGTATTCTGATCAGAAATTATAGTTGTAAACCATGGAGAGAGGTAGGCGTTCGTGGCCCATGCACTTAAAGTTTTCATTCTTAAAGAGAAATATGCTGAGCCGAAACCGGTTTGGCTCAGTGGTAGAGTGTCGGTCTGCGGACTGAAGGGTCCTGGGTTTGATTCTGGTCAGGGGCATGTACACTGGTTGCGGGCACATCCCCGGTAGGGGGCGTGCAGGAGGCGGCTGGTCGATGTTTCTCTCTCATCGACGTTTCTAGCTCTCTATCTCTCTCCCTTCCTCTCTGTAAAATATCAATAAAATATATTTTTAAAACAAGAAAAGAGAAATATGCTGAAATGTTTGATGGTAAGGGCACATATTGTATATAACTTATGATTAAATATCCAGAGAAAGTAATTAAATATACATTAGTAATTAGATCTAAATGTGGATATAGTTATGGAATGAATATATTAAAGTGTAGCAAAATGTTAAAAAGTAGTGAATCTGATTAAAGTGTATAGAGTTCTCTCTAATATAATTTTCCCTTTTTGTCAGAGTTTCAATTATTTAAAAAATGTTGTTTTAATGAAAATAACTAAAACTTCTGTAACTTAAGATTATTATCTTAAAAATTGCTTAATACAAGGCATTTACTAATACTGTTTAAATTATCTCAGCATCTTCTTTATAACTGATACTTTTCTGTGTGACATAGAATGACAAATTTAACACAATAAATCACCCCCCTCTTTTTTTTTAATAAGAGAATGTGTTCCTGGAGCAATAGTTCTTGCAATGACTTTTTAACCATCAATTCAGAAGTCAATGTTCTGTTACAAATTAATATAATGGAGTCCTAAAAACTGACAAACACTTCAGGGCACCTTTATTATGTATGTGTCAAGTGTTTTTGAAATTATTATATTTTCATTGTATTCATTTGCATAAACTCTGTATCAAAACAAACAAAATAGGAATTAACATAATAACTTTATTCCATTCCAGCTAAACTCTGATATCCTGCTGAATTATAAAAATGTCACAAAATTTTATTCTTTGAATAAATTAATCAGTTATTCCAGGTGTTGATTTTTGAATCAGACAACAGTGAGAGCTACAATGATTTTTTTTTTTTTTGCTAACATTTTTTCATAAAAATACTTGTTTCATTGTCAGTGGCATAAGAGTTGGAAGATTATTTTTCCTCTGGAAGTTCATGCCTCTTCCTTTCCTTAAATCAAACAAACAAACAAACAAACAAACAAACAAACTGTTATATCATAAGGTCTATAGAAGTTTTTAAGCAATATTTTACTCTGAAAAATATTGAGCAATTTTTTATTGTAAAATTTAAAAATATATATTCATACTATTATGTTCGAATGAATTTGGGTAGGAGCACTTGGCAATAGATGCTTTAATTCAGTATCTCGTTTTAACAGTTGTTATGTATTTGGTTAATAGTGGTACATGTGAATGAGTCCAATATGGCTCTTGCCTTTATAGACTACAGGTCTAATGGAGAAAATATACCTCATCTTAATAAACAAGATGATTTCAAATGGTGATAAAGATGGTGTTATGATAAAACATAAATAAGACAAAGAATAAGAATGTTTCAGGGAAAGGAAATGCCTAAAGTTATATATATATATATATATATATATATATATATATATATATATACTCTTTAGTGTGTTTGAGAAACTAAAGGAAGGTCAATGTGGTGAGAAATTAGTAAATGAGGGGGAACCAAGTATAGAAGAGTAGATTGGGAAAATCATATGGGATTCTGGAAGCCATGATAAAAGATTGAAATTTTGTTATAAATAGTCAATATATGTAAACATATGAGATTTATAATAAGAAATACACATTTCTTATTGTCAAGTGCCTAATGGATTGGATAGAACAAAAATGAAAGCAGGAAAACTAGTTGAGAAGCTTTTACCTCAATCAAGAAGAGATTTAATTTGCACACAGTTGAATGCTATAGAAGTGAAGAGATGTGGATGAACTGGGGACATGTTTTTGAGATAGAGCAGAAAAAAATGATATTAGATGTTAGGTTTTAAGAGGGTAAGATGTTATTCCCAGGCTTTTTTATTAAGTAGTTGATTGGATAATTAACTAGAGGCCCAGTGCACGAAATTCATGCACAGGGATGGCAGGGTGTCCCTCAGCCTGGCCTGCACCTTCCCCAATCTGGGATCCCTCATGGGATAATGGGCAATCAGACACCCCTCTCACAATCCAGAACTGCTGGCTCCTCACATGAAGGAGGTAGGTCACGGCAGGGGAGGGCAGTTAGAGGCAATCAGGCCACCAGGAGAGCAGTTAGGTGTTAATCAGGTTGGCAGGGGACAAGTTTGCGGGCAATCAGGCTGGTAGGCAGAAGCGGTTAGGAGCAATCAGGTAGGCAGGCAGGTGAGCAGTTAGGAGTCAGTGATACCGGATTATGAGAGGAATATCCTACTGTCCCCAAGGGATCCGAGATTGGAGACGGTGCAGGTTGGGCTGAGAGACACCACCCACCCCGCATGAATTTCATCCACCAGGCCTCTAGTAGACAATATTATTCTTGAGTAATTAAGACACTGATGCTCTAAGCACACACTGTAAGGGAGAGTGGCCAGCCATGCGTGGGTCCCTGGTAGACAGAGTCCCCCAGAGTTGCATGTGGATCAGGGAACAAAATAGGCCAATTCAGATATTTCTATTATTAGTTTACTTAGTGTTTACACTCTAACTGAGACCTCTGGTAAAAGGCTGCCTTAAAACTATCTACACCTTTCTACTCTTACAATATGCACAGAAAACTTGTGCTTTTCACCCCTTTCCTTTCTTTTTTATTTCAGACTTAAATATTTGTTATCCTAAAAAATCCTGTGCTTGCTGTGGAGTGTCCCACAGAGAGAGGTGAAACCAAGTAACTTCTGCTCTCTTAAAAGCTTGTGACCACCTTCACCAGGGTTTTACCTTAGAAGAAATCCTTCCAGCTTCCTATATTACTTGGGCCTAGATTTGATATGTTGTAGCATTTCTATTCATTTTTATGTAGTATTTTCCTGATGATTTTTTCCTCTCATATGCCTAGGCTATTCTTATTTTTTACCTGGAGTTACAAGTAACTCAGCTTGTAATGACTGAAATAGTCTTTAGTGAAATTTTAATCTTCAATCTTGCCAATGATATCCGTATTTAGTATAAACTTTTAGCTGATCACGCAGAAGGACATCGACGGAGATGTCCTAATAATTCTTATTATTTTTTTCCCTTTGGGTCATCTTTAGAGGACACTTCTCAGTTTCTTCTATCTGGGTTCTTGATGGGAGTCATAACATAATGGCTCTCTGAAACTTTGTCTCATCAACCATTGAATCTCTTTGGAGTTTAAATATACCTATATTTCTAGAACCATCACTAAAAGCAATAACATATGAGCATGTCTTTTTTTTCCCCTTTCATGTATTAAGTTTAGAGGTCAACTGCTTTGTTTTTATAAGCCCACATAAGTTAAACTAAATAACTTCTACCTTTCTTTGGAGAAGTTGTAGTACGGCTCAGAATCATGAGCCTCTTTGCAGTTGTAACACCAGTCTACACACATTAAGCTCTCCTTAAACCCAATGTGGAAATCATTGTTTCTTCTCCCCAAGCACGTCTGTTGTCTGTCTATTGCACTCTTAAAAAAAACAACAACAAAAAACCCCACCACAACATGAAGTAAAATTCATTATTTCTTCTAACTGTAAACAGTAAATACACATACCAGTTTCCATCAACCATTTCTTGAGGATACAGTTGAAACGGGGTTTTCCCACTTGTGGGGTTGATATTAGCACACAGTAAAACAACATGGCATGGAAATATTTTCTTTCTTCTGTCCTTTTTATTAATAGAAATTTCCAACCAGGGAAGTAGAGAGAATAGTCTAATGAAAATTAAAAACTCATGATCATTTCATCTCTGTACCTATTTACATTCTACCTCCCTTCCCCGTTCACGTTAAAGCAAATACCATACACTGTAGGGTTGTATTACCGTAGACACAGTCATCAGATGTGGTCTCCCCAGAGCTTTGTAGAAAAAGAGCTATTACTTTCCCCACCTAGGATCAAATATCCCCTTATGTGCAGCCTTGAAAAGGACTGCCTGTTTGGGGACTGTGTTACATTGTATGTGCAATTCTAATTTGTCCTCGGTTTTCAGGCATTTGTCTCCTTTGGTGATATTGATTTCTAGAGTAATTCTGCTCATAGATTTCAGATTCTTTTTCCTGAGGTCTATTCTTGTTCATTCTCCTCAGCATTTAAGGAGTACTTCAGAACTGAGCAGTCCTACTCTTTTATTTATACTTTAGGATAAGTCTTACACCATCTTTGAAGTAGTTCTTTGCATTTTACAAATAGATCTGAACAAGCCACAGGAAGGTAAAACAAACCCTTCTGGAAGGACTGAATTTTGGGCACAAACAAACAAGATTAGAAAAATGTGTCAGGAAAGCTGGGATGGGCACGGGGATTTACAAAATCTAATTTGTTTCCTCACGTGTGAATCAGTATTCTTTGTCATTTTAGAAATTTAAAACAAGGAGGTTAATTTTAAAAAAAAAAGCGTTCCTTTTCCTTATCCACCACCTATATTAAGTTGTTGTAAAGATTAACTGAGATAATGAATGTAAATATTTCACAAAGACTTTACAAAGGTGAGTTTAGCTCAGGATATTAAAAGCAGTGATCATGTTTAATATAACCTAACTCAAATCTTGTTAAGACATTTTAATTATGAAAAAAATCATTAATGCTGATGGTTTGTTGAACATTTTTATAGTTTTTTCAACCATGCCTACATGAGAATGATCTGCATAATCATCTGCTCAATAAAAATGCATGAGATTCACAGATTTCAATAAAGCCCCTCTGAGATGTGTTCTACCCCCTAGAAATGAAAATCATCTTTGAGGATTTAAAAGTATTAAATCAGACAGACCTGGTTTGAATCTCAGCACCATCACTTACTATCTAAGTGTTCTTGGAAGAGTTACCTATAGTTTCTTGGACATAACATAGGGTCATGTGCCATAATATGTCTGAGGATTAAATGAAAATGCAGGCCCAGCGCTGAAATCAGTGTCTGGTACATATTCCTCAGCAATATATGTTATAATTTCCTTTTAGATACATTTGACTACAAATATTCTACTTTTATCCATCTGTCACTGAAAAAAAAATTACTGCCGGCTTCTTTTCTTTTATATTTTCCAGGATTGTACATTAATGTTGAGGGCTACAAAGGTAGATGGATGAGATTGAATTTCTTTACTTATTAGGATATGGTCTTGTCCATTGGTGTACCCCAGGAAATAACAGTATATGTGATACATAGTTGATAGTATATATTTTTTAATTAAGTCAGCTAATGTCTCATAGTGCTTTTGGCTGAGCAGTGAAGATGATTTAGTAAACAAGTCTGCAAAATGCATTGTAGTAAGTATTCTAATTTAGGAGTGTGTTAGCTCAATTTTGTTTCATCATGTCATTCTGTTGTTGTTTAGTTGAATTCATTTTCTTTATTTTCCCCTCCATGGTTTCATTGATATTGGTTTTTAAACTTTTTCAATATTTACATCAATTTTGTATCATATAAAAATTTCATTAACTCAGTATTTATTCCCTCTGCCTGGCATTGAATGAAAACAATTTTACACCATAGTTACTCACACCCACCCTCACTCTGAGGCTGCTGCCTGATAGCCTGTTAAGCACTACATTTATCTTCTGATTTGATCTCTGATCTTTGAGCAAGTGTGATCTTCACAAGTATGATTTTATCAAAAGCAATTTTATAAGCATATTTTCCAACAATATACTTAAGAAAAAACTTATCAGTGCTAGTTCATGCTTGTCTCTGTGTGTATGTGGTGTGTGTTTACCTCTGTGTGAGAGAGAAAGAGAATTCCAGTCAAGTAAATCTAAATAAAATCAAATTATTTATACTTAATAATAATCATATATAGAATGATCTCATGGAAATTATTTTCTAATACACAATATACATTAGGTCAAAAATGAGAACCTTCATACCTAGATTAAAGAATGTTAGCTAAGGTTTTTTTCAGTACTTACAGAATGTCAGGTTCTGATCTAAGTGTTGTTGTGTTTTAATGAATTCAATCAAAATTTTTGAGATGAGGCTAGAATTTTCTTTCCTTCACAGATGAGGAATCTGAGGAACAGACCAGTTAAGTAACTTGATGAAAATCACAGAGCCAGTGAACATTTGGCAGAGTTGGGATTCCAGACCCTCCACACCAGCTCCAAAGCTCATTTTCTTCTCTACTAGAATTTTTGCTTTTTGCTGTTATAACTTTGCCCGCCCAGAGTTCATTCATCCTGTTTCTAGTAACAACATTTTGATTTAGCTTTGGGTACCACTGTATGCCCACTGAAGAAAGACGCAGTAGAGCTGTCGATCAACTTTCTTGATTTCCCTTATAATGAGGGATGTGCATGACCTGAGAACAATCACACTCTCTTTTCCCTTTTTTTTTTATGATTGGAAGACTGCAAAGAGTAAAAGTGATCAGAGGACATTTTCTCTGAGAGTAGTACCCTAAACAGACTATGAATTTCAGCTTTCAAAGTCTCTGGAATTTCTTTGATTTTTGGCTTTCCACAGTTTGGTTCTCCAATATTTTCTTCAATTCTCTGAGGTTATACGTTTTACGTTATAAGGTCATGTGTTATAATCACACAGACTACACACTGACTAACTGAAGTGGGTACGCAAAGGCCACCTTGTCCTTTACATCCTATCAACACACTCCTTTTTATCTAAATTGATCATTGATAGTATCCATTGCGATTAAAGAACCCTAATCAATCTCCTAGGATATGATGGCTGTTAAGGACTGAAACTGTGCCCTCTCTCTCCTACCCCTTAAATCAATATATTAAAGCCCTAACCCCCAATTTGACTGAATATGAAGATAAGGCCTATAAAGAGGTAAAACCTCATTTGAGATTAAATGAGGCCAAAATCTTCTAAAAAGAGGAAGAAACCCCAGAGACCTTTCTCTGCATGGACCCTGAGTAAAAGGCCACGTGAACACACAGTAAGAAGGCTGCTGTTTACAAGTCAGAAACACACTTCATCAGAAACCAGCTCTGGCAGTAACTCGATTTTAGACTTTCAGCCTCTAAAACTGTGCAGAAACAAATTTCTTTGTTTAAGCCACTCAATTCATGATATTTTGTTATGGCAGTCCTAGCAGAAAAGTACAATGGCCTTGAACTCTCCAAGGTTTTGGGTGATCTGCCATGTAAAGCTATTTTTGTTTTCCCCTTCCCCAGTGCATTATTGTATGCTAAGCAACAAGGACTCAGTGGTGAACAAAGTAGACACAATTGCTGTCTTTATGGAGATGGTTTAAAGTATGTAAAATTAATTTTATGCAAAGCTCTTTTACTTCCTGAAGCTTTCTGCTAAAATATTAACTTATCAGAGGTCTTCCTTGACCACCTACCTAAGAAGCAATCCCCCAACTCTCTTTATGCTACCTTGCTGTTTTCTGCCTCTAACATTTACAGCCATGTGACACCTTAATTATTTATTTCTTGATCTGATTATCTTCTATTTCCCCAACCAGAATGTAATTTCTGTGAGTTCATGGGCTGTTTCCCCCCGCCCCCCCACTGCTGCATCTGTTTCAGTTAGTCAGTATTGGACATATAAAGACACTCAATATATTTTTATTAACTGAGTTTAATTAGAGAGTGAATAAATGAGTTACATAGCAAAGTGAAAGTCTCAATTAATATTAATTAGATTTTCTTTAACTTCTTTCCATATGCTTTCCCACTATGTGAATTGCTTCTCTCTTCAGGATGTATCTTTTCAGCGCCATTTGTTGTCTCCGTTTTTTAGCTTTCTCCTTACCTATCTTTCTCTTTTTTTAAATATTCAAACCTGCTTACTTTGCTCATTCTCCCATTCCTACTCCCCCATTTTAGTTATGATTTGAATAACAAATCATAAGATAAAGTAGAAAGCGTATTTCAAATTGCTTGATTCTGTGGTACAGCCATCCTTGTTCATGAAAAAGTGGATGAAGCCACTTAGTTAAAATTCTATCTGAAAGAAAAGGAAAATCCAACTTGCATATGATCCCATCTTAATTGACTAGTGAACTACAAATTAAAAAATAATGTTTCCTCAGTCCTATAACAAGCCTAGCTCTTTACTCTTGGGAAATTGATATTCCCACTGATATGATTTTAAAAAATAGATTTAGTTGCCAATATTAAAGATTGTTTAATTTCATACTGTAAAACTCTCAGAACTTGGATTTCTGGCTCTTCTTGAGAAACCACATCCTGAAGAGACCCCTGTTGCTAGCTGAGTGGCAGCTGTCCTGTCAGATGGCCACTTCCTTCCCTTCTCTTCACGCAACACTCATGAGACTCCCTGTGTCTGACTGCATCTCTCCCTTTGTTACTCCTGGATGGCCCCTTGGGGTGTCTAACATAATGCTGGTCCACACATAGGAATATTTTTTATAGAATATATAATGACTACTTAAATAAAGCTACTACACTGAGTTAATCCTTTCTAAATTATTTTAATGGAATAAGAGGGATTTGAAATTGGAGCATAGAACAGTATTATGATTCTTTTTTTTTTAAATTTGTGATTTTTCTACCTCTTTTTTTGTCCTCTAATGGCTCCTGCAAGAGTCAGATACTCCCTCATGAAGATGTCAGTGCTTCTTCAGGATTTAAACAGAATGTCATCCCTCCTCAAAAAGAATTCTCATCCATCATTAAATCTTATAGTTAATTATGCTCATCCTTTCCATCTCAAGTCCCAAGATTTAGGATCTTGCATTGGTTTTGGTGCCAAGACCACAGCTTGCAGCTTCAGTTAAGTAACAAGCCTGTCTCTTCCAAGCCTTCCTTCTGCCTTTGCAATAGTTCCAGGATTGATGTCCCTCCTACTCTCACCAATTCTTGTGGGAAGTACATTCTTGCCTTTGAACTTATATACATACATTTTATATACTCTTCCTTGGTGGAAATTTAGAAATCCTTAGTCCTCTATGTTCTTTATCAAGTTGAGAAATAGATGCATAGTGCCAGATGAAAGCAAAATACAGCATGAGTCCAATTTCCTGTAAAGTTGGAATGAAGCCTGTGGCTATGGTTTCATTGAAAAGATTTATCTCCTTAAAGATAAATTTTGAGACATTTGTCCAGAAAGTAAGCATACAGAGATGACTTTTGCACATGAAGGAGCCACATGGCTTCATGAAAAATATACTGTCCTAAACTATGAATCATTCCATAGGGGGCAGGGGAAGGAGGGTAGACAGCCAAGTAGGATCCAGGTAGATGCCTTTACTAGGTGTCATTTGCTACTTGAGTTAACCAGATAAAAGCCTTCCTTGGTGATTGGAATAGCAGAAAAAAGATAAGCCCAGGCCCACTAACATTTAAAAAACAACAGTAACACCACTTGGCTGTGAAAAACTTTTAGTTTGATGTAGTCCCATTTGTTTATTTTTTTCTTTTGCTTCCCTTGACCAAGGAGATATATTAGAAAAATTATTACTATGAGCAATATCAGAGATTTCACAGTCTATATTTTCTTCTAGGAATTTTATGATTTTAAGTCTTACATTTAAGTCTTTAATCTAGTTTGAATTTGTTCTTATAGATGATGTAAGAAAGTAGTCTAGTTTCATTTTTTTTGCATGTATCTGTCCAATTTTCCTAACACCATTTAGTAAATAGATTATTTTTATCCCATTGTACATTCTTGCCTCCTTTGTCATATATTAATTGATCATATAGGTGTGAATTTACTAGCTGTACCAGTTAATAATGTGGATTTTTTTTCAACAGATGGAGTCACACACATGTTGATATAGGTGCGATTTGATATATATATGCTATTTTGTTGTGTTGACAGCAAGCTTAAAAACTGCATATGTCAAATTTGCTAAAGGTGTTAACATCATAGGTATTTTTATGCCTAAAAATGTGGAATTTTATGCCAAAAAAAGAGCATTTGCGGGAAGTTTTAATTCATTATTTTGAAGAAAAATGCTGCTGAAAGTTATCGTGCACTTCAAGAAACTTATGGTGAACATTCTCCATATTAAGATACTTATGAATGCTGGTTTCAAAAGCTTTAAAAGTGACAATTTTGATGTGAAAGACAAAGAACATCCATATCAACTGAAAAAGTTTGAAGACTAATAATTACAAGCATTATTGGATGAAGATGCTTATCAAACTCAAATACAACTTGCAGAAAGATTAAATGTTGCTTAGCAAACAATTTCTGATCATTTACAAGCAATGGGAAAGACTCTAAAGGAAGGAAAATGGGTGCCACATCAACTGAATGAGAGACAAATGGAAACCGAAAAGCCATCAGTAAAATGCTGCTTTAACCGCACGAGAGTCATTTTTGCATCAAATTGTGACTGGCGATGAAAAGTGGATTTATTTTGAGAATCCCAAATGCACAAAATCATGAGTTGATCCAGGTAAATCATTAACATTGACTGCAAGGCAAATGGCTTAGGAAAGAAGACAATGCTCTGTGTTTGGTGGGATCAGAAAGGTGTGGTGTATTATGAGTTTCTAAAACCAGGTGAAACAGTTAAAACTGATCACTACTGAAAACAAATAATCAATTTGAACCATGCTATGATCATGAAATGACCAGAATGTGCCTGAAGACAGGGCAAAGTAATTTTGCTTCATGATGATGCGTCATCACACTTCAAAACCAGTTAAAGAGGCTTTAAAAGATCTCGCCTGGGAAGTACTACCCATCCACTGTATTCACCAGACCTTGTTCCTTCAGATTACCACTTGTTCTGATCAATGACACTTGCACTTTCTGAGTATCTCTTCAAAAACATACAAAGAAGTGGAAAATTAGGTCTCTGAATGGTTTGCCTCAAAACAAGAAAAGTTCTATTGGGACAGTAACAACAAATTACTTGAAAGATGGAGGAAATGTGTAGCTAGTGATGGACATTACTTTGAATAAAGCACTATGAATTATAACGGGTTTTTTTTTAATTACAAAATCTGCGTTGTTAACTGGTACACCTACGTTAACTGGCCTATGAGTCTGTTTTTATGCCACTACTATAGTTTTGAAGTATAGTCTGATATCAGGTATCATGATATGGCTAACTTTGTTCTTCTTTCTCAAGATTGCTGTTGCTCTCCTGGATCTTTGTGATTCTATATACATTTTTAGATTATTTGTTCTAGTTATGCAGAAAATCCCATTGGTATTTTGATCAAAATTACATTAAATCTATAGAATGCTTTTGGTAGTATGGTCATTTTAATAATGTTAATTCTTCCTATCCTTGAGCACACTATGTTTCCATTTATTTATATCTTCTTCAGTTTCATTATTAAATGTCTTATACTCTCATCTAAGTCCAGGTCTTTTACCTCCTTGATTAAATTTATTCTTGAGAAGCAGGTCTTTATGGAATCTTAAATGTGATTTTTTTTCTAATTTTTCTTTCTGATAGTTCATTATTGGTGTATAATAATGCAAATAAACAAGAAAAAATAATAATAAAAGATGTACAGGGGCCCTGAAATGATATTTCTCCAAAGAGGACATACAGAAGGCCAATAGATATGTGAAAAAAAATTCTCATGTTATTAATAACCAGAGAAATGCAAGTTAAAACTATAATGAGAGCCCTAGCTGATTTGGCTAAATGGACAGAGCATCAGCCCTAAAGGATCCTGAGTTCAATTCTATCAAAGGCATGCACATACCTCAGTTGCAGGCTAAATTCCTGGCCCTGATCAGGGTGCATGTGAAAGGCAACCCTGTGTCTCTCTCACATCAATGTTTCTCTCAGTCTCTTCTTCCTTCCACTCTCTCTAAGATTTAATGGAAAAATATTCTTGGGTGGGGGTTGACAAGAACAAAATCCTCATAAAACTACAATGAAGTATCACCTGACTTGACACCTTGCCAGATTGGCTATAATCAATAAATCAACAAACAAGTGTTGGCAAGGATGTGGAGAAAAAAAGAACCCTTGTGCATTGTTTGTGGGATTGCAAATTGGTGCACATGGTACAGCCACTATAGAAAACAGTATGGAAGTTCATCGAAAAATTTAAAATAGAACTACGTACTTTATGACTCAGCAATTCCATTCCTGGTTATATCTGGGGAAAAAAAATCAAGAACACTAATTTGAAAAGATATATGCACTCCTATGTTCATCATGGCACTATTTGCAATAGCCAAATATGGAAACAACCAAAGCGCCCATTAATAGAATATTGAATAAAGATGATAGGGTTTATATATAGAATGCAATATTATTTGGCCGTAAGAAATGAAATCTTACCACTTGTGACAATATGGATGGACCTAGATGATATTATGCTAAGTGAAATAAGTACGACAGTGAAAGACAAATACCATGTTGATTTCACTTGTGTGTGGAATCTAAAGAATAAAATAAATAAATAAGACAGAAACAAACTCATAGATGCAGAGAGCAGACTGATGGTTGCCAGGTGAGAGGATGTAGGGGGTAGGGGTGAAAAAGTGAGGGTATTAAATACAAATTGGTAGTTATAAAATAGTCATGGGGATGTAAAGTACAGCAGAGAGAGTATAGTCAATACTATTAAAATAATGATGCTTGGTGGGTACTGGAATTTTCGAGGGAATCATTTTATAAGTTATATAATTGTCTGACTACTATTTTGTACATCTGAAACTCATATAAAATAAAATTATATGTCAACTGTATTGGAAAGTTAAAAAATAAATAAATGCAGTGATACTACTCAGGGCAAAGGTGACAGGATGGAATAGGGTTGCCCTATGTTTGGTGTCATGAATTCCTCTTTGTATGTGGATGAGCAAGGAAAAGGTATTACAGAAGCAGAGTACTGCCCTCGCTTAGGGTTATGGGGATCAGCCAAAATCGATAACATAATAATAGGAGGATGTTTTCTCTGACATCTATAATTCAGTGTGTATATTTACTGTGTCCATTTTACAGATGAGGAAACTTGGTCTGGAGACTTAGAGATATTAAGTACATCGTATGATGGCATGCGTAATAAATAGATATACAGAACCTGAACTTGGCCTCTGCTACTTGTTAATAGGCTACCATGAACAGAGCACTTGCCTGCCTAGCACCCCACCTTTACTACTGTGAATGGAACCAAGTTCCCTACCTCATCCTTCTCTGAAGATCTATTCCGCAGGTTCTTTCCTCCCTCTCAGTTTATTCACACTGACCACTGGGTTCTGGTTACTTCAATAAACTTATATGCTTTAGATACAATATGAGTGGGACATTAGAGATAAAGATGAGAGAAATAAAACTAATTTATTTTTGTTAACTTCCAGAGTCCAGTGACATTACAGTGATATTCTCCACTTAAAGTCATTAAATGTTTATTTTGGAAAATGGCATCATGCAGAAAACCAGCTGCACATGTTTTTAACAAGAGAAACAGATACACCTGTGCATGATAAAAGATTTGTGTAATTTTACTCCTTGAGAAAATTACCCCATAGGAGGGAGCACTTGTAATCTCTAAGCAAAATTATCCTGTGGCTTTTTGATAAATCAACGATAGACTGACACTACAGGAAATAATACATAGTGAGATTAAATTTAGAGGACATATTTCAAAAGTAGATGTAAATCCTCTCAGTGGTTTTTGTTCATCTTGTTCACAACTATTACTCCAGCACTGAGAATATTGTGTGATGTGTTTTAGACACTTAAAAATATTTGTTGACTAAATTAGCAAAATTAAGTTATAGAGCATTGTGACATAAGTAGTTCACTGGAGTATGGAGATGAACAATCAAGTCCTGTGATAGGATATTATTCAGATTTTATTTCCCTTTTGTTGTACTATGTTTAGCCCTGAACGTATCTCCACATTAGATGTGTTCAACCTCCAATGCAGTCGAGCCCTTGGAGATATCCTCCTTCCACTCACTTTAGGTATCCATTTCCTTATGGCCCTTCCTTTTATTTTCACGTTGCAGTTACCAAATCTAAAATGTGCTTTGGAGAATACCAAGTGTTGCATATACACTGAGTGGCCAGATTATTATGATCTCTAAACGCACTGTAATCTGGCCACTCAGTATATAGTAGAGGTCCTATGCATTAATTTCTTGCATGGGTGGGGTCTGGCCAGCCTGGCCAGGGCGAGGGGACATGGGCAGTTGGCTGGCCTGCCTGCTGGTCGAACTCCTGGTCCAGGGGACAATTTTCATATTAGTCTTTTATTATATAGGATATATACTTCGTGGCCAGATTATAATGCATTTAGAGATCATAATAATCTGGCCACTCAGTATATATCCTGATTTTTTTTTTTACATTTTTTATAAGAATTAACAAATAAAAGAAAGAAAGAAAGAAAGAAAGAAAGAAAGAAAGAAAGAAAGAAAGGAAGGAAGGAAGGAAGGAAGGAAGGAAAGAAGGAAGGAAGGAAGGAAGAGAAAGGAGACAAGAAAGAAAGAAGACCCCCTATGTAATTTCACATAAGTGTATTTTTTGATGGAGCCATTACATACCTGCTGGTCCCTGTGGCATTGCAGTGCAAATGGTTGTCTATTAAGTCTGCATAATAGCTGAAACCAGTTTGACTCCGTGGATAGAGCATCAGCCTGCAGACTCAAGGGTCCCAGGTTCTATTCTGGTCAAGGGCATGTACCTTGGTTGCGGGCACATCCCCAGAGGTAGGTGTGCAGGAGGCAGCTGATCTGATGTTTCTAACTCTATCTCTCTCCCTTACTCTCTGTAAAAAAAAAAAATCAATAAAATATATATATTTTAATTTTGCATAATATTTTATCTGTCTTGTACTGAGTTTGTGACACCTGTACTAATATTATCTTTAAACTAGAAGCCCAATTCATGAGGATTTGTGCAAGAATAGGCATTCCTTCCCTGCTTGCTGGCACCGCCTTTGCTCCGGCCAGACCCGCATTTCCTCCTTTGCTCAGGCCCTGGCTACCTTCCGCCTCTCACCTTGTCAGGTCAATTTGCATATTCCTTCCTTATTGTCTGTGGGCACCGCAATCTTTTTTGCAGAGTTATGGTCAATATACGTATTCCATCTTTATTAGATAGGACATTTAGTGTTATTTAAGTTTTTTTGGACAATAGATGCTACTCAAATCAAAATGATAGTGTTATGACCTTAAAGGAATATTTAAGAAATACAAATGCTTTTATTACAGGTTTACTGTAATTAAACCTGTAATTAAAGGTGGAAGGGAGAACTTTGAAAATGAAGAGAAAAATAAAGTCAGAATGTCACTTTTCTTCACTATGCTATAAATCTATCTAACAAGCTGGAAAGATTCATCACAATGAGTTAGCAGAGGTGGTCATACAAAGATTCAAACCTCAGGGCAGAAGGAATAGGAATTTATTATGTATCTAATTTTAAATATATATATTTTATTGACTTTTTACAGAGAGGAAGAGAGAGGGATAGAAAGTTAGAAACATCGATGAGAAAGAATCATTGATCAGTTTCCTCTTGCACACATCCCACCTGGGATGTGCCCGCAACCAAGGTACATGCCCTTTACCAGAACTGAACCCAGGACCCCTCAGTCCGCAGGCTGACTATCCACTGAGCTAAACCGGTTTCGGCTTATGTATCTAATTTAATGAAGTGCCCATGACTCTAACTCTTGTGATATATAAACACTAGTGCATAAACTAGGGGAAGACGAATCATTCCTTGAAATGTAGTCAGCCTGGTATTCACTCACCGATGATCCACTCATGTGTGGAATATAACAAACAACATAAATTGATAAACAAAAATAGATCCAGAGACATAAAAGCATCCAACAAACTGTCAAACCTCAAAGGTAAGGCAGGGGAGGGTGGGAGTGGTGGGGTAAGAGATCAACCAAAAGACTTATATGCATGCATAACCAATGGGCACAGACAGTAGGGAGGTGAGGAAATGTATTGGGGGGTGAGAGTGGCCAGAGATAGGTCAATGGAGGGAAAAGGAGACATATGTAACACTTTAAATAATAAAGAATTTAAATTAAAAATAAACAACACCAACAACAAAAACCCACCAACATGATTTTTAACACAATAAAAAAAGTTTATGAAGAAATAATAAAAATGACAATATGTTCATTGACTTACTCTGATGTCAAACTGTGCAATTTCCAATTAACAGTATCGTTTTATGTAAGAGACTTCAATTCTTTTAGTAGTCAAAGGAGCTACTGAAAACAACAGATTACTTATCTCTATGATATGAATTATAATAGCAGGCATCCAGGAGGTGCTAAATTAATATCAATGTGCAAAGAAACAACAATCTTTTCCTGCCCTTTTACTTTTGTCTCTATTTAATTTTATATTTGAGTATCAACTGGTTAAAAATCTAAAGTACTGCCCTAACCAGTTGGGCTCAGTGGATAAGCCTAGACCCATGGACTGAAGCGTCTGGGGTTTGATTCTAGTCAAGGGTACTTTGTTACCTTGGTTGCAGGCTGGGTCCCTAGCCCTCATCCCCCCATTGGAGAGGGTGTGGAAGACAACCAATCAATATGTCTCTCCCACATCCTTTTTTCTGTCTCTCTCTCCCCCTCCCTTCCACTCTCTCTAAAAATTAATGGAAAAATATCCTCAGGTGAGTATTAATTTTAAAAAATTACTCTTAGAAGTCCATTTATTTATTTATTTATTTATTTATTTATTTATTTACTGTTGTCATAACTTTCTTTCTTCTGATTGCAACAGGATTATATCTGAAAAATCGCTGCATAAAAAGTATGGAATATCACTTAGTTTGCTGTTATTTTTTTTAATCAAATGTCTATTTGGGAAAGAGCGAGAAAACAGTTTGCTCAGGACTAATGTTGCTCTGTTTAGTAGTAGTTTATGAGTTTCCAAGTCTTGGCTAAGGGCCTGGCATTAGTCTTGGGACAGAAGGGAGAAGGGAACAACAGCCTTCCAGGTTAGAGGTAGCTCTGGGGCAGGTTCAATGACATCTCCTTGATATTTTAAAGGTCTCTGTCTGTGCCAGAAGGAGACCTTGACAGGATGCCCTCTCAGAGGCTTGGCAGGGCCTGAGGAAGGGGCGCCATCTGCCTCCTCCAGAAAGAGCTTTCATTAGCTCTGGGAGCTGCTCCCAGGACCTTTTATGGCAATCAATTCCTAGACTTATTCAACTCATCTCCAGGCGGTGGACATTCATCTCACTGGATAAGAAAATACAGAGAGCATAAATGACAAGAAATGAAAATTAAGGGAATTGAGAACTTTCCCACTCATGTCACAATTGTCAACAGACAGGAAAGCAGTGAGTTTCTGTTGGGAACAGTGCTTGGGCTGGGGTAAGGCCCTTTAGGTTTGGGTTCTGTCTCTGCCACTGATTAGCACTGAGTCCTTGGGAAAATCAGTTAATCTTCTTTATGCCTCACTTTCCCTAGAATAGTACTTAATGCAAAGAATAGGTATTGTGAACTTAGAAACAATGCAGTATGTGCAATAGATGTTGTTTTTATGAAGGCCAGCTTAACCACTGCCTGCTCAGTAAATTCTCACCTACCCAGGTGTAGTAATTCTTGCAATTTCTAATAAACGTGTCTTTTAATTACCAAAGAAGTTGAAGTTTTCTCATCTGCAAAATAGCTCAAAAACTGAGAAATTATTTCTTGCACTAATGCACCTACAGTTTTATGGAGGCTTCTGGTTGTTACATAAAACCCAAACAAAGGAAGAGTGTGAATAATACTACAGTTTCCACTCATATTCTTCCCCCTCGGAGACTTTTAGTGTCTTAAAAACATTATTTGGTAAGTCAGAGCCTCAGCCTTCAGGTTCTTATTTTCCTGGCAGAATGACTAAGTCCATTCCTCCATAAGTGATTAATGGCTCTTTAAGACTTCACCTTCTCTCTTGGGAAGGCGAAATCGTGTTTTGCCCATGAGCCACCCTGTCGACCCGTCAGAGGAAGCACAATGTTGGAAGAAAGGAAGTGGCCTTGAACACCCCACTAGCTCAGCAGCTCCGAAGCTCCCAGAAGGTAGTCTATGTCTAGAAGGCTTCTAAAGTAGCCTGTTAACAAAAATCCAAGAGACTGCTATTTAAAGTTACAAAAAGTGGAAAGTGTTCTGGCTTTTCAAAATGCAGCAGAGAACATTCTGTCTGTTACTTGCCCTGAAGTTTGATTTAGTTGGGTGGCAAACCTACTTGGGGATGGAATGTTTCCTTCCATGTTTCTGAGATCTCTGCGAGTTCTATAGTTATCCTTACACAAATCTGGAGCTTGGTATTATCCTACTGCCTTTGTGTTGCAATCCTCACAATTCCCACCCCTTGGAGAGTAATTTGAAAAGAGCTATTTCCTTTTTCATCTCTCAGTTTTTTTCTCATGCTGCTTTTTGTTGTTGTTGTTAATCCTCACCTGAGGATATTTTTCTATTGACTTTTAGGGAGAGTGGAAAAGAGAAAGCGAAAGACAGAGAGAAACATCTATATGAGAGAAACACATTGGTTGGTTGCCTCCTGCATGAGCTTTGACTAGGGCTTGGGCTGGAAAGGAGCCTGCAACCAATGTAGTACTCTTGACCAGAATTGCACTGGGGACCCTTTGGTCTGCAGGCCAATGCTCTATCCATTGAGCAAAATCAACCTGGGCTTTCACCTCGCTTTGAATTCCCTTTTCTTATATCTCCATCTATCCATTCTTCAAAGATCTAAGTTCTTCACAAACCCATTCTAAACAGCTTAAACCCACCTGAGCTCATCTTTGGTAAACTGAAACCTGAAGTGTCTGAACCTCTCATTTCACACCTGTCATGAACAATGGTAAGGGACAGGTCGGGGATTATTTTGCAATGCTATTAAATTTGCCATAAAATGCAATTTGTCTTGCAGTCCAGACTGTAAGTTTCACTGCTCTATTTTATACAAGAAGATTCTCAACATTTTTTTTTCTGAAAGAGATGATTATTATTTGATTTACCAGTAGACCAAATTTTGTTTTTATAAACCTTATTTTTTATTATCTACTTGGCAATGGATCAAAAATAATTGGAAATGAACTGGTTTGTTGCTAAACTGGCTTCCACCATGTCCATTCCAGTTGCCTCCTGGAGTCCTGGCATATTTTGGGATCCTGCAAGTCACTTTTTGCTTCATCTTTGGTTTTGTATTGACTAATAAGCTCAAATCACAGATTTTTGTTTTCTTCTAAGAAAGACGCTGTCCTTTCCCTAAAACATATAAAGGAAGGTTAAAGAATCTGTAGGAAACCAAGAATGTCAAGTTAATGAACTGCTTGACCTTTGGGGTAATAAAAATAAAATGTGGGCTCTAAGCTTTTCTTTGGTTTGAAAGAGAGTGGACCATGTTAGTATCTCTCAAAATAATTCTTGCTAACAGTAATTTCTTTGAATATATAAGTAAGTCTTACAATAATTTGAGGAAGGAGTTACAATTAGAATGTTGAGCCCTGACTTTATTATGTAGACAAGTGTCTGGAGACCCCAGCTGACCCAGCCTTCCACACTGGCACCGAAGGCATCGGGAGGTGTCTCAGGAGCTGGCAGTGTTTCAGATGAGCCAGCCCCACCCCACCTTCATGGTCCAAGCATCAACCTCTCTCCACCTACACCTCCCCCTGTCAAAGGAAAACCCTCACAGCCTAAACATCACTAACTGTCTAGAGCCAATGGTCTAATACTGTGCTCTTAATTTCTGTTTACATGGTATTAATGATGTACAGGAATTCAGACCACATCTCTTTCCCATAGACATTCTCTTCCCAATGCAGTTTGGTAGACATGGAGGCCACAGTGGACCAGTTTCTCTCCTTAATTTCCCCCCGTTAGCTTTTAGAACTAGAAAAGATACCATATGTTTTGCTAATTACTTGTTTCCCTGACTCAAATATCTATCTATCTATCTATCTATCTATCTATCTATCTATCTATCTATCTATAAGTCTAAGTGACCATTGCAGCCGAATGGAAGACCAAATAGGCTTCATGGGTCGACCAGGCCAGCAGGGGCATTAGTGAGGGGGAACAAATGACTGAGCAGCAGGCTGCATGGGGTGACCAGGCCCACAAGGAGGGGGGGGGAGGGCAGTTCAGGGCAACCAGGCCAGCAGAGGGGGGCAGTGAGGGGTGACCAAATGATCAAACAACAGGCTGTATTGGGGTGAATAGGCCTGCAGGGGGGCAGTTGGTGGCAACTAGGCTTGCAGGAGAGGGGCAATTAGGGGAGACCAGCAGAGAGGGCAGTAAGGAGAAATCAGGCCAGCCATGAGGCAATTAAGGGTGACTAGGCCAGCAGTGGGGGAGGAAGTTAGGGGAGAACAGGTAGGCAGGCAGGTGAGTAGTTGGGAGCTAGTGGTCCCGGATTGTGAGAGGGAAGTCCGACTGCTAGTTTAGGCCTGATCCTGGGAATCTGGCCTACACTGGCAGCTGGACATCCCCTGAGGGATCCTGGATGGGAAAGGACGTAGGCCAGGCTGAGGGTCTCCTCTCCTCCAATGCACAAATTTCATGCACGGGGCCTCTAGTCCTATCTAATAAAAGAGTAATATGCAAAGTAACTATCACTCTGCTACACCCACAAGCCACTCCCACAAGCCAATCAGAGCAAGAATGCAAATTAAACCAACCAAGATGGATGCAGCCTTGGAACAAGCAGGAGGCTTGGGTTTCCCCACCAATGGAGGAAGCCAAGCTTTCTGAACACCCTGGTTGGCCCAGGTCTCCACTCAAATCTACAAAGTTTCAATTATAGAAGTTAAATAAATCCCAGATAACAGGGCCTCTGCTTGGTCTCCTAGGGGGCGTGGTCAGCCTGAAAACCAATACAGACCCCTTTCGCAGGCCGCCTCACGCCCCAAGGGAACCCCACTCTGATCTGGGTCACCCTTCAGGGCAAACTGGCTGGCCCCAACCCATGCACCAGGCCTCTATCCTATTTAATAAAATAGTAATTTGCAAATTGACTACCACTCCAACGCACAAGATGGCTGCCCTCATGTGGTCAAAGATGGCTCTCCCCATGTGGACACAAGATGGCTGCCACAAGATGGCCAGCAGGGGAGGGCAGTTAGGAGGGACCAGACCTGCAAGGGAGGGCAGTTGGGGTCAATCAAGCCTGCAGGGGAGGGAAGTTAGCGGTTACCAGGCCAGCAGAGGAGGGAAGTTGGGGGCAACTGAGCCTGCAGGAAAGGGCAGTTGGGGGGGGGGGCCCAGGCCTGCAGGGGAGGGCAGTTAGCAGCAAACAGGCTGGCAGGGGAGTGGTTAGGCGATGATCAGGCTGGTAGGCAGAAGTGGTTAGGGGCAATCAGGAAGGCAGGCAGGCAAGCAGTTGTGGGCCAGCAGTCCTGGATTGTGAAAGGGATGTTTGACTGCCCGTTTAAGCAATTGGACATCCCTCGAGGGGTCCGAGATTGTAGAGGGTGCAGGCTATGCTGTAGGACAACCCCCCATACACGAATTTTGTGCACCGGGCCTCTAGTATTATAAATGAGGGCAAGTGTATATGTGCATGTGTATATGAGTATCTGTTTCTGTATCTCCAGTGTAATGATGCCAGCACCTAGTAGACACTGAGCAGATTTTTTTTGAATAAATGGGTGCATGCAAGCATGAAAATTTCCCAGGAGGGTCTGTTTACTAACAAGGTCAGGGCCCCTCAGAGGCAACCTTGCTGGGTGATTCTGGAAGCCCTCCCAGCTTCATATGCATGTTTGCAGCTGCCACCAATTAACTATTCCTTCAAATGTCTGTGAATGTTTCAAAAGTCATTCCAACATTTAAACTCTTAGGCTAAATAATCTCACTTCAAGAGTTCCATGGTAAGGAATAATCCAAAAGAACAAACTTTAATACCCACAAATACTGATAGAAGTTTTATTGAAAATAAAAATACATTCATTCATCCATCTGTTTATCCATCTATTTCTCTATTCAACAACTTTTCCTTGATCACATATCATTTGCTGGAATATGTGTTAGATGCTGGAGCTATAATGCTGAGGAAACTCAGTCCTTATCCTCATGCAGAATTTATAGTACAGTGGGAATGATCTAAATTTCCAACACTGATACAATGATTCTGCAGAATGGGTTGGATAAAATTACTTATAATATATTTTCTATCTAATGACAAGGATATCACAATTCTTGTCCCTCTCTCTATTCACCCTGCCATATATCTTCATTCCAAACTTTTCTGTACTATATTTCAATGGCTAGGATGCCTTATGTTTACCTTCATTTATTGAGTTAGTTTCTTTTTTTTCACATAATAAACTACTATCAGTATATATCTATCATAAAATGACCACATTGTTCTGAATTATTTCTTAAACTTCTCCCATTCAATGCAATCTATTTTTTTAAAAAAGTATGTGCTTTATTAATTATTGAATCTTTGACACAATCTCTTGACTCATAGGTCAATTTATATAATAACCAATGCTAAATAAATGAATAAATAACTGAATTTTAGCAATCTACTAAATGATGGGCAAGACTCAAAATTAGGTCTGGTAGTAATAATGCTTAGTTCCCTCTGTATTATTTATTATATCTTGGTTAATATTAAAGTGACTAGTAGCCTCTTCTTTCCCTTGTATCTAATATCATTGTAGATAAGATCCTAAGGTTTTTGGATTTTGTTTTCTTCTCATTGCTCTATTTTTATTGAAAAATTCAGGTAGAGAGCCATGAAGCTTATACCTTTGTCTTCAAAGTTAGTACACTATTATGTAACTTATTTTGCTATATTTCTTGTAGCACATTATTGGGAATTTGCTGAATAAGGAGACAAAATCATATTTATGATTTTACTTTCTCTCCTGCAGTATTTTCAGTTCAAAAGAACCTAATTGTTACATCTGTTATAATCAGCATATAAAGTGAAATAGTTTGTAGATATTTTAAATTTTATCTTTATTATTGAAAGTATTACAGATGTTTTTTTTCCCTCCCATTTACACCCCCCAGCCTTCCCATAACTGTTGTCTGTGTCCATGGGTTACGCATATATGCATATAAATTCTTTTATTTATCTCTTCCCAATGATCCCTACATCCACCCCATCCCACCTCCACCTTTCCTCTGAGATACCCCAGTCTCTTCTATGCTTTTATGTTTCTGGATCAGCAGAAAGTAAATGTTCATCAGATTTGGTCCTTAACATTACAAATTCATAGTAATTACTTTCTGCTAAATGTTAATATGCTCTAAAAAAGTTTCGTACTTTTGGTGCTTGTCAAATGTAGTCCACACTATTCTGTCTTTGTTCCTTTATTTTAAAAAGTTAATTTCATAATTAACAAAAAGCAATTATAAAGTACTTTAGACTCCTGAGAGTTATAGACATACTGAATAATAATTGTGAACTCTGTATGCCTTTTGTAATTTGAAAAATTTTATGTTGGATACAAAAAAAAAGTGCCCTAGAAACTAATGGATAGCTCCACTGTGATGGGTTCAATTCAGTGATTAGGTTGAGGAGTCCCTGAGGAAGAAAGTATAAAAGGGATATGAGCTGATTGCAGTGCAGACAAAGCTTATGTATTTTTAACCAAGTGCCTTCAGTAGTCAACCACATCTTTTGTTTTGGGTAACCCCCTTCAGCTCCTCAAGCTATAGACTCTCAGCATTTGCACTTGGAATAGATACATGCAAAAGCTTTTGTTGAGCTCTGTCATTGTGTTGGTACTCCAGCCTGTCACAATCATTTGATTCCAGTGGTGTGATTCCCTTTTTAGAAAAACTCAAAAGGGAAAATCAGACTTCTGATGGCAAACACACAAAATGCATCCTGTGAAAATCTTTTTATGATGAGAGAGACTTCTCTTCAGACTGTTATTTCTGACATAAACAGCAGGTAATAGAGAGGAAAAGACACCTGTAAATGTAAAGAATGTCTATTTTTTTCATTCTGGAGTTTTACTCTACCATGTATGCTGTTTGAAAAGATTCTTGTGCTATGCACATGAAGCACCGATTAGGGAAAACATCTATGCAATAAAAGTTTGCCTCTACCTCTGTCACTGTCTTACAATGTTGGACAAGAGAAAATAAAAACATCTTGGGATACATTTTCTGTAACACTTCCTTGAGGCACTCATTATTTGATTCCTAGCTCTTTCCCCAAATGCCATAAAAAATGTGTTAGCTGATGCAACTCAAATGGCATATTGTTTGCACCTTAAATGTGAGACCTCTGATGCTTCATTTCTGAACAGAGATTTGTGTTGCCGGTATCATGGTCTGCCACTACGAAGGAGACAGACTCTGCAGGACTCCTGCATTCCTAAGGCCAGGCTGGAAGAGAGCTCTGGGCCTTAGGTTGCATCTGAGTTCCAGCAATAAGGAAAAAGCAACCTGGGCTCTTTGCCTCCCTCCTGCAAGGCTGGTTTAAGTAGGAATTACCCAGACTCTGCACTCTACACCTGTTGGTGATAATTTCAGTTTCATAAAAGCTGACATAATGACACAGCCACCTACTAATAGTGCGGTGATAATGAAGGTGATGTTTCCAGAGAACATCATGCTCTGCAGCGAGGAAGTTCAGCAGAAGCGGGGAAATGCAGCAGCACTTTGTAGGACATAAATACACACTGATAATAGTTCTCAGGCCAGGGACTCACTTTTGTGTAGACATTTGGGGGACTTCAGTAATTATTTCTCATCTCCTCTCACACCACAGCTATTGTTCCCCTCCTTTCCCTTCCCCCCAAATTAATTTCAGCTATTGCTCCAGCCTCACTGGCCTTCTTTTGTTGACTTCATCACACCAAGTTCCCTTCCTGCATCTTTGTCTGACTTTCCTGTCTTCCCAGAATGCTCTGCCACTAGACCATCCCACGGACACGTCCTCTGGTCAATCAATTCTTATAGGAGCTTCCTTTCTATATCTAAAGTACCTATTCACTCCTTAGAATACCATCTCATAGCACTCCTTCATGTTATCTTAAATTATATTGCTTATTGGTTTAATTTTTTTTGTAATCTGAGATTCCCTCCCCGACAAACAGAGTCTATGTTTCATTAAAGAAAAGCCTTTGTGGTGGCCTTTCTCTTCCTCTGCCAGGTGAAGGAATCTCTCTTCCTCCCATGACTCTGCTTTGAATGTTCCTTTTCATATACCTCCCCAGCAGGACTGGGGAAAATTTTGGCTCAGGGTTTGACAAAAAGAAGACAAATAAATACTGTATTGATAAGAAAAGTCTGTCTAACTTGTGCACTGCTGTGTCTTCAGTGTCTAGAAAAGTATGCATTCAGTAAATAGTTGTTGAATAAGTGATCACTCACTGTATTTTCTGATTTTGGTCCAGGTGGAGCTCTTCTAGTAAAAGGTATCTTAAAATTAATGGCATCCAATTGTTCTTTAATATAATTATTATAGCAAGTTCTGAATGGCCATGCTAAAATGTGAATTTAGCATGGCCATATCAGAAAGCCCAAATTCTGATAAAGGATTACAGACACATTAATGGTCCGTGGAGGAATCCATGTTGATGATGCTGTTCACCTTTAAGTGTCTAATATTTGGCTCAAATGATGTTGATGATACAATGTCCTCCATTATGAGCTAGAACAGAATATTACTGTTTTAGTGGTGTTAGTAAATCTGAGTCCTCCAATTGGGCGTTTTTAAGTGTTGATTTTATTTTGTGCTATATAACTTACATGTGTATTTTATGTCCTTTGGTATATTTCAAAGTAAAGGAGATGAATAGCATAGTGATTGATGCAGTTTTGTAAATAGAGATTAAAAGGACTCATTACCTGTCCAAGATGGCTTTCAATTTAGTGGTAGAGCCCTAAAGAGGAGAAAACCTGGGACAATCCTCTCTGGCTTCCTCAGATATAATTCTCCCTCTTCTGTGACTTCCTAAAGTTGATCATTACACTATTGATTAAATTGGTAGAAGCATCTAGAGTCCACCTTTAAAGGTTGTATCATGTTTATGTAAAGGTTGGTCTAAATTTTGAATTAGCATAATTGAGTGGTTGAGATCATCTGGACAAGTGAACCAAATGACCCGAAAATTGGACCAGAATGACTGGTAGAGATCCTACTGTAAATCAACCTCATAAAAAATGAAAAGCCTCCATTGCAGCAGCCACACCACCTACAGTCACTACTGGGACCCATGGTCAAAAATGGTGGCTGGAAGTAGCTGACTTTAGTATCATATTGAATCAGGTGCTGCTGTGATGAACACCTCCCTTCCTTTTGTGTGCACTGACTATGACATGAAAATGTGAGGGATGCCCTTCACCAGAGACCCAGTCTTCTTCTAGCTCAAGGGTAGTGGGGAAATGGCAATAACGTCATCTAAGGTATTTTGCTTGAAAGTGTGGGTACCTGTTTTGTCCTTTGTTGTTAGAAACAGATGAAAGTTTAATAAAAGACTAGATACAAGTATGCAACTGGACCTATGACTTGGTCATACCTGATACATATAGTTATACCCTATGTTTTCTTACTTCCCAACTAAGGTATTTATTGAGATAAACTAATTTCACAATTTATTGAGAATAAAATTAACATAGAGAACTGTAAAGGACTGTAAATATATGCTGCCCTATAATTTTGGAAGATAAGAAGTTTCCCTTTTAAATGTTAATTTGTCACCTTAAAAGTTTAGTACATTTAAATAGGGCAAACTTTTTTTGACCAGAATTGTGACATGGAAGTTAATATAGTATCAACAAGCTCTGGCTCACTATATGCTAACTATATAAGTTTAGACAAAATACTTCAACTACTTAATTGTACCTCCCTTAGCTTTAAGATGACAGTGATGATATCTCTTTGATAAAGTTTTAAGATTAAGATGGATAAATTATTCAAAAACTTTTACCACCAGGCAACAAATATAAGTTATGTTTAATTACCTAGGATTTAAAACTGGGTTGAGTTACTGGTTCCCAGTTGAGGAAATCTCTTAAAGCCACAAAATAATTAGTGATTATTGTTAGCCCTGTATAGTTGAGTCAAATAAGTTATATAGACAATACAAAGATGTGCATTTTCACAAATAAAAAAAACTAGACTTCTGACGATTTCTAACATTAAATTTATACCTGTATCTATATCCAACCTATACAGGTAAAAAATTAGAACCTTTGCATTTGTTGTGAATTTAGACAATGAGAAATGTAATAAAGCATGTTTAGTCTAAGTAGAGTCATTCATGTACTTTTGGTACTTAAGATTGAATAAGGTTCTTTGTCAATAATCATGTCTGAAATGTTGGACCTTGGTTATCTTTACCTTGCACATTGATCCCATTGGTTAATGTGAGGGAAATTTATGGTTTTCCTGATTAATTCTATTCCAGCAGCAGAGAGGGGATAAAAGAGGACAGCCTGAGACACATGATAATTGGGTCTAGGGGTAGGAAAAGTGAATTAAGCAGAGAAGGAAAATTATCAATGAAAGAAATCTTTGGAATTGGCATGACCCAGACAGACAAAATGATTAATGATATAAAATCACACAAATACTATTTGTTGTTGTTTTTTAAAATATATATATTTTATTGATTTTCCACAGAGAGGAAGGGAGAGGGATAGAGAGCTAGAAATATCCACCAGCTGCCTCCTGCACACCCCCTACTGGGGATGTGCCCGCAACCGATGTACATGCCCTTGACCGGAATCGAACCTGGGACCTTTCAGTCCAAAGACCTACGCTCTATCCACTGAGCCAAACCGGTTTCGGCACTATTTGTTTATTTTTAAATTTAGACTTGTGTTTTCTTTGAGAAAGATTTATCACCCTGTTCTCAGATGTCAGTGTGATGTGGTATGAAGATTTATAAGATAACAAGTGAAAGTCAAATTTCCAATGTCTAGTATAGGGCCAGGCACCCGGTAGTCACTGAGTAAATATTTGTCTAGAAATTAATAAATAATTGCTATCTTCACTGTGTGATTTTATTGTCCTATTAGAATGCACATTTAACTGGAAACTCTGCAAGTTTCCTAGGAATGCTGTTTGGGGGTGTGGGAATGTCAGTTTAGACCAGGATGGATTTAGGTAAAAGGTCCATCTGGCTTAAAAGTCATATTTTGGAAAAAAAATTTTTTTTCTAAGCAGTAAGTCCCAACAGGGAGCTTAAAATATTCGGTGAACCAGGTTGTAAACATACATGCTGTTATCCCGGCTTTGTTCCAGTTACACAGCCCAGGCAGGGTAGGTTTAGCATCATTCTTAAGATTTGTGGAATGGTAAATGAGCATTGGATTTCACTTACAGTGAACAGCTGTCTGAGTCATTAACATGGAAGCCAACCTGTCCTTCGAAGCTTTGGAGCCAGGCTCTGACTTCTCTCTAGTTATGAGTCTTACATTGCCTCTTCTCCCAGCATAAGGCTGTTTTGTTTACGTTGAACATCTGATGTTGAGTGTAGCCACCTTCATTGGTTATTTTAGCTAGATCTTCTGGATTACTTGCTGCAGCTTCTACATCAGCACTTGCTGTCTCACTTTTATGTCATGGAGCCTGCTTCTTCCATGAAACTGTGTGAACCAGCATCTTCTAGCTTCAAAGGTTTCTCCCACAGCCTCCTCATTTCTCTCAGCCTTCATAGAACTGAAGAGAGTTAAGGCCTTGCTCTGGCTTAGGCTCTGGTGAAAAGGAATGTTGTGGCTGGTTTGAACTTTGCTCCAGGCTACTAGAACTTTCTCCCTCTCAGCAATGAGGCTATTTCACTTTCTTGTCATGAGTATGTTCACTGGAGAAGCACTTTTAATTTCCTTCAAGAACTTTTACTTTGTATCACAACTTGGCTAACTGTTTGGTATAAGAGGCCTGGCTTTAGGCCTATCTGGTGTCAACATGCCTTCCTTACTAAGTTTGTTTCTAGCTTTTGATTTAAATCGAGAAACTTGCTACTCTTCCTTTCACGTGAACACTGAAAGGCCATTGTAGGGTTATCAATTGGCCTAATTTCAATACTGCTGTGTCTCAGGAAATAGGCCCAAAGAGAGGGAGAGACATGAGGAAACAGCTGGATAGCCGGTTGGTAGAGCAGTCAGAACATACACATTTATTGATTAAGTTGCCATCTTGTATGGCATAGTTCATGGAGAACCAATAGTAACTTCAAAGATCAGCGATCACAGAGCACCATAAGAAATACAATCATGATGAAAATATTTGAGGTATTATGAATAATCAAAATGTGACATGGAAACACGAAGTCAAAAAATGCTGTTGCTTGATGCAGATATGCCACAAAAACTTCAATTTGTAAAAAAAAATGTGTATAAAAATATCTGCAAAGTGCAATAAAACTAGGTGTGGCTGTATAGGAAAACCATTGCAAATGTAATATATATTTGATGAAAATTTCTAATTTTCCATCATATACTAACTAACTACAAGGTGACCTTTGATATCTTAATGTATTTCTTATTTTTTATTTTTTATTTGGAAGCCAATTTCTTCTGAAGCCTGGACTCCTTGGAATAACATCTTTCCAAGAAAACTACTGTTTTCTATGTAACTTTATCTCACTAATACTTCCTATATAAGTGAAAAGTAAAGATAATGAATATAATAATTCAGCTATACTAAAATGTTTTTTGAGAATTATGTACCCTAGGCAACATAGAAATTAATGTGTCTTGGAGGTAACAGACAGATAGTTCACCTTATTGCTGGACTTTAATGAAGCCCGGTGATATTATTCCTCATAGAGGTGGTAAATTAATACTCAGCATAATAAAAGTAAAATAATAGTATTAAAAACTTTATTAAAGGATATAAAATCAGAATAATTGGAGAAATATACTATTACCATTAATGGACTCACTAAATAGTGTAGAGATGTTTCACGCTAACCCAAAACTGTGAAGCAAATTCAATCTAAATCTTTAGTAGGTAATTTAGAAAGTGAGAAACATCTAAATTATGATGTGTGTGTTCACTGGAGTAGCAGTTTTTACATGGAAGAACAATGCACAACAAATAGACAAGTAGATATTTAAAATAAAAGCAAAGATTGAGAAACGCCTAACCAGAGAAAACAAGGTACTTAAAAATCCATGGAAAAATCACAAATCAAATTATGCAAGAACAGATAAATAGAAAAGTGGAAGCATAAGAGTGCTCTCAGAAAAATACACAGATATAAGAAATTAATTGATGATCAAATGATTATTAACAAAAATGAACAAAGACTTAGAAACTAGGTTATATATAAAGAAAATCAAAGTGAGGTCCTTACCTTGAATCATATATAGCCATTTTAAATGTAAAAAGTAAAAGTATAAAACGAATGGAAGAAAATGTGTGAGAATGATTTAATAGCTTATGAGTAGAGAGAGACTGTTTGAAAGGTTAAAAAGTATAAATCATAAGGTAAAAATTGATCTGCCAATAAATTCTAAAATGAAAACTTTCAGGTCAATGAAGAACTGAATTTACTAAAATAGATAGGTGGTTGTACAGAGAAAGATACTGCATTTTTTTTTAATGAGAAAGGGGAATTCCAATTGAGATAACATGTACCTCTATTATTGGAATCATAAAAATTAGAAAATGGGCAATAACAATTGCTGAAAGGAACTTTGTAGGAGGGAGAATTCTCATGCCCAGCGTATGGAAATGTGAGCTTTGCAAATCATATTGGTTTTTGGAAATTAATCTGGCAATATTTAACAGAATTAAGAATGCATGTAATCTATATAAATAAGATTAATTTATATACAGGTTATAAGAGACATAAACAAGGATGTTTACACTGATTGTATTGAGGGAGATGGAGAGCCAGAGCAAAATTAAGTGTCCTTCACTTGAGAAAGGGGTAAGAGGTCGTCACTGCAGACTATCACATGCTTTGCAACAGAATCAACACGTCAATATACTATATGTGCATGACTAGATTTCTAATGACAAGTGGAAAAGAATACAATCTGTTTTATTGTATAGCATCTTTCAAAAGAAAACAATGCTACTTATTATATAAGGATATATGCATACCTAAGAAAATATTATGCAACTAAGTGGGTTCTTATATAGAGATGAACAGGGCTTAGTAGTTGGGGTGGGGAAATGATACAAAATGAAATAGAAGAGCAGTTACATGGACTGGGATGAGAACACGTGAAATGAGGAGTATGGTCATTACAACTCTCAATATCTATATGCCATTTTTTCCCCACCCCACAGATTCATATTGAACACCTACTCTGTGTCAGCTCAATTACTTTACCATGTTAATGAGAGAAGCACACACACACTCACTTCTCATACCATTGAGAAATGTAATATTTGAACTTATTCTTCTACATTTTGCATTCTCCCATTGTCTAGTCCCATGAAAAAAACTAAGTGATAGGCTTTCCTATCACAAGCTTAGGCTCTTACAATTCACCTGAAGTGATGTGAAGGGACCCAGTTGAAAGGACCTCTGGAGTTTGGCTAAGAGGCTTTAATTCTCTCCCTGGATGGCACAATTTTAGTGCCCATTGCCATGCTGTGGTAATGGAAGAATGAGCCATTATACTGGCCCCCCTCAGCTAACATTTATCTGTCACTGTCATTATCTTCTTGATAACAAAGTCTGTTTGACTTTGTTTTCGTTGATCATAGACCAGGTTCCATGGGCATAAAACTCAAGATCCTTTCTATTCTTTACATTAAAAATAGAAGCCCTCTCACTTTGCAAACCATCCAAGATCAGCGTGGGGCTTTCTGAACTTGGATGTGCTGTAGCACTCAATTACATCTTCATCTCTCTTTCAATGACGTAGATTTAAATGTAATGGCGTTTTTACATAGGAACTGTCCAGAAATGGGTAACTACTTCTAATTTCTATTAATGCTGTCTTAATCGTTTCTAATGGATGCATTTTTCGAACCAGATACGGAGCATCTAATTAATCTCAACAGGTGATGGCTGTGCTTAATCTGCAGTGGGCAGCCATCACTATGAATTCCAATGGAGAAAGGAGGGGGTGGAGAGCCCTCTCTTTTCTCTTTTATGTCTTAATGAAAATACATGTCTACACTTTTTTTTAAACAAAAAAGTGAACATCAGGAATTTGAAAATAAGTGATGATAAAATAGATTTAAAGAAATTTAGTGCAATGCAAGCCCTGGTTTCCTTTTTAAGCTTGCAAATTAAAGGGATTTGAATACCTGTTCAACTTGATTATCTAGACTAGTAAATATTTGGATCTAAACTTTAAGAGCAACTAGATGCATTTCCAGTAGCTTTCTTAGTTTCCTTTCTAAACTAAATATATTTTTCAGGTTTAAATAATATAAATAAATACTTATTTACTGTATATACAAACATGTACATCACAATAAGTAGTATTTTTCCCTTCATCTTAGTGTTTCAATATACTGTTTGTCATAAAATTATAAGAGTTTATATGACAGAAGGGTGAAGAAAATAAAAAGTGTTAATTAATGATACTTTTTGAAAGGTGATACTTAAGTAACAGAATGTTTCCAAATGTTCTTTTTGCTAAGTAATTATTTAGTGAATATTATTTCACCTTCTTTGATAATTACTGATCTGTACCACTTGTTTAATATTACTCTTCTAAGGGCAATATCTCAGAACTTACCTCATCAAGTTTGCAAGCAATACCTTTTATCTCAGTGATTTTTTTAAGAACATGACAAAAATTATCACTGAGCTTTGGTTTTCTTTAAAATGACCATTATATGAAAATGAGTATTTAGTAATAAAATATAAATATGTTTTTATCAATCAAGAACTATTTATATTGCCAAAACCGGTTTGGCTCAGTGGTAGAGCGTCGGTCTGCGGACTGAAAGGTCCCAGGTTCGATTCCGGTCAAGGGCATGTACATTGGTTGCGGGCACATCCCCAGTAGGGGGTGTGCAAGAGGCAGCTGGTCGATGTTTCTCTCTCATCGACGTTTCTAGCTCTCTATCTCTCTCCCTTCCTCTCTGTAAAATGTCAATAAAATATATATTTAAAAAAAAAAAGAACTATTTATAGGCTGGCCATTGTGAGTCAGTGGTTGAGCACTGACCTATGAACCTTCCTGGTCAGGGTATATGCCCAGGTTGCAGGCTCAATCCCCAGTTGGAGGCATGCAGGAGGCAGTGATCAATGATCCTCTCTTATCGTTTCTATTTCCATCTCTCTCCCTCTTCCTTCTTCTCTGAAATCAATAAAAATATTTTTAAAACCTATTTGTGAATAGTAAATAAAATGAAACACACACTAAAGAAGGTAAATGTACCCTTATAAATTAATATATAGGGAAATGATTTACAATAAAACTGTGTATCTGAATATTTAGTACTTAAAATTTGAGGAAACCTAATGCATTATATACTAGTTAAATGTCATAATAATCATTCATCTGAAATGAATACTATTAGAAAAACTGTTTTTGCTTCCTGGATATCAATGAGATATTTTCATGTAATGAGCTTCCTGGTAGAAAGTAATGTTTCCTAATAGTTTTTGGTTGATGAGGCCGTTTATTTACATCTTCCAAAACAAAAACACATTCAAAAAGACCTCTTTCCCCTTATCACCTTTACTAACTCCCAGCATCAGAGATCTATTTCACTGTGTTCTATTCCTAGGCATCCCTTGTTAAAAATATATACACCTGGTACTAACCAGCAATTATACATTAGCCTTGGTGATGGCATTAATTGCACTTATCTAGCTTGACTCTTCACACCGTATTGAGAAGCCCTTGTCCACAGGTCTTGCTAGACAGACGGGAGCAGAGTAAGCATAATGGGCCAGGTACAGAAACTCACGGGGGCAGAAAGCCCCCGATGCCTAACAAGGAGCAAACTGGGAAAGAGAGAATCTCCCTCTCAGGGTAGCATATCGCTGGTCAGGCGATGTAGACGCCTGGACCTTCCTCCCCCTAAAGAGAACAGCTAGGCCTCAGTCGTATTTCAGCTCCAGGCCCAGAAAAGCAGCAAAACCAGACAAGTGGTGCTGTCTGTGGTGGTCTCATTACCAGCCGCACGGACTAGTGACCTCCTGCCCTGGCTCAGTGGGAACCACTAAAAGAGCACACCTGGAGAGCTGATGAATAGTTCATTAAGACCCTCCCCTGAGACCTTGCCCTAAGATTTCCACCTGCAAGAAAGAGACAAATATGCTCAGGACAAAGGACTCAATGCGTGCGCTCCCTCCAAGGAGCCCTCCCATGCCATTCCTGTACCCACTTCTTCCCCTACAGGCATGCATCCCCTAACCTCTAAGGCACCCCCATTAGACTTGCAATCAGGGGAGCAATGGACAGTGGCAGCTGGCCCCGGGCTAGCCCCCTGAACTGGTCTCCAAGGCCCCCTTTTCTCTGACTTCCCAGTGAGCCAAAGCAGCCCAGCCTATGCCCTTCCTTGTTTTGTGTATATATATATATATATATATATATATATATATATATATATATATATATATTATTGATATTTTACAGAGAGGAAGGGAGGGAGATAGAGAGCTAGAAACGTCGATGAGAGAGGAACATCGACCAGCGCCTCCTGCACACCCCCCACCGGGGATGTGTCCACAACAAGGTACATGCCCTTGACCGGAATCGAACTCGGACCTTCCAGTCTGCAGACTGACGCTCTACCACTGAGCCAAACCGGTTTTGGCACCCTAAGTATATTTTTGCTGCCATTATGGGCTCAATACTCTTTGGCTCAGAGCTGTGTAGCCCTTCCCTTTGTATATCCCCATCTCCCATCCCCTTTTCCTTATTAAGTTCAATTTTTCTTTATTTGCCATCTGAGGTGGCTATTGCCACTGCCTTGAACCCTCTAGGTCACATGTTCCTGCCTATCTTAAGAGTGAAGGTAGTGGCCGCCTTTTGTCCTGAAGGATCTTTGACAAGGGTGGTTGGGCAGTGCACTGCCATGGAAGATAAAAAGCAGAGCAGAGATTTGCTTCCTGTCCAATGTAGTAAAAATAACGTGTTCCATGAGAGCAAAGGTTGACTACATTAGTTTGCAGCCTGCTATAAAAGACTGGTATTTCATAAGCTTGGAGGTCCTCACCAAAAGCCCACTGTACACAGCACCCAACTAGCTGCTATTTGTCATTTCCATGTAATTTGAGGGTCAAAAGGAAATAGTGTGACTATTAAGCTCATGCTGCTTGCTGTGCTGTGAGTAATAAAGTCTTTTGTCTCTGACCCAGCGGTTTCACATTTTCAAACAGCATCCATGAAACCCAGGAAGGCTAATCCTGCTTCCCCAATTGTTGCCTTTATTCCCAAAGAGAGGTTATGCTCTAAGACTGCTCACATTTCCCTCCTTTGTGAACCTTCCTGGAGGCCATTATGCCATCCAGCTTCAGCAGACACAGTCATCATCGGGTCTTAGACTTTTTGTGCAAACCTATATCCATTTGTGACCCTCCTTGACCCAGAGCAGTGTCTAACACTCATTATATGCTCAACAAATCTCCACTGATCGAATACATTCATAATTTGGGACTAGTTGGGTCCTACACTTCTTAGCACAGGAAGGTGCATATCCAGCTTCAGGTGGAACTTGGGTTCAATTCCAGACCACAACTATCAAGAACATCGTGCCAGAGTGGAGTCTAAGGGCTGCTGTTTCATTGTCTGCCTCTGACTTATTGTGAGATGCAGAGGTTCTGACCTATATATCTGAGATAGTAATGCTCTGTACAAGACAAATCAAGAGAAAGCTGAATTTAAAAAATATATATATATTATTGATTATTTTTACAGAGAGGAAGAAAGAGGGATAGAGAGTTAGAAACATCAGTGAGAGAGAATCATTGATCAGCTGCCTCTTGCACACCCCCTACTGAGGATGTGCCGGTAACCAAAGTACATGCCCTTGACCGGAATCGAACCTGGGACCTTTCAGTCTGCAGGCCAACCCTCTATCCACTGAACCAAATTGGTTTTGGCCTGAATTGGTTTTTTATCCCATTTCCTTCATGGTTGCTTCCCCACCCCCAGTCTTACATTTTTCTGAAAGCAAGAAGCCAGCTGCTCATCTTTCTGGCAGCCAATTGACCTCCCTGTTTTATTCTTCCTTGGTTTCTGGCAATTAACCACTATTTAAAGCCCTCTGGTCAGGCCTCCAGGAACCTTAGTAACACCATTACTTCTTCAATTTTCTCTGCTAAGGGAGTTTTCACAGTTCATTAACTGAGTGCCGATCTTGGCATAATCTTTCTTTCAGGTTCTTCTTAAACCTGAAACATTTCAACCTTTGTGCATTGGAAACCCATCCCATTCTTTTTTGGTATTTGTTTTATTTTGTCATTGTGCTTAATTATTTTTTTTCTTAATTGTGTAGGAAGCATCTTTCTCTTGCTAGTAAAAGGGAAATCCCACACACAGAGACACAAATCATGCCACTGCAGGTTGTTTTTATTTTGGCTTGGTTTGGGGCTTACAAAGGTGTGTATCATTTGCTTCCAAGAATATTAAAGGAACCTTAGGGATAGAAACTATAGTCTTATAATCTGTTCGCTGTAGAACACACCTCCATATTGTATAGATACAAGATGTTCATTCAATAAATACTTAGAGCTAAGCTGTCTAATGTAAATACCATGTGTCTAGTTCAAATTGAGATGTGTTATAAGTATAACATGCACACTGATTCCAAAGATTTGAGAAATAAAAAGGAAGGTAAAATATCTCATTCATACTTTTCATATTGGTTACATATAAAAATGACAATATTTTAGATAAAACAGATTAAATACATTTCAAAATCACTACCACATTTTATATGGTTCCTTGATAATTTATAATTAGATATGTAGCTCATATTATATTCATATTGGGCAGCACTGAATTAGAGCATTAAAAACAAAAAACAAAAACACAAATGATGAATATTTCATTACTTCAGTCTATTGATTATTAATGTTATTGATGTTAGTCCTTTTAGTGTAGTAGAAAGAGAATGTGTAGTTTCATGACTATACTACCGAGTTCTCATGTGGCTTTGGCACTTTATGGTTCTACCATCTTATGCAAGTGGCTTACCCCCATGAATATTTTTTTTAATCTGTAAAACATAGGAGCAACAATACCTACTAATTAAAAAGACTGAAAGTATTTAATTTATAGTAAGTACTATAAGTTTTATACATGTTTTACTTTCTCTTATTATAGAAACCTATATTATTTCATTCCTCAATGATGTTTTATATGTTATATTTTTAGCATAAATTTTGGCTGAAAAGAAATTTGCCAAATATTTTTCAAAGAAGAAGAAATTAATTATTACTTACTCATGTGTTAGACAAATATTATGAAGTAGAGAATCTGTAGAAAGATAAAGAAATGAAGTAAATATGAAACAAACATACCAAAGCATGTGTTTATATAAACATTGCATATGTGGAGGAAGCCACACTGCTTTTATTTTCATTATATTCATTAACTACCTTTATAGTTTGTGCACATTTCCTACAAGTAATAATTTTTAGATAATTTTTGAAGTTGATGCTTTATGTATCCTTTCACCCTGGGACCCACTCACCCTGTTGAGACATTCAATGAAGAGAGAACTCCGTCTAACTTACGGAACACTTTGTTGCTTGTACAAAGGTGATGACTATTCCTTGGAGGACCCTATGTTGAATTTTTGTTTCACTTTCACCTGCAACCAGGTCTGTTCGATCCAGACTGGTCTTCAAGCCAGTGGGGTGCATTGCCTTTCAATTCAGAGCATGCAACTTATTTTTCCTGGAAACTTCTCCAGGCCCTTAGCCCGTCTTTGAGCTAGCTAGCCTAGCCATTACATACACAATGCCTCAGAGGCATGAAGGCAAACTCTGAAGTGTGTCTCAGCTGAAGCATCATTCCTGGTCTCCAACGGTGGGATATGCACAGGCCATGGGTAGATTCTCCACCTACAGCTCCGGTGTGGCTGAAAACTTCTAGGATTTAACCAGAAAGGGGGGGAAAAACACAAAAATCTCAACACTCATTTATATCTTACTTCCTTTTATTTATTTTGCCCAGTTGCATTGCCATCTTACTTTTTTCTTTTATTTTTCCTCTGCTGACCTCTCTTTGCCATTTGCACTCCAGACTCTCTATGATACAGTCATCAGGTGCTCATTGCTCATTTCATTCTTAACACTTCTCTTTTGAGACTGTGTTCAAAGTCAGTTTTAAGCCACAGAAGCATAATCATCTTTCATGTAATAAGAAGTCATTTATTATCAACTTTGTATGATTTAGGCCCCGTGGTTTTTACACTTGAGCATTCATCAAAATCACTCACAGGTTTGTTAAAACTCAAAGTTTCTGATTCAGGAGAGCGTGGGTGGGACATGAGAATCCGCACTTCCAACAAGTTTCAGGTGAGGCCGAAGCCCTCCATCCAGGGATCACTCTTGAGAACCACTAACTTAAGCCGTCATCATGATAACGGGTTCAAAGTGGCAGAACTGCTGTCTCCAATTTCTCCTTAGGCTTATGGTTTATTGCACTGCAGTCAAGATGCCCAACTTTGGAAGTTTGAAGGCTTGACTAGTCTGGGGTAGGGCTAGGTCAGTGTCCCGTTCAGTCTAGAAATCATGGCAGTGAAGACAAATAATTAGTTGGGGAATACACACCGAGTGTCCAGATTATGATCTCTGAATGTGTGTTGTGTGTGTGTGTGTGTGTGTGTGTGTGTGTGTGTGTGTGTGTGTATTAGAGACTTGGTGCATGAATTCATGCGTGGGTGGGGTCTGGCCAGCCTGGTCAGAGGGAGGGGACCTGGGTGGTTGGCTGGCCTGCCTGCTGGTCGAACTCCTAATCTAGGGGACAATTTGAATATTAGCCTTTTATTACATAGGATATACACTGAGTGGCAGAATTATTATGCGTTCAGAGATCATAATAATCTGGCCAGTCAGTGTATATAGTCTTTTATCTTTATTTCCAGATGTCTACTGTGTGCTTGCTAATTCAATTTTAGAATCTATAGAATACTGCTTAGTACAGCAGGCATATGTGATATCTGGACAAAAACAAACCAAATCAGAACAACAGCAACAAAAAAATTCAGATTACTATATTTAGTAAGGTAAGCACATAGTAAGGCATATAAATGTCAAAGCACTCTAGTGTACATCAGAAATGAATATAAAACTATATTCCAACTATACCTATTTTTTTTTAAAGTGTTAAGAATGAAATTTTTTTATTATATGTGCAGCCACCCAGCATCTTAAAAAGATGCTGGGTGGCTGCACATATAATAAGTTCCACTACATATACCATCCACCATTCTGAAACTTTTTTTTTCCAGCATGTGGCTCACCAGGTCGTGAAGTTTCTAATCATGGAGCATGCACACAGGTTTAAGGAAGCTTATCTGAGCTTTCCCATCAGCCTGAAAGAATGGAATAGACTTTCTTTTTTCTGAAGAGAAAAAAATAATAATGGTTTTCTTTTACCTGCCTTTGTATTTAACTGAAAGGAAAGAAGAGAGTGGTGTAGAAGAAATACTAAGCTCCACCATTTTTCACAAATTCAGCTTTTCAGCAACATCTTCCCTTTCCTGGTGGGAGGGTGGAGGGGTAGAGGTGGGGGAGGGGCAGGAGTCTGTGAGCTCAACACTACAGCTTTTGTGGTCTTATTTTAAAATGTTCTCCTTCCTCCCCTATCTATATATATAAAAGCCCAAGTGACTGAATAACTGGAATGACTGGTCACTATGATGCTCACTGACCACTAGGGACAAATACTCAATACAGAAGCTTCCCCCTGGTGGTCAGTGTGCTCTCACAGTGGGAGCGGCACTCAGCTGACTGACCTGTCCCAATAGCCCACCAGCCTGGTGGCAGCCACTCACTCCCTCAGTAGTCCTGCAGGTCCAATCTCCAGAGAACAGGCCAGGCACCCATGGACCAGTGCCATCAGCACAATCCCGACAGCCATGGACCTCCTGGAAGTCAGCCTGGGGCACCACAGCCACTTCCCCTTCCTAGACACTCTGCAAGGAAGAAACAATATAGAAGCGGCAGCCAGGTGCCTCCCGACAACCAGTGTGAATGTGACAACCAGTGCGAATGTCAGCAGGACAAATTGGGATCCCAGGCCAGCAAGGGAGTCCCATTGCCTGCCTAGAGGGCCAGTCATGTCCTGGACCCACCCCTACCTACCTCGGGACCCCATCTGTGCATGAATTCATGCACCAGGCCTCTAGTCTTTCTATATCTCTCTGCTATTTCTGTATTTCTGTGGTGACTCAGTTTTCAGCAACTTAGTATTTTATTGTCAATTTCAGCAGAAGTATGGATGAGGTTTTGAATTAAACCTTTTGACTCCAAACTGTAATATGCTACCAAGTGTGTCAGTGCCCATAAAACAATGCAAAATGAGCTACTTGTTGCATTTATAGTACAAAAGAAAGGGCAATATTTGGAAAATCATGGAGGAATTGTATTTTTCTAACATGTCCTAGAAGTATATAATTGGTAATTTTCTTTTTAAATTAAATTTAAAAAATTATTTTTATTGTTAACAGTATTACAGAAGTTCCCATTTTCACCCCTTTGCCCACCTCAACCCAGTCCCCACACTGCCTTCCCTCTGGCCTTCACCACACTGTTGTTTATGTCTGTGGGTTATGCACATATGTTCTTTGGCTAATCTCTTCACTTTTTTTTTATCCAGTTTCCATACCTCTCATCCCCTCTGGCAGATGTCAGTCTGTTCCATTTATCCATGGCTCTGTTTTTATTTTGTTCATCAGTTTATTTTGGTCATTAGATTCCACATATAAATGTGATCATACCGTACTTGTCTTTCTCTGATGGGCTTATTTCACTTAGTATCACACTCTCCAGGACTCTCCAGAGTCGTCCCTTCTCTCTCTTTGTAGTTTAAAATGGCTTCCACCAGCTGATAGCTCCATCAATTTTACTACTGGGTGCAGTCTGATAGAACAGTGGTGGGCAAACTCATTAGTCAACAGAGCAGCAAACTGCGCCTCGCGAGGGGCTACTATACAAAGGATCTGCTAATAAGGCCTATGTCTAGTGACTGTTTAGTTCCCTTGTGATGCTTTATGTGAGTTCAAATCACTATTCCTTTCCTGAATGGCTAAATACAAGGCTTATCTATACAGCTTCTAGTTTAGAAAGTTAAAGTGAGCTCAGCTAATGATTTAAAAGGTAGGTATGCAACACCTCACCAGCCTGCTTAGTTTCATCCATCTCCCAGCTGCCTAAATTCCAAGTACTTAAATTATCTTTTCATTTTTAAATGACTCATATTCAAGGTTTTTTTTTAAATGACAGCACAACTACTGTCATTTTCCCCCAAACTATGTTTATTAAATATAGAAACTCTTGTACTCAGATGGCTAGTGCAAGGAGGAAAAGAAGGAGCCAGTGAGAGGAAATTGGATGTGTTAAGAATCTTATCCATTAGTCATACCTTTTTTTTTCCCCTTGTTCTTATCACTTTATGAGGTCTTTGTGTGCTTGGTTTTTGAAGACAAAGAATAAGCAAAGATTGAGTCCAGCATATTACTGTTAAGGAAAAGTGAGTTCCTTATAAGAAGCTGAATTATGACACAATTTTAATTTTTTTATGTTTATCTTAAATATTTGACATGGCCGTGGCTACAAATTAAAGATGAGAAGTTGTACAATTGTCTAGAGTATCAACTTTTGACATTTTTACAATTAAGTGTGTCATGGGGGAGTTCAACTTAATATCTTTTATTATCCCAATATACCACCATCCTACTGTTGTGTGAGCAGGCTACGGAGCCTGTAAAAAGGGTTCCAGAGTTATTATCTCTTGCCTGAGCCCTGTCATAAATGCTGCATATCTCCCATTTTAGCATTTGATATCCTATCTGATAAAAGAGAAACATGCAAATTGGCCATACCTTCACTACGCCCACCAGCCAATCAGGGCAAGTATGCAAGTTAGCCCAACCAAGATGGTGGTTAATTTGCATATCCAGGCCAGAGGGAAGACTATAGACAGCATAGAAAGAAGCCAAGTGCTGCAGAAAAGAGCAAAGCTGCAGAGAAGCAAGCAAGCAGGGTGGGGGAGAAGGGAGGGATGCAGGTGGGTTGGTGACTGCAGCAGGAAGCCCTATTGCAGGAATCTTCCTACAACAGGCCCCTAGTAATTTGTAAATGACTAAAGTGATTATGTATGCATAAATTAAGCATAGCAATACAAGTTTTAGCAATACAAATAATTGCTATTATTTACACTGATTGTCAAGTATGGAAACCAGTTCACTAGATAATTTGTCTTATTTTATAAACTTAGAAAGAATGGCTCAAATCTACTTATCAAATTATTTAAATGAACCTTTCTTTTTGGCAGATGTCTTCCAAAATTAAGTTAATTCAGAATGTTGGGTATAATTTGGGAAAATATTTCATGACATATTTTCCCCCCTGGAATACTCACACAGAAACTATTTATTATGCTTGGTTATTATATGGGTAACATTTAACCTAATTTACTAATATACCGTATTTGCCGGCATATAACACGATATTTTGGCCCTGAAAAATATGCCTCCAAGTGGGGGGTAGTCTTATACGGCGAGTATATAACAAACTCTGTATTTTTAGTGGAAATGTTAGGGGGTCATCTTCTACAGCCAGTCTCTTATACGCCGGCAAATACGGTATTTTTCAGGGCCAAAAAATCGTCTTATACGCCGGCAAATACGGTATGTATAATATGTGAACTTTTGGGACTTAATAATTTATGCTTGAGATCTCGGAACAGAGGAAGACCAGCTTTCAAAGGTCTAATTTTAGGATTATCTACAGCCTTCTTTATGAAGATAGTCGCCCATTCTTTCAAATGAGGCTGTAATATAAGCTACCAAAATGTTAAGAGGCTATCAAACTTACTGATCCATGGTTTTATTTTTTAAATAAATTTGATTTTCTTTAATAATCAAGAATAATATGTTGCTAGAGAACATAAACCTAAACTATCTAGTTAATTGAAATACATGTTGTATGTCAATACAAAGTAACATATATGATCCTGTATATAAAACAAGAGGCAGGCCAGAGGTTTTTGTTTTTACTTTGAATTTTTCACTGTTATCATTCAGAGTACCCCATCCTTCTATTTCTAGTGATAGTTCAACTTAGAGATAAAAAGGCTCCTATAAAAATGAAGGGCTATTTGATCATTCTGCCATATGGTTGTTCATGGGACCGCGTATTCTCCCTCAAAAATGAGTGTTTGCCCTGGAAGGAAGATCTGTCACCAGAGCAGGAGAGCATGCCTGTGATCACCTTTGCTGAGGACACTACTAGATTGCCTCTTTCCTCTGTTCTGATCCTACACTCATGGAGCAAGCTTCAGGCTTTAATTTGACTACCCATGTAGCTTCTCCACAGGGCAAGAATATGCTAACCATTAAATGTAGACATTTAGTCTACCTGAAATAGTTTTCTTTCATTATAAATGAATAAATTATAATTCTAATTTTATACAGCAGTCACTTCAGCGTGCTGAGCTTGAATCTATCCAATGAGGCTGATTAATTCTTGGTTCTTGATAAAACAGGATTTCTTGTCATTTCCACCTGAAAATGAGATCTTAGACATAATGATCCAATTGAGGTGTCTTTTCAGAGGGGTTTTCCAAGATGTTAAAAGACAACATTATATTAGTGCTGGAAAGGGTGGCAAATAAAGTATCTAGTGATATGTAAAATGAGTGCTTCTCTAGCTGGCATTTTATTTTATTTTATTAAATATTTTTTATTTTTTAATATATATTTTATTGATTTTTCACAGAGAGGAAGGGAGAGGGATAGAGAGTCAGAAACATTTGATGAGAGAGAAACATCGACCAGCTGTCTCCCGCACCCCCCCCCCCCCCCACTGCGGATGTGCCCGAAACCAATGCACATGTCCCTGACCGGAATGTAACCTCGGACCCAGAGCGTCCACAGACTGACTCTCCATCACTGAGTCAAACTGGTTTCGGCTCTAGCTGGCATTTTAATAGACAGCTACACTTTAATATGGGGAAAGGCATAGATATATAATAACCTCTATAATGCTAGGAAGAAAAGGTAACAGACCAATAAAATAGCCAACATTTCTAACAATGCATTCCTATTCAGCCTCCCTGGCAGGTGGGCAGGTGAGACCTGCAATCTGCCTACAAAAGCTAATACCACAGTGATCACCAGGTGTCTAGGGCTTAGCATGCAGAATGTTCACCCAGGAAGAGTCAATATGAGCAGTGAATTGAGAATGACGATAGACGAGAAAGATTAAAATTTGAACAAATGACCAATATCATAAGCCTGAGTGAAGGATATTATAATTTAGAGTGAATTTGACATAACTCATTAGCTTCATGCTCTGGATTTCCTCATAAGTCTTCAATAGAAACTATGACCTTTTATCCATTTGTTTATTTTGTATTACATTTATCGAGATAACATTGGAGGAGGGTATGGGGTGGATAAACGGTGATGGAAGGAGACTTAAGTTGGGGTGGTGCACACACAATACAGGGTGCAGATGATGTGTTGTAGAATTGTGTACCTGTAACCTGTATAGAATTGTGCATCTGTAACCTGTGTCACCCCAATAAATTTAATAAAAGTTAAAATAAGAACATTTGCTTAATAACATTGTATAAATTTCAGTTGTGCATTTTATAATATGGCATCTTTATTATGTGCTTAACACCTGAAGCTTAGTCTCTTCCATCCTTATTTATTTTATTTCCTTTATCCATTCCCCAGTTCTCCTCCCCTTTGTAACTACCATTCTGTTATCTATATCTATGAGTTATGCTTTTTTGTTTTGTTTGTTTGTTTGTTCATTTTTTGCTTTTGCTTTTATATTCCACATATGAGTGAAATTGTATGCTCTTATAATTTCGTGTTTCACATAGTATAATATTCTCAAGATTCATCCTTGTTGTTGCAAATGGCAATATTTCATCTTTTTATGACTTAGTAGTATTCCATTATATATATATATATATATATATATATATATATATATATATATATATATATATATACCACATCTTTATACAATTATTTGTTGAAGGACACATAGCTTGTCTTGACTATTGTGAATAATGCTGCAATAAACACAGTGGTACACATATCTTTACAAAGAAGTGTTTTCCATTTTTTAGGTAGATATCCAGAAGAGGGATTGCTAGGTCTTCTGATAGTTCTATTCTTAATTAAGAAAACTCCATACCATTTTTCACAGTGGCTCCAACAATTAATATTTCCACCAGCAGTATGTGAGGGTTCCCTTTTCTACACATTCTCTTCAACATTTGTTATTTCTTGTCTTATTGATAATATTCATTCTAACGGGTGGATATTATCAATGAAATACTATTTCATTGTTGTTTTGCTTTCCATTTCTCATATAACTGATGATATTGAGCATCTTTTCATATGTCTGTTGATCATCTGTATGTCTTCCTTAGAAAAGTGTCTCTTCAGATCCTTGGTACATTTTTTTATTAGATTTGATTGTTGTTCAGTAGTATGAGTTCTTTATAAATATATAAAGAAACTATGATTTTATAATGGTGCAACTGTGTCCAGGCACAAGTCACTCAGGGCATTATGTGTGTGGTGGTTAATTTTATGTCAACTGGAGGGGCCATGAAATGCCTAGACATTTAGTCAAACATAATTCTTGGTGGGTTTCTGAGGATATTTAGGTTTGAGGTTAACATTTGAATTGGTAGACTGAATAAATTGCCCTCTGTAATGTGTGTGGGCCTCACTCAATCAATTAAACACTTAAATAGAACCAAAAGGCTGCATAAGGGGAAACTCCTTTCATTTGGATGATTGAACTGAGGCATTGGTCTTTCCCAGTCTTCCAACAAAGGTGAACTGGACCTAAACTTGGGCTCTCCTGAGTCTCCAGCTTGTGAATTAAAAATCTTAGGACTTAGCCTCCATAATCACTTGAGTCAACTTCTTATAATAAATCTATCTATCCTCAATCTCTCTCTATATGTATATGTGTGAATTTATGTAGTGGTTTTTTTGTATGAACACTGCTAAGTACAGATTTTGGTACCAAAAGGGTGCTTCCATGAAAAACACTTAAACATATGGAAATAGCTTTGAAACTGGATAATGGGTAGAGACTAGAATAATTTTGAGGTATATGCTATAAATACAGACATTCTGATAAGGTTTCAGATAAAAATAATGAACATATTATCCGAAATGGGGGAAAAGGTGATTCTTGATTTAAAATGGAAAAACTTGGCTGAACTTTGTTCTAGTGTTTTGTTGAAGGTAGAACATGTAATGAAATTACATATTTGACTGAGGAAATTTCTAAGAAAAATGTTGAAGGAACAGCTTGGTTTCTCCTGACTTTACAGTAAAGTGTGAGAAGAGAGAAAGGGATTGAAGAAAGAATTGCTATGTTCCTTTTTAAGGAAACATCTTGAAGATTAAAAATTCTCAGCCTACTTGTAGTGTAAAATATGAGAAAGAACTTTTAAAAGAACATCAAGGTGTGGTTAAACTATGACTCAACAAAGAGTTTATTGGTTTATATCAACAAATACATTGCCTACTTAAACTGGATGGAGACTGAGCAAAATGAAGGAAGGCTGACAGACTTGGATTTGACAGGACAAGAGGATAGAACTATTCACTTTCAAACATGCACTATTCTTCCAGAAGTGGGAAAGATGATCTTGGGGATGAATCAGACATCATTAAAACCACTGCACTGGTTTCTATAAGTTGGATGGCTTCCACCTGAAGCTATAGAGGTGGGATCATCCTGCAGGGCTGTGGGTTGGAATTACCAAACAAAGACTTCAGGGTGGTACTTACCCCCACTCCCCAATGGTTCTGGAAGGTGAAACATTGAGCCAAAGAGGATTATGCTTGAGTCTTAAGAGCCGGTGGAATATGCTAGATTTTGGACTTGCTAGGAACCTGCCGCCTTTTACCTCCTTCTGATTTCTCCCATTTGGAATGGGAATGCCTAGCCAACGTTTGTTCTACAATTCATTTTGCACATAACTTATCCGGTTTCACAGGTCTATAGCTGTAGAGGAAATATGCCTCAGGATAAATTATACCTTGGTTTAGATGATATTTAGATGAGTGTTTGACTTTAAACTTTAGAATTGATGCTGGAATGAGTTAAATCTCTTGAGGCTATTGGGATGAAATGAATAAACTTTGCATGTGAAAAATATATGAATTTGGGGGATTCAGGATGAAATGTTATGAACTTAATTAGGGTCCCTCAAAATTCATATGTTGAAGCTCTAACTCCTAACTTTGAATTGGTGCCCTTACAAAAAGAGGCTCCAGAGAATTTATTTCTCTCTTTCTCTTTCTCACTCTCCTTGCCATGTGAAGAGAGAGTGAGAAGGCAACCATCTGTAAGCCAGGAAGAAAGGTTTCACCATACTCAATCTTACCAGCACGCTGATTTGGGGCCTTCAGCCTCCAGAATTATAGGAAAATATTTTGAAAGGGTTAATCAAGACACAGGGCTCTACTTTAATAGGGGCTAATAAAAGAAAGCACATTCTGCAAGCCTAAGTCTTACACAAAAATGCTCCCCTTGAGTGGTTACTTTACAGAGATTCCTGAAGACCATAAGTCCCCCAGGAAGAAGGACTTCTGGCATCAGCAGGAGGATAAGGGGCAAGACTGTAAAACTATGACCAGGGGCCCAGTCCTGATGTGTCAAGTTGAAACCCTGTCCACCTGCATCCAGGTGCCAGGAATACATATTATTTTGATCACACTGCCTTGAGTCCCTTCTGTGTGACCCTGAATCTTTCAAAATTTACATTATTAAGTTACCCAGTCTGTGGTATTTTGCCATGGCAACCTGAGTTAAGACAAAGTGGCATTGTCTAATAGATAAATGGATAGATGATACTGAAACTCAGATCAGAAAACTAAGTGAAAGAAAGAGGACTGAGTGGAATAATAAGGGAAGAGTGAGAATTATAATGATATGTCAGTGCACATCTAGTCAAAAAGGAGAGAAGAGAGATTTTCAAGTTGGGAATTGGTTCAAGGGAAAATGAGAAGCCAGGAAAAAGCTTATGATATGTCTGGGGGGGGGGGGGGAAACAAAACCATAAGTAAAATAGCTAGCTAAAGAAGAAGGTTTCTGAAGGAAGAAATGAAAGCTAAAAATTAGTTTTGAGTCACAGGCTAATGATTCATATATGGAGATGATGTATGCTTCTCTAAGGTACTTATGCATTACCCGGTTTGCAGCTGCGGAGATAAATTTACATTGATTCCTTTCATGTGCTTTTCCATACCACTTCGTGAAGGTAATATGGTTGGACCATTACAGTCCTTTCAAATCCCAAGCTACTCTGATTCAATTTCACATTTTAGCAGGCCTGATTTAGATGAAGAGCACAGTCTGTTACTATATATAAAAAGCTAATAACTGGCGGAAAGAGCTATCGATGCTGTAACCTTGACTTTATTAACAACACTATTTAGTCCAGGGATGACCAAAGTAGGTCTATAAACTCTTCAGGAGTACACAGTGTTAAAAAAATATCGGGACTAGTATTTATGTTTATTTTAATCTCAAATTTTAATGAATATTTTATAATAAGCATAATATATAAATTATATACATATATTTTTATTAAAAATATATCTATATACTTTGGGGGTGTGTTTAAAACATTTACTAATAGGGCTATGCAACATAAAAGTGTAAAGATCATGGCTTTAATCAACTGTGTTATTCTGAAGGTGAAAGACTTAACTGATTTGGTAGGAATCTTGGATGGTATTCCTTAGAAGTTGAAGATCAGCTGAAGAGATTTAAATATGGAAATGACAAGGTCAGATGGTCAGATTGCTTTTCCAAGGGTTCATTCTGAAGGCTCACTGGAAGTAAGGTCTGAAGGAGACAGTGAAAAGTTGGGGGAGCAGTCAGTAAACTCTTCCTCTATCCAAGCACATAATGAAGGTTTCATTTAGAGGGAGTGGTGATAAAGACTGAGTGGAAGGGACTACATTCAGAAATGATTAGCGGCTGACGTAAGCAGGGTGTACTGATTAATTGGCTGAAAAGTGTGAGAGAAAAAGAATGCAAATGATGTGAAGGTTTTTAGATAGAGGACCAGTTCAAGTTATCTGCAATAAAAAAAAAGGATATTTTAGCGGTAAAATATGACCTGTGCTATTATAGCCACATTAAGTTTGAGATGCTCAGGTGGGATCAGGGGCTTAGTGGAGATGTCTGGATTGATATATTAATTTGAGAGTCAGAACAGGTACAAGGAGAGGGGCTATATAGGTATATAGACTGAGAATATAGGGTAAAACAACAAAATCAAGCATGTTGGAAAATATTAAGAGCATGCATAAGCCAGGGAAGCAAATGCAAGACACTTATCAAACCTAAACTTTGTGGTTTGAATTTTTTAAGTGAATGGATGAGATGAAAAATGTTGATGCACAGGTGGTGATATTTTTCAAACTTGGAAAGCATCTGCTATTCAAGATGGAATCAAGAAATGTGAAAGAAAATTTTCATGGAAAAAATTAGCAGAGTCATACTTTTTTTCTATATTTCAAAGGATAATGACTTTAGCATTAAATGTTAGAATTAAGTTGACTAAACACATTAGAATTTACTTTGCATGTTATATTGTAAAATATTGCTGAAAATTTGTTAATATAAATGAAAAAAAGTTCATATAAATTAAAATTTCACATTTACCTTTTACTTATGGACTCCTATATTACCTTCAAATTGAACTTAACACAAAAGACTACTGTGATGTTTATTCTTATATAAATCCTTTTATAGGTATTTTGAAACCTTTTTTAAAAAAAACAGTTGGAATAATTAGCCCTAAAATAAATAGAATTTAAATGTGCATAACTACCGTGGTTCCCCAAAAATAAGACATCCTCCAAAAATAAGACCTACTTACAGGTTTCCTTCTGAGTGAAATATAAGGAATCCCCCTGAAAATAAGGCCCCCAGGCTCTGTCTCAGAATGAAAATTAATTTACCTTAAACTGGTTGCTAGGGCCGCCCCGACTGGCATCTAGCAACCAGTGACATTACATGGAGGCCTGACGTCACTGCTGTGTGAATGGAGAGAAATCAGCGTGGAAACTTTGTGAAACCTAAACTGAAAGAAGTTGTGACTTGAGTGAAGAACTCATGGGAGAAAATCACTGACAGTTGCATTGCAAATGCACTGCGAGCAGGCTACCTTGACAAGAAGTACTCATTTAAAGACAGTGCTATTGCTAAACATGAGAGATTTGGTCCACTGATTCTGAAAGAAATGGAGTCACAAGAAATTCACCAGGAAATTCAGGAATTGGATTGTTATGATGATGTTCCAGAAGATGATGACATGATTGTCATTGAATAAATGAGTAAATTCTTGATAATATAGGATTCACAGTTTGTCTGGTTTGTGTTGACAACTACCGTACCATATACAGGTAATAAATTTCCTTTACTTTCATTTAACAATAAATGTGTACCGTATTCTTCTTCATGGAAAAATAAGACATTCCCTGAAAATAAGACTTAGTGCATCTTTGGGAGCAAAAATTAATATAAGACACTGTCTTATTTTCGGAGAAACAGGGTATTAGAATATTTTCAAGAGCAACAAAATGTATGAGAGAGATCTTATATAATCACATCACTAACAATATATGATAACATCTAGCATTTTAATGTTTGTCAAATACATGAGTGTAAATGGATAACTCATTTTAGTGTTATGTTTGTAATTAGTAATGAACTTGAAGATGACATATACCAATTGTGTAAATTCATATTCTTTGTTCATTTGTTATGGAATTCTGTATCTCTTTCTGGTTGATTTGCAGGCACTCAGGAATATAGGGTGTCCCAAAAAATGTATATACAACTGGGTTACCATTATTAACTCCAATGGGTTAAATCTGAAAGGAAAGTAACATCAATTGAGATAGGTCTGGAGATATTTTTTAGGATACCCTGTGTTTTAAATAGTGTTTCTTTGTCAGTTTTAGAGATACAAGTGTCCATCTTTGGTGTGACCCCCAATCTGGTAACTTGTACTTTGCTGATAGTGTGCTTCATTAAGGAAGAAATGATCAATTTTATATGATTAAATGATTAAACATTTTTTTCATTATAAATCCAGAGGATATATTCACTACATTTGTTATAAAGAATCCATCCAGATTTATGATTAGAACTCTCTGTAATAATTTTGTTGCACTTGAAATGTTCCTAGTTTGAGCATTTGAAATGTTCCTGTAGAAGAGCTCAGTCTTTCCATTCACCTAGAAGTTCTTTTATGTGATCAAATAGAGTTTTAGATTACTTTCCATTTTTTCTGGCATATTCTTTGTTAACTCTCATGTAATCTCTTTCTTTACAGCTATTGAAAATTGCATTTTTTATGTATAAGATGTTATTTTTTTTCCTAAAGCCATTAGACTGAAAATTGAGCGGCATCTTATACTACACGGAAGTCAGCAGAGGTTGGAGCTGAGCATGTGTGGAGCTGCCCCTACCTCCAAACAGGCTTCCTCCAATCACAAGCCTTATTGTTACTGGCGCCAGCTGATGCCATAATTGGAGGTGGGAGTGGAGAGTGTGTAGATGCAACAGGGACCGGAGCTTTCTGAGCCCAAAAAGATGTCAAAAAGTGACAAGATAAATACCAGTAAGCGATTGTCTTACTCTGCAAAATTCAAACTGAATGTCATCAGCTATGCAAAAGAGCATGGGAATAGAGCTGCAGAGAGACAATTTGGACTCCTCCCACTGAGTGTATGATCAGACAGTGGAGAAATCAGGAAGAGCAACTCCTTAAGATGCCAAAAAAGAAGAAGGCCTTAAGAGGAAAACCAGCAAAATGTTTAAAATATTGATTTCTTAATTTCAGGTTGGAAAAGTGGGGGGTGTCTTATACTTGGGGGCATCTTATAGAAGGAAAAATACGGTATATCTTCCTCCTGGATATATTTCCTAGGTCATGATTGTCAGTGACCAGTGAATAATAAAAATTGTTATTTTTATATGTTTATCTTGTTAATGCTGATGGCTTTTAAAGATAAATTATTTCATCATGTTTTGTTTATGTCTTCATTTAAAAAATCATCTATCTTTTAAAAATATTTTTATCGATTTCTAGAGAAAGAGGAAGGGAGAGGGAGAGAGAAATAGAAACATGGATTAGAGAGAAACATTGATCAGCTGCCTCCTGCATGCTCCCCACTGGGGATTGAGCCCACAACCTGGGCATGTGGTCTGACTAGGAATGGAACTGGTGACCTTTTGGTTCCTGACTTGATGCTCAGCTGCTGAGCCATACCAGCCAGACAAAATTTGTACATCTTATCTCTCTTTTCCTATAGAATTTTTTCAGGATCTCAGTACTCTTTTAAACAATGTGATACTGAACAACCTTGCTTTGTTCTTTATTTTAAAAAGGGACTATATCTAAATGTCTTTTTAAGTAAAATATTTGCTGTTAGTTTTTTATTAAAAACTTACCAGATTAAGTTAACTCTTTGTTTATAGTTTTATTTTTTAATACAATGTTTGGCTTATATCAGATGATTTTTTGCATGTGTTAAAGTAATCATGACTTCGTTACTTTTATCTGTGGACAATTACACTGATCTATTTTTTATAATCATCCTTGGAATAAAAATACTTGGTTATGTTGTGTTATAATCTTATATTAAAATCTGATGGCTTCAGTTAGCTAGAATTTCTTTAAAATATGTGATTCTATAATAATACATGAAAGGAACTGTGATTTCTTTTTTTTCTGTGTCTATAGTCAAGATTTGAATAAAAGGTCCAATAACCTCATAAAATAGCAGTATTTTAACTTATTTATCTATCTATCTCAAAGTTGGCACATGGATAGGTAGAAACTATTGTTCTTCATAATGGTATTATTCAATATATCTGTATATATACAGTTTTAGGTTTCTTGTTCTTCTTAGCAGTTTATCTATAATATCTCATATCATTACCTTTGAAGGTATTGTTTTAATAGCAATGTAATATCTCACGAAATAAATAAGAGTCTATAAAATAATTTATTTAATCTGTTAATATTTTTTAAAATATCGCTTTCTAAATTAAACTATAATGATAACTATTAGTATGTGCTTTTAACAAAGGAAAGCCCCATGCAAGATATTGAGGTTCCTATGCTCCAGGGATCATGATATAATAGACTTTGTCTCCTTAGCAAATAGAACAGTGTAGGGCACATGGGACATCTTTGATGAATATATGTCATATGAGTTATTGAATAAACGAGGGAATTGTCATCTTTCTCCATAACTGTGGATTTGACTAATGAAATTTATGTTTACTGACATCACAGAATAGGCACTGATCAACACCTGTCTGTGATTAAAGACTGACCAGTCTCTGAAGAATGGTGTATCTAATATTAATATTTTATTTACCCAAACAAAGTCAATTTTAAGGAGACAATAATAGCCACAATTTCTTCAGCATTTTTTGTGGTAGTTTCATTTCTAATCCTAGACACGGTCTATAAAACTGATACTATTATCCCCATATTTGAGATAGCAAATCAAGATTAAGTAACTTAATCAAGACCTTGGAGCTGGTACGTTGTGGAGACTCAATTCTAATTTAGGCGTGTCTGATACCAAAGCTAGATCCCTTGACCACAATACACATGATGTCAAATATGGTTTCTCAACCAAAGCAGTTGAAATAATTAGCATTGACTACATGGATTGGTGAATTAAGCAGAACTTCATAAAAGCATTTAGGCCTTGGTAGGCAATGGGCATAGATTTTAAATTGAAGCAGCAGCCACTGTGAACTGGGGAGAGGTTGATGGCAGCACTTGATTACTTGTTTAACTCCTTCCTACCTCTACTTCTTACCACAGGTTGCATTCATTAAATTGGTGAATCCTCTTCTAGCAAAATACTCTGTCTGCTTATATTGCTGGATTATCTTCATCTTGGCTTCTGCCTCCAGCTTCTCTCACACCTCTCCCCCAACAATTCTGACATTAGCACAACAATTGACTTTCTTATTTTGTTCCTGGTGTTCTGCTGCCTACCAGAGCATTTTACCTCTTCCTACGCTCAGTGATGAGAGACATCTTCTTTCTACTTCTTTTTTTTTCTTTTTTCTTTTTTTTACCTCAACAAGGGATTTAAGAAGTAAGAAGCAACAGAAGAATTCATATATTCCCACAGCAAAGAATTCATATACTCCCATTCTTTGGCAACCAAATGGTTATATTTTGAGCACTTCTTGTAAGTCCATCAAAGGTTTAAATTTTATTATGTGAAAGTCAGGGACATGGGTATATATCTCACTTAAGTTTTTCATTAACATGGAGTCTTTTATTGACCCGCTAACTCATTTTATCTCTTCTTTATCATTATTTTTATAATCTTGTTCTATTGGTCAGATGATGTTGGAAGTTACTTTTGTGGAAATGTTTATGCTTTTTTTCCTTTGTGAGCACTACTTGCAAATGCACATTTTTGGGCTCGGAGTAGTTACCATTTCTCAAGGCTGGCATTTCTGTTACAGGGCAGGGAGCAGCTGAGAGAATTCCAGGACAAGTGGAATAAGGAAACTAAGACAAAACAAGGTAAAACAAGCCCAAACTGTGGGTGATTTGCAACCATCATGTAAATTGCAAGCCCGTATCTTACCCAAAGATTTTTTGAAAGCAAATGGTTAATGACTCTCCAACTAAAAATAAATGCAGGAAAAGAGTGGGGAATGAGATAGGGGGAAACAAATGAGGCTTTTTTTTTTCTCCCTAAACAGGGAAGTTTGAAGTCTAAAAGCTTGGCAAGATAAAATTGCCAGGTGCTTCTCATGAATTTTTGGAAGGCCACAAAATAGTAAAAATGGATCTTGAGAATTAATCTGTACCAAGATATTCAGCAGAGGAATTTTAAAACCTACAGACAGAAGGATCTATAACACCTTCAACCATCAACCAACTCACTCTTCAGATCAACTGAGTGATGTCCATTTGTGTTCTGAGCCAGATGAAATAAGTGGTTTGCCTTGCTTGTTTAATAAATTTGCTTGCTTTAATAAACTGTTTTTAATCACAACACAATCAGGATCTCTCACTTAAATTCATTTATACGAGAAGACAAGAATTGGAGTGGGGGCAGCCCTCTCATTCTGACTCAGGAGGTTGTCCGATGAGGACTTTCTGGGGTCTCTGGGCTGCCTGTGACATTTCCGTTTGGTAACGGGGCTCTCATGAGCAGGGCTCTGCTTCTCTTAGTCACCAGTGAGGGTGCTTCGTTAACTGCTGTTAGAGACAACTTAATACATTTGCCAGCTGCAGGGGAGCCATCACACTCTGCGCCTCCGAATTTGATTCATTAGTGAATCAAAAGCAGGCTTCTATGGCAGGGACAGGTCTTTAGCAGAGCTTTTGCTAGACATGTAAAGAAAGTTAAAAGTTCAAGATGAAAGACAAATGAATTTTACGTCTGCCAAGCCTTTTAGAGTTGTACTGGCGTTCTTCACATGAATGAATTCACAAAGAGATACATAGAAAAGGTTTCAGGAGCTACTTGCAAGTATAGGTAGCGACAATCAGAGATCTGCGTGGATGCTTACATCTACCATTATAGTGAGGATAATTGAATTCTTTTGTGAAAATTGGTGTCAAAGATTTTTTTAAAAAAGTATAAGAACTAGATATAGACAGGCCTTAAGCTGCACAAACCTTTTATTTTAGTTTGTAAATCCATTATTTCCCCCAGGTTTATTGAGATAGAGTTAACTTATAACACTGTGTAGGTTTAAGGCATACAACATGATGAGCTGGTGAATCGATTCTTATGGGACATGGAATTACTCCCAACATATTTGTGAAAGCCTCTGCTTCCCTTCTCCTCCGACTTCCTGCCTTGTGCTCATGTCTTTCGATAGTTGTGATAAAGAAGGTATACATTCACACCCTCCATGCAGAATCAGCTCATGTCTTCCCATCTGATGAATTTTGTGTACAAATGAAGTAGACTTTGTAAGATGCAGATTCTATCAGGAATAGGAAAATGTCCTTTACCTTTTTTTAAAAAAAAATATTTTATGCTTTATTTTCTAAAATTCAACTCAAGTTTTAAATACTTACATTATAGAGATTATAGGTTGCACACATAATGTTTGCATTATGAACATTTTTAAGTTTGGGTTTCATGAGCTCATTAAAATGGCCTGAAATATAGTCAATCTTGAATAGTTTTCAAGAAAAGCACTTTAATAAAGGAATAAAATAATAGAAATGGTATTCTACTGAAGAAAAACAAAGGCACAGCAATAGTTATCTACCTGATACTTTTTGTCCCAGATACTACAAATAAACGCGCCAGGTTTTTGTTTTTTGTTTTGTTTTTTTTTTATCAGATGGATTCTGATCAGTAGTTCTCTTAGCAAATTGTGTAGGCTCACAACTTCTAAAAACAACAACATTTAAATCATGGTTGATATTAGAATATGTCTAAAGAAGGGTGAGGCTGTGCATCAACTGGGGCCGCAGTTCACATTTCCGAGCCTCGGGGAAGGGCGCTCTATGATAAGCAGCACATCTACTGAGGCTTTTACTCTTCGGTCCAGAAACAAATCTACTTTTAGCCACATATCAACTTATTGTGGTCTTACTTTATTTTATTGAAGTATGCACAGTTGTTGTTGAGGAGGAAAGGTGAAAATATATAAAAATGAGGTGAAAGAGAAAAAAAATAATTACTCTAGTAAGTGACAATCTATAAAAAAAATGACTTTTGAGGGTTGAAGGATGCAAAGATTGAAATTGATAAACATTTTCTTTAAATATTTTATAAAAGTTATTTGCCAAACACAGTTGTACATTTTTTAAAAGGGTTGCTTTTGTTTATAACAATCTTGCTTTCTCTATGTACATTTTTTGGAAAATTCAGTAATAAATGAAAAATAAGCGCCTATTTTCTCACCACCATTTAAACCCCTGATACATTTTAGCATATTTACTTCCAGACACACACACACACACACACACACGAAATGATTTTGTTCATACGTATTTTGTTTATATATTTTTTCTTATTTTTTCCCATTGGCTTTATATCTTCAAGGCTTTTCCTTAGCATTGCATCACTCCTGTGACTAAAAGTTATTCCCCCTTGGATTTGTATGTCACAGGTTAATCTTAGCTCAATTTGCACTCTCCCTTCACTTATTTCACCCAAGCTATGCAGGCCTCTTTGTTCTTCTTTAGACATGCCAGGCACCCCCCTATGGGTGTTGTCTTTACTGTCCCTTGGCCCACATCACTCTTCCTTTTAGTCCGTGTGTAGTTTTCCTACACTCTTAGTTCAGCATCTGTGCTAATTCCACCTCATAGAAAAGGGCATTCCAATGCAGCCTATCGAAATAAAGCCCCTACTCCATCACTCTGTCTTACCACTCTACTGGCTTTTCTTCATACTTCTTGTTATATATATTTTCTTATTGTCTGTTTCTCCCTTATCTTACACACACACACACACACACACACACACACACACACACACACCACAATCTAGGAGAACAGGTGCTTTTTTGTTTACTGTTCATTGAACAGATCCTAGAACAGTGCCTGGTATATAATACATAATCAAAAATTGAACAAATTTATTGACTCCATAGTATTTCATTTCATAGATATACCTTACTTTACTTAACAGTATAGTAGAACAATGCCTATTGTTATAAATAAGGCAATGATTAGCATATTTATAAATAAGTATTTTATCTATCAATTAATTTTAACTATATATCTAGCTATCATATCTAACTTATATCTATAAGATTAATTCTTAGCAACAAAATTCTTGGGTTAATGATATGAAAAAAATTGAAGCATTTCTTTTTAACAATATAGTCATCAGTAATTTCTTTAGCAGATTTTGTGAACAATTATACAGATATTAAAATCACCATTTGATTATTCTGTAGTAATTTATACTTTTACTGGTTTGCATATAAATAGCCATTCTACTTCAATCTAGCGAGAAAATATGTGTTTTAAAGTTATAGTAGTTTTAAAAAAATTATTTCTGAATAATGAAGAAGCAAAATATACTTTAATGCGTATTAGTAACATGTTTCCTTTATTGTGATATTTTCCCATTTTCCTATTCCTATTTTCTGTATATATTCTAGTTCATTTATTAAAATTATATATATATATATATATATATATATATATAATCAATTTTTTTTACAGAGATGAAGGGAGAGAGATAGAGAGTTAGAAACATCGATGAGAGAGACACCAATTCAGCTGCCTCACATCCTACCAGGGATGTACCCTCAACCAAGATACATGCCCTTGACCAGAATCAAACCTAGGACCTTTCAGGCCACAGGCCGACACTCTATCCACTGAGCCAAACCAGTTAGGTCTAATGCTATTCTTGAATTATTTTTGTCTCACAGCATAGAGCTAATCCTCCAGAAAATCCATTTAAAATACATTCAAGAGTTTCACTCCTACTCACCACCTCTCCCGTCACCATCACGATCTCATGGGAATCACTGCAACATTCTCCTAACTGGTTTCCAGCTTGTATTCTGGCCCCTAGTTTCATCACAGGCGGCCACATTGATTGTTTAAAACTTAAGTCATGTTTTTCCTCTGCTCAATACCTCTAATGTATTATTTCCTTCTCACTCATATAAGAAGGCAAAGTTCCTAGGATAGGTGGAAAGACTATAGTCTGATTTGGACTCCTGAAACCATTCTGATCTTATCATTACTCACTTCAGTATCTAACCCAGACACACTGGTCTCGCTGCTGATTCTAGAAAGGAAACCAAGATGATGGTAGTCTTGCCTCCTTCTCTTTGTACTTCTCATATCCTCTGCCTACAACACTTTCCCTCCATATAAAGCCACACCTCTCTCTTCCTTCATTTCTGTGTTTAAATGATGTCACCATGGTGATGTTGTCTCTGAATACCCAATTTAAAACTGGCTTCTCAAGTTATGTGTGCCTCCTTTTCTGATTTATTTTTCTCCTTAGTATTCTTGACTTTAAAACTTATTTATTTATTAAATTATTCTTTTATTCATTATAATATAATTTTCTGAATAGCAAGACTTTGGGTTAGTTGTCTTTACTTATCTCCAGTATCAAAAACAGAACTTGGATAGAAGAAAAGTCTATAATTAATTGATCAATTAATTATTCAATAAAAATTACTTTTTTTCCACAGAATGAATCTTAAATGTAGATGTGCATATATATTGGAATTCTAATGATATTAATGGTATTAATATTAACTCATCATTAGTCATGCAAATTAAAACCACACTGTGACAACTTTTGTCTGTAAAATCAAAAGAAAAAGAATGATAAATACTCTTTTGAAGATGTGGGGAAATCAGTATTCTCACTGCTTTTAGTAGAATTTAAATCAAACACTTTAAAATATGTACTTCCCTATGGACTTACCCATTGTGTTTCATGAAAAAAATGTATTCTAAAAGTGTAATTTTGATATTTCTATATACTTAGTGATATTAGACACAGAATGATTTGAAATTACAATACACTTGAAGCAACTGTTTACTCATGAAGGATTAGTAACATTTATTACATGTTTAAGATGGAATGTGATGCAATTATTGCAAATAACATTGTGAAAGACTGACTGATAACATGGAAAACATTCCCATATATAGTTAAATGAACCAAAGCAAGTTATAAATCAGTTTATATAGTGTGCTCTGTAAAGAAGACCACTGTTCTCTCTTCTTGCAGTTATTCTATTTAGTTCTTGTAGATGTAATCTTAAAATAAGTAAAAAAAGTGCCTCTCTCTCTCACAAGCAGACAGAACAGTCAGAAAAGTGTGTGCTGATTGTATAATAACAATGCCCTTGATGTCGGTGAATTTTAATTTTCTGACAAAATATATTACCTATGCCATGATTTGTTGTCCATTTTAATTAAAATGACTGTTAGCTAATAACCTGATTTTTACAATAATTTATTTTGAGCATCAAGCCCCTGTTCTTTTGCTAATTTGAATCGATACCATTTTTATAAGGAACAGTGAGAAATGCTGATGTCAGATTTTCTAGGTTATTTAACAGATTAGGTGATTCTCATTGAAATCTCTCCATGTCTTGTCTTCTAAGACATTTCACAGTCTCAATTTCTCCATACCTTGCCTTTCTGTTCTCTGGCTTTTTTCTTCTTATTTCTCCCTCATCATAAGTGTCTGGCCCAAGTCCCACCCCTGAGCCTTTCCCATCTTTCTCCATCTGCCCAATGAAAATAATAATCCCCTTATCTATTCACTCATTTATACATATGTTCTTTCAACACACTTATTTATTACTGAAATGCTTCAAACACTGTGCTGGAAGCTGGAATACAATCTTGACTAAGTCAGACTTACTGCTATGGACTAAATTGTGCCCCCATAACATTCATATATAGGGGGGTCATAACCCCCAGTGTGATTAGCTCATTCAGGTGGGGCCCTCATGATGGGATCGAGGCCCTTAGAAGAACAGATACCCCTCTTTCTACCCACACATACCAAAAAATGGCCAGGTGAAGGCAGAAGGAAGGTGCCCATTTACAACCCAAGCAGAAAGCTCTCACCAGACACCAACCCTGATGACACCTAAGTTTTGAAATTTTAGTGTTCAGACTACGGGAAATAAACACCTATTAAGCCACCAGTCTGTGATTTTTTTTATAAATATATTTTATTGATATTTTACATAGAGAAAGGGAGAGAGATAGAGAGCCAGAAACGTCGATGAGAGAGAAACATCGACCAGCTGCCTCTTGCACACCCCCTACCGGGGATGTGCCCGCAACCAATGCACATGCCCCTGACCAGAATCGAACCCGGGACCCTGTAGTCTGCAGACCGATGCTCTATCACTGAGCCAAACTGGTTTCGGCGAGTCTGTGATATTTTGTTTTTGCCATCCAGGTTGACTAAGACAATTTTTGGTACTGAAAAATGGGGTGATGCTGTAACAAATACCTAAACATGTGGAAGTGGGTTTGGAACTGGGTACTGGGTAGAGACTGGAGGAGTTTTGAGGTCCCTGCTAGAAATATAGGCTTTCTGATGAGATCTCACACAAAAATGAGGAGCGTGTTATTGGAAACTGGAAAAAAGGCTATCCTTGTTACAAAGAGGTGAATAAATTGGCTAAACTGGCTGCTAGTGTTCTGCGGAAGGTAGAAGTTGCAGATGATGAAATTGGATATTTAGCTCAGCAGATTTCTAAGCAGTATTGAAGGAGAAGCTTGGTTCTTCCTGACTGAAAATCATAAAATATAAGAGAGGGATGAATTGAAGAAGGAATGATTAAGTAAAAAAAGGACCAGAAATTAAAGATATAGAAAAACCTCAGTCTATTGGTATTGAAAACAATGAGAATGTGTGTTCCTAAGGGAATGCCAAACCATTTGGTCCAGAGATAAACCATGGACCTTATCAGCATCTTAAGAGAAGCCATGAGCCGAAACCGGTTTGGCTCAGTGGTAGAGCGTCGGTCTGCGGACTGAAGGGTCCCGGGTTCGATTCCGGTCAAGGGCATGTACCTTGGTTGCGGGCACATCCCCAGTAGGGGGCGTGCAGGAGGCAGCTGGTCGATGTTTCTCTCTCATCGACGTTTCTAGCTCTCTATCTCTCTCCCTTCCTCTCTATAAAAATATCAATAAAATATATTTTAAAAAAAAAAGAGAAGCCATGAATAGAGATGGGATTATATCAGCAGAAACACTGCCTGCTGGGAGGAAAAGAGAAAACAGGGCAGGGAATAAAGACTGAGAATTCATACTATCTTTCAAGAAAAAGGAAAAAGTACCCAAAGGCGATTCAGAGATTAACGGGCTTTTTCTCCCACCAGAGGCCCAGAATGGTGGTCAAGGGAGTGAATCTTCACCCTTCAGGGGTTTCAAATGACAGGACCCTTGCCCAGCAGAGCTGCAGAGGCAGGGCCCTTGCAGAGAACAGTGTAACAGTGTGGGTGTTGCTCTCAAACCAAGGGGACAAAGTCACCCCTTAGAGCCATGAAGGTGACACAACACCTCAGCGGATCCAGAGGGCAAAGCACTGAACCAAAGAGGATTGTTTTCAAGCCTTAAGATCTAGTAACATTTGTCTTGCTACGTTTTCATCTTGCTTCCCTCTGATTTCTCCCTTTTGGAATGTGAATGTGGATCCTATGCCTGCTCTACCATTGCATTCTGGAGGCAGGTAATTTACTTGGTTTCATGCTGGATGGGAATTTAATCTTAGAATGAATCATGAGTCTCATCTATATCATACATAGAAGGTATTTAGATCAGACATTAGATTTTAAACATTAGAGTTATTACTGGGATGAGTTAAGACATTTAGGGCTATGAGATGGAAGGAATGACTATATTTTGTATATGAGAAGGATGTGAATTTTGGGAGGCCAGGGACAGAGAGTTATGGACTGGATTGTATCCCTCCAAATTAATAAGTTCCTTAAGTTACTTAAATCACTCAAGGAATTTAAAACCTAGTAATGATAATGATGTAAAAAATGATAGCCAACATTACTAGTATTTTTAATGAGTAAGCTATAGTTTTAAGTGATTTACATGTATTATGCTACATTTCCACAAAACTCACAAAGATTACTCTAATTTCACCCTGAATTTAGAAGTGGGGTGGGTAAAAGCATAGACTGACACTAGGCACATCACTACAAAACTAATTAAATAATTTAAATTGAAGTAGATGCTCTAAAGAAGAATTAAAATGACATATAATAATATAACAGGGATACGTGACCTGAGAATTGAAAAGTCTAAAGTGAAAGTGACTTTTTAACAATTTTATTTTATTGATTTTTTTACAGAGAGGAAAGGAGAGGGATAGAAAGTTAGAAACATTGATGAGAGAGAAATATCAATCAGCTACCTCCTGCACACTCCCCACTGGGGATGTGCCCACAACCAAGGTACATGCCCTTAACCTGATTCAAACCCAGAACCTTTCAGTCCACAGGTCAATGGTCTATCCATGGGCCAAACGCGTTAGGATTGACTTTTAACCCAAGATGTGGCTCATAGTAAAGTTTGGAAGGAAAAGTGTTGTAAGAAAAGAGAACAGCCTGTGAAAATGCCCTAAGATGGGAAAGCACACTCTATTCCAGGAAGTGAAAGAAGCACGTGTGGGAAGGAAATGAAGGGGTTGACAAGGCGCACAGCCAGAGCGGAGAATCAACTGGTGGAGGGAAGGACTGGGCACAGAGACCACTTAGGAATCCACTTAGCAATTCCAGACAAGAGTCAGTGGTGCCTTGTGGTGGCAGTGGAGAGAAAGCAAGTTGACTGAGTGTGTATATTTGGAAATCAGATCTGCAAAACCTACTAATGACATGGTTATGAGAGGTTAGGGAGAGTAAAAATGAAAATTAACTCTCAGGTTTCTGCTTTGAGCAATTTGGCGAGAATAGAAAAGCAGAGAAAAGGCTATAGGGATTTAATCGCTCTTTGTAACATTTCCAGAATACATGGCATTTGGCTGGGGTACATGGTGTTTAATGTACACTACGCATCCATTCCCTATTCATTCCTCGGTTTCTTACAGGCACTCGGGTGTTTAGAATACAAAGTCATGGGGATAGACCAAATGGGCCAGAGGTGCTGAGACTTGGTCCTCTAAGGAGGAGGCCTCAGCTTTATTTTTTATGTTCTAACCTCTAAAGAAGGGCAATGAAGATGTTTCTCTGAGGGAAGGAAGATGGTGGATTCTGGAACCAGTTGCTGCTGAAATGAACTCATACTTTTAGACGAAGAGCAATTTCTGTAGGGATGCTGACAGAAACATCAGGCAAATCAGAATGAAAAAGGTCCTTGTTCTTTCCTACTACCTGTCAGTGACCCCCTAGCACCCACTACTTATAGAAACTATCATAAATCCAGTTGTTTACTGGGGGAGGTATTTTGTAGAGTTCCAGCTGCCAAAGTATAGAGAGTTAGAAGCTTGCTTCTGGAGCTGAGAGACAACAGCTTCATAACCTTCATACTGTCAAGAGGCTCATGCATTTACATTCCAAGTACATAACTTTATCCTGTACTCCAGACCTGTTTAACTGCCTATTCGCAACCCATGCTTGGGTATCTAGTAGAAATCATACATACCACATGTTCAAAACTGAACTCCTGATTTTTCCAAACTTGCTTCTCCTGCATTGTTCCCCATCTCAGTAAAAGGTCACTCCATTCTTCTTTCACAAGACAAAAAACCATGAATCCTCTTGACATTTTCTCTTTAACTCCTCATCTATAATCCATCAGAAAATCATGTTAGTTTTGCTTGAAAAATATATTCTAAATATAACCTCATCTCACCAGCTCTGAGCCATGGTTGTATTTTTTTCCTGGGATAACTGAAGTGGTTCTTAATTAATCTTTCCTACTTCTGACCTTGCTCCCATCTCTCAAGAGCCAAATATTTCTTTTAAGCATAACTCAGATCACCTAATTTCTCTGCTCAAAATCCTTCAGACTTTTTATATCATTCTTAATAAAAGCTAAAACACCCTCATTCACCTATTAGACCATAAACACCCTTTTCTGCTCCCTCATCTCTCTAATATCATACCCTCCCTTACTGCCTCCTCTCCCATCTTTGCTCTCCCTCTAGCATGCTAATCACTCTTCTCCATCAGGGCTTGTGCAATTGCTGTTATTTCTGTCTCAGATGCTCTTCTCCAAGTCTTTCTAAAAGTGTCCAGCATACTTAGTTACTTTATAAATATTTATTGACCAAATTAAGGAGTCAGAGAACACTTTACCAAGAAAGTAATATTTTATCCAAGATCAGCAAACAAATAAAAAATATATAGGTGAAATGGGGGTGAGAGTTGATTAGGAAGAAAGAGATTCTAACAGAGGAATAGCATGTGCAGAGACCATGAGGCAGGTGAACATGTTCTTTGTACTAGGATGTTTTAGGCATGCTGAGGAGCAGAGGAGCATAAAATAAATATGGAGAGAAAAATAGACAATAAGACAATATGAAGGGATAAAGTTGTTACATAGAAATGTATACTGTACTTTTCTAGATATGGTTTGTATTAAATAGTCATTTCTTCAGAAAACCAAATGTTTGAAGTATCCCAGTCCTCCTTTTTTATTCATGTAATCATCTGGCCCTATAGATCAGATGATATTTCTTGCCATTTACCCTTTTCTTATTATTCCTACTGGTGAGACATTAATCCAGGTCTGCATTTCCTCTTCCTGAACTATGTTAATAACACTGGTATCTCAGTGCCTCTGAGTTCCCTTTTTTATCTGAAGCACACACAACAGCCTCTGGCATTTTCGTTATTTTTCCAAAAATAATCTTCAATGCTGTCCCCTCCAGCTTTAAACTTTAGCAACTCTCTGCTCTTTATTAAGTCAAAATCTTAGCATTCAAATTCTGTCAGCCAACATCTCAACCTAAATATCTGACATTCTTCTATGCCATGTCATTTGCTCCTACAAAGCTAGACTAATAGAATTTCCCAAATATATTACATATTTCATTCATCCAACCACCCATCAAATCACATTTATTGAATATATGCATGCGTTTACATGTATTGTTCAGAACACCTGAGTGCCCTGTTCCCTGTTTCCATCTGTTGAATTGCTATACATTTATCATGGTTTTTCTCAAGTAGCTCCCTAGGTACTTCATAAGGACAGCTTTGATCACTCTAAATGAAAGTAACATTTTCAGTCTTTGATTTTCTGTAGCATTTTATCTTTCCTGGCTATATTATATTTTGATTTTAATGTAGGTATTTATTTTATTGATTAGACAATTTAGTGAACATAAAAGTATATTGCAAATAAACTCTCAATACAAATGTAAAGCTTCACTTTTGCTATTATTATCAACATTAATTTTCTTATTATATTCCTCACTACAATTCTGAAAGTTTATTGAAACATAGGTTATAGTGTACTCATTGTCCTGGTCCTTGAGGTAACATAGGTACACACACACACACACAAACACACACACACACATATGTATATATATAATTATATATATAATTAATAAATGTGTCTTAAATTGCATTAATAGTCATCACATGTTCTAGATTGTAATATTTAAATATATACAAGTCTGTTTTTTAATATATTTACATAATAGAATTGTTATGTTCTATAGGTTCTAAATATATCATCAAAATTATGTTCTATATGTTCTAATTATTACATATTTATGAAAGCAAAAAAAAGTTCTTTCTACTAGGTTAGCTCTCCTCACTTCCTGTAAAACATATAAGAAGTCAAAATACTTTTATCCAGAAAAGCTAAGCAGTGATTCAAAACTGGTAGCTACTACCTTGGTAACAAATAACATTGTAATTACCTGAGGAGTTTTTGAAAATTTCAATGCCAGAACACATGCAAAACAATTAAATCTGACTCTTTGGCTCACAGACATCAGTGTTATTTAAATCATATCCACCAATATATAAAAAGAAAGTGTGTCATGACCAGGTGGGATTTATTCCAGGTATGCATGTCTGGTTTAATATTAGAAAACTAATAAATATAACGTACCATATTAATCACATAAAGAAAAAAAATACATGAACCTATCAACTGATGCAAGATAAATTATTTGACAAAATCTAACACCTATCCAAGATAAAACTCTCCGTCAACTAGGAATAGAAGGTAACATCTTCAAATTATAAAAAGCATCTATAAAAAATTATTTAGTGAAATAATTAATAGTGAATTGGAACATTTCCTCCTGAAATAAAAAACAAGGTAAGGATATTTCCTCTCATTACTTTAATATTGTAGTGAAAATGTTGGTCTATGTAAAATAAAAAAGGCATAAGCAAAAATAAAAAGCATACAAGTTGGAAATAAAAAATAAAATTATTGGAAATGAATAAATGACATTTGTGTGGTAAATCCCAAGTAATTGACACAAAACTACAACTAATTAGTGAGTTCAACAAGGTAACATGATATAAGGTCAGTGGAAATATGTACCATGTTTATGAACGAGAAGACTCAACCCAGTAAAGATGTTAGTTATCTCTACAGGCTTAATGAAATTTTTCTCTAAAAATCCTAGCAGAGATTTATTTATTTATTTATTTATTTATTTTTGCGATATAGACAGGTTATTCTAAAATTTATATGGAAAGAGAAAGGAAGTAGAATAACAAATAATTTTGAAAAAAATCACACTACCTAGTGTTAAGACTGCATAACTATAGTAATCAAGATAGTGTGGTATTAAAGGAGGGACAGACACAATAATCAATGAAATATAAAACAAAGAACCTAGAGATAGACCCACCCAAATATGTTGAGCAGCTATATTTTGATGAAGATATAAAAACAATTAAATGAAAAAAGTATAATTTTTCAATAAATTATTTTGAAACAATTGAACTTGCATAGGCAAAAATATGAACCCAACCTAACTTTCACTTCATATATATATTAACTAAAAATGAGTAAAATATATACATTTAAATCATAAAATCATAATTAATTTAGATAAGCATAAAGGACAAAATCTTTGTGACTTAGAGTTAGGTGAAGAATTTTTAGAAATGCCACCAAAAACATGATAAAAAAAAGATGTTAGACTTCATCCAATTAAATGTTTGTGTGTGTGAAATACCCTATTAAGAGGACACAATCCACAAATAGGGATATAATGATTGCAAAACACACATTAAGTCAAGAGGCTTCCATCCAGAATAAATATTTACAAAAAGTTGTATTTCACCCAAAAGGTAATATAGATGTCAAGGAAATCTCCATAAAAATATGTTCAACATCATAAGCCAAATTACAGCACATATTAGAGCCACAATGAGATACTATACACACCAATCAAAATGGCTTATATAAAAGTGCAATACCGAGTGCTGGCAATTACCTTGTTAGTAGAAATGGAAAGTATAGTCAGTCTGTAAAAACACTTTGGCAGTTTCTTAAGAGGTTGTGCATGACATGCTATTTTACCCATTAATCACTTCTTCCTTTAGATTTATCCTGGAGAAATGAAAATGTGTGTCCATCTAAACTTTGTATATAGCTCATGGCAGCTTTGTTTGTAATAGATAAATACCGGAAACCACCTAAATGTCTTTCTGTGAGCAAATGAGTAAACAAACAGTGACACATATATACCATGAAATGTTACTCAGTTATGTTAAGAAAAAAAAATCTATTGATACACAACACACTAAACTGGATCTAAAAGATATTATAGTGAGTGGATAAAAATAAAGCCAATTTCAAGCTCAAAAGATTACAAAAGGTATGATTCCACAAATTACATTTATTCTGAGGAAGCAGCCAGTATTGAGAATTGGAGTAGAGTCTGACTATAAAGTAAAAACAAGGGGATGTTTCTTGCTGGTAATGGACAGATTTGTGTCATGGTTGTGGTGATGATTAAGTAATCTATAATAATAAAAACATAATATGCTAATTAGATAGGTCAAAGCCAGGGTTGTGAGGGAAGCCCAGGTCCCAGGTGAATGCTGGTGGTTGGAGGGAAATCTGGTCCCGGTGCCAGAGAGAAGCCGGTGTCAGTAGCATGGGGAAGGAAGGCCTACGCTTACACGAATTTTGTGCATTGGGCCTCTAGTTTTATATAAATGATAAAATTTCATCACAAGGAACACATTAAATGAGTGCATGTAAAAATTGGTGAAATTTGTAGTTTATAGTATTATACCCATATCAATTTCTTGGTTCTAAAAATGTGCTTTGGCTATAGAAGAAACTATCATAGGGGAAATATGGGGGGAAATTATGGAAAGCCTTTCCTACTTTTGCAACTTATTGTGTTAGTTTATCTCTAAATAAGGAGTAAAACACACACACAAAACAAAACAAAAATGGAGCTCCCACTGTGACCAAGGTTGGGTCTCCTGTGCAGGAGTTACAGGTGGTAACTCTGACCTCAAGGAGCTCACAGTAAAGCAGTGTTGGGCCTCTAACTGAAATAGGAGACAGGGTCAGAGAGGCACGTTTCATAATGGAATTTTGGACGTCCTGTAGATATCCAAGGGTAAGTACTGGGATAGCTGGGTGGAACTAAAGTTCAGAGGAGAGGATGAATACATAGCTTCGGGAGTCGTCCGTATAGGAGAGGTAATGAAGAGAGTATGTGCTCGGAAAGATGCCCTGGAATGTATTATCAGAATCTCTGGCTCTGTTCTCCACCCTGGCACAGCTACCCTAGCTTGGGGTGGTGTTTTCTCTCCTTTCTGAAATGTACTGGTGCTGTGCTGGAGATTACAGGCTCAAATTCAGAGGAATAGCATCCTTGTGTGATCTGAGCCCGTTACAAAGAAGACAGGAAAACAGACGGGCTCCTGGAGAATGGGAGGACGCATGCCTTGTTTAAAGTCATTAAATTCCTATTTTGTGCAAACACTCTTTTGCTAGCCACACAAAACAAGATTGCAGCCAGACTCTGCCAAGATCCTGTCTGTCAAGCAAGTGAGTTGACTAGTTTACTAATTTCTGATTGATGACATCTCCATGAAGATATTTTTTGCCTTTTGAAAAAAGAGTTCCAGGAGATGCAATATTTTTTTTAACTTGTGGGAATTTCACACAAAGGAGCTCTAAGATTGTAAAGGGGAGTGCTTTAAGCAATGCTGTCTAAATTACACCCCAACAGGCAAATTGTGTAAAAAGCCAATCCTTATTTCAAAGACATGTCCATATAATACAAAGTGAAAGTGACCTCTGGGATTCTGTTTATTTTATCTAAATCAGTTGTTAGCCCCGTTTTATTGATTGGCTTGTTGGAAGTGCTGTCTAAATACAGGCACACCTTCTTCCTTGTACTTAGGTTTTCTATGAAAAATTTCATTTTTCTATTCAGATTAACAAGATAATCAACTAAAAAGAGTTTTTACACATGGGACACGATTCAGTTATATGATTATGCTTGGAATCAGATACCACACGCTAATATGATGCTGATATTAGTAATGCAGGTGACTGAGTAATTAGATATAAATTATTTCTGCAGAGAAATTAGATATAAATTATTTCTGCAAAGATTCAGCTCAACACTGATAATAAAACAGGAGTTAGGAATAAACTAATTTATTTAAGGAAATCAGATTATAATAAGTATTTAATGAGCAGCATGACAATGCATACTATGTCAAGAAATCTAGGAGCTATGTGAGATGAAACCTGAGCATAAGTGTGGTTTATCAAGAAAGTCCTTACCCCAGTGTACACAGTCCTGTGTATTTTGGTCCATGACTACATTTCCAAGCATAGCTTCTTTTTTTCTCATCAGCTAGGATGTAGCTGCAAGAATTTGTTTTTCTATTCTTTTAATATGGCAAAGCTGTTCTAGTTTTAGAGCACTTTCATTGGCCCTTCCCTTAGTCTGGGATGATCTTAATTCAGATATTTGAACTTTCCACTCCTTGTCATTCACATTATAGTTGGGATAGTACTAACCCAGAGAGGCCCTTCCAGGTCACCCAGCCTAAAATTGTTACCTAATGAATCTCTATAACTTTATTTTAATTAGCTGCATGCAGTGGTCATTAGCTGATTTTTTTTTCATGTGTGGTCTCTCTTACATCTTCTCTATCCTCTAACCTTCATGAGAGCTGAGGAATAATATAAACGCTCTGTAGTGGGCTGAATGTGGCCCCCCAAAAGGTATATCTATGCCCTAGTTCCCCAAATCTGTGAATATAATCTCGTGTAGCAAAAGTGCTACAAAGTTAAGAAAATTTAGAAGAGTTTATCCTAGATTATCTGTGTGGCCCCTTAGTCCTCATCACATTAACCCTTAGAAGAAAGGGATAGGGAGCATTTGAAACACACACAGATAAGGATGATGCGAAGATGAAGGTGGGGATTGGAGAGATGAAGCCACAAATCAAGGCACACCAGCGGCCACTAATCTAAAAGAGACAAGAAAGACTTCTTCCCCAGAGCCTCCGGAGAGAGCATGGTCTCATTGAAGACCTGATTTTAGACTCCCCACCTCCAGAGCTCTGAGGAAATAGTTCTGTTAGGCTACCCAGTATGTGGTAATTCGTTCCAACAGCAATAGGAGACTAATACACCTTCTTAAAAACACACACACACAAAAAAAGCACCTCTAAATAAATTGTGGTAAGAAATTGTTAAAAGACAACAGGAGAGCGCAAAGAATGAATGGAAACAATCTAGAAAGCAATGTTAAGGGCCATGAAAATTAAATGTTAACCAGTTAACTGCCAATCTTCCAAAATGAAACCATCCCACATGCCACAATATTCCCTCATTACCCCCCACATACTGATTTTTTAAGGAAATCAGATTATAATAAGTATTTAATGAGCAGCATAATATTGCATACTATGTTAAGAAATCTAGGGGCTATGTGAGATGAAACCTTAACATAGTATGCATTATTATGCTGCTCACTAAATACTTATTATAATCGGATTTCCTTAAAAAATCAATATGTGGAGGGTAATGGGGGAATAAGGATACATATGTAACACCTTAACCAATAAATACATTTTAAAAATTTATTTGCAATAAATATTATAAATATAAATATTTTACAATTCGGGAATTCTTGAATATTTTCAGCTTAAAATTCTCATAATAAATGTTTTTAAAGTTGTTCAGGGCTGCCATTTAGGGAAAACATTATTTTTTTTTATAATGGCATGTGGAAAAGATTCACCACTTGTGTCTGCAGATGCTTATGGCAGACGATGGGTTAAAAATGACTGAAATAAGCCAGTCAGAGACACACAAGTACCATATGACTTCCCTCATATGTGGAATTTAGTGAACAAACGGAGCTACCCAGCAAAATAGAGACAGACTCCTAGACAGAGATCAGGCAGACAGCTCTGGTGTCGGTGTGTGCTTGTGTGTGTATGAGGACAGTGGTAATGGTGGGGGGATGAGGGGCGGAGGGATTGAGCAAAATAGAAAAATAAGAGAGAGAACTCGTGGGCATGGACAATAGTGTGGTGATTACAGGGGTGGATGGGGGTGGAGTGGAAGAAGGCATAGAAGGGATACATGTTGTTGAGAAAAAGAAAGGCTAAACATAACACAAACGAAAACATAGAGACCTGGGGGGCAAATATAAGCAAGTTCCACCAAAAGAACTTGTAAAGAGAAAACACTAAAGTGATTATAGAGACTACACACAATATGAAAGATGGCAAAGATGATAAAAAAAAGTGGTTTTGGAGTCCCTGTATTAAAAAGAAGAAAAAATAATAACATTCAACAATATGCCATAAAAATTTTCTCTGAGTAAACAATATACATTTATCTATCAAGGAACACACCAGTTTCCCCAAAATGAACGTATCATTAATTAATAAATATCAAGATATGGTTTATGAATTTTAAGTATAAAAATAAAGTCAAATGGCTATAGAGTTTGCAAAAGTAAGTATTGTCCAATATCAGGGGTAGAAGGAAGACCGCATATTTAGTCTCAGACGTCCTCTGACCCACATACAAGATCAGGAAATAAGAAAATCCTGAGTATAGCTAATTAAATGCAAGTGGGGCCCAATAAGCACATCTAGTTGATAGAAACAGGATAGACATTGAAAAAATTTATGGACTGAAGGAACTCAGTATTCAGGAGCCTGTGTGGTAAGAGTTATCATAATGGGAATGTCCATTAGAAGTCTCTGAAACTGTACACTTCCATAGAAAATAATAGTAAATAAAAAACAATACCACATTTTTGAAGGTCTGAACTAATCAGTGTCACTCTCAAATATTTAAAGACAAGTGTGTTAGTCCCTGACAGATTTCCATATAAATCAGCAGCCTACTCCCTCAACAATCTGGGTAGATTATTATGGATGACCTTAGCCTAGTAAAAACAACTAAGTGGCAGTTCCAATTATAGATGTTATGGCAAATATGGTATCTTTGCTAGAGCAGATTAATTAAGCCACTGGCACATATAGTTGATCTAACAGATTATTTTTCAAGCCCTGTTCAGAAGGATCATGAGAAATAGTCAACATCGCAGGAGACGGACAACAGTACCAGATGGGGCAAAATTATGTTTACAGCTGTTCGTATGGAAAATAATACAATAATTCATAAATAATAATACAAGGATAAACTGTTTCCCCAACTCACAACCAATGTAAACCTACTTTTGCCCACCTTATCTAACTTCTTTTGTCCTAGAGCTAGGTTAACTTTCCAAAGCATTTCCCAGCTCATCATTTTGGTAGTCTTTTTATCATGTTGAAAGGCAGATGAACAAAAAATGGCAAGTGCCAGGAGGGCTCAGCAAGATACACAGGCTCCACAGGGTGGGAGATAAACTCCAAGATGATGCAAGGAACTGCTATGTAAGTAAAGTTTTATGGACCCAGAAATGCAGGTCATACTGGGACATCCAATCTTAAAGTATAATACAAACAATCACATCTGGCATATCCCACAAGTAAGAAACAGTACTTGGGAGGACCCTTGGGTTTTGCATTCAGCATATTATTTTTAAAAATAAACCTTTACTGCTGCTACAGCTACCGTACTCCTGCTGTCCTTGCCGTTCCACCGCATAAAATGTGCCTCAGGAGTTCGCAGTCCTCAACAGCGTCTTACCGCACAGCCCCAAGTTACCATGCAGCAGCCTACTGTTCAAGTACAAGGTCAGGAGCCTTTGAATGCTTCCATGCAGGCATCAGCCTCTCCTTAAGAACAAAAGCAAACGTTGAGTGAATGGCTGTGCCCTCTAAATCAAGCCATGCACCCTACTCTTGCTGGAACAATCACTGGCACGTTGCTGGAGGCCAATAATCCTGAAGCTCATGTGCTCAATCTGCAGTCTCTCTGTTCTGAAGCTGGTGAAACTGTGGCTGTAGTAGGTGTCCACCAAGAAGCTGCCCAACAGCAGTCAGCGGTGCCACTGGTATTTCAACAGTTTAAAGTTGACCAGGAACCACTAAAATAAACTCACGCTTCACTGGAAAAAAATACCTGAACATCCAAAAAAAAAATAAATATTATGAGGAAAAAACATAGCAAAATATAAAATAAAAAAAGGAAAGGAAACTTTGAACCTTATATACTGAGCAAATGCCAGGCCTAGCAAACATGATGCTGGCCCTAGATTACGTATTGATTTTTTTAAAAAGCACCAAAATAGTAAAATATAAAACAAATTAATGTTTCATAGACCATGGGAAAAACAATTTTTAGCAAAGTCAAAAATGTAAAGCATTTCTTTCTTTAATTTTGTAATTCGTTACTGTGGAATAGCTCAGAATGTCACTTCTGTTTTAAATAACAGAGTTGACCACTGAGCAAGGAGACATAATATGGATTATAAAATTCTTGCTTTCATAAAAGTTCCTTAAAAATGGGAATAAACCTCAGAACAATTTTAGGTTTACAGTAAGACTGAGCAGAAGGCACAGAGAATTCTCACCTTCCTCCGGACTCTACTCATGCATAGCCTCCTTAGTTATCAACATCCACCATCAGAGTGGTGTATTTGTTATACAGGAGGAACCTAGCCAGACACATTATAATCATCCAAAGGCCATCATTTACATTAGGGTTCATACTTGATGTTGTATATTCTATGTGTTTGGACAAATGTGTAATAACATATCCATTATAATATCATACAAGGTAGTTTCACTGCCTTAAAAATCTTCTGTGCTCCATCTATTCATTTGCCTGCATACATATTTAATGAAAACAAACAAGTATAGCACACATTTATATGTAGATAAAGTACTACTACCTAATCACATTTTATATATATATATATATATATATATATATATATATATATATATTAAGAGGGATAGAGAGTTAGAAACATCCATGAGAGAGAATCATTAATCAGCTGCCTCTTGCACACCTCCCACGGGGGATGTGCCCACAACCAAGGTACATGCCCTTGACCAGAATCAAACCTGGGACCCTTCAGTCCACAGGCAGATGCTCTATCCACTGAGCCAAACCGGTCTTGGCCCTAATCACATTTTTTAAGCAGCTAAAGTTAATATTTCTTTCAAGATATCAAGGGGTTAGCAGTTAGAATTTCTTAGAATTCCATTATATCTGTATACTTTTTAGTCAGTAATGTTTTTAGGTTAAGTCAGACATTATAGAATACCAACTCTAATTCCAAATAAGCATTTTAAAATGCCCTTTGAAGTGTTGTGTTTTACCTTCTAGAATTTGGTGAGTAACATAAGAACTTTTTTCTTTACTTTCTAAAGTCAAGATATTTCTCATTTAAAAGTTAAATAAGTTACTCACAAATTAACAGAATTATTACTCTTCCCATATTCTTTACAATGTGGTTTTAATATCCCAAATTATGCAGAATGAATTTTATTAATGCTTCTGGTGTTTTGATGTAGGGAAAGGCTGACTGCAGACCAGTATATTCTGGTTCAGGAAGAATGTGGAAACAAACAGAAGCACCGCAGTTAGTACAATTTAGTGTTCATGTGGTTTCACTGGAGACGTGCTGACTTTGGTTATTGCTTTCTGAAGCTTTTACCATGTATCTTAGAGTATGCAGAACTTAGAGAAGCTTAGTTCTCATGATCATTAGACAGCATATGCCTTGCTATGTAAAACTCAGGCAACCCTTAAATTATGATTAGGGTCTTTTAGTTTTCTTTATTTGTCTTAAAGATCAATCTGGAAAGGAAGATACCAGCCAGGGTTTCTCAGCCTTGGCACTGCAGACATTCTGGATTTAAGAATTGCCTGTCTTGATGGGCTGTCCTGAGCACTGCTGGATGTTTCACAGCATCCCTGACTTCTGCCCACTCCTTTCCAGTATTCTCTCTTTACCCCAGCAAGACAACCAAAAATGCCTCAAGGTACTGTCAAATGGCTTATAACGTGTGGAGTGACTACACAATTGCTCTTAGTTAATAACCACTGTTCTAAAGGGAACAAATCAGCTCCCTTTAGAGAAAACATTGCTGGGGAAGACATGTCCATAGCAGCAGAATGGTAGAGTATTAACAGGAATAAAGAACAAAACAATAGCTAACACATGCAGAGCTAACTATGAGCTTGACACTGCTATATGCCTTTTACCTGTATTAAGTTTTGTAACACTCTCAACAGCTTATCAGTTAGGTAATATTATCTGCGAAACTAAGGAACAAAAATTTAATTTCCTGATGCCATACCATACAATTAGTAAGTGGTTTCAACACTAAAAAGCATATTTCCAGCATAAGAGCTTGTTTTTGTTGGTTAATTTTAATACACCTTTTATTTAGGCTAGTTTTATATTTAGAGAAAAGTTTCAGTGGTAATTACAAAAGTTTCCATATGCCTCATATCCAGTTCTTACTAATGTTCTCCCTGTTTTACATTAGCATAGTATGCTTGTGCTAAAAACAAAACAAAACAAAACAAAAAAACACATCACAATATACTATGATTAATTAATGAAAATCCGTACATTATTATTATTATTACTAGAGGCCCAATGCATGAAATTCATGCAAGAGTAGGCTTTTCTCCACCCCCGCTGCTACCAGCTTCCCTCTGGCACCCAGGACCCTGGCTTCTTCTGGAAGGTCCTATGGAAGGACATCCAGTCTAATTAGCATATTAGCTTTTATTATTATAGATTATTATTTTTAGTTTTACCTAATGTCCTTTTTTCTCTTCCACTCTCTTCCAGTTTACATGAAGTCATCATATCTTCTTGTTTTAGACTTTTCTAGACTATGACAGTTTCTTAGACTTCCTTTGTTTTTGTGAACCTTATAGTTTGAGACGTACTGGTCATGTATTTTGTAGAATGTCCATCAACAGGGGTTTGTATAATGTTTTTCTTATGAGTATATCTGGGTCATGGGCTTTGGGGATAAAGTTCACGAGGATAAATTGACCTTTTCATCACATCACACTGAGTGCATGCTTTCACTGTGGGTTATCACTGCCGATGCTATGCTTGCTTACCTGGATGAGATGGAGTTTATCAGATGTCTATAAAGTTACTTACTCTTCTCATTTGCTTAAATTACTCTTCTTAAAGTATAAAATTACTCCCCCCTCCTTTTATTTCAGGAATTTTTGGAAGTCCCTATTTGCACCCTAAAATTAAAGAGTGAGAAGTTTGCTCCATCATATACTTATCTAATTTTATGTATATAAAGTATTTAGTATCCTTCTGCCTATGATATGAATTTAATCCCCAAATTCTTTATTCTTAAAATCACTTGTTTATACCAGTATGAACTCATGAATATGTTTTTAAACTTTGGGGTGCAATCCAGAACTTTACTTTTTTCATTACTCAGAGTGTTCCAGCTTTGGCCATTGAGAACTTTCAGTTGATTCCTATTTCCCTTTGATATATTCTGTGTGTGTGTGTGTGTGTGTGTGTGTGTGTGTGTGTGTGTGTGTGTGTGTGTGTGTTAAGCATTTTCTTAATTTCTGGCATTATAAAACGTTCCATTTTCATCTTGAATATTCCCTGCCTCAGACTTAGAATCAGCCATTTTTATGGGTTGATTTTATTGGACACAGTATTGGAAAGCAAGATCTGAGTACTGGGTGTGCTCTTTGCTACTAGGGAATCCTTGCTTCTGGGGCCTCTAAACTAACAGGAAATATGTGTGTATATACTACACATGTATTTACATTGTGTTAGTATCAGCCTACTAACAATGTTGCTACTGACAAGGAAAGCCTGGGACACTTTCCTAGACCCCTACTACTTGTGGACAACTCTCACAGACATTTCTCCAAACAGAGCCAACATTGTGGCTGCACCAGCCCTGTGGTTCTTATTATGAATGAAAGAAACATCTCAGCAACAATCATCCAGTGTATTTATCAATTTACCCAAGATCATAAAGACTTTCTCCCAGATTTCCATAAAAATTTTTATAGTTTGCATTTTAAAATTAAGTCTATAATCCATTTAGAATTCGTTTTATATTAATAAGTATAAATTCTGTGTTTAAATTAATTTTTAAAAAATATGGACACTTATAAACAAGTGTGATTCTTTTATTTATTTTTAAAATTTTTTATTGATTTTTTTACAGAAAGGAAGAGAGAGAGATAGAGAGTTAGAAACATCGATGAGAGAGAAACATCGATCAGCTGCCTCCTGCACACCCGCTACTGGGGATGTGCCCTCAACCAAGGTACATGCCCTTGACCAGATTCAACCCGGAGACCCTTCAGTCCTTATGCCGATGCTCTATCCACTAAGCCAAGCTGGCTAGGGCTTAAATTAATTCTTTTAATATAGACATCTAAATTTTTCAGCGATATTTGTTGAAAATATTATGCTGTCTTCATTAAATTTTCTTTGTATATTTGTCCAAATAATTGGAATATATTTGTATGAGTCTGTATGGGTCTGTTTGTGGGCTATCTACTATGTCCATTGATCTATATATTTATTCTTTCACCAATATGACTCTCTTGAATTATGAAGCTGTATAATATACATTGATATTGATTAATGTGAGTCTTTCAACTTTGTCCTTAATCAATATTATGTAGGCTATTCTAGTTTGTGTGTGTGTGAAAGAGTGATTTTTGTTTTGTTTTGTTTTGTCTTTCTACAAAGAGTATAAAATCAGTGTGTTAATATCTAGAAAGTAGTTCCCTAGGAATTCTGTATGGAATTGTATTGAATCTGTTGATCAAGTTGGGAAGAATCAGCATTTTAACAATATGAGTCTGTAACACAATATTCTCTATAAATATAGAGAACTGGTCATAAAGAAAACTGATCTTTTCTGTGACCACAGTATAAGGGTGACTTCACTGTGATAGGCCTTTGAAATAAGATTGAAGGTTGATTAATAAATTGAATTGAACATTTTTTTATTTCTGAGTTGGGATTGTGTTTATAACCCAAAGACAATATGCATTTTTGTTATTTTCTAAAAGTTATTATATAATTCATGAGCTTATTGAAGTTTTCATCCAATTATAGGGCAAAAGTATAAGAATAACTTTTAGTTGTAGCTGGTTTGGCTTAGTGGATGAAGCCTCAGACCAAGGTTTGGCTTAGTGGATAAAGCCTCAGACCAAGGACTTAAGGGTCTCAGGTTTGATTTTGGTCAAGGGCTTGTATCTCTGTTATAGGCTTGATTCCCCACAAGTGCAGGAGGCAACCAATCGACAGGTCTCTCTCATGTATTCGTGTCTCTCTGTGTGTTGTCTTTCCCAATCCCTTCTACTCTCTCTCTAAAAATCAATGGAAAAATATACTCAGATGAGAATTAAAAAAAAATACTTTTAAAGGGCAGTAAGTGACAATATAAGTTTAAAAAGTAAGGTCCTTCCTTCCTTCTTTCCTTCCTTCCTTCCTTCCTTCCTTCCTTCCTTCCTTCCTTCCTTCCTTCCTTTCTTCCTTTCTTCTTCCTTCTTTTTTTCTTTCTCTTATGAGACATCCCTGTTCAGCATACAGTTATGAATGTTTGTCGGAATCTTGTATACTAATTTTATATTTTTTTCATTTAAGTAAACATTGAATATCAAAGAGGAGGTGAGGGTGGGTGGATGGGTGGGAGGAGACTAATCAAAGAACTTATATGTATACTAGAGGCCTGGTGCACAGATTCATGCACTATTGGGTTGCCTTGATCTGGCCTGCGGGGATTGGGCTGAAACCAGCTCTTTGACATCCTTCCAGGGATCCCAAATTATGAGAGGGTGTAGGCCAGACTGAGGGATCCCATGGGTGGGTGCACAATTGGGGCCAAGGAGGGACTGAGGGAGGGCTCCAGGGTATGTCCAGCTTCTTCTTGCCCAATCCCTATTGGTGGAACCCCAGCAGCAAGCTAACCTATTGGTTGGAGTGTCTGCCCCCTGGTGGTCAATGCACATCATAGTGACTGATCAAGCAGTTAAACAAATGGACAGACACTTAGCATATTAGGCTTTTATTATATAGGATATGCACAACCCATGGACATAGACAATATTGTGGAGAAGGCCTGCGGGTGGAGCAGGTGCTGAGTGGAAGGGGTCAATGGAGGAAAAAGAAAGGGACATCTGTCATACTTTTAACAACAAATATATATTTAAAAAATAAAATTCATTTTGCCCCTAAAATTTTTAAGTGAAGACTTTTGCAAGCCTCCCCCAAACAATAAAATCTTATAACATCCGAATGTTATCTGGCTGTGCACTCATTAATACATCCACAGAGCCCTTATTGGCTAGGTGCCCAATCAGTATGTTCCCCTTACTTTTAGGAGCGCTGCTTAGGAAACTAAGCCATAATACAAATAATCACATCTCTAGATCTGTCTTTTCACATGCAATGTAGTGTATTTGGAAGGGAATTTTGTGAACACTTACTTTAAATTTCTCATTTAAATGATAATTCCATGCTTGTTGCCTGACCTAGACTCTTCTGAACCACATGTTTCCAGACATATTCAAATTAAATAAGTAACAAAATTAAAGCACAGGGCATACTCTGAAGTCAAAAGCAGGCTAGGGCATGACATTTTAGCTGTATTTAAAAACTACTTGAAAAGTGAGCTTTTCTAAGAATAATCAGAATATATTTCTCTCTCACCTAGGATGCTGCCTCTTTCAGTGAACTCTTTCCAAGCTAAGCCCATAATATTTGTACCTGATAAAAGAATGCTCACTGATAACAACCTACCCACCCACCCCCCGCCCCCCAGGCTCAGGGAAGCAGACATGTCCCAGCACCTTTGCAGTCAGGCAGTGAGTGACAGTGGCACTTCACTTCTGGGAAGAGACAATGAAATCCCAGTTGACCTTGCAGTTCTCTCTCTTTCCTAAGGGAAGGCAACAAGCATGGGATTGTCATTTTGCTTTTCTTTATTTAATAAGCAAGGAGTTAAAGACAATTTCAGTGATGTTTCAGTGTCTTTGAATTGCATTATTTCAGTATTAGCTTACTGCACATTTTCAGAAAATTTTCACTATACACAAATTGCTACATTTTTAATATAAGTAGTAATGTGCTCACATTACTTAATTTCATCTTTATAGCAAAATTTAAAAAAAATGCATGATGGAGAAAGACCGGGCAACTACTGCTGCCTTATAAAAGGCAGCTTAGATCATAAAAACTAACCAAAGAGATGAATGCCTGAGCTGGTTTATATTAGCCCTCACCCATCCACAGTCCATGGAGATGTCAGCATCCCAGTGGTTTTGGCATTTGAGCAGATGCACTGGTTTCATTGATTATGGAGTTTCCTTTCTTCACTTGTTGCCTCGCCCATTTTTCCCACCTTTGTACCATTTTCCCCTCTTTGTCATAGAACCAGGCATAGCCACAGCTTTTAATTTGGCCAAAATAAATGAGAGGAAATGCTCTGTATCATTTCTGGGCTTTCAGAGAAAAACTGTGATTTGCTTCCTTTCTCCCACCTTGGTGATTTTGGAAGCACATGTCAAAGTGGAGCCCCCTCCAGCCCGGGGCCCCTTGAAACTAAGTGGCAGAGCCCCTCTCCAACACATTAGGCATGTTAAGTGAGCAAGAAATAAATGTTAATTGACATACACCACTCGGATTTTAGAGTTGCTCATGAGCACACTGTAACCTAGACTATTCTGAACCATAAGTTTCCAGATATATTCCCATACAACCACCTAATTTATCTATCACTTTTATCTTCCCTTCCCAAACAGACTGTAGCCTCTCAGAAAATCGGCATTGTATAATTTCCTTGGTACGTTTTCTTTCTAAAACAAATATATTTTATGATTTTTTACAGAGAAACATCGATGAGAGAAACATTGATCAGCTGCCTCTTGCACACCCCCTACTGGGGATGTGCCCACAACCAAGGTACATGCTCTTGACTGGAATCGAACCTGGGAGCTTTCAGTCAGCAGACCGACACTCTATTCACTGAGCCAAACCAGTTTTGACTCCTTGTTGGTACTTTTGTAGTGCCCAGTGTAGAGCTTAACACTTTGTACATAACTTTATTATTATGAACATTATTGTTATTATTACTATTAAATTGAATGGCCATGATTGCTGAGTGTCTATGTTCTGGGTATATGAGTGATTCTACAGATGAATGCCAAAGATAGTAATGAAAAGTTAGGGGTAGTAAAAACCTTGTCAGAAGAACAAAGGGATCAATTTGAGGGGATTATTTTATTTGAGTTAGATTTAGTACTTTGGGAGAATCAATTATATTTATAAATTCAGAATTATCCCAGCAAGTAATTCAGCCCCAATGGAAAAGATTCAGATGCACTTGAAGATGGGAATGTTTAAACTAGAGCACGTGAACTGGTGACAAGGATTCTGAAATGGATACATGTAGACAAAGAAGAAAAAATTCTGCACGCGCGCACACACACGCACACACACACACACACACACACACACACACACACACACGCTCGCTCTATCATCATTATATAAATGACTAGGAAACTTTATTTCTAAACTACATCATAGCAATAGTTGCTTTAAAGAGTTCACCTACTGATAGCTCTGGGCAAAGTGTAATTGCTTTAAATTAGTTCAAATTGTATTTGAAAAAGTCTCAATGGCAACTTAAATGTTTTGCTCAAGAAATATTTTGTATTGAACATAGTTTCCCATATGCCTTCAGGGATATGTTTGACATTGAAAAGCTGAATACATACATTTATTCATTCCTGTTTATGGCTAGAATCTGCCAGCTCCCAATATAAAATGACAATAACTGACCACGGAACCAAAGAATGATGTTTGTTCTAATGCAATCCATCCAGACTATCAGAATCTTCCAAAATTAATAAGGTCATCTTTGGAGTACTGAAGATGTGGCAGGATACTTTGGTTCTAAAATAAAACAGTAAAATTAATTCAACTCAAAAGCAAACATTTGAACTCAAAGTTCAAATGGAGATCATAGTTCTTGATACTGAGTACTCAAGAATGGATAACACATGGTATTATCTTTGAGTAACTCAAAATCAGCCAAAAACCAGAGAACAGAAAGACCGAGATATAATACTTACTACAGAGGAGGTGGGTGTTCAGTGCTAGGAATATGGAAATGTGGGAGCCGATGTGTGTGGTTATAAGGCAGGAGAGGAAGAAGATGAAACAAATAAAACAATAGGATTTTGTGCTATCAGTTCATTGCCCAACCATTTAATGCACAACTCTTACTATCTGATTGTGCTAGTAACAAAATGCAATAATCCAAAGGTTGTGGAATGAGAACAATAAAAAACTAAAATTTATTGTTATCATAGTGCAGTCTTCTAAACAACGAGAACATAGTCTTGAGATGTCTAACACCAAAATGAGTTCATTAGTTTTCAGGGCTCTTATAAATCTCTTTTTTTTGGAATGAAAGACTTCTTCTAGAGACAATTATATCACGTTGCACATTTGCCAACAAGAAGAAACATAAATAAGATATGCAACAGAAGACTGGAGGCTATTTGGAGAAAAAAAGTTGGGTTGGAATTTGTTTTTCTGGAGCACACAAAATGTCTCCTCGGTGCATCAAGAGTAAAGAGATGTTCAATGGCATAGCTCAGAGGTTGAGTGTTGACACAGGAACCAGGAGGTCTCAGTTCGATTCCCTGTCAGGGCACATGCCCAGGTGATGGACTCAATTCCCAAAAGGGGGTGTGCAGGAGGCAGCCAATCAATGATTCTCTCTAATCCTTGATGTTTCTATCCCTCTCTCCCTTTCCCTTCCTCTCTGAAATAGATTTAAAAAAAAAAAAAGATTGAAGAGATGCCCTGGCCAGTGTGCTCAGTGGCTAGAGTGTCAGCCTTTTAAAATATTTAAACTAATTAAATATTAAAATATTAAAAATAATAACATCCCTCTGGTACTTGGGCAGAAGCCACAAAAATGACAAATTGACAGCTACCTCCAAGAAACTGCAACCCATTTTGCTATCCCTGGTGTTAACTGGAAGGACAAGGAGAAAATGTTCTAGCAGTAAAGAAGCACTTTACTTCGGAGATAGTAAACAGAGGCCGTAAAAAGCTATTGATCCTTACTTTGATGCCGATCCCAGAAGTGGGTGTTTGAAAAGTAAACATGTTAGAGTCCTGGAACTCCTCTCAGTATCCCATTAGACCTGTATTCAAGGTTTATTTCCAGCTCTGATGTACAAATAAAAGGTGCGGGTCCTCTGATCACAGACAGAACAAAAACGGGGTTGTAGCAGGAGCTCCCTCCCGCTCAGCAGGTTGAGCACCTGCAGTTCCTCCATTCTCCCTGCGGTCAGCCCCGCCCTTCGTCGCCCAGCCTGGTGTGCATCTGATACAAAACCTGGGCTGTACCCCGGTGGGACCATAGTTGTTTTCTTCTGAACTAAAAGCCTCTGAAAACGGCTTTCCTCAGAGAAACCGCTTTGTGTAAGTGAAATTAGAAACGTCCTGAGAAGCCTAAGGTGGAGTGGGAAGTTTAGACAGGATGCTCTATTTCCGATTTTAGGTTCCGGGATAGCTGGAATTAACAAGCACGGTGGTGTCTGGAGGCCTGAATGTGGCTTGACCGGGAAAACCCTCCCTTTGGGCTGCCATCTCTCTCCCCCCTCTCCTCCGTCTCCAGTCTTATGGTAACATACAACAAAGCTCATTTTGCTTCTTTTGGGTAGATCAAAAGGTGAACGCTATGTAATTAATAGCATAAAAAATTAAGGATTTGAAATAATTTGAAAGCATTACATTCTAGAGAATTGAGATCTAGGAAGTTATAAATTAGTTGGTAATGAACTGAGAGGGTTACCCAGCAGATTGCAGCTTCAGAGCTGGGAGGGCCCCTTGCGAGCTCCTTAGTTCTAACTTCTCATTTAGCAGGTGAGGAAATGGACCGTCAGTAGCTGACACTTGAAAGAGGAGATAAGGAAAAAAGAAAGTTAATTATCTGTTATTTTAAATTCGATCCGGAAACACAGAAGCGTGGAGCAGACTGTCCAATCTCAGAGGGGAGTGGTGGGCAGGTGGGAAGAGTTCAACCAAAGAGCGTGTGTACAGATAACCCATGGGCACGGACAATAGCGTGGTGAAAACCTGGGGCAGAGGGGTCAGTGTGGGCTAGAAGAGTCAATGGGGGAAATAAGAGGATATATGTAATACTTAAAACAATAAAGATTTTAAAAATAAAATAAAATAAATGTTGAATGGCTAGCAAAATGCTCAGTGGGAAATAGTAACTGGGCATGAGGCAGTGTGATCACAGAGCCAGGCTTCCTCCCTTTTTATGTGGAGTTTATTCTGAAAGAATTTTCCCTAAGATATTATGGGTCTGATCATATGACATTAGTACCACCAAGAAAGCTAGTACTTCTTTGTTACATATTGGAAACAAGGAGGTTAAAACAACATCTCTCCTAAACTTTTCATCAGGTACTTTCTCCTTGGGATTACATATATGAATCCGTCACAACCCTAGCTCCTCTATGGGACACCCTTCACTCTATAGGACACTCTCCAGAAGTTCTGGACACATTCTTGTGTAGAAGCCTCCCTTCTCCACACCTGTGCCAGTGGACTCTGAACACAGAACAAGCTGGAGGTCTCCAAGTTTAACAAACAAGTCTGTATGGGCACAGCATTTTTTAGGGTTGGCATAACTAAAGGGCATTGCAGTACTGGAAGAAAACTAAAACCACATATTTGTGACTTTCCCCATTACTTAAAGAAAAAGCTTATGATGATAAATTCTATTGAAGCATCAGTTATGGATATTGTCTGGCCTCAAGTGCTACTTGGTTGTAAACCTCTGATGATTTTCAACTCCGGTTGCCCATTAGAATCACTTGGGGAGTTTTAAAATGTTTTCCTTTTGTTTTGTTTTATTTTATTTTATACAAACACCTGGATCAGACACAGACTAATGGAATTAGTTATCTTTAAGGAGGTATATCAATTAATTGTAATTAAAAAAAGAGAAGTTCTCAGGTGATTCTAAAATATACACAGGTTGAGAAACAGCCTTGCCCTGGGTATAGGGTTCTCCACACACCTTTTCTGAAAATCTATCCCACTTACGATCACTGTTTCTTCCTCAGGCTCCAACTTTCCCGAGGGACATATAATGACCTGAGAATGAAACAGGATGAATGGTAGTTTTAGCAGGAAAATAAGTGGGTGTTACGTTTGGCAATTCAATTCCTGAAAACAGGGCGATATACTGGTGCTCTGGCTCCCGACACCAAGAAAGTACCCCCTGAAATGTCTTAATCTGCTAGGTGCACACAACAGCTTGGATTGCAAACATATCTACACTTTTCAGGTTTTTCTGTTCTCAGAGTAAATGTTGCATAAATCAAATGAGTAAATCACACCCACACACGCACATGCACATGCATGCACACACTTAAAACAATATCAGAGACCATAGAATCTGACTAGAACGCCTTGAGGACCAAGCAAGTAATTCACATTTCAGAGTCAAATCTGTGTAAAAGAATGAGTGGTGAAGCCCGTAGTGCCCAGAGAGAATGTGTTGTAGTCATTTAAAAAATAACAAATCACTGGCTGGTCAAACAAAGCAGAGCCTGTGACAATACTTATAACCTCTAGCTCTAGACCCAGTTTTCTAACTGATTCATCCTATATAATAAAAGCCTAATATGCAAATCGACTGAACAGCAGAATGACCAGTTGCTATGATGAGCACTGACCACCAGGAGGAAGACACTTAATGCAGGAGCTGCCCCAAGCCCACAGGCCCCAGGCCAGCTAAGGCAGGCTCAAGCATAGCCCTCCCCCATTACCCCACAGGTTGCCCCACAGAGGAAGGTGACCAGTGGCAGCAGCGGCAGGGGTTGGGGCTGGTGAATGGGCAGCACCAGGCTGGTCAAGGGGGGTGCCAGTGGGGGCCCTCCAAATTGCCCTGCCAGTTCCCTACTGATTGGTCCAGATTGCCAGCCAGCCCTAGGGACCCTACCCATGTATTAATTTCATGCACCCAGCCTCTAGTACTTACATAACCACCTCTCTTCCCATAATGGAGTTGTCCATCAAGTTAGCAGGTATGGAAGGTTAGTTCCTTTACTTTTTAAAGCTATATCTTCTTGCACTTGTGAATTGTGCTTCCTTCATCCTGTGGAGAATAATATACAGGCCCACTGCTGAGCCAGAAATCTCTTTATGGCTATGACATAAAGAGCCATCCAAAATCTGCAATTGCCTTTCTTGAAGAACTCCATTAATTTCTTGGCCATGGACCATTTTAACCTTCAGCCTCTGTCTCAGTGGAGATCTGGATAGGATAGAGAGATAATTTGTTTACTTTTTGGCTCTTCTAGGTCCGCTGAAGGCAATTGCTCACAAATCCAGGATTAATCAACTACAATAGAAGCTCACACAATGACTAAAGCATGGACATAAATTATAATTTATTAGTAGATTTATGCACATTTATTCTTAAATGTAGCAATTGCAAAGCAATTTTGTATATATTTTTCTTATCTTCCCAAATAGAATGCAAGTATTCTGAAAACAGGAGGTATGCCTTCATCTATTTTTTGTGTAATATATGATTTTATACAGTGTCTGACACATCACAGGTAACCAGTAAGCATTAGTTAGGTCACATTTAATTCTCCATTTTGTAATATACATAAGAAGTACAAATCATAGTCTCTTTCTGGGCTGATATAAGTATATGGCTGGTCTCCTCTGCAAGGAGAGAGACTGAAGAGATGGTTGAACACCACTGCAATAGCCCCACATAGCCTGCTGGGGACCCTAGAATGATGACCTTAGTCTACTAATATTAGAGATGGCTTTATCATACATTTATTTTGGCTGGGAACATATTTTTACTAATCCTCACCTGAGGATATGTTTGTATTGATTTTTAGAGAGAGAAGAAGGGAGAAAGAGAGAGGGAAAGAGAGAGAAACATCAATGTGAGAGAAAATCAATTGGTTGACATCTCTACACACCCTGACCAGGGATCAAACCCACAAACAACTTCTTCCTTCTTTCTTTCTTTCTTTCTTTCTTTCTTTCTTTCTTTCTTTCTTTCTTTCTTCTTTTTTTTTTCTTTTTTTTTTTTGTGTGTGTATAGAATTTTGAGACTATGCCCCAATGAGCTGAGCCATCTGGCCAGGGCTGACAAGAAATATTTTGAGGCCATTTTTTACATGTTGCTTTGGAAATTTTTAGACTCAAGTTTTTCCCTTTACTATATTATGGCCTATGATTTTTTCAGAAATTGTGGTGAACAGACAAGGATACTGGTAAACAAGAAAAGTTATTACTATAAATACACTTATTTGTTAATTCAAATTTTTATTGATGTACTCTGTGCCGTGTATTATTCAGGAAGTTTGTTATATATCAGAAAACATAACAAAGAGAAATCTCTGCCATCATTGAGTTTTTATTCTAGTGAATAGAATTCTTTTCAAGTATAATTAAATTAAAATATTTTTATTGATTTCAGAGAGGAAGGGAGAGAGGGAGAGACAGAAACATCAATGATAAGAGAGACTCGTTGATCAGCTGCCTCCTATACTGGGAACCGAGCCTGGCAACCCATGCATGTACCCTGTCTGGGAATCAAACCTTGAACTCCTGGTTCATAGGTCAATGCTCAACCTCTTAGTCACACTGGCCAGGCTCAAGTGTAATTAAATTTTAAAGAATACAAATCAATTATTGTGGATGACATAATACTAACAAGTAAGTGTTTTGCAGATATTTAGTTAAATATTTATTACTTTCAGTTTTGTAATTTTCTTTTAGCATTTTAATGCATACACACACACACACACACACACATATATATATATATATATATATATATATATATATATAGAGAGAGAGAGAGAGAGAGAGAGAGAAGCACACACTGTATATTTACATATAATTTAAACCATATTACATGAGGGAAGCCAAAGTTTTGCCACTCTGAAGCTATCTTTTTTGGTTAATTGACTTGACGCTGTTTATAAGACAAGGCTCAAAAAGAACTCTTGACCCTCCTACTTCCTGCCTATGAGATTCAGATGGGAGAGCCGACTCTCAAAAGGGAATCTTAGGATGCTGCCCTAGCCTTATTTAAATGAATTATGGTAAATAGGAGGGTGCTAGGCAGGTGCCTGCTAGCTAGGTGCCCCTGTGTTCCCTTGTCACTGAGTCGCCTAGTAAGAATTTGACTGCCATGTATGTTCCCCTCTCCCTCAATTACTTGTAAATCACCCATTCTCACTTCCCAAATCTAAGATTCTGCCCCTCACCTTTTCTCCTCTGTCCAAAACTGCATGTATACCCAATGTTGCCCCACTGTCCTTGGAATTTTTATGCTCATGTGAATCCCCCATGCACATATATTAAAATTTATATTTTTCTCCTTTTAATTTGTCTCTGTTAATTTGATGTTTAGCCCAGCTAGAAGAACTTAGAAAGTGGGAGGGAAAGTATTAATTTTTTAGCAGATTTTATATAAATATATATATATGATGTTATATATAAAATTTATATACATTTAAATATTATATATATTATATTATATACAGGTATAATTTTCTTTATCTTTCTTGGATCCATGAAAAGCTCAAAGGTTCTAGATATTCTTCCTAATATGTAAAAATGATAAAACAATTCTGACTTTAGTTCAATGTCCTGAATTTAATGCTCTTTGGCTCAGCGCTAAATTAGTTCATAAAATATAGAGCAGAAAATTTTCTAAACTGGAGTAATGACTGTAATAGCAGGAGAAAGCATCTGATTGCTTCCTCCCTACTATTCAGACGGAGCACTTCCCTTCTCACACTTCCAGTCACCAAATGCAGGATTTTCCCCCCACACCAAGCAATTTTCTGTGACACCAGCAGGTGTCCTACAATTCAATTCAATTCTGACACTAGACAGCTTTAGCTAAGATACCACAGCTTAAGAGTTAGTCCCACAAGACTTCCCGCCACTTCAGAAGCCAATTGAGAGTAGGAATGTTACCGCAGGTTCTTCTGCGGTGTCATGGGAAATGAATTTCGGGGACACACATGTGGAGGATTTTAAGCGATAGTGGCAAGATTTATTAGAGTGAAAGGGATAGTACTCCCTTAAAGGGGCAGAAGGCAGGCAGACTATAGTAGTGGCTCCCCCGGGATCCTTGCTAAGCCTCTCTATTTTCTTAGGTTTGCAAAGGAGCAGGCTTTCTTCCAAACTATCCAATCTTTTTTTCCCCCCTGTTTTTTGTTTGTTTGTTTTCTGGGGCTGTGGCAGTGCCCTTCCCTATCTGATGCTCTTCCTTTGTGCCCTTATCCTATAGGATCTTTTCCCCAGCTTAGACCCCTCCTCTTTATGGTTGACATTTTGGCTCCTCCTGCACGTGAGCTCACTAAAAGGACTTCCCCATGCATCACTGCTCCCTTGTCCCATTAGTCCAGTAGAAGGGCGCTGGTTGCTCCTTTCGTGACTGAAAAGCGGTCTTTCCTGACAATTTGGAGCAATGGAGCTCTTCCCAGGAGTAACTGTCACACTGCCCCTTCCCAGTGCTATAATTAGTTCACAAAATATAATCCCATTTAGCCAGATATCTGGCTCCCTTCTCTTTCATTTATATCTAACTGCTGTCAATGTAAGAAATGTTCAAATCTGTAGAGAACTTTTATGAGCCAAACCGGTGACAATTGCCAAATAGCAAAATCTCAATGGATTGAGAAAGTGCTCTGGAAAAAAAAGCAGTTCTGCATCCTGCTTTATACATTACAATAAAAAGAGAAGACATAAGTGGGTTACTTGAAATCTGTTAGTGATAGGTTAGGGAGGTGGGAGAAAGCAAAGGGGGGGAAGCCTCTGAGGGTGGATAAAAAGTAAGATGATAGACGCATACTTCTTTAACACAAGTGGGTACAGGAGAGTTAACAGTCAACAATTAACATGCTAACAATGACAATGAAGGGATTTGTGGTCTCCCTCCCCTCAGATTCAGTGCCTAGGCTTTGAGGGGAGGAAAATTACTTTGTGTTTGCAAAGTAATGTTTATCAGGTATGTTACCCTAAATGCAAACATGCAATAGACAGGCTTAGTTAAGGGGAAGACTGACCTTTGTCAGGGAAGATTCTTACCTAGGACATGACTACCCACCAAAAACTGTTTTTAGTTAAAAGCTTTAATTTCAGATCGTTTCATGTAGTTATTTTAGATAGCTGAGTTTGTATGGCCAGCATGCAGGCCTTCCCTGAGTTTGACAGGTTTAGTGTGTGTCCCTTTTCCATCCGCACTGCCTTCTTAAACAGTAAGTCCCCAGGTGTAGAGAGCACCTGGGAAGGCACATGAGCATGTCTTTAATTACTGCCAGCTGAGTGCAGTGGCATTGGCAGAGCCACATCCTGGAAACACACCATGCCAGAGGCAGGTATGTTGTCAACCTGACCCTTTTCTCGGTGCCAGGGGGTGGGTTTCATTATCTAAGTTTAGCCAGGCACAAGGAAAGGACACAATTATCTGGGCTCAGCCAGGAATGACGGTTACAAAGAAGCCACAAGAATAAGGAATTACAGCTTGATCTTTAATCATGATTTCATATAATTTCCTTTGTTTTAAACTCTAGTAAAACTTCCTGGAATCATACTGTATAAAATAAACTGCACTGGCTTTTGGGTCACTGTCTCTCCATCAGAGGGCCAGCTATCCCAATCTGCTCCAGCTTTCTCCAGTGTTGAGTTTTGTGAGTTCTTTATAAATTTTAGATATTAACCCCTTATCAGATGTATCATTGGTGAATATGTTCTCCCATTCATTGTGGTGTTTTTTAATTCTTAAAAAAGAGGGAAAGCCCACACTAAAACTTAGCTTCTTTTGCTACCTACTAAATTGAGTTATTGAATACAGCAGCAGTTATATTTGATATTACAGAGCACATGTTTAAATTTAATAAACTGGTGAATAATTGCCCATGCAGAATTTATTTAATTCTTTACTTTTGATCTTTTCCAAGACCTATACAAAAGGTAACAAAAATTTTTGTCATGACACTCATTTATAGTAACCCATTCTGGAAGTAGAACATGATACTACAGATGCATTTCTTGTTGTCTGAAGTCACAATAAATTGAACAGACATGTTCTGGGGTTAAAAGGCTTCTATAGAATGCCTGACAGTGTGCTTCTAAGCGACATTTCTATTACCAGATATAATCCCCTCACTTCAGAGAAGTAATTGTGGTGTTCAATGTTTTTCTGCAGAGAATTTACACTTCTCAAAAATGGAAACTATCTTAAGAGTTTCTACCTTTATGATAACAAGATGTTCAGGTAACTGTATTTTTTTAAATTTAATTTTCAAACAGAGTTATTTCACTGACTCAAAGTTATGTTTTGTATTTCGTTTTGCTTGAAGTAAGAAAGAATTATATGAATCCTCAGGAAGTGAGTGACCCTGAAATAATAGTCCTCAAGAGTATAGCCTATGTTTAAAAAACTAATATCCATCATAAATGCACTAGAAATTCTGATATTTTACAAGAAATGTTGTGCATGATCACATCAAAGGAAAGAAGCTACTAGCTTATTTTTACCTTACTCTCTTCAGACTAATAATAGTCAGCATAGAATATGGAAAATGTTTTATTTATAAATAAACTTCATCTTTTATCTTTCCATCATAAGAATTATACATACATATACTAAAAAATATGGAAAAGGAACAGCATCAGTAAATATCACTCATGATTTCCCACTACAGAAATACCTACTATAAGTATTTTCATATTTTTTAATCTTCATATGACTAATTATTTAAGTTTATTTTAAGAGTGACAATCACACTATATTTAAAATTTTTCATTCTGCATTTAGTAAATTATTATTTTCTCTTTAAAGTTTTTATATGGCTGAATCTTGACCATCTTTTAAATTTTGTCTTATGCCTGAGAAAAAGAGTGAGGCAGAGCATTACTAGAACATCAAGGATTGTCTGTCTCAATCAATAGGAATAAAAGGAAAGTAAGGGAAACTTTAGTTTTACTGTCTTTCTGTTACTGAAAAACTCCTGTGGATGTTTTTAATATATATAATTTATTTCAAAGAGGAAGGGAAAGGAAGAGACAGAAACATCAATGATGAGAAAGAAAAATCATTGATTGGCTGCCTCCCACTAGGGATTGAGCCCCAACCTGGGCATATGCCCTGACCAGGAATGGAACTGATGACCTCTTGGTTCCTGGGTTGACACTCACCTGCTGGATGTGTTTTTCTTGTCACATCCAGCTATATCATGCCTCTATATTTTATCAAAATATAAAATAAATAAAACTGAAACTTCTGGGGTATGGCAAGAAGACTCTAAAGCACCTTTAATTATTCCCTTTTCTTTGTACTCATGTTCTTGTGTGTAACTCTCTTTGCTTGAGTGTCCTATAACTTGCTATGTCTAACCAGTAGAATATGGTAACATTATGAGATGTTCTTTCTGTGATTACATTATTGAAGATCATAACTATTGTCTTGCTAAGAGACTCTTTCCCTTATGGGTTTTGAGAAAGGAAGTGGCCGTGCTGAGGAAGTACACATGGCAATAAACAGATCAGCCTCTGGCTGAGAGACAGAAAGAAATTGAAGTCAACAATTTAGTCTCCTTCAAGGAACTGAATATGACCAACAACCACAAGTGCTTAGAAGTGGATCCTTCCCCATCAAACCTTCTTCCCAGAACCCAACCCTTATTGACACCATGATTACAACCTTTGGGAGGACCCATTTCAGCTATGCCTGCCATTCTGACCCACAGAAACTGTGAGGTTATTAATATATTGTTCTAAGCTGCTATGTTTGTAGTAATGTTGTCATGTGGTAATAGAAAACTAATATGGTATCATTATGCTTCAGACACCTCTAAGGGAATAGGAAATAAATATGGTTTGTAATTTAAGAAATTTCACAGCTTGCTTGGTATGCAAATATTTAGGAACCATATACATTCTAAAATTTAATTAGTACAAAGATCTGGTGAGGAAAAAAACAGAGAAAAGATATATTGTTTTGTCTGCAGACTGATGATGCCTTCAAAGAGAAGGTGGGTCTTGAAGAATAAATGAATCCAATGGACAGAGAAGAGTGAGGAAAGCCTTTGGGCTGTATGTCAAACAAAAATGAACTGACATGAAATTAATTTCTCCTCTTGATGAAAGAGAAACACTAATCAGTAAGTAATTTATGAAAAGACATTTGTGGGGGAGGAAATATGTAATTGTATCATGTGTTGAAAAGCAACATTTCATAAGATCAGCATTGTTCACATGTGGGTTTGTTTTTGTTTTTTTCATTTTAGCCCTCTCTTTTTTTTAGTCTTTTTTCATATCCCCCAACCTCCAAACACTCATATGTGTGAATGCACACACATACATGCACAGAAATATACCTCTTAACTCTACTTTCTGGATGTGCATGAGAGTATAAAGCATCAGATTTTTAAGATTACTTTAATGCTTGGGATAGGTGGACTAGGTAAGAACTGGGAATTGTGGCAGAAGATAAGGATAGGACGAAAATGCCTTTTACTCCCTTTCTAAAAATTTGAAATAAATCTATAAAAATTAGAAGTCTACTCCTTAATAACTAGTTAGAAGATATTTCCTAATGTACAACTATGTTTTTAAATCTCTTTGTGTGTGTGTGTGTGTGTGTGTGTGTGTGTGTGTGTGTGTGTGTGTGTAAGGAAGAGGAGAGAGAGAGAGAGAGAGAGAGAGAGAGAGAGAGAGAGAGAGAGAGATCTAGCCATCAACTGGTTGCCTCCCTCTTTGGGACTAAGGATCTAGCAAGCAACCTAAGTACTTGTCCTTGACTGGAATTGAATCCACGACCCTTCAGTCCACAGGCCAATGCTCTAAACACCAAGAAAAATGACTAGAAAAGTGAAAACCCATTTAGATTGAGACTGAAAGATTGATTCTCTTAGTTTCTGTTTAAAGCTTATTCATTGAACTTCTCTAATATTAATGAAGAAGTGGAATTTACTTACATTTCTTTTTCTGTTTGGACTTTTGCTTCAAACACCAGACTTGTCTAATGAGAATTTTCATTTACAGAGAAGTAACTTTCCTATAAATGTCCTCTATAAATATGCCACATGCAACCTTGACTGTCAAACCAAGAATATACTTCAAGACAAAAAATTGCTTCCTTTGTGTTAAGTTTCTCTAGTTGAACATTTTTGTGATATTTAAATGGATATACACTAGTCATTTATAATTTAACTATAAAGACATTCACTCATCAAATCCACAGGGGCATGACTTATATTATTTATACATTTCACCCTGGTGCAGGAATAAAACACCATTTGGTACAACATGCTTCTGTAGGCATTTAAAAGAAATTATTATTAAAGTATAAATTTTAAGCTGGAGTCTATGGATATACTGTCTTATTTGTCAACCCCTCTTAAAATAAGTCAAGACCCCAGTGTGGTTTTATCACTGGGGAAAACATACAAAGAAACTATGCTCTTGCCCTTTCAGCTAGGTAACATTTCACTCGATTCTCTTTTGTCTCATATAGAACAACTCTCTTCTTGTTTTAGAAAACAATGGTATATTTGTTCAGCTTTCAATAAGCCTTTTTCAGTTAAGACTACACATTCTAACAGTCATGATTCTAATCTCTCACCTTGCCCACTGCCTTGGCTACAGCCTACTAAACCAGTGTGGGCACCTGTTCCCAGATGGTGCAATTCTTATTTTCTAAATCTGGAATTTGGTATAGAGACTATGGGATTTGTAATGAGTGTGGACAAAAAGGGGGCCACATACTAAACTTAACAAGCTCAGGGAAGGCCTGCATGGCGGGTCTTACAGACTCAGAGACCTAAGATAACCACATAGGATGGTCTGAAATTAAAACTTCCTAACTAAAAGCAGTTCATGGTGGGTAGTCATCACCTAGGCAGTATTGTTCCTGACAAAGGTCAGTCTTTACCTTAACTGAGCCTGTCTACTGTCTATGATAACATACCTTTGGAATTTTGAGGTAATTCCATTTCTCCAGAATCTTCAGGGAATAATTTCCCACCAGAACAGAGACCACAGAGCCCCTCCTTATTATTGTTTCGTGTTGTTAACTATTAACTATCCTGTGCACACATATGTAAAAGAAATATACCAGTATGTCTGTTCATTTTACTTTTATCCAATCCCACTTTGCTCCTCCCACCTCCCTAATGGATCCCCAATGGATTTCATGTAACTGCCTTATGCCTCCTCCTCTGATTGTAATGTATAAAGTAAGGTGCAAAACTGCCATCCTCTGGAGCATTTTCTTAATCAGTTGAGATTTTGCTTCTAGGCAATTGTCATCAATTTAGCTCAAACTCATAAAAATTCTTTATAAGTTTAAATGTTTCTTATATTGACATGAGTCTGCTTAGATCAGCAAAAGCAAATAAATGTAAACTCAGAAATCCAGTATTTCTGATGTGTACATGAAGAATTGAAGTGAAAATGTATGCAAGAAAAGAAAAACAATTCATACAATAGAGAGATGAAAAGATGAGAGATGGAGAAGGATGACTATTTAGGTTTCTGATGACCTCCCAGTTACTAGTTCCAGTCCTGGTTCTAGTTACTAGGATCATCTGCCTCTGGTTTCCATACCAGCTAAGGCTTCATAAATCAAATACATTTGATTACTTTGCTTAAGAAACTTCAGTGAATTTTTGTTATTTACAATTCATTCATGACTAAGACGTTTCCTGGGTTTCCTTCCCATGGAAAAAAGTTTCCATATTGGACCAATAGAATATTTTTTTATAAATTAAAATGCAAGGATATATATAATATTATATATATAACTAATATTATTGCTATATGATAGATGATACAAAAATATTTAGTTATTCTGCAGACTATTGAATCTTTGCCTTTTATCTAACTACATTATCTCTGTCTCCTATATCTGAGCCTCTACAAACATAGTAATTCCTATTTATGTTTCAGTACCTAATTGTTGATAGGAATATTAAACAACATATGTCTTAAGACATAGGTCTGTAACTTCACTATTGTAAATATCCCTGAGTTATCAATATTTGGTTAATCAATGGTTTTCTAATAGGTTTTACTTAAAAAGCTATATCTTTATCTTCTATCATAAAGACCATATCCTTCAGGTTTATGGTATCTATACTAGTATATGATTTATTTGTATAACCATACTCTAGGCCAGTGGTCAGCAAACTCATTAGTCAACAGAGCCAAATATCAACAGTACAATGATTAAAATTTTTTTTGAAAGACAAATTTTTTAAACTTGAACTTCTTCTAATGCCACTTCCTCAAAATGGACTCGCCCAGGCCATGGTATTTTGAGGAAGAGCCACACTCAAAGGGCCAAAGAGCCGCATGTGACTTGTGAGCTGCAGTTTGCCAACCACATCCCTAGTCTATATTTATAGATATATTTATACTAATATTTATATCTGTATCTATTCGAAATTTAATAGATATTGATAAACTTTTTGCTAAAACACAGATGCATCAGGTCAATAGTATTCCTCTAATATAATTATTCTAAAAAAGGGCAGCAATGTGAAGTTTATCAAATGTGTTCGTACATATATGTTCTTTACTATATGAAGTTTATCCTATGTGTTCTTAGGTGACGTTTATCTTCACATATTTCATTTCTGTATCTCTCTTCTCCTTGTTGTTGTCACTCCCTCCATCCATCCCACCACAGATGTGCTCATGCACTTATTGATTTCCCATAGATGTCCTACAAACCTGCAAAAAATGCCGTGATCTGTTCTTTTTCCAGCAAGCTCAGTCCTTTGGAGGATGGGTGGGTGCTTGGTCAAATACTCACTGTCAGACATGGACATAAGGCTCCACATACAGGAACATTACACAAAAAACACAGCACTCTCCTTCAGCAGTTTTGATTTCCAGAGACAATGTGTAACTATAATTATGACTCGTGTAGTCACCACAGCCTGTGATGGCAGCAGTCAGTCAGGGAGGTCCATGGTGTCTGAGCAAAGACCAACTTTGTCAAACCTCATTAAACCATCTGCATCTTCCTCATAATTTTTTTTAACAATGCTTTTTAAACATGGTACAAATTTGTTTCCCTATTATTTGCAGCCCCTACACTTACTATACTTTATGAGACTTTTATCATTTGCTACACACAGCCTTACTACAGGGACTTCCTAGCACATCCTATAGTCCTCAGTCACTCTTTTCTTTGACCTTTCAACCAAATATGTTATCTCTCTCACCACCTTGTGTTTACCAGGTAGCATATTGTTTAATTAATCTTCTCCAAATCTCATATCTTAACATCTACGACTACTTGGTGTATATAGAGCCCTAGCTCTTATTAAAGTAAAAAAAAACAAAAAAAAAACTTTAACTATCAAGATTTTATATCACCTACCCCAGTGTTTCCCAAACTTCTCTCATGATGGAATCACCTGGTGGAGTTTTTAAAATACAGATTCCTGAATCCCAACTAAGAAGTGCTAAACTAGAATTTTTGGGAACATATAGGTAAAATTGTAAACTTAACTAGCTCTCTAAGCTTATTACTGGGAGACAAGAGTATTTTCAGCTATATTTTAACAACTCCACCAGGTGATTCTCATCATGAGAGAAATTTGGGAAACACTTCTTTATGACTATTATATTTCTACTCTCTGGACAGCTATTCCAGAAATTTTACCATGCCAACTCAGTTTTAGGAGTTTCATCTATCACCCCGCTCTTAATTCTATATCACACCTGATAAGCCTATTTTTACTACTTATTATTGGTCATAACTATATTCTAAGTGCTTTTCATATATTATCACCATTAATCCTTTAAAACCCTCTGCAACATACATTATTGTTCACATTTTACAGGTGAGAACAGAGGTATTTTACCCCAGAACACAGTTAGTTAATGTTGGGTTTAGATATGAAGAATATCTCTCTGTTCCAGAAGCTACACTTTAAAAAAAATATTTTATTGATTTTTTACAGAGAGGAAGAGAGAGGGATGGAGAGTTAGAAACATCGATGAGAGAGAATCATTGATCAGCTGGCTCTTGCACACCCCCACTGAAGATGTGCCCGCAACCAAGGTACATGCCCTTGACCGGAATTGAACCTGGGACCTTTAAGTCCATAGGCCGACGCTCTATCCATTGAGCCAAACCAGTTTCGGCAGAAGAAGCTACATTCTTAATGATAATCTCCAAAGACTTGCCTTCATTTCTCTGTGATTATTTTTCACAGCTACGTTGCGCTAGTGACTGGGCAATGTTTATCACATGATTATTGACTTTTCTATATTGATTTAGAATGGTCAAGAGAAGAAGAAAATTTTAATGTCCTCAATTAAATTATAGCAGGCCCAACGGTGAAAGGAAGAGATAAGAGAGGTTCATCAGTTTACTGAAGGATAAGCAAAGACACTGCTCACATTCCTGAATGTATGGTGAAACTCTGAATTAACTTCCAGATGATTATTTCTGTGAGTATCTAAAGAGAATAGCCAGGTGCCTTGGACCACCAGGTGCCTCAGCTCCTTGCTTGTGCATGAACTTTCCGGACTGTTGCCCACAACCGATCTAAAGGAGCAAACACTTCCTCCTTATGGACTAGGCACCTGTCCAGAATTAGCCCCGCTTCACCTCTCCCACCGCTGTTATCTACAGCTGATGCAAACTCTCCCCAAACAACCTTTCTTCCCCACACTGCTTACATAAAAGAGCCCCTTAACTCGAGGACATGCGACTTCTTGTTTTCTCCATTCAGCCCCGATGCTGGCCCGTTAGCCTTCATTCTCCAGGACCTGGTCCTTTTCTAACATTTGGCTTCTTTTTCAAAAGCTCTCAGCCGTGAAAGCTATGATCACCCAAAATGGATTTCACACACTGCTGTGGGATCATATGTTCATTTTTGGATGAATTTCACAATATTTTGTTGGACATATATTTTAGGTCAGCAGGGAGACTCAGTAATGAGGAAAATGCTCTTGTCTCCCAGAAACTTAAGTGCAGCAGGAATATATAAATCTGAAGAGAAATATTTGACTTTAATGTTTGTAATTTGGGATAAAAAATGGGGCTGGTTAACATAGAAAATCCAAAATCTTGTGATATATATTGTATTATTTGCACTTTATAGATAAATAGTCTTAAGTCAAACTGGTAAGTAATTTTTCCATGTTTGCATAGCTATGGTTGAAACAAAAAGTTATAAGCCCCATACTCTTTAATTTCTGTCTTGGTAATAAAGTGAAATGAAATAGAAGTTACAGGTCTCAGCCATTAATCCAAAATAAAACAAGGAGCAAAAATATGTATGATCAAGAGCATTAAGAAGACAATCACTTAACTAGCCATTGCATCTTGCTAAGAAGCAGTTAGCAAATAATTACATACCTAATATGGTAAAATTTAAATTAAATATATACTTATTGAATTTATCATCACAAAGTTGGCTCCCTAAGCCTGTTTGAAAAATAGATTGACAAGCTTTTTTTTAAAATTATAATAAAATGATTTGTTTCAGTACTTTCAAAGCTTACTGACTTGTTAAGTTGAAATATGCTTCCTATAGAAAAACACATGTGTATGAATGTTTGCTGGAGGAAACTGTCCACTCAAAGTTGTAAAATATCTTTGGCAAAATGTGGTAGGCAGTTAGACATCAGCAGAGAAGGTAGGACAATGGGCCAGGTACCAAAGGCACCAGGATGGAAAGCTCTGGGTGCCTATCATGGGTAAACTGGGAAAATGAGGACCTGGTCCCCAACGTGACCTTTCCTCCCCTGTCATTACACTGGTCACAAGGTTTAAACCCCTGAGCTTTTCTATCATTGGGTGTGCTTTTCAGACCCTCTCCCGACCTTTCTTCCACTGGCATATCACTAGTCATGTGGCTTTACACCCTCTCAGAGGAGGAACAAGGGAACAGAAAATAGCCTCATAGGACTTCCATTCAAGCCCTTACACAACCACTCCCTTAAGCATTAAGCCCTTAAGACAATGAGGTTCCCTATCAAATGATCTTAGGAACAAAGGTATGTTGACCACATAGAGTTTTGGTCAAAGTAGAAATAACATCTATGCCTCAGTTGTGTTTTAGGCCCAGATAAGCAATAAAACCAAACTGAGAAACTTCTTGGCTGACGACAGGACCAGCTGCAATGACTAATGACCTCCTCCCTTAGCACCAACCAATCAATGGAAACCACCACTCTGAAAGGACACACCTGGAAAGCCAATGAATATTATATTGAGGTCCTCCCTTCACACCTTCCCTAACATTCCCACTTTTATAAAACAGATAGGATTCCTCAAGATGAAGGAAGCCAGTGTGGGCTTCCTCTGGAGCATCCCCATACCTTCCTTTCCCCTTTCTTTCTCAGGCATATATCTCTACTCTTTTTCACCCCTAGGCTCTAAGGATCCCAATGAGATTTGACATCAGGGGAGCAGTGGACCAGTCTAAACCCTTGAACCTGTCTCCAAGGTTTCCTTTTCTCTGACTTTTCAATGAGCTAAAAGCAGCCTTGCCTTGGTTCACTTCTGCCATGTGACTTACTTCTCAGTGAGGCCATGCAGCCCAGCATGGCTCCCTTCTTTCCTGTAATGTTTCTAGAGAGCCTAAGCTGGCCCTGCCTAGTCTCCCTCCTGCTGCTTCTTCTATCCTAAGCCCTTCCTTTGTTTCACTGTCCCCATCTTTAATAAACATACTCTCAATATCACCTGGACTTGTATTGTGAAATCTTCCCTGCATAAAGTCAAGAACCCATATAATTCAGGCTGACCTAAAACAGGCCAGTGACCATGCTGAAGCCAGTTTGGCTCGGTGGATAGAGCGTCGGCCTGCGGACTAAAGGGTCCCGGGTTCGATTCCGGTCAAGGGCATGTGTCTTGGTTGCGGGCACATCCCCAGTGGGGTGCATGCAGGGGGCGGTTGATTGATGTTTCTCTCTCATCGATGTTTCTGTCTTTCTCTCTCCCTTTCTCTCTGTAAAAAATCAATAAAATATATTTTTAAAAATATATAAATAAATAAATGAAACAGACCAGTGACAAAAGCAGGTTATTTTCACCTACCAAACTTGATAATTAACTGAATATGACCTAAATAAAATTGCTTTAATTAACTACATAGGTATAAAAGACCTGCGCAGAAATTATTTTCTTTTTAATTAAATTGATAGGGATGTCATTGGTTAATTGGATCATATAGATTTCAATGTACATTTCTATGGTATGTAACTTTCTATATATTGCATTGTGTGTTCAGAAATTCTTAACATTAGGAATATTAACTAAAGGCAATTTCTTTTTTATAAAATATACTAGAAGCCTGATGCATGCAGATTCGTGCAAGAATAGGCCTTCCTGCCCTTGGCTGCTGGCACCTCTCTTGCTCTTTGTCACATTAATTTGCATATTCCCTCCTTATTGGCTGTGGGCACTGCCTTCTTTGTCTCAAAGTGACAGTCAATTTGCATATTTCATCTTTATAAGATAGGATGTTTCACACTAAAAATAAAATGACTTGTTATTCCAATAAGAAACATGGTACACTCAAGTAAGGGCAGTTGAAAAAGGTTGAGTGAAGAATAAATTTATAAAATGAGCTGTTAGGGTTTGGGAAAATAAACCAAGGATGGTAAAGTGCCCTGAGGATATGACTACCCTGCCTTCCAGTGGCTAAGAAAGGGGAGCAGTTACAACCACTCAGAGGGAGAGAAACTATAGCTATGAGCAGTGCCATTGGATGGAAGTTGAGACATTTGATAGGTAAGTGCATGTACAACCAATTGCAGGTTTATCATGAAAAAAGATGGGGAAATACACATCTCTCACTCTGAAAGTATTCTTATCTTTTCCTGGTGACTCAAAAAAGCCAACCCAGCCATATACCAGACACCAAAGTAACCTATTGATCCATCTGGAAAGGTCTGCATTCTAGCACATAAATCTGGCACCAAAATGGAGAAAGAATATTGAGAAATGGACTAAGTCCTTTGCCTTTATTCCTCAGCATCCACCCTCATTGTTCATCCAGAAGGAAAACATTTGTGCCCACTTCAGGGGACATGCAAGGTGTGTTTCTCAAAGCCAACTCAAGGCCTCTCCTGAAAAGCTTTACCAACTTTTAACCCTACTGGTATTCTCCTTTCTGCCACACGTATAGTTTGATGCATACATCTATTTTACTCATCATCTTATATTGTATTTTTAAAATTATATTTATTTTTTCCTACTGGATTGGTGCACACTTAAGTTTTATTCCTTTGTATCCCTGACATCTGGCATGGAAACTTATGTGCTTTGATTCTCCATAATGATGACTGATGGCAATGAATTGTCTTACTATTATTTTACCTTTGAAGAAAAGATGAAATGGAAACTATACTTGACCAGTGTCACAGTTGATAAAAGTCATAGCTGATATTTGAAGTTGTTTTTTACCTAAGCTCAAAGTTCTTTCTACTACGACTGCAACCACCACCACCACAATAAGTGTTAAAAGAGGTTGCTTTAAAGGATATGAGGAAAACAATCAAATGTTTGGTAAACAGCATTTCCCTTTTCACTAGATTCAGTCAATTTAACAGATTTAACATTGGAAATCTTGTCAAAATGTAGCTTGGTGTCTGGTAACTATTTTATATTGTTATTTGATGACAAATGGTAGTGTTATTAACATTTGGATGCGATTATATTCTCATTGACTTTGTAAACTGCTTTTTCACAGAATTCTGATATTTTACCTGATAATTTAATGAGGGCACTTTAGGAAAATGAAATGTACTTTTTAAAAAATGTATATATTTACATTATTATCCCTTAGATTCTATTTTTTCAAATTATGTTTATATTAATTGAAAAATACTTTCTATTTTAAGTAATGTTGGGAATTACTATATACTATATTACCTTGTATAGATTTAGCAAATATGTTGGCAAAACCCACAAAATCTGAAGTAAAGCTATTAATTTGGTTAACAGCTTATGTTCTAATAGCTAATATGTACTCAAGCATATTTCCACAGAACCTACTGTAACATAGCATCTAATAAAACCCTATTGATATTACTTGAAAACATTTTTGTTAAACACCATTCAGAGTCTTGTGACTTTAAAAAAATAACAGCAGTAAATTATACAGATCATTCAGTAAAAAGTAAATGTTTCTACAAAATCATTACTGAGGAGGCTAATTCTAAAATTCTAACTTGAAATAGAATCAGTCACAAATAACGTGAGAATTCCTGATAAGAAATCAATTTTCTTTTGATCTGAAGCCCAAATTTGGGGAATACAAACAAGAGTGGTCTAACCCAGTGGTTGGCAAACACATTGGTCAACAGAGCCAAATATGAACAGTACAACGATTGAAATTTCTTTTGAGAGCCAAGTTATTTAAACTTAAACTTCTTCTAACACCAATTCTTCAAAATAGACTCACCCAGGCCATGGTATTTTGTGGAAGAGCCACACTCAAGGGGCCAAAGAGCCTCATGTGGCTCATGAGCTGCAGTTTACTTACCATGGGTCTTAGAGATCCAAGAATCCTCACCTTCCCTTTGAGGAAAGCTGAGGGCCTGGGGCTCTGATTTAGTCTGTTTTACCCCCTGCCAAAACAAAAATAAAAACAAAATAACAAAAAACACAAAAATCCTTAGGAATTGGCAGATTTTTAGTCTCAAGTTCTAATGCAAGATCTGATCCAAGTCTGTGTCAGGGAAGGGCATTCTAAAAATTACATGACAGTGGAAACCAGTTTGGCTCAGTTGATAGAGCATCACCCTGTGGACTAAAAGGCCCCTGAAAGGCCCCAGGTTTGATTCCAGTCAAGGCATGTAGCTTGGTTGCAGGCACATCCCCAGTGGGGGGTGTGCAGGAGGCAGCTGATCAATGTTTCTCTCTCATATCCCTCTCATTTCCTCTATGTGAAAAATCAATAAAATAAATACACACATACACACACACCCACACACACACACACACACACACACACACACACACACACACACACACTAGAGGCCCTGTGCACAAAATTCGTACAGAGGGGTGGGGGGGGGCGGTGTCCCTCAGCCCAGCCTGCACCCTCTCCAATCTAGAACTCCTCAAGGGATGTCAGTCTGTCTGTTTAAGCCCAATCTCAGTAGGATCAGGTCTAAATGGGCAGTTATACATCCCTCTCACAATCCAGGACTGCTGGCTCCCAACTGTTCACCTGCTTGCCTTCTTAATTGGCCCTAACCGCTTCTTCCTGACAGCCTGATCAACCCCTAACCACTGCCCTGCCAGCCTGATTGATGTCTAACTGCTCCCTCCCAGCCTGTTTTCCCCCAAACTTCACTCCTCTGCTGGCCTGGTCACCCCTAACTGCCCTCTCCCGAAGGCTTGATAACCCTCAATTTCCCTCCCTTGCTGGCCTGGTCCCTCTTAACTGCCCTCCCCTGCTGGCCATCTTGTGGTGGCCATCTTTTGTCCACATGGGGGCAGGATCTTTGACTACATGGAGCCAGCCATCTTGTGTGTTGGAGTGATAATCAATCTGCATATTACTCTTTTATTAAATAGCATAGAGTCCTGGTGCATGGATGGGGACCAGCTGGTTTGCCCCAAAGGGTGTCCTGGATCAGGGTGGGGGTACCCTTGGGGCGTGGTGGCCTGGGCGAGGGGCCTGTGGTGGTTTGCAGGCTGGCCATGCCCCTTGTGACATAAGCAGAGGCCCTGGTATCTGGAATTTATTTATTTTCTACAATGTAGTCTGGAGCTGAGCCAAGCCTCCTGCTGGCTCTGTGGCTGGCAGCCATTTCTATTGGGACTTATGTACCTTCTATAATTGAAACTTTGTATCCTTGAGTGGAGGCCTAGGCTGACCAGGGTATGTGGAAAGCTTGGCTTCCTCTATTGCCAGGGAAATCCAAGCCTCTCAACTGCTCTCTGTGGCTGCAGCCATCTTGGTTGTGGTTAATTTACATACTAGCTCTGATTGGTTGGGGGGCATGGCTGGTGGGCATGGATTGAGTGGAGTGATGGTTAATTTGAATGTTACTCTTTTATTATGTAGGATATATAAAAAATTATAGGACAGTTCCAAGTCAAGTCATTGGGGTGAAAGTAAGGGTAAGGGCTAATCTGAAAGAGAAAGGTGTGTCCCAGAGAAGAGCCCTGATAGAGTAACAGGTGGATTCCTGGAGGAGGTGGGATCCTTGGAGGGACCCGAGACCCTCAGCCAAACCTCCATGCAGTGGAGATCTGACTGGCAACAAAGCCTACGATGAGGGACGGGAGGTCCAGACCAATCAATACCAAACTCTATTGACTTGACTGTACTGATGAATGTATAGTTGCTCATTCTAATTTACCCATGATAGAAATGTCCACTTATGGTCCATTTCACAAACTCTGACAAAGTACTTGTGTGTTGTGCGTAGCCTGCTGTGCTACACTTTACTGTAAAAGTTGGAGCTGAGTCAACTGGATAAGCACATTTAGTGTGCAAGTTTTTCTCCTATTAGCTTCAAATCTAGGGCAACCTAAATTTAAGTCAGTGAGGGATGAAACCAAATACTTAAAGTGCTTTTCATGTAATCATAAACCTAAAATCAGCAAAGCTATCTTACAGTACTGAGGTCTGTTTAGAAAGTGCCTGCTGATAAAGGCTCATTTATTGTTATACAGAATGAAAATGTATTCCAGTTAAATGAAAGCTACCTGATTTGCTTCATTTTTGTTAATACTCCCCCCTCATCTCCAACCATTGCCTCACAAAGCTTTTAGAAGTCCTGGAAATAAGCAGAAAATGTTAATTTTATTTACTTTACAAGATACAATATTTTTGCCTTTTAAAAAATAAATTATCCTCCCTTAGCCAACAGAATGTTGAACAAATCCATAAAGCAATGATATATTTTCAGCACCTATAGAATTCTTTAGAGCTAAAATACATATTTTCTGATTCAGAGAAGCTACTTTGAAAGCTATGTTATTACATCAATATATTCAGTTACAGAAATATCATTTTACATTTCCACACAAAATTGTTCTGGAACAAAAATAAACTTGTTGAATTCCAGGATTATTTAAGGAATAGGAGCACTGGCTTCTTTCAAACACATTGTAAGAAACAATTTCATGTTGGGTGCCATTTCACAAATGGGATACCTAGCTGTTATAGCCTCAAAACCTAGCAGAACAGGGAGTATAATTAAGTTTATCTCATTCAAATCCCTCTCTAAGATCTCAGAAATATATCAATTATCATCTTGGATCTTTGGAAAAAAAGACTCTTACAGAGACATGGGATAATAATCCAAAAACACCCATGTAGAGCATGATAAGGAGGATTATAAGAAAGGGCTGTTGCAACTGTAAAGTGGTGAGAATGGCACTTATTGAAAAGGTAGCATTTGAACAAAAGTGGAAATGAAATGAGGGAGATAACCATGTGGTATCTGGGGAAAAAATTCAAGAAGAGGAAAAAGCTCTTACCTAAAGAAGAGAGTATAGCTCAGGTATTAAGAAATCATAGAGACCAGCCAGCCAGTGTGGCTCAGTGGTTGTGCATTGACCCATGCACCAAGAGGTTTCTGGTTTGATTCTAAGTCAGGGTACATGCCCAGGTTCCAGGCTTGATCCCCAGCAGGCGGGGGGACAGGAGGTGTGCAGGAGGAAGCCAATCATTGTTTCTCTCTCATCAATATTTCTATCTCTCTCTCCCTCTCCCTTCCTCTTTTTCTTTCAGAACAATAAAAACATATTGAGGCGGGGGGGGGGGAGAAATCGCAGAGACCAGTGTGGCTGGAATAGAGGGAGCAAAGAGAAGAATAATTAGAAATGAGACTAAAGAGTAAAGGAAAGACTGATAAAGATTATGTCAAGGCTTATGAGCCCTTATAAGGAATTTTTGGTGTTGTTAATTCTCACCTGAGGATATTTTTTCCATTGAATTTTTTTTGAAAGAGTGGACAGGAGGGAGGAAGGGAGAGAAAGAGAGAAACATCTGTGTGAGAGAGACACATTGGTTGGTTGCTTCCTGTACATGCCCCAACCAGAGCTGGGGAATAAACCTGCAATCCAGGTATGTGCCCTTGACCAGGAACCAAATCCAAAATCATTCGGTGGGCAGGCTGACACTGTAACCACTGAGCAACACTGGTCAGGGCCATTTAAGGATTTTTTACAATTATCCCGCAAGCAAGATGGAATGCCAATCTTTTGAGTTGAAGAGCAACTGAATTTAAAAGGGTCAATTGGAGATTGTGTGAAGAACAGAAAGTAGAGGGCAAGATTGAAAGCAGTAATCTATGTGGAAGATGAAGGTGGTTTGAAGCAGGGAGGTATAACTGTGAAGATGGTGAGAAATAGTCATATTCTGCATATATTTTGATGTTAGAGCCAAAAGGACTTCCTGAGATATTGAATAAAGAAGGTTAGAGGAGAAGAATCATCAAGAATGATTCCAAGATTTGTAATCTGAGCAACTGGGATGAAACAGTTTCATGATGGACTGCCATGTGTCTGCATTCCCGATTAATGTGATACCCAATTAAGGAGGTTGTCCTTTGATGACAATTGGTATGCACTGCTTTTATACAATTCTGCATCACCTCATTGAAACCTGATTCCAGAATTTTCTTCCTGCACTTGTATATTTTTTTTTTTTGGTAAATCCCGCCCATCAACCCAAAATCAGTCTGTAGCAACTAGAAAAATGATCTTCTGGAATTCCAGTGTGATCTGTGTGATATTTCCCACAATCCATCCACACTAGAACTGGGCTGAGTACATTTCCAGGACTGGCTAGAGCAGCATCTCTGCTCTGGTTTGTGTCCAGAAGCAGATAATTTCAAGAACCAAACATGGGTTTTGGAGTCAAGTGCAGCTAAGTTTTAATTCCATTTCTGGCTCTTATAAATTTAGCTTCAGGCTCTCATCTGTAAAATGGGGAGTATAATACTATTTCCTGAGGTGTTTGTTTGTTTGTGAGTACTTAGTGAAATACATATAGAGTTCTTATAGTTTCTGGTTCTTATTTTCTCGCCCTTCTGCTAACTTTTAATGTCTGATCAAGTGCTAGTATTGATGGTCTTTGTAGTATGGTTCAGTGTCTACCACAAAACTCAATAAATGTTATCTGAAGTTATAATACTAATATTACATTAGTCAAATAGCCATATACACATTAGTGGGTGAGGTGTGTATTTTTACCAAGGAAAAGCGGGTTATAGATGTTTGTGATATTATGTGGGACATGTCATCTTAATCAAGCTTGAGATGATGACCTCTCTTTCCATAGACATCCTTTCCCGTTGGATACAGTGGGCAGTTAGACGGACACAAGCAGAGTAGGAATGATAAGCCAGGTGCAGAAGGTCACAAAGATAGAAAGCACCAGGTAACTAGCGACAGGCAAGTGTAAGTGGGACTTTGCCTTCAGGGTGACCTTATCTCCCCTAGCATATTGCTGGTTATGGGGTTTAGACCCCCTGACCTTCATATTGCTGCCCATGTGATTCAGAGCCTCCCCAAACTTTCCTCCCCTAGCATGTGACTAGTCTTATGGTAGACCTATTTAGAGAAGAAATAAGAGGAGTGGAGAATAGCCTCATAGGACTGCCGAACAAGCTTTTGCCCCAGCAGAGACATGGGGGTGCTCGAGAGAGAGCACACCTGGGGAAAGAAGGGTGTGAGAAAAGGTGCAGCCATGTTCTAGAGGGAGACACTCAAGCACACATAGGGTCCTTCATCTGTTTCCCAAGGACAGGGATTTTAGGAAATGTCTCAGGGGAGGTCCACAATCGAATGTTCATCAGCTTTCCAGGTGTGTCATATCAGGGTCCTGTCTCTACTGATTGGTCAGCATGAGGACAGAGGGCCATTAGTCATTGTAGCTCATCCTGATGTCAGTCATGGAAAGGCCTTGCTGCTTTCCTGGGCCTGAAGCTGAAACACAACTGAGGCCTAGATGCTATCTCTAGTTTGACCAATGCTCTGTCTCTGTGGTCAACAGAATCAAGGCTTCATTCCTAAGATTATTTGATGTGGGCCAGAAGCTCAGTGTCCTGAGGGTTTAATGCTTAAGGACCTGGTGGTATAAAGGCTTCCATGGGAGTCCTGTGAGGCTATTCTCCAACCCCCTTCCTCCTCCTCCACGTAGGTCTCCCACATGACCAGTGACATGCCAGGGGAGGAGCAGTCAGGGGAGGGTCCACCCACGGGGCCATTGATATGCTAGGGGAGGGAAAGCCGCCCTGGAATCCCACCCTACAATATTTTTCCCCAAAAAATCTAAAAGTTGCTAGATACCTGGGCTTTCTACCCTGGTAAATTTCTTTACCTGGCTTGCCTTTCAACGTTCCCTTTAGCATAAAGTTAAAAGATCATCTTGCCAGGGCCCAGGCATTTTGATTCTATGTCTCAAGCTCTTCCAGTCCAGAGAGAACATCCCATCAGTGGCTTTTGAAGGGGATCAGAGCTTGCAACCCCTAAAATATGCCTCTTTGGGGATGTTAATTATTTTAGGCTGGTTAACTTTAAGAAACAGCGGACAGAAGAGAAGCTCTGAAAACCAAGTATAAGCTACTCATTGTAAGAGACATTTGCATTTATACATGAAATCTCCACGTGTAATGTGTACCCCGGTATTTCCCTCTCTGTTCCAGGCCTGCCTTCAGTATCAATGGAGAAGGCAAGGACTTCAATCTGCATAACAACCTTACCATTACTGCACTGTTCCTGGTCACCTCTCTTAACTGACTCATCCACTCCCAACATTTTCTTTTGTCTTCAGCTGAAGATGGCATTTAAGGTAATGGCTTCCACCATTTTGTCAATTTACTCATTGTTCCTGGATGTCTACCATGTGTACAGGAGGTATGCATGTTATTAAACTTTAACTACCCTCCCCCCTCCCCGGCCCCCGTAACCTTTCCTGTGTGTTAATTTTGTTACCAAGCAAGGGGCCACTACCTGATGTGCCTAGAAGCCAAAATGAGGACACCACTTTTGAGAAAAAGAAAGAGCCTTCATTATTCTTGGGTTGACCTACAAGCAGACAGGAGATGTTGCTCACACCCAGGGTTCGGGGTGGATTTTTACAGGGTGGGGGGCAACAGGTATGCAGAAGTAAGTGCTGGTGGGCCAGGACCTTAGAACTTGAAAGGGGCTTCAGCACTGGATCTTTCTGCGCTTTGCTTCTGAAAGGATTTCGCTTTTCAGGTTCCAGTTATATTCTAGTCTGTACTCTGAATATGCTTGGGCTCCGTGGCTCATGGTTTTGTCTCTGAAAAGCAACTTAGCATAGCTTAGAAACAGGGTAGGGCCATTTGGAACCGTTTCTGTGGTTACAGTTTGGTTTAGTTCAGCCAGAAGAACCTTGAAGGGCAGAGGATCATTTCTCCTCTCTCACAGTTTCATAAACCCCCCTCTTCTGCCTGGAAATCTTGGATAAGGACAAAGCACAGAAAGATGGTCGATCCAAGGGCACCCCTTTGTTCCTCTGCTGCCACCTTCCTGCTGCATTCTTTAAAACATCCCTCTGCATATCTGAGTTTCATAGAATGAAATTCTTGTGAGGTTTCACTTGTCAACGGCAGAAACATTCAAACCTGTAGAGAACTTTTATGAGTTTATTTGAGCCACACTGCTGACAATTGCTGGGAAGCAAAACCTCAAGGGATTGGGATTATGCTCCAGAGAATGGCAGTTTTTCACTTTATTTTATACTTTGCAATCAAAAGAGAAGACAGAAGTGGGTTACGTAAAACCCATGGGTGATAGATTAGGGAGGCAGGAGAAAGCAAAGCGGGAAAACCTCTGGGATTGGATAAAAAGTAAAATGATAGACATATGCTTCTTTTACATGGGTGGGTGCAGGATAGTTAACAGTAAACAACACGATAGCACTAAAAATGAGAGGATATGTGGTATCTTGCATAGGGGTGCCTGTGCTTTGAGAGAAAAAGGGGAAGTTGTTTTAACATTCCAAAGGCATGTTATCATAGATGCAAAAAGTCAAGAGACTGGCTCAGTTAAGGTAAAGATTGACTTTTGTTAGTGAAAAATGCTGCCTTAGGACATGACTACTTGCCATGAACTGCTTTTAGTTAAAAAGGTTTAATTTTAGACCATCCCATGTGGATACTTCAGGTCTCTGCATTTGTAAGACCACCATGAAGGCCTTCCCTGAGCTTTAGGTTTAGTGTTTGGCTCCTTCTTGTCCACACATTTGAATAAGTAATTATTCTGTTTCACAAATTATAAAAAAGTGCCATGCTATGCAAAAGCCTTTTATTGTGATGTGGTTCCATTTGTTTATTTTCTCCTTTGTTTCCCTTGCCCTAGGAGATGTATTGGCAAACATATTGCTAGGAGAGATGTCTGAGATTTTACTGCCTATGGCTTCTTTTAGGATTTTTATGGCTTTACAACTTACATTTGAGTCTTTTATTCATTTTGAGTTTGTTCTTGTATATGGTGGAAGTTGGTGGTCTAATTTATTTAATTTCTTCTCTTTCTTTTCTTTTCTTTTCTTTTCATTTCTTTTCTTTCTTTCTTTCTTTTTTTCTTTTTTTTTATTTTTTTGCATGTACATGCCTAATTTTCCCAACACCATTTATTAAAGAGAGTGTCTTGAGTGAGTAAAAATGTGTGGTACGCTTACACCATGGAATACTATGCAGCAATAAAAAAGAAGGCTCTATTACCTTTTGAAACAGCATGGAGGGACCTGGAGAGTATTATGCTAAGTGAAATAAACCAGTCAGATAAAGACAATTATCACATGACCTTACTCAAATGTGGAATCTAATGAACAAAATAAACTGATAAATAAAATAGATCCAGAGACAGAGGTACAAAAGAGACTGAGAAATCTCAGAGTGAAGGTGTGGGTGTGGTTGGGGAGAGATTAACCAAAGAACTTATATACATATATGCATAACCCATGGACACAGACAATAGTGTGGTAAAGACCTGAGGAGGGGGGGTGGGGAGTGTGCAGGATGGAGGGAGCCAATAGGGAAATCTACTCTAATAAAAGAGAAAATGCAAATTAATCATACCTTCACAACACCCACCAGCCAATCAGGAATGGGTATGCAAATTAACCCAACAAACATGGGATAATTTGCATACACAGGTGATGCAAGTTTCCTGCCCTGTCCCAGCAACTCCAGGCATCTGGGAAGCTTGGGAAGGCAGAAAGGCAGCTCCAGGCTAGAGTAAAGACGGTGCTGGCAGCCACAGGAAGGCCCATGTGAATTTTTGTGCATCAGGCCTCTAGTATTTTCAATAATACTGTAATACTTTCAACAATAAAGATATATTTTTTCAAAGTATCAGACTAAGTTACTGAAATTACTTACTAGATGTTTTAATGTTCTCCTGGAATCCAAAGTTGAAAGAACTTGCAGACCTTGTTGACAGGAGTAAATATTGGGTTGGAACAGGAAGGGATTCTTGAACTCACAAAGGAAAGTCCTATGCTAAGGGGCAGGTAGATGTGAGATGTCAGAGCAAGAGAAAAATTCTAAACTCTAGGCAAAGAGGTAAAGTGGAGCACCATGAGATGGAATTGGCTTTGATCTATATGCGCAAATTCAATGTATCCCTGAGTGTGGGTTTCTTGAGCCTATTAACACCGCTGAATAGGGTCTGTACTTGGGAGCAAAGCTGGAGGGAATTGCTCTTAACTTGACAAATGTGCTTTCCTCCAGTGCTGTGCCATTTTGTTAAAAAGTCATACATTTTATGAATTATAGTATAAATTTATTTCAGAGGTTTTTCAAACTATTGTGTGCATCAGAATCATCTCAGGCAATTATTAAAATGCCAATTTTAGGGTCCAAGTACTTGATTCAGTGGGTCTGGAGTGGGCCCCAACACTTTTCATTTCTAACAAGTCCCCAATGATTCCTCTGCTGCTATTCTAGAAATTATACTTTAAGAATGACCCATTGGTGTATAAATTCCTTTAATTGGATTTTTACTTAAATAACTAGAGGCCCGGTGCACAAATTCATGCATTAGTGGGGTCCCTTGGCCTAGCCTTCACCCTCTCACAATCCAGAATGCCTGGGGGATGTTGTAAAACCAGTTTTGGCCCAATCCCACAGGCCAGGCCAAGGTGCAGGAATCATGCACCAGACTTCTAAGTATGCATATAAGATATTTGGTTAATCTCTTCTCACCCTCTCCTTTCCCCCTTCCCTCTAAGATTCACCAGTTTGTTTCACATTTCCATGCCTGTGGTTTCCACTCTTGTGTTGAGCATCTACTCCCTGGTGGTTAGTGCATGCTATAGCTTCCAGCCAGTGGACAGTCAGCCAGTCAGCTGGCCTGCTGGTTGATTAGGCTTTTACATATATACTAGAGTCCCAGTGCACAAAATCAATGCATGGGAAGAGCGGGGTTGTCCCTCAGCCCAACGCACATCCTCTCACAATCTGGGACACCTCAGGGGATGTACGACTGCCAGTATAGGCCCTATTGCACAGAGATCCCTGCAGGATCGGGCCTAAACTGGCAGTCAGACATCCCTCTCATAATCCAGGACCGCTGGCTCCTAACCACTGGCCTGCCTGCCTGCTTGATCACCCCTAACCACTCTGCCTTCCTGATTGTCCCTAACTGCTAGCCTGCCTGCCTGATTTCCCCTAACCGCCTCTGTCTCAGACCCTGCCACTGCATCTTCATCAAAAAGGACATCTGGCCAAAACCAGTTTGGCTCAGTGGATAGAGCCTGTGGACTGAAAGGTCCCAGGTTCAATTCTGGTCAAGAGCATGTACCTTGATTGTAGGCAAATCCCCAGTAGGGGGTGTGCAAGAGGCAGCTGATCCATGATTTTCTCTCATCAATGTTTCTAACTCTCTATCCCTCTCTCTTCCTCTCTGTAAAAAAATCAATAAAATATATATATTTTTTAAAAGGGACATCTGGAATAACGTCCGGAAGTTGGTTCAGCTGTCCAGTCTAATTAGTTTATTATGCTTTTATTATTATAGAGATTTCCATAATAGAGAGTTTTCTTCTTTTCTGGATGACTTTCTCATTTTAATTCCTATCTTTTTTTCTATGAGAGTTCTTATCACAATGAAATGCTAAGTTTGTACATTTACATTTACTTGAACATTAATGCCTACAGTGCAATTTTCATGTTCATAAATTTCAGAAATAAAATGATTCCCAAAATAAGATAAATGCTTGTTTTTATTCACTTACCAAAATAAAGCACACAAGTATTGATTTTTACCATTTCAGAAAATTTATGATAAGCTTTTAAAATGTTGACTTTTTTATATTGATTTAATATTGGATTGAGAATGCAACTGTGAACATTGAGTGATAGATGCTTATTTCCTATTCTGTTTGCTCCTGCTTAACCAAGGACTGGTCTAGTTTCAATCTGTTAGTGCAGCTGTTCAGCTGGCAAAGTCCCTCTACATACAGATGGGCAACTGGAACCCAATCTAAGCATCTCTTATATTGCTACCCATACATGGTTTTCTTTCACAGCCAAATTCTTGAACAGCTCAGCTCATACCACTCTGTCATTTCATGTCTTAGTCGTGGAGTTTGCTATGATATACCTGTTGTATCACCTGATATTACTTATACCTGTGGTCTTCTCCTGGACAACCTCAGATCCCACTCCACAATAGTTCTATGTCCCTGACCTATGGCCACACTGGAGTACTCCTCCCGGCTTGATAAAATATCTGGGCTTCTTCCACTTCCTTCTGTAAGAGATGCTCTTAATTGGCCTACTCTATTTTCCCAGGTGGAACTGGAGAGATGAAATTAAACTAGCAACATTTGCAGTGAAATGAATTATTCTCAAAGTGTATTGCTCTGGATTAGACACATATGTAATCTATAGTCCTAAATCAAGTATGTGCAAAATTCTGTGACCCAAAATGGATCTCTCTAAAGGTAGAAACAATTTTTTTCCCTAATAGTCATAGTCATTGTAGTCAATAACTGTTTCTCTAACTCCTCCCTTATCCCACTTAGTAGGGGAAAGGAAATAGGTAAATAAAAAAGATTGAATGCCCAATTCAGTGGTTCATCAACTCCAAAAGTATGTAATTCTACCTTGTTCCAGGAGATGATTGCATGTGGAAAAATTGTCCTATATTGCCAAATATTTCTATTAGTATATGATGTATTTTTATAATTTCAGAAAGGAAAGTGAGTGAGAGAGAGATAAAAACATACTGGCTGCCTCCTGAATATCTCCCAATGTGGATCAAGCTCACAACCTGGGCATGTTCCCTGACAAGAATCGAACTGTGACCTCCTGGTTCATACGTCGATGCTCAACCACTGAACCATACCAGTCAGTCCAGATATTTATATTATTGAACTGAATCCTGGCATTTATATGAAATATGTTAATATTTTAATGTTTGTAATTAAGATTCTATGACTCTCATTGCAAGCCATGTATAAAGACACACACACACACACACACACACACACACACCACACACACACACGATCCAGGTTTAAGCAGTAGACTACCCATTTGAAGACTCTATTTAGGAATTGACTGAAGGGAAAATTCTGTTTTCTAATATCCAAAAGGATATTTAACCTTCTATGACTGAGTTTTTGACTTTTATGTACAGTGCAAATATATCAAAATGGAACAGTAATAGTTCTGTATTTCCTCTAAAACTTTGAGAATGAGAAGTATTATCTTTGGTTAGGATGATGTATGACCTTATTCCCATTCAGGTTTATCCTCAATTTATGTTGAAATATTTTGAATTCTGTTTGCAACATTAACATTTCATGAGTTTGAATAGTGATCCATTTCTGGTTGCCAGGTTTTAACCATTAGTATTATTGTTTTCTGGAATAACTTAGTTAGTGCCTAAATCCTCACTTATTTTGCTAAGCTCTTGAAGTTGTGACAGGAGTGCAAATAAGACTATTATAAAGCTTCGAGTCATTCCAAATGTCTGTAATGAGAAAAATGCCCTGACAAGAGGGAGCAAATATAAAAGCAGTACTTATTTACTGATTTCAAAGATTCATTGACATTTCTTGACTATACGTAGGAGAGAGTCATAACTTATAACTTAAAATATATTCAAAATGTAACTGATTATACTGATGTAACTCATGGAAAAGATATCAGGGAAATTCACTGATAGGCAAATATAAAAACTTTCAATAGGTCTATCCCATAAAGTTCAAAAAAGAAGGACCTGAATGTTGCTAAATGAAAGTCTAATATTAGATAGCCATGGGATATTTGAAGTATTCAAATAATTAAGATAAACAAAGTCTTATTATGTTTATTATTATGTTTCATAACTTGAGAAAGGCTTCATTCTTTGGATTATGATAGCCTTAATAAAATCTTTAGGCAAAAGGCTTAACATTATGGTCAATGCCATTGGGATATTTTTATATTATTTTCTTACTAGAGTCCCCGGTGCACAAAATTCATGCTCAGGAGGGTCCCCTCAGCCCAGCCTTTACCCCTTCCAATCAGGGACCCCAATCCAGGGGATGTCTGACTGCCAGTTTAGGCCCGATCCTAAACCAGTTGGACATCCCTTTCACAATCCGGGACCACTGGCTCTTAAGTGCTCATCTGCCTGCCTGCCTGATTGCACCTATCTGCCCTCCTTGCTGGCCTGGTCAACCCCAACTGCCCGCCCCTGCAGGTGTAGTTGCTGCCAACTGCAGCCCCGCTGGCATGGTCACTTCCAACTGCACCCCCCTCCGCTGGCTTGGTTGCCCCTTAGTGCTCCCCTGCAAGCCTGGTGGCCCCTTACAGTATGCCCTGTTGGTGTGGTCACCCCCACCCCCCTGCCAACCTGGTTGCCTCTCACTGCCCCCCTCTGCTGGTCTGGTCGCCCCCAACTGCCCCTCCCCTCCCCACCAAGGTCCTGGTTGCACCACACAGCCTGCTGCTCAGTCATTTGGTTGTCCCTCACTAACCCCCCTGCCAGTCTGGTCACCTCAAGCAGCCTGTTCTGTCATCCATTCAGTTGTTTTGGATGTGATGGTTGTTTATATATTATCATTCATGAAGCCTATGATTCAAAAATACCCTTGTAATCTTCTACTGCTAAGACTTTGATCCACTAATAAAAATATTTTTAGTAATTCTTCTCCAAAAACTTATTACTAAAATTTTCACTTTTGAAGTTTCAGAGGAGTCTGGATTCAATCCAAGTCTCCCATTCCCCTATTTTTAGTAACTGTGCTGAAGACCTGGAATGCAAGATATCTGTATGTTAAGAATCTGAGCTGCATGTAAACACCTAATTTCCATAAAATACTCCACAGTTTTAAATCTTGTCTAATAACAAACCAGAATGTTCCTCCATCCTTACTGCTAAAATACACATTTTGGATGACAGACTGAATTCAGATTAACACAAGCAAGTTGTACCATTGTAGAAAGAGGTCTCAGGAAAATATATCAACCTCATGTTTAGCAAATATGCCTGAGAGGTTCAGTGTTCCAGGCAGTCTGGGGATGGCATTACACTTTAGGGAACAGACTGACTATGTAAAGTTTATTTCCCACGGTGCAGAAAGACTCAGAAACCATGCTCCTTGGTAGAAGATTCTAGCAGTGAGTCTGTGAGGGGAGAGAGGGTTTCAGAAAACTTCATAGCTTTCTTCAAAATAAGCACTGCCATGGTGAAAGACTTGCTGGCTTTGACCCATCCTAGCAAGCAGACTAGTGCCAGGAGACATATTTTGACTAAGGAAAGTCTAAGAATTATAAGTTGTAAGCAATGACATTGACCATTTTATGAAGAAGGCAATCCCATATTTCAATCTGTCCTGGGAAACTGGACAGCATTCTGGGTTTCAAGTAGAATTCCTTCAAAAAGTTCATTGTGCATGCCTTCTGCCTTTAACCTACTGTAAGATGTTTCACAATTTCTAGTCTCTCTGTCATCATTCTTTAGAGAGATATTATTTTCCCACTGCCATACTCTTCCAAACAGTCACCATCACTAATAGATTTCAGTAGAAGTTGAGTACAACAGAACTAATCACCTGGGGTTCACTATACCAAGGCACTTACTACCCAAGATAACCAATATCCAGTTATGTTACAGAATACTTACTCTTTGATCTAGGATAATTCACAGCTAATTAAATATAGATCTGAGTACTTTTAAGATTTAGATATTAAAAGTTGACTATTTCCCAGGTACCAAGCTCAGTGAGTTGGTAAACAGGAGGAAAAATATCTTTGCAGTTTGGTAAGGTGTGGTTAGTGGTATCTGATCCTTCCTCAGGTATACACAATCCAAGGTGACCTATCTTGTTATCTAAGCAAATATTTAAATTTCCTTCTTAAACCATATTTTTTGCAGGTTTTTACTGAATGAATGTCTACATTCTAAAAATGCCTATATTCCTTGAATATTGAGTAGTTGCTATAAGTATAGCTAACTGAAGAAAGTATTATAAAAATCACAATTAAATTAATTACTTCAATGTATATTAAGTTACTCCAATATATATTAAGAACATATCTCTAAAGGCAGCTCTAAAAAGTATATTTCCCAAGCTCTATTATCACTTCACCTGGTGATCATCTAGTTTAGTTCTTTTGCAAAACTAAACCTATTTCTTTTGTCATGGAGTAGGCACTCTATATCTCTGTGGCTATTCTTGGGTGTTCTGACGTGACTTGGCAATCTTGATTACATGCAGGCCTGCAACAAGGTACATGCACTTTGCCACAGAATCATTCACAGTAAGACCTATTATTAACTTGTCGCTCTTATGGCTATGTGAGGGATTCCTAGAACATTCCTGAATTTGTTCAGTTTGCCTGATTGCATCCAAAGCCAATTCTAGGTGTTTCTTGGTTCTAATGATCCCTCTTAGGACCAAATTTCAAATGTGTTTGAAGTCCTATCACTATCAACTGAGCAATTATTTCTCAATATATCCTATTATGTATTTTATTTCATTTAGTCATTTTAGTCTTTATGTATTTGTTGTTTTAACACATTACCAAATGCATTAGTAGCATCCTATATAATAAAAGGCTAATATGCAAATTGTCCTCTGGACCAGGAGTTCAACTGGTGGTAGTTCGACTTAGGTGCTAGGCCAGCCAACCAATTGCCTGAGGCCCCTCCCCCCAATTGGGGTAGGTGGCTGGGACCCTACCCAGACATGAATTTGTGCACCAGGCCTCTAGTATAACTATAAATGCTGTTGAAGTTTGAAATCATCATTGTGTCAGGTTTAGCAGCTTGAGACTTAGGCAATCTATGGTTTCTTTTTCCCAGTGTTCAAATTAAATCCATTTCTAAAGCACTGCTTCACTCACAACTATATTCACACATTTACACACATTCCATTAAAACAAAAGTCATATCAGAGAGTGACTTCTATTTCAAGTTAGTCTGTATTCTTCTTCTTTGGACACCTAAAGGTGCTTCTCAATATGCCCATTGTTCTCATCTGTCCTGGCATAGTTAGTTCATTTAAGGCACTCGTTAATGTTTATAAATGTCAGCAGCCTTTGCACATACAAATTTCAGTTATGTAAATACCATACACTAAGAATTCTCGTAATTCTCTTGGCCATTTTACTTCACGAAAATGTGACAAATACACATGAATATTAGCATCACCTGAGAGCTTGTTAAACATGCAGAATATCAAGGCCAATCTCAAATCTATTATGTCACTTGAAGTCCAGTACTTAGAGAAAAGACATTCTCCTGTCATTTTAACAGAATTTAATATTAGGAATCAAATAGAATTGAAGTTGTTACTTTTATTAAAAAGGCAAACACACACACACACACACACACACAGATGATGAATATAATAATATAGAAGCATCTCTTATTCCTAGGGGAATTGGAATGATTAAACAATGGGTCAAGGAGAGGCTCCATGGACTTGAAATCCAGGCTAGTGGGAAAGGAGTGCTTGTCAGCTGATGCTGGTGACCCTGACCTTGGAGGAGGGGCTCCACTGAGCTGGGACCAGTAGTCTGTAGGAGAGACAACAGGGCAACTGGTACTGGTATCTCAGCTCAGGTGAGGGATCCGTTGGATTTGAAAATCAGATCTTCAAGTGAGAAACTCTCTGCACTAGTGCAGGCTTTCATAGTTAGGATGGGGATGGAGGCATGAGGCTAGTTCAGCAGATGTTGGAAATCCACATTGGATTCAGTTGCTGGGACAGGAAGAAATTGCTACTGCCAGTGTGAAAGGATAGTCTTAAAATGACATTCACAGGAGCATGGAGCAGGCAGGAAACTCTAAGGAAACAAAAAGGGAAACATTCTTCTTCCTTCATCTTGCATTCTGTGTTTCATGCCCTATTGGCGGAGCCTAACCCAGACCAGTCTGCTAAACACAAAGTGGGTTGGGAGCTCTGTGTCAATAGATTGCCTGCAGAACAAGAATCTGTATTTCAATGAGATTCACCTTCTCACCCCCGTTTGCCCCAGGACTCACAGGCTATTCAAATATGAGGAGCTCTTGTTCAGTCAATATTCTAAATGGTTCTCTTATGTGGAATGTATAATTTTAACTCTTTCCAAAGATTAGTAACTACTCTAATCTACTACTGTTGGTCCTTAATTACATATCTTAACCAACATTCATTTTCAATAAACAATTATAGTTTCCTTTTTCAAAAAAGCAATAAAGTTGGCAGATGATTGCCTATCTATGACATCATATAACAATTCGTGAGGATCTGGTTGATGCTAACCGGTGGTCTCTGAATCTGCAAAGAATTCAAGTATAAATTCATGAGCAAGTACTTGGATCTTTGATGTAAGAGTTAGACATATTTGCAGGTGGGTATTTAGGGTGTAATTTTGGCTTCATCGTTGATTTGCTTATCCTTTGGAGTAGGTCCCTTAACTTCTGCTACTGCCTAAATGGAGAACATGTGATTTATTTGTTCTATATCCCAGAGCTGTATGAAGATCACCTGGGCTTTAAAGTTGTACAGGTTTCTTGGAGAAATAATGCAGCCATAAAAGTAAAGTGCATCTGTAAAAAAAAAAAAAGTAGTTTTGAGCACAATTTCTAGACTTTATTTACTAAACTCAAAATTGTCACCCTGGGAAGGTATGATGTTTGGATATTCCTAACTAGGACTGCTTTCAGCATCAGTTTCAGAGGCAAATTCATCTGAAGAGTCTTAGTTGCAGCATACTGTCCTTTGGGTATAATTTATTTTAGAAATAGACCCTTTCCATACTCCTATTAGCCTATTCCTCTCTGAGGATAGCAGCATCTCGATTTGATTCCTGAAATTGCAGTGCTAAATTTGGGCCTGGCATGTGGAAGGCCGCACCAAGATTTGTTAGTAAGAGACTAAGTGAATGGCTAAATGAAAGGACATACGCAAGTAATACAATTTAATTTTGGCCAAGGTAAACACATAAAATTGTTATAAATATGGCTAGGAAGTGAGTCTAAGAGTACTTTTCAAATAGAAAATCCAAGAGCTATATTAAGCAATAAAGTGTAGCTTGCAAAGGAAAGATACAGTATTGATCTTTTTATTTATTTTTTAAAAATATATTTTATTGATTTTCTTTTTACAGAGAGGAAGGGAGAGGAATAGAAAGTTAAAAACATGGATGAGAGAGAAACATTAGTCAGCTGCCTCCTGCACACTCTTGCTGGGTATGTGGCCACAACCAAGATACATGCCCTTGACTAGAATCAAACCCAGGACCCTTCAGTCTACACGCTGACGCTCTATCAACTGAGCCAAACCAGTTAGGGCAAAGTATTGATCTTTTTAAAAAAATGTATCTTTATTATTGAAAGTATTACAGATGCCCCCCCCCCCCGTTCCCCTTAAAGTATTGACCTTGAAAGACAATTTCTGTTAGATTTGTTTAAATAAGCTTTATTTTAATAATATACATTATAGCTGAAACCGGTTTGGCTCAGTGGTAGAGCGTCGGTCTGCAGACTGAAAGGTCCCGGGTTCGATTCAGGTCAAGGGTATGTACATTGGTTGCAGGCACATCCCCGGTAGGGGGTGTGCAAGAGGCGGCTGGTCAATGTTTCTCTCTCATCGACATTTCTAGCTCTTTATCTCTCTCCCTTCCTCTCTGTAAAATATCAATAAAATATATTTTTAAAAATAATAATAATATACGTTATACATAATAATAATATACGTTATACATAATAATATACGCTATACATAAGTTACATACACATTTTAGTATATATTTCCATAACAATAAAAATAGTGTCCCAGTGCACAGATTCATGCACATTTAAAGGAAATTAATTAGAAGAAATATTTTAATATCGTTATTCGCCCTTTCTCTATAATAGAAGTGTCAACCAAATTCATGACCAATAATGATAGATTGAAGCACATGCATGTGATTGGCGCCAGTGAGAGCTTTATGTGTATCCTGGCAGATGTATGGTTAGTCACTTAGCCTTTTATATAATGTACATAGGTGATGACTAAATGGTATTTGTATTACATCAGGAAGCATATCTCTATTGTGTTATATTATAAAATTGCTCAAGTGCTTGGAATCAGCTCAGGTACATTCAATCTTCAGTAGCAACATTAGCCTTTTTAGAGTAAATTGCTTATTTTTGTGTCAATCCAGGATTGGTCATGTCAGTAACAAAGTTTGTGGTCTCAGCAGATGAGGGATTTGTTTAGCTGTAGTGACCACTGCCAGGATGCACAACTCCAGAGATCTTTGCAGCTGCAGGCTGACCTGTTCAGAAGAGATGACATTTGACCAGCAAAGGCCATATGCCTGGGAATAGTTTAGGTCGGAATAAAGATCTGTCATTGGATTGAAATATTGAAACGTTCTTCAAGAAGGCCCAGGACTCACAGTAGATCTGTATGGCAAAGGCACCACAATATGGGTGAGCTCCTGAGACAGAGGGCTCTTCCTATGTATTATGTGGCCCACACAAGGCCTAGAATGCCATTTAGAACAATAGTCCAAAAATCCTGAGAGAACCCAAAGGTAAACACGTATGGAAGTGCAGATCTGTATCTGGTAATGTAAATGATTTATTATGTATTAGCATTATTGGATAAAGATGCTCTGAGCCACTGGTCACCAGAATCAGAGTGAATTATTATGTGACAAAGCATTTCCCATTTTGATTAAATGTATAATATGGCAATAAGAAATTTAAAAATAGCTGTCGAAATGGTTGTCATCATCTTTTATGGAAAAGGGGCTCTTCCGGGGCTGGCCTTAGGCAGTATTGTGAAATAAGCTTACTCGTCCTTCTCCTTTTCCCTCTCCTGGAAGAGTAAATCAATGACATTAAATGAATGATGATACAAAGACCACTGAGGGTATCCTGCCAGTCAGGGACTCTGCTTTAAGGATATTAACACCTTGAATCATCCCCCAATCCCAAGTGATACACCCTGTCTTTTCTGTTTCCTACAGACACATTTTATAGAGACAGAGTCCCCAAATCCCCAACTCCCTGAGATGAGACAGGCAGCAGAGAGTCAGGCAAGGTGACTCTAGGTCCACGTGCACAAACAGCAGCACAAGCACGTGCATAGGTAGCAAAGTGCCCTTGCGGGAAGACACTTGAATTTTTAGAAATTCAGTTCAAGGAAATTTCCGTAATAATCTAAGGGGTTTCATTTAGAAGAACTCATGACCCAAGTCTGAACTGAGTGGGGAACAGCATTGACTGGGCGAGTTCCCCCTGGTGCGCCTGGAGCAGAATCCCTGGGGAGCAAACCCTGGGCAAACTCTGCCTCAGAGTCTCTGAGCACAGGCCCATGGAAAGGGAAGCAGCCGGCAAATCTGATATCTCATGAAAGGGAAACATGCTTTTCTCATGTGGCCTTTTCATTCTGTTTTGCAGCCCTCGGTGTGTCCTTGATCTTGGATACACATGCTTTTGCGTAGCATTCTCACAACTTCCTCCTCCGCCTCCCAGAAAGAGCTCATGGTTCCCGAGTTCCCAGGACACGTACCCTGCAGTCTACTCAGAACTTTCTGTGTTTCATTGATGCCGTCTGTTCAATTCTTGTTTCTCATTAAAAGTGCAAGGACCACACCACTCTTCTGGGGGTAACCAGCCCCCAGCATGGTCCCATGGATGCCAGGTGCTGGGACTCAATGAAACTTTATGATATTGGCATTTATCAACAAAAATGTAATCAAAGTATGCTTCTGGATTGAGGCATCAAATATTCCAGATTTCAAAGTGGAATGGATCTTAGAGAGAGAGAGAATAGTATTAGAGATGGCCTCTGAGCATCGTAGGTCAATCAAGATCTATATAGCTGCTGGCTTTAGGAAACCAAAGATAAGGCTGATAATGAAGGTGAACCCTGAAATTAAAGGAAGCAAATTATAATAAACTAAGGCATGCTAAGTCTAGGCTGGTGGCATCAATAAGAGTCTCCTGAAGGTTATAATTATAGGCTTATTATCATCTTTATGAGACAGATTATTTATAAAACGCTTTAGTCAAATTGAATCATTTGGCTTTACACTATTTTATCCTAGAATTATATAAAACCTGGTCTCATGGATGTTAGGTGCTAGGACTCAATGAAAGGATATCCTGCCAATCAGGGACTCTGCTTTAAGGTTATTAACACCACTTTAGTTTCTCCACCGAGAGCACTTGCCAATTTATAAATTTAGGCTTTGTGCTGCTGATATTCCTTGATTTTGGACCTTAACCTATGGCAGTCACATATTTTGTCCCATATGTGAGAGCATGTTATACTCATGCTAAAATCTTATCACTCACATGACACCTAAATAGGTAATAATCAAAGTTAAGATTTACTAATTATATGCTTAAGCTTAGCACTATAGGTGGACTCTGTTATTTTAACCTCACAAGAATTTTAGAAAGCACGTACTATTATTTCTCTAGTTTTTCAGAGAGGAAAGCTGAGAGGTGAAGCAACTTGCTCATGTAATAAATGGAAGGCGGGGACAGTAATGATTCTTGGGCTCTCTGAGCACAAGTAAGTTAGGCAAGGCCACTTTATCACACAATGAAGAGGACAGCCAGGAAGATCAATCTCACATTCTCAGAAACCAGTTGGCTGTAACTTTAACACATAAAACCATCTAAACGTCCCTGAGGAAGCAGGACTTACCACACAGTCACAAGGCTGTGACATGGCCCTTCCTCTCTTCTGTTTATGGCATGGCAGCCCTGTGACATTAGTCAGGATCAGCCTGGAGGTGGCACACAGGAAGGGGTGGAGAGATTGATTAGGTCTGTGTGTTCCATCGTCCTGACTCACTTCTCATTTTTTTTAATTGCTAGCATTTATTTTTTAAAAATAAAATTACTTTTATTGAAGGTATAAGATATGGTTTGATATGCATACACATAGTTAATGATAACTACAGTCAAGCTAATTAACGTATCTTGCATAGTTACCATTTTTTTCATCTGTAAGGTGCACGCCTAAAGTCTAGTCCCCTAGCAAATGTCTAGTGTTCAATACAGTATAATTACCTATAATCAAACTGTACATTAGTTATCCTACATAACTGTAACTCTGTATCCTTCAATCAGCATCTTCCTATTTCTCCCATCTCCCAGCCCCTGGCAACAATCTATCTACTTTCTGTTTCTATGTCTTGCATTTTTTTTATTTCACATATAAGTAAGGTCATGAAGGTTTGTGTTATTTTTTTTTCTTTCTGTGTCTGGCTTATTTCACTTAGCATATTATCTCCCAGGCTCATCCATGTTGTTGCAAATGGCAGGGTCTTCTTTTTTAACGCCTAATAATACCCTATTAAAGATATGTTACAATTTCTGAGTCTCCTTTTAAATGTATTGTGTAATATATGGAAGCTATATACCTTGGGTGCAAATTTTATATGTGTAAAAAAAAAACCAACCTAATCTCTCTGAGTGTTGGTTGTCCTTATAGCTCTAACTATAAAGGAGAAATTTATTTGAAAAATAATGTTTTTCACACACAGAATTTGTCATATTCTAGAGAATAAGTGGAGTGTCACATTCCTCTACATCCAATGGAATACTGTGGTTCAGTCACAAAATATGGGAAAACCAAACTTCAGTATGCAATCAGAACTCGCTGCTCAAATGGATGCCCACACCAAGCACAACCTTGATCAGGGCTCTGCCAGACACACAGCCTCTCGTGGTTGCCTGAACTGCAGCAGAACACTATATAGCACTCTGGTGTGTAGCACTTGCCCATTGGAAACTAATCAGCGTGGGGCTTGACCAGAGAGGAGCAGATAAGAGGATTTGCAGTATATCACACTCACAAAGGGTGTATCAGGTCTGGATGTCACTCACTACACCTACATAAGAAATCAAAACTCAGGGATGGCAAATGCCTCATCCAAAGGTTCATGCTCAGCAGGATCAGAGCTCCAAACTTCACCCCATTCCTATTTTATTCCTTCTGAATTTTCATCTTTACTTAAGGTCAAAGGATATAACTGTCTACTTTCAAGAGGAATTATATATTTTGTTTAAATTCAGACTTTTTTCTCTCTCTTCATAGATTTTTGTTTTTACTTGGTGTTTGCTCTTGTCATTGTTTTGCTTTCCTTTGGGGATGATTTTGCTCCTCTGCCCCAAGTGACTGGGATTGCAGTGATTGTTGGTCATGAAATGTGGATCTAAGTAGGAAAGAGCAGTACTGAATTTGCATTGGACATCAAAAGCATAGTGAGAGAATTGGATCTAAAAACGCACTGTATTAGCAAAACCCATATGGGATATTAAAAAGGCGGTCATATTTCCTTTCACTCTAGAATACTCTTTGAAACTCCTCAATAAATGTGCTATTGTTATAGCTATATGTGTCTCTTCTCTAATTTACTTTGAAAGAGATTCTTAATCGACAGTAGCATTTTAAAAGCCACCAACCCACCAATGAAAGCATCCAGTAAATAAAATTGAGCCTGCCAGCAGACATTAGGGAACATCTCAAGTGATTTCCCAAAATCATAGGCCACACTCATTGCCTACCCACCTGCACAGTATAATTAGTAAACATTGGCAAAGTTCGATGCCAGAGATGGTCGATGGGCATCAGATTTGCATTCAGAGGAAATCTGTGGAATGTGACTCTGTGGACAGACACAAAAGCCAGCTGGCCTTGGCAATAATATCAGTAAGGATGCTTTTAGCTGCAACATGGCCCCAATAATAAAGATATTTACTAGATGACATTTGTAAATATTGTCTAGTAAATATCTTCCCTACCCTCACTCCCATGGCATCAGAGTTGATTATTTTATTTAGTAATTTCTCCACTTTGCCAACGATAATGTTGGCTTCATCCTTCAGTTCATGGCTGAAGAAGTTTCACATACCATACCTAGACAGGGTGAAAAAAATCCCTCTCTTACTCTCTCAATAAAGTAAACTGTTAGTCTTTTATCATTAATGTATCGTTATTTTAATTCTTGAACCCAATTCTTATTTAGAGAATGGGTTATTCTCACAAGACAGGATGTCTGCTCAAGGAGAGAATGGGTTTTATGCATAATGCTTACTGTCTCAAAACAATTCAGAGATGCATCGTATCCACCTTACAAAATTCCTTAGACAGAAAGTATGGACACATTCCATTCCTTCACTCTCTTTGAATGCTTTGTGATACATATTTCCAACTCCTTGTTTTCTCTAAAATAATTATCATCTGTGCAACATTAAAATATTTCCAAGATGATTTTTTAATACAGTCCAAACAAATTACCAAACTTGGCCCTCAGAACAATCATGTAGTCAGAGACTGTATTGGTTTTCTATGGTTGCTGAAGCCATTGACCACAAACATTCTGGTTCAAAACAATATACATTTATTATCTTATAGTTCTGGAGGTGAGAAGTCTGATGCAGGTTTCAATGGGCTAAAAGCCAGAAATCAGAAAGGCTGATCACTTTCTGGAGGATCTAGTCAGGAATACCTTTTTCTACCTTCTCTGGTTTCTAGAAGCTGCCTTTGTTCCTTGGTAATGGCCCACTTCCAGTTTTAAAGCTTAGCACCACTGAGTTTAGTCTTCACATTGTATCACTTCAATATTGCTCCCATTGTCTCCCCCTTTCACTTTTAAGGACCTTTGTGGATATTGTGCCCATCTGGATAATCCAGAATGACTTTCCAATGTTAAGGTGGGCTGATTAGCTATCTTAATTCCATCTGCACCTTTAATTCCTCCTTGCAATGTAGCATACACTGTATGGCCACATTATTATGATCTCTGAATGCATAATAATCTGGCCACTCAGTGTGTGTGTGTGTGTGTGTGTGTGTGTGTGTGTGTGTGTGTATTAGAGGCCCAGTGTATGAGTGGGGTCTGGCCAGCCTGGCTAAGGGGAGGGACATGGGCAGTTGGATGGCCTGCTGCTGGTTAAACTCCTGGTCAAGGGGATAATTTTCATATTAGTCTTTTATTATATAGGATATACATTGGATGGCCAGATTAGTATGTGTTCAGAGATCATAATAATCTGGCCACTCAGTGTATATTCTCAGTTTTCTAAAATTAGTAAATGGACATCTTTAGGGATAACAAGGGTACTTACCCTAAAAAAGTATAACATTTCATTACAATTTCACAAATAAAGCATAAAGAGCACAGGGGGTCTAAACTTTTACACAAGGTCAGATAACTAATAACTGACAAAGTTAAAGATTCAACTAACTCAAACCCCAAGCTCAGTGGATATTTTAGAAGATAGCACAGTTGCTCCCAGATGGCTTTCAAAAGAAGGCTATATTTTATGGTTTAATATGGAAAATTAACATCATATGTAAATATGAAATTGAATGTCCTCAAGGTATAGTGACAAAATTGTCTTTTTTGCTGAATGAACAAGTAGTAATTTGACCACAATGTGGAATGTGGAACGAACAGTCATTATCCACTTTCTGATTCTCAGCTCAAAATTATCTCAGAGAGGCCTTCCTTGTGCACCAGTTTAACAGTGACCTACACTCACTCCCATGATGTTCTTTTACCACCTCTCCTGTCATTTTCCTCATTGTATCAATTATTACATGAAACAATTGTGTTGATATATTTGTTCATCTGATATTCACCTCCCTTCTCTCACCATCAGACGAATGTATGTTTCCTGAAAACGGGGACCAACCATATCTTTCTCAATCATTTTTTAATCATCACAACTAAGGTAGAACCTGGAATTTAGTAGAAAATTGGTAAACAGCTGTTCAATGAGTGACTGCCAAAATTATTTGCACAAAAAAGGCAGCAGAAAGTGAGTTAGGAGGGGATCTGCTATCAATTGTTTCTACATCAAAAATTTTGTAAATCTGGCAATATCTACATGCATCAAAATTTACTTCACCATCTCCTTATGGTTTGATATGCAATTAATTTCATTTCCTCTTTTTCCCTATTAAAATAATAGTAATTAACATCATTTTACAAAATCATTATTCTTTATTTTGATTTTATCCTTGTATTAAATTTCTAGAATTAAAATTACTGAGTTAAAGTGCCAGGGCATTGTTAAGGCCCTTGAATAATACTGTCTATTTATATTTTTACCAGCATGTGTATATAGAAAGATATCTGTCAATATGCTTGGAAATAAGTGTTGACTTCCAAAATTTGCTAATTTGAAAAACCAAAATTGGGAATTCTTATTGCTCATAGGGAGTTTTTATTTTAATGTTAATTAGCTGCACAATTTTATGCTTGTTATCTTTTTAAATCTATTTATAATTTCATATGTTACAAATTGTTGATATCTTTGACTTGTTTTTCTTTCAGGTTCTTCTACTTTTTAAAAAATAATTCACTATTTTTTTAAAAACTTAATTATATCAAACTCCTATTACATTTGTGGTATTTTTCCCACTATGTCATTTATCTTTGGATTTTTCTTTGACATACAACTAGTGTTTGTTTTTGTTTCTCAGAACCCCAGAAATATGTTACTATACCCTTGAGTTTATGACATGTTTTATCACCAACCTGTATATGACCCCTCTTTTCCTTCCTTACTGTGTAGTTGGTATATGTGCAGTTAGAAAACATATTTTATTTAAAAATTCATTACTTTTAAAAATTTTATTGATGAGTCTGGTTAAAGATTTATCAATCTTTTTAATCCTTTGAAAGAACCAGTTCTTGGTCGGTCCGAAGCAAGATGGCGGCCCAAGAGACTTCAACAATTTGAAAAAAAACAACAGATAAAACCAAAAGGGATCGCACCAGACCCACAAGAAAGCTGGCAAAATGGGAAGGCTACAACTAGACACAAAGCAGGACGTCGCTGCTGCCATGTGGAGTTTAAAACTACAGCGAAACTGAACCTGCTGGAGCCGCCGGGAATGAGGGAAGCCAGACCTCCCTCCGCCCTGAGGCCTAGGGAGTGAGCCAGCCCTGCCGCCACTACGGGAGCTGATGGGGGCCTACACCGCCACCACCGCTGCTGCCGCCATGCCTTCGCTGCACCTTTGGCTCCTGCCTGGACGAGAAGCCCGTGAGCGCGACCTCCCAGCCTGCCCACAGTGCTGGAGAGGAGCGGGCGCAGCATCTCCCCTCCCGCACAATCAGCTCTGCCCAGAAATGGGAAGGCTACAACTAGACACCAAGCAGGGCGCCGCAGCTGCCATGTGGAGTTTAAAACTACCGCGAGCGGAGGACTGAGAAGGTGGGGCAGTTCTGTACCGTGCTGCCTTCCACTGATTAAGACCTCCAAGAGCAAAGGCCTACCGAGGTGAGGATGCCCCTACTGTCACCTGTAGAGGGGCAGCGCTGAGCTGGCCAATATTTGTGGTGGTGCTGCTTGTCCTGGATCAGGGGAAGCGTTCCACTAAGTCTGAAAGACTAAGACATCGCGGGGACTCTCCGCCACCACCCGCGGCCTACTCTGCCAGGCCTTCACGCACGCTGTGCTGGCGCTGTGCCTTCCATTGGCAGACCCGGAGAATCCTCTCTCCGCTGCCACATGGCCAGGCCAAAGCATCAGACACTACCACCATGCGGATTTTAAAACTACAGGGGAAATTGAGCCACAGGAGCTACCATCGCTGCCGCCCCCACTGCCGCCCCCAAGAATGGGAATCCACCGAAATCAGAGCTCACTACACACCAGGCTCATAGAGAGTGTGGCTTCAGAAATTAGCCTCTGCATCCACAGAAGCTCCACATCTGCAACAAAGAGGACACTATTGAGGGCGGACTCTCCCCATGCAGCCATCACAGCCCGCCCACAATCTTCCCAGCACACCCACCATGCTGGGAGGGAAATGGAGCGCGCTGGTGAGGAAATGGCACGGTGCCTTCCATTACCCACCCAGGGGAGCCCATCCTCCGAAGCCACATGGCCAAGCCAAAGCTCTCACCACCACCGCCATGTGAACTTTAAAACTACAGTGGTAATTGAACCACAGGAGAGACCGTCAATATTGCACCTGGCACCGCCGGGTGGCTGTCACTGCCGCCGAGAATAAAGGAAATCCACCAAGAACAGAGCTCTCCACGCCTTGGGCTCAGGGAGTGGGCGACCTCAGAACTTAGCCTCCATGTCTGCAGCTGCTCCGCTCCCACACTGAACGAGACACCTTTGAAGGTGGTCCCCCCGCCTGCAACCATCTCAGCCCAACTGCAGCTGTCCCAGCCTGCCCGCCATGCTAGCAAGGAGCTAGCGCGGCGCCTCCAATATGCGACCCCAACACCCTAGAGGGGCCGAGTGCCCCGGGTGAGCCGAGTGTCCCAGGGGGCCGAGTGCCCCAGGTGAGCCGAGTGTCCCAGGGGGCCGAGTGCCCCAGGTGAGCCGAGTGTCCCAGGGGGCCGAGTGCCCCGGGTGAGCCGAGTGTCCCAGGGGGCCGAGTGCCCCGGATGAGCCGTGTGTCCCATGGGGCCGAGAGCCCCGGGTGAGCCGAGTGTCCCAGGGTGCAGTGTGCCCTGGGCGAGCAGTGTGTCCCAGGGGAAGCAGTGGGACCCAGTGGAAGGGGCGGTGAAAACCAGAGGAGGAGTGGACTTTATTCATATGGTCCTGAGATAGTCACCATAAAACAAGCAGACTGTCAAATGAGGAGCAGATTTTATTCATGGGGTCCTGAGATGGTCACCATAAAACAAGCAGATTGTCAAATGACAGCAGGGAGGGGAAGGAGACCTGGGGGGAGATAGGAGAACAACCAAGGGACTGGTATGCATGAACATAAGTACAACCAACGAACACAGAACTCTGGGGAGAGAGGGCATAAATGGGAGGTGAGGGGGGGCAATGGTAAACTATGTACACAGAAAATACCTTAATAAAATAAAATTAAAAAAAAAGAGAAAGAACCAGTTCTTGATTTCATTGAGTTTTGTATTTTTTTTAAGTCTCTTATTTCATTTATTCTGTTCTGATCTTTAATATTTCCTACATTCTACTCACTTCGGACTTTATGTTCATTTAAGCATAAAGTTAGATTGTTTAAAATTGTGGGATCCCTTAACACGACCCACATGGTTCAGGGCCCACTCAGGGTCTGGTTTCTGGAGGAGGCCGCACACTAAAATGAAGAGAGAGACTAGAAGAATTAATTTGGGAAAATGGGGGGCCAAGCGGGAGTCAACCTCTAGTGGGAAGACTACCCTAGGCTCTGGCCTTGGTATCCCTTTTATTGAGGCTATGAGATACACCCATGACCCTTAAGCAGCTTTGGGGAAACACCCATTACCCTTTAAGCAGCTTTGGGAAATACCCATAGCCCTTAAGCAGGTAATAAGCAGATTATCATATCAGTAAGGATTTACATGATTACAGGATGGGGAAGTTGCCTCAGTTACCATTGTCTCAATTAGATTGGGAGTGGTTGGCTCTGACCTTTCAGAGCTTCAAGGTTGACCAGCCTCTTTCTAATAGTGAGACAATGATTGGTTTCCAGCATAAAATATCAAATATTTTTCTTAATTTTCATCCAAACTTGACTTTGAAAATCTGCCCATGCCACGTGCAGTGTAGTATTAAATCACATGCAACAATCACTGTAGCAGATGCTGGTGTCCTACCCTCAGGTTTTCATACCATTTTTTGTGTTTACCATATGGATTTCAAATGGCCAGCATTTGCACTTTTGCCAGTGGTTATCCTATGAGCTAATGGAATTCCCTTTGTTGAAGTGCATTGCAGGCCAGAGTGCCTGGTAAATTACATCCCCTGGGGAGCCCTTATGATGGCTGTTGGATGGGGGTGGATAAATACTGTTTGCTCCCTCACTCTTAGCTGAGATTATTCCCAGGTGTGTTTCCCACAATTTGCCAGAGCCTATCTGTGGCATGCAGCTTCTGTTGCCCAGCAACAGCTGGCTTAGCAACAATCTCCTATTGGCTCCCTCCCCTTCCCTGGTTTACCTCTCTACTCCCTTTTGGTTCCTTTAGCCATTGTTCCAAGGTATGCTTCTAGAGGGAACCTTAGGAAGGCGGCCTCTCTTTTTGTCTCTATATTCTTAGCTAGTAGCCTTGCACACAAATCTGTGTGCTAGTAGCTCCCCTCCAGTAACTCTCCTGTAGCTCCCTCCATCTTCCCCCCCCACCTCCCCTAATAGATTGCTACCCTGCCCCCTCCTGTAGTTCTCCACTGCCTGCTTGTATCTCACTGTCCGACCCTCCTGCTGATCTGTGATCCTGTGGTTACTCCTTTGGTCCTTACATTTCACAGTGTAACGACCATTTGCATATTATATCTTTATTATATAGGATGGTTGATTGAAAGATTGCTTTCAACACATTGTTACCATTAAAAAATAAAATAAAATAAAATAAAATAAAATAAAATAAAATAAAATCCCTCTGGCAAGCATAATTCTCATGAACCTATGCCAGATGTTTCTACATTCTATCACCCAGGAGTGAATTATATAAATATCATGTATAATACCCAAACCATGGAGTACATACATGTGTAATTTCACTCTTCCATATTGCTTTTGAGGATTGCTGCCCAGTTACACATTCACCACTACATGATGTCTTTGTTTTACCCACATTCCCACCAGGATTTTATACCATGTAACTTTCCAATTTTCACCATGATGCTGGTTATCAAGCTTCCTTTCATTATTATTTGACTTGTATTCTCTATTTGTGAAGTTAAGTATTTGTCTTCATATATACATATTTATTTCAGAGATATTTCTAATTTATTTCAGAGATAAAGGGAGAAGGAAAGAGAGATAGAAACATCAATGAAAGAATATCATAAATCGGTTACCTCCTGCATGCTCCCTACTGAAAATTGAGCCCACAACTCAAGCATGTGTCCTTGACCTGAATCGAACCCAGTACCTGTAAGTCTGCAGGCTGACACTCTATTCACTGAGCCAAACCAACTAGAGAAAGAATTTGTCTTTCTTATTCTTCTTGGGTGAGAGGGGTCTACTCTGCTAATGTTTTATTTGTATCCTTAGCCCATGGTTTTCATTGAGCCTCCCAATTTTCTTGCTAGTGTCTAGAAAAGCTTATATATTCTTAAGAAATCCTCTCCAACCCAAGGCTTACAGTCCTAAATATATTCTCTTGTATTTTGTTTTTCTAATATTGTTACTTCCATGTTTAGAGATTTTAGTGCATTTAAAGTTTATCTTTCTACATATTGTGGGATATAGAAGTTTAAATTTATTTAAATAACTTGATAACCATTTGCTGCATAGTTTTTTCTGCTGATTTGTGATATCATTCCTTTTTCACTTTTTAAAAAATTGAATTTGTTGGGGTGGCATTGGTTAATAAAACCATACAGGCTTCAAGTGTACGTACAGCTCAGTGAAGCACCATTGGCACACTGCACCGTCACCTTCCACCCAAAGTGTGCACCATTCTACACCATCCGGCCTTCTGTTTGGTGGTACAACTCCACTTGTCAGCACAGGTGTTAATACAAAACTGTTTCAGTCACTCTTACTTTATAATGCCTAGAAGCACAGGACTCTTTCTCTTGCCTTTAGGTCTTCATTTTCAAAATTGTCTTATATCTTCAAAGACTTTAATTTTTCCATATCTGTTTTGGATAATTTTGACCACTTATTAAAAAATTTTTTTCTGGGCAATTGAACTGAATTTGCAAATTAAATTAATAGAAGAATTTACTCCCCAGCAATTGTGCTTACAACTATCTATCCTGAATGCAGATATATATTAAGAAATACTTGATATTTTAGTATAATTTTATGCATTTAATTTTTTACATTTGAAAAATGTTTTAAGTTATAGGAGGAAAGATTTTATATTTGTATAATGAGCTAATTCTTCATCTAGTTTCTTATTTATTAGTTTGTGGTACTAATTTATTCCATTTTAATTTATTGCAATACCAGGATTATTTTTTCCTACTACTTAATCTGTTATAATGGCTTGTCAGCTGCACCTTATAATTATAGTATGTTTAATATATGTAATCCTCAGAAGGGTGTGAACTCACATACAAAATGTTTTTCAACATTTTGGGAGGCTCTTCTTGTTCACTTGTTTTATTTATTTTGCATGAACAATGGTATACATTGACAAGTTTAATTTCAAAATCACATTATAATCTTGTTTAAAACTTAATCTTCAAATTAATTTTTAAAATTTCATTTCCATAAAGCATTCTATATTTTTAATGATTTCATTAATCAAAATCCTCTATGTCACTCATATGTATCCTTCATATGTGTCTCACCTTGAGATTATTTCTAAAGTGCTCTTCTGGTGGCAGAAGCTGATAAAAATGGGGACTTACTTGTATTTAGAGAGGTTGTGTCAAATTAAATACATGGCACAAGACTATCTTTGTATGTAAACAGCAATTACTCACAGCTATGTCACCCCTAAGATCAATTGTGATATATTAAGAAGAAATATCACTTTATTCAAAATCAACATGCAAGTAATTCAGGTATGAACTAGGAACAGGTTTGGTACAATGATTCACTAAATGATTGAAGAATTTAATTATTGAATGTTGCGATTCTAACTTTAAGCCTTTATTTTTCTAAATTTTTACAAACTCAGATACTTTATGTAACAATGTAACAGGAATTGGCCGATCACAATTTAATAGCATTCATCCATAGGTTTTGTTATATCAATGCAAACAGTCATCCTTGGGGTTGAACTAATTAAAGCTTTGCAGATCACATGTTTTTGCATTAATTTTTGATTTAGCAATAGCTTACAAAATTTTACATACTGCAAATATTTCCTACACATGACTTCACTATTCATTACTGAGCTGGGAAAGAAGCCAAAATACTTGATACTCATGGTGCTTTCTGTTGAAAATCTGCATTTGTATTGCATGCCCCTTTATCTTTCCTGGTATGTGTTACTTAATGATTTTAATTGCATTGTGGGAGAGGTCTGTATAGACTGAGTCTTGAAAATAAGATTAAGGAGATCCCTGAGAATCAACCCTGCCAGCAGCTCATTAATCTTTACTTAGTCTGCTTCAGTTACAGTGGTGATTCCATTCATAGACTGGTGCAAAAACTAATTGAAAGTTTGTAGAAATAACAAAATTATCAGATGAACCATTCACATGCCTGTGTCCTGACAGTAGTACACATTTTCAGTGTCAGGACAGCAACTTTCCCTTTCTTTTCCAATTACTGGAGTCCTAGAAGATTCAACATAAGAATTCGTTGAGTAGTCACTGGCTATGGTAGAGATTTTATTGCAATATGCAAGAAAGAATTTGAGTTCAGAGAACTAAAAACAGAGCTACACATAGCTGTGCCTTCTTCATTCCAGTAGATCTATAAGTGCCTGAAGTGGATAAAAATACCTGTTAACTTCCAAATGACTCTCCATTCCAAGTCTGGTTCATGAAGTGTCACTTTGTTTCCTTAGGGCTTATATATGGACTTTAATTAATCTCTTTTTTTAAAATATATTTTATTGATTTTTCACAGAGAGAAAGAGAGAGGGATAGAGAGTTAGAACATCAATGAGAGAGAATCATCGATCAGCTGCCTACTGGCGAAGTGCCCACAACCAAGGTACATGCACTTGACCGCAATCAAACCTGGGACCTTTCAGTCCGCAGGCCAACGCTCTATCCACTGAGCCAAAACGGTTTCGGCAATAATCTTTTTTTTTTTTTTTTTTTTTTTTTTTTTTAATATCCATCCCCTACAACTGTTTTTACCTCCATATTGCTCCAGGTTCTCATGAATTTAAAAAATCATATTGATTGCATTATTCCTGTGTTCAGAAACCCAAATCTTGGTATATGATCTCACTCTGGCTTGCTTTCTGAAGTCATCTTCTCTCTCTCTCCTTTTGGTTCAGTTAGTTCTAACCACACCAGCCTCTTTTTTGTTCTTTGGACTTGCCAAGCTTATTCCACACTATTCTCTATTTCTGGTCTTTCCCCAGGTTTTCACATGTTGTTTCTTCACTTGATACAAGTTTTCATTTAAGATCATAATATCCTAGAATCATTTCTTAAGCCCAATATGAGTTTAATTTTTCCACATCCAAATCAACTTAGTCTAGTAATCAGAGACACAATGAACTGGACAATTACGTTTGAATTACAGTCACAATGGTTTCAAAACCTTGGCTATGTTTTTGTTTGTTTTGGGGGTTTTTTGTTATTTGTTTTCACTATGTTATGTCCCTTAGATATTCAATACATGAGAAATATCTACAGGTATATCTCAAAATATTTTGTTTTCAGATTCTTTCATAGTATGGAATTCAGTAATGTTGAAAATAATTAGTTTAACTTTTAGTCCCACATAATGTTTCTGTCATAGTAAATTGGATCAAGTTTCTTTTCTGATTGAAAACCTATATATGATTACTATTCTGAAGGCTGATACTATCCTTTGTCATGTCTTATGCATAAAATATCTCAAGAGCTCAGCAATGAGGCCTGCCTGGAATTCTTATTAATTAGTTGACAGCATTAATTAATCCCTCAACTTTGCTCTCAACAAGCTGCTTCTATAACTATGTCAAATTATGTATCTTCTTTATTTAGGGATTTCTGTGTAATATGTCTGACTTCCCATTAACATTCAGATACAATGCATCTTTGATTCCTAGCTGCCTCCCCCATGATTTTCATAGTTCCAAATACATACATAACATGTGATCAATAACTTTTTAAAAATCTACTAGATTAATGAAGAGGTAATGCTCTGGCATCAGGAAAGCTGAAATACTTGCTTGGGATCTAAAGGTAAATTATATTATGAAATATTATAGTAGTTCAGAGCAGAAATTGTTTTTGGAAAACCATTACATCTTATCAGAACAGAAATTGTTTTTGGAAAACCATTACAACTTAATTTTCCATTTACTTGCTATACCTCAATTTCTGTATACTATATAAAGCTCCTGTGTATACCTACTACAAAACTGATAAAATAATAATCCCTGAATAAATGTGCTGCCTATTTTTTAAATATTTATAATAATTTTAGTTATTAAAAATTTAAGAGAGTATTTCAGAGACTATAATTATAAATCTATGGAGAAATTCATTGTCGTTGTAGCTAACTTGTTCAGATTAGATGAATGTAATATCTTTTTTGTCTGCCTGAAGACAACTGTTCATGGGAACTCAACTGAGATATTTTTTAAGCTAAACGCCAGCCAGGGCTGAGAGTACCACTAGAAATATGAAATCTGAAATTTTTGAATTATGATAGAGGCTGCTTTAAGTTTTGATAGTTGGTATGATTTCTCTCCACAAAGACATGTATTTAACATTTTCAAAACTTTTGAGAATCACCAATTTGTCGTACTGTTCTCTTCAGAGTAGATCAATGTGTGTGTTTTTCCACAGCATGAGAAAATTTGTCATAGAGATGTTTAATAAAACAATCAAAACCCTAAGGTTTTCTGACTTGTAGCTGTACTACTTCCCTCTTAGTTAGTAATGTTCTAATCCAGGGCACTTCTCTTACAAGAGAGGATATAATTAAGGGGATTCTGTCTTGCTAAAAAAGTCCTTCTCTCAGCCTGTACAGAAACCACCTTGCTTCTCAGGCTGTTGAACATTTAGGATTGGCATTCTAACAATTATTTGGTCAGCCTTGTCTGTCACCAGGTTTGCATCTTGCTTCCTAAGGAAATATTTCCCTGAAATATAGTATCTGCCTTGGGCCGGAGAGATCAAAACAGAATGTGAAAATAAAGCACAGAACCAGGCAACCTCAGAGTGTGACCCAGAGTGTGAAAAGCATCAGAGGCAAAATTGAATTTGATTGAGCAGAAGATAATAAAATCTGTGAGTTTCTAGTTGACAAGGAATTTGTTCTGCTTCTTCATCTAAAACTGTAATTATGAAAGCATTATCGTAGATAAAAGGAAATTATCTTCAGTAATCAGAACTTTGGAGAAAGTATCAGAACTGGCTGGCCAGAGTTCAGGAAGGTCAGAGACAGTTACAATGAGATCCTGACCAGACAGGGGTAATAGACTCATGCTCATTGCTTGAAAAAAGACAGAAATTAAAGAAACTATTCAAGCCGAAACTGGTTTGGCTTAGTGGATAGAGCATCGGCCTGCAGACTGAAAGGTCTCAGGTTCAATTCCGGTCAAGGGCACGTACCGTGGTTGCGGGCACATCCCCAATGGGGGTTGTGCAGGAGGCAGCTGATCGATGATGTTTCTCTCTCATTGATGTTTCTAACTCTCTATCCCTCTCTCTTCCTCTCTGTAAAAAACCAATAAAATATATTTTTTTAAAAGAAAAGAAATTATTCAAGTGGTTTAAAAACAAGGCAAAGCAGAAGGTAAGCTACTTCTGATATTAGGAAGACTTCAAAGTAAAATAAGCAAAACAGACAAATATTACCATCTAAGGCTCATTTAAATAATTCTGAACAATATTCAGTACCATATGTTGAAACTTTTGAAGTAAAGATGGGGGAGAAATTCTTCAAATGAGTAATGAAATGAATCATGACATCTGGTAAGTGACATAAACAGAACCTCTGAGATTTTGTTGCGTACAAGGTGTAAATGCCTGCACTGACTCACTCAGTGTGCTCTCTAAGAACATATGTCGAGGAGCTCCTCATAGTGATTATTTAAAAAAATAAATATAAAATCTAGTTTTACTGGCTAGTGTGGCCTTTACATTTCAGACAAGGGCCACACTGGCCTTCCCTAAACTAAGCTTGGGGTTACTCACCAAACTTCCCACCTCATGTTGATACACTTTAAGAGAAGCTAAAGGAGAATCTACACAAAGAGACATTGTCACTCAAGGCAATGAGGAACTGCAGCCATGACTGCCTTTTCTCTCTTCTGCTCTGCTGACACTGACTCAAGTCTCTGCAGATCTCAGATTTGATCTCTTTCTCCATGAGATACCTTAGGTGAGTAAACAGCCCAGAGGAAGAATTTACCAGATAGAATGTTAAAGATCGAAGGCACAGAGTGCTGATCCCAGTCCATGCTGAAAGAAGGAGTAAAAACCAATGTATTGTAAAATATTCATTCTTGGAAACAACAGTTCTTTCTACTATTTATCCAGTAATGGTCATATTTAATGTTAGTTATAGTTTCCTTATTAATTAATAAGCTAAAATTTGACCATTACACTGGCCTTTCTGTATGTATATTTTAATTTATGGTTAAACATCACTGAGTGTTATGTAATTCAACCATGAAGTTGATCAAGTAAGTTGAGAACACGGACCCAAAATGACCAATGAACCCTGAGCAGTCAGCCAATGTAAAAGAGAGGACACAACAGTATGGGATTTATGACGATATTTAAGATTAAAAGATAAGATGAAATAGTTCTTTAATATACACAAAATTTACATTTATATAAGGACCTTAGATATCTTTTAGTGGTGGGGAGTCTCAGACTTTAGATTTATCCAAGTTAGAGAGTCAGCTCTGGGCAAAGTTAGGACTCCAAGCTTGATCTGCCTCCTAAAGGAATATCCATTCTCCTCCAGCATGCTGTTTTATAGAGAGATCATTTGGGTAAACTTGCTCATTTGAGGTGGAAAAAAAGCTGAGGCATAGAGAATTTGTGAAACTATGTTCTAAAGAAAGAACATTTACATGCTCCCCTTGGGGAAAGTAAGATGAACACGATGGGAAATAACAAGAAAATTGTATCTATACTGAAAAGTCAAGAGCAATGGTGAAAGGGGGGATATTCTGCAATAAAATCATCAGAAGCAAAGGCCACCCTATGGAGGACTGGACCAAAAAGTAGAGTCTAGAACTAGATACTGGACAGATCCGTCGGTACTTGGTGAGTCTCTTCATCATTCCTCAATTGAAATATATTCCCGACTCTGCCAGAAAACACCTGAAATCTCTTGAAAATGGGTGGCTTAGATAAATATAAGAGAAGTTTGTCACAGTTTCCCAAAGATCTGGGAACATTCCATGAAAGAGATTGTTATGAGAGACTGACATTTTTTTTTTTTAACCAGCTTAACAGAAAGCATAAAGCAGTGCAGGCAGAAGACTGAGAAAAGTTCGAATGTGGGGATATATCCCAAGAAACTAGAAACACCAATCAGAAAGGATATATGTGCCCCTATGTTCATAGCAGCACAATTTACCATAGCTAAGATTTGGAAGCAGCCTAAGTGTCCATCAGCAGATGAGTGGATTAAAAAACTGTTGCACATCTACACAATGGAATACTACAAAAAAAATGAATTCTTACCATGGATGGAACTTGAGAGCATTATGCTAAGTGAAATTAGCCAGTCAGAGAAATATAAATATAATGGGATCTCACTTATATAGGGGAAATAATGAACAACATAAACTGATGAACAAAGACAGATCCAGAGGCAGAGAAGGATCGATCAGACCATCAAATCTCAGAGGGAAGGTAGGAGAGGGTGGGATAACAACACATATGTAATAGCTTAATCAATAAAGAAAAAATTCTATGGGCAGCTGATTGACAATAGCCAATGGAGCAGAAGAACTTTCTCTGATGATTTACAAGGAAATCCCTTCTTGTCTAGGGCTTCTTAAAGAAAATAACTGAAGACCCAAACCTGCTAGGGGAAAGGGGCTACAAGTGATCTGGTAGCATGGGTAAGCAGCCACAGGGGTTCATGGGAATCTCAGGGAAAGGGTATTTCCTCAAAAAATATGGGGTTTCTGCTAGGCAGAGGCCAAATATTCCAAAGTAAACTATGCTGGAATTTAAGTGTGATATGTTTATATTCATAAGCTGCCAGTGATGTTCATTTGGTTATGCCTACATGAAATGGAGAGAAGATACTGGAAACAATAAGAACAAATAAAATAAGGATAAAAGCGCACTAGTCTGTGGTCACTTAGCATAGTCAAGCAACTCCATAAATTGATTAACCCTCCTGCCTGACACCAGAGATAGGTTTTCATTTTAGCAATTTTTTTTTTTATGATATAAAATGGTTTAAATGACTCTTCACTTTAGAGAGCTCTAGTTTTTTTCAATGCTATTTATTTTTTGTGATTAGTCAAGGAGAAAGTTGTTGATGGCTTTTAACACTTCTTGATCTCCCTTTTTACAGGGAAACCTCAAAACATTTGGAAGGTGTGGTAATAGCTAAGGAACTTCCACCAGAGAGAGGTAAGAATAGAAGTGATATAAGTAAACAAAGAAAAATAGCAAAAACTATGAGGCTCAATTTATGTTACACTTCTCTTGTTAGAGTTGTCAAACACACTCTCTTTTCTCTAACCTCTTTCTACAGAGTAACTAGCCAGGAATTAGCATGGAGACCAGACGGGTATTTGGAGTGGGGTAAAGGGGGGGATAATCTTTGGCTGAGGCTTTGACTTAAATCACACAATCCAGTGCAGGTTACTATAGAAGAGTGCATCTGAACTAATGTGCTGGCTTGGTCTGGCTTAAAAGGAAGAGGAAGGAAGAGAAAGAGACATCACTCTCACAATCCAGGACCGCTGGTTCCTAACCACTCAACTGCCTGACTGCCTGATCCCCTGCTGGTTTGGTCGCACCCCCCCCCATCTGCCCCTCTGCTGGCTTTCCTGGTTGCCTCTCAACTGCCTCTCTGCTGGCCTGGTTGCCCCTCTACTACTCCCTTTCTGGCCTGCCTGGTCAGCACCCCCCCGCAATTGCCGGCCTGCCTGGTTGCCCCCCAATTGCCCTCCTGCCAGCCAGGCTGTCCCCTAACTACCTCCCTGCTAGCCTGGTTGCCCTCCTACTGCCCCTCTGCTGGCCTGGCCACCCCCAAACTGCCCCACTGCCAGCCTGGTTGCCCTCTAACTGTCCAGAAGGAACTTGGATGTCTGGAAGATATCCAGTCACCCAGTCTAATTAGCATATAACCCTTTTAGTATAGATATACTGTATATAGTAATATAGGGCTGATGAAAGGAAAATCAAAGTCCAGCCTAATGTGACCTAGGGATATATTTTATTTATGTCATAAATTGATGTCATCTGGAACTTCACAAGTAATAATACAAATGCACTTTTCTATAATTTTCTCTTTATTTATGCTGATACTTCAACCTCCATTTTAACTTCTACTCTTTTCAATCAAGGACAGAATGGCAGCATTTTTCTACCCAAACAGTGTCACAATATCCTCTGAAGTAATTTTTCTCTATTTTATTTCAGAACTATGACTTAGAAGTAAAATAACTGGCTGAAAAGGGTAAGTAGATAGCAGTTCCCCAATAAAACATAGCATTTTAAGAAGGATGATATATATATTCAGCAGAAAGTGTAGATTAACTGGTTTCTGTTCATATTATTTTTTGTAATCACAGTCTTAAATTCCAATGATGTTGAATTTGAGGTAATTATGAAGTTTAAAGCATTCATAGTAGAGTATTGGAAGTTATGCCATAAATATTGGTTTTGAAATATGGAGAAATCAAGGTCATATAGTCATAAATTCTTGTGCACATTTGTTTTCTAACAGTCAATTCTCTTCCAAATGAAAAAATAATTACCTAACAGTATCTATCTATTAAAAAAAAACTGTGAGTACTATTAAACTATTTTGGCAGGGTTTTTTTTTAACCTATGATGAACTTTTCAATAATCAATATATCATGGTTAAATTGAATAAAGCACCTGAACAAGGGCAAAGCATTCCAATAAGTGACAATGTCACTTAGTCTGTGTTTGTGACAGTAGATGACTATAACAAATTGGATTAAGCACTTGCAGTTTTCTTTCCACTTTAGAAATACCTACTCTTCAAGTGTATTTTATAAAGTAGGAGTCCCCCAAGTAGCATATTTAATAAATTTTTAAACATATATTTTCAGAGCACTTTACACTTTAACTATGTGACCACAGGCTTAAGAAAAAATATGTAACAAAAATAGTGCATCACTTCTAAAAAAAAAACACACATTATAGTACACAACTAGAAATTTAAGGATTTAATGACATGATCATCAACTTTAGACAAGCAAATTGTAACTTATTCAAAGATTATATTAAAAATCATATAGCAACATTTAAAACCTCCTATGTTGTCATAAATTTAATGCATGTTTCAGCTGTTATTGTTCAATTTTCATGTAGAAATGTATTGAGTGTCTCTTTTAAAAAAAAACTCACTTGAGGATTTTTTAAAAATTAATTTTAAAAGGAGAGGAAGGGAGAGAAGAAAAACAAAACAAAACATTGGTGTGAGAAAGCAACATCAAACAGTTGCCTCCCATATGGGCCCTGATCAGGGATGGAACCCTTCATCTAGTTATGTGCCCTGACAGGGAATCTAACCTGCAACCATTTGGTTTAAGGAACACAACCAACTGAGCCACCTGGTCAGGCTACTGAATGTCCTTTTATGCCAGGAATTGTTCTATCCTGAGAAACAATACCTGATCCTTAATGTGAAATTTTCTTTGGTTTTATTATTTCAAATGGATATCTGTGTTGTTGTTTTTTATCAGACAATTCAGATTTTGTTATTTATTTTTCTTTTATTCTAAAAATTTCGTTCTTCTATTAGATTTTTTTTAAATCTAGATTATTCTTTTATAGTAATACTCTTCAGATACATGAAATGTGTTTAATATTTATGTTTTAGGTATTTTTTTATATTCTCTTATGTTTTCATCTGTAATTTCTTTGTCTTCTATTTCTGGGTAATCTTACATAAAAATGAACTTTATTTTTCTCTCTTCTACGCACATTATGAAATATAAATAATTAACCTAAATGTTTCTTCTATCAAGAGTAACTTGAAACTGCATATCTCTAAACAACTTTTAAAACTATAATAACCTAACTGTATAAATTTATTTTTTCTCAAAATGGTTCAAACCATTGGTTAATAAATTGCCATTGGCAAAAAGAAAACATAGTAAAAACATTTTTAAACTATTTGTTAAGAAAAGCATATATTGATATTTATGTGTTTGTATAGGCAAAACCTAAGAAACAGTTAGAAAGTATTGATAAATCAAATTTAGAAATTGCTGACATATCTCTTTCAATAAATGGATGGCAGATTACCAAAAGACAATAAATAGCACATTGCATTGAGTTATCAGAATGCATAATTAACAAGTTTCTAGACTAATCTTTAGGTTTAAAGCATTAACATTTTGCTTATACAATTCTTACTTTCAGGTGTGAACAGTATAGGTCAGGGCAATTAACTGTGATATATAGTATTTTGTTGTGCTTTGTTCAAAGACAGTGTGTACCAGAACAGCATTTAATACCTCTTCCTTCTTTTCTAGGAAGTCTGTTTAAATACATTATATTTACATTTCTATTATGTCATTTTATTGGGGTTAGGGGAGTGGCAAAGTTACATGGACATAGCTAGCTACTTATACCTGTAATATTTCCACTTATAATATTTCCTTACACAATTTCATACTCAGTTTATTTAAATAGTATCTACTACTCATTACTGAATAAATTACAAGATGAATTTAGTTAGGAATTAATGAATTTCTCCTCTCTGCCATTTTTTAAGATATATTTTATTGATTTTTTACAGAGAGGAAGGTAGAGGGATACAGAATTAGAAACATCGATGAGGCAAAGACATCGATCAGCTGCCTCTTGCACACCCCGCACTGGGGATGTGCCCGCAACCAAGGTACATGCCCTTGACCAGAATCGAACCTGGGACCTTTCAGTCTGCAGGCCGATGCTCTATCCACTGAGCCAAACCGGTTTCGGCATCTCTCTGCCATTTTTTCACACAGCCCCTGGTATTCTGGAATTTTTCAGGACCTTCTTTCTCCCTCGCTCCATGCCCCCCATCATTGAAATTTTAATATAACTGTGGTGGTTGCTTCTTATAACTATGAAGAAAAATAGCCCCACATATTTCAGTCTTCAGGCAATCTTTGCCAACTGGATCACAAAAATGGGCCTGCTGCCAGATTTCTTGGAGCTGAGTTCTTTAATAGGAGTTAATGTGTTAACACTTATCCCCTCATTCAAAGGATGGCCAAGAATCAGGACCTAAAAGAAGAGATTCTAATCTCATGCCATGACCATTTTCTATTGATATTTCCTGTGTTTCCTTTTGACATTGAATTCTCCCCTCTTCCCCCTCATCTGGACATGTGGCCCAATCCGTATGCTGAAAGCATGACAAGGGCATTTCAGCCTACTGGCCTTGTTGTTCCTTCAGCCAGCTGTCTTAGGACATTATTAAAACTACAGAGACCTCTTCAAAAAATAGTTCATTTGCCATAAAAGATACTAAATGAATTGAAGATAATGAGAATCATGGCAGAGCAGGGGGTTCCCATTAAATAACTGCTTCTCCCATCTTCCTACTTCCTGAAGTTTCTAACCAGCAGCAGCCTGGGATCAAAACACCCCCAAAAGTTCCCTATCTCATTTTTATGAGCATTTTTCTAGTAATGGTTCCACTCAGACCAGACGCTAAACCTTGCTATCGCACAAACCAAACTCTCTCCAACTCTATGACCTTTACTCCTCTGCACCCCCCTCCAACTATTTTTATGCTAAGATATTCCAGAGAGATAGCTTCTCATTCCACAGGTGTTGGCTCAAAGCCCACTCCCTCCCCCAAGCCTTCCCAATCCATCCTAGAGTACCATATTTTTCGGACCATAAGACGCACTTTTTCTTCACCAAATAGTGGGAGGAAAAGTGCCTGCGTCTTATGGTCCGAATAGAAGAAGTGCCTGCGTCTTCATGAATTCTGACTCTAGCAAAGAAGAGTTCTTGGGTTTTCAGAAGACTAGAGTACTCGAACCTTTCTCTTTATGTGTTAATGACAGTGATAATGGTTCTCAATGCCACTGTTGACTGCTGTTCAGTTTATATGGTTCAAATATTATTCTGTTATACTGTATTAAATATTTTATTACACTATGTGGTTCAGAATATTTTTTTTCCTATTTTTCTCCTCTAAAAACCAGGTGCGTCTTATGGTCGGGTGTGTCTTATGGTGCGAAAAATACGGTACTCTCCATCCCTTATCAGCTTCTGTTCCATTGAATTACTTAAAAAACAAACAAACAAACAAACAAACAAACAAATAAAACCGCATTTGCCCTAACTGTTTTGACTCAGTGGATAGAGTGTCAGCCTGCGGACTGAAAGGTCCTGGGTTTGATTCCAGTCAAGGTTGTGGGCACATCCCCTGTGGGAAGTGTGCGGGAGGCAGCTGATCGATTTTTCTCTCCCATCGATGTTTCTATCTCTCTATCCATTTTCATTTCTCTCTATAAAAAATCAACAAAATATATATTTTTAAAAACACACATAATACAACCTGAATATTCTTATTTGCTTTCATACCTATTGCTAGTTTATCCCCAATCAGAATAGAAGCTTCATTAGAGCAGAGAATGTGTCTACTTTGCCAGGTCCTCTGCTAAGTTTCTAGCTATTCATTGTATAGTTCTTGAATCAACTAAATAAAATAGCAATGAAACTATGAAGCTACCAAAATGCATCTTCTGTTGAAATTAAACATCATAATTAAAACTATTTTGGCCCATTTTCTGTGCTCCTCCAGCACATCATTTTTCCATTAGTGCAGGACTGCTCAGAGTGAATTTAATTGGATTTATCATTCTGCTGAGAATGACAGTGTGGACGTGTCACCACGACACCTCATCTGTGGCACCCTGTCACCGTTTCTAGAAACAAGGAGAAGCTGGTTCTGTTTGTGGAATTAGTGAGAAGGGAAATGAATTCATTCGGTATTTATAAATAAATGTTGCTGATCAGTTATTGATTTTCCCAAATAACCATGATATATTTGTAAAAAAAAAAAATCATCCTTAGTAGCTCCTGGTTTGAATATGACACTTCCAAGGAAATGTTTACATTGTCTCAGAACTTGTGATTTAATATCTAACACCAGATGTACCAGCATGTCTGTACATCTTTAATTACTGAGGAAGGATGCAGCAAATGAATGAAAATATTAAGGGTTGGTTAATAGTTCAACAGCCAAATTAGTCCCTGTCCCTCCTCTATCACCTGACTTACGATGTGATCCAGGATCTTCAGTTTCCTATTGGAGCCCAGCGTCCCCTTCCCCGAGCCACCACTCTCCCATGTATCTTCATGCAGGTCAGATTTTTTCCTTATTTTCTTTCTGGTAATTTTGTAGATAGAAGCTTATTTTGTTTTTGTTTTTTTCTTAATTCTGAGGTGTAACCCATACATGTCCCTGGTATATTGCTATCATATTATTATTATTATCATTCTCTTTGCTGAGAGTAGAACTGTGACTACGCCGGCTTTCCTAGATGAATGACTTTCCTGAAGTGCTTTCTGTGCTGCTAGAGACAGATTATCCTTTCCTTACATTACAAGCGCGGTGCTAAGGACGCGGGAGGTGAGAACACTTGTCATTTCTGAAAGATTTTTGAACATAAGGCTCCCAGATTACACTGTTTCCTCTTCAAATTCACCTTCAGACATATGGGAAAGTGGAACCTGAACGTCTATATTGGTAAATTTCCTCTGGTGAGTCCTGCCACCGCTGCCAGCCCACGTCCTTTCAGAATACTCTATGTAACTGGGCCTAATGGAAGAACCTGGAAGTGGCAAAGGGACAGATTGGGCAAAAATGGGTAGGTTTGAACAGATAAGTGGCTGTTGAAAGAAATCAATTTTCAAAAATGAGTTCAAAGGGGCGGCTATGGAAACAAATAGAATAGCAACTCTTATCAGCTGCTTCCAGGAGGTCATTACAATAATTTTATTACCATGTTATGGCTGCCAAAGAACAGCCACATCCTGGAGGTGAAAAATGAAGTTTACTGATTTTTTTTTTAATCCTCACCTGAAGACATGATTTTATTGATTTTTAGAGAAAGCCAGAGTGAAGGTGAGAGAGAGAGAGGAATATGAGAGGGAAACAGGGATCAATACTGGCCCATACTGGCCCTGACAGAGGGAGGGATCACACCACTAACCTAGGTATGTGGTCTGCCTGGGAATGGAACCCCCAGCCTGTTGGTGTGCTGGAGGATGCTCCAACCAACTGAGTCACCTGGCCAGAGCTGAAGCTTACTGACTTGAAAAGAGTCTAAATGTCTTTTTACCATCCTTCCTTCTTTTCTTCCTCTTTCCCTTCCTCCCCCCAGTTCATTTCTTCATTTCTTCCTTTTTGAGAGAAAGAAGTCTGAATGTCTTTTGACTTTTGAAAGCATTTCTTTCCTTCCTTCCTTCCTTCCTTCCTTCCTTCCTTCCTTCCTTCCTTCCTTCCTTCCTTCCTTCCCTCCCTCCCTCCCTCCCTCCCTCCCTCCCTCCTTCCTTCCTTCCTTCCTTCCTTCCTTCCTTCCTTCCTTCCTTCCTTCCCTCCCTCCCTCCCTCCCTCCTTCCTTCCTTCCTTCCTTCCTTCCTTCCTTCCTTCCTTCCTTCCTTCCTTCTCTCCTTCCTTCCTTCCTTCCTTCCTTCCTTTTCTCATTTCCTATTTTTTTTTTTATTTTTAACTTGGGGACAAAAATAGGCTTTGGGGAAGCAATAAATCTAAACTAAAGGAATAAGTAAAATTTATTGTATGAGCACAAGATAATATCTCAAATTACAAGGTAGTTAAACTATGAAATCCTGAATGACACATTATAACTAGTGGGTAATTGTATTAATTATTTTTGAATTTCACTGTGATAATGAGATTCAAGAAACACAGGGCTGCAGTCTTTAATTTCACTGTGCTCAGAGGCCTATCCTCTCTAATGTAGTGTTTCACATGATTCTGACAGAAAAATTTTTGACAGAAAATGTGTGGGTGAAATTTCATATTTGTCTGGTTTAATAATTATTTTTGGTAAGTGAAGTATGAACATTTTATGTCAACAAATCAGCTTTGAATAATAAGACTTTTCTTTTTTTTTTCTTTCCAACAGGTTAAGGGAGGTTTTTTTAACCTGTGTTTTCTATAATTCTTTCTTTTATCCATCCATCATCCATCCATCCATCTATCCACCAATCTACCCACCAAATATTGAGTTTGACAGATTATCTCTTGGAAAATTAGTCATGTTCTTCTGAGACCATGTCTCAACTTCACCCTGCTCTTGACCCCTATCCTATCTTCCACCTGCTTAGTTTTAGCAAAGAAGCTTTTATTTTATTTTATTTTATTTTTAAGTTTTTATTTTTTATTTTTTAAATATATATTTTTATTGATTTTTTTTTTTACAGAGAGGAAGAGAGAGGGATAGAGAGCAAAAGCTTTTAAGTCAATTTAGTAATAATCACCCATCCCTGATAGCTCATCACCCTCGAAAAGCTAGCTAATTAAGCTGGTCATTCTCTACCTTTCATATCTAAGTTGTCAACTTGCCTTTAGCAAAAATCCTTTTATGTCAGTTTAGAAAGAGTCGCCCTGCTCTTTAGTAATTTTCCACCCACTGACCCCTCCTCACCCCGTTACTTGGCTATAAATCCTCACCTGTCCTTGCATTTGGAGATGAATCAGATCCCCCTCACCCCCCTTGTTGGAATACCCCTTGTATAGTAGGGTTGAATTAGGTCTCCCTTACCATTTTAACAAGTGTCAGGTTAATTTTTTTTTAACAGTATAGTGCCCATAAGGAGGAGAGGCACTATTGTACTCCTGGGCCTCTCACTCTAATTCTGCACTTTTGAAAACTTGGTCTTCATCCCTAAAAGACTGATTGGGGAGTATAGTTTCTGATCCAGTCCAGTGCTTGGGATGATAGGTCATTGAACTTTGGCAAGGACAGATTCTGATTCTTAAGATTCTCAATTTTTCTTGCTACTTTTAAGATTGTATTTTGTGTTCATTTTTTCAGCAGATTTGCTAATGTGTTTAGGTGTAGTTTTCTTTGTGTTTATTCTGTTGGGAGGTTGCTTAATCAATCATGAAAAAATATTAACTGTTTTTCCCTTTCATATTGCTTTTGCCTAGTTTTCTATCTTGGATGCCAATTACCAAAGGTTACACATGCTAACCTTTTTAATTATGTCCAATATATTTATTATGCTCTTTTCTAGATTTTGCATCCTTTTTCTTTTTTTTAAAATATATTTTATTGATTTTTCACAGAGAGGAAGAGAGAGGGATAGAGAGTTAGAAACATCGATGAGAGAGAATCATCGATCAGCTGCCTCTTGCACGCCCCCTACCAGGGATGTGCCTGCAACGAAGGTACATGCCCTTGACCGGAATCGAATCCGGGACCTTTCAGTCCACAGGCTGACGCTCTATCCACTGAGCCAAACCGGTCCCGGCTGCATCCTTTTTCTTTACTTTTGTTATGGTCTCTATATTTTCTACTGATCGATATTCTAATTCATTAACCATTTCACAGATCTTTACTCTGATGTTAAACTTAACTATTGAGTTCTTAATTTTGATTATTACATTTCGGTTCTACATCTTCTGCTTGATTCCCTTTCAGAACTGTCAAACTTAAACTTTCTGCTAAAATTTCCTTCCTTGATATTTATTTATATTGTGTGCTTGATGATTCCAATATCTGTTTATCTTTAGGTATCTTTCTCACAGTTTCTATTTTCTTGAATGTTTATGCATTTGATTTTGTGTCTTGTACGATGAATAATTTTTGGTTGAATGCTAGACATAGTGTTTGAAAATTTATAAGAGTATTTTGAAAAAAAATCAGTTGCTTCACAGATTTTCTTTTCTTCCTGGAAGGTTTTTAGGATTGGAACATCACACCAATTAAGTTTGAAATTCGAGCTAATTTGAAGCAGGATTTCAAACTTTGTAGTGGAAGATCTATTTCTAGTTAACCCTATATATTTAAAATGAAAAGTTAAAGTTGTATGAGGTCTTCTTTATGACTGGCCCACCTTTGAAGTTTATTCTATGCTTGAGGACAATCAAGCACAGGTGGTTTCCTCGGCCTGGCCGGCCATCAGGGCTGGGCTGGAGAAGAGGCAACAGTCCCCAGGTCGGCCATGAAAGGAACAGAAACCAGCCGCCACTGCCATTGTGCATTCCACCGCTATACAGTTCACCGCCTCTCCCCCTCCTCTTTTCCTAGCCTCACCACCACTGCAGTGGGCGGGTGGGGGCCTATCATGGCCTGCAGGCCAGGGGGAGAGATGGGGTATGGCAGGTTGGCCGCCAGGCCCGAGGAGGGAGCTGGCCTTCAGCCCCCCTGGGAAAGGGGCCACAACCTCTATCACCCACCTCCGGTTGGTTCCCTATCCAAGTCCTAGGGCTGTGAGGAGGGATCGTGGGAGGTTGGCCAGCTGGGGGAGGTTGGCTTTAGGAACATACTGACCACCAGGGGACAGCTCCTGCATTAAGTGTCTGCTCCCTGGTGTTCAGTGCGCATCATAGTAACTGGTTGTTCCAGCCCTTCCAGTCACTTAGGCTTTTACATGTAGATGCTTGTGAAATGGCTCACCCGCCAAGTCTCCTGAGCTGTGATTTCTGCTTGGCTTCTCATGGCCACTTAACCCCTCCGCTACTAGGTTTACTCAACAGTTGGCTTTCTTCTTTTAAACTGAATTGTTTAAAACTTAGTAGATATCTCAAGAGAAATAATGGTCTGAATATTGGGATCACCCCTATACTTCACTTGTTTTGGAATCTTGACTCCCTTAAGATCTTAATTCTTTGGTGACTATCCAATATAATGTCATCTGTAATGATTTTATGCATATTTTTTGGTAGTCACAAGAAAATAAGATAAGGGCTAGAACACTACAACCCAAAAAAGAACTTCTAGTTATTGTTAAATATCACTAAGTGTTTTAATATGCCCTTATAGATGTAATAACATCATATAACTTTTTAATTTCAAAATAAGTTGATAAATAGCATTCAGCATGGCTGCCATAATAATAGCTTTTTTTTTCTTTTTTAAAAAAATATATTTTATTGATTTTTTACAGAGAGGAAGAGAGAGGGATAGAGAGCCAGAAACATCAATGAGAAAGAATCATCAATCAGTTGCCTCCTGCACACCCCACACTGGGGATGTGCCCGCAACCAAGGTACATGCCCTTGACTGGAATCGAACCTGGGACCTTTCAGTCCGCAGGCCAATGCTCTATCCACTGAGCCAAACGGATTTCAGCCATAATAATGGCTTTTAATGAATGATAACCAGGAATTGTATTACATAGCACTTTTTGAATCTGGCTTTAAAATTCAGATCAAATCATTATTCTTAAGTCATTTCACTTATTTTACATTCCAAGTATTTTATACATTCATAGAACGGAAAACAATAACTAATTTGTTGACCCTATTGGCAAAACATTTCAGTTTCTCTTTTTGCTATCTGACACACAATTTTTTAAAATGAGTAAGCCTTTGAAGAACTGCTTTGTAAATGTTACAAAATTCAATACTACTTGAAAAACATAGAATGTTTGAATATTTAATTTTTTCCCTCACTGCTCATTGTTCAAATATCATTTGAAACTCTTTAATCAACAATTAAAATGTCTAACCAACTTCAGCCTTTCTAGTTTTGGGGAAAATGTAATTATTGTAAGAAAGCTTGCAAATAGGAAGATATTTAAATATAACCCTATAAACAAATAGAAATTGAATAAATTAAACAGAGGGAATTCAAAAGATGATGCTATTTAATTTTGAAATATTATAATTGTGAGTTTTGGATATTTTGACTTGTTTGAATAATATTTAATGTTACTCAATATTTTAAGTGGATAAATTTATTAATATTACTAAAACATCTTTTAATATTACTCTGGAATAGAATAAAATTCAGAGTCAAAAACAGATTGTATAATCATAATAAAGAAAAATCTACTTGATGATTTTTGTCTTCTAAGAGGTTTTGAAGAGAGGTAATTTTTAAGTAAGTTAAAATATAAAAACTTAAAAATATTGCTGCAAATATTTATACATTTCACTATGAAAAAAATTGAAGTTGAGGATATATTCCACTCTAACTGAATACCCATTGTGATTCCCTGCTGTTCCAGTTGTTCCAGACTGAAATGTCTTTTATTTCATACTGATTTTCTTGTCCCTAATGATGCAATATTTTTTTAAAAAAATTACAGTTTAATTTTGTTTTGGAATATTAATCTTGGATATTTGTGACCTGTATATCTATAAGTCCTCTGTCTCTTAATACCATTTTCCCTCCAATATCTTGGAGTTCTTGGGCCAATAGAACTCCAAGAAACTTGCCTTAATTTCCCAGAGGTGCTATGTAAAGTACAGATAGAAGGCCCCCACTGTTACCCTTGCCACAATCCGATGAAAAATAGTAATAATAATGATTAGGAAATCATGTTATTTTTTTCAATGCTTACTGTGTACCAGGCATTGTGCTAAGCACTTTACATATGGAAACTAATTTAAAACTCACAAAAATTCTGGAAGTAAGCACTGTAAACCCTACTGCACCGAGGAAGTAATTTGCCCAAAGCAATTTGGAACCATGAGAAACTTACACTTCAAATTCAGATTGGTCTGGCTCCAAAGCACTTTCTCCTAATCTTATGCTGCATTGCCATAGGAAAATCACAGTAGCCTTAAGTCTCATACCCCAAATCTCATGCATACATCAAAGAAACAAAACCTCCCTGGTGATTGTTCCATACATAAAACAGTGATGCCACACATGCCTAGTCTCTGGCTTGATTAACTATCTCAGAAAGGGCCATGGAATCACTTTTGCTGAGCAGGAGTTCCTTTTATGCTTCCGTTCTTAAGTTGCAGCATTCTGATCTTAGCTTTCAACAGTCTTATTTCAGGATATGAGCTATTATTCCTGTGCCTTGACTCACATCTACTTTTTCCTAGATCATGAGCCAATCTTTTAATATTTGTAGGCGTTTTGTAGTAATCACGGTGGCCACCAAATCTTTAAATACCTTGCACTTTAAAGATAGGTTTGAGTCCTTCACCCCCTTATCATCTTATTGTTTAATCCTTCATATAAATAGGCTTTGCAAAGGATTTGCTGGTAATGTAAACTTCCAAAGCATGGACTTGTTTCTATAAGCATGTTCTACTTGATTATGACTTCATGGCATATCATTGTATTAAATCTTGCAAGGAATAAACTGAATGTAGAGGCCAGTCTTCTGGGAACATGCTTGAAGCAAAACCATTAGTTACTTTAATTAATTGATTTATTATAACTTAATAACACCAAGGTAGCTTCAGCACTTTAAAAATGTGATCATTGATTGCCCCATACAAATAATATTATTGTATCATCTACTGTACCACAAACACATTGAAAACATCAATGGGTAAATTGACCCATGATATGTTAGCCAAGAAAAGTAAAATATATTCATAATGTACTTGCTGGATGAATAGGTATTTTGAACTCATCCAAAAGAGAACTCTATTTTCACATACCCAGTCTTCTATTCTATCAGTCCTCACTATCTCAAAAAATAGTACTACTACCTGTCTAGCTGCTCAAGTCAAAACTTAACTTTATGCTTGAATTTTCCCTTTTCTCTCCCTCACAACAATAAATTATATGGCTTCCCCCCCTCTTGTTTATTTCTGCTACTCTCATGCTAATCCAGGTCACATCATATCTTGTCAGAACTACTTCAGGACCCTTAAACTGTTCTCTCTGGTTTCATTCAGGTGCACTAGTCCTCAAGCATTCCCCAACATAAGACAACATATGCTATTCTTCTAAGATACACCTTCTAATAATACCATGTCACACTTAAAATCTGAAAACTATTCATAACCTAAAAGCGACTTCTTTATCTGTCTTCTGATTTCCTTCGTGACCTCATCTTGTGTTAGTCTCTCCATGTGCATCATGCTTTGAATACACTGACTTTCTCTTTTGGGGACATACTAAGCTCAATAGCATCTTCAAATGTTTGCTTTGGACACATTTGGTTGGCTGGGTCCTGCTCTTTATTTAGGTATCTGCTTGAATCAATTTCTTAGAGAGACTTTTTATGATACCCAAATTAAAATGAATATTTTCAAAGTCCCTCCGTCACATTAATCTATGGGTATTTGATATTTTGATATTTTTCTTTCAATTTTTGCCTATCTAGTTATTGGAATTCTTCCTCTATAAGTGCTGGTACCAAATCTCCTTTTTTTTCAGCACAATACCAATAAAATTTTGGGGGAATATTTGAATGAATTAAGGAATCATTTATATATAAATAATTCATATATAAACAGGAAAATTATGATATTTAGAATTAGGGAATATTGATCATAAGAAGTATTTATTATGGTCATGGCCCTAAAAGCTTGAAAAGATTTCACAGAGGTGACAGTAAAGAGGAAAATCTAATTCTTTCTAAGTCATAACACAAAAGAAAGGACAAGAGTTGAAAGTAAAAGCAGTGAGAACTGATCACCTGATTATTTCAGAGGAACTTTGGGGTCCCATCTTTTGATATCGCCAGTTCTAAGACCTAGACTCTGAACCCCTGGAATCTCTCTTACTCCCTACTTCTACTGACTTAAGAATTCAGTAACAGAGTCTACTTGGAATTTAATTTCAGCTTTCCTATAAGACACTATCTCAGCACGTTTCCCTCAGCTCCCCATAGTGAAGCCTATAGACACACAAGGCCTTTATGAGCTCTGATATGGGTTCTTCGGAAGCCTTACCCTAGCCTTGGCTCTGGCCCTGCTAAACTGAAAGAGGTGTGTGAGGTAACTGATCGGGAACACAAAAAACAAAAGAAGGGGAGGAACTCCGGTATGACCTGGTAAAGAGATTTAGAGTTGAATGTCAAAACTTGATTCTGATATGATGTCACTGCTTTAAAAAACAATGCCTTAAGCAGAACTTGCCTTTGAACATTCAGGGTTGACATAATGTGATTTAGGTACGCCCTTGGCAATTTTATGTATAATGACTTGATAAAATAGTTTTTGCACAGTGAAATTATGCAAGCAATGATGATGATAGACACCACTTAATAGTCTAACAGTAATGCTCTAATTCTGAAAGTTAACAGCCGTAATAATAACCATGGTGAGATAATAATAATACAATTTAATGAGTGCTTAGAAAATAGGCACATATTTTTCTTATTTAATCCTATGAACAATGATAAGAACTGGATATTTTAGTCCCTGTTTTCAGGGGGAAAAATTGAATCTGAGTCCCAAATCTCAAAAGTGGTAAGTTGAGCATAGATTGGAAGTTAAGTCTGTTTGTTTCCATCTGTCTACATTTATATTAAATATCTGAAGAATTATTCTGTGTCATTATCCTACAACAAATAAAGAAATTAAAAACTAGAACTTGGGTGAATTGACTGATATGCTATGGAAAAAATGTGTACACACCGTTTTTTCAGTATAAGACTCTGAGAACCTGATTCAAAAAATAATTTTGATAGAATTCTTTGTCAAAATGTACAAAGTGTTTGCATATACTGTCCAGACAGTAAAAGTAGACTAGTCCTTATCAGTTGGGAGCATTTAAAGTGACTGTCTTCTATTCCAGGACATTTCTCTAAATCCTGTCTGGAAAATACTAATTTGAGCATCAGGTTTTCTAGATTGCCACAAAGAAAGGGAATAGCTGGAAAAATTTTAATAATCTGATTAAAAATCTACAGAGATGATACTTCTTATGTGCATTCAGTCAACAGCAACAAATAGCAATCATTTAGCAAGAATTCTGCTATCTTTTACTAGAACTGGCCACCCTATGATGCTGCAAATACCTCAATATATTAGATAGATGTAAATATGTATTATACCCAGGTAGCAAATACTTCAATATATTAGATAGATGTAAATATGTATTATACCCTTTGCATTAAAAGGTATCATGTTGGTCCATCTCTAATTGCTTTACATATCTAACTACATCCCATCTCTAACTGAGTCCATGGAGCCACTAAGACATCTCCACCTGGAGCTCACACTCCAACTTACTGAAGTACCCTATTTCCTCAAAAATAAGACAGTGTCTTATATTAACTTTTGCTCCCAAAAATGCGCTAGGTCTTATTTTCAGGGGATGTATTATGTTTCCATGAAGTAGGTCTTATTTTCATAGGATGTCTTATTTTCGGGGAAACACGGTATTATTGTCCAAGCAAGCCCTGTAGCCTATTTATAAGTTCTGCAAGATCCTCTCAGCCACACCACGTTTCCTGAGGTTGATCTGAGCTGTCAGTGTTTGGGGGAAGGGGAGTAGAGTTTGGACATATGGCTGGGTATCCATATGCATGTACAAAAAGACTTCTTGCAACCTTTGGCAATGTCAGGCCTGGGAAAAAAAGAAAACTGACACACAGATGTACTAAATATTAGGGGTGGGTAAGAATCAGTTTGTAAATGAGCAGAGGTGGATGTATATGTACTTCTCAAGGTGAAACTATACTTCATAAACCAAATTAGTATGCAATATCTGTTATTAACTGGTGCTATAATATTCCCATATTTCCCCTTACCAAACACCTCAAATTATATCAGTCTGATTCTATTACTAAAATAACTTTCAATGTAAAATCTGGACTGCTTAGAGCACAATGGTGACAAAGTAGCATTTTGCAAACATAGTCCTCAAATTTGAAATTTACAAATAAGGGCAGGGAACCAACCTTTAAATTTGTCACCGCTTTTTATGATTGAAAAGTTGCATGATGGATCTAATTATGATTGCATCGTTTTATCTATTGACATGAAAAATTCTGCACGTCAAATAATGTGAGGATAAAAAGTATATTGATACAATAGAGGTTTATCTTAAATATAAAGTAACTCCTTTATTATGCCCCCAAAACCTCAGTGCTTAGACTATGACATCACTATCAAAATAACAACATCAACTTAGTCATGCTACAACCACAAGGGAGAAAGGTCGATCCTGTTATTGAATCATAATTGATGTGAGGAAAATTAATCTGAACAGTCAATTCTTTCAAAATAATTTATATCTGGAACATTTACCTTCCTTCTTAGTAATTCCTTCTCCTTTTCTTAATAAACAGCCATTTGAAAATCTCAATAAAAGCTGTGTTAAGTTTAGTTTAGAGGAAGCAAAAATAAATCTAAATAATACCTTTGCTTTTTAGAACATGAAGCCCTAAATCTTATAACCCAAACAATTATTATTTTTTGTTTCCCAAAGGGCTATATTCAATTGCATATTTATTATTCTAGCTTCTTACATTTGCATATACTTCTTAAGTTTTATCATTATGCTAGCTGAAATAAAAATACTTTGTTTCCAACGGGGGAAAAGCTGTGAAATCTGTTTTTTGGTTTAGTAATACACAACCTAATACTAGGCTATTACATCTCAGTTTAAATAAGTAATGGAGTATATCATTACAATTAAAAAGTAAAATCAAGGGAAAGAATCTTTTCAAACCCTCTCAATCAACTGAGATATATCACTGAAGAAATGACTAATCATCAGTGAGAGCATGCTAAGGATTCCTACTGACAGCAAATGAAATGTTAAGAAACTACCTCAAGAAGAACAATACGGTTGAGGACTAAAAATAATTTGTAAAAAGCATGCAAAAATTAAAACAAAGTATTTGCTTAAGGCAAATATAGGATGTGAATACTAGCAAGAATTTAGAAGAATATAAAGAAAAGATAACACCTGACAAAACACTGAATCTTCAAAATCATTAGAAGGAGCAAGAGAAATAATTAGTAGTCTAACAGTCCTATAAAATCAAATTATAAATTTATCAATAGAAGTTAGTCTATAAAGAATCTCAAAACCATGATCTCACTCACTTATGGAATATAATGAACAACATAAACTGTTAAACAAAAACAGATCCAGAGACAGAGAAGCATCGATCAAAACATCAAACCTCAGAGGGAAGATAAGGGAGAGTGGGGGTAAGGGAGAGAGATCAAGGATTAGTATGCGTGCATATAAACCTAACCAATGGACACAGACAACAGGGGGGTGAGGGAATAAGTGTGTGTGCATGGGGGTGGTGGTAATGGGGTTGGGGAAATAAGGATACATATGTAACACCTTAATCAATAAAGAATTTTTTTTAAAAAAAGAATCTCAAAACCATATTAAAATCCTATAGTCATTCCTATTGACATTTGCATAGCTTTTTACTTTTATAAATTTGACTTGCTCCCTTACATTGAACCTGTACAACGTGAGATAAAAATATTGAAAATTCTCTGTTGGAGGAATTGAGGTTTTGGCATACAACTTGGTTAAAACATGCCCATCAGATTAGGAAAATCTCTTACTTCTGAGCAGAATATGGCAACAGAGGACCAGGGCCGGAATAAGCTATTAGTGTTGGGGAGACCTTCCAGGTGTGGGTTAGATACTATTGGGAATTCATCAAAACCAAGCCTTCAAGGACAAGGAAAACAAAATAAGAACTGAACACTGCACCAGATTTTTAGTGTTCCACTTGAGGAGGTTGTTGGCTTTTTTGTGTGTATTTTTAAAAAATAATTTAGATTCTTTGGCCCTACCCCAAACCTTTGAAATAAAGAATGCATTAGGTATACAGACCACAGATTTGCATTTTGAATAAACATCAGGTGGTTCTGATATACTGAAATGAAAACCGAAGAGTAGAGGATCTGACAAACCGGGTGGGTTACTTGAACAAGAGTTTGTGATGGAAGATCAAAGAGGATTGAAATATTAGAATTAGAAAACTTAAAAAGTAGCAGTAGAATAAGATATCAGCACAGGAATTGTGCTAGCTTTATTATGAGAACTGGCTTCATATATCACATCAAGAAATCATATAAATCATAAATTCAGGGTTTAGAAAAGTAGAGTCTTCCTTGGGACAAGTTCTCCACAGGAATGAATCTCCAGTTTAAGCAGCATATGTAGGTCTGACTATCAGGAAGCTTGATCATGAGGCAAACATAATAACTGGAAAACACCCCCCCCAAAAAAAAATATTTAGTGTTGGTGCAACAAAATCACAACAAAGTATTGACTGATCATTTGAAAAAAAAAACAAAAAATAATGAATGAAAATTAGTTAGAGAAGATAGGCTGTTTCTGTAATGCTTATTATTATTCTGTAATGCAACAGCCAACTCTCAGTGTCTTAACCTTTATTACACATCACAATCTAATAATCTTGTGAGAAATCATCATGAGCCAAGCATCTTATTTTAATAGCAAACAGAGGTCTGCTATCACTGGTTGAAAAGAAGGAAAACTCTCCTGTCCAAGATGGACCACAGACCAATGGTACAATTCACTGCCATGGACAGATATGATAGAAATGCTAAGGGGAAGAAGAAAAAAAAGGCCCAGGCTCACTAGGCACCAAGAAATCTGGCACCAAATTCCACTTCTGGGTATTTATCTGAAGAAATTCAAGATACTAATTCTAAAAGACATATGCACTCCTACATTTATTTTTGTATTACAATAGCCAAGATATGGAAGCAATCTAAGTGTCCATTGATAGACAAATGGATAATGAAGCTGTAATATATATATATATATATATATATATATATATATATATTACAGCTTCATTTATTCATATAAATATAAATTATAAAAAAGAATGAAATCATGCCCTGCCTAGTGTATTTAAGTTTTTAAGTTAGCTGGGCATCATCCCATGCATAGAAAAGATGATTTGATTCCAGGTTAGGGCACGTTGCTTGGGTTTTGGGCTCAATCTCTGGTGGGGGGTGTGCAGGAGGCAGCCAGTTGATGATGACATACTCTCACATCTTTCTCTCTTCCTTTCCTTCCTCTCCCTCTAAAAATCAATAAAAATATATATATTTAAAAATAATAAAATTTTGCCACTTGCAACAACATGGATGAACCTACAAGGTATAATGCTAAGTGAATTAAGTCAGACAGAGAAAGACAAATACCATGTAATTTCACTTACATGTGTAATCTAAGAAACAAAATAAAGGAACAAACAAAATAAACAAATATATAGATACAGAAAACAAATTGCTGGTCACTAGATGGGAGAGGGATTGGGGAAGGGGTAAAAAGGGTCAAATAGATTAAGAAGTACAGCTTGCCAGTTATCAAAGTAGTCATGTGGACATAAAGTGTGGCTTAGGGAATAGAGTCAAGAGCGTTGTAATAACTATGCATGTGTCAGATGGGTACTAGACTTATTGGGGTACTAGGTTTAGTAAGATATATAAATGTCTAATTACTATGTTGTACAGCTGAAACTAATGTAATATTATGTCAATTTTAATTGGAAAAAAATAAATGTAAAAAAATACTCTACTGACAAGAAACAACATCAGACTGCCGTTGGGGGATGGCAATGGCATGGAAGGCAACTCTCCTCCTGCTGAGGTACAGGATAACCGAGTCTTAGAGAGCTGACCCAGAACACAGCAGTACTAGCACAACAGTAAAAATAATATAATAATATAATACATGGTCCAGCAGGGCTCAGTGGCTGAGCGTTGACCTATGAACCAGGAGGTCACAGTTCAATTACCAGTCAGGGCACATGCCCTGGTTATGGGCTTAATCCCCAGTGTGGGGCATGCAAGAGGCAGCTGATCAATGATTCTGTTATCATTGATGTTTCTATCTCTCTTTCCCTCTCTCTTCCTCTTTGCAATCAATACAAATATATATTTTAAAATAATATATGGTAAGTAATTATATATTTAACATGAGAATGAGTGTTTTGTGTGTGTGTGTGTGTGTTTTGTTGTTTTTTTTTACATTTCCCCAATTTTCTGCCCCAATCATCAATAAACCAGGATTTTTCTTCATGGTGGTGAGGGTTTCTGCGAAGAGGACAGTCCTGGACAAACTGCACAGTGGACACCTCTTCAGGTGGGCAAGGACTGCTGGAAACTGAGAATGGTTGGAACACTGGGAAATTCTCTAGCATTAAATTAATCTCACATTCTTGGTATAAACCACACTTAGACATAGAATAGACTTTTTATATAATGGTGGATTGTTTTTGCTAACATTTTGTTAAAGGTCTTTAAATTCATATTAATGAGGAATGTTGTTCTGTATTCTCATTTTTTAATAATTATTTCATCGATTTTTTAAATATTTTGGGAATAGTGGCCTCATAATGTGTGCTGGGAAGTGGATCGATCCCAACATCCATCCAGTCATGCAGATACCCTCTTTTTTTCCATCCAGATTCTATCATCCTATTACAGGTTTATTTCACCAAAAAATTATTTTTTGTCTATTCCAATTTATTGCTAAGTGTCTACACTTTTATCCTCATCCTGTTGCAAATGCATACCACTGTCAAATCAATCTCTGAGAGGCACAATTTTATAATATTACTTTTGTATTTCATGAACTCCAGATGTGCTGAATAATAGAATATAAATTGCTTAACTCAAATATAAAGTAATCCTTCCTCATCTGTAATTTTCATACAGATTTTCCAATTCCCTATCGCAGCAGTTCTCAACCCAGACGTGTCTTTAGCCACTGGGAGCATTTAAACAACACTGGTTATGTCGTACGGGCAATTGTGCTGTTGCCACAGTGTCCTCCATGTATGCTGCTAAGCAAGCTATTTTAGAGGTCACAGAACAGAAAGGTTCACAGACAAAACCCTCAAATGGCATTGTTATTAAATCAATTTTAAAACATATATTGAGAAGCAAAGGGAAAGATATGTGAGAATTAATAGATTTAGGTTAGCATACAAGCAACAAAACAAAAATCACTACAGGAATCCTGAGGTGTTCTGTATTCACTGTGCTGTATCTCTCCCTGCCACATCAGCCTTCCCCCACTGGTGTCATGAGGAGCAGAATTAGGTTTTGCACAATTGGGTTCACAGGTGGACTTGTTTTTTGAATAAACACAAGAATGATTAATCCTGGCCATGCTCTAGCTTGCAATTAGCCTGCAAACTGCCATGAATTTTATTTGTGCAGAATAAATGTCACCAAAGCGTGTCCAAATTAATACCCCATGGTTATCAAGTACCTTTTACATATGTAAGTAGCCTTGTATATATTTGTACCTATGTGTTTCATTAATATAAGGTCCCTCTTGGTACTTATACTTAATGCATCCTATGTTTCTGCTTATCCTACACTTAGCACATAAGTGAATTCTGGCTGTCGATGCAAAAAAGTTTTGCCTATGTCTCACAAACTACATATTTACCTATAAAAGATTTGGATAATCTCAAATGCAAATGCATACCACTGATTGAGTGTCTGAAATTCACTCCAGCTCCCTAAACTGGAATCTCTGTGAGAGGGATCCGGACGCTGCATTTGCAAAGCTCTCCAGATATTTCCATTGTGCAGCCAGGGTTGAGATCCCATCTATGCTGGTAACGAAGCACCCAAATGCACTGAGAGTCCCTACCTCTGCTTTACCACCCATGCTATTTCATCTCGTTTGTTACAGGCACCTCTCACCCACACCAGAGAGGTGTTCCGGGACGAGACACCCTCCTGAGCCAGTGGGAGAGGGCTACTCCCAACCTCCATCTCTGTCTTCTCATATAAAGGAATTTATGGAAGAGACCTTGACTGCGTAGTGAAAAGCCAATTTATTAAAGCATGCACCTTTACCTAGAAAGCAAAGCAAGCAAACCTATGCATCTGGCTTATGAAGCAAGTGCAGCTGGGCTCTCAGCTGATCTCAAGAGCAGGTTGAGTTGGGGTCTGGGGCCTTATATACCCTCCTGCCTATAGGTTTCAAAATTTCTTGGCTGAATATTTTGGTACAGATTAATTCTCAAAGTCCCTATTTTGTTGTGGCCTTCCTGCAATTCATGAGAAGCACCTGGCACTTTATCTTGCCAAGTCTTGAGAATGCTGGCTTCTCTGCTTAGGGAGTGAAAGTGCCGGTTTTTCCTTCCCCCTCCCTTTCTGCCTTCTCTCCTTAGGGAGGTTTTTAACCATTTGCTCTGGTGTCCTTGGCGGAGAAGACAATGGCTTGTTAATTACAAGCTGGCTGCAAATTGCCCACAGGGTTTGGCCTTGTTGTAACTTTCCCGTCTCGGTTTTCCTATTCCTCCTGCCCTGGAATCCTGTGACACATCCACCTGGGCTCTCTCTCTCTCTAGCCAAATCTTTTTTAAGCCCCATTTCACCCTAAAGCTCTGTCTAATCATTTGCTTATATTACAAATTCACCTTCTGAAAGGTTAACTTGCAATTGTGAATTGCCTCATCAGTTCAAAATGTTTTCTGAGTATTCACTACTATTTGCTACTTAATTTTATGCATGCTGCGCTATTATTTTTACATTGTTGAATTTATTTATGCGCGTATTTTATTGGTACTGGACTCCTTATTTGTGTGTATTTGCACTGGGTAATTATAAGCGTTTGGGCAGCAGCTGAGGAAGGGATGACACTAAGACAACCGTAAGCAACCTCAGGGGAGTTAACCTTGTGGAAATGACCTTGAGACAAGCAAGCAGACTTGACTGATTGTTTACTAGGAATGAGAGGGAGAGATGAAGAGATAAAGAGGTTTTAAATTTCAGAAAATGAAAATGCTTCAAATAAAAAAATTAGAGAAATTTTCTTAGCTACCTCAGTGAATCTAAAGAAGAAACCATCTTTAGTAAACTGTCTACTGTTTGGCATGTCAGTATTGTTATGTAATAGAAAGTAAATTATTTTCATTTTATTTAAATTATCCTACATATTTAGTTCCAAGGTCATATTGTTTGGCTAAAAAACAATTCTTAAGCCATATTTATCAAATTATATTAAATCAATTGTAGCATATACTGTCTTCATCACCAATTCTCAGTAGTACATAGCATTAAATTCATACAGAAAATATTACACACTAGAGCAAAAATTAGAAAGCTTTTTAAATAAAAACTATTTTAGTTGCCTGATACCAACTCAGAAAACTTGTGTTTCTGACTTTATTTTGCTTGTTTTGATTATAGTTTATGAGACTATTTAGTAAGCAGTGGCCTGTTCTTCTTCTTTTTTAATTTTTTTTTACATAAGAATAGAGCTTTATTTTAAAAATATGTTCTTTTGGCTTTAAGTCTTGAAAAATTAGTAAATCCAAGATTTGTTTCTTGTTCTCTAAGTATATACATCTATAGATGCTTCTGCTTATTATAGTCATTTTACCTCCACTTTATTTAATATATAAAGTTTTATTATATAACAATGCTAAAATCTGAATTAAATATTCCCTAAATCTGAATTAAATATTACCTAAATCTAACAATCTCTTCTCCCAAGCCTGCCTGCCTCCCTCCCTCCCTCCCCTAAGTCTGCCCCTCAGCCTCCATTAATGCAATGTCTTTAGAGACAACCAGCATCTACTTTGAGAACTTAGAAATGAATGTTAGAGACCTTAAGTCTCTGTGCTTACATACCCTCCAGCTGAAGGGTTTCTCTGGGAGATGTACATAGGTCTTGGCAGTTGCTCTTCAGAGCTGTGCACTTTGAACTATAGGTGCCTCTTCCCAAAGCTCAGGTGCTGTGACCTTGCTGTCTTCTGGAACCACAGAGGCATGGAGCTGGGGACCTTGGCTCTCAGGGGAGTCAGACAAGATAAGCTTATTGTTCTCTTCTTTGCCTTCCATCTTACTTGCCTTGTCAGATTCTGAAAAAAAACCCCGAGGGATCTCCGAGGTTGGAGAAGTACAAAGATCTGGGTTCAGATTGTCGGTGTTTTCCTTTTCTCTGTCCTCAGTTCTCACTGGCTTCTGTGGTGGCTGTGAATCAAGAGAAACCTCCAAAGTGGCCATGGAACTAGGACTTGGAGTCCCAGCCCCCAAGGAGGCCCTGGGGCTGGAGGGTGAACCCTGTTTAGATGCTGCAAGACTGGAGGATATGATCCCTAGGAGGTTCTAGAGCAGGGAGTGGCTCTGGGTGGGGGAGGCCTATTAGGGGGTGCTGAGGTCCTCTGGACAGGAGCTCTCTTCTTTGGTTGTTCAGACCCTTCACTCGAGATTCAGGTTCAGAGGACAACTCTGGGAGAGATGCAGGCTGTTCTGAAGGGATTAGGGCTCTGCCTGGGGATGGAGCTGGGGAGCCAGGGAAACCTTCCTCCTGGGACTCCCCAGCCTCAGTGGGCTGGGTAGAAGAGGGCTGGGCCTGCGTAGGGCCATTGCATAATGGCAGAGGCTCTTCCTCCTCATAAGAGTTGGCTTTAGCCTCTTCTTTCCCTATTTCCTTTTCTTTTAAGGGCTCTTCTTTCATCTCAGAGTTGTCTTCTCCCTGAGCTGGATCCGATGTTAGCTCTTCTTCACTTGCTGGGATGGAGTTCCTCTTCCTTGTCAAGGAAAGTGCAGAGGGACTGGTAGGTGAGGTAGGAGGACTGGAGGCTGTAGATGTTTGAACTGGGGAAGAGATGGCTAAAGAGGCCTGCTGCTGCTTGATAGTCCCTTCACCCCAAAGACTTTGTTGGAATGTTGCTTCTCCAGTTTGCTCATCACTTCCTACGATTGTGGCTCAGTTTGCTCATTTCCCTGGAGAAGACGTCCTTCAAGTTGGAAACGTTTTGAAATATGGTCACATAACAGTCAATACAACTATTATAAACAACAGGTAGCTCCAGCTCCTCTAGTAGTTCTTGGTTCAGATCTTCAAACACAGGCTTGGCTTTGCTGAACTCTTCATCTGCCTTGACAATCTTGGCCTCATCTTTCTTCTTGGCATTCCACACCGCCTCCAGGTAGTGACCGGCATTGTCATAATCCACCAGTTTCCGACCTCACTTGGCAATTCATTCCTTAATTTCACCAAACTGGGCTGCAGAGTTTTCCATGGTCCTCAAAGCCTGGCCAGCTAGTTTCTCTTCACAGTCTTCCCAAAGGAGACCATTATTCCCTACAATGGCCTTCAGCTCCTCAGGGCCATCCCACTCACTGCTGTAGATCTCCTGCAGGGTTTCTGACACTCTCTTTGAGCTTTCATGCATTACTTTGACTGCACTAAGGAAGTTCTTCAGCTTCCTTTATAGCTTGAGGCCTTCTGCCTATTGATGGTAAAAGTTGTTGGCCCTTTGTTCAAACCGTTGGTTTCCACAGTTTTCCCCAACTTCTGCAGTACTTTCTCCTGGGCCCTGCCGAACTTCTGTACCTGCCTGGCAAGGAGACCAGCAGCACTGCCAGCCTTGCCCTCAGCCATCCTGCCAGTTCCTTGGGGGCGGAGGCCCTGATTGAGAGCTCTGTGGTTATCTGGAGGCTCCTGAGGAGGAAAGCTTCAGTGGCCTGTTCTTGACACAAAAGGAACATTTTCTTACATTTTGTAAGCTTTATAATTTTCCATTTGATAAGGTTGTTTTTAATTAATTGCTAAATATGGTATCTTATGATTTGTTCATGACAATATATTTGATTGAGCTGATCCTGTTTTACTAAATAAAGTGAAATAAAGATGCAGTCAATTGTCAGGTTTATTGTCTGTATAAATATATATACATGCCTAATGGAATTCTTGAGAAATAGAATTTTCTGTTAGATTATCAGAAATGTTGATCACAATTACTGCTATTACTTTCCACATGACAGGAAGTATTAAGGGACTTCTGTCCACAAAATGTCATCAAACGGTCTTCTAATCCAACAGCAAGAGACAGGGGAATGCCTGAATGTGTGCTTGGTCCTGGTTACATATTAGGTAAGTTACTAATCTTGTCAAAAGTTACTGTATACAGTATATGGATAGAATTAAAAGTACATCTTCCATTACTGATATTCTTCCCTGTAAACAATTAACTTTATTAGATTTTTTACGTCCTAGATTCCTACAGCAGGTGGAACACTTTAAATTTTGCCTCTCTACCAAATTAGTATTATTATTTGATTATAAACTACTAATAGATCTAATGCTTTATCAGGACTATAACATACTATGTTCATTTTGTTTGAGTAAGACCAAATTAGCAATAAAAGTGACAGTTGTTAGATTTTAGTGCCAAAATAAAGCCAATTATATGGGCCTTTAGATAAATTAGACAACTATGGAAGAGACAGGAGCTGGTTTCTCAGTGGTGGAAATTTGGAATTGTTTCAAAGATGCAACATTCCAAATTTTGTGAATGTTCAAATTAATTTATTAGTCTACCAATTAATATTATATTTATTCATGTATTATTTTTGATGAAGCAATATATATTGAAAACACCCTTTTATGGAATGTCCACTGTCTTTATATAAATGCCATATGTCCTAATATGAAAAACTCTTTTAAATGCACAGATCTGCTCAGCACATGCTGATTCTGATAAAAACAAGATTGAAGATAATAACTAATCCATCTCTTTTTTTCTGCCCAGTCTAGGACCTTTTAATCTAAAATAATTTTCAAAGTCTTGCTTCATAAAGTAATACTTCACATGGCATTATCATGGTATTACATACATATTTATCACCTATTACGGGAATATTTACCGCAAATCCTCATCATTGTGGTTTTTCAGAATAAAGAAAAGCAAATGCTTGACTATTTTAAATTCATACTGAATTTATCAAAGCCAATAGTTTAGCTGTAGTGTTAATGAGGAGATAATTTTAGTCTTTTGGAAAAGATAAAGGAAGTTATCCCCCCAAAGAAGTTATTCTGAATAAAAATTACTTTTGTTAATCTAATTACTAATCTAACCATATGGCCTCATAGCGTGTGCATATCAACACATGTCAAGAGGAAACAGCAGGGGAACCAACCTTGTACTGCAAACTTCACAGGAGACCACCAGGAAAATGAAAAGACAATCCACACAATGGGGGAAAATATTTGCAAATCACATATCTTGATAGGGGATTTGTATCCAAAATATCTAAAGAGCATTTATAACACAACAATAAAAAGACAAATATCCAAATTAAAAATGGATGAAGTATTTGAATAGATATTTCTCCGAAGAAGATATGCAAATCACAAGCCATGAAAAGATGCTCAATGACATTAGTCATTACAAAATGCAAATCAAACCCACAACGGCATGCTATGTTACACCCACTCAAATAAGTAAAATAAGAGATAAAAATAAATGTTAGCAAGGATCTTGACAAATTGAAACCCATATACATTATTGGTGGCATTGGTAAAATGGGGAAGCCACTTAGAAAAATATTTTGGCAGTTCCTCAAAATGCTAATTAAATGTAGTTACTACATGACCCTGGAATTCCACTCATGGGTATATGTCCAAGAGAATAGAAAACATGTGTTCACACCAAAACTTGAATATGAATGTTCTTAGCATCCTTAATCATAATAGCTCCAAAGTGAAAACAACTAAAATGTCTATCCCTGATGCTTAAACAAAACATGGTACATTTATATGATGAAATATTATTCAGCCCTTAAAAAGAATAAAATACTCATACATGCTACAACATGGATGAACCTTGAAACCTCATTATTTTAAAAAATATATTTTGCTATTATTATTTATTATTATTATTTTTAATCCTCATTCAAAAATAGTTTTCCATAGTTTTTAGATAGAATAGGAAGGAAGGAAGGAAGGAAGGAAGGAAGGAAGGAAGGAAGGAAGGAAGGAAGGAAGAAAGGAAGGAAAGGAAGAAAGGAAAGAAAGAAGGAGAAAGGGAGGGACAGAGCGAAACATGGATGTGAGAGAGAGAACTCAGATTGGTTACCTCCTCCACATCCTCCTGCACATACCCCAACTGGGGCCAGGGATTGAACCTACAACCCAGGTATGTGCCCTTTACTCGGAAATGAACTCAAGATTCTTTGGTGTGCAGACCAATGGTCAACCATTGAGCTGGTTTTTGTCCTTCTCACCTACTGAACATTTTATTTCCATATATTTTATTCATTGTAATATTTAAGTTCTGCTATGGGCTGTTACTCTTTTCTTTACTTTTTTATAAGTGAAAGATAAAGTGGAATTTTATAATTCTTTATATCTGGAAAAAGCCCAGTTTTTTTCCTTAGGCAAGCACATATAATTAGGTTCTAAATTAATGTTGGAAACTTAATATATGGATGAGTGTTGTTTATTTTTTCTTTTTTTTAATTCTCACCTGAGGATTTTTTCCATTGATTTTTAGAGAGAGTAGAAGGGAGACACTTTCATCAGTGTCTCAGCACACAAGGCGAACATTATGCTGCCTTTTCTGAGATAGTATTACAACTCATGCAACATTCTTCCGCCTCATTTTACTGGTTTCTAAGAGAGTCAAAAGCCCACCTAGACTCAAGGGAGGAAAACAGAGAACCTACATCTTAATGGGTGTCAAAGAATTTGTGGCTCTGTGATTTTTTTTTAAATTGTGGCAAAAGACACATAACAGGAAACGAACCATCTTAACTATCTTAAGTGTACAGTTCAGTAGTGCTAAGAACACCCACATGTTCACACAACCTATCTCCTGAACGCTTTCTATCTTGCAAAACTAACTAACTGACTAAATAAATAAATTTAAGCCCTAGTGGGTTTGGCTCACTGGATAGAGCATTGGCCTGGGAACCAAAGTGTCCCAAGTTCAATTCTGGTCAAGGGCACGCACCTTGGTTGCACCTCTCTGGCCTGGGCCCTGGTCTGGGCTTCTGCAGGAGGAACTAACTGATGTGTCTCTGTGTTTCGCTCTGACTTTTCCTGTCTCTTCCACTCTCTAAAAATCAATGGAAAAATAGCATCTAGTGAGGATTAATTATTTTTTTTTAACTCAATACCTATTGAACAACAACTTTCCATTCTAGTTCCCAGTAAACAGCGTTCTTCTTTCTGTCTCTGGATTTTCCTACTCTAGATACCTCATATAAATGGAATTAAACAGTATTTGTCCTTTTGTGATTGGTTAATCTCATTTAACATAATGTCCTCATGTTATACTATGTGTCAGAATGTCTTTATTTTTAAAGCTGAATGATATTCCATTGAATATATAATCGACATATCTGTTATCCATCAACACTTGGGTTGCTTTCACCTTTTGGCTATTGTGAATAATATGGTGCATGCTATGAACATGGGCATGCACAGATTTCAAGTTCCTACTTTCAATTTTGTGGGTTTATATACCCAAAAGTGGAATTTCTGGATATATAGTATTCTATGTTTAATTTCTTGAGAAACTGCCCTATTTTTTTTCAATAGCAGCTATACCATTTTACATTTCCTACCAACAGTGTACAAGGGTTCTCACTTTAAATCCTGACCAACACTTACTTTTTTTGTTTTGTTTGTTTTAAATTATGATAGCTATCCTAATAGGTGTGTGATGGTTTGACTATGTTTTTAAATACCATTTGGACTTATAGATACAAGGGGAAAATGCTACCTATTAAATTGCTTTCTTGTCTAGTCAAAATGGTTCGATGCAATAAATTTAAGCTGGCCTTGTGACATACCTTAGCTGACTAACAATATAGAAAGAGAGGAATGTTATGGGACTTCTGAGTGGAGACTCAATAGGCATTGAAGTTGTTTTTATGATCCTCTTGGAAATTTGCCCTGGAACTCCCAAGTAAAGATCCTGCCATAATATGAAGTCCATGGGAAGAGATTCGAGGTGTTTCCACCTCCAGTGAGCACCAATGCCAGACATGTAAATGCATGAGTCCATGCAGTCTCTTTCTGAGATGCTAATTGTCTACAACAACATGAGTGGGCCCAGAGGAAAACAATCCCAGTACTCCCAGACAAAATTACTGTCCAGAATGGTAAGCAAACAATGAGTTTTTTCTTTAAGCAGGTAAGTTTGGGTGGTTTGCTGTGCCACAGTAGATAGCATACTGTCAAGTCGATGGTGTGTTGGAGACTGCTCTTACCAGCTCTCAAAAGGCAAGTGCATGCAGTTCCTCTCAGCTCCACATACTCCGCATTGAGTGATGTCGTTTTGCTAGCATGAAATTGGCCATGCTGTGAGTATTACATATTTACATGTGGAAATCAGCAAACAAACGGGAGTCTTTTCTATTTGCTCTTGTTTTGTGAAAAAGAGCTATTTAAACATATTTAATGCACCACTAGACATAACAGTCATTCAGATGCTGAGAGGATAACAGCTATCCAGTGACAAAGGAACAGACTTGAAAAACCCCGTGAGAGCTGTTGACAGAAGCAACTGTTGGAAATCACTGGAGCCGCTGGCCCTGGCTCTTGAAGTGTCTAGAGGTGCAACAACTGCTTGGAGTTGTACTGCCAACTGATGTTGGCACAGGCAGCTGGTACCACAGCACATTGTATGCTAGTGGGTGACGGTTCTATCAGGTCTGACAACTGACGAAGGTATCCACCATAGGACTACCTGCCTGGACATAGGACAGCTACCCTGTTTACCTGAAAATAAGACAGTGTCTTTTATTAATTTTTTGCTCCCAAAGATGCGCTAGGTCTTATTTTCAGGGGATGTCTTATTTTTCCATGAAGAAGAATATGGTACATATTTATTGTTAAATTAAAATAAAGGAAATTTATTACCTGTATACGGTACAGTAGTACGGTAGTTGTCAACACAAACCAGACAAACTTTGAATCCTGGGGGCCTTATTTTCGGGGGGATGCCTTATATTCCACTCAGAAGGAAACCTATAAGTGGGTCTTATTTTCGGGGAAACACGGTATATTGCACAAGATATAGGTTATGAGGTTAGATATAGGCTAAGCTTCTGAAACAAAGAGGTTCCAAAAGTGATGATGTCTCAAATCGCACTGAAGTTTATTTCTCTTTATCATTATGGTCCGCGAAGAGGTGGACACATTGTGGTCAGATGGCTTTGTTTCGTGAAGTCTTCTAGGTTCCTATTTACTTTCTAATGCACTGCCTGCCTCACCAGCATCACAGCTGATATCTAGTCTGTGCAGAAGGTAATGAGAATAAGCAGGATATGTCATTTGATTCCATGGAAATGACACAGAAGTTACACATACCACTTGTGCTCAAGTGTCACTGGTAAAAATTTAGCCATTTAATTCACTCAGGGTTATGGGAACATTTGTTTCTAACTGAGGAGCTATGTGCCCAACTGAAACTCAGGGATGGATGTCTACTACTAAAAGTGGAGGAGAAGAAAGATGCTTGGAAATGCTTACCAGTAATTGCTATACCCAAACCAACTATTTAGAGAATCTTACATCCATCTAACAAAGGTGAATTGAATCTTATCACATAGCTGGTACTATCTATGTACTCAGATCATAGAAAAGAAAGATGCAGTAACTATCTTCAAAGTTTTCACAGTGTAAGACACATCTAAACAGAGGGAATGCAATACTTATAAGGTTATAAAAATAGTGACAAAACATCCTGTCATCACAGAAAAAAACAGACCAAATAATTGCCTGAGGGGGTTATGAAAGATTTTATTGAGTTAGAATTCTTTCAGGTGATAAACATGCTTTCATTCTTTATTACGATGTGTTAAGATGAAGATGAAGAAATAAAAGTGGGAAAAGGAATAACAGAAAAAAATCCCAAATCTCTTCTACAGCAGGCTTTAAAAAATATCTTGACTTTAAAAATGGATAGATAGCTACCTCCAAAATTTGTTAGGGAAATGGCATTTGGATGGAAAGCAAAGACATCCTTGAAATCCTTCTCTCATATTAGTGACAACCTTAACTTACTACATAGTGGGAAATGCCATCTTTATCTCAGACAAAGGTCATCTTTTAGGATTTACACTTCCAAGTTCCAACAATACTGTCACTGCAAGTTCTTTGTGCAGCTGAGATCAGAAGAGAGAGCATGCACAGATCTCACTGATAGGTAACTACCCCTGTTTTAAAGCTTCGAAATTATAATTCTTTCTATTCTTGGTGGTGGAGGAATGATCTTATGATTTATCTTTCTTCTGTACTAAGGTGGGTGAGACCTCTTAATTTTTTTTTAAAATTGAATTTATTGGGGTGACATTGGTTAATAAAATTATATCAGTTTCAGGTGTGCAATTCTATAAAACATAATTTGTATATTGCATTGTGTGGTCACCACCCCAAGTCAAGTCGTTTTTCCATCTCCTTTTATACTTTTTTTACCCTCTTCTATCTTCTCCCAACCCTGTTTCACACTGGTAATCAACATACTATTATCTGTGACTAGGAGTTTTGTTTTGTTTTTGTTTAATCCCTTCACCTTTTATTTAATTATTTTATTGATTTTTTTTACAGAGAGGAAGGGAGAGAGATAGAGAGTTAGAAACATCGATGAGAGAGAAACATCGATCAGCTGCCTCCTGCACACCCCCTACTTGGGGATGTGCCCGCAACCAAGGTACATGCCCTTGACCAGAATCGAACCCAGGACCTTGCACTCCTCAGGCCGACGCTCTACCCACTGAGCCAAACTGGTTTCAGCAATTTCTTCACCCTTTTTACCCAACATTCCAAACCCCTCCACTCTGACAGCTGTCAGCCTGTATTGAGTTGGAATTTAAATAGGATCTTGGCATTCACAATATAGAAAAAGAAAGGCATTATAAACAGAGCAAGTCCATTGACATCCATGGCAAATTCAAGATTAATTGAATTTATAATGAAACCTAAGAAAATTGAAGGCTCAGAAACCCAGCCTTTAGGATTGTGGAGGAAAATGAATTTTGAAGAAAAGAGAAGGGTACCATAAATTTATTTTGTAAATTGCTTAGTGTAAGATGTATAAAACATCATTTTATTTATGAAGTTAATTTAAAATTTCACTTAAAATTTTAGCCATAAACTATGACTGTCTAAATTTTAAACGTGGGCTGGTGTGAGATTCAAGCTTTCGTCTCAAAGCCTCACTACATGTTGCTATCTGGATTCACATTCCACCCATTGTTCCCTTGATATTACTCTATTAATATTCTCTCCCAGACATTTTCTGAAACAATACTCCATGGCTTTAAAGCAAGTCTTTGTTTTAAGTCTTAATCTCTTCTATAAATGTAAGAGCATTATACTCTTTCAATTTATGACAAGTTCTTATATTGCATTTTTTGAATTGATATCACTGGGGTACTTTTTTTATTCCAACAGTTATTTCCAAAATTCAGTTATGTCATTTTTTTTGACCAGATGATTTAAAGAAAATAGCATTCTATAGACTGAGTGATAGGAAAGAATTCTTTTGGTTAAACATTAGATAAAACAGATACTGATCTAGAAATAGACAATTTTGTGTATTTTATTGAAGTGCTCAACACTCTAAAATAACATGAGAGAAGCATATACAAATTAAACCCCTTATTTATGTTTCCAATAAGCTTTCTGATTGAATTCACTACCCACCCCACCCACTTTTGTTAAAATAATTTTTGTAGATATAATTAATGTAGCAGCACATTCCTGAATTCTTGACAAAATTTTTCTTATAAAGGAACCAAATGTCAATTGTATTGTGAACCATGTTTGATAAAGTAGCGTTTCCTGTCATTTAACTGAAGACAATGGAACTAGTAGAAAATTCATGCTTTAAAAGCCCTAATTACCTTGTGCTATAATAACCTGGGAGCTAGGACTCTCAGACAATGCAATTTCTCCACAGAGTTCGGGCACAATGATTCCTGTACTTCTGTTAGAAAAGGAAGGAGGTAACTGACAGGCTTCTACTGCAGGGATGAAGGTTTGGAAATGGTGAATAGGACTGGGTTGGTTCTCCAATTACACAGTAGAATAAAGATTCAATATGCCTAATGAAGTGAGAGAGAACCACTGAAAAATTGCCTTAATGTTCTAAAATTATTTTCAATGATGATGATTATCGCATTATGCAATTTGGGAGAAAGCCAGATTCTATATTGCTTCAACTTTCTGCATTCTTTAAAAATGTTGACAAAAAATGTTGTAATTCATCAACCACTGGAAATGATTATGGAAATAAATTAGGATGAAAGTAACTGACAGATGTGAAAGAAAAAAATACACTTTTTATTTATATTCAATTAATAGTTACAAATTATATGGCAAATACTGGAGCATTTAAAAATAATTTTGTAGGCACACTCAGTGACTTCACACATATCTTAATAAAGGTTCATAGAGGTATCAATTAGGATAGAGTGGGCTATACCACAAAAACCAACTAGAAAACTCTCAGTGGTTTGAAATAGCAAACCTTATTTCTGTGGGTTGGCAAGGTTGTGGAGCATCAACTTGACACAAGCTGAATGACGACAAGAGAATATGGCATACTGTGTTCTGGTACCTAATACCTCTGCCTGAGAGGGATGCACAGCACTTCCATTTATGTTTTATTGGCCAAATCAAGCCACGAAACAACATCTGACTTAAAGTGTCAGCCACGTCCAATCCTACTATGCGTTAGGAGTGAAATGAAGGTGGAGCCTACCGTTTGTGGAATAAGTGTTCAGATCACTGTTGTGGAGGAAAGGGGGCCATTCGCTAAGCCAGACAAGCTCAGGGGATGCCTGCATGGCAGCCTTACCAACTCAGAGACCTAAAGTAGCCACATAGGATAGTTTGAAATGAAAACTTTCTAAGTAAAAGCCAGCAAGTATTCATGTCCTTGGCCAATATCTTTATTGACAACGGTCAATCTTTACCTTAATTGAGCTTTATCATGGATTCTTAGTCATCTTCTCTCATATTTTTGTATCTAAATCCTATGCATGTTCTTTTCTAAAAAGCCACAGAATCTTTTTATTTATTTTATGTTATTTTATTTTATTGTTTGAAGTATTACAAATAGTAGTACATATTTCTCCTTTTTGCCCCCATTGACCTACCCCTCGGCCCCACCTACCCCTCAGCACGAGCCTTCACCACTGACCCCTCAGTGTCTTCTGTCCATTGGTTATGCTTATGTGCATGTATCCAAGTCGTTAGGTTGATCTCTTACCTCCCCGCCCCCAACCCTCCCCAGCCTTCCTACTGCAGTTTAACAGTCTGTTTGATGCTTCTCTGCCTCTGTATCTATTTTTGTTCCATCAGTTTATAATGTTCTTAAAGAGTGAGATCATGTGGCATTTTTCTCTCACTGACTGGCTTATTTCACTTAGCATAATGCTCTCCAGTTCCATCCATGCTGTTTCAAATGGTAAGACTCTCTTCTTTTTTATAGCAGCATAGTATTCCATTGTGCAGATGTACCACAGTTTTCTAATCCACTTATCTGCTGATAGGAATTTAGGCTGTTTCCAAATCTTAGCTATTGTAAATTATCCTATGCATATTCTTTTCTAAAAAGTCACAGAATCTTAAGGTTAGGAAAAAATTTAGCTAATATGACCCAGCCTCATTTGTCACTCATGCCACACACCCCTCTGCACTGCCATCACCCATTCCTCCAAACTCAGCTAACCCTCCACCTTGAGCACCTCCAGTGATATTTCTTATAAGCTCTAAAGCATTGACATTTCTATTAAGCCATATTTCTCTTCCTGTTATTGCTACCATTTAATTCCAGAGCAATGTGAATAAGTTTATTCCCTATGTCATAAGCATTCCAATATTTGAAAATAGCTATCATGAAAATACTACTTATCCCCATAAGTCTTGTTTTTCCTTCCATGTTCCATGTTTATATTCCTTCAGGATATGCTAGCATTTCTCTATGTAGTACCACCCTATCCCTCAGAACCTAATAGAATATACATAGGTTTATCATGGATTCTTAGCCATCTTCTCCGAATCTAGTTAAGTGTATCATTCACCATTTAGCTCAGGATTCCAGTTGCGATCTAAAGTAGTAAGGGGTCTACCTGAACTAGGAATGACTGTTACAGGGATTGCCTAAGAATGAAGACTTACTTTTTGGCAGACTCTACCTATTTTCTCTTTCCCAGTGTGAAGGCTAGCCCACATTCCCTCTTACACCTTCCACTGTCACATTTTCTTGGTGCTGCAGATCATATGTGTGTTTGTGTGTGCGTACACTGATATAAAATTTTATTTGTATGTAGTAAATATATTTCTGTTATCTGTCCTCTCTTTCATATTGGTGACAAGCTTGATAACAGACCTAGCAAGATGAATAATACAGAAGAATTCAATGGCTCTTCGCTTTGAATGTGGATGTCTGCGTGTGAAGATTCTACCCACCTGCCCCTCATTTTAATAGCTGTGAACATTTTGGAGTTGAGGTTTGGTACAACTTGAAGAAATCCTAACTCTTACTCATGTAAGAATCTTAAGAGATTTGAGTGGACATGTGGGGTTTTATATTATTCAATCAGATTTATAAGCAAGAATATTAGAATGCCTCCCTAGCTAATTTGGCTCAGCGAGAGTGTCAGCCTGTGGACTGAAGGATCGCAGGTTCGATTCTGGTCAAAGGTCCATGCCAGTGTTGCAGCTCAATCCCCAGTAGGGAGTGTGCAAGAGGCAGCCAATCAATGATTCTCTCTCATCATTGATGTTTCTGTCTCTCTCTATTTCTCCCTTCCTCTCTGAAATTATTATTTATACTAATAAAAGGTAATATGCTAATTAGAGCAGACATCTTCCGGACAAAGCCACAGCGGCTACCTGAGGCCCAGGCAGCCATGGTGGCTGGCAGTGGCAGTAGCAGAGGTGTGATGGGGCCATCACTTTCCCCTGATCAGCCAGTCACTCCTTGCAGTCAGTAGGACATCCCCTTAGGGCTCCTGGACTGTGAGAGGGGCGGGCTGGGCTGAGGGATCCTGCCCCACCCCAGTGCATGAATTTTTAAGCACCAGGATATATATATACACATATACAAACAGTATATCTCTATCATGTTGCGGGGGGGGGGGAGGGTCGCTCAGCCTGGCCTGTGCCCTCTCACAGTCTAGAACCACTTGGGGGATGTCAGCCTGCCAGTTTTCTTCTGACTACTTTTAAAATGTTCTCTGCGTGTGTGTGTGTGTGTGTGTGTGTGTGTGTGTGTGTGTGTGTGTTGTAGTTTCTCTCTAATGCACCCAGCTATTAATTTTCTTTCTCCTCACAGTCCTCACTGTTTGGGAACCCTCAGGGGATGGAGCAGGGTACCAAGTGGCAGGCCACCAGGGAGGAGCCCAAACCAGGGCCGGGCACCATGCTAGAGCTCATCCAGGCCTGCTGCCGCCACTCGCCACTGGGCAGTGCTGTCACAGAATTCTGAGAGGCTCCCGCAGCTGCAGCTGCACTTGCCAGCCATGAGCCAGGCTTCTTTGGAAGCGCACTGACCACCAGGGGGCAGCTTCTGCATTGAGTGTCTGCCACCTGGTGGTCAGGACACATTATAGTGACTGGTCGTTCTGGTTGTTCCACTGTGATGGTGTTTTAGGTATATATATATATATATATATATATATATATATATATATATATATATGGCATATTAGGTATATATATATCATGTTAGAATATCTTCACTTTTCCAAAGCTTCCTTCTTCCCTTTTCTATTACCATGGCAATGAGAGTAATCAGGATAGATTTCTGATGTTATGTTGCCCAGGGATCTTGGTTCCCTCTGTGATTTGCTAACATTTTTACCAACAAGAGTAAGTTATGCTTTATGCTTCCAGGAAGCAAATTTCCTTAAATTTATGTGATGTTATCACTGGTTCCTTTGAGAGACTTCAGAAAAGAATCCTGGAAATAATACTGTTATTCTGAGCATTAAATGAATTGGATTCAAATAAAAGCATAAGGCAAATTTCTATGCAAATTTATGTCTATTTAGTGTCATTGCAAAGTGAAGAATTTTGGTAGATGTGTAGATTGGAAAGTGTTTATGCCATATGATTTAATAAATTATTTATTATAAATATCTATCCTCTTGGTGCCTCTTAGAATTAGTCCTCAAGGAAAATTAGGACAAAATTGGGACAAAGGAGCCAGTCCCCTGAAACTTGAAACTGAGCAGAAGATTAGGAATAAAATTCAAGCAGGGGCATATATAAAGGCATATAAATCTAGACAGGTTGAAGTGGAAAAAGAAAGATCGTGGAAGCATGAGAAATTATGGACTTTTGGGCCCCAAGTACAGATTGAATTGAACCAAGAATTAAATGACATAAATTTAAAAAGTGGGTTTAGATTCAGGGTCTCAAAAATTAGAGTAGATTATATCCAGTTGTAGAAAAAATAGATAAATAAATAGATAAATAGATAGACAAAGGTCAATTAAATGAAATAAGTTAAATTAAATTGTATTGTGTTCAGTTAAGAAAAGCACCCATATGCCCAGACAAAATTCTCCTGGATTCCTACAGTTGCCCTGCATTTCACGTCAGGCACTATGGATATTCTCCCTTTCTCCACCCCCTCACCACTATACATGATATAAACGTACAGACAAACCTTACCTAGAGACACCAAGTAGCTCTTCATACCAGTCTGTGCCCTTTCTGTCCTTCCTACTAGATTACAAGCTTTTCAAAGGAGAGATTTTGTTGTTTTGCTCATACTGAATCCTCAGTGCCTAGTGCAATGTCTTGCAGGAAGCACTTCTGTTTTCCAGCTGTGCAGTGTCATATCTCTGACAGACTTCTGTCCACTATAAACATCATTCCAGGAGCAACCCTCCAGAAGCCACCTTTTCATAAGCTGCCACAGCCTTGGGGTAGGATGGACAACAGCACCACGTCCACCGACCACTCATCCTCCACCGCGCCTGATGTCACTGTTGACCTTAGTCATCATCAGAAGTTTACACCTCCCTGGTCTCTCAACATTACTGAGACGTTTTAAAAATCCAGGTTACCATGCTCTCTGAAAGTAGAATGTTCTTATAAAACCCATTCATAAGCCAAAATGGTGTAAAGTGACAAATAAATTATTAGATATATACTTTTAATTCTTTTTACTTATTGTTGAAAGTATTTCAGATGCCCCCTTTTTGCCCTATTGACCTCGCCACATTATCATCTGTGACTATGGGTTATGCATATGTGCATATAAGTTCATTGGTTAATCTCTTCCCTTTGCTAACAGATGCAGAAAATCACTCCGCATAAAGCACAGATGTTCACAGGCAGGGTGCACAGCTGTGGCGGGTTGATGCTGAGATGCTGAGTGTGTTTCTGAGGAAGGAGCCTGGGACCCCTCTAGCTGCCGGGGAGCGAGCTGTCTCTGGAACAGCTCAGTGCAAAACAAGAGCTGAGCATTATCTTTGCTGTTTGCCTTCACCCCCATAAAAGTGAAAATCCTCTGCAGATTTCTTTCAGTTAGCAAAAACAGATATGAACACAGGTTTTTCGTCAACGCGAAGTGGCAAAACACAACCTTTCAAAAAGCAAGGGATGCCTGTACTGCCATACATGCCTCCTAATTGCACGCTTCTGCCATGTTCAATTCCGTTCAGCAAAATGGACATATCCTTGTGCTCATGTACTTCCCCCTTAAAGAGACTGCTTCCCTTGCAGCTTTCTCAAACACGGTTTTATTTTACCCCCACAGGACGTCTCTCAGGGCCAGAAAGTAGACGCAGATATTCTTGCTAACTGTTGCCACGGACGATCACTCCCACCTTCTGCCAAACTCTTCTTGGAGACACTCAACTCTCAGGAAGGACCGGGCTCACACCTTGGTTCTTGAAACTCGAAGTTCCTGTGAGTCTTTTCCCACTAGGAATATATTTCCTCTTTTGGGACCCATCTCCAGATTTATATTTCATTGGGGAATCATTCAAATGTCTAATCACAAGCTTAGTTCCCACTTGACATCACTTCACATCCAACTCCGATTTCGCTCGCACGTCTATGCTTTTACTCTCACAGGCCCACCTTTCCCCCAACAATTAATTACTGTGGTTGGTAGCCTTGGTTGATTGTTTCTATTTCTTTTTCCATAGTAACAACCCAATCAGTGCCACAGTCAGTGTATATAATGATTGTTTCATTTAGAAGCAATTTTCTAGTTTGGATGAAAGAGCTGACAATTACATTTACCGAAATACATTTCTCATGTGCTATCCAAGCTAATTAAACCACTCAAAGTCTTATTGATTGTGTTTATTATAACAGTCTGCATTTACTTGGGATGGTCCAAATGGGCACTATTGATTCAGAGAATGACGAGTCAACCCAAAGTTTTCATAGCAATTTGTATTTAAAACAACATATTCAGTAATCAAACTTTATCATACTTTATTTTATCCTCTATTTGTTGATGAGCTTCGAATGGATTTTAGTCATTATAATAAACACCAGTGCTTGCTGTAAAACAGTTTGTCATTTACATTCAGAAAGTGTTGTGATTGGACTAAGTCAATCTTAACCTTTTAAGCTATAGGGGAAAATTTTTTTTTTTTTTTTTTACTATTTTGTTTAAATATAACCATGAAACTATAGTCATAGAGGAGGGCTAATGCCTTAAAAGAATTATTTATTCAGTAATTGCTATATTTTGAGTGTTATGGAGTACAGACTATCTTACCAAGAAGAGTAGATGACAGAGGTATCCTTTCTCCATTTCTTTTCTTCATCTAAATTCCACACGTTCTGTGTTTCAAACTGTTACTAGTGTTACTTCCTTTTTTTTTTTAAACACCCAACCTCCTTTTGCATTAAGTTTTCAATTCTGAGGTAACTGTAAGTTCTCATGCTTTTATAAGAAATAGTACAGAAAGATCTCATTAACCCAGTTTCCACAACGGTAACAACTTGCAAAACAATAGTACAATATTGCAACCAGGATGTTGAATTTATAATAATCAGTCTGCCATCACCACATGGTTACTTATTTTGTTTTGTTTTGTTTTGTTTTTTGGAGCCACACAGAATTTTCTTTCTCCCACCCTACCTAAACACTAGAAACCAATGATCTGTTCTCTATCCTATAATTCTTTATTTTAATAATGTTTTATAAAGTAATCATATTATGTAATATTTGGAGATTGGCTTTTTCATTAGCTTAATTATTTGGAGATGCATTCAAATTGTATGTTTTCTAGCAAAATGTTTAACTACTTTACTATTTGTTGTTGTTGTTAATCCTCACCCAAGGATATTTTTTCCCATTGATTTTTAGAGATAATGGAAGGGGAGGGGAGGAGCAGGGAGAGAGACATCAATGTGAGAGAGACACATAATTGGCTGCCTCCCACACCAGGGCTGAGGATCAAACTTTCAACCCAGGTACGTGCCCTTGACTAGAAATCTAATCTGAGCCTTTAGTGTGAGAACTGATGCTCTATCCACTGAACAACACCAGCCAGGACAAATAGCACTTTTTATTGCTGATTGCTATTCCATGTTATGGAAGCTTCACAATTCACCAAGTAAGGACATTTGGAATATTCCTGTTTAGGGACTATTATGTACAAAGCTTCTCTCAACATTTATTTATAGATTTTTGTGTCAATGTGTTTTCTTTCCTCCATTGCATGTTTACTTTTTTTAAGAATCTACCAAATTGTTTTTTCCAGGATAGCTGTCCCATGTTTACACTTCCTACCAGTTTCATCACATTCTTTCTCACTAGGATTTGATGTTGTCACTCTTTTTCACTAGTCATTCTGATAGGTGTGTAGTGATATCCCACTATGATTTTAATTTTTATTACCCCACTGGCTAGAGATGTGGAATACCTCTACATGTATGTCATCTATACCTCCTCTTCAGTGAAATGTCCTTTTGTGTTTTTGCCTATTTTCTAATTGGATTGCTTTTTAAAATGTTTTCTACTGTCAAGTTTTTTTGTTGTTGTTTTATTGCATTTTAAAACACTTTGAGTGTGCCTTACCTCATCAAATAGACTTTGATAAAATTAGTCCTTTTAAATCTTGGATAAAGCCTTTAATTCTGAGAAGATTTGTTTTTATCTAATGTCTTCTTTTTTCTCAACTTTTATACAACTGGTATTTTGAGGTAGATGTTTCTCTGTAGTGGGAGCCTACCCCTGTGCATTTTAGGATGTCTAGCAGCATCCCTGTCCTCTAACCACTAGACTCTGATAGCGTCACCCCAATGGTGACAGGAAAACATTGTCTCCAGACATTGTCCAATGTCCTCTGCAGGGCAAAGTTGCCTCTTTGTTGTTGTTTCAATAGTTCTACATATTCCAGACTAGACCTCTGTTGGATATAACACTTGTAAATACATGCTGCTAGTCTGTTGCTTCTCTTTTGTCCTTTGGACAGGGTCTTTTTAGTGAGAAAAAAATATTTTTAAAGTCCAATTTATCAAATTTTCTTAATATGGATTATGCTTTTTGGTATCAAGGACTCTGTCTAGCCATAGATCCTGAAAAATTTCTCCTAGGGTGATTTTTAAAAACTTTACAGTTTTATCAAGAAATGAGGTCAGAGGGGACATGGAGTGAGGAAGGTGATGATTATGCTTAGAGACTGTTATAAGGACTTGAACTTGTCCTCTGAGCTACAAAGTCATTCGACAAAATCCTGCAGAAGATTGACATGATCTGACTTGAATTTTAAAAGGATCACTATTCTGAATATCTATGATATGACATTACATATAGCTTTGATATGAGATTGCTCTATTTATTAGTTCACTGAAAACTGGCTGGCATATGAATACAAAAAAATATGAATCTGGCAGTTACACATTAATTGACTACTGACAGCTAAATTGGATAATTTGTAGTCCCAATATAGAAATTTTGGCTTCAGGTTTTGCGGATTGGACACACTTTAATTAACTTAAATTTTGCTGCTTCAATTCTCTAAGTTACTTTTCACACTTACTGTCTGAGTTCATTGTTTCCCAAATTCTTTAAAATAGAGTCTAGGTCAAATACAAAGCTATAAAATGCAAATTTATGTGTAAAAGCAAGTCTTTTCTAGATTTCAGAGATATATTCCATAAACATAACTAAAAAACATTTTTTACAAATAGGAAAATTTTCAGTGACTATCTCATAAAATATTGCTAAATTATGTCAAAGTATAATAAAAAACATGGATATAATGTTCAAGATAATAAAGCTAAATGAAGAAAAATTGTGTATTAAGCACTAGAAAATGCTGCATCATTTTAATTTGCATTTACAACCTTGGACAATGACCTCTCCTTGAACATGGGAGATATTCAAACAGCAAAGTTCTACTAAAATCAGTGCAATGACCTATCTTTAACTTGTGAAGCAGCAAGACAAATGGCATATTTTATCTCTATATTCAATTATCTGTGCCTAAAAATAAAATAAAATGCTGAGCTTAAATTTGGCCAATATGGTCCTCAATAATGGATTTTGCACAACCCCATCCCAAGGCATTTTCTCAAATTTCTTGCTTGAAACCAAAGGGTTGTCAGAAAGATGCTTTAATTACAAGAAAAGAAGGAAAGAGACTTTTAATAAGAAATTGTAAATCAAGATAACATTTGAAAGTAGTATAAAAATTAGAGTCTAGAACAAAATAGATGCTCAGAAATTCACCTCAGCATGATTTTAATTCATTTCCCCAAGATTCAGGCAAACATCTAGTAGCAGAATATTATATCCTATATAATAAAGAGGTAATATGCAAATTGACCCTCACATCCTTGCACAAGATGGCTGCCCCCATGTGGTCAAATGTGGCCACCAGAGATGGCTGGCAGGGGAGGGTAGTTAGGGGCCACCAGGCCAGCAGGGGAGGGCAGTTGGGGGATCCACCAGGCCAGCAGGGGAGGGCAGTTGGGGGGATCAGGCCTGCAGGAGAGGGCCGACAGGGACAACCGGGACAGGAAAGGGCAGTTGGAGATAACTGCACCTGCTTGGGAGGGCAGTTGGGAGTGACCGGGCCAGCAGCAGAGGGCAATCAGGGGGCGATTGGGCCAGCAGGGGAGCAGATAGGCATCAATGGGGCTGGCAGGGGAGTGATTAGGGGGTGATCAGACTGGCAGGTGAAAGCAGTTTGGAGCAATCAGGAAGGCAGGCAGGCAGGCAGGTAGGCAGGCGAGGAGTTGGGAGCCAGCAGCCCTGGATTGTGAGTGGGATGTCCGACTGTCTGCCCACAACTGTGCTCTCTCTGGCTGTGAGCCCTGAATCTGGTGCCACGCCCTCCCTCAGTAGTCCTGCAAGTTCAACCTCTGGAGAATGGGCTAGGCACCAACATCCAATGCTGCCAATAAGATCCTGACAGCGCCATAGCCTCTAGGAAGTCGGCTTCAGGCACCGCATCCACTTCTCCTCCCTAGACTCTCCGAAAGGAAGAAATTATATAAAAGCAGCCGCCAGGTGGATCCTGTCAATCAGTGCAAATGTCAGTGGGATGGATCTGGACCCTGAGCCTGCCAGGGCATCCCACCACTTGCCCAGAGGGCAAATCGTGTCTGGCCCCTGCTCCGCTCTGGGCAGCCAGTGGGACGCCCTTGCAGGCCCAGGATCCGGATCCATCCCAGGGATGTTCCAGGAGGCCAAAGGCGCTGTCTGTTGGTGCCTGGCCCATTCTCCAGAGATTGGACCTGCAGGACTACTGAGGGAGGGAATGGCTGCCACCGGGCTGGTGGGCCACGGGGATGGGTTGTTCAACTGAGCAGAGCTCCCACTGTAGGAGCACACTGACCACAAGGGAAAGTTCCTGCATTGAGTGTCTGCCCCCCAGTGGTCAGTGTGGGTCATAGTGACTGATCATTCAGTCATTTGGTTGTTTGGTCACTTAGGCTTTCATATATATTGATTAAAGTTTGCTTTGTGGCAATGTGTGCCAGCATGATTCCATGACTGAGGTTCAGTAGGGAATAATTCTTACCTTTTGGAGTAAACATTTTCATCAGTTGGAAGTATTTGTGCTTTGGGGCCTTTCTTTGCATCATCTTTAGATATTCTGTTCTTTTGAGTTGATATAGGCACATGTTTAAAACTTTAAAATTTTGCTTTTATTCTTGAAACATATTTTAGTTGTAGATAACTATATACAAGTAATTTGTTATACTCACTAAGTATTTGAGGAAAATAATTTAATTGGTGTATATAATAAAATGTATTAATCAATAAATAAAACATATTTTATAATTATTAAGATCTACTAGACCATGTATGTTGATGATAGCTTACCTAAATTATCCAAATATTAAAATAACTCTAATTACTTGTTCCTATTAGGTATTTTTTTATTTTTTTATCTTTTGTAATCTTTGTTAAAAGTATTACATATATCCTCCTCTCTCCCCCCGTTGATCCCCTCCAACCTGCCGCCACCCCCCACCTCAGGCCTTCACCACCCTATTGTCTGTGTCCATGGGTTATGCATCTATGCACACAAGTTATTTGGTTGATAACCTCTTACCCATCCATCCTTCACCACCATCCACCCGAGATTCTGCACTCTATTTCATGCTTTCATGTCTCTGAATCCACTCTCTTTATCAGTTTATTTTGTTTATTAGATTCCACTTAAGAGTGAGATTGTCTAATATTTGTCTTTCTCTGATTGACTTATTTCACTTAGCATAATACTCTCTAGGCCCTTCCATGCTGCCTCAAAGGGTAAGAGATCCTTCTTTTTTACTGCTGCATAGTATTCCATGGTATAAATGTACCACTGCTTTTTTATCCAATTGTCTCCTGATGGACACTTGGGCTGTTTCCAGACTCCAGCTATTGTAAATTGTACTGCTATGAACACAGGGGTACATACATTCTTTCTGATTGGTGCTTGTGGCTTCTTAGGATACATTTCTAGATGTGGGACCACTGGGTCAAATGGCACTTCCATATTTAAGTTTTTGAAGAAACTCCATACTGTTTTCCACAGTGGCTGCCCCAGTCTGCATTCCCACTGGCAGTGCACTAGGATTCCCTTTTCTCCACACCCTCACCAGCACTTGTCATTTGTTAATTTGCTGATGGTAGCCATTATGACAGGTGTGAGGTGATACCTCATTGTCATTTTGATTTGCATCTCTCTGATGATCAGTATTTTATTGGTAACTTTTTTTTGCCCTTAAAAAGAAAAATGAGATAAGAATATTGATTTTAAATGGAATTTTTTTACTGGAGAATTCTCAATTGTTACTTATAACCCCTTCATCATCACTTTATGTATACCTACATCTTAGTTATTGCCACAAGGTACTGAAATTATTTCTGGGAGCTGGAATATGAACTCATCCCTGGAGGCTAATGCAGCATCCTTCACCTTTGTATGTGCTATGCTAATACAGGGCCCTTCATATACCTTGAACTATACCTTTCTCTGCATGGCAGGGGCTGCAATGGTATTAGAAGTGCTATAAAAATTCTTATTAAGTAATAGGATTCTTCCCACCTGGGTCTGCATGTTGTTTATCTCCAAGTAGAGCCAAGTGCTTTGCTTGTCTTTCCAGATGCAGGTGGCCAGACCTTCATGGTAGAGAAGAAACCAGGTCACAGAGCTGACGTAGGTTACGTACGTGTTCCTGCATCTAGCTCAGTGAAATGCTGCCCCTGGGTCAGATGGTCTCTGCTGCCCCGCACAGCATGTTGTGTGCAGGAGGTGGAGTTGACAGTTGTTTGGTCCAGATCGGTGGCCACTCTCTCTTGATTCTCATCCTCCCCCCCCTTTTTTTTGTTTGCGGTGTCAGCCTCAGACAAAATGCTTTCTTTAAATTCCCTTCCCTGAGCTTCTACGATTTAGTGATGTCCTAAATAACTAAGAAGTGGAAAACAGATGCACAGGGGTTGGCATTTTCTGCCAGGAGGCTGTAAACAGTGTGTGTCAAGATGCGAAACCAAAACTGAGAGAGAGTATCAATAATGTGAAGTAGCAGAGAGCAGGAGGCCAACAAGAGAAGGAACCCTCCCGTGCTCGCTGCCCAAAACCAGATGCCTACCAACCTACCGAGTCCTAGGACCCAAGAGATGGCAAGGACTTCACAGTCAGCTAGAACCTTCCAGTTCCTATACAGACACCCCTTCTGCATCGTCTGAAGGCCATCCAGACCATTCTGGGACATTTTCATGGAAGGAAGTAAATGTAGGTGTCCTGACTCTACATTGTAAAAAAAAAAAATAATAATAATAATGCAGACTATGACACTTGGGAGGGAATCACTAAAACCAAGGGACCAAATGCATACTAATTTGTCACATTTTGAGGGGTAGAGAAATCCATTTATAATATACAGAAGTAAAATTTAATTATTGGAGCAATGACCTACGTGCAGTAAAAAATAAGGCTTTCCCTGAAATACAAAATGTTATAACTTGTAGGTGAATAAGTCATACTTTGCTTTCTGAAGCTGCATTATAAATAGAAAGACCTCGTCCTGACTCCTAAAACCCTATCTTTTCTTTTTTAATTTAACTGACACACAGTAAGAAATACATTTTCTAGCACATCTTGGGACACACAAAAAAGCTTCACAGAACAATATTCATCTTTAGAATTAATGCAGATGGGTGCTTTCTATTACTTTTCATTTGTTTTATGAAATCATCCAAGTTTTCATTTTTGCTCATACCACGTGTCTATTCTAAAATGGCTTTGGCTCTGCTACACATTGTCTTCATCATTTCTATGATTTTTTTTATTTCAATTCTCTGGAGTTTATACCCAGAGGTAGAGTTCCTGAATCGTATGGCAATTGTTTTAATTTCTTTTGGAGGGAAATTGCCATACTGATGTTCATAGCAGTGGCACCATTTCATATTTCTGGCAGCAGTGCACAAGGCTGTCAAGGTCTCCTCATCTGGACCAATGTTTGTTATTTTCTGTTTATTTGTTATTTCAAATAGTAGTCATATTATTGGGTGTGAGTGGTAGCTAATTTACATTATTATAAAACTGTCCATGCCGAAACTGGTTTGGCTCAGTGGATAGAGCATTGGCCTGCGGACAGAGGTGTCCCAGGTTCGATTCCGGCCAAGGGCATATACATTGGTTGTGGGCACATCCCCAGTAGGGGGTGTGCAAGAGGCAGCTGATCGATGTTTCTCTCTCATCGATGTTTCTAACTCTCTATCCCTCTCCCTTCCTCTCTGTAAAAAATCAATACTATATATATATATATATATATATATATATATATATATATAGTCTATTTCTCCCTTCAACATTGTCAATATTTGCTTCATATGTTTTAAAAAATATTTTTATTGATTTCAGAAAGAAAGAGAGAGGGAGAGAAAGATAGAAACATCAGTGATGAAGAGAATCATTGATCAGCTGCCTCCTGCATGCCCCCTCCTATGGATCCAGCTTGCAACATGGCATGTACCCTGACCAGGAATCCAACCGTGTCCTCCTGGTTCCTAGATCGACACAGCCTCTGAACTATGACGGCTGGGTATGACTTCTGTTTTGGTTTTTATTATTAAAAATTGGAGATCAGAGATTCCCTCTTCCCCAGGGTTTGCTGGAGTCTTGGGGCTTTGGGGTGTGTGTGTGTGTGTGTGTGTGTGTGTGTGCACACACGCGCGTGTTTTTTTATTGTAGCATTTCTCTCGGTGAACAATAAGCCTCTGGTGTCAGCTTAAGGTCTTCTCGGGGCTTTTCTGAGCATCACCTTTCCTGGGCATGTGCAGTCACTTTCTAGGTTTCCCTTTATATGTGATTGCTTTTGAATATCCTAATTCCTAATTATCTGTCTCCCAAAATAGGAAAAGGAGAAAAATGAAGGGGGCAAAAACAGAAACGGGGACCTTAAAATGCCTAGAAGCCACATCAGCAGGAAGCGGAGAGTTTGCAACAGTGCTGGTGAAGGCCATAGAAATATCTCTCATTCTGTACCTTCACCATCAGAAGCAGCAAATGGGCAACCAGAAAACAGGTCCCCAATATCTGGAGGTCAGGGTCCTCATTGCCTACCCTGACGCCTGCTGGTGCAGGTGAACTGCTGCCCAGAAAAACCTGCATGGCCGCCAGCAAGGGCTGTGGTGTGAGCGGTAGGTAGCTGCTACCGCCCTGAAAGCTGAAACCGAGCAAATTAAATGCAATTTACCAGCCAAGACTTCTCCGGGATGTTGCAAATTTTCAATAGTCTCCAGAGTTCCAATCAGACAGATGCTGCCAAAGTAATTATGTTCTAGATGAAGATTACTGGTGCTTTCTGCTCTGCCATTTTATATGTTCTTAACTACTACCCTCCTACAGTTTCCTTTGTTCTCCTATCTTCAAACATTGCTAATTGTCTTCTTTATGCATTCAGTCCATAAGGTAAAGACTTTCCAAAATGCATCGCGCTTTGAGCTGCACCGGGGACTCCAGCTCCTCATGAATCTGGGGGGGGGGGGGGGGGGGAGGTGCTGTAATCCTGCAGCTGCTGCATGTGCTGAACTAGTGACTTCTCATAGCCACCCCTTCCCCTGGGATTAAAAACAGGTCTTGTGGTGTAAATGATGTAGAAACTTCACGTATGCCCTCATACGTGGAAATTTCATGCACAATACTCACTTTCCTCTCACTGTCACAAAGGAATCTGGGAGAAAAGAGAAAGGGGGATCCAGATAACTTTTTAGTAAATTTCTGTCCATTCTGTCTCCTTAATGTCCCTCAGTCTCCTTTCTTACAGTGACAATCACTAGTGCAATCCTAAGCCACCTCTTCCTCTTCTCCCCTTTAATTATGTTGTTTGTATCCTAACTGTGTTTCTGCCTCTACACTCTCCCCTCTCACTGATCTCCTATAATAGCACAAATGTGATCTTTCAAAAACAAATATTTAATCATGTAACTATCCTGATTAAAAACTTTGTTCTTGGGATCCGAACACACAGATATTCACACAAGTTGGATACAGCCTGCCTCTTCATCACCAGGGACGTGGGTAGGCGATACGTTGAGAGCTGCAGCCTACAGACGAGCACCTTCCTGAGGGGAGGGGCAGGGAAACGGAAGGGTGTGCAGCAGCAATGGCACATTTTAAAAGTTACACCTACGGGAGAGAGTAAGAAGCAGAATGATTCAAACAGGAAAATGTCATATGTGCGTATTGAAAGCACATGCCCAAGGGCATTATCTATGTGGAGTCCTAAATTATAGGCACCTAGAGAAAGAAGGCAGGAGCTTTCAACTGCAGTGATGAGCTCTGAAGAGATTCTATATCAGAAAACACCCGCCCTATACACATACCTTCCCCCCACCTACCCACCCCCACCCGCACACACATCTACCCAGCTATCAAAGTCATTATGGTATAACTGGAGAAATTGAAATGTGGTTATACACTAGTTACATAATCTGCTTAGCACTCATATCTTCAGGTCAGATAACCCTCTGCAAGGGAGTTAGAATTGACACCAGAGGATGAATGGGGGGGAAATTAAAGAGAAAGACACCTTGGACTGACAAACATGATTATTCCTATAGTTTGCTCCTTGGGTTCAGCTGGAAAGCATACAAGCAAATAATCAGAATCCCCTGGTTCTTTAGCATAGATTCCAAATCCCTTAGCCTTGTTCATGATCTTTCAAGATCTGGCACCTGTTGCTGCTCCTGCACATCTCTCCCAGTTCTTCCTCTTTCCACCCCACATGGGGAGCCAGGCCCAAGTACAGCGATTCTTGCAGGCTGCTGGGATTCTGCATGTTTTTGCTGCCGCTTCCTCTGCTAAAAACATTCTCCTTTTGCTATGTAACATGTTCCTACTCACTTTTCCAGGCTCAAGAACTCATTAAAACTTCCTTACCTCCTCTTCTATCATTTTCTTTAAGCATAAACGTTCAAACCCAAACACACACACACACACACACACACACACACACACACACACACACACTTCCCCTTATTTGTTCTGGGCTCTATAACTGTCCATTTCACTGATGAGTTTGTATGCCTGTCTCCCCCATTCTAGATAGAAATGTCCTTACGGTAGAGACCCTATTTTATTCATGTCCGTTTGCCCAAAACTTAACATAATGACTGAGAGGTGGCTGTTCAGTAAATATTTGTTAAGTAAACGAAGAAAGAAGTCTGCCTCCTGAGAATCTGGCTCCTTTACTCTCCCAGACTTACCAGAAAAGTAAATTGTTTGGCCATCAAGCTAGCAAATGAGTCAACACTAGCTAAATCCTAGAACAGAGCTCCCTAAGATTATGTAATCATTCTGTCTCCATTCATTTACCCATGATGTGCTTGAAATTGTTCACAGATCTGGGAAAATAAAGAGACAACTAAGACACAATTCCTGTGCTCAAAGTCTTAAAATATATTTGAATCAACAAAACATGCCACATATTTACACAATTGTAGACAATATCTTGAAGGGAGAAAATGGTTTGAAAGGTTTAGAAGAGAGGTTAGCCTAAATTTAGTGTAAGGGAAAGTTTAAGATGAAAACGTTTGCATGAATCTTAAAAGGTGCATGGAATTTAAACAGATGGGTAGAGAGGGGAAGAAAAGAAGAAATAGTGAAAAGAATACCCCGAAATAAGACAACCTGTGGTATAAGGTTGGTGAAGAAGAGGAGGAAGTGAACAGCTCTGATTTTTTTTTCTCCCACTCCATTTCCACAGGCATCCTTGTCTTTGCTCAGGATCTTACAGCTTGTCTGGCTGACTGGTTGCTATGCCCCCAAAATGCCTCCACTCCTCACCCCTAGCACCCATTTTATTCATTTTCCACTTTACCACATGAATTATCTTTCAAATGCAAAAATATGTTTAATAATTTGCTTAGGATTCTTTAAAGAGTCAATTTCTCCTTCAGGTTAAAAGTTGCACATCTTTGCTCATTATAGAACTCCCTGCCTTGACCGGTGTGCTCAGTTGGTTGAGCATCCTGCCTTGCACCAGGAGGTTGCTAGTTTGATTCCAGGTCAAGGGCACATGCCCCAGTTATGGGATCAATCCTCAGGAGGGGGCATGCAGGAAGCAGACAATGAATATTTCTCTCACACAATGATCTCTCTCTCTCTCTCTCTCTCTCTCTCTCTCTCTCTCTCAATAATTATTTTTGTTAATCCTCAGCTGAGAATGTTTTTTTCTAATGGTTTTTTAGAGAAAATGGAAGGGAAGAGGAGAGACAAAGAGAGACACATTGACTGGTTACCTCCCACACCTTCCTGACCAGGGCTAGGGATTGAGCCTGTAACTGAGGTACATGCCCTAGACCTGAGTTGAACCCTTGACCTTTCAGTTCATGGGCAGATACTTTAACCACTGAGAAAAACTGAATAGGTTCAATAAACTATTCTTAAAAAAAAAAAAAAAAACTTTTTAATTATTTTCCCACTGCCTGCTGTACAACCTCAACTCCTATGTATTTCCAACTTGGCCCCTGCATGTGAACAATATCAAGCCCTTAAATTTACCTGAACATCAGTACCCACCATTCTATATCTTAGCACATGTAGTCACCACAGACTGGCATGGTCCCCACTCCCTCTCCCTTCTTTGCCTTCCTAATTCTTCTTTCTCTAAATAAATATTTATTTAACCCTGAGCCAGATCCAGCGCTAGATGAATGCAAAGTACAACTACAAAGAAGATACCTGTAGCTTTTATTCATATGGCACTTACGTGCATTGTCCTTAATATATTTCTTATCCTCAACTAAAGATCAATGGCCTCTCCTTTGTGTCCTAGTAGCAACTTATTTTAAAATACTTTCCTGATTTTTGCATTATATATGCTGCATTACAGTTATCAACTATTTGTTTATTACTTATAGTCATTTGTGATATGCTCGAAGACAAAGATCATCTCCCCCCCACACCCCTTGAATTATGAATTGGTAAAAACCCACTCTTTTCAGATTGTATCTTTTAAAATATTTTTTCAAGTATCTTGAACAAGTGAAAAAATTTTGAAGTGAATGAACACACTATTTCCAGATTCACTTGTTCATTCAATAGCTATTTATTGAGATACAACTATATACCATTTATATCATTTATTTCTCTTTATACCCAATGCAAAGTGGGTATAAAGAGAAAACAGGAAAATGTACATACCCATGGAACTTGCATTCAACTGGGAAATCTTTAATTATTTTCTAAAATAAACTAAGGCCAATCACCTACTCAATATCCATTCCCCTTTTCTCCTCCTTGAAAGAAACCTATGTTTTGAGAGTAGCAAATATTCCTTTGCCATTTCCTTAAAGACTAGGGTAACAACTGTTATGTAAAAGAAAGTTGTTAAATAAGGTCATCAAGAAGGCTCTTAAGAGGAGAGGGTCACTAATTGTGTTAATCCATGTTGCCACTTTTCCCTTCCTACTGCTTTCTTCCTGGGAACCAGATATGATGGCTGGAGTTGCAGCTGCCATCTTGCTATCAGGAGGCTGGAATCATGCCCTAAGAGCGGTGGAAAGGAGGCAGAGGCATTGATGACATCATGAAGCCACTGCATTCCTCATGGACTGCCTGTCTCCACTCTTACTGTAGAGGGAAATACCTCCCTATCTTTTTTTAAGAAACTGCTCTTCAGGTTGTAACACTAGCGATTGAATTCAATTTCAAACAAATACAGTAGGACTATTAAAATATTTGGGAAAGATTGAAAGAGACTTGATGGAAGACTAGAATGATACTTTGAGTGAAAGATAACTGGATTGTCTTAGAGGGGCATGGTAGCAGGGAGAGAAGAAAGCAGGTATAAAGGATAGTTCAGATTTTATCTGAGAAAGAAGCCAAGGGAGAAATCAAGGGCAAGGTAAAGAAGGAAGCTAAGGCAGTTAAGAGGAGGTTGAAAACATTGTCAGCCATGAGAATGTTGACGGGAATTTTATTTGATAAGACAGAATCAAAGTCATTCTGGATAAACTGGCATTGGGAAGAAAGCCAATGAGATGTACATGAAGCGATGTCTCTGAGGCTCAAAGACACCCAGGGATAAAGTTCACAGAGAGGTCCGGAGAGGATTGGGCACTAGTCCTTATGGAGCAACAACCATGAAGAGGCAGCAAGGAGAGAAGCAGGCAGAGATATCCTTTTCAGCAGGATACCCAGAAAAGCTCAGTAGCATATGACTAAATAAACACATAAATAAATATTGTTTTTTAAATCGTTTTATGTGTGTCTTTGTGCAATTCTTTAAACTTGATCTTATATTTTGACTGCAGGCTCATTAAATGTAAACTGTAAAGACTATCCTTTAAAAAATATATGTAATTGTCAAGTTTTCTAGCAAAACCAAGTACACAGTTGGCCCTGAATTTTTTTTTTCTATTTTAATGTATGTTGCTTCCTCCAGCGCAGGGGAAAGCTCCATGCTTTGCAGACAACGAGGCGCTCTGGGGTGTTTTCAGCCTGCTGATGCCGAGCTCCGCATGCAGCTTGTCCTCCTCTCGATGCTGCTTTAGAAGTGAAGTATAAATATTTAAAAAGGAAAGGGCCATTACTGCGTTTTCTTTGATTGATACAAGGGAGGGAAGAAAAACTAAAAATGTAAAGATATTCCGTAAGTTCTGCTTTCAAATCAAGTGAATTAACTTAGACTTCAGTCACCTTCAGGTTGCTCTCCAAGCAGTCCTTCCTAATTATTACTTCAATACACGACAAGACTCCGAGAAAAACAGCTTCCCCCCTGCATACCTGGAAGCAATTAGTAAATGTTAAAATAAGCAGGCAGCTATAAAAATGGACCTGATATTTTTTAACCATACCAAGTCACCTCAATTGTAAATAGGCAATATCTTTCTCTGAAAGGGTATGAATTAGAAATGAGAGTGTCCCAGCCTTGCACTATAACAAATAACAATAGCAGAGCCTATAGTGTATATATTTTTATTAGTGTTAGGAGGTTTGAAAATCTGCAAAAAAATTGCACTTAACAGAGGTTGACATGATTTCTGCATCATAATTTATTCCCTTTTACAACCCTCATCCATTTTTGCACAGGCCCTGGTATTATTGTCAGCCATCAAGTTATTTCTGTCATTTTACAGGTATACCTCCTCCACTAGCCCAGAATGTTAGTTCTATTATAATCTCTACTAGAGGCACAGTGCACGAATTCGTGCACAGGTGTGGTCCGGCCAGCCCACCCTGTTGGGAGCCCATCTGGCTGGGCCGGCATGGAGGAGGGACTGCAGGCAATTGGTCAGCCAGCTTTAGCCCCAGTTGGAGTGCTGGGGGTTGATTGGGGCAGGGAGGGGGGGAGTAATCAGAGCCTGGATTAAGCTGGTTGGCTGCTGCAGTGCACATCATAGCCACTGGTCATTCCAGTTATTATGGTCATTTCACCATATGGTTGCTGGGCTTTTATATATATATGCTATAGAGAATGATACATGAAACTATAAAGATTCCATCTGTATAACAGAGGCCACATTTTTTAAAAAAAAACATTATTTTTTATTTAACCTCTTCAGTAGCAGTAACATAATCAATGGAAAATTTATTTTTATCTTTATCTTCAAGTGTCCTGAAAGCATTAGTAAAGTTATTTTATTTATTTTTTAAAAATACATTTTATTGATTTTTTACAGAGAGGAAGGAGAGAGAGATAGAGAGTTAGAAACATTGATGAGAGAGGACATCGACCAGCTGCCTCCTTAACCGGAATCGAACCTGGGACCTTCAGTCCACAGGCCAACGCTCTATCCACTGAGCCAAACCGGTTTCGGCATTAGTAGAGTTATTCATTCCTGTAGAGCAGAAATGAAAAGCCTAGAGCTGGGTTCAAATCTCTGTTTTCCAATTACTAGCTGTGCAACCTTAGACAAATTACCTTATCACCTTGTACTTCATTTTTCTTATCCACACAATAGACACAAAAGCAATACCTAGACTAGGATTTTATGAGAATCAATGTACATAAAGCCTTTTGCAGAGGCAGTTCCTGGATAGATCACAATAAGCCCTCACAAATTTATAATAGTTGTTCTTTAACTATTAAGGTGTCTCTCAGCCTGGCCTGCATCCTCTTGCAATCCGGGACACCCCCCCCCCCCATGTGGGATCAGGCCTAAATCAGCAGTCAGACGTCTCTCTCACAATCTGGGACTGCTAGCTCCTAACTGCTCGCCTGCCTGCCTGCCTTCCTGATCATCCCTAACCACTCTGCCTGGCTACCTAATCCCCCTAACTATTCACCTGCTTATATGATCACCCCTAATTGCTTGTCTGCCTGTCTGATCACCCCTAATTGCCTCTGCCTCAGCCTCAGCCCCCACACCCGGACCCAGGTTTCTCTCCTTCGGCAGGCCACAGGCACCGGGGACCCAGGCTTCCCTCCCTCTGGCTGGCTGCAGGCACCCAAAAGCTAGGCTTCCAACCATCTGGCAAGCTGCAGGCACCTGGGACCCCAGGCAGCTTCACCCAGGATGTCTGGAAAGTGTCTGATCTATCCGGTGTAATTAGCATTTTACCCTTTTACTAGTATAGATTCACAATCCAAACAAATGTTCACACGGAAAACAATCTGTGAGATTATCACATTAATCTCCATTTAGAAGAAATCTCAAACCTGAATATTTATTCCTCTCTCTCTAAAAATCAATAAGCTATTCTTTAAAATATTTTTAAGTACATACACTTAGATGAGTTAGCATGTTGAAGAGTATCTCCAGGCTAGAGGGCAACATCACCTTATAATTCTATCTGTTTTACTATTTTGGTCCTTTGAATGAGCTGCAGGTTTTTAAATAAATATCAAACAAACTAAAATGCTATAGTTTCTGCCTTTAGATTTATAATGTCTGCATAAGGAAGTATACACAATAAAATGTTATAGTCATGACATTTCAAATCTTTCTTTATGCTATACTAGAGGTCTGGTACATGAATTCATGCATGGGTAGGGTTCCTTGGTCTGGCCACCGATTGGGGCCGATTGGGCCCCATCTCATCCAGTCCCAATCAAGCCAATTGGGGCAGGGAGGTTGGCTTGCTGTGGGGAGGGACTGTGAAAGGTTGGCCGGCTGCAGGAGGTTGGCTGTGGGAGCACACTAACCACTAAGGAGCAGTTCTGTATTGAGTATCTGTCCCCTGGTGGTCAGTGAATGTCACAGCAACTGGCAAATTGGCCATTTAGTTGACCAGTTATAATAGTTGGTCATTTAGGCTTTCATATATATAGATGTGTAATGATGAGTTTAAAATGATTTTAAAAAAAGGGAAGGGTCTAGCATAATGACACTGAAGAGATAAAGTGGATACTAGAAGTATAGAGGGTAATTCTCCAACGGCCATTGATTTGAATGCAAATGTGACCTGTGGATCCTCAGCAGCCATTTGTGACCAAGCAGCTACAATCCTGATGAAGAGCAGACGTGGTGAGGTTGGTGGACGTAAACTCGTATTTATTTAAGCTGCTGTCAGGTGTTTTCTTATTTGCAGTCAAAGGTGCTCCTTTGTGTTATATCTAGCATAACAAAGAGCAAGATTTGGATTAAGAATTTTTTATACCTTGGCATGGAGGCTCTTTTAGCCCGATGGGAACATGCCTACCTTGGGGTCCTGGTCTGCCTGAAAGGGAGTAACCAGCTACCAATCCTGTGGGGAACACCGCACCGGGATGGGATGTGGGGATATGCAGCCGGCCCAGCAAATAATGATGGGTGGGTTTGCAAACATAAGGAAAGAAGTTTTGCTGGGTCAAAAGAAGTTCAAAAAAGGCTTTGTCTGGGATGAAGGTTTAAAAAGATGGAGGAAAAGGCACATCCTCTGGGAGTGGCAATTCCTAACTCCCATTTCATCTCTATGCTCATCTATCCAGCTGTGTAGCTAACCAAACCTTCCTTTCCCTTCTGTGTATACATTTCTCCCTGGTATTAATCCGTATGCAGCATTGATTGCATCAAGCAATGAAATAGTAAGCATTATTTTCTCACTTGGAAAGAGTAAAATTAATTAACACCTTTGGCATTTGAAGGCTATAAAATTTGCCTAAGATCACCAAAAATGAGCACTCATGGGTCTTTATTAGCAACTTTTGCTCAATCCACTAGAGACCTGTACGTCTATTTTTGTCAGAATTTTTGAGGAAATAAATTATTTATATACTAATTATGGAAAGTTATTATTTCAACTGGTTATTAAAAATGGCCACAGGAAATATATCAACCCTTGAAGTAAAACCATTTTTACTGAACATAGAAAGATAAAAGCTTTTATTGTAGGAAACAAGAGATAATGTTGTTTGAAAAGTCAAGTAAAGATATAGATAAAAGACACAATTAAAACACACACACACACACACACACACACACACACACACAGAAAAAACTAGAAAATATCCTAAAAATAGTATGTTGCATTCTAGAGAAAATTTTAGGGGGAAAACATTAGCAGCCTAAGAAAGAAACAATAACAAACATTAAATGCTGAAAGAATGTGTAAATGATTTCCTGCCACAGATTAACCAAGTTTGATTGAGTTTTTTTTACAAAAACTAAGAACTTTGCAAATGTAATGTAAGCCCTAACAGGATATATATAGTCATGCAAAAACCCTTCCAGGAATATTGCCAGTGATTTTGCTTTTCCCTAGGAATGTAGCAAGATAAAATCAATTCCAAGTCCCCAGCATAGTATTGATTTTTCTTTGTTTGACATAGAAGCCTTCCTGTTAAGATTTCTCCAGGATGATCAGGAATTCAGTGATGGGGACAGCGATGTAATCTATCTGTTCCAAAAATCTTTCAATAAGAATTCTAGACACTGTGCCATTTGAGAATGATACTATATTGCTGGCCACCACACTTTATTCTCTTTTTAGTACTTCTAACTAAGAGGAGTACAGGTGGGATTAAATACAAGACAGGGCAGGGTCCTAAACAACCTGTAACTCACAGCCAATTAACTGAAAAATAAATAGCGCTCCCTTTCATAGCATCAGCAAACGGAATGGCCTGTAGGCTGGGACTACTTGCCTTCATCTGTGTTACTGTTAACAAAAGTGAATTTCATTTCATATTATAAGTCCTAAATTATAAAAATGTATTTCATGAATTGGGGAAAATGCACAAAACCCCTTAAAATCTATAAAGGATTTGTATAATTATTTTTCTTTCACAAATGTTGATCTTGCCACAACCGGTTTGGCTCAATGGATAGAACGTCGGTCTGTGGACTGAAAGGTCCCGGGCTTGATGCTGGTCAAGGGCATGTGCATTGATTGCGGGCACACTCCTGGTAGGGGGTGTGTGTTGTGAGGTCAAAACCTGGGTTCAAAATAAGACCGCCGGAAGCTGATGATGAATTTAAAAAGCAGACAAATATTTATTGAAATAAAAAAAGAAAAAGAAAAAACTGGCCAGGACAGCCACAAGAGCACTACACTCATGTAGGCTCTATACACTGCACTGTTCTAGGGGTAGGCAAATCTTTTTAAAGGCTCAAACCACAGGAATTTTCCTTCGTTTGAATTTTAAAGGCTGAATTCTAAAGACTGGGGACAACCTGCAGGGTTGGTTCGCAGTCACATCTTGCCTGGACATTGGAATGTGGCCCTATCTTGCGATAGCCTACACAAAACAAAAGTTGAGGATAGCCCATATACAAAACAAAGCAGAGCTCAGCATTAGTCTCTAAGTTGGAGGCAGGGTGGGAAGGTCCTTATGTGAGAGAATATAAAAACATGTACAGCCATCCTTGTCTGATAACATGGAATTTTGATGCAGCTTCTGACTCTATGAACTGTTTAATATCCAGAAGTGTTCAATTGGTTTTTTTTTATGGACTCTCAGTGAAAGAATGGATGGAAGAATTAGACATAACAGAGTTGAAGACAATACCTGGAGAAAATAAAAAATGATTATTTTTGTAATTCACAGATGATTTCATGCATTTAAAATATTTCCATTAATAGATTATCAGTTACTTAAATACTTTAAAGCCGAGATGTTTCTTTGAGTCATTCATGGTACATACCTGATTCAGACTTTGCATGTAGTAACACTCAGTGATATTTTGCACATTTAATATATATTATGTAATTCAAATATACAGATCCACACACTACTTGAATCACATGCACACAAGCTTTCTTAAAACAAGTATAATAAAAAAATTGACTTGATAAATATCAACATGGAAAAACCAAAAAAACTCATAGTTAGCCTGGCCAGTTGAAATAGACACAGAATAAGAATGAATTCACAAATTATTCTATTCTCTGTATGCTAGTTATATAATAGCATTATTATTAAACTAGAGCCCCTGTGCATGCATTCATGCACCAATGGGGTCCCTCAGTCTGGCCTGTGTCCTCTCATAATCCAGGACCCCTCGGGGGATGTCAAAGAGCTGGTGTCAGCCCAATCCCTGCAGGTCAGACCAAGGGACTACAACTGGTACACAAATCCATGCACCGGGCCTCTAGTATGCATATAAGATATTTGGTTAATCTCTTCTCACCTTCCTCCCATCCCCTTCCCTCTGGGATTCATCGGTCTGTTCCATGTTTCTATGCCTGTGTGATGAGCGTCTGCTTCCTGGTGGTTAGTGAGCACATAGCTACTGGTTGAACAGTCTAACGGTCGAATGGTCACTTAAGCTTTTATATATGTAGATCATCATATAAATTACCTGAAAAAAAATACACATACTATCTGTAAGAGAGCAACTCAGTATCTACTGGTTAAAGTCAGGTGTTTGTTTTTTAATATTTGTGCTCTTAGTTGAGCTCTAAGTTTGGATGTAAACATTGGTTTCAAATTGTCTTTGGAATCTTTCTGGCCAAGGAAAATACATGAATAAATTCCAATTTAGTAGAAAATATGGAGTGAGTAAAAGTAGATCCTGTGGGAATATATTAATGCATGTACATTATAAAAAGTAATAATTCAAACTGTTATTTTCTAGGATCCTAAAACCTCCCACAGAGGCCCTGTTTTGGGGCTTTCAAAATAGCTCAGCATAAGATGGAGCATGAAATGCATTTGGGCCACTGTGTGTGCAGGAGCCTCACAATGAGTCAGCAGTCAGTCCCAGTTTTCTGTCCCATGGGTCACAGATCAGTCTGTTCAAAACCCTAAGAAAGGAAATTCCTGTCAGGTTATATAGGGTGAAAAGTCTTTTCTCACTTTAGCAGGAAGAGGGGAGCTCTCCACAGGGCTGAGTTAGCCCTGTCTTCACTGGTCACCCGGGACACCCCCACCTCAGATTCTTGCTGGTAACCAGAGAAAGTGGTGTCCCTCACCTGGGCACCTCAAAGCAGAGCAGACATGTGGCAAAGCCAACCCAGGTTCAGCAACCAGGACTTATGCCTGAGGAAGTGCAAAGGCAGCCTCCTGAGTCCAAGAAAAAGCAGACACCCAACAGGAAGAGAACATTCAGGGATGGGTCAAGGGTAAGACAGAAAGCTAGATAAAGACAGACAGAGACAGATCTTCCTGCACATCATTCTGCAGGAACACTATGCTCCCTCCTTCAGCTGGGTCTACTTGGTGGATCCATGGTGTTTTCATTGCAATTACTGTACACATCATTTCTAGAAGTGCTTGTGTTGTTCTTTCCTCAAATCAGATTGATATATATTTTTAGTAGTCACTTCTTCTCTGGTCACATTTGCATTCTTTTAAAAATTAATTTAAGCATATTAAACACTTGTTTTAAACTCTGTGTCTAATAATGATAATATTTTAAGTCTTTGTGGGCCTATTTCAACTCTGTTGTTTCTGCTGGTTCTCATTCTTAGGGCCTTGTTTTGTGATTTTTTTCTTCTCTAAGTGAAACAATTTCTTTTCAACTTTATTTATGGAAATTCATTCGAATGTGAGCTGAGGTTGAGTCCCTCGGGAAGACTGTGTTTTCATCAACCAGACCCAGAGCCACATGCAATTAAATTATGAGCGTGAGGTTGTTCAGTTCACTCAAGTTGTGTGAATTCAGAGCACAACCCATGAAAGACACCCAGTGCTATGAATTCTCAGTATAGATCTTCAACACAGCTCGAAGCTAGAGCATGCTGCATCCCTCCCCGTGGCAGGGTTTAGGTCATCTTAGACTAAGAGTATAGCTGTTAGGACCTGCAAAGGAGTCCATTTTCAGATTCCCTGTCATGCCAGCATCCCAGTCTTTATCTCCTGTCTCTTCTCCACTGTGGAGCAATCAAAAGAGAAAGCTAATTTACCTCCCAGAATTCTGGCTCTCACATCATTTATTTTTTAATTCTGAGTTTTCCTTATTTTCTTGTGCCAGCTCAGCTCAGCATTTTGTTTCAAACAAGAAGGTAATTTGTGGTGTCTGTTTCACCAAACTGCCTGAAATGGAAGTGATTACTGCCTTAAAAAGGTTCATGTGCTGATATATTTTCCCCATTGGACTATGCTTCTAAGCTGTCTCTTTCCTGGACCTTGCACAGAGCTGACCCAGACTGGGACTAAATAAAACGTGGATGAATTTTGTGCAATTCATGAGATTCTTCTCATGTGGATTCTCATCTCAGTTACATGGTCTTCTTTTGGTCATTTTTATTTGTTACTACTAGCCCTGCACATGAATCCATGCACCAGTAGCTCTCTGCGAGGCCTCTCCGCGCCCACTGCCCAGAGGCTCTCTGCAGTCGAGAGGCCCATCTGCAGCTGGGCACAGAACAAAGCAAGCATTCTCTCCTCCCCCTCCCCCTCCTGACCACTCCGTGCCCCCTGCCCAGAGGCCCTCCATGGCCTGTGTAGAACACTTGCCTCATCACCGTGGTGACGAAGCAAGCATTCCACCAGGCTGCTCACACTGCCTGCTCTCAGTGGCTGCCCTCCCCACCCCCCAGGACTGGGGGACTCCAGCGGGGCTAAGAGGACTGGGCACCGCCATGTTGTGGCTATGGGTGCTGCCATCTTTTGTGATGGAGTGATGGCTAATTTGCATATCACCCTTTTATTATATAGGATGCTCATTCCCACATCAAGACATTTAAAGACTTAGTTCCTCTTCACCTCCCACCTTCAATAATTCCATCTCTGATATTGATTCCTTAAGAAGTCTTTCTGACATGGAAGACAAGGTCAAGTCTGCCTAATTTATATGTATGCAACACCTGTGCTTTCATGGTGTTATCATAATCACAATGAAGTGATTAAGCTACAGATTAATAGTTTGATGTTAGTCTCCCTAATAAAGTAAACTGGTGAGGAAAGGAACAGTGTAGTCTTGTTCACAGAAAAATCCCCGGTGCCCAGCACAATGCCTGGCACATAGTAGCCCTTTGTTAATTCTGTTAAATGGATTCTTAAGTGAAGTCAAAAAGTATTATACACTAAAAAGGGAGCAATTGCACAGTAACCTCTTTCTTACCTTTTCCTTTACTAGTATGTGCATAAAACATGTGGGACTTTAACAGTTCTTTAGATGATCAACAGTGTGTAACCAATTCTCCCTTCTAATGAGGCATGCAAGGGGAATGCAGCCAGAAGTCATTCCTCCGTTAAAGACCACAAAGTTGCATCACTTACAACCTCAAATATTTCAAGTGGAGAAAAACACTTATTATAAACCATTTATACGACTTGAACTTTTTATCACTCCAAATTTATTTGCATGCTTAACATATCTATTTATAATTGAACTTCACAATATTTCCTATAGGATAGTATAAAAAAGATAATGTGAGAGATAACTTTTATATGTATAAATAAGGTGTCACTATCACTGGTAATCACATACGTCTTTTCTCTTTCACTGAGTTGTATTATCTTAGGCATCAAATAAATGTTTATGATAGCCACATTTCATTCAAGCATGAAACAAAACCTTAGAAAAAGAAAACAACACAATAAAATAATGTTATCAAAAAAATTGTATTTGTTCTGGATTCTTGTTTTTCTAAATATAGTTTTTATTGATTTCAGAGAGTAAGGGAGAGGGAGAAATAGAAACATCAATGAAGAGAGAATATCATCAATTGGCTGCCTCCTGCATCTCCCCACTGGGGACCAAGCACGTGCCCTGACACAAAATCGGACCATGACCTAATTTCATAGGTTGATGCTCTGCAGCACTGAGCCACACCAGCTGAGCTATTCTGGGTTATTTTAATGACATTATTTTTGTGATTTGACAAGAAAAAGAAATTCATATTTATTATCCTATCTAAGAGGAAATATGCTAATTGACTGCCATGCTCTCAAAGAGGGTGACGCCCACAGCCACATCATGGTGGCACCCAATCCCCTCAGCCCTGCCAGGGTGGCAGATGCATGGCATGGCTGGCCCTGCCCCCAGGCGGCTCCATCCCACTCTGCAAGCCTGCTTCCAGAGTCCCCTGTCCGCCCCATTCCCTCAGCCTCCCAGGACCAGCCTAAGGCACAGGCAAGCCGAGGATGTCAGCTGCTCAGCCACCCAGGGCCAGCAGGAGAGACGACCAAATGACTGAACAAGCAGGCTGCATCGGGCGACCAGACTGGCAGGGGGGTTAGTAAGGGATGACTAAACAATTGAGCAGCAGGTTTTGTGGGGCAACCAGGCCAGTGGGGGGCTTTAAGGGGTGACTAGGCTGGCAAGGGGGGCAATTGGGGATAACCAGGCCAGCAGGGAGGATAGTTGGGAATGACCAGGCTTTCATGGGGACAGTAAGAGGTGAACAGGCCAGTTGTGGTGGTGGTGGGGAGCTAGGGGCAACTAGGCTGGTGGGAAGGGTGCAGTTGGGAGCAACCAGGATGGCAGCCTGGATCAGGCCTAATCCAGCAGTTGGACATCCCCTGAGGGGTTCCTGATTGGAGATGGTGCAGGCTAGGCTGAAGGGACCGCCCCCCCACACCCACCACGCATGAATTTTGTTCACCAGGCCTCTAGTTAGAAATAAATGTATGCTAAACTCTAAAGCAATAGTTGAATATTTAATAATAGCATTAATATGACCACTTTAATTAGAACAAATATAATTATATTTAATTTCATGTATTTCCATGATAAAAGGCCTTGTTTCCTTTTTTCTTTTTTGAGAGAAAATATATATATATATATGTAAAGATATATATATATATGTAAAGATAAAGCAAGCCCAGTAAATCAAACATATGCACGTTTACATTTAAAAAGAGAATTTTAAAAAGGTCATTTTAATCCATGAATCTTCTTTTGTGGTAGTTTTATACTAAAGAATTGTTCACATTTGATTTGTAAACAAAACAGAAAATAAACGGGACCACTTGTTGTTTAAAAAGAAATAGATCACTTTCTATAGCCATAGGATCCAGAATTCCCCAAATTATGCATGATGATTGGTGCAGTGATTTCCAATTGCCACAGACAAAAATTCACGTCATAGGCTCAGAAAATTATCTCTTCTTTCTACTTTGCTAAAGGAAAAATTGAAGAGAGGGAGGTGGGGGAGTGGAAAGACCACCTGGAATGTAATGGAGGAGATTTAACAAAGAAAATAATAAGAAATACTTGAGACTAATTTTTGTGGTTTATATACTACTTATGTAACATGTGACATGTGATCATCTGATTCATACAAAAATCACATAAAGATATTAGTCCAACTTTTAAAAAATGAGCATCTCAGAGAGAAAACCCCCTTTTCTCAAGATTAGAAACTAATAAAGAGTAAAATCAAATAGGAGGCAAGATCTTTGTTCTACAAATAGATGCTTTTCCCATAACACTATTTGACTAGGAAAATTACCTGATCCAGCATAGCATTGAAAGATATGGCTTTGCTACAGACATGTAAAAAACATAGCACAATATCAAGGAATTATGCTAGTAAGATTAATAGAAGCAGACTAGCCTGAAGGAGGTAATCAGCTAGCTTTAGTCTGTGTGGTTAAACCAACAGGAATATTATGTGGAGTTATGAGATGTCTACTTTAGGAAAATTATAAATCAAGGGTCACTGCTAGGTAGTAATCCTAATCAAATCCAGCCCAAAGATGTGATTTTTCCAGCCAAAACAGTAGGTTGTCATAAATAAAACCCAATATTCCTCTCCTCTCTCTCTCTCTCTCTCTCTCTCTCTCTCTCTCTCTCTCTCTCTCAAACAAAAACTGTTTGCTGTGAGAGAAAACAATTTCCTTTTAGCCTTTACTTTCCAAAGAATTACTGGATTTAGACTAGAAATATTCTATTGAAAAATGCCGTTGTTCTCAATAAACCTTTCCATTTAAAGGAATTCGCTTCAGATTGTCAGTTACTACTAGTAAAAATTTTTTTATGTGACTATAATGAGTGATTTTAGTTATACCCAGTAATGCCAGTGATTTTGTGTTACTTCTGTTTTCTGGACTCAAGCAAGGCTTTCTCATTTCCTTATTATTTGAGGAATTCAAATATGGTGGTTTCCCATCCTCCCAATAAATTTGTGTCAGAGTTGCCTTTCATTCCTAATTCTGCTTCCTTTCTTATGCATTTTCACTTCTTTTTTGTTTGGATGGCTGATAAATTATTCTAATGATGCAATCTGTGTTGAATCTAATGACCTGTCTATAGCAATTAGAGATTTATTTTACAAAGTGAGAAAAGCGACTACCAAAGCAGAGGGCAAGAGAAGCCCTGTCTGAAATGACAGTTTTCGGGTTGGAGTGAGGATGATTTTTCTTTTTAGATCTGCTAAAATTATATCCTCTGACTAGTGGTTAGTGGATACTAAAGGTGAACTTCACATGCTGAATAAAATCCTTGGTAGAAATAATACACAAAGGATACAGCTTTAAGCAATGAGATATGAAAAAGACAGGAGTCTCATGAAATTTTACACAAAAGATAAAATTAGATTTGCTTTAATACAGAGGATATAGGAATTTAAAAGAAAAGCTTCTTTATGGTTTAGATGTACTGAATGCTGGTGTTTTTTTTAAACAAAAGCTATTTTATCTGATTGATGCATGAAGGATTGTTTTCTACTCAGAGCAGCTCTTTGTAATTCTTTTTATAATGTGCTTCAAAATTTGTCCACATCACTCTGTGACGGTTACAGATGTATTGTCCCTCAGATCCAAAATTACCTTTCAAAGTATGTCCTGATAACAATAACACCTTTAAGATTCTCTCCCCTACAATGAGCATGATGTTAAATTCCCTCAGTAGAGGGTGCCGGCTGGATATATAGGGACTCTCCAGATGTTTCTGTCTGCTGCTTGGTGGGCCAGCCATGTGAACATGAGAGCACTGGGTGGAGCTCTGCCCTAGGGTGCGGCCCCAGAATGCATGGTCCCTTTTTACACTGCAGCTTGCTCTGGCAATAACCTTTCAGCAGCCCTCTCATTCCAGAAACCAATACCCCAAAGGGTTCCTGTCCAAACTGTTGCCCAAATCCACATCACCCTAACCCCCAAAGTCACCTCAATCAAGCTTGCATATCCCTGATGCAAGCCCACTCACAGCCTGCCTGTCTTAACCCCCTGAACCTCTACTCTCTCTATACATCCAGGACAATTTTCCTGTGGATGGGACGGTTCCAACCACCCTGCTCCCTACCTGTGCTCCAGATCACCTTCTGCTCACCCTATGACTGCAGACCAACTCCAGCCTGACAAACCAGGCAAACCTCTTTGCTCTCTAGTGAGTGGAACCAAACCTCCAGCAAGCTTTAATCACCTTCCAAGTACTTTCTCTCATTCCCAGGATACGATACTGAGTTTTCTCATATCTTACAGTTACTCTTTTATCATTCTTAAATATATTTTTATGTTAAACTTATCCTGGCCCAGCCAGCTTGGTTCAGTGGTTGAGTGTCAACATATAAACCAGGAAGTCAGGGTACAATTCCCAATCAGGGCAGATGTCTGGGTCACAGGTTCAGTCCCACCAGTGACTCTTATCATTGATGTTTTTGTCTCTCTCTCCCTCTCTCTTCCTCTATGAAATCAGTCGATTAAAAAAAGTAAAGAAAAAAAAAACTTGGAGAACATCCAAGATGGCGGCCTAGGCAGTCTCCTAAGCTGCCGCCTCATCAACAATTTAATTAAAAAAACAACTAAAATCAAAAAGGACTTCACCAAAACGTCAGGAAAGCTGGCAGAGTGGAATAGCTACAACTAGAAAGAAAGAGAGAGACTCACGGATCGGACTGGGAGCCGAAAAGCACTGAGGTAGGGAGACGCTCGCGCAAGCAGCCGCCGAATACCTGCCTGGCAGGAGGGGAGGAATCCCCGATTGCACGGAACCCTTTCGGACTGTACTGAACCCCAGTCCAAGGCTGAAATTCCGTGGTCCCAGGCTCATACGGGTGGTCTGGACTGTAGAGAAAGGCACCCAGAGACTCAGAGACTCAGAGACTGGGAGACGGGGGACCAGAGCCGCAGTCGCAGCCGGCAGGGTCTACAGACTCGCAGGCGCGAGCAAGTACGCGCTGAGGTCTGACCGCCGCCTCTCCGGAGCGGAAGGAGTCAGAAGCTCCAGGTCTGACCGCGGAGGCTGCTGCCGCCTCTCTGTAGCTGAAGGAGTCAGAAGCTCCAGGTCTGACCGCGGAGGCTGTCGCCGCCTCTCTGTAGCGGAAGGAGTCAGAAGCTCCAGGTCTGACCGCGGAGGCTGTCGCCGCCTCTCTGTAGCGGAAGGAGTCAGAAGCTCCAGGTCTGACCGCGGAGGCTGTCGCCGCCTCTCTGTAGCGGAAGGAGTCAGAAGCTCCAGACTACAGAGACCAGCCCAAGTCCGGGCGAGCCCCTGGGGCACCCACGCTCCTGCTTGGGGAAACTGGGCCGGTCAGGCGGAAACTCAGGCGAGCGCACAAGGGCAGGGCAGAAGCCAAGACTGTCAGTTCAGCCCTGAGACTCCACCCCATCCAAGCTGAGCAGAGGCTTCTGCAGTTTTTCAAGTCTGATCCTACAAGACTGTCTCCAATACAGAAGTTATCCCAGAGTAGACACAGCTGATACCCACATCCAATTGGCCTGAAGGTCAATTCACAACAATAGAGACTTAGCTACAACAAGGCTGTGCACGCAGTCCACAAAGGGGATCACCAAGAGTGTCTACCTCAGGTAACTGAGGAGGCTGACCCACTGTGCTATATAGGACACCAAACACACAAAGCCATCCTACCAACTCTGAAAAATAGTGATAATGCCGAGACAAGGAAATAGATCTCAAACAAAAGAGATGGAGGATATAGAGTTCAGAACTACGGTTCTAAGGTTATGCAACAATATCCTAGAAAAGCTCGATAAATTTCATGAGACCTAACTAAAAAGTATAGATAAACTGACTAAATTGGAAAATATTATGCAGAGATCCAACAGCAGAATGGAAGAACACAAGAATCAGGTCAAAGAGCCAAAAGACACTCCGCTGGAGAAGGAAGAAGAAAAGAGGATCCAGAAAGTTGAAGATAGTGTAAGGAGCCTCTGGGACAACTGCAAGCGCACCAACATCAGAATTATGGGGGTGCCAGAAGAAGAGGGAGTGCAAAATACTGAAAACATATTTGAAGAAATAATATCAGAAAACTTCCCTCACCTGGTGAAAGAAATAGACTTACAAGTACAGGAAGCCTACAGAACCCCAAACAAGAGGAATCCAAAGAAAAATTCTTCTCGATACATCATCATCAATATGCCAAGGGTAAAAGACAAAAAGAGGATCTTACAAGCAGCAAGAGAAAAGCAGTTGGTTACCTATAAGGGAGCACCCATACGACTATCAGCTGATTTCTCAACAGAAACCATGCAGGCCAGAAGGGAGTGGCAAGAAATATTCAAAGTGATGAATAGGGAGAACCTACAACCAAGATTACTGTATCCAGCAAAGTTATCATTCAGAATTGAAGGGCAGATAAAGAGCTTCACAGATAAGAAAAAGCTAAAGGAGTTCATCACCACCAAACCAGTATTATATGAAATGCTGAAAGGTATTACTTAAGAAGAGGAAGAAGGTCAAGTGAATTAAAAATCTCAGGAATAGAATAAACTGGTGAATATAATAGAATTAGGGGCAAAGAAAGGGAGTGGATAGATAATTATCAGGGTGAAAGGGGTGTGGGGTGCAGAGACTGGATTAAAATTGTATAACCTATGGATGAGGACAATAGTGGGGGGAGGGGGTAAGGGCAGAGGGTGGGGTGGGAATCAGGTGGAAGGGAGCTATGGGGGAGAAAAAGGAGAAACAATTGTAATAATCTGAGCAATAAAGATTTATTTAAAAAAAAAAAAGAAAAAAAAACTTATCCTGTTTAATCTACTGTGGGATTTTTAATCTTCTGAATAAACCCAGATGGATACATGAGAAGACATAGCTCTAACCTGTACATCCATGTATGGTATAAAAGTAAAAATTGTATTCAAATTCAAGGCTTTCCAGTAGGTTTCATGGGGTCTCTTCTATTTTCAAGATCCTAATACTGCTAAGATGAGTTTATTTCTCTTGCCATGAAAAAGTAATCTGGTCTACAGTTTTCCTCTAAAGAGACAATAAGCAAGGAAGTTGTCAATGTTTTAATAATTATTATTTAATTTTATTTTAACTAAAAATAATGACCGCTGGAATTTTGCAGATGGCCGAGATAGTATATTAGGTATTGGATTTATGCTCCCACCATAAACAACTAGAAAACTAGAAAAAGTTTAAAGAAAGCATTTTTGGGGCTTTGGGCAACATGCAACATTGAAGTTTCATGCATAAGAGAAGGGGAACAAACAATATAGGCCTTAAAATAAAACTGAGTTTATGCTTCCAGATGCTTTCAGAGCTCAGCAAAGGGAGAGATGACCCAAGCAGAGAATGGTAGCCTCATTGAATTGAGGGCACTAGAGATCAAGTACAGGAAGCTCATAAATCTTAGAATGTAATATATAGGACTCATGCTGAGCAAGAGCTCTAGACATCTGCCTATAGGTTAGAGCGAGGCTATCATGGATTCTAAACTGCATGTATGGTGAGTGAAACACCAGAAAGACAGGCAAAGAGTGACTGGGTACCTATGAGTTGAGTAAGTCCTAAAGTTTATAGTGAGTAGATACATAATTTATAGTGAGCCAATGTTGAGGCATGTAGTTGCATACTTATCACATGCAATTGAGAGAGGAAAATCACACTGTAGAAGAAGGCTAACCTATTAGAAAACAAAGGTTACTCTGAACTTGCTCTATCAAATCTTAAAAATAAGTTTTTATGGGCTCAAGATAATCTATCAGTAGTCTAATATCCTGCCGAAATAAATTTAAAGGAAGACAATAAAAGCAACATATCCATCAACCTAATATTAACCATGTCTCAAGTCTAAAAACAAATTGCTAAATATGCAAAAGAAATGGGGAAATATGACCTTTAGTTAAAAAAACAGTTAATAGAAATAGACCCCAAATGCTAGAGATGTGAAAATAGCAGATAAATAATATAAAAGATCAATTTTATATATGGTCAAAGATTGAAAGAGAAATATTCACATAATGAAGAAAATGGAAGATTAATGTAATCACATATAATATCTAGAGTTAAAAAATTATCTGTAATGAAAAATTCATGATAGAACCATAGATCATAAACTTGAAGGCATATGAATAGAAACTACAAGAACTGAACAACATTGAGAATTTGAAAACTTTAATTAAAACAAAATAAAATTTTAAGATATTACATAGTCTTTATGCATTTGGAAACAAAAAAATATTTGTTTACATTTTGTTAGAAAAAATATTTATGTTAAAAATTAACAAATTAAGAATTATTTCTGGTCTATTTAGATTTGTAAGTTTTCACTTTGACACCATCAGGCATTTAGCAATAGAATATTTGAAATATAAATCTATAATGACATAACATAACAGGTTCTTAAAATAAAACTAATAGTATAAAAAAACCTATCAAGATGGTGTAAGAAAATAAAAAGAAATTACAATATTAAAATCTTTATAAATGAAGGGGAACAGATTAAAGTATAAATATTTAAATTCAGAAATTTAAAAGTTAATATAATTATGTGAAATATTAAAAACTTATAAAACAAGGGAAATGCATTTGAAAGTTACTAAATGGACTGAAGAAGTAATAAAATATTGAATGAACAAAAAAAATCCATCTAAGAAAAATTTAATACCAATTATCTTCATCTTTAAAACTACTTTTTAAAATATATTTTATTGACTTCAGAGAGGAAGTGAGAGGGAGAGAGAATAGCAATGATGACAATGAATTAGTGATTGGCTGTTTCCTGCACTTCCACTACTGGGGATTGAGCTCACCATGTGGGCATGTGTCCTGACTAAGAATCGAACCATGACCTCCTTGTTCTCAAGTCATCATGAGTCAACACTCAACCAATGAGCAACACCAGCCAAGCTCATCTTTAAAACTATTGATAAATGACCAATCAGTTCTATGTAAGATATATTTGATCTACCTAGATATTTTGATAATCAATAATTGAAAATAATGAAAAAAGAACATAAAAATACAGTAAATAGTGTAGAGTTACAACCACTGTCCTTCTCTCGCTTTCTTTCCGGGCATTCAAAGCTTGCCGTGAGCTCTTCCTCCCAGGAGTACAGGTGGTGGAGGAGAGCATAACTTACTGACAACCCAAGCTGGAGCTGCAAGTTGTAAAATGTGTGGACTTTTACCTGGAAGGGTATTGAGCCTGAGAGGCAGGGAATTTGTTAGTGAGAGGAAGTTAAAAAGTCAAAGGCGATGGATGGAGTGCTGGGTGGGAAAAAACAATTATGAGAGAGAATTGTTCAAGTAGAACACACTCTAGTAGCCTAGAAAACATGTATGTATAGACATCTCCATAGCATGGCAGTGAAGCCATATAACCATCAATAGATGGAGAGGTAGAGTGATTATCTAAGAGCAAACTGAGTTCCCTCACAGAGTACAATTTTCATTTCACCCCTGGAAGCCTTAAATACGCAGGTGCTTACACCTTCTTTTAAATCTATGTATGTCAGTGTTTTCTAGAAGGATCAAGGTGGTACCTGGTGAATGGAGGATTATATTACCTCCACTCCTTTTCAGTCAGTGTGAGAGATGGAGACCTCGTTAATAGGGGAAGAAATGGGATAAAAAGACCAGAGAGAAAGCCATAGGCTTTCCTACCCAGACCCTCGACACTCCCACACACCCGCTAAAGCACCTCAGGAGAGCTACAAAGATCATGCCAAAGCCAAGTCTATGGCCTTGGGTACATTTTCAAATGACAGGTCAGAAATTCAAAACCTTTTATAGACTTTACTAGACTGAATAGTAAATTATGCAATGTCTAACCCCTGGGGTGTACACTTGAAGCTAATATAATAATGTATGTCAACTGTGATTGAAAAATAAAAAAATGACTTAGAAGAAAAAAAGGAAAGAAAATGAGGACAAAGTACAACGTGTAAAAATTTAAAAGTTCTGAGGCAGCAGTCAGATAACATTAAACTGAGTACTTACGTGAATTTCTTAGTATATCAGATATTAGATGATAATACAAAATGACACTATGCCCACCCCCATGGGCAATATAAGGCAAACAAAAAGAGGCCTGGATGCACAGATGATTCTCTCATCACAATTATGTCCGTCTAGTGATGTAGAGATGGATGGCACCAATGAGTACTGGCATCAGCTTGGGCATTGTTATCTCTGTGGTGGGGAAGCATCTGACAATAATGTTCCATCTTGTGAAACTGCCAGAGAAATGGCCCTGTGGAAGGATGAATGCAGCAGGAAAAAGTGATTGTTCTGCCTCAGCTCTAAGGGAGAATAAGAAACAGCCTGTGTCTTTAGATAATCTCCTGAAATGACAAGTACATTTCAACAATTCTCAAATTGCAATGAAATGGGATACTTCATCAAAGTAGGAAGTTCAGTGAAGAAAATATATTTAAGTAATGTAAAATAATTGTTGGGTTTTTTTTTTCATAAACCATAGCAATTTGCTCTACTAAAGTTGGTCAAATCACATGTGCTTCCATTCTCAAATGAGTTCTCTTGATTATAGGAGAATCTTTTTTTGAGGAGACAAAAATAAAAGGTTGAATTATTTTTCAATCATTGTTTCTAATTGCGCCCTGCTGGCTTCATAAAGCAGCTAAGTAGTGGTTCCTTTAATGGTATCTCAGAGAGAGTTCACGTTTCCCCCCATTATTTTAAGTATTTAAGCAAATTGATCTTAATAGCTGAGTGTCCTCCTTGTTTAAACATCAGTGTCCTGTCTGATTGAAAATCCCTTCTATTCCCTCCTGAAATTCAGATCATAACATCTTGAAATGAAATGAGAAAGATATGTGTGGTTTTTTACATGTATTTTCTCTTCCTTCTCTAATTTATCCTCTGAGATTGAGGCAGTGCTCAAGGTCAATTTCATGGAAATTCATTTGCTAGATATAGTCAGTTTACCAGAAATTAATTCCCCCAATGGTCAGTTTGCCAAATAGTTAATCAGGTAAATAACCTATTTGGTTTAACTTTATAAAATTTGCATCATTTCATATTGAATTGTAATCTTTTGCAGGTTTGAAGTTTTTTTATGAAGATTACTTGAATGGCTTTCATTTTGTCTCCTTTTACAACATTTTAAGCTTACCTGTCAGGTTTGGACTCTATCAGAGCTCTCCAGAAGAGAGAGGACGCTGCTGAAATTCAGCCCATTCCCAGACTGCCACGCCATGCATCAGAGGATTGCTTCTGATTGAAAGGAATTTTTAATAAAAACACCAATTTACACAAAGGTGTGCTGTACAGATTAGCAGTAGGTGTTGCAGCATCAAGAAGCAGGAGCAACAGAGGACTCTTTGCTGGGGCAAGACTTAAAAAACAAAAAGAGCAACATATTTTGGGCTGTTGAAATGGAGGATGTACTGATAGACAAGAGATCAAATGAGCGGCCAAAGATCTTAGAAGATGTTGAGACTAAAGGCCTAAAAGGGAGTTGAACTATTAGGAAGTAAATGCTTGTGATAATGTATTTCTCTTCTTCTTTTTGATATGGACTGGTGATGGCCAACTTGTCCTGCTGAGAAAGAGCTCATTCCTGTGTAGTTGCTTTAAGCACTGTGAGTCCCTTTGGCCTCAAACTGGCTGCATCACATCACCTTTCTCTGGTGTACAAGCTTCTCTGGCAACCACACTGTGGCATTTCTGGCAAAATGGTACTCTTCAATGTCATTCAACTTTGATAGTCAAAAATTGGGCTTATACGAAGGTGAAGGATTCACCTCCTTTTCCTCTCAGCAGACTATAACTCAAGGGGAACATTCCAAGTCCCCATTCTGCAGACAGTCTTCTATCTTCCATTTGTTCTTGCTCCAGTAGTAGCCTGAGGGAAGATCACAGTATTTCCTAGTCAGTCAGCAAATTAATGTCAGCCTTCCATTCTTGAAAGCAAACTCCATCCCTTCTTTATAAAAACACATATACTTTTATTGATTTCAGAGAGGGGGAGAGAGAGAGAGAAACATAAGTAATATGAACTGCATTACCACCATTTGTCCACCATCCAGAACTGAAATATCATGGCTGACATATACACATAAGGAACTGTTTGACACTGAAATTGGGTCTCATAAGAACTGTTGGCTCAGAAAGAAACTCATTACAGACTGATTCATCTGCCTCTCAGCATAACCATTATTGCTTGTCTCATTTTCGATTCTTATAAGTATATTTCCAGTAGGACATGATCTCATCTAGGGGAAATGGTGAACAACATAGACTGATGAACAAGAACAGACCCAGAGATAAGGAGCCATGGGTCAGACTGTTGGACCTCAAAGGGAGGGTGGGGATAAAAGGGAGAGATCAACCAAAGGACTTGTGTACATACATATGAGCCTAACCAGTGGTCAAGGACAATAGGGGGATGGGGACATGAGTGGGGAGGGGTGGGGGAGGGGATGGGGGGGTTGAGGACAAACATGTGATACCTTAATCATAAAGAAATTAAAAAAAATCATTGATCAGCTGCCTCCTGCATGCCCCTTACTGGGGATCAAGCATGTGCCCTTGATTAGAATCAAACCCAAGACCCTTCAGTCAGCAGCTGACATTCTATCCACCAAGTCAAACTGGCTAGGGCGCATCCCATCTTTATAAGTGGTTCTCTGTTGCTCTTTCTCTTAGCTTTGATGAGCATAAACTGCATTCCACAGAGGTAGTTCCTGCTCTAGTCTTCTCCTGACATTATTGAAGGGTAAAAGTTGAGATAGTATTAGCTTTTGTAACCATGCTGATTATTTAAAACTGACATGTACTCATATTTGGATTCACATTTTCTGTGCCAAAATAATTAGTAAACACTTTTAATATCATCCCTGGTGGGGTTTATTCTCTAAGCTTATTCTTCTCAACAAGCCTTGAGAGCAGATGGCTGGCTCTAATCACAATTATTCTCAGAGTATTAGAATAGTTGGGTTTTTTTTGTCTCCAGCTTTGGGCCTTTGCAACAATTCTAGGGCCAAAGGAAAATCCCAGAAACTATTCTATACCATTCTCTTAAAGGAGTTTAATAATGCTGCCATGACACTAGGTATTTTATTTCCTTTCTAAATAAGCATAGTTACATTACCCAATGCTTTATTTGATTAGTAATGTTACTATGCTTATCCATTCATATGCTTATTCAAAACATATATACTTAATTTGAATTTCTATTATGCTCCAAGAAATTCAAATGCAACAAAAATGAAGATAAATAAAAAAAATTAGAACCATGAAAGCAAGAAGTTAAATTGTGAGGGGAGGATAAAACACACTTTAGTATGTATAGATAGAATGCAATGATAGTTAAGCATGAGAGATAACAAAGACAATGAAACAGATTAATTTGACCAAGTCTTCAAAGAAATACAGGAATTGGGACCACAAAAAAATTTTTTTTTAAAAAGCAAGATATCATAAAGTTATTATCAGAGCATTTATCTTCTCTTCTAAAATATAGTTGAAATTTTCGCTGTTTTAAATTATTTTTAATCAATTCTTATGAAATCTGAAGTCTAGATTAATTTGGGCATGTTCAATTACTATATTATGGGATTGTAAGAAAACAATTTCTCTATTTTATAGTTTAGCTATATATTTGAGTGATTATTACTATGTGCCTATAAGAAATAAAAAATACTGTTTACCCTCAAGGAACTCAGTCTAGTAACAAACAAATATGATGAGTGCATCAAACTATTTCATTCAAATTTTCCATTTTGATAGAGGAACAAGCAGCTTAAAATAATAATTTTTCTGCCTATGTCAGAACGTATCTGCATTTGCCATTCACGAATAAACACCAACTTGATACCAGGAATTATTTGGAAAAAGCTCTCTGTTGAAGCCATAATTTTATCTGATATGAAATATACACTGAGTGGCCAGATTGTTATGACCACCCCATCAGTACTTCTTTGGACCACCTTTTACCTTCCATACTGTGACAATTCCTCTTGGCATTGACTCCACGAGATGTTGAAAGATTATGCAAGGAATCTGACACCATGCCTGATGAATAGCACTGTCCAGTTCTGTGAGATTTGATGGTTGTGGAACCAGCTGCCTGATAGATCTTTTAACTTCGTGCTATAAATGCTCAATTGGATTGAGATCTGGTGATTGTGGGGCCACCTAAGCAAGGTAAAGTCTCCCTCATGTTCTTTTTTTATTATTAAATTATTATATGTGTACATATCTTACCATCCCCCCCACTCCTATACATGCCCTCCCTCCCCAGAGTTTTGTGTCCATTGGTTATACTTATATGCATGCATACAAGTCCTTCGGTTGATCTCTTATCTCCCCCATATCTTCCTCCCCTCCCCACTTATTTCTTCTTCATGTCTAATTGCAGTGGCCAGTACTTCCAATACTATGTCAAACAGCAGTGGTGAGAGTGGGCATCCCTGTCTTCTTCCTGTTCTTAGAGGGAATGGTTTTAGTTTTTGCCCATTGAGTATCATGTTTGCTGTGGGTTTATCATATATAGCTTTTATTATGTTTAGGTATGATCCTTCTATTCCCACCTTGTTGAGAGCTTTTATCAGGAAAGGATGTTGGATTTTATCAAATGCTTTTCCTGCATCAATTGATATGACTATATGATTTTTATCTCTCAATTTGTTTATGTGATGTATCACGTTTATTTATTTGCAGATATTGTACCATCCTTGAATTCCTGGAATAAACCCTACTTGGTCATGTTGTATGATCTTTCTGATGTGCTGCTGGAGCCGATTTGTTAGAATTTTGTTGAGGATTTTGGCATCTATGTTCATGAGGGATATTTGCCTACAATTCTCTTTCATTGTGGTGTCTCTATCTGGTTCCCTCATGTTCTTGAAACCACTCCTGCACAATATGAGCAGTGTGGCATGATTTATGTTGCTTTTTGTGGGATCCACCCAGCCAAAGACAACTTCATTTATCAGTCTGTTATACCCTGGTGCCTTCATGCATGAACTTGTGTCAATGGTCATGGGAGACTGATGAATTATTTGAAAGACAGAAATATTGGAAATGTCAGAATACAAATTATTAGGTACCGAAAGTTATTTGTTATTAGCATTTTTTTAAAAAAAGTAATATTTTCACACTATCTATCTGTTTAATGCTAAAATTTATTTGCCTTAATTACCTCAGCAACCTCTGTGTCAGCATTGTCAGCCTTGGGTTGTAAATTACAAAGGGGCAGATTGTGTCTGTCTAACTTGCTGTGAATAACAACTAACAAAGCATTTTATGAAGATAGATTCTCCATGTGTTTTGATGGTGATAAATTTTACTGAGTCTATTTTAATATCTTATTCTGGTTATATTTTAAAAGGAGAAATTATCAGTATACCACACAATTAACCCTAATGCATTTGAAAAGAAATCCAGGATATGAAATGTATTTGAAGTTTCTATCTAAGTTGTTTGAACTATATTAATTTCACAAAAAAAGTTTTGTTCAGGATAAAATCCAAATGTCACTGGGTGGACAGTAATTAAAAAATACCTTGAAGATTAGGCTTCTGTTAGTATCCAGTTAATGATCCAGTAGATTCATCAAGGAAAAAAGTTTAATTTAGTCTTTATTCATTTGAAATTTGAAGTTAAATCTGGCTCAAGGCTACTGCACTTTTTATGGGCCGATACCAATAATTATGTGACTCTGAGGTGATTAGCATGGTGCTAATATTTTTCAGTTTATTTTAAGGTTATAGTTGTAAGTAGAAGGTATCAAAAGAACTCACTTATACAACAAGGAAAGACACATCATAAAATTATCATCTGAAGTCAATAATACCAAATTATACTCCATTGAATTTAGGTACCAATTTTTCTGCCAAAATTGCAAAGTAAATTTCTGTTTTAGAAAAGTTTCCTTTTTACCTATTGTTCAATGTATTTTCCTTCAATGAATTCAAATGAATGTTTTTTCAGACTTAAATTTTTTAATATATAGTCATCTTTTAGCATGTTTAATTTACTTGAATTTCAACAAGTAAAAATCTACCACAGATATTTTAAGAAGAAGAAAAACTCTATTAGGGTTTTTCAATACCCATCTCTAGGAGATATTATTCATCTTTTGGGTGGAGATGAACCATGAGAAAGCTTCATAACTCTCTTATAATCTCTAACCTTAAGAATGTCATATCAAACACAATATTTTAAATAAAAAAAATAAAAAAGACAACTTTATTGAGATATAATTTGCATAACACACAATTTACCCACTTAATGTGTGCAATTCAATAGTTTTTAGCATATACACACATATTAAAAATCATTATTTTATTTTTAATTTTTTTGTTTTGTTTAAATTTCTTTATTAAGGTATCACATATTTGTTCTCATCCCCCATTCCCATGCCCCACCCCTACCTATGCATGCCCTCTTCCCCATGTTGTCTTTAACCACTGGTTAGGCTCATATGGATGCACACAAGTCCTTTGGTTAATCTCTCCCCTTTATCCACACCCTCCTCTCCCCTCTCCCTGAGGTCGGACAGTCTGATCCATGCCTCTTTGTCTCTGGGTCTGTTATTGTTCATCAGTCTATATTGTTCATAATTTCCCCTAGATGAGTGAGATCATGTGCTACTCAAACACAGTTTTATTTGCATTTTAATACAAAAGCACATTCTACCAGTAAGTGGAATGAAATATGTCACCATTTTGAATAATCTAGAATTGCTCCCATTTGTTTGTACATTTAATTAAGGGGTGGGGGAAAAGTAAAATGTTTAAAGTTCTTCAATCATTTTTTAAATCAAATCTCCTATGGTAAAGCCCTGGTATAGCCTTTTTTGATTCTGCCAATGCTGCTCTAAGAGTCCTCCACTCTCCCTCCAGCATTAGTGCAATCAGGCACTTAAAGACATCCTCTGGGAAGAGTATATGAAATTTCCCCTACTATGGCTTTGGCTCTTCCCCTTTTTTGGAGAGTCTTATTTTCTTTCCTCAGGATTGATTTTTTACATCCTTTATAAGTTTCCAGTACAAGTTCTGCCTTCAAATTGAGGGGTTCCTTGACCCCTCTTAAAATGCGCCAGAACCCATTAGTTTGACACTGCAAAAATTCATCATTTATCCATCTCATTTTTGTTATGTAACATTTATATCAGTATTAAAGTTTGTGTGTTCACAAACTTTTTTGTAGAGGGTAAAATTCAGTGAATTAAGTTTCTATGTATTCTTTTCACTGCCGATAGTAGTACAAAGCAATTGTTCAATAAATGTATGCCGAAAAGAGTAAACAAAAAGGTGAATGAAGACAATGACCTTCATTCATTGTGTAGCTCAATGTTTCCTCTGGGTAGTACCAGATGTGAACTTCGATGACAAATTCTATTGATGCTGGGTACTCAGAATGCTTGAGCTCATAAGGACAGTTAATTAAATACTATGAATAATATGGTTTGCTACTAGACAATGTGTTTTTAATTAATTAAAACTAGTCATATGTGTAAATGTCTTGGCAACAAATGTACTTTTTACAAATTGGAAAAATAATTTAAAATAACATTTCTTTTATAAGAGGTTGGGTGAGAAAGGGAAAAAAAGGGAGCAGTCACAAGTGTCTATTTGAGATAAGCTGAATTCAACCTATACTTTAATTAACAAGCACTATCTTCATTCTTTTCCTCTTTAGAAATAAACATGAAAGACTATTTCTGTAATGAAATTTGAAGGGCAAGGAAGGTATTGAGAAATAATTTCATGTTGAGAGATAGATGTTTGCTGGTTTATGGCAGGGGCTTTTCATATTTAGTTCATTTTGTCTCTTTGCTTGTTTATTTTCCATTTGCTTATTTTAATTGAAATATTATATACACAAACAATAAAAGAAGACAAAATTAAAGCAACTATAGGAATAAAGACAAATCACAAAGAGAAACCGTTGGTGATTTAAAAAATATTTTTGTTTTGTATATTTCTATATCTGTAATAATAAGACACAGAAGAAAAACAATTGAATACAGGGTATTAAGAGAGAGAAAGAGAAATATAACGTGACTTTATTTCTAATGATCTTTCCTTACAACCACGCTGTACTTAAACTTCAAATTCAGAGCCATTATGTCCTTGAGAGCCACGCCTCGCCAAGGAATGATTCTTTCTTACCTCTTGTATTTTTTATATAGACTTTATACAGATATATGAGGTTTCTTGATACATAGCAAAGAACAACAACAAATTAAATTAATACAATACCATTTTATGGGAAAACTGTGATTTTCTTTCTTCAACAATTTTATAGTTCACATAGAAGGCCTACCTGAGCTTTGTGTCATGGCTGCTAGCTTTCTGGATGCCCTATATTTTTCAAACTGGAGCTAGCCAATGTATTTTGGGATTTTCAGGTTCTATACCAGAATTATTTTAAAATTGAATTTTCATTTCAATAGTAGCCTAAAAGTATAAATAAATAAAGGCTGAAAATAAGCGGGAATATTGCAAAATCCACCTTCTGGTGGATGTGACATTTACCATAACACAGATAGCAATCAGAAGAATCTAAAATGCATTTCATTTTATATTGACTTATCTAAAGGGTACCAAAACCAATCCAATCTATAATCCAAAATAATGCTCCATGGAAAATTTCTCCCCTATTCCTCTAGCTTTCAATATTGCATATACCCTTCAGCTTCCCTCTCTTAGCTGATCTCCTATTAACCCTCACCTAAGCTGCCACCCATAGAATGGTTCTTTCCTTTCTTTCCCTTTTCACTTTTCCCCTCAGGTATCTTAATATTCCTTTCCCCCTTTTAGTATCTTTTGCTCACACCCCAATCTAACCAAAGATAACTATAATATGATTAAGTAAATATTATCATCTGTACAAGATCTAAGAAGTGGAGAAGTGAAATGCTTAGCTGGTGAGTCCATACAGAGAAAAAAGAGAGAGAAAAAGCTATGAATAACTATATACTAATAATTTTCGTGACTATAAAAAGCATATTCTGACCTTCTTTTAGATGGTCAATTAATGCCCATTCTTATTTGACTTATAGTCTCATTTGTGTTATATGGCCACTTAAATTAAGAGAATTTGCATGTAAAATCACATTTAAAAAATTCAAACTAGTGACATAAGTTCTTAAGAGGCCCATGATAATTTTCTCAATAGCCCTCAAATTTTTACATTTGAGAACCAGCATTCTGAATTGAAAGTAGGATGGCCTCTCTAAAGTGGGGTAGATAATTGGGCACGCTTTCACAGTATGTTTGGGATAAAAAGCATGTGATTATAGCAGCAAATGGAAGAGTGAATAATTTTAGATGTCACTAGGCATACAAGAGCAAGTATCAATATAAAACAGAAAGAGGAAGGAAAGTGCCAAGTATGTTCTGTGGGAGGGAGGAATAATTTCTATAGTTATCCAAGCTGGGCAGCTTGGACAAACGGAAGATGGATATTCATTTTGTTAAGGGAGTTATTTAGTTCACATTCATTTAATAATACATATATTATATATATATATATATATATATATATATATATATATACATATATACATATTTCTATCAACAAATATGTAAATTATGTAAGCATTTTATTTGACTAAAATGCATGCAGAAAAATACACACACTTAATTGGCATCTCGATATGTCTTTTAAAAAAATACGTTTTTATTCCTTCAGAGAGAAGAAGGAAGAGGGAGAGAGAGCTAGAAAAACATTATTTGCCTGCCTCCTGTACACCCCCTACTGGGAATCAAGTCCCTACTCCCAGGCATGTGCCCTGACCAGGAATAGAACCAGTGACCTCTCAGGGCATGGGATGATGCTCATTCAACTTAGCTACACTGGCCAGGTGGTAGCTTGATAAATTGTCACAAAATAAGCACAGTCATGTAACCATAAACAGATAAAAGAATCATGGAAGATATCCCACACACTAGAGTGGATCTAAGAAAAGGAAAATAACAATATCAATGATACAGAGAAATTTGTATCCTCATACATTGCTGGTAGGAATGTAGAATGGTACAATCCTTATAGAAAATAGCTTGTTTGTTGCCTCAAAAAATTAAACATTGATTTACTCTGTGACCTAGAATTTCCACTCCTACCTATTTGCCCCCAAACTGAAAACAGATATTCAAACAAATAGCGAAACACAAATGTTCATAGCAGCAATATGCAAATACATTTTATTTGTTAAGCATAAACGTCAGCTTTTTTTAGAATATTTAGGCACTATATATATATATATATATATATATATATATATATATATATATATATTATATACCTACTAGAGGTCCAATGCAAGAAATTCATGCAAAAGGAGGCCTCCTTCCTTCAGTTGCTGGCACCGGCTGCCCTCTAGCACCCGGGACCTGGGATGGCTTCCCTCCAGCCACCTCCAGGCACCCGGGACCTGGGCTGACTTCCCCCGTCCAGCCCTGGATTTTCAGAAAGGACGTCTGGAATGATGTCCATAAAGATGTTCAGTCTAATTAGCACGTTGCCCTTTTATTATTATAGATGACTGTTAAGAAAAAGCTAATTGCTCTGACAATACTACTAAGGCACTGGTATTATCTACGTTTTTATACCTTTAATATTCAGATGCTTATAGCTATTTTCTTAAGAAATATTTTTAGCTGAAACCGGTTTGGCTCAGTGGATAGAGCGTTGGCCTGTGGACTGAAGGGTCCCGGGTTCGATTCCCGTCAAGGGCATGTACCTTGGTTGCGGGTACATCCCCAGTAGGGGGTGTGCAGGAGGTGGCTGATCGATGATTCTCTCTCATCGATGTTTCTAACTCTCTATCTCTCTCTCTTCCTCTCTGTAAAAAATCAATAATATATATATATATTAAAAAAAGAAATATTTTTAGTAAGGTAATTTAATCTTATTTTTTCCACATGGAAGACAGAGTTTTAAGCAACAAGTTTGTAATAAATCCCAATAAAATACTGAGATAAGCCCTAGCCATTTTGGCTCAGTGAATAGAGAGTTGGCCTGCAGACTGAAGGGTTCCAGGTTCTATTCCGGCCAAGGGCACATGCCTGGGTTTCGGGCTTGATCCTCGTAGGGGGCAGGAGGCAGCTGATCAATGATTCTCTCTCATCATTGGTGTTTCTATTTCTCTATCCCTCTCTCTTCCTCTCTAAAATCAATAAAAATATATATTTTTAAAATACTGTGATAACACTCAGGTTCAAAAGTACTTATCTTTAGAAAAAGGGTTTATGTACTTGGGTGTTTTTACTTTTAAATATTTTTTCCATTACAATAATCCACCCACTCACCCTTCCACCCATCCATTCATCCATCCACCCACCCACCCATCCATCCTTCTATTCATTACCCACCAATCCACTCATTGACATTATGGAGCTCATACTCAGAGGCAAGACCTTTGCTAGACAATAAGAATGCAACACTGAATGGAACAAGATTTTTGTTTTCAAAGAGAACCTGGGTGATTGAGAAAACTTATTTAAAAGCTGCAGATAGGCTGTGAGAATCATTAAAATAAAAGATAATTTTTTGTTTGTTTTTCCATTTTGGTAGTTTTGAAAACAGCTTTTCCCGAAAGTCTCAGTTCTTAGTTAGACCAAAATCCCAAACCCACTCCTTTTCTCTCCATACGTACTGGAGAAAACAAGTCTTGACTGATAGCAGGGCATAGTTGGAAATCTAGTGAGGAGGATGGATGGCTGTGCGGGCTGAGTCTGGAAACAGAAATTGAAAAAGAAGGGTTTGTGCATCATACCCTTTAGCCACCATCTTCCAAGAAATATCAGCAGATGCAGAAGAATAGGGATCAGAGAAATGAGAGAACGATTGTCTGGTTGCCTTTAGAAACATCAGGTGCCCTGTTTATGTCAGTGATAATTTCTAAGTTTTATCAACACCTATTTCTTCACCTGGTTTATATGTACATAGTTTATATCTATATGGCATTAAATATTAAGGCTGGTGAGTTGTTCAGCAACATTTTTGTCCACTTGATCAATGCAGGCTGTATAATGTACTGCAGTTGGCAATAATTTGGGAGCCATTTTAGATTATTTACAGTTTCTTCATTCCCCATGTATATTTATTGTGTATACCCGCTACAGTAGCACTGAGAGTAACCTAAAGTATTCTCATCTGACAATAAGTACTTTTGCATTTTATTCTTGTGCTCCTTCTCTCTGCCTCGTTGTTTTTCTACAAGTATGTTTATCTTTGGTAGTCAGACCATGCTGCATGCAGTTAGCCATAAAAAATTCATGTTTCTCAAGTTCACTTCAAAGCACTACCTGACCTGTCAAAACACATTTTAAAATGTCAAGAGGCCTTTCCATTATGGCCTTATTTGGTGCTGTGGTACTTTATAACCCCATTCTACAGGGGAAAAAGAGGTGAAAAGACACACAAACTCTCAGCTGCACAAGGACAAGTAGCAATACATTGACAGTTACCAGGGCGCTTATAAAGCAGCAATGACTTAATAATTTATGTTTGCAAATTGTGTAAATGTACATTCAGATATTGAGAAAAAAGTATGTATTTAAAAACTGGAATAAAATCAATCACTGTGATGCTTAAGTTCCTTATGGTAACATTAACCATTAACTTTTAGTTAATTACTAAAAGTTCTCTCCACAACCTGGTGTGAAGGCACTGAAAGTTTCCATCACAATGGGTACTTTCACATGCAACCTCAAATAGGGGAATATAGTAGTAGCATGGGTGTCAGGGGAATTGAAAAAGAATGGCTGAACCATCATTCTGCTAGTCATGGCCACGGCATTTTATTATTTGCCACTCAACCTGATTTCAGACCAAAATACTTCATATTGTGGCGGCTAAGGTCATCTGTCTCCTTCCTGGCAGGGCCAGTCATCTCTGTTCAGGTTCTTGATCTGAAACAAGAATAGCACTCCAACTTTACTACCCTGTAATCTATTAGGAAGTCTTTGTAATAAAGAATATATAGTGCATGCTTAAATGCAACTTCATTATAGGACAAAATACAATGTCATGAGGAGGGCACCCTCATAGTGAACCCATAACTACAATCATATGTGGTTTGTACTCATTATTATAAGAACTCACAGTCATTATTTAAATGTATACAGAGATTAAATAAATGTGTTGTACTGTATCACAAACACTCTGCTGAGAACTGAGGCTACTATAGCTGGAAAGCAATGTAAGTGTGTTGCCTGCCCTCTTGGATCATATATTCCAGCAGGGAAACATGATAGAGAGGAAAGTTCAGGGATCCTAGTATCAACATGGGAGATTAGCAAAAAGTGACATCAGTGCCAAGCCATCTATGTTTAGCTAGTAACAGCATATTTCAACAAATGACTGAATTTACATAATCTCTTGCTTTGTGGGGAAAAAATCAAGTCCTAGGATACAGATTGGAACAAAATAAGTTTAGTAAAAAGTAACATATAATAAACATTAAGTCGCCCAGCCACTGTGGCTCGGTGGTGTAGCACTGACCTATCAACAAGGAGGTCATGGTTCGATTCCCAGTCAGAACACAGGCCTGGGTTGTGGGCTCAGTCCCCAGTGTGCGGTATGCAAAAGGCAGAAGATCAATGATTCCCTCAACATTGACATTTCTACCTCCCTCTCCCTTCCTCTCTGAAATCAATAAGAATATATTTTAAAAATAATAAAATTAAATAAACATCCAATATAATAAAAGGCTAATATACAAATTGTCCCCTCAACTGGGAGTCTGGGGGTGGCCAACCCCCATAGCCCATCCCTCCAGCCGGCCCCACCCTGTTTCCCCATCCCAATCAGGGGTGGGCCAGCCATCCAACCTTCCCCCACCCCTTCACTTCCACCCCCAGTCAAGGAGAGCTAGCTGGACCCTACCTGTGCATAAATTTGTGCACTGGGACCCTAGTTAAGTCAATAATGGTTTATGGATCTATAATGCACCATGTCACTCCCTCAAGCCTCAATCTCTGGTTACCCCTCATGTCAACCACAATGTCCAAGGAGGAGAGAAATAACCTTGAAGGTTCTTAGGGATTGGCAACTCATGTGCTTCCTGACATGGTTCTCTAACTTCTAAGCTATGTGCAATCTTTGCAGAATCTACAGCTAACAATGTTACAATTTTAAAATCCAGTCCTCACTAGAAATCCTGGATAAACTTTATAATTTGATACTTAAAACTTAAAGGGGAATAAAAGATAGCTTTTCCTTTGATTTTTTTTTTCTGTGAGTGTAGTCATATTCTATTATTATGTGAATCATTTTGAGACAAGGAAGAGCAAGATGGGCAGTAGGCAGAATCCAGTCTTTCTTGGGGGAAAGCCTCTCATATCTTAAAAGTTGATATTTGTAAAATCTGAAGAACAAAATGAATTAACCAACAAAATAATACCCAAAACAAGGAGGCATGGAACAGACTGACATATCTTGATGTGGGGTTGGAAGGAGAAGAAGAGATAAACCAAAGAACGTATATACCTACTAGAGGTCCTGTGTACAGATTTGTGCACCAGTGGGATCCCTCAGCCTGGCTGTGGGGATCAGGCCAAAACTGGCTCTCCAATATCCCCCAAGGGGTCCCAGATTGTGAAAGGGCAGTTCTCAGGTGACATACTCCAGAACCAGGCTCCCTCCTCTCTGGTTCCAGGTGCATCACCTGAGAACTGAAACTGCCACGTCACCACAGCTCAGGAGCTCCTGCATTGAGCATCTGCCCCTTGGTGGTCAGTGTGCATCATAGCTACCAGTCAGACAGTTGAATAGCTGGACAGTCACTTAGGCTTTTATATATATCGACTAGAGTCCCAGTGCACGGATTTATGCACCTGTGGGGTCCCACAGTCTGGCCTGTGGGAATCGGGCCATACCTGGCTATCTAACATTCTCTGAGGGGTCCCAGATTGCAAAAGGGCACAGGCCAGGCCGAGGGACCCCACTGATGCAAAATTGGGGCTGGGGAAAGAACTGCTCCAGGGTTGTACAGCCCATCTCACACAGTCCTGATCAGCTAGACCCCAGCAGCAAGCTAACCTACCAGTGGGAGCATCTGCCCCCTGGTGGTCAGTGCACATCATAGCGACTGGTTCAATGGTTGAACAAACAGTTGGACACTTAGCATATTAGGCTTTTATTATATAGGATATGCATAGGCTATAGACATGGGCAAAAGGATAATGAAGACCTGTGGGATAGGTAGGGGTTGGGAAGATAAGATTAAAAGAGGGGGAAAGGGAGATGATGAGAGATATCTATAATGCTATCAACAATAAAAATATACTTTAAAAATGTTTAACATTGATATGTCTTCCTCTATAACCCTGTAACCCTAACATAGCTGCCTAGCCTTTAGGAGACAAACTACATTAGATCAAATCCATATCCTACTCTCTAAGGGAAGTCCAATGACCTTCCCAAAATTTCTGTGACACGAGACTTTTAAGCTTACCCAAACCCTGTTGGCTCTGAATGCCACCTTCACTGAACTCTTGATTTTACTCATTTTTCCATTCCTCCTGCAGTTTATCCCTTTTTCCTGGACTCACCCAAAATTTCTCACTCTGCCACTTTTTTTTATTTCCCTTAAGATCACTTCATTTATATTCTTATGAATGTACAGATTTAATAAAAACTTTGAAGTAAGAGATGAGTTTTTAAAATATTTTAATATTAGGCTTTAAGATTTTTGACCACCTTTCTTTAAAAGCTATGGTTGTCCATTTCCCACCAGGCCATGCAACAATATTTGTGCTGCACAATCCCAGTGCCCTTTACATTTATTATGCAGAACATCAGCTCCTGTTACCCAGCTCATGATTGAGAGCTAATATGAAGGACCCCAGTCTACTAGTACAGAAGGCCTTCCCAAAGTTTCTTCTTTTCTTTATCCTTTATTAATCAACCTCTGACACAGAATAGAAACCTCGCTTTGCATCTGACTGAGTGAAGTACTCCTCACTCTCAGAGAATCTATCATGGCGCAGATTATATGGTACAGTCTGTCTGTCTCATTATGCTGAGATGCTCATTGAGCAAGAGAGTCCGGTATATGTTTTCACTGTTTTAATACCTAACACTGCTTGGAAGTAGCTGCTCAACAAACATCCATTATGTGAATGAATGGTGTCATATCCCTGACAAAGATAAGACCTGGATCTTCAATATATTCTATATTTCAATATAGAAGATGTCATAAGATGATTATAATCACAATATAAAGAAAACCCTTGAAAGGTACTGCTTATCTGGGTTCCATGGGCTAAAGATGAGAACTTTCTGACCAGAAAACAGAAGTGACTTAGGTTAGTCTTCTCACACCAAAAGGGAGGCACAGGGCTAGACGTCGGACTCCATCTCTCTGGGCTCCGCAGCTTTCTGTCAGACTACAGCAGGGCCTGAGGAGCCAGACCTCCCGCCTCTCTCTAAACCATGGTAGAAGCTGGTGGTCAGCTTTGCAGAAGTAAGCATTGGTTGTGTTTGCATCTCTTTGCAGACAGTGCGGGATATGAAGCTGCCCCCACTCCCGGTAGCCTGCAATGTCTTTTCAAGTTCAGAAAAATAACCCGAGGACACCATTCTTGGCAAAAACACACTGGCTTTCCAAAGGGCATTTCAGATTTTCAAAAGCTGGTCCTGGACACAGGGAAGCTTAGCTTCATGGAGGTGAGTTAAGCTGTTTCCTCTGGGCATGGAAGGATTAAGATTTAAGAACCACAAGTGACATTCATTTAGGAATAATAAGAACGAACCACCAAACACCGCTTGCTTGTTTATTTGTTCAGCAGACAAAAGCTTCCAAGAAAGACTTTCATTGCCCATAACGATGAGAATTGTTGGAAAAGCTCTGATAATCCACAAGATTAGAAGAATCTCCTTGAGGAGAGCCACTAGATATTTAATTTCCACTGTGTCCCTCCCCTGTCCCTTAAAAGCTTCTCAGCGCCCTGCCCATCTCTTTAGCCTCACTCCCAACCTGTCATTTGCATCCTACATGCAAGCTACAGATGAGTAGCTGGAGAATATTATAAAAGAGGCAATAGATCCACAATTGCCTCCATTTAAAGCCCTGCTCTGTCACTTTTTCCAGCTGTGTGGTCTAGCTGGGTTGACCTTGTTGTTATTCCTCTATTTGAAAAAGAGGAAGACTAAGTAGGACTAATTGATTTATTACATGTAAGGCACTCGCCTGACACATAATAATTGGTCAATGAATGTTACCTATGATTGACACCTCCTCATCTGCAATTCCACAATGATAAGTATGAACTGTTAGTTCTTATCCAGTTCTTCTGGAACAGAGCCAGATCTGATCTGAACTTACTAGACAGCAGTGCTCAACTTGAATTGATGTGAGACTGCACCTAGTCTACATTTATTCCACTTCGTATAATATATGTTTGATTTATTGAATAAATTAATAGCTTAAATGTAGGGTGCTGTACCAGACCCCACTGGATATCAGAGTATATTATAACTCTGTATTGTGTTACTCAAATCTAAAAAGATATGAATTCTAAAATGCACTGGGACCCAAGAATTTTGTGTAAGATACCATGAGCATGGATCATAATAGCTTCATATACTGCTGCCTCTCTGACATGTCTGTGTTACCCTCACCCTACCTACCCTTACCCTCCTCATGCAGGGAGACTCACATTCAGTGTGGACAGCTCTGTGTAATTTCATTTTCTATTCCGGACAGCTGGACTTTTCTCCTTTCTTGATCCCCTATGGTTCTTAACACTGCACTTAACCCATGCAATTTTCTTTGCTATATTTTGTGAATTGTATCCTGAGAAAAATCAAGCATCACTTCAGTTAACATATAAAATTGTCCCTCATGAATATTTTCTGCTAACATTATTTAATAAAAGTAAACATAGGATTTATTTAAAAACTTGTTTTAAACCAACACTGAAGTAAACGAAATATTATTAATGACCAAATTAATTATGTAAATAATAAACTTGCTTTCTTATTTGTGGTTTCAAAAAATAATTATGTTACTGCTATGAAATGTGTCCTGACAGGTTCTGGCATATAATTTCACAAAAACACCACCACAACAGAACAGCAGGCTTCCCATTGCCAAAGGAAAGATTATTGACTTTGAACAATCACAGATGTTTCCATGATACACCACCTGAGATATTATATAGGAATAATTCAAAAAAGATGCTAGAAGGCATTTTGAAGCTTTATGGATCCAAAAAGTCATTAAGTACTAAAATCTTAAGAGCATTGTTGATATTTTGAGAATTTGTTCTTTTACTGTTTTTTTTTACAGCATTTATTCTCTCCTATTACAAAAATAACATCTGTTGTAGAAAAATTAGAAAATACCTATAAGCAAAAAGAAAGTAAAAGTTGCTACTAATCTCACTATTCAGAAATATCATGCATATATTCATTAGGTTATTCATCTATTTATGCATATGTAAATAATGGATGTGCCAGTGTGGGCGTGTGCTTGTATATCATAGATCTGCTATGCTTTGGTTACAGTGAAATGGTTATATTATACTGCAAAGAAAGCAATTATATGGAATCTCTAAATATAATCAGATATGGTCTCGAAAGAAAAATAAGTCACACGTATATAAGTGTACAATTACGAATTGTGGTTTTCTACAGAGGAAATAAACAGGGGACTAAAATATAGAAAAACAGGGAATAGTCTTTAGGGGAAGAATGTCTGAAGAGTAAATTTTAAAAGGCAGCATGCCTAGAATACCAGGCAAAGTAAAGAAGTGAAACAAGGTGGAGATGGCAAAGTCGATAGAGACCGGACCACACAGTGTTTTGTAGTCCATTCTAAGCATATCAACTTACTCTGGGGAATAATGGAAAAACATCAAAGAGCTTGCTGCAATGAAACTGATGTGATCTGGCTGAATCTGGTTTATTCAGCCTCCCCAGTATTGACATTTTGTGTCAGATAATTCTTCCTTCTGAAGGGCTACCCTTTGCATTGTAGGAGGTTTAATAGCACCTCTGGCCTCTATCCAAAAGATTCCAGTAACATCTCCACAAATGTGACAACCAAAAAGGTCCCCAGACATTGCCAAACATCCCTGTGAGGTAAGAGCCAAAGAAAAGAGTCCTGCTTAAAAACAGCTAGCTTAAATAATTTAAAGTATTCTGGCTAGTAGGTGAAGGACAGATTCTTTGGTAGGAGCATACCTTCTGATTACACAGGAAATCATCTTGTCACCACAAAGGAAATCAGCCTTAAAGCAACAGTAATCAGTGGATTTCAGAACTGCAGTAGAGAATCTGAATAGTTTATATGTCAATGAGCTGCTGAACCAATGACCTGAATCTGGCATATGAGAAAGAAGACAAAGTGCAAAATCAAAGAGCAATGAGTTCCAGTGAGGGGGTAGTTAGTGGTCCCTGCAGAGAGGATAGTGACTTGGTTTATAGCAACATGTCTTGGAGTTGTGACTATGGAGAATCTGTGATAGTGAACATTTTTGTGGGGCGAAAACAGACATAATTTGAATTTATACCTCAATCCAGTTATCACCCCATTCTTCTTTCACAGGAAAACTTCTCACAAAAGTTGTCCATTTTCCAGACAAAAAGGGAAAAGTTATATACGGTATGTGTACTATCTTGATATGTGACTGAGGTTATTATATAAATTAAGTAGTACCAAACAGACTGTTCAATAAGTGTTGAAACAAATAGAATACTGAATAATTTAAAAAACACTCTTCCCATACCACAATGATAAAAAAATAAAATCCAGGTTAATAAAGGCATTAATTTGGAAAGCAACACTTCAAAACTATGAGAACTAATAGAGGATAACCTTTCCATAATAGTGGGACAGAAAGAGATATTTAGCGATCATTCAAAAGCAAAGCAAAGAAAAAATATTTAATATGTATCAGTACATAAAAACAAATATTTTTCTGTCTTACGATAAGCTCCATCAACCAAGTATAAAGGCAAGATACAGTTTAAAAACTATTTGTATGATACATATATAATAGACACAGGATTTGTATACAAAATATAGGAAGAAGTTCATATTCCAAAGAAAAAATAAACAATCCCATTGAGTTACATGTTAAGTAATTCCAAATAGAAGCATCAAAATCCCACCCCCTCTAAGTTTGAGCAGCCATCCAACATCACTATTAATTAAGGGAACATGGTCAAAGCAAAAGCAGGTAACTTTATTCTCAAAAATATAATTATGAAATATATTCACGAAATATAATCCTGAAAATTCCCAGTTTGTTAAGGATATGGAAAATAAGAATTCTTACAATTTCTAGTGAGGACGTATTAGAATAACTGTTCTGCATATCTGTAAATATACAGTAACAGTTAAAATATGTTGATTCTAAAAACATCAAGCAACTTGACAGAAGCAACGTGCAAAGGTATCATGAGAAATGGCAGTATTATTTATAACAATAAAAAAACAAAACCTTAATATTCACCCAGAGTAAAGGTCTAAAGCAGTTAAAGTGACTAAACTGCATCCATATATCAATAGGCTATAACTGGAAAAATACAATGTTGGCTATTGTAAATACTATTCTATTGAACGTTTGTGAATACAGTTTTGGTGCTCATGTATATGAATTTCTGTTGGATATTTACTTCAAAGCGAAATTGATGGCCTGGTGGGTGTTATATGTTTTGCTTTAGCAAAATAGATTACTAGTTGTAGCGTGGATTGTATTAGTTTGAATGGTTTTTCGGAGTGGTAATGCCAATTTACATACTCACCAGTAGTGGAAAAACTGGAAGTAATCCCAATAGCATCAGTAGTGTAATGTATCAATAAAATGTAGTACATTCATTAAATGAAATGCTGCCAACCAATGAAAGTGAAAGAACTACTGCTCCACAGTAAAGAAAGATACATTCCACAGACAAATGGTGAGTGAAAGATGTTTGCCATGAGTATACATTTTATAATTCCATTTATTTGAGTTAAAACAATAAGTCTACGATGTGGTGACAGAAGTCAGAATAATAGTTACTCGGGGGAGTGAAGACTGGATGTGGACTGTAAAGCAGCTTCCCTGGGTGAGATATTCTGTTCTGTACAGGATCTGCCTGAGAGTCCTGAGGGTTCTGAAGGCTCCAAGCGTTCTGAGGGCCCATTCACTTGGCAAAACGTCATTCAACGTCATACTTGGTTCACATGTATTTTTGTACATGTTAATTTAACAAAATATTAAAATACTTGAAGCCCAAGTCATGACATTCATGCGAGGCCTTCCTTCCTCCGGCTGACTGCACTGGCTTCTCTCTGGAACCCAGGACCCGGGCTTCCCTCGCAGCCCTGGCTTCTTCCAGAAGGTCGTCCAGTTTAATTAGCATATTATGCTTTTATTATTATAGATGTTAGTTTTAAAAAGTTATATATATATATATATATATATATATATATATATATATATAATACATAATTACTAGACTAGATCAATGTAATGAGAATACCTGTTTTTGCTGTTTTTGTTTTTGTTTTCTGGAAAGTTGTGAGAATAGATGTTAAGAGATGTAAAACTCATAAATAAAGGTTAGGGACAGAGGGAGCACTAAGTGATATATACCATAATTCTTGGCTCCACAATGGAAGGGTAGCATTTCAGCAAGAAGTATGATTAGGCCTCTAAAAACAGGACTTTGGAATTCTCACCTGCCATGTGACCTGCCACATGACTGAGTTTAGTGAATTGACAGTTTCCACTCTCCTCAAATAATGTTTAATGTGCATGTATTATGTATCTCTGTGTATGTGTATATGTATACATGTTCTCTGAAACATATATCTTGTTGCAAATGTGAATATAATTAAATGAAAGAAATGTGGCTATATGCAGTAGCCTCAAAATGGAATGACAAAATGTTTTAAGTTAGACTAAAGTTTTCTATTTAATCATTCTGAGCAACATTATTACCCTTTCTCCACAGAAAATTTTTGTTATAGCAAAAGATTTAATTATTCAACTTTAACTTTTAATTATAGGGCTGTCATCTGAATATGCATAAGAATTTGTTAAAATACAATAGTTTTCACTGTTATAAAATTTATAAATTAGCAATAGATGGGACACTTTATTGTAATAAAAAGTTTCTACATAAATAAATCTAACAGTGAAATTTTAAAAGCTTTCTTTGAAAACTGGGAACAGGATATACATCACCATTTCTATTCAGTGTTTTACTTTTTGGCTAGTAATGCAACAAAAAAAAATGCTAAGCTTAAGAACTTGTAAAATTTTGATAGGTTCTGTATTAGAAAATCCAAAAGAATCCACAGATATATTATGAAAATCAGTACTAATAATTTGAACTATTAAAAGTTAAAAGCACATTAAAAATTTCATTTTATTTGAGCAAACATGGATTTGTATCAGGGAGCACCAAACAAAAGTGGTTGGGAGCATCATACTGATAGGAGCTAGGTTTTCTAAGGGAAGACATGGAAGGAAAGCATAATAATTATTTGATTGGTTGTAACTGATGAAGTTGCCTTATTTGGGAAAGCTAAATTGGCTTTTTGTGACTGGTTGTTATTAAGTTTCATTTGACTCTAGCTTAGATTTTGGTTTGTTTGTAAGGTTCACCAAAACATTAGACCCATCTCAGTGTAAAGGACTCATTTAAATACCTCAACAGAATAATCACCACATTTGCTGAATAGAAAGTTATTAAAATATTAATGTTTTTCTACATTCTAGCAATAAAGATTTAGAAATTAAAAGTTTTAAAATTATTTGACAATAACATATGGATTGTGTATTTCATTTAATAAAAGCCTAATATGCTAAGGTATCCAGTCATCTGGTCATCTGTTCAACCTATCAAAACTTACTATACTAATAATATGCTAAGGATGCTCAACCACTCGCTATGACATGCACTAACCACCAGAGGGCAGACAGGCGACCGGTCAACCGATCATGATGACGTGCACTACCAGGGGGCAGATGCTCTGAACCGGTAGGTTAGCTTGCTGCTGGAGTCTGACTGATTGAGACTGAGCAAGATGGGCTGGACATGCCCTGGAGCTTGCCTGTGGTCCTTCCTTGGTTGGCCAACCTCCTGCATCCTTCCCTGGCCCCAATCGTGGGTGAGTGGGTAGAAGGTAATCAACCAAAGACAATCCTATATCATAAAAGGCTAATATGCAAATCTGCAGGATGACTGGTTGCTATGATGTGCACTGACCACTAGTGCAGTCAGTGCACTTACAGTGGGAGCGCTGCTCAGCCAGAAGCCAGGCTCACAGCTGGTGAGCACAGTGGCAGTGGCAAGAGCCTCTCCCACCTCTGGGGCAGTGCTAAGGATGTCCGACTGCCGCTTAGGCCTGCCATTGATTAGACATCCCGCGAGGACTCCTGGATTGCTAAAGCGCTCAGGTCAGGCTGAGGGACCAACCCTTCCCCCACTCTGAGTTCATGTCATGCACTGGGCCTCTAGTATACTATGTTTATGGATTTGAATATTATATTATAATATTCAAATTTAAATATTATATTATAATATTCAATATTATAAAGATGATCAAACAATCCCCACCTAAAAATCTAAACAAGTTTTGCTTTTTATATTTTTCACTTTATTTTTCCTAGAACTTGGCACATTGATTCCAAAGTTTAATGAAAACATATGTAGTACTGCAAAAATGTAGACTTGCTTTAAGAACATCAAATGAGATGCTTTCTCAATCAAATACCAAGACTTGATTATTAGACTAGTTAAGTATATATACTGAAAGATAGGCAGAATTAAAAAATCCAGTAAGAACACCCACACATATAGGGGTACATGATTTCCACAAAGGCAGTCCAACAAAACCATGGAGAAAGAAGAATGATAATCTTTTCAAAATATCATGCTTGGGCACTTAGCCATCCATCTAGGGGGAAAAAATTAAATTTGACCCTTCTTTATATCAATAGCACAAAAATAAATTCTAAGTATATTACAGAGCTACATGTGAGATAGGAGATAATATAAGCAAATACCATTATGTCAGAGAAAAAAATGTCTTACTCAGAATATAAATCATATTAACAGTACAAGAAAAAGGCTTATCAATCTAACTACATTAAAACTAAGGACCTTGAGCCCTGGCAGTTTTGCTCAGTGGATAGAGCACCATCCCACTTTGGTCATGGGTTTGATTCCCTATCAAAGGTATGTACCTAGGTTGCAGGTTTAATTCCCAGCCCCAGTCAGCAGGCAACCAATCAATGTGTGGGGACATATGATTGAAAAGGAAGCATGTGAGGAGCCAAAAGGGCAAGTAATAACTATTATTTTTGTATATCGATGGAAATTATACCTATATTTTTTGGTGTGCCACAGAATTTTAGTAGTTAGTTTATGTGTGCCCTGAGATGAAAAGTTTGATAACTGCTCCATTAAACTGATCACTTACATTTTTTGACATGTGTGTGAAAAATATAAAAATCGTGTTGAAAATATTAAAATTGCATATTTGTTTGAAAGCATATTGGGGAAACTAACTTCATAAACATATTTTCATTTACATTACTAAAAAAATCAGAATATTAGGATGAATACTGGGTGAAGGAAAGACTATTGTTATTATTATTATTTATCTTATTACATTATCAAGAAATTCTAACATGTTTACCAAAGAAGAAAATATGGGTACTTATTAATTGTTTAAGTCTTATGAATAGGAAAAAGTGCTAGGATCTTGTTTTGAACACATTTACAATGTAAGAGACATGTTTCTTACTGCTAATAAAATTGAGAAGCACATAACCAATCAGTCTCTTGAAGATCAGTTTAAGACTTAATTTCCAGACTCTAATATTGAGCAGACTGAGTGTATTATTGCTTTAGCAGTTTACTGAAAAGAATTTCCTGAGCTGTCACAGTGATACAACCTTTGCAAACACCCTAAAGGAAATTTTGCATCCTTGCCGTTGAGCTGTTCCAACTATTTATTTTCACTTTATTATTTTTCAATTAAATAAATTTATATTTCAAACCACATAATGCACATTTGTCTGACTATACATTTTCCATGTTGTACATATTCTTCACAAGTTGAAAATGACATAAAGACTGATATGTAAGTGAAGTTTCAAATGCATATCTACTCATTATGCTTGTTGAACTATCTTATTCATGCAATTCTGTATGGTCTTCAAAGAAATGTACTGATCAATTTTCTGTCAAATTAGTCAGTATAATCCATTTATAAGACAACACATTTAGCTAATGTAAAGAAGCATTAGTTTCTTAAGACTGTCCTAACAGATTTGACCAAACATTACACAAATGTTTCCTGAAACTAAAATTGAACTTATCCATAAAAATACTTGACAGTTAAAGAACACATGCTTCATTGGTCATTTTCTGTTCCAATGTGATAGGTATACAGTAAAAATATCCCATATGCAATAAAATGAATAAAAATGTCATTTATTATGCAAATTAAAGTATTACTCCCTCAATTGTTTAAAAAATTACCTCTCAGATTACTGATTTGACCAAATCAATGCAGTATATTTCTCACATTGAATTATATAAAAATAATACTTAAAATAGATTATCTATGCAGATATAAACTAAACATACACCATGTTTCCCCAAAAATAAGACATCCTCCAAAAATAAGACCTACTTACAGGTTTCCTTCTGAGTGAAATATAAGGCATCCCCCCCGAAAATAAGGCCCCCAGGCTCTGTCTCAGAATGAAAATTAATTTACCGTAAACTGGTCGCTAGGGCCGCCCCGACTGGCGTCTAGCAACCAGTGACATTACACCAAGTCCTGATGTCACTGCTGTGTGAATGGAGAGAAATCAGCGTGGAAACTTTGTGAAACCTAAACTGCAAGAAGTTGGGACTTGGGTGAAGAATTCATGGTAGAAAATCACTGACAGTTGCATTGCAAATGCACTGCAAGCAGGCTACCTTGACAAGAAGTACTCATTTAAAGACAGTGCTATTGCTAAACTAGAGAGATTTGGTCCACTGATTCTGAAAGAAATAGAGTCACAATAAATTCAACAGGAAATTCAGGAGTTGGATTGCTATGATGATGTTCCAGAAGATGATGACATGATTGTCATTGAATAAATGAGTAAATTCTTGATACTGTAGGATTCACAGTTTGTCTGGTTTGTGTTGACAACTACCGTACTACCGTACCGTATACAGGTAATAAATTTCCTTTATTTTCATTTAACAATAAATGTGTACCATATTCTTCTTCATGGAAAAATAAGACATGCCCTGAAAATAAGACCTAGCGCATCTTTGGGAACAAAAATTAGTATAAGACAGTGTCTTATTTTGAGGGAAACAGGGTATTTAAATCTCTGCCTACTTAACATATAAGTACACAAATGCTTCCTTCTCAGAAAAAAAAAATTGAAACTTAGTCTATTTAAAAATCAAAATGATTTTTTCATTCATACATATCACAGAGAAATAATATTATAAAATCACAGAAGCATTTCATTCTGATTACAGTTATTATACATATATTTAATTGGTAAATGTTCTCTGCTAGTAGGATATTTTCTAATTGTATCTGCACAATATAGTGTAGGAGGTTATTTCTTTGGGATTAAGTGTCACTCTGCAAGAACCTGTTTATAGAATGAAACTTTGCTGATTACTATTCCACTAATCTCCTAACCCTATAATTGTGCATTGAATAAATTCTAGTTTTACTCTCTTTTGCTTCAGTTACTTAAATGCTTAAGTGAAGTTTTCACTACTTGTGAATTGCTAAGAATCACTATAGTTACATGAAATTATATTTATCAATAGATTTCCAGTGGTGCCCAGCTGAGAGCACCCCTGTAGCCAAAAGTATCTGCGAGTGATTTCCTTCCTGCCAGACAACAGCCACTACTTGTGTTGCCTCCTTTGATGACTAAGGTGGGGGTAGCTTGTGTTACAGGAGAGTAACATCATAAAATTTCTAAGGCTGTACCTTTATGTACTTTTTAATCCCACATTTCATTCTTTTGCTCATATCCCTAAAATTTCATAAGTGACGATAGCCATTAACTAACCTCTGACCTCAGCAATTCTGTAGTCATTTTCCCAAAGAAGAATTTAGGCTTTTTCTGATCATGAAGTTATGAAGCATTTATAATGTAAGAAAAGGGTAGAGTTAGAGTATATCAAAGATGTAAGATGGGAAAGACCAAATGTCAAGCTAAATAATGATAATTTGATTACTTAATATTTCTATAAATATTTCATTTGGATTTCTTAATTGAACCTCTGCCTGTGCTCTTCAAAGTTGAAGACAAAGGGCAGCGAACATCATTTAGAGAAATGAAGTACTACAGAGTGGAAATTTTCATCTGACTTCGGTCTAGAAAAATGCCTTCTGGATTTTTCCAAATCATTTACAAGGTCTATGTTTAGAAATCTGGCTGTGGGATGACATTGCAAAATAGTACTCTGAAAAACACATAGTCAGTGCTTAGGCAACTCACACTGGCTCCTATCTAGGACAAGCGCTTAAGTATTTTTTTCTTAATTCAAAGTCGTCATTCTAGCTTGAAAGTACTCTTTAGTCTCCATAGCAATCCTTTGACTATACAATAACATGATCTTAAATATCTTCGTATTTGTTCTGAAATGAAAAGCACTGCTGTCTTTCTTATTACTTGAACACTTAGAAAGAAAAGATGAAAATGCTTCAAAATAATTCTATGATTTCATAACGAAAGAATGGAAGTTTTTCAACAAAATTGCTATTTCTCACCTGTTAGAGGTCTGGGGGGAAAAAATCTGACCTCCCTGGCCAATGTGGCACTGTTGGTTGAGCATCACCCCACATACCAGGAGGTTGCCCATTGATTTCCAGTAGACACACTGCTGAGTTGTGGGCTCGATCCCCAGGAGGGGGCATGCGGCAGGCAGCAGATCAGATTGATGTTTCTCTCTTTTAATGTTGTTTCTCTCTCTCTCTCAAAATTAATAAAAACATAATTTTAAAAAGCTGGAATAAGTTCTTATAGATATCATGGCCCCTGTTCTCAAAAGAGTTTAACATCCAAAGAAAGATTTAGACAACACAAATACTTAATTACAAACACATGATTTACACATACTACATACAAATACTTTATATTCATTCATTCACATATTTATGCATATACATGATATATCTACATACTTTATATTCAGGATATGTAACCACAGAATGTGAACACGATGTAACCATATATAAAACATTTTGCAATTATATTGGGGACGAGGCAGAATTAACTAAGGTGGAGAAGTTTACTGAAGTAAATCAAGGTAAACAGGGAGGTAAAGCACTACTTTGGCATCTCTTTCTAAAATGCAGGTATTGGTCCCTGCTCTAGCTAATAAAAATACCTACCATGTGTGTCTGTGCTAGACTTAAAACTGGTTTCTGAAGTCAGAGATGTACAGAATAGGTATCTTGAATGACAAAGACTGGAATGTCTTCAGTGCACGATGAAGAGGAAACCAGGTGACAGCAATCAGGGAATAGCAAGATGGTAAATTATAAATGTGTTGGCCTTGAAGACACAGGGGACTTTTATTGCAAAAAGAAGATAGAGTAAGAGTTGGGAGGGGGGGTGGGCGGAGAAGAAGAAAAAGAAGCTTGCAAAGAGGCTATTGAACAAAGCTTTAATTTGAGAATATTTTACTTTGAGAATTCAGAGTACTCATGGGACAACTAGGCACAGCTAAGACTGGGAAGGAGAGGGGTATTTAGAGAGGAGGCTGAGGATACAGTGCTGATCACCTAGTCACAACTTTGGGAATATGGTGGAAGGATTTGGGTAGCACCAGAGGACTGCACAGACCAGAGCAGCACAAAGGTAAGAGTTTCCCTGGTGAAGGATGACTGGCGAGCCACAGGTATCGCCCAGTCCTAAATTAAATGTGCATGGGATTCATTCCGATAGTTTCTTATAGAAGAGTGAGTGTTCCTTCTAGAGCTGGCATACGGTGGCATTGGGAAGATGACTTCCTAGAAGCCCTTACCAGTATGTCAAGCAATGATCGATGGCTTCAAAAGGTAATAGAACGAGAGATGAGAGTACACAAATACATTGAAGGTTACAGATAGGTAAGTTCAAGAGGACCATGCTAGGGAAGAGAGCACTGCTAACAAAATAATTGGAAAACTTCAGAGACTCAAATAGTTAAATATGATTAAAGTGAAAACTAGTAGATAGGGTACTTGATGGAGAGAGAAGGAGAAAGAGAGAATCTGAACCACGAAAGGCCTAAAGGCCACACCTGTATCTAAACACCTTGACTACAGGGCCTGAGAATCAGGCCCCTAAGAAGAAGCAGGGGACAACAAAGGCCAAAGCTTTAAGTCACTGTTTTGGTACCTAATTCTATAGGCTATAAAGAAAAAAATGCAAAATATTCAACAGAGGAATATCATCATCATATTATACATAGCATTCTATATACTGTACATAAAAATTATCACTGCCGAAACCGGTATGGCTCAGTGGATAGAGCGTCGGTCTGCAGACTGAAAGGTCCCAAGTTTCCGGTCAAGGGCATGTACCTTGGTTGCGGGCACAACCCCAAGTGGGGGGTGTGCAGGAAACAGCTGATCGATGATTCTCTCTCATCGATGTTTCTAACTCTTTATCCCTCTCTCTTCCTCTGTGTAAAAAGTCAATAAAACATTTTTTTTAAATTATCACTGATTTAATGACTTTTTAAGTTTTAAGTTAGCATAAAATTTAGACATAGGTATTTTACTTTTATGACTTTTTGCTCTTGTCAACTAGTTCAACTAATTCACCCTTCCTAAACATGTTATATAAGAGGGTCTTTATTATATTAAAATATATTAATAATAGCTGGCCATGGAGCTGAGGTTATTAGTGATCTCTTTTTTCTTTCATTATTAATTTGGTATTTTCTCAACTTGGTTAAAAATTATATTATTTAAGTAATAAAAATAAATAATTTATATACAATAAAAATTAAAGAAGAGGCAAAATGTTATCAAGCTAATGAAACAAACAAATGATGGACTAGCAATATTTGTATCTGGGTAAGATATTAAAAATTAAAAATTATTCAATTATAGTTATTTCACATTGGTAAAACTAAAATCTACATCTTGAAAACTTGTTACTATCTTGACAAGAAACCTAAGAATATACACATAACTCTAAAATCTTTGCTGAGCAGTCTTAGAAGAAGACATATAAAATGGGGAAGAGATGCTTCTTTTCTTTTTAAAAAAAATTTATTGATTTTTTTACAGAGAGGAAGAGAGAGGGATAGAGAGTTAGAAAAACTGCTGAGAGCGAATCATGGAACATCTGCCTCCTGCACACCCCCTACTGGGGATGTGCCTGCAACCAAGGCACATGCCCTTCACCAGAATCGAACCCCGGACCATTCAGTCAGCAGGCTTACATTCTATCCACTGAGCCAAACCAGTTCGGTGATGCTTATTTTCTTAAAAATCAAACCATGAATTGTAAAAGTTCTTTCCAATAAGTATTTATAAATATTTAAAGTACTTGCAAGTAACATCCTCGTAGATTTTTTAAAATTAATTTGAAGTTCATCAGAGTGGAATAAACATGAGCAAATGCTTCTCTTTCTGAAACAGTGGAGAATTAGACAACCTTATCACCATCGAATATTAAAATGTGATTTAAAGTCAAAATAATTTGGCTTATAATCTCTAAAATTTTGTTATAGGTATTAAATGACAGCTGATTAAAAGATTATTTTATGGGGATGCTGACTAGCAAAGAAAAGGGTTCTAAAGACACATTGGGGTCTAAGCAACCTTTATAACTATTCCCATGGGGGAATTAAGTCATAATGCTCTAGATCTAAGGCTTCCATCATATGCAAAGAAGTAATCTATCTCCTCTGAATCTAGATTAATACTAGCCAAATAACTCCCTTGGGAAAAATGAGAAGGGAGTCACTCAAATACTATTCAGCAGTACTTCTCTCCCTAACCCTCGGTGAGAAAGGCTAGACTTACTATGAAGTCAAAAATCCACAAAATTCACCCGTGCATAGAGATGTTAATCAGTTTCTTTTTGTTCTTTTATATATAAAAAATGGGCAAGGAGAAAGTCTGAAGAGATACTTTAACATAAGAAGTGGAGGCCAAAACAAACAAGCAAGCGATAAGTAAGAAGAAAATCCCAGATAAACAGACTTATGAAGAATTTCTAAAATATTTCATCTGTGAAACAAGAACAAGTTTCTTTGATAAATTAGTATATGAGAAAAAAGAGACTTTGGAAATCATAAATGCATTAGTAAAACGGAAATAGAAAGGATGAAAGGTAAAATTAGCACAACCTCCTGGGAAGCAGATCAAAAATAGAAAAGTGAAGAAAAGTAGTAAAAATATTTTTGAAGAACAAATTCAGTTTAGAAGTAACAGGAATTAGAAAGAGGTTAGAGAAAAAAAAGTCCTCAAATAAATTGCCCTGTAGTAGAAACATGAATTTCACTTTGAAATAACCCATTGCATATTCAACACAATGGGAAAAATACATTAATGGTATATTCTCTTTTTTTTTTAAATTTAGAGGATGTAGAAGAAAAACGAGTACTAGTACAAAGGATAATAAATCAAAACATGAAGAGCAAAACTAGAGGATTAATCACAATATGGTATCCCCTTTAAAATTCTAGAAGCGTAATTATTTCCAATCTAGAATTCAACCCCCAGACAAACTAATACAAATATGTCAGAGCAAAATAAAAAATAATTTAAAATATAAATTACTTCCCAAATCTTATCTTCCACACAGCCTTTAAACCAAGAAAGAGGAAGTCATGGGATCCAGAAAACAAGAGAAAACACACACACACACACACACACACACACACACACACACACACACACACAAAGAGGCAAAGAAAATGGATAATGACAAGGGATGATTCTAAGATGACAGCCATGCAACAGTCATAGGAAGCAGCTAATCCTAACGGAAGCAACTCAGAAGGCTCTGGGAAAGATGTCTGGAAGAAGAGGAAATGAATACAATGTCATTGTGCTTAATAGAACTGAGAGGGAATTTAAGCTACTGAAAGGGATTTGGGGGATAAACTACACTGAAACAAATGAGACTGATTATAAGATTACACTATACTCCTATAACAGGAATACAGTTATAGGAATATAATGTAATCTTATTTTGTTGTGTGGTTCTTTGTGAATTCATTTTACAGAGTCAAATATATAAAGGAAAATGAAGAAAAAAAAATCTGACCAAACTTATGATCTGGCCACTTTGGGAGCATTAGGAGATAGTATTTATGCATGTGAGTGATAGGGTAGTAAAGAAAATGACTGTTCTCGTTTTCAAGAGTGCAAATGAAACATCATGAAGCAGCCATGTAAGCACATGAACGGGATGATATTGAAAGAAAGAGCTGTAAGAGGGGCCAGCGTTTGCCCCGTGCACCTAAAGGCACTACACTCCCCTTTGTGCTATGTGTTCTGGAGTTTTCTGCCATTGTCCATATTTATAGGATTCTTCCAATTTTCCAACCCTTTCACACATTGATGCCTACTCAACTTTCAGCTTGTACTCAATTGTCACTTCCTCAGGAAAGTCTTCCTGAACATTTGGAAACTCCAAACTGGTTCAGATTAACCCATTGTGTCCCACATGGCATTGCAAACTCTTCTTTGCAAAATGGCCCATGGGTCCAATTGTACTTGAACTGTGAGATCCAGGAGTTCAGGACCACATTCCTTTTGTACACTGACCGCAGCTGAGTGAGTGATTATTAAAAATCTGTGGGACAACTGAATTAAATACCACAACTAATTAATTATTTAGCACCAATTCAAGCCATCAGCCAACTTTAAATATTATAAACTTTCAAATCCTAAAATCATATATTTGCAAATAAAATTCAGCTATATAGTAAAGTATTAATTCACCAGAATTTTGCAACATTTTCTATAGAGTACATCTGTTAAAAGAATGTATCTAGCATGACACATTAAAAAATATATCAGGCTGTTGGCTGTGACTGATCCGCCATCAGTCCGGCTGGGTCCGATCCCCTGTCCCCTCCCCCTCCAATTCTGATCTCTTTACCTCCGTGATTACCGGGGAATAAACTGTACTTTAAAATTCATATATATATATATATATATATATATATATATATATATATATATATATGAGTATCTAGAGTATAGACCTCAGTATTAAAGAAAAAAAGACACCAAGAATCATCATTCTTGTAAATCACGAGTAATCCCCTCCAATGTAAGGAACAACAACAACAAATGTGCTTATTTTCTCAACTATTATTTAACATTATGGGTTTTGTTGTTGTAGAAACTGCAATTGAAAAACTAAAGATAAAGATTAAAAAATTACTAAAGAATCTTTTAATAGAATCACAGTTATTTATCTATCTTTCTAGAGGAGTCAGAAAAATATAATGAAAAAGTAAGAAAATATCCTGCTTATAATAGTGAAAACAAATATAAAAAAGCTGGGAATAAACTCATGTAAATTAGTAGGCAGACATATTAAAGGAAAACTAGTGGTGAGGCATCATATTATCAAAGAGAACAGGATGATTTAAGAAGAGAATTTAGAACAGTGTCAAAAGCTGGTTAGAGCCCTAGCCAGTTTGGATGAGTGAATAGAGCATTGGCCCACACACAGAAGGGTCCCAGGTTAGATTCTGGTCAAGGGCATGTAGCTCAGTGGCAAGCTTGATCCCTGGCACTGATAGGGATGTGTGCAGGAGGCAACCAATTGATGAGTCTCTCTCACATTGATGTTTCTCTCTCTCTGTCTCTCCCCCTTCCTTCCACTCTCTAAAAAGCAATGGAAAAATACCCTTGGATAAAGATTAACAAAACAAAATAAATTTCAAAAACCACAAACAAATAAAAAAGGTGTTTAGAGTTCTAGTAAAAAGGGACTTAAATATAAACTTTGGATATCAAGACAAAGAGTTCATCACACCTTTAGTGAAACTCCTTTATGAAAAAAGTCCCAAAATTTTACAGAAGAACATAATATACTTAGCCAATAAGAAAGTCTGATCTATTTCATAAGGAGGTTTTTGATTTTCTGAGACTAATATTTTAGATTAGTGCATTTTCATTCTCTATCACAATTGATATTTCAAAAACTCAGTAATAAAGGTATAGATCTTTTTACATGATAATATATATCTCTATTAGTCCAAATTCTAGAATTATCTTTAATAGAGAATCCCTAGATTTCCTCATTAGATGAAGGTAAAGAAAAAGATACTGCTATTATCTGACATTTTGCTGAAAGTACAATGAAGGATATTAAAACTATAAAAACTGAACAATAAGGGATAGAAGGAGGTAGAAGAGGCACAAGGGAGAATAAATGGTGATGGGAGGAGACTTGACTTAGGGTGGTGAACACACAATGCAATATACTGATGATGTATTATAGGATTATACAACTAAAGCCTATTAATTTTAATAACCAATGTCACTCCAATAAACACCAAAAAATTAAATAAAAGAAAATTTAATAAGAAATAAAACTATCACTATTTGTGATAATGAGGCATTGTAGAGAGGTTTCAGTACAATAGTAAGGCATAAAATTAATAAACAGAGATGAATGTCATTCATATAATCAGAATCTAATATAGGGGGGAACTTAATTTCCAATAGCAACAAAAATTATAAATTACCTAAAAAGGCACTGATTATAAATGTGCAAACCCTTTATGAAGAAAAATGTTATATACTACTAAAGGACAAAGGAGAAAACTTGAATAAATGGAAGTACATAATATTCTTATTTGAAATTTATTTATTAATTTCTTTATTGATTAAGTTGTTACATACTTGTCCTTATTCCTCCTTTACCTCCCTTTTCCCCCCACTCATGCCCTCACCTCTCTGGTGTCTGTATCCATTGGTTAGGCTTATATGCATGCACTCAAGTCCTTTGGTTGATCTCTTCCCTTACCCCCACCTTCCTCTATCTTCCCTCTGAAGTTTGATGGTCTAATCTATGTTTCTCTGTCTCTGGATATATTTTTGTTCATCAGTTTATGTTGTTCATTATATACCATAAATGAGTGAGATCATGTGATATTTATCTTTTTCTGATTAGCTTATTTTACTTAGCATGATGCTCTCTAATTCCATCATCAGCATTATGCTATTATGCATAAGCTATTTTATTTCATTTTTTAAATCCTCACTCCAGGAATGAGGATATTTTTTCCATTGATTTTTTTAGAGAGTGTGGAAGGGAGACAGGAGGGGAAGGGAGGAACATCAATAGTTGCCCCTGGCTGGTATCCAACCAGGGCAGGGATTGAACCTGCAACCAAAGTACTGCCCATGACTGGGAATCAAACCCATGACCCTTAGGTCCTCAGGCTGATGCTCTAACATGCAAACCAGCCAGAACTCCCTAAACTATTTTAATAATTTTAATGTTTTCAAAGAAGAATTTCTTTAAAAGTAGACAATTAATATGAAAGTATAGAAAACTAAGCAAAATAAAAATCTCTGAAAAACAAACAAAAACAACAAATAGTGACAGACACACCACCAAATGTTCAAATGCATTTTAAAACCTCAACAGTTAAAACGATGGGAAATACATATGAATAGATGGAGCAATAACACTAGGAAAATGGCCAGAAATAGATGCTAAAATATTGAAAGTTAATATATGATCCAGGTGACATATCACACCAGTCAAAAAATGGAATTGGGACAATTTCATAGTCAGTTAGACAAAAACAAAATCAGATCCAAATATAAAAATTATGCTCAGGATAATTACAAAAAACCAATAGTTCATACTTTAAAATGAAAAAATAAAAATAAGAAGAAATTATACAATTATTTGTAACTTTTAAGGAAGTTGTCTTTCTATGACAACTTCAGAAGCCATGAAAATAGAGATTGATATAATTTAACCACATTTTTAAAAATGTGGGAGGAAAAAAATTCAAAAAGCAAATGACAACTTGGGAAATATTTTTAATTTATATCACAAAGTAGTTTGTGGATTTTTTTCTCTATACTTATAAAGTGCTCCTAAGTAGGCAGCAGAGGGCAACTTATTTGAAAAATTAAAGAACCATATAGACAAATGGCCATAGACTACATTAATAACTGGGAAAATGTATAAAGGCCCTTAAATATGGAAAAAAGATGTTTAGTATCACTCATATAAATTTAAAACTGATACCATTTTTCACTATCAGATTAGCAAAAATTCAGAAATTAAACAAACACAACACAAGGAGGAAACAGATACCCACATATATCGCTGGGAGAGTGTAAAATTTAAATGCTTGTGCTTCAACAATTCTACTTTTGGTAAGTTATTCTATTGGTACAGTTACTACTGTGTTAATTTGGGTATTATAAGTGTACTCATGATAGTATTGTTTGAACGGCAAAAGAGAAATTTCCATCAACAGGAGATTTATTATATAAATTACGGCATTCATAAAATGCAATTAAGTTATTAATAAAAGAATAAGATGCTGTTTATATATTAAAATAAAACTATCTCTAGGTTTACTGTTAAGTGGAAAAAGTGCATCTATTGTTAAGGAGTACCTTTTGTTTAAAAAAGAAAGAAATTAAGAACCTACAATTGCTTTAACATGCATAAAGAAACTCTAAAAGGATGCCTGTGAAACAAACATTAGTGCTCACTGGTCTGCGAGAGGAGGGTGGCCTGGGAACCAGGAAGGTGTCAAACCAGGATGAGAGGAAGGATTTTTATCATAGAACTTTTGATACTTTTTGGCTTTTAAACATACAAATGTTAAAAATAGTTGTTCTCAGATTGGCAAATGATTTTGCAATCTACCAGAAAGACTAAGGTATTAGGAATATAAACTGTGAAATAGATGCCTTTCCCTGAATATTAAAATGTACCCTAAAATTGCAGCTGAGTTAAAAATAAAACTGTGCTATCTTATTAGCCCAATAGAAGTGGGCATTGCAATGGCAAAGACAAAGGCACACACCTACATATATATGATACAGTATATGAGAAATATGTTAAAAGTCTGAATAAAGGATAAATTATTCAACATAAGTTATGGCATTAATGTGCAACAATTTAAGAAAGGAAATAAATGTATAACCTTACCCCGTATCATATTGTAAATGAATTCTAAAAGAAGAGAAAGACAACTTTAATAATGGACCTATTGCCAAGAGAATTCTTCACATTGGTTAAGAGAATGGGTTTTTGTATATGAAATTTATGTCCAAAACCTACTAAAAATGCTCTGTGAATAAGCCAAATTAGAACTCCCTCAGAGAAGAACCCACTCAGAACCATCTCAGTCTCAATGACCCATAAAAAAGTTATTTCAAATCAGTTCTTCACAGACAGTTAAACAGAAACTTCTGTTGCTTATGCTGCAACCTATTTTCCTCACTAAAAGTTCACAGCTGTTCTCTATTTGTTTGAAACACTAGCAATAGTAGTTTTGATAATTCTTTTTAGGTTTCAGCGTACAGCATGTACCTAAGTGTTCCTTTAATTGTCCCATCTTCTAGGTTATTTTGATGATATTTGGGTATTTTCCTAAAAGAGCTTTTGATTTGCACTGTAACTCAAAACTTAGATTCTCAGCCTGAAATAGCCTGACCTTGAATATTGGTCTTCAGTTTCAGTTTTCTTCATGAATTTGTATTTTATTGCTTACTGTACTACCTTTAAATCTAATACTTTATCCTGTCAATAGGGAAATGACCACAAAATTAAAACTTTTTTTCTTAGGACTTCTTTTTCCTTTTCTTTCTCTGCTCTCCTTCCAATCTATCAAGGACTTTATTCATTAACCCTAAGAATTACATTGAAAGAGAAGTATTGGCAAACAAATAAGGTATCTAGATATACCAGGAGTACTAATCTTTTTGTTTGTTGGTCTCTTTATTGGTTTGGCTTACTTGCTTGTTTGATTTAATAAAGTAGAACTAAGGAGTATACATAGAATCAGAATATATCTGGATTCAATTCCTAAACTTGCCTGTTAAAACAATGTGAGATTACAGACATGTTGCTTAATCTTGCTGAAATTCACATTCTTCACCTATAACCTAGGGATAGCAACACCCATTTCATGTGATTATTGTGAGGATAAAATAATATAATTTCACTGTAATACTAGGTGTGCTGGTGTTAACACTACATTCTGTTGCTTATTTTATCTTCTCTATGCCAGAATATGTTGCAATTATGAATATTGATGCTGTGTCCTCTGAGAGGATGATGTGTGAAGTAAAATCCTGGTCTCAGCAACCTAGCAACCAGTGTGCCAACAAGTGTGTGCTACGCAGTGCTCGCTCTCTTCCCCATGATGTAAGTCCCATAAATTTATTCAGACCCAAAGAAACTAATGTTTTTCCCAAGGTATAATTCCACCTGAGATACTTCCAGGCAGAGAAGCTGAGTCCCTTGGAAACTTCTTTCTTTTCATTTTTTATTAAGGTATTATATGTGTACATATCTTACCATTGCTCCCCCCCAACCCTACTCCCATACATGCCCCCAGAGTTTTGTGTCCATTGGTTATGCTTATATCTTTCCATTCCAGACACTGCATGGGCCAATTTGCCGCCTCACACAGAGATGCATAGTCCTGCCCAGGGGGTATGCTCTGTGAGGGCAACCTGAGGAGAAGGGTTAGAGAGTCAATTGGGAAAATTAGGAAATGGATCATAACAAGTACATTCTGCCATGAGCTCTGGTTCAGCAACCCACTCAGGGGCACTGAGTGAAACCACTAAGGGCACAGAGCAGCACCAAGGGCACCCACTGGGAACAGAGAGACACATTGCTCCACAGGAAGGGTTTTGCTTTAGGAGAGCACATCCTACATAACCTATGTGAATCAGTGACAGAAGTGCTTGCTGGAGTACAGAACTGACTCTGAGATATTACACACACAGTAACATCTCAGGATTTAGCCCCAAGTTCAACTTGGAAACCTAAATCTACACTGTGTGCACCTAGTAATCAATAGTTATTTAGCTGAATCCGTCTGACTTCTGACTGGGACGATGTCTACACATCAAGGAGGCTAAGGGGTTCCAGAAGCACGACAGACACCAGAAATTACTAGGAGCTTGTAATAAAGAACGCGGGGCAGGTGAGAGTGGGCTTCTCTTATGCGCGAAGTGTAATCAGCAAGCCCATAGGGCTGGCCCTGGACTGTCTGAGATATAGTGAAGAGTCAGTGCAGATACACTAATATCCTTTCTTGGATTTGGACATAACAGCGAGAAAAGAGTGTATACAGATCTGAGATACAACAGAGAATGGGAGGGAATTTCTTTAAGGGAAATAATACAGACAGTTTATCTTCTTCCACTTTCAGTGTGTTTCTCTATCGCCTCCCTCAAGGCTCCATACCAAAGGAAACCCTGATGGGGCTGAAGGGGAAAGAGAGAAGTTGCCCTCACTGATGGCTCCTCGCCTGGTGTCAGTGGGCACATGATGACATACCCACCGTCATAAAACTGGCCACCCAGAAACATTTTGTAAAAACAAAACCAAGAATAAAAGCAACGAATATCCACATATATCTGACTGAAGCCTTTGGGAAATCCACGTGAAGAAATAAAAACAAAAGTGTATTAAAGAAAAGAAAACAAAAGTGTATTAAAGGCAGAGAACACAATGTCTATCACCTTCTTGAGCTCAACTTTTTAAATAAACTTTTTATAATAGATTTACAAATTCAGATTTACTGAAAACTTGCAAAGATGTAACCTGCACATAGTTTCAACTACTGTTAACATCTCACTTTGCTACAATTCATTTGTCACAGTTTATGAACCCAAAATGCTGCATTATCACTTCACTAAATTCCATTCTTTCCTCAGTGTTGCCTAATGTTCTTACTCTTTTCCAGAATTTCATCCAGGATGCCACATTACATTCAGTCACCAGGTCCTCTTAGGGGCTTCCATTGACTGTAACAGTTTCTCAGGCTGCTTTTGCTGACCTAGTCAGCGTTGTGCCGAGAAGCTCCCTCAACTGGAGCCCGTCTGATGTTTCTCTCACAATTAGATGGAAGTTCTGAGTCTTGGAGAGGATGACAACAAAGGTGAACTGCCTTCTCATCATGTCACTTCTAGAGTATACCCTACCCCCTGGATTATCAGTGATTATGTTAACCTTCATCACCTGACTAAGGTGGAGTCTGTCAGGTTTCTCCACTGTGAAGCTGCCCTCTTTCCCTTTTCCCATGTTGTATTCTCTGGAAGCAGGTCACTAAGCATAGTCCATACCTAAAGAGTGGGGGTTATGCCCCCTCTTTGAGGAGAGAGTATGGAGTATCTACATAAATTATTTGTAATTCTTCTATACAAGAGAGATCTGTCTCTTCTCTTCCATTTTTTATTATTGCATCCCTTACTTGTATTACTATGGATTCATAATATTTAGTTTATATTTTGGGTTATAATTCATTACTATACTTGTTGTTGTTGCTCCAGGTTGGGCCATTAGGAGCTCTTTCAGTGGGCTCCTGTGTTCCTTTTTGATAAACACTCATCGCTTTGTTCTTAGAGCCCTTCATTACTTTCTGGACCATAGTATGTCCCTGGCTCATCTTGTACAGTCTCTGGCTAGCAGGCAGCTTGGTTTCCAGTGTATCATGTTATTCTAAGCTTTTCATAATCGATTTTCATATGTAATTAAAATATGACTTCAGAGAAACAGCATCTTTGCAGACTAAATCTAGTAAAAGTAAAACCATGTCCTTTAGGATATTTAACAAATTATAACATTATACCCAGTACATTTTACCAACTTCCAGCTTACCCGGGCTATGTCTGGAAGACATGTTCAAGTTCTCCTTACTTGATGGAAAAATAAGCTATTACTCAAGGTTCTTACTGGGAAATATTTTTTTTACCAAAAAATGGAAGAAAAAAGAGTAAAAGATAAGGAAAATATGAAGCCAAGAAAATTTGTGATTCTTTAAGATAAAAATTGTCCAGAAGGACTGACAAAATGTAGCTGGTATGGGGAAGGGAGAAACCAGGCAAAGGGTCAGAGGATCTACAGATATGAAAGCAAAGGGGAAAATCAGCAATAGGTAGGGCTATTGAGGAGATTTCTGGAATAGTAATTGTCCGTTGTAAGATCTTGCTACTGTTATAAAAAGAGTATCAGCCGCTAGAGAGTGCATTGATTTTAGAGGGCAATTTTTAAATTTTGGATTTTTACTCCAGTAAAAGAAACTTTTTAATACCTTTTTCATCAACTGTTTTAGCACTTGACAACAATCTAATTTTGCTGCACAAGTATTCCATAGCTACCTGTTCCTGTATAGGACCCATTCTAGGCACTGTGAATATAGCAGTGAAACAACGGATCTGCATTGGGGCACTGACATTATAATAGGGTGAGAAAAGCAAAACAAAGCGATGATGATGATGATGATGATGATGACGATGACAACTGAAAAGAAGTACTTTGGCAGTGGTTATAGGCACTAAGAAAAAAAGAAACAGGGAAATGAAAGCACAGTGATGGAATGGAGGATGTAAGTTCTATTTTATATATGCAGGTATTAAAACAGAAACCTGAGGAAGTGAGATATGTGAGTAAGTGGGGGAAAAGCCTTATAGGCAGAGCAAAAGCAAATGCAAAGGCTGTGTAATGAGCAGCTTCCCTTGTTAAGGAACACCAAGACCAGTGAGGCAAGGAGGTCAGAGAAGTAACAGAGAGGGGAGGACTAGAATCTGTCATGTCTTTACAAGACGTGGCAGAAATATAAAGTTATTGAAGAATTTTAAAAATAGAAATGGCTTCCACTTATTAATAAACATGGAATTGTACACTTTAAATACAGCAATTGTACAACATGTGGATTATGTCCCAAAGGCACTGAATGAATGCATGACACAAGAAAGTAGTAGATGTGTTATGGTGAAGTAAATGCTTTGTGTTGAATTACACATTATTAAAGGAGAATAATAAAGTATAAATAGGATATTTAGAATAATAATATTGTTTAGTGCAGAGAGTTGTGCAAACATATACTGTAGCATTTTCATTATGCCCCAAAAGAAACACCATTCCTAGTAGCAGTCACTCCCCATTGCCCTCCACCCATCCAGTCCTAGACAACCATGAATCTAATTTACATCCCTGTAAATTTACCCATTTTGGCAGGACCATAAAGTGCAATTATACAATGTTCAGCCTTTGTAACTAGCTTTTCCCCCCTTTGGTATAATGGCTTCAAGGTTTGCCCAGGCTGCAGCATATATCAGAACTTAATGCCTTTCCTCCTAGGCAGAATGTCTGCCTCATTGCGTTTGAGATGAGTCAAGGACAACGGCCTACTTCACCCATGCTGACATCCCTGCTCTATGAGTGCTTCTCTCCATGGAGACGCTAGCTCTTGGTGTGCTAGGTTTGCCTCTTCTGCCATGGAACCTCAGCCCTACCAGACAGCGGGAGCACAGGTCTTCAAGTCCCAGGATTCTGGCCCTGCTGCACCTGGAGCAGAGCTTTTGGCCTTCTGTGTAGGGGCTGTGTGGAGAAAGGGAGCCCAATTCTCTTAGCCACTCTGGACTAGAATAGAGCTTCTGCTATATGCAGCTAGAGAGATTAGATAGATAGATAGATAGATAGATAGATAGATAGATAGATAGATAGATAGACAGAGTCCCCCAAAATGAATGCACACACTTTGAGTGTTTGTACAAAGGCAGTGTTTATTAAAATACATTTCATTTTCAAAGTTGAACAATCAACTGTTAAAGGGTGCATACATTTTGGGGGGCACCCTTTATATGTCAGGGGACTGTTACTCACCAGGTGAAACTATAGCCCTGGATTGAGAGCTAGGAGTAAATGGAGGTTTGTATTCATGAGCAGCCCCTGCTCATGTAGGAGTTCAGAGAAAGGAGGTGAGTGGTTCATGGTTCAAATGCCATAGACTCTTAATGTTCTTACAAAGACTATATAGATTTTCTTTTATATATATTTCTCCATTTGTTAAATGTCCTTGGCATGATTTCCAGAAACTTTAAAGGGCTGGCTTTCTTAATGTTTACTTAAATTGTTCTTTCTCTGGGTAGAGGTTTTGGAGCTGCTTACACAGACATTCCAGATTTTTATCTTAATCTATTAATTTATTAATATATAATTAACATAGCATAAAAATTTATCCACTTAGAATGTACAATTCAGTGGCTTAAATATATTCACACACTTTTGCAACTACCAACACTATCTAATATCAGAGGACTTTTGTCACTCTAAAGAGAAACCCCATGTCCATTACCAGCCATTCCTCATTGCACCTTATCCCCAACACCAGTCAACCAAATATCTACTTTCTACATCTATGGATTTGACTATTCCAGACATTTCCTATGAATGGATTCATATAATATGCATTTTTTTGTGTCTGGTTTATTTCACTTAGTATTATGTATTCAAGATTCATCTGTGTTGCTGTGTATATCAGTACTTTATTATTTTTATGGATGAATAATATTCCATTATTTTATATACAATATTTTGTTTACCTATTCATCAGTTGATGGACATGAGTTACTTTCACTATATGGATATTATGAGTAATGATACTATAAATATTCATGAACAATTTTTGGTATGGATTCACTGGAGTATACATAGCTGTACCATTTTTTAATACCCTGCAGTAATGTATGAGGGTTCCCCCAAATCTATGGCACCACTTGTTATTATCTATCTTTTTATTATAACATCTTATTCTGTTTCAAGTTGTATCTCATTGTGGTTTGGATTTGCACTTCCCTAATAACATTAATGATGTTGAGCATCTTTTAATATATTATTGGCTTTTACATATCTTCTTAAAGATAATGTCCATCAAAATATTTTGCTCATTTTTATTTTATGATTTGTTTCCTTTGCCCATTTTCAATTGGCTTACTTATCTTTTTATAGTTTGGTCATATGAGTTATTTACATATTTTGAAAACTAGATCTAAGTTACAAATATTTTCTCCTATTCTGTGGATTTTCTTAACATTTTCTTAATAGTGTCTTTTGAAGCACAAAAATTTTTAATTTTTGACAAAAATAAACAATCAACTATTTTCTCCTTAGCTTCCTGTGCTGTTGGTGTCATATATAAGAAACCATTGACTTAAACAATGATAAATGCTTATATTCTTCAAGAGTTTTTATGATTTTGTCTCTACCAATAAGGTCTCTTATCCATTTTGAATGATTTTTTTTCAATATAGCATTGGACATTAAAGTTTCTGCTTGCATAGCATATTTGTCAACTAATAATTGGGAAAAAAGGTTTTTTTTTTAAAAAAATATCTGGAATTAATACATCTCTCAGTTTTTGCCAAAGGATCCAGCAGGTTTGTCTTCATCACTCAACCCATTGTTTACAACTCTGCTTTAATCTTAATTTCTAGTTGCACCGAACTTCCAGGTTTGCCAGAGATGAGAGCTGAGGACCTTCTTAGATCTTTGAAGAGTGTGCATGTACCATAGATATGCAGAGAACAATACCCATTATACACATGCCCTTCTTATTTGCCAGAAATATGTGAGGGCTTTTCCAAGTCCCTTCATTCTCAAGCTTTTTCTCTTAAGCATTTTAATTTGTCTATTGTTTTACAGCAAATGTTTTCCATTGCCTCAGGAAGCCATAATGTTCAACCATTGCCACTGGCTAATTTTGACCAACACTCCTGAGGAAAAAGCTACCCATACTAGGCAAGCTCTGAGTCAGGTCAAATAATTAGAGTCTTGTCCCAAAACTCAGGAAACAAAGCTTAGAAGAATCTCCATCCCACATCATCTTCCTCCTCCAGTGCTTCTAAGACTTCTGATTGTCACCAGGACTATAGACTATGGACTGCTGGTTTTTAGAGCTAAGGATAAGGGTGAGGTTGAGATAGGGCAAGTTAAAACATCACAAAGAGATAAAACTGGTTTGGCTAGGTGGATAGAGCGTTGGCCTGCAGATTGAAAGGTCCTGGGTTCGATTCTGGTTAAGGGCATGTACCTTGTGGGGGGTGTACAGGAGGCAGCTGGTTCATGTTTCTCTCTCATTGATGTTTTATTTATTTATTTATTTATTTATTTATTTATTTATAAATATATTTTATTGATTTTTTAAAGAGAGGAAGAGAGAGGGATAGAGAGTTAGAAACATCGATGAGAGAAAATCATTGATCAGCTGCCTCTTGCAAACCCCGCACTGGGGATGTGTCCCACAACCAAGGTACATGCCCTTGACCGGAATCGAACCTGGGACCTTTCAGTCCGCAGGCCAATGCTCTATCCACTGAGCCAAATCGGTTTCAGCTCTCATTGATGTTTTTAACTCTCTATTCCTCTCTGAAAAAATCAATAAAATATATATATTTTAAAAAACATCACAAAGCTCACTATTCTTACCTATATTCAGCCACTTTTCTTGCATTAACACTCTCTAGGGTGCTATAACTCTTTGGTTAATTTCTAGAGTTTTAAAAGTTCTGACTACTTTTGATTCTGACCATTTTTGCTGCTGTTCTCATTTCTTTTATGGAGAAAATCATTTTTGGAGGTCCTTACTCTGACATTATCTCCATGCATCCATTTTTAATATTCCACTTACTTAGAACTTTTTCTCTGCTGTCATTTCTAATGAAACATCCATAAGATTCACTTCTAATTCCACCTCTTCAGGATAATCTTATTTAAATAGAAGATATTCTTGTATCCTTCAAATTCTCCTATGATAGTTATCATATTTGTAATTGATTTTAATAAATTTGATCTTGTCAAAATTTTAATTTGGCAAAATTTTAATAAAATGGCAAAACTAGCAATTATCTAAACTGTTATTTGAAATTAGTCTCATTCTAAACTGTTATTTGAAATTAGTCTCATTGTTTAGATTTTTATATATGTATTTATAATTTTTTTCCTCCAGCTAGACTATAATTATTTCAAAGATAAGAACAAATACCTGGTACATGTTTGATACACTATATATCCTAAAGTAGTTCCAGGTACATGAATTGAATTCAATGGACCACTCATTTAAATCAAAGTTACATAATTGGCTATGGAAATTATAAAAATTTATATAGACATATGTTTGTATATTTATCAAACAAAATATGTAAATGTATATAGCAATACATTTAATATTTCCAGAGATAGAATGTATTAGATCACAATATCTAATTACATTGACAGAATATTACTTCAGATTATTTTTGAAGCATTTTATATGTGAAAAGCTTTATACTTTTCATCAATTTCCTAGGGCATTGGTCTACATCTTCACAGGAATTTAAGTATTTAGCATGCCCTAAATTTTAGTTGCCACAAAATCTTTTATATTTATTCTCTTTTTTTTTTTGCTGCAGTCACTGCCTTCATATACCACTAAATGGAATAGCAATGATATATTTAGTTAAAATTTTATGATAAAATTAGTATACTTTTTCATCTAAATTCATATTGGACTTTTGGGAACTTACTACATTGGAAAGTTACTTAATGTGAATGAATTAATGCAATTGCAGTAAAAAAGGCTGAAGGAAATATCACATGAGTATTGTCAGTCTTTCACTGGGGGAACTATCAAAGATGATAGACACCATACTGTTCAAGTTATTTCAAACAATTCACACACACACACACACACACACACACACACACACACACACACACAAGATGATGTGATTTTTTTTTAGCCCTTCAAGTATATACTTCATGTCAGGTAAGGTTGCCTTTCCCTGAGCCTTCCTGAAACTTTAAAATATTCATGGCAAAAGCAAGCATGCCTTTTCTAAGTACTGTGAACAAGAGTGGTTATATATAAGTTGACAGTAGCTTTCCCTGTTTTTCCTTTAAGTATGTATTTGGGTTTTGCTGAAATTAAGAAAATAAGTTCAATTTTCCTTCCTTTCTTCATTCTCCATCTAGACATATGGAGAGGGAGCAGCCATACAAGATAATAAAAACACTGTGTTTAAGCAGAGTCTAGGAGCAATTTTATGTGGCATATTTCCCATCTGTGACACTGCACCAGAATTAAAAATGAATATTCTCTCTGTGTGTGCTGCCCTCTCTCCTGCCACCCGTCCCTGCACACAGAAATCATTTTCTCTCTACTCAGCTTGAAGGGATGTAAATGATAAGGCACAGTGTAACCTCAACCCAGTCAGAAGGTTTTTATATTTTTCCCCAGGAAAACTTTGCTCAGCATGACAGAAATATCACTTGGAAACAATGAGTGGAAACAAAGAACAGAAATTATTTCACATCAAAATGCTAACGCACCTGTTAATTCCCCATCATAGTCATCTTTTAAAACAATAGTTAAAAATAAATTTTACCTCAGTGATTCATTAAATCTGCCATAATGTTTATTAACTAGAAACAATATTTACTGCATTAAAGAGGTAGTAAGCCCAAATCAAGAAGATATTATTTTTGGAACCAACCATGTGAATTGTGATGTTCAAAAACTAATAAAAAACAAACTTTATGAAAGTCCATACATTTCACTTGCAAAAGACATTATTTTCATATTCTATGTATTCCACTGCTGCATTACGACTCTTATTAAAGGTTGAAGGCAAATAAAAACTTATTTTTATAGCTGTTATTAGAATCCAAATAAATTTCACAATGATTTTTTTACTGGGAATTGATATACGGTCTGATTTCTTTCATGTCTGAGAATTCACATCTATTGCCTTCAAAATGAAGGGCAACTTAGCTATAAGTAGAAAATTAAGGTCACAAGTTTCCTTTTCCCCTCAAAATTCTGGAGAAGTTGACCCATCACTCTCAGAATTTTAGAACTGAGGAATCTGAGGCCAATCTGGTTTTCCTGTTCTGTTGCATTCTTTATAAATGACATGGAGACACTAAAAAAAAAAAATACTTTGAAGTGGGTATTGTTCCATTCACTTTCCTTATACTCAGGGACCCTTTTGATGTAGTGGTTCAGGTCTTGATGCTATTCAAGAGTGTGTTTTTTCCCCAAAGAACTATATTTGTATATTTCCACTTTCTTCACCATCTGGCCTCTTGCTCAACATTTCCTCACAAAATTTTCAGGAATTACTGAGGTCCCACGAGGGTGTCCTCCACTAGCACTGCCCAAGTGATAATGACATCTTGTTAGGAGGGAGAACAGCAAGTTAACTCAGTGTATCCAGACTATCTCAAGTACAAATTATCAAAACTTCAGTATGTGAAGGGTATTACTCCATTGCCACTAGAAATGATGTAGATTTTCTTTTTTTACTTTGTATCTTCTATTGGTCATTGCAATGAGACTTTGGAATAAAGAATAAAAGACGCCCAATTGGGCTTGTTTTCCTCTCTTTCCTGTAAGTAGAACTGATACTTTTTAACCTAGTATTGTTTTCATGTTAAAATAATACATGCTGTATAAAATATAAAGTTTGTTGAAAGCTTAATGGTTGATATATTTGATGCTGTTACTTAAATTTTCAAAATTATTTAATCATAAGCACTCTTGTCAGAATAATAGAGAAATTAGAATTAGAATAAAAAGCTATTTTTAGTTGATCTCCAGACTGAAATATCATTGAGATTCCAAAAATCTAACTGATGTCCAATTTGGCTGTACTAGATACACAAAAAGAAGAATTTTAATTTGAAATATCAAATTTATTGGGGGAAGAGAGCTTCCTAAAAATTCAGAAGTAGCACACTCAACTATTAATCCATTGAATCATATTTAAAGGTGATGATCCACTGTTGATTATTGATATTAGTCCATATTGGTTTATATATTTTTAAATATATTTTATTGATTTCAGAAAGAGGAAGGGAGAGGGAGAGAGAGATAGGAACATCAATTATGAGAAAGAGTTATTGACCAGCTGCCTCCTGCACACCCCACACTGGTGATCAAGCCCACAACCCAGGCATGTGCCCTGACCAGGAAGTGAACCCTAACCTCCTGGTTCATAGGTTGATGTTCAACCACTGAGCCATGCCAGCTGGACTGGCTTATATTTTTTAAAATGAAATCCCTAAGTTTCCAGTATTTGCTCAGATGGGGTAAAACAGCTACAGTCTACCTCACCCACTACTTACAACTAAAAAACTCTGACAGTGTTAGCATCTCTGCTTAGCTAAAAAGCTTCTTAGCCTCTACTTCTCCTTTCTAATACTAGCATAGCATAGAATTTAGCTATTTTCTACAGAATGCTGTGTTGGCTTCTCTGTGGTTCCCTTTTCCCCAGGGCTTTGGCCTCACTAACTTTTTATTCCTATTTATAATTTTTTAAAGAAAGTCCTAAGCTCTCCGTCTCTGCTTAGGTGTTGGATTTTGGGCACGCTAAAAAACACACCGAGGGGAGAGCATGATGGAGAAGGTGAGTCTCCCTCCTCTCTTTGGCCTTGTGATAACAGGTCTTAATTTTCTTTTCTTGTTTTGTTTTGCAATCTAGCTTGTCTTTGTTATTTCACTGCAATCCTTATCTGACAACTATTTCTTCATTGTCTCAGTGCATCAGATGTAAACTGCTCTGATATAGCCAGAAATGGGAGAATCTTAAAAATGTATGATTTGATAAATTATTAGTTTATTTCCAAATACATTCCAAGACAACTTTAGAAATTAATAATCCTTAAGTACTGGATACTTAAAGCATTCTCTGTAGTTTTCTTCTTTCCAGGCAGAACATACTTGCTATATAACCATGTGGTCCCCTTCCCTGTGTTCTAAATGTTCATTAGGTATGTAGGTCCCCTTTAATGTGAAAATATATGTGTGCTTAAGGAAATGTTTTCTGAACTTTGTGAATAGTCACAAATTATTATTATTATTATTATTATTATTATATTTTATTGATTTTTTATAGAGAGAAACAGAGAGGGATAGAGAGTTACAAACATCAATGAGAGATGGCATCCATCAGCTGCCTCTTGCACGCCCCCTACTGGGGATGTGCCAGTAACTAAGGTACATGCCCTTGACCAGAATGGAACTCAGGACCTTTCAGTCAGCAGGCCGACACTCTATCCACTGAGCCAAGCCGGTCCCAGCACAAATTATTTTTAAGAAGGCCTGAGTAACATTTGTGCACTGAAGTAATTACAAGCAATTGAGTATATAAAGACTATATTGTTACTTTGGGACTTGGGTAAATATTGGGTTACAGACTTCTCAAACCCTATGTAATCCAATGTGAAAATCTATACATTGTATAAAGTGGATTTAAATTTAAAATTGCCTCCCCCAAAATAGATTAAATTTGATTAAACATGCCCCAAACATACCTAAAGAAATTTCAAATTCAACTAGTCTAATAATCTCGGAAAAGGATATGAAACAATAATGTGATAAACTGCATTATGCCAGAAAACTCCAGTCCTGCTGCTGCAGCAACTACAAATCTCATCCGTTTTAAAAATTGGATGGCTAACATTTTTAGAACCACAAGATCTAAGCTACTAAGTATAAACGAGGATTTTTTTCTGGACCACTGGTGTCACTAAAGAAAAAGGCTCATTAAAAGTATTTTACATATTATGTGACCCTGATATCTGAAGAGTCACAGACACAAAGGATTAAATGATTAGTTATGAGTATCAGCTTTCTATTAGCTTTCAGCTCAAAAATGTGGCAAATTCTACTAGCTTTCAGCTCAAAAATGTGGCAAAATCAAAATGTTACTCTGACTTATTATTTTTAACTGATATAAACAAGAAATATTGGGGTGAGGGGGTAGAGAAATTTGGTTAGTAAGTTACAATGAAAAATTTAGCCAGTGGCTTTCACGTGTTGGAGTTTCGCTGAGGGAAGACAGCTCCAAGCACATAAAATCCTACTGTATTCTGAAAGACAAGCCACAGAGTCTCACCACCTGCTTTATAATGTGTTAGTCTCTGGTTTGTCTTCTCTGCTTATTTAGACCTTGAAAGCCTCTTCCTAGGGCATTCTGACTTTTCTCAGAAAGAAGTCTGAACTTTTTTTTTTTTGTGTGTGTGTGTGTGTGTAAGTAGTGGCTATACCAACAAAGCAGGCTAATAGTTTTCTTTGCAGTCCAGTCTGTACTACTTTTAAAAAATACGTATATTTTTAAATATTGGTGCTTTAGCTCTAATTAAACTTATTTTGCTCATTCAAAATTTGCAGAACAGGCTCTGGAGTTTCTTCCTGCTGTGAATAACAGAAAGGATACTCAAAATGAAAAATAAGTACATTTGCTTAAAATCACTAACATGGTGATGGTTAACCTGATTTGGGTATAAAACTGGACCCTAAGATCTTTTCAACTCACCCCACTGCTCTGTGCATATTAAAGGCCCATTGTGGGATTTTAATATGTATGTGAGAAACTGAGACTATTTTTAATTCCTAGGCCTATCATTCTAGAACTTTGCTTCTCAGTTGTGGGGAGTTGGAGTGGCGTTTGATAACTGAACATGGATGGGAGAGGGTATCAGAAATGATTCTACTAGCCACTGGCTACCCACCTATATCTCCCTCTGACATCCCTAGCTGGGAAAATTAGTCTCCTAATGCATAACCCTATTTATATGAAAATTTATCAGTTTTTTTCATTGTTGTTTTTTTAGGAAGCTACACAATCTGATGAGTAGGCCTAACTCATTTTTTGTTATTTTTTTCCTTTCCCCATTCCTAATAGACTACGCTAATAGAAGAGAGAGACCAAATCCAATTTAACATGACATCCCCAAAATTGCATTTGGTATTAGCAATTCTACAAACATACTTTTTATGAAGCATCGCTTTACTTGGAAATGTTGGTGGAAAATTGAATGGATATTTTAATATATTCTACATATGCCTGATGGCAATGTACTGAAGAATGGTTGGGTGTGATCTAGACAACTGTGCCACTTAAATGGAGATGAGTAATCAATGTGAGGTCAGCCTTCCTGTGATTTGACTGAGTGCTGATGAAACTTTGATGAGTTTAAAGTCAGTATCTTTAGGGCAAAGATAAATATGAGCAGAAAATACAGAGAAGATACAATGACTAATATTTGTCAGGTGGGCTGTTCCTTCTGAGGGTTTAGGGGAAAACCAATTTTGTTGTCTTTTCTAGCTTCTGGAGGCCACCTGCATTCTTTGGCTCCATCTTCAGAGCCAGCAATATAGCACATCATTATTTCTCTCTGTTCCTGTGCTTCCATTGTCACCTGACTTTGATCCTCACGTCTATTCCTAAAGCACTATGATTACATTAGGCCCACTCAAATAATCCAGAGTAATCTGCCCATCTCTTCATCACATGCGCAAAATCCCTTTAGCCATGAGATTAGCCTGTTGTCATTTTTGGAAGGCCATTATTCACCTAACCACTGCCATGATATCCTTTTTGTTTGTTTGTTTTTGTTTTTTGTCATGGAGTTCCCATTACAAGCTTGCTGAAATAGCGTTCTATAGAAGGACATTTGGAAAATTTATGTTTTTTATAAGAAGATGGAGAATATTCAAGGCCCTGGAAGCAGAAATGAGATCATGAAGAATTAGCTGAGAACAAAGACCAATTTACTGCAGAGAAACCATAAATGACTAGATCCCTGTGACTTGTGACTTGAACCAGTTCTGTCAACATGAATGATCAAATGAGGTAAAGAAAATCATGAGCACCTTGTCCTGACATGCATCCAGATTCTTTAATGCTATGCTAATTGCTTCCTCAGAGTATTAGGGAATTAGGCCAAAGTACACTAAAGGTAAAAAGATAAATGTGAATACTAGGACCTGTTGATTAAGGAAATTTATATATTTCATGAGGATGTGCCATGATGCATGAGAATGAGGAATAAGTAGAAGATGGCATTTGGAATGATCATAAGGTTATGTAAGGTTGATGTGAGCTGGGTACCTTATGTCTTGAAGAATAACTCACTTAGCTAAGCTGAGGCCAAAAAGTGGAGTGGGCGGAGGCGGGGGGGAATGGGGGGAATCTGGTTTCAATTACAAGGCATAACAGTATAGCAGATAAGCAGCCCATGCTCCACAGTTAAGTTACCATGTAGAATTGTTGTTTTACCACCTTTACTGCCTTTCACTTCTTTGTACCACAGTTCCCTCACCTGTAAAATGAGGAATATATCTGTTATATTTGCAAAGATTAATGGATAATTTAGGTGCATTACATAACTGAGCTCAATACTAATTATCTATTGTTATTACGATTTCTCTGGTTTCTCTGGTTTCTCAGAGGAAAGTGAAGGTTAACAATGGCAGGAAGAGATGGCCCAGAGCTAAACGTGAGCTTGTCTTCTTTGGAAAACAATCATCCCTGATGAAAACTAAATGAGTATCTGATTATACACCTTCCAGAACAGAGATCTAAAAGAAAAAATAATTCTCCATGACAATCTGGTTGATTATGTGAAATCATTGTTCACCATAATCCATTAATGAACATAATGAACACCTTGTAAAAGGAAATTACCTGCACAAACATTGGTGCATTTTGGAATCAGCTTAGGACATTAAAGAATAAGTGGTACCTGGCTCCCACTCCAAGTCATCCTTATTCATTTGTTCTACAGTACTCCCTGGTTACGGTATTTATCCCTGGATAATTCTAATACGCAGCAAAGTTTGAGAACCACTGCCCTTGCTGGTTTAAACAATTGTTAACAGCCGAAACCGGTTTCGCTCAGTGGATGGAGCGTTAGCCTGTGGACTGAAAGGTCTCAGATTCCAGTCAAGGGCATGTACCTTGGTTGCAGGCACATTCTCAGTAGGGGATGTGCAAGTGGAAGCTGATCGATGATTCTCTCTCATCGATGTTTCTAACTCTCTATCCCTCTCTCTTCCGCTCTCTAAAAAAAATCAATAAAATATATTTTTAAAAATAAAATAAATTAAAAAATAAACAATTGTTAACAGATGAGGAGGAAACCTCCAGTTTTCCACGGAGCAATGTGCTTCAAGTCTTCATTTCCATTACTTTTAAGTTCATATTAGTGTTTAATCTTTTGAGTTGCTCTATGGATAGTATATTGACTTATATTAACTTCTGAATATTCAATTGTTTTGACCTATAATTATAATTTCATTTGTAGTGATTCTGAGTAGTTTTTATGCAGAATAACTCTTGTCATAAACAACCTAAATGTCCATCAGTAGATGAATGAAGAAAATGTAGTACATACATACAATGAAGTACTACCCATGCATTAAAGGAAGAAATTCTGCCATATGCTATAACCCGGATGAAACTTGAGGATATTATACTAAGTGAAATAAGCCAGTCAGTCACAGAAGGATGCACACTGCATGATTCCACTTGTATGAAGTATATAAAGAAGTCAAGCTCATAGAAATAGAAAGTAGAATGGTAGTTTCCAGGTACTGGGGAGAAGGAGATATGGGAAGTTGCTATTCAATGAGTATTGAGTTCCAGTCATACAAAATGAAAAAGTTCTGGAGACCTACTGTGCAATATTGTGCTGACAGTTAACAATGTGGTACTATAAAATTAAGATTTGTTAAGAGGGTATATCACATGCTATGTGTTCCTTACAATAATAGAAAAGTACTACTAAGTGAAAATAAGATTTGCTAGCAAATACAATACTCCTGCCATTTCTTCTACCTGGAATGCCTTCACTCAGAATTCCATCCTAGAAATCATATCAAATCATGAAGTTTCAATGCTACATTCTTCTTTAGTGCCGAATCTTCCAGAATGTCATGAACATACTCATGGAGATAATATCCCAGGATATGACAGTACAAGAGAAAAAAAGAAGGAACACGGGCTTCCTCTAGAGAATCATCATGCAGTTTAGTATAAAAAAATCAGCTTGGAAAGTTATTAGTTTCCAAGTAATATAGTAAGTGACCAATTGTGGGGAACAGAATGCTTATAAAAATGGGAAGAAGAAGTGGGACTAAGAACATTAAATTACACAAATAGTATAATAACAACATGGAAGAACAGGTACAGTGAAGGTGAGAGGTGGGAGGCACAGTCCCAAACAACCCTGCAAGGCATGAGCATCTTTGATGGCATTGAGATTAGCTAACGATAGAATGATATGTGTGCATGTTGGGATAGTTTGATAAAAGCACAATATTGCTGCAAGCAATTAGATGTTAGAATTAAATTATGTTTACTGCTGTTACATTTATATCCAATTCAAATTATGTGTGATTAAATAAACTAGCATAAGAGATTGGCGTAAGTTCTTTCCATGCCTTCCTTCTTGGCATACTTTATTGAAGGAAAGAAGCAGATGGTGAACTAAGGCAATGAGGCAACAATCTCTATTTGTGTCTGATCCCTAGAGGTTCCTGTGTATCAGAGAACAATAAAAGTGTGAGGTTCCATGACACACTAGAAAAATAATCTCACTCAAGAGCAAAGGGGGCAGTTTCCAGGACTCCCCATCAGCACGAGATTTCAGACCTCATCCCCATCACCCAAGTTTCCCTTTTCCTGAGAGGAGTGAACGTGTCACCAGTCCTCATGCCCTCAGTGTTCTAGGCATCAGGGAGCAAGAAACCAAAATTTTATTACTACCATTAATTGTAGTTTTCTCCCCCCCATTCAAACAACTTTGTACTTCTTTATGATACTCCTTGCCAAGTGGTAGATGAGCTTTGACTGAGGCATCCTGGGACACCAGCACCGTTAGTTACAAAGAAAAGTGGAACTAAGACCATGCCAGTTAAAGGAAAATTAACCTGGCAACACAGCTGGTTCTGAGGGATGGTAGCTACGTTGCAACACGGTGGGGATAAACTGGGTGAGAGCAATGTAGGTTATTACATTTTTATTGAATTCATTGGACTGATATTGGTTAAAAAAATTATATAGGTTTCAAGCGTATGATTTTATAATATATATTATCTGTATATTATATTGTGTGTTTAGCACCCTAAGTCAAGTCTCCTTCTATCATCATTTATCCCTTTTTTACTCTCCTCTACCTCCCCCCAGACCCCTTTCCCTCTGGTAATCACCATACTGTTGTCTGTGTCTATGAGTTGTTATTTTTTGCTTAATCCCTTCACCTTTTTCACCAAGCCCTACACATTCCCTCCCCTTTGACAGCTCTGTACTAGAGGTAAAACACTGAAAGCATAGTCAGCCTTGGGTAACAATTACTTTATATGCCTAACATATTCCTTACACTAGACATGAGGAGAGGGAATCACTGATCAGTTGTCTCCTACATGCTCCCTATTGGGAATCAAGCCCAAAATCCAGGCATATGCCCTGACCACGAATTGAACCCTGACCTCCTGGTCAACCACTGAGACACACTGGCCTGAAACTATAAGCTCCTTGAGGGCAGGAAAGATGTCAATCCAGGTATCCTGTACAGAACCCAGCATATAGCTTTGAGTTAAGGATACATACTTCACTAAATTCATTAACTAACGAGGAATGGAGCTAGTTCTTGAAAATTTAGCTTTATGGCAAAGAAGAGTAAAAGAGGTCATAAATATAGAATAATTTTTATAGTTTCTAGAAGAAAAACATGGCTACTGATACCTCAATTGAGGAATGCTATCCTCTTAAAAAGATGGAGAATAATTTAAATACTTGAGTAACTGCTACCATATTAAGCTTGTGATATAGAAAAAGGCTGGAAGTGAGGGAAAAGCAGAGACAAATATCAGTTTATAGATTATTACAACAGACTAGCTGAAGAGTCATGAAAATCAAATGAGGTAATGTCAGTGAGATTAAGAATGCAGATAAAAAAGGAGAAGAGGCTTTTGTAGAAGTTTAGTTGGTAATACCAGGTCACCTTGGTCACAAATTAGAGTAGAACATCATGAAAACAAGAGTAATCAAAGCAACTTTAAAGTTTTGTACCTAGATAACAGAAGACAGTAATGTCAATAAAAAAGAGAAAAGTAATGAGGAAACAATTTAAGGAGGAAAATACATATTTAATTCTCACTCAAGGAGTGAGGATATTTTTCTATTGATTTTTAGAGAGAATGCATGGGAGGGGGAAAGAGAGAGAAACAGCAAAGTGAGTCACATAGATTAGTTGCCTTCCTCTCATGTGCCGACCAGGGATGGGGATTGAACCTGCAACTAAAATACCTGCCCTTGACCAAAATAGAACCCTCAACTTTCAGTCCGCAGGCAGATTCTCTAGTCACTAAGACAAACCAGCCAAGTCAAGGAGAAAACTTAATTGAGTTCAGGCATTTTGGGTTGGGGAATGGGGGTGGAGTGGTGGGGTAAAAAGACAAAAAATGGGAACAAATGCACAAATGATTATTTTGCCAAGGAGTAAAATTCCTCTTTTTATATGGTTATTCATGTTTAAGATATTGAAACTTGAGAAAGATAATGAGTAAATATTGACTCTAAGTACTAAGAACTGGAAAAGATGGAAGACAGTGATCTGAAATGTTATGATCGCTATATTGCACCTTGCATAAATAGCCCTTAAGCGAAGTAGTTTTAGAAAAAGAATAATGCCATTTTCTTGGCTTGAACTTCATTATATCTGAATGTTGCAGTATTGACATTCTGCTGTAAAAATAAAAGAACCATGACCTATGTAATATGAAATTCTTCCCTTAAAAAAGAAAAATAAGGTATTATATGTGTACATACCTTACCAATTCCCATCCCACCCCCATTCCCATACATGCCCTCCCTCCCCAGAGTTTTTGGTCCTCTATTCTATTTTGTAGGAGGAGGTATAAAGAGAACCAAATTAATTTTAAAGTCATTAAAATGAAACCCAAAGTACTTGAGTTGCTGGGATTATGTTATAATGTAAATACACACAAAATCAAATAATGTTGAAGTTCCTATAGACATAATTTATGCAAGTAATTTGAAGATGCACCCAAAAACATGATTTCTCTGAGAGTGATGAATCATGTAAATAAGTTATCATAGAGATTACATCTGTAATGCAGTGCATCTTAGCTTCCCAAGCATTACTAAACTCCCAACTCAACTGTCTCTATGGAGTTTCAGGAAGAGCCTTTTGATGTAGAGTGATCCTTTTTGTCAGGGATAGCTTCATTCCTATGGTTGACTCCTCAAAAATATTCTCCAGAAGAAACTAATGTAACAAAAAAACATGTGTATTTACTTTTGTTCAATCTTAGGTGTTTTGGCAGATAACAAATCAATTTTGTGTATATGGTATTATTACACATTTTAAATGGCCTTGGATATCCATTGTTGTATCCTGAAATAGTCTGTTTTCATCTAATATATTACATTTACTTAGTTTATAAAATTTGTTCAATACTAATCACTTCCAGGTAAATGGATAAAACTGTAGCCTAGATAAAATTTGCTTTTCTAATTTTTTTGCATATATTAGTGTCCACTGAACTTCAAGAATAATATATCTTTATGTTACATATGGCTTGCCTATGTCTTTACTGTTTGAGGACCTTTAAATATGCTTAGCCTGGACACCCAAACTGCAAATGAATCCATATCATGTGCTTAAAAGGGTGGTGGCACTTTTACCAAGAATTATCTCAGGTCTCACTCTCTTTCGCCTCTGCCAATAATCTCCTTTCATTTTGCCAGACTTGCTTCAATGCTAAGAGCAACAGTCCTTATAAGAACATTCTCACTTTGATGAGACCCTTGTCTGAGATTAAGTTTCCAGATGTGCTTCTAGTTAGTGAATCTTCAGAGCAAAACCTTCTGAGAGTTTCCAATCTTACCTCACTATAGTGACATTGTAGCTAATACACATATTAACTGTGAGATTCTAATAATCCCAAGCAAACCCTTTATCATAATTTATAAACTCTGAGCACTATGTAATTGTATGTCAAGAATTGCCACAATTTTCATGGTAACCCTCTCAAGCAATCTATTTGTCATTGCACCTGAAAGATATCTTAGGACATGAAGAATATGGCATGCTTTGTAAAGAATCAGTACAAATAGAGAATTAAGAAGAGACTGGCAAAATGTTATTTTCATAACTGTGCTTCTACACTTCATAAAGCAGAAAATGAAAGGTTAGACAAGTCATTAATTTTTGTACAGATTGTTTTTTCATGTTGGCATATACTGCACAACAGCATAGTGTCAACTGCTCCATTTATTCCCCCTTGGTGGGTAAATCTGGGAAGTTTACAAATCTTCTCACAATATTTTTGCTGATTCATAAACAAAAAAATGATCACCAAAATTACCAAATTCATCTCTTTAGATCCAACATTCAGAAACAGTTTATAGACCTAAACTAAATATGAAAAGTTCTTGAAGAAAGTCATAGTTTCTCAATATAATTTGAGCAACTGAAGGAGGCATTATAATGAAAGTCATCTTTCAACCTTGCCACCTCTGACTAATTCCCTTGGCCACAATAAGTGACATCAATTTACACAGTCAGGTATAAAAGCCTCCACTATATAGGCAAGATAAAACTGCCCTTGTGTCCTAAATACGGCCTCACCTGCATTATACAATCAGGGAACATGCTGATGACAGCAGCCAAAGAATAGTATTTCTTACGTGGCAAATCACCATTGACCAACTTCTGCCCCCAGAAGACATATCATAACTAGATTGTGTGTGTCTGAGTCACAAAAACCCTTAATATACAATACCAAAAACTTCTAGTCACCTTATAAAGCTTGATGAAAATACCATCCCAAAAATATTTTTAATTAGTTCTTATATCGATAGTAAATTCAGCTGAGCTCACCTGGCAGCAGGAACCAAGGTAAAAAATTCTCAGAAAGAGGTTCACCAGAGGATAAATACTTAAAAATATTTTAGTGTTGTTTTTTTGTTATTGTTTACACACAAATAAATAAATAAATAAATAGTTATAATATGATTCCCAGGTAAAAGAATACTTTTTACAGTCTAATAATAGTTCTGAGTTCTGAAATTAAGCACAGCAGGAAATGAGAGTTATGGATTTCAAAAGACATTGCACACTCTTTTTTAAGCTTCAGGTGGCATATTTCTGTAGAATGTTCAACACTATTGTATAACTATAAACACAGCATGAACACAATATAGAAACTCTATAGCATGCAAATAGGTGCACAGAAAGTTAAAAAAAAAATCTGTATGTCCCTGGAATTTCCTCTTGTTTTCTTTCACTCAGAATTCTAACGTAAAGATTCTGATTGAGTACTATAAACTCTAGTGGGAGGGATCTAGTAGTGGTGATATATAAATGATGTATTCCATTAAGAAAGAGTTTATAATCACTTTATAAGTGCCAGCTAATGTTCAAGGTGCTAATAATTTAGCATGAATAAAACAAAATAAAACACATGTCCTAATTGAGAAAGGTAGAAAGTAAGTTACAAAAGATACCTGTACACAAAATGATTTTCATTACGATGGAGAAAAATAAATCATGAAAAGGGAGGAGTGTTGAGGACAGTAGATTGCAGTTTTAAATATGGTTTCCAGGAAAGAGCTTATTGGAATGATGAGCCAAACAAGGATTAAAGGTCTTTTAGAGGCTGGGAAAGGTAATGACAAGTCCAAAACCTCGAGGGAGGACCAAGGCTTGTATGACTAAGAAGAATAACAATGTAAATTTATGGGAATGAGCAAGGGTATCTATAATAATAAAAGTGTAATATGCAAATCAACTGAATGGCCAAACAGTGGAACAAAATCTAGACGACCTTCCAGACAAAGCCAGGGCTGCGAGGGCCTACTCTTGCACGAATTTTGTGCATCGGGCTTCTATTGGAGAGAATAAAAGATGAGGGTCTTGCAAGGCATTTAGTAGATGTTGACTTTTACTCTGAGTGAAATGATAATTAGAGGTGTGGTTTGACTGATGTTTTTAAGAAACACTTTGGTTGCTGGGCTAAACAGGAAGCAGAGGCAGACATAAGGAACATTTAGAAGGCGATTGAGACAAGAGGCTAAGGTAGCTTGTACCAGGATTTTAACAATGAGGTCTTAAGGAGTCACAATATGGACATATTTTGAATGCAGACAAAAATGTATAACAAAGATTGGATGTGGGATGTGGGAGGAAAAAGAGGAATCAAGGACTCTAAGGTTTTTGACCTAAATAAATGGGAAAATGGAATTTCCATCTAAAGAGGCAGGGTACACTGAAGGAGAGTTAAATTCAGGAGTACAGAGGAAAACAGGAGTTCAGCTTGGAACATACTAGCTATAATAATAAAAGCATAACATGATAATTAGATCGGACAGCCAAATTAACTTTTGGATGTCGAAGCCTTGGCAGCAGGGCCAAGGCAGGGGCAGTTAGAATGATCAGGCAGGCAGGTGAGAAGTTAGGGGCAATCATGCAGGCAGGCAAGTGGTTAGGGGTGATCAGGCAGGCCGGCGAGCAGTTAGGGGCATCAGATAGGCAGGTAGGCCAGCAGTTAGGAGCCAGGGATCCCTGCGGGGTTGGGCCTAAACCAGCAGTCAGACATTCCAGATTGTGAGAGGGTGCAGGCCAGGCTGAGGGTTCCCCCCGCCCCCACCGGTGAATTTCATGCACCGGGCCAACAGTGGTTACTATAACGATTACACAATTATTGATGTTAAGTGATGAGACATCCAGGTAAAGATATAAATTTGGCTGTCCCAAAAAATGAAGATGATATTTAAAGCCAGGAATCTGGGTGAAATCACAAAGATTTGCAAGTGGGGGAAAAGAGAAAAGGCATTGGAACTGAACACTTGGAGAACATCAACCCTCAGAGTTTGGAGAAAAGAGAAGGGACAAGGGGAAAAAAATAAAACCTGAAAAAGGTGATTAGTAGATTATTAGTGAGGTATGAGAAGGAAAAGTATAGCATGGATTGAGTGTTTTGGGGCAGGGAAACAAAATATATCAACTCTGTCTAAAAATGTTGATAGGTTAGTAAGAGGGTAATTGGATTTAACACTATATACATCATTAGTGAACTTTATAATAACAATTTCAATGGAGTTTTGTGAAGGTGAGTTGGTTCAGAAGAAAATAAGCAGAGGAACAAGGGTCAGAAAAATATGCATAATTTTATTTTTTTTTTGTTTTTTTTTTTTAAATATATTTTATTGATATTTTACAGAGAGGAAGGAGAGAGATAGAGAGCTAGAAACGCCGATGAGAGAGAAACATCGACCAGCTGCCTCTTGCACGCCCCCTACCGGGGAGGTGCCCGCAACCAATGTACATGCCCTTGACCGGAATCGAACCCGGGACCTTTCGGGCCGCAGACCGACGCTCTACCACTGAGCCAAACCGGTTTCGGCGATATATGCATAATTTTAAAAGAAATGAAAAAGAGAAAGAAAGAAAGAAAGAAAGAAAGAAAGAAAGAAAGAAAGAAAGAAAGAAAGAAAGAAAGAAAGAAAGAAAGTTTTGCTATAGAGATCATCAGAGAAATGAGTCACTATAAGTAAGTATATAGGATCAAGAAAAAGATTTGTTTTAATATGGGGAAATAACAGCATTATTAATAAGTCAGCTAGTAAGAAATATCTGATAATATATTCTAATAAATGATATACTTCTCTTCTATAATAGTAGCCTGGCCCACTAAACCATCAATTGCTAATAAAGAAGAAAACTTGGAACAATTTTTTACAATATTAAATTGAGAGCAAAAAGGACCCATTGCTATGCCTTGTCATTTTTCAGTTCATCTACTCATATATCCATCATTGTTGATCATCATTTTGCCAAAAAAATTTCCACTATTTTAATTATCATCATGAGCAGTTTGACTGATGAGAATACTTCAAATTATTCCCAAATGTTTGATAAACTCATAAAGGCAGAGTTCTAATAGAGGAACCTTCTGTCAGATTACAGTTCCTGGGAATGGAGTAGTAGCTTTTAGAAGCTAGATGTTACTGAGGAAATGCAGGAATAGGGGCATGGTTTATCTTCAGTAAATGAGAAACAATCCCAGGGGAACAGTACAATTATTTGGGAAGTTTTAAAATACTGATACACTGGATTCATCCTCAGAAACTCTGAGGTTTACTTGGTTTTAGAGGGTATCCAGGCATCTGAATTAACAGCTCTCCAGGAGATTCTAATAAAGAGTGTGAAAGAACCATTATTCTTGGCAGATACTTTTTTTACATTTTTATTACTATTTAAAGTATTACAAATAGTAGTACATATGTCTTCTTTTTTACCCCGTTGGTTTCTCTTTAGCCTCCCCTACTCCCCTAGTGTCTGTGGCCCTGGGTTATGTTTACATGCATACATACAAGAACTTTGGTTGATCACTTACCCCCACCACCCAACCCTCCCTGCCTTCCTGCTGAAGTTTGACAGTCTGTTCGATGCTTCTTTGGCATATACTTTTGATAGTCATTTCCAAGTTCTAAGGGTTTAGTGATGGCAGTGAATCAAGGAACAATGAAATTACCTTCTACTCTGCTGAGGAGGCTGTATGGTATGGTCGAGTTCCTGCTTAAGTAAAAGTATTACGGATCCACCACAAACAGGCTTTGAGTACATAAACTGCTCTGAACAACGTTGCTCCTTACTTCTCCCAGCTTCTTCAAAACCTCTCTTAAAGGTATGAGCCAAGGTATGAACTTAGACTATCTAAAAACACTCACCCATACTATTAATAGAAAGTAATTTTTATTTAACCACCTGTTTGAGCAGAAGGCAGAGCATAGAAGTAAGGCATCCTTGGGATGCTCTGACCTGGTGTTCAGATGGCATGCTTAACTTCCTGATGCTGTCTTTCTTTTCCTGTATGACATTAACTTGTTTTCACTCTCTTTAGCCTATTGTTTTCTACTCCTCTCTAATGTTTTTTTTTCTTTCTTTCTGCATTTATTTCTACCCTTTTTTGTGTTTCTCTTCATTCTTTGGTATCTTCTTTTACTTTTTCTTATTATTGTGGGCAATAGGTGGAACAGAGGGATGGAAGAGAAAATAGTCTAGGAATGCAATATCTTGAAAGGTCCTTATAATCATTTAGAAACATTTCATTAAAAAAGGGAGATGTATGTATCAGACCAATAAAGCACAGGAAATAAGTTCCAATGCTATTGCATCATTTACTAAAAATTAACAAATTATAAAGTGGAAAATCACATATGCCACCATATTTATATATATTTAAAATGCACAATCTATTTATTCAACAGAGAATATTATTACTTGGCATTACTTAAAAAATGGAAATAATGCCAGCAGCATCCTCCTGGAAGAGTATTTGCAGTGTATTCACAATCTAATTAAAACATAAGTAGGCTTTAGACCCAGTGCATATGTCAACAAAATTCAAAAGAAATTTTATTGGAGACTGCAGATAAAAAAAATGCACTATCATGTACAGTGATTAACTCTCAGTCCTGTGCACATATTAACTTAGTACTTACTAAATGTTGGTAAATAAATGAAATTCTAAGATAATTCTTATAGAATTCAGATAAAAACATTTTTTAAAATCCTTTCTTACTCTTGACATTATCATATCCTCTCTAATAAAAGAGAAACATGCAAATTGACTGTACCTTCACTACACCTACAAGCCACGCCTACCAGATAATCAGGGCAAGTATGCAAATTAGACCAACCAAGATGGCGGTTAATTTGAATATCCAGGCCAGAGCTAAGACTGAAGACAGCATAGAAAGAAGCCAAGCTGTGGAGAAGGCAGGGAAGCAGGCAGGGTGGGGAGAAGAGAGAGAAGCAGGCAGGGCAGTGGAGACCGCAGTAGGAAGCCCTATTGCAGGAATCTTCCTGTATGGGGCATCTAGTGTCTATGATAAGTCAGACTTTTTTCAGAACCTATTGACACATTAGACAAAAATATACTATAATTTGAAATTTAATTTAATTCATTAAAATTACTTTATCAAACATGTTAATTGTACACCAGAGATCACAGCCCCCACTGAAACAGGATGAATCCAAACTATGGATCTAGAAGATGGAAAAAAAAAAAAAAGGCAGCTGAATTCCACAAAGAAAATTGTCTTTATGATTCCAATCCAGATAGTTATTTTGTATTTTACCCACACTATTTGGAAGTTAAAGAAAATTGTGAAAAGAATCATAGCTAATCAACTGTGAATTACAAAACATTAGTCCCCTTTTTACATTTATAATAACTTGGTCAATATTTTAATGGTAAATTTAACTTTCACAATGTGGGTCTCCCTAGATAAAAATATTAAATATTTAAGCCATTTGAATTTTAGCCTTAAATGAGATGGCTTCTGACCCTACTTTATGAATATAATGTTACTTTAATGTCTAACACAAAATTCTTTAATTTCTAATAATAAAGGATTCATGTATCTTGTATACATTCATTTACTTGTTCTCAATGGCTATTTATTTGTTTACATATTTGTATCCGTGGAATAGTATGAGTTTCTTGAGAATGAACTTCATCAAATCTTAATCTCCAGTAAGTAGCACAGTGACCATACATAGAAGACATTTGATAATTATACGTGATCAGATTTCTTAGTTGCGTGGCAACTAAGACTATGCTATTTTAAATTTTATTTTGTAAATATGGACTATAAAAATACCCTGTTCATTAATTATTCTCCTCAGTAGTAATCCTAGAGCAAGGTTTCCATCTCTGGTCCACAAGATTTATATAGTCATAGAATGTTTCCGGGCATTTCATTTTACCTAAAGAGTACTTTAAGAACAAATTAGGCAAGTGATATGCCTGCAGTGGTAGCGGTGGAGAAACATAGCCTCTGTTGTCTTATTCTAGGACCACTTCACAGATAAATTTCACAACATAAATCTTAAACAAACTTGAGTTTATGAGTGAGACCTCCTGTATTCCAGAATTTTAGAATTGAAAGAGCCACAGTAAGACTAAATTCTAAAACATGTCTGTGTGATTATATAATAATTTGTGATATATACAGATAGTCTTCTGTGTTCACAGGTTTTGCCCATGTGCATCCAACCAGCCACAAACTGAACATATTTGGGAGAGGGGCGACTTATTGCTAATAAGTACTATGAAGTTAGGTCTAGGATGGTTGCATCAGTACTGAACATATTCATGTTTGGTTTTCTTGTTATTGTCCCCTGAACAATGGAATATAACAACTATTTACGTGGCATTTACATTATATTAGGTATTATAAGTAATCTAGAGATGAGTATATAGCAGGATGTGTGTAGGTTATATGTCAACAATATACCATTTTTATATAAGGGACTTAAGTATCCTTGGATTTTGGTTTCCACGTGGGTGCTGGAATCAATTCCTCATGAATATGGAAGGATGACTGTATTACTTTTTTAGTAAAACATTGCATTTATTACTTTTATTGCAGTGTAACAAATCACCACTAATGTAGTAGCTTAAAATAAAACATGTTTTATATGTTTCTGTGTGCTAGAAGTCCAGGCACAGATTGACTGGGCCCTCTGATAAGGGTCTCACAGGGCTGCAATCTAGATGTCACCTGGGTTACATTCCTTCCTGGAGTCTGAAATCTTCTGCACGCTAACATGAGTGTTGTCAGGACTCACTTCCTTGAGGCTGTTGGACTGATATCATGCTTTGCCCTCAGGTCTTTAGAGGCTATACTGTTTCTTACTTGGTGACCGTCTCTTAGGTTCTCCCATAACACAGTGCTTTTCTTCAAGGCCTGCAAGAGAATCCTTCTTCAAGAAGGGCCTTCGTGGTTTTTTTTTTTTGTGTATTTTTGTTTGTTTGTTTGTTTTTTAAGGAATGATTAAGTCAAGCCCACCTACATCATCTTCCTTTTGATTATAACTCAAAATTCATTGATCTGGGATCTTAATTACCTGAAAAATCCTTCACCTTTGCCATATACCATAACCTAATTATAGAGGTGACATCCCATCATACTCAGAGGTCACACCAACACTCACAAAGAGGCCAGAGGGCCGAAACCCATTTGGCTCAGTGGTAGAGTGTTGGTCTGCAGACTGAAAGGTCCCAGGTTCAATTCCGGTCAAGGGCATGTACATTGGTTGCGGGCACATCCCCAGTAGGGGGTGTGCAAGAGGCAGCTGGTGGATGTTTCTCTCTCATCGACATTTCTAGCTCTCTATCTCTCTCCCTTCCTCTCTGTAAAATATCAATAAGATATATATTTTTTTAAAAAGAGGCCAGAGGTTTTGGAGACTATCTTAGAATCATGTCTACCACAAGATAGATATCTTTCAGATAACCTTGTTTTCTAGGATATAAAATTATATTAGCATATATATTTATGTTTGCATAGTTATATAGTACATAAAATATAAATATGCATTGGTTTAGTTTAAATGTTACATATATTTCTACATGCATACATGTGTAAGTATAGATATATGTGTCTCTCTGTGTGTGTATGTAGTCATATGTTTGTACGGACACATTTGTAGCTATATATACATATTCTTTTCCTTCTATTTCTTTTTCTCCTCTACTTACCCTTCTCTTCTTTCTCCTTCCCTCCCTTTCCTCTTCCCATTTTATCTCTTTATCAATTAAGTACTGAGTAAGTTAATTTATATAATTCTCCAAAAAGCAAGAGACTTTATCATGATTTTAAGAAATGAGGTGAGGCGATTTTTTAAAAATTTCATTCAAGCATTTACTGAAATATTATGGTAGACCATGTGTTTGCATGCTATAAATGAGATAGAGTTTACTTCGTACATTGGAGAGCTCTCTAGAGAAGAAACCCCTGTATCCTCTTAATTGTGCATGATTAAAGAAAAATCCACCATCTACAAACCAATTTCCTTAACTACATTAGAGACATTTTTACAGAATTCACAATAAACTGAAATCAAAGTTTGATAGAGCTAATTCTTTATTTGTTCAACAAAAATCCCTGTTTTAAGAAACTGGATTAATGTGACTTTGCTCAATGCATTTGTCTAATGGATTTTCTCAAGTTTGCAAAGCATGAGAAGATAAAATGAATCAGAAGCTGACCTGTGGAGATTTTCCTATAAAATCAGAGAAATAAAAGTTTTTCTATTCCTAAGTATTCAAGAGTGGGAATTAAAAGGAAGATTGTGTAGGGTGTTTATGTTGAGATGGTTAGAAATGCAAAAGCAGACATTATAAATGGGCCACTGAGGGTCCCAAGAGAGGAGCACCACTCAGCAAGTCCTCGTTCAGAGGCCAGTTCTACAATTAACTAGCTCTGTCACATAAGACAAATTCTTCCTCTTTCCACGTAAAGATCATGGATAACAACAACTTCTCTGTCCACGTCTCAGGGTTATTATATGTAACCAGTTTGACTTAATAAAAAGAGCATGAGACACATTTCAGAGAGAATTTTGTTAAAGTTCTGGTTTTAGCACTTTCTAGCTCTCTGGACCTGGGCAAGTCATTTATCTAGTCTTAACCCAAATTTCTTCCTATGGAAAATAGCATCTAGTGTCAGGATTATTTTAATGATGAAACAATTTATGGAAACTAAGTAGATAATCTGTACATTGAATCTATTATTGTCTCTATTGTTATTCTAATTAACCACATTAATTTAAAATATAAAGTACAATTCTTAATAACATAGGAATAGAAAGATCTCCCAACTATAGCAAATAATGACTAATGGAATTTATTCTGCATCTGAAAAAAAAAAAAAACAGTGTAGAGAATACATGCTTTCACATCTCCCACCAATCTAATTTCTTTATTTCAGATCCAAACGTGTAAAGCAAGAACGACTGGGGAATAGTTAGAATTTGCTCTGTGATCTGAAAATATTCAAAATGATTCTATCTATCTGAACTTTGGAATAATCAGTGTCCTGAATTGATTGTATTATACACTATGAGAAATAAATACTTTGGAACACCTTTCCTCCAATAAAAAATTGCTTTTGTTTTGTGACTTATTCATTCTTTGTAGATCATTATTACTCCATGTGTAAGATGATGAGGACTTACCCATGCTCTAATATTTTGTACATGAAAAAGCATAAAGAATGCTTTTTTAGTAAGATTGATTCCACCTTTTGTTCAAATTTTGAAAAGAATATACTCTGGGGGGAAAAACATTTAGATTTGATTATCAGAGTGATCATCTGATAGATAACAGAGAGCATATTAATATCCAGGTAACAAGGGGGATGAAAATAAATTTTGAATCTACATGTTTGAGCTGAAGAGACAAGATCATTTCCATTTCAAAGTGGTTTACATATGTTCATTATGGGAAGTTTGGCCATAAAATCCTTATGGAAAGATTCTGCTGAAACTAAGTTGCTGCTGAGGAAGAAGAAAGATGTTTACTCTTACAATCAGGTTTTCAATGAAAACGAATTTCAGACTAAATACTGCCACAGGTAAGTAAAATCCTTACTAATAAGCAGGCACAAAAACACTCATCTGACCTGTTCCTATCAACTTAATAGAGTGCTAGTCCCCTGTTTGTTTGTTTTTTAATTAATTAATCACTTTCGGCATAAAATGTTCTCTTGCCAACAATATTTTAGAGGCACAATTCCAAACATTTAACCGAACATTTAACACAGTCAACAAGAATATTCTAACCCAAGACTACACTGGAATCATGCTTTAAGTAGTATTCTGGAAGATGTCAAAAGTTACCCTGACTCTGTTATCCATTGCAAACAAATAAATCCACACATAATTTATAGACATATTCTTCAACACTCATTAAAAAGCCACCAAATTAATGAGTGGAAATACTCTTCTAACATCCATTTGCAAAGCCTCTGGTATTTATCAGAAGTAATGATACATGAAACACCTACAGTTGCCTTTTTATCAAATGCTATCAACCCTTATGTATTTAATGTATTCCCTATTAGGAAACTAACTGCTCTTTAAGTGAAGTTGAACTAATCCTATATAATAAAAAGATGATATGCAAATTGACCCTAATAGCAGAATGACCAGTTACTATGAGACACACTGACCACCTCTCAGCCCTCCCCCCAGCCAGCAGGCTCTGATCGCCTGATGGCAAATGTGGAGCCAGGGTTAGGTGGTAGCGAGGGGCAGGGCCAGCTGCGGGCAGCCAGGGAAGATGGCCCTGATCACAGGCCAGGCCTAGGGACTGTACCTGTGCATGAATTTCATGCAACAGGCCTCTAGTACATATATAACACCCTATCTCTCATGCTGAAAAATTTAAAACACATTTCCATGTCATAAAATTTAGAATGTTTTATCTCCAGTACAGACCTCTCTTATAAACTCTAGACTCACAGCATCAACTGCCTATTGAACGTAATCGATAACCATAATTGGTTCTATTGCTCTCTTTAGCACCCTGTAGCCTATTATCAATATTACAGACAGAATGATCCTGGTTCCTTTGGTAGAAATTGAGAGTTGCTCAGAGTTACGGTCAAATTTTTATCATCCCTTCACTGACTTTTCATTTCCCAGGTTGCAAAAATGAACATTATCACCAAATCTGCTCTCTCTGATCTTATCTCCTATACCCTGTCCCTGCTCATGCACGCCAGTCTGAGTGGCCGCTTTAATGTTGCCTCAATCATGTCATGTCTACCTCCACCTCAAGGCTGTTGGACATGAAGTTTCTCTGCCCAGAGTTCTCATTCCCCACATACATACGCAGCTTGCTCCTTCACCTCATTCAGGAATTTGTACTAATGGCATTGTGTTAGTTGCCGGTGCATGCCAAAACAAATTACCACAGACCCTGCGGCTTAAAACAGCATGAAGTCACTGTCTCCCAGTCCTCAAGGACACAAGTTCAAAATAAAAGGCCAAGGTCAAGGTATCAGCAGAGCCTAACTCCTTCTAAAGGCTCTGGACAGAACCCTTTCCTACCCCTTCCAGCTGCTGGCGGAAGCTGGACTCCTTCCCCTTCACTCAACTCCCTGCTTCTGTGGCCCCCTGGCCTGCTTGTCTTCCTCTGTAAAATCTTATCTGTCTCTCCTACAAAAACACTGTTATAATATTTAGGGCCCATTTAGATAATCTAGAACAAACTCCCCATATTTGGGGTGATCCTTAATTCAATCCCATTATGAGAAACTTTGCTATATAAAGCCACATTTACAGGTTCTGAGGATTAGAACCTGATATCTTTTGGGGAAGCTGTTTATCAGCCTGCCACAGTCATCTCCTCAGAGAGGCCTCCTCTACTACCACAATGAGAAGTACCCTTTCCCACAGCATTTCCTTCCCCCTTCCTTTCTTTATTTTTTAATAGCATTTTTCACCTGATGGCACCCTATGTACTTACTTACTTCTCACATCACATGGCTCCTTCAGCTAAAATATAAGTATCATGAAGGCAAAGTTATTATCTGTTCTATCCACTGTTCTTTCCATAGCACAGCGTTGAACAAAGCCTACCACATAGCAAGCCTTTCATGAATATTTTTGAGTGCCTGGAAGAGGAATGAATAAAGAGGTTCAAGGTATTTCAGATGAATGGATAATGTGTTAAGTGCAGCAATTTTCTACTAATGTGCCACAAGAATTTTTAAAACATGCAATACCTGACTATTTATTCAGGGGCACCGACCTCTTTTCCTTTGTCAAATAAAAACTGACAACAATAGCCATCTGGTGTGAATTAATCAAAATTATAACTATTTTTTGATCACATTGGAAAAAGAAATATTTTTGGGTGTTCCATAGAGTTTTAGATATAAGTTTATGTGTGCCCTGATATTTTTTAAAAAGGCTGAAAATAGCTGGTTTAGTGGATTGAAAGGTGGACCCCCCCCAAAAAAAAAAAAAGATTTGTACATGTTCTAATCCCAGAACCAATCTATCACTGTGTATAGACAAACAATGAATTCTACACTATAACATATGACTAAGAGGAGGAGTTTATCCTGAAAGATATAAGTAAGTCCTAAATCAAACACAAGTAACCTATAAGAGAGAGGCAGAGGATGAACTGAGAAAGACACACAGAGATAACAGGCAGAAGAGGAAGTAATGTGGCCATGGAGGCACACATTGGAATGATATGCCCATATGTCAAGACATGTCAGCAGCCACAAAATGCTGGAGGTAGCAAGAAACAGACTCCCCCTAACTCTTTAGGAGGGAGTGTGGCCTATGGACACTGTGATTTCAGACTTCTGGCCTCCACAACAATGACAGATTACATTCCTGTTTCCTTAGGCCACCCTGTAATTTGTCACAGCAGCCACAGGAAAGTAATACAAAGTGGGTGTTCTAATGTTTACTAAAATAAGAGAAAAATATAAACAACTATATGTACCTCGTTTTTACCATAGGAAAGTAATTCTTTACCTTCAAATTACAGCAGGAATTATTATCTGGGTTCCTGCCACACTATGAAGAACAAGGACTCTAATGTCAGAATAGCTGTTTCAACTCTGTCTTCACTTCTGAGAACTTCGGGAAATTACTTAATCTTTTTGTTTCATTTTTCTCATGTATAAAATAAGAATAAACCACTTCTAACTCCAAAGGTAGGCCTGAAAATTATATGTACCCTTATGTTCACTACAGCATTATTCACTGTGGCCAAGACATGGAAACAACCAAAGTGTCCTTTGACAGATGATGGGATAAAGCTATGGTACATCTCTACAATGGGATACTACTCAGCCATAAGAATAAGAATTGTACAAAATACAAATGTGTGTGTGTGTGTGTGTGTGTGTGTGTATGCACACACGCGTGTGTGTAGATATTGAACATTGCCAATGTATTTAGGACTTGAGGTATCAAAATATTTGAGAGATTAAATATTCATTGAAGTAGCGAGTCATTTCACAGAGATTTTTTCCTCAAGGAATGTGCCAATTTGGAAGTGGCATAGGACCAAAAGGCCAAATGTCTAGTAGAAAATAGGAAGTTTTCCAACTTAAAAAAAAGTTTCCAAGTTTTACAACTTAAAAAAAAGTTTCCAAGTTAAACTTTTGGAAGTTTTCTGGGACAAGAGATGCAAAATAGTTTGCATATAAGGACTAGAAAGGTAGACAGAACTCCTGAGATCATGGTCTTAGAGGAAAGGGAAGGATAGAGGTGAACCCAACAATTGGTTCTGCTCTTTCCCTTAAAATATCAGTCATGTTGCCAATCATATATCAGATGAGGGGTTAACATCCAGAATGTATAAATAACTTTATAACAAATAAACAACCCAATTAAGAAATAACCAGTCCTAACCGATTTTGCTCAGTGGATAGAGCATCCCTCTGTGGACTGAAGGGTCCCAGGTTCGATTCCGATCAAGGGTACATGCCTGGGTTGTGGACTTGATCCCCAATGGGATCATGCAGGAAGCAGCCAATCAATGATTCTCTTTCACCATTGGTGTTTCTATCTTTCTCTCCCTTTCCTTCCTCTCTGAAATCAATAAAAATATATTTTAAAAATGGCCTAAGGTCTTGAAAATATATTTCTCCAAGAAAGACATACAAATAGCCATCGAGGACATGAAAATATGTTCAACATCATTAGTTATTACTTACATGCAAATACAAACTATAATGAGATATTACTTCATACTCACTTGGATGGTATAATAAAGAAAAAGAATAATAACTGATAGCATAGATATGGAGAAACTGCAACTCTCATACATTGCTGGGGGGAATATAAAATGGTGCAGCCACTCTGGAGAACAGTTTGGTCGTTCCTCAAAAAGTTAAACAGAATTACCACATGACCCAGCAATTTCACTCCTAAGTGCATATCAAAAAAAAAAATTGAAAACAGGAACTCAAACAAATACTTATATATAAATGTTCAATGCAGCATTATTCATAATACCCAAAAATTGGAAACAACTAGGAAAAGAAAGTAACAATGAATTGCTATGCATTCTTTTTGCTTTACTAATGGATGAATAAGCTAATGCATAGGGACATACAGGTGGGAATGTAAAGTCATCCTGGAAAGTTCAGAAAGACTTCCAAGAGGAGATGAAAAGCACAAAGCATGGTCTAGGCAGAAGGACAAGCATGAACTAAGGAGAGGACTTAAGAAAAGGTCTGAAATATTTAAGCAATGGATTGTTAATTCTAGTGGGGTTTGGTTAGCTACGGATCCCAAGGCTTTACACCGGAGTCAGGTCACCTGCAAAATGGTCCCAGAAGTCTTATGTTAATGCCCATTTGCTATGAGTCCAATGCCCACTCAAGCTTGAGAATTGCTACTTTAGGGGTTGTGTTTGGAGCCCAATACATGAGATATGAGAAAGGCAAGCAGAGGCCAGTTAATGAGAAGCTTATTGGGATGTCCATAAAGAGGCTGCATGTTAATCCTGATTGTTTCTGACGAAAACTCACCATTAACTTCCAGCCCATCTGGGCATTAAGAGCCCCAGAAGATGAGAGGTAGAAAGAAAACAAGAGGAAGAACCAGTCAGGATGGAGGGGTGAGTGTTAGCATGCTCTCTTCCTCCTCCACCAGCCAGGAGCCAGATATTTCTACCACTTGAACTATTTTCTGCTCTGGCAAGGACTTAGCTCATTTGTTAGGAAATACTTCTCCAAGTAAAACATTTTGCTTCCTGCTGGGACTCTCACTGCTGCTCTTTGAGTTACAAAGAAGCCTCTGCAGGTGGACAAGGTGGCTGTTTCAAGGAAGAAAAGAAAAAGCCTATGTTTTAGAAATTATAGGGGAAGAACACCTTTTTCTCTCAATCTATGGAATAGGTTCTGTGAGTTAAAAATATGTTGTATAAATGTGTTCAGAGGAGACAAACGTACCTCCTACTTTGTACAGATCAATCTTGACAGAGTAAGGAAGCCATCACATATAAAAGCACAATTATAGTTAATAATGTACAAAAAGTCTTAGAGGAAGACAGTGACATTCCAACACCTATCGAGAATGCTTAACACTGCCTAAAATGTATTGTGAGTTAAAGTAATATTAGAATCTGCTAAAGAATTATCTGTTGCACAGAACTTCTTAATGCACAATTTTGCAACCTCAGTCTATTGACATTGTGGGCCAAAGAATTCATTGTTGTGAGACCTGTCCTGTGTGTTATAGTATGTTTATCAGCATCCCTGGACTCTACCTGCTGGATGCCAGGAGTATTCTTCCCCAGCTGTGAAGACTAAACATGTCTTAAACACTGCCAGATGTTCCCTGGGAGGACAGTGACAATATCATCCCTGGTTAAGGTGTGGCTTACTAAAAACATATGAAGGTAAGATACTTCCTGAAATTTCAGTAATTAAGCCCCTATGTATGGAATATCCAAATCTAACCCAGATCCAACTTAGGGAGCTGATGTTCACTAAATCCCACCAAATATGATGATATGAATGCATGGGTAAATGATCTGGTTCATAAACAGCCTAGAGTAAAGATCAGGGAGTTGAGGCTTGAAGACAGACTTTCATAAAAAAACCTTAATGATACATGCTACTGATTTCTTTCCAAGCGTTAAATTGTATGCCAGAATCCTCAAGAGTTGATACTTCTCAAAACTGTCGTTGAAATGTTCTCTTCTGGTGCAGAGGAAAATACTGTGGCCCAAAAGATAGTATTTTATACATAATTTCTGTGCATTCTCTACAGACACTCAACAAAGCTTATGCAGTCAGGATCTCTAAAATCCAAATATTGCTGATTCATAGTATCTCCTCTAACTCCTGACACTGACCTATCTTTGCAGAATGCAGGATTCATTTTCTTTGGTATGATCATCCTTTGACATAAAGGCAAATTTGGCTTAAAAAAAAAAGTCAGATCATGGACTAATCTCTACTATTTCCTTCGCCCTCTTCTATAATACTCCTAGGGATCCCAATAAAATCTTTTTTTTTCCCCAAATGAATTTATTGGGACAACATTAGTTAATAACATTATATAAATTTCAGGTACATAACTTCATACTATAATAGCTGTATACTTTATTGTGTGCTCCCCACCAAAAGTGTAATCTACTTCTGCTACCTTATAACAATTCTGTTTGACTTCTACAGGTTTCATTTTAATTTTTTACCTCTAAAGAGTCTTAAACCTAACACATTTATTTAAATTTGACAGTAAATAAAGGCATCTTCCCAGTGTTCATATCTCCATTCTTAATTATATTTTCAATGACATATTGCTTGGGTAAAATTTGTAAGATTTATATATTCTATGTTTATAAAACAATTGAAGTCTCTAGTAATAATATGATTATTAAATAAATTAGTATGCAGCCATTTACAGCCATTTAAAATCACAGGTGAGAATAATTAATGGCATCCTATCTAATAAAAGAGTAATATGCAAATTCACCGTACCTTCGCTATATCCACAAGCCACACCCACCAGCCAGTCAGGAGCAAGCATGTAAATTAACCCAATCAAGATGGTTGCAGCCACTGAGCAGGCAGGAGGTTTGGGTTTCCCAGGAAATAGAGGAAGCCAAGCTTCCTGCACACCCTGGTTGGCTAGGCCTCAGCTCAAGGCTACAAAGTTTCAATTATAGAAGATAAATAAATACCAGATATCAGGGCCTCCACTTGGGTCGCCAGGGGGCGTGGCTGGCCTGCAAACCACCACAGGTCTCTCACTCAGGATGTCTCATGCCCCAAAGGAATCCTCACCCTGATCCAGGGCACCTTCAGGGAAAACCAGCTAGCCCCCATCCATGCACCAGGCCTCTATTCTTTCTAATAAAAGAGTAATATGCAAATTGACCATCACTCCAACAAACAAGATGGCTACCCTCATGTGGTCAAAGATGGCTGCCCTCGTGTGGATACAAGATGGCAGCAAGGGAGGGAAGTTGGGAGGGACCAGGCCTGTAAGGGAGGCAGTTGAGGGTGACCAGAAGAGGGAACTTGATCACATCCTAACCACTCCCCTGCCAGGCTGTTTGATGCCTAACTGCTCCCCTGCCAGCCTGTTTGCCCCTAACTGTCCTCTCTTATAGGCCTGATCACCCCTAACTGCCCTCCCCTGCAGGCCTAGTCATCCCTAACTGCCCTCCACTGCATATGCATGTTTACCCATCAAAGTAACAAATACTTCCATTCACATATTTATTTTAGATTTTTTTCCTCTGCTGTTCTCAAGGCCTCCATAAAGAAGGAACCTGCATATTCAGAGCAAGACAGACCTGCTGCCCCCAGACACCTACTCCAGCCTCCCAATTCAGGGTAAACCTCTACACCCTTCCTTGTTATTTTCAGTTCCAAGAAAAACTGGGCATCCTTCATCCCCTGAAGACTCTAATCTCCCTCTGACCCTGTCTGTCCTCCTTTATAACTAATCTCCTGAAAGTCTTTCATAATTCACTTGAGAACCCAAGCTCATTCTTCAGTAAAAGCCCCCTTATTCCAAGCTATGTCTGTAGACACTGATTTTACCATTTTGCTCTAGCAGGAATCTGGCTCTCTCCTGTGGACACTGTTCCCAGAAATCCACTCGAGTGGAAATTTAGTTCATCTTTTTATCCCTTATAGCTCTCAGCTTGCAGCTGGGCTAAGTGTCCTTTTTATTCCACATTGTCACATATAAACTACTGTGCCCTCTTTCTCTCTAAAGACTTACTGTTCCCTCAAGGCAAATGCCTCCCAAGTATGCTACCCACTCACTATACCTACTGAGCAGCAGCTATTTACAGTGTTCCAAGCCATAACATTCATCAGTTCCTCGACTGTATCCTGGGGTCATTTATTGTGATCATTCTGTGCATAAATCCTTCCCCCTCTATCATTACCTAGACTCAGTAATGCTAGTCAAATCCAACACTCTCAAATACAGTTGGAATATTGACTCAAAGTATGATTTTCTGTATTGGGAAAGAAATATGTATATATTAGTAAAGATTGAAAATGAATTTAGGATTAGCATTATGTGTAGGAGTTAAAAGTAGAAATCATCAACAACAAAAATTAGATTTTAAGCAAAATAACAACAACAAAAAAAATGTAATATGCTAAACTTTCCATTCATTTGGCCACAAATTGAGGTGATACAAGAATACAGTGGTGGTCAAACAGATGGTACAGAGGATGTACATGAGATGGGGAAGGGAGGGAAGCTCTCTTACAGCCTGGTATAAACTCTGTCCTCATGTTAGTGGCTTCATAATAAGAAAAATGACATGCAGATAGCATGCACTGTAATTGAGGGTGGAGTTAGTTATCATCTTAAGGAGGTCCACCTTGGGAGAGAGTCTGAATAGAACTTTGAGAAGGGTTTGATTAGGTAACAAAGGATGATTTACCAAGGGGATGATCTCAGATGGTAAATAAAAATCATTTTTGTTGATGGTCTGAGCATAGGTATTTACTGGGCCCTGATGACCTACTGAATCACCTGTTGATGTGATCGTGGTCAGTGAAAAGTTACTAAATGGTTATCAATCCACTGTCAACTGCGTTCTTTCTGCCAGGTGACAAGGACTCCATCTAAGGAGGCTTCAGTACTAGAAGACTCTTGGGTTCATCCTCCTTATTACCTGGTACTGGCTAATTAGGTTTTACAAGTAACTACATAACTATTTCTGCTTCTTTCTATCACTGATAAAGATTAAATATTAATGATAACTGGCCTTTATTGATCCCTTACTAAGTGGCAGGCACCACTCTCAGTGTTTCACATGCATCACTTTCTTTCATTCTTACCACTCAGATAGGGACCACTATTATCTCCTTTGCTGATGACAAAACAGATGTTAAGCAACTTATCCAATCACACAGTTAACAGGTAGAGAATCTGATCCCAAGAAAAAGGGCTCTAGAGCCTATGTTTTTACCAACTAGGTGATATACTAAGTAAGAACAAGACTACCCAAAGAGGAGAGAATGAAGAATATAGCCTCACGAACCATTTATTTATTTTTATTTTTTCCATAATAACATATTATAAGTATATTTTGTGAAAAAAAAGTTCAATTTTTTAAATCATTTTACTTTCCTTAATTATAGATATTTTCCCCTTCTGGCATAAAAATGGATTTTGAGTGTTGGAATTATAAGTGGTCATAGTGTAATGTTTAGGCAGATGCACAAATTAAGGTTAAAAGAGATACAACATGGGTTCATTAAAAACAACAACAAAAACAGCCCCTTGTAGGAGTGGAAAGGAGAAAGCAAAGCTCTCTGAAGAACTCATTCACCCCAGCTGGCTCTGAAGGTCCCAAGTGGGACATCACAGGGGACTTCTCCATTCCTAATAATGGCTCCATACAGTACTACAACCCTATCCTGGGCTCTGTGTCCTCACCATTCTTGAGTTCATTAATTAGATCCAATATGAGGCCATTCTTGTCCACCATAGCTGCTTCTATATTAAAAAAGGAAATTCTATGAGTTTTGTTCTGGCTGTTCATTATTTCCAATTATCCACAGTTTGATCTCATTTCTCAGAAACACACAAAAAAAACAGACACATTAGGGTAGGCATGCTTCATTTTTCTCCTTAGCTGATCCATGATCTCCAACCACCACCAACCCATACTCAAACCACAATTTGCTTATGGTTTATGCCAACCTTAAAAATCTCCCAGTCTCTTCTGTCCCATTATTTTGATTTATTTCCCCACCAAATGGACTCTAAAATACTCTACCATATCTTCTACTATTTTCCCATCCAAAATGTAGCATAGTGTTAAGCAAGGATTGAATTAAACAAATGCATATGTATTTTTATACATATGTCTATTCCTAGATACATATTTTGTTTTTTAATTTGTGTTTATCTGTGTTTACTTCAGGGAGAAAGAAATATAATGTAGGATGTTCACCAGTCACAGGATCGCAGTTGACTTTCAGACAAGAAATGAAACATTGGGTGCCAGTTCTATCCCACACACCAAGAAGCTAGGTAACTTTGAATCAGCTCCTTAGGTTCTCTCACTCTCTGTTTCTTCACTTGAAAGGGCTAAGTAGAGATAAATGATGACTAAACAATTGTATTTTATATTTAACAAGTAATTATTGAATGCCAAGTTGTGCCAGGGACTATGCTAAACATGGTGTCACCCTTTGTGGTGATTTATAGATTGATTCCTTGACAAATGTCCCTGTATTTTCTAAAATTTATTCTCAGCCGAAACCGGTTTGGCTCAGTGGTAGAGCGTCGGTCTACGGACTGAAGGGTCCCGGGTTCGATTCCGGTCAAGGGCATGTACATTAGTTGCGGGCACATCCCCGGTAGGGGGTGTGCAGGAGGCAGCTGATCGATGTTTCTCTCTCATCGATGTTTCTAGCTCTCTATCTCTCTCCCTTCCTCTCTGTAAAAATATCAATAAAATTTATTCTCATATTTTAAAAGAAAACAGTTATGATTGATTCCACCTTGCAATGTCTAAATTTTACTATATTTCAAGCACTATCCTCTTAAAGTTTTTCGATATTTTAAAAATATTATATTATATGCTGTCATACATCCATGAGCTATTTAAAGAAGTGTAAACATGATTGCCAGATTTGGGTAGGGATGTTAACTGGAAATTTATGAAGGTGTACTCATTTGCTAGGTTCTGTACATATGCACACACATTTAGGTATTATTATTCTTATTTTACAACTGAATAAAATACCAACAGGATTCAGAGAGAGTAAATAATATTCAGAAAGTTACAATGGCAGTGCTTAGAGACAAGCCTCATATTTGACCTCATGTGACTGTGAAGACTTCGAAATATTAAAGTATTATGTAGAAGTGTAGTGATTTAGTCTGATCTTTTTCTAGCATCATAAGTAATATTAGCCAAACTTACTAGAAACCTACTGTTACCTAAATAAAATGCCATATAGTCTAGGTCAAATGGTCATTTCTTTTGTTGAGTTCCTTTTTATTTCATGAACTCACTGTATTTTGCTGGCTATTCTCATAACTCCTATAACAGCACATTTTTGCTAAAGCAGAGACGGGAGTAGAAGTTTATAAATGTTTGAAAGGACATCAGAAGTGCAATAATTGCTTTGTTAAATATAAGAGATTACTACACACTGATTTTAATTAACACTATAAGCTGTCATGTGGAGATAAACAGTCCAGTTTTTACAAATAAGACCAGTTTCTACAAATTCCACTCACAACTTCTAGCTCACAACCTGAGAAAAGGATAGTGTCTCCTAGAATCAAAGGAAACATCCAGATCTCACAGAATAACCCTTGTAGGTACACTGCACAAATTAAGAAAGTTTTAGTATCATAAGTGAAATAGCAAATAACTCTTTTGAAATGCTTTTGGAATTAAATAATGTTGGAGCAAGATATATCCTAATATGAATTTTTAATACATTTTATTCTTCAACAGATATTGTTTTCTAATTTTTCATTATAATCTATCCCATTTTATTGAGCAATATGCTAAAATTTCCTCATGACTGAGGGTACTTTAATCCCAAACAAAATATATGGAGAATTTGTAGCTAAAAGTGAAATGGGCTAGGAAAAATCACTAGTAGTCTTTAGATATTCAGTGTCAAATTTGGTGTCAACATAATTCTAGTTGGCCTCAGCTGGTATGATGCAGTGGTTGAGCGTCGACCTCTGAAGCAGGAGGTCAGGGTTTGATTCCCGGTCAGGGCACATAGTGCTAAATCCCCAGTGTGGGTCATGCAGGAGGCAGCTGATCCATGATTCCCTATCGTCATTGATGTTTCTATCACTATCTCTCTCTCCATTCCTCTCTGAAATCATTTAAAAAAAAACATATATATACACATATTTTTTTAAAGGATTCTAGTTGGTGACATACAGGAATTTTTTTTTAACTCAAAGAAAAAAATAGGAGAATGAAGTCATGTGGTCTTTCAGAAATCCTATCCCTTATTAAATACCAATCTCTGCAAACATCTGTAATAAAGTTAATTTAAGGCGGGTTGGGGAGGGAATTCCTATGCATAAAAAAATGATTCAGAGAATATATAACAATAATTTTTAAAAATATGTTTTTATTTCAGAGAGAGGAAGGGATAAGGGAGAGAGAGATAGAAACATCAATAACAAGATAGAATAATTGGTCAGCTGCTTCCTACACACCCTCTACTAGGGACTGAGCCCACAAACCAGGCATGTGCCCTGACCAGGAGTCAAACCATGACCTCCTGGTTCATTAGGTTTATGCTCAACCACTGAGTCACACCAGCCAGACTATCTAACCACAACTTTATAAAGATATGAAATTCAGTGCCAAATGTGCAATAATTAATTACAGTGAATTTATTCACTTAATTATATGGTATTTAATTTTATCAAAGCCTGGAATTAATCACCAGACATAAGCTTTCACTGGAGTCTCCTACTCCCTACTTGCCACCCTACTGCTGCCTGACTTTCTTTCCTTCTGCCCAACGGTCTTTAGCTGCCCAGTGACTCTGTAGAGGAATCCCTCACGGCTACATTCTTCCAATTCTTGGGACCACTTTATGCTTTCCCTTTACCCAATGTATCTAATTCTTACTTCATCCTTTGAATTTGTATGGCCCTATTAACTTGAATGAGTATCAGTGGCTAATTATGTCTATTCTTATATAAGTTCAGTGTTGAACTTCAATCCAATAGAGTATGTACTGGTGGGAATTTCCATGCAATGGCTTGTGGGTGAAAGAGCTGCCAGAAATATAATACGTAGTTGAATGTGGCATCAAATCCTATATAATAAAAGGGTAATAATATGCAAATTGACCTTAACAGCAGAACGACCAGTCACTATGACGCTCACTGACCACCTGGGGGCAGATGCCCAATGCAGGAGCTGTCCCCTGGTGGTCAGTGCACTTCCACAGGAGGAGCACAACTCAGCCAGAAGCCAGCTTATGGCTGGTCAGTGCAGCAGCGGTGGCTGCTGCCACAGCAGTGCCACCACCTCCACAGCAGTGCCACGGATGTTGGACTAATGGTTTGGACCTGCTTCCCTGGGAGAGTGGGCCTAAGCCATTAGTTGGACAACTCCTGAGGGCTCCCGGGCTGCCAGAGGGATGTCTGCTAGCTTAGGCCCAATTCCCTGGGGACTGGGCCTAAGCTATAAGTCAGACATCCCCTGAGGGTTCTCAGATTTCGAGAAGGTACAGGTTGGGCTGAGGGACCACCCTGTCCCCCCTAGTGCACAAATGTTTGTGCCCTGGGCCTCTATTAGATTACTTATTAGATTACTAGAGACATTAGATTACTTATTAGGTTACTCAGGTCACACTGCCATCCACCTATGTGACCTGAGGAAACCATTCTCCACTCTCTGGATCTCAGTTCTACCATTGTAAAATGTGGCTCTGTGCCACACAACTTCTAAGGGTCCATCTAAGCTTTCAGGATTCTTGATTTATAATGCCACACATACAATACTAAGACATGTACATATAGGAACAAGTTCGTAAGGAATGTTGTCTTTAGGTCTAATTAGTGAAAACAATCTACAATTATGACATACACTTGATTAGTTTAACTAAGTCTCCATTGTATTCCATGTACCTATTAGTTAAGATAGGATAAACCATGCTGTGTAACAAACAACCTTCAAATCTTGTTACCCAAATACCACTTTATTTGCTGTTTTTGCCTTTTTCACTTCAGCTGCAATAACTTTCCAGGACAGCTATCCTCCCAGTATTGGCTTAATGTTCCAAGTGCTTGAATCTTATGTCACAAGAGTATCAGCATATGATGCCGTGAACAATGAATGAGGCAGAGGAAAAGCAGTGTAAAGAGCTGAACACCATCAATCAATGGGCCCTCATTGTTTTGAACACATAAACCACATTTCATTTTCTAAAGGAAGTTATGTGATCACAACTAACTTCAAAGAAACAGAAAAATGTAAACCACCCACTACCGCCTCCTATAATATGGTATGATGATTGAGTATCATCAGAAACTCAAAGCAACAGGCATAATAGGTGGGTGTAAACATAATATCTGTCTATGTGAAAAGACAATAAACACAAAACACAGTAACAGGGCTACAAAAGCCTGCTGGAAATCTTGCTGGAAATATACACATAGGCTTTTGGATTCATTTAGCATTCATTTAACATTTATTTTTTGCATGCCTACCGCGTGCCAGGTGCCAGGAATAAAGCTGTCCCCATTTAATAGATTTAATTCATTCCTGAAAACCCTTCTCCTAAATGAAAAGTCATTAAATGAAAAATATATTTCCATTAATTTTAATGGAAACAATTATGGTACATTCCATCCCAACTCAAGATGTCTAAACAGTTTTCACAAAAAGAAAAATATATCAATTAAACAATGAAAACAAGTGTAAATGGGTAATAAATAACAATTTGAAAGCAAAAAACTACAGTTTGCATATAAATGAAGAAAAAGGAGTTTGTCATGATTGTGGAACCAAAATGAGAGCTAGCTAGAAAAAGAGATAGGAACTATTATATAAAATAGGTATGTGAGATGATCATTTATTTTAGCGTTGGAACTAAAACAGGTTCTTTTTCATATATATTTTTATTGATTTCAGAGAGGAAGGGAGAAATAGAAGCATCAATGATGAGAATCATTGATCAGTTGCCTGCTGCATGCCCTCTACTAGGGATCAAACCCACAACCCAGTCATGTACCATGACTGGGAATCAAACCTTGTGTGACCACCTAGTTCATAGGTTTACGCTCAACCACTGAGCCACACAGGCTGGGCCAAACCACAATAGTTTTGAGAACTGAAGTCAGTGCTGTCAACAAGCATCAAGTAGAACCATTCCCGGGAAAGTGAGAAGTATGGCCACCTACTCAAATGCAATGTTCTTTATGAATAATCATGAAATGAATGTTAAAAGTGGTCCTTCAGATTGTACCCCATAACACACACATATACCTCAATTTCAGTTTCTATGGCTCAGTAACATTTATGCTAATGATAGTGAGGTAACACAAAAGAAAAACACAGGAACAGCAATATTTCAGCCAGGCTTTCCTTATCTCCTTCTATTCCTCAGAAGCATTCTAGATAGCAGACCCAAAGAGTCTATCTGAGGCAGATTTCTTTGCAGCTTTGAGTGGCACCCACCCCCTGCCACTGAGCCTTATGTTCAGGCAGGCAGGTCTTGGCTATAAGAAACCCAGTTGAAAATTATCTCAAACTAATCTACATAAATGAAGATGTCTATGTACAAAAACCTCAACTTAAGATAAACTTATAGGCAAAAACTTGAATATAACTTGTTTATATCCTTTAAAGACTACTCTAGTAGCACTGTTACTACTCTAGTAACATTCAACACGGTAGTTATTTCTTATTTATTTTTTTAATATGGATTTGTTTATATGTCACTTTTAGTTTTTGTCTTTATTTTTATTGGGGACACTATTCCACAATAACCATCTTTGTTCCTCTTTATCCAGTCGCGCCCCCCCCCTTTCCTCTGGCAATCACCTTACCGTGCTCTGTGCTCTGTGTCCTTGGGTTATGCATATATGTTCTTTGGCTAATTTTTCCTCCTTCTTTCATTCAGTCCCCTCTCCCCTCTGACAGCTGTCAGACTGTTCCATGTATCCCTGCCTCTGTTTCTACTTTGTTCATCGGTTTATTTTGTTCATTAGATTTACATGTAAGTGAGATCATGTGGTATGTGAAATAAGCCAGTCAGAGAAAGAGAAATACCATAGGAGCTAGTAATCTTAAATGTCACCCAAATCCTGCCTTCCACATAAGGAGTCACTAAAGTGTTTAATTCATGAAGGTGAGATGATCCCACCTGGGGTGAATCCCTTTTATGTCACTGACAATCTGCTTGCCTGGGAACAAATTATTTAACCAATGTAAGGCTCAGTTTCTTTATCTGTAAAGTGAAAATAACAAGTCCTATATTTCAAAGACAATGAAAGAATTAAATGAATCAAGGTGTGAAAAGTGCCTGGAACTTTTTTTTTTAATCCATTTACTCCCTTTAAAAAATATAAAACACCAATACAGGGACCACGATGGAGGCATAGAAGGCTCCTGAATTTTACTACTACCACAGACAGACACACTTGTACAGAAGCACACTAAACAATTTTCTCTGAGAAAAATCCAGAAACTAGGTGGGTTACCCCTACATGCCAGACAACTAACAGAATTACACTTTTAGCTAGACTCAGAAACAAAGAAATAAATAAAATCAGAAATTAAATAGAAGATGTAACAAATGATAACATGGAAATACTAAGGATCAAAAGAAACCACTGTGAATAATTATACACCAACAAATTAGATAACCTAGAAGAAATAGATAAACTCCTAGAACCATCCATTTAATATACCTAATGACCCATAAAGTAACTATCATTGTTTATGAATGAGAAAACTCAGAGATAGTAGAAGAGAAGGCCATAACTAAATTGTCAGCATCACAATGTGACAGGGCTAAGATTTGAACCTAGGCAACCTGACTCCAGAGTTCATATTTTTGGTCATCACACTATAATGACTCATTTCCTGATCCTTGACACTCTTGTATTTTATTTTTTTATCCCTAATTATATGCCAACTCCAGTGCCTTCCCTACTGCTTTCTTTTATTTTTCCCTGACATCAGAAAAAAGTTAACTAGAGGCTCTTATGTTCAAGGCAAATTTTCAAGAAAGTCATAATATGTGAGCCATAAATCATTCTCTGGTCCAATTTTTGAGCCATCCCAGAATGTGTCAAAAAACACCTATTACCTAGTATGTGTTTTCAAAATTGCAATGACTTTTTTCAACATATAATTTATTTCACAAGGTAACCAATATTCTTGTTGTGATTAGTATAAAACTCAACTACAAAGTAATTACATATACCTGTATTAGATATTGAAAAAAAATAGATTTATCCTGGATGAAGACTGGCATTTTATTATTATAACATCCATATCATGGTCCTTTCTTAAAACGAGGCATTAAGCAATTGGCAAGCACAGACCTCCATAGTAATATAGGTTGTTCAAACCTCCCTATTGGTAAACTGTGGTATATTTTTGTACATCAAGTTACAGAACATAAATTTACTGAGAAAATATTTAAGATAATTCATTTTCTGGGGGGGGGGCAATGGTAATATATGTACACAGATAATAATTTAATAAAAAAAAATAAAAATAAAATAAAATAAATAAGATAATTCATTTTCCCCATTATATTTTTTCTCTCCTGAAGACGATAGTTAATATCTTAAATCTGTAGCACTTTCCAGAAAAAAAATGCTCTCAGGAACACAGAAAAAAAAATCAAAATTCAAATTCAATTCAGAACTGAGAATCTGGAAAAAATGTCCTTAGCTGATAAGGGAAGAGAAAAGAAAGAAAAGAAAATTGGGGAGGTATACTCTTCCCATCTTGATCGATATAATTCCCAGCTGGTTGACTACCCAGAAAAAGCAATGGCCTGCCTCCAGTGTCTGCGTTCTCACCATGATGACCTTTAGCCAATCAATTGACTGCCACAAGGACATAGGTTCTGACAGAGACTTCAGGATGTATACAATTCCTAGTTGTATTGCTGACATAAGTTCTAAGCTGTATAGAGCAGTAAATCAAATAATTATTTAATAATTTTTAAATAATCAGAGTTTACATTTCAGGTAGCCAGAGAATGGAACAGAAATCAATGTAGTGGAAAGAAATAGAAACTTTTCATTCTAATGAGTTATATTATCTGATTTACTTAAATTATTCATTTTTATAGAAGTAGTCCTCTCTATTCATAGTTGATGCTATGATATGCCACCCAAAGCGCCCCCTTCAGAAGTAAGGACTTATGATCCAAGCTACTGAGAGTGCTGCCAACAAAAAGCCCTAAGTCAGGACCAACTACATAATTTGCAGGGTCCAATACAAATGAAAAATGTGGGGCCTCTTGTTCAAATATTAAGGATTTCAAGGTGTTAGCAGTAGAGAATTAAATCAAGTGTGGGTCCTTTCTGAGGGTGGGGCCCTGTGAGTCTCAACAAGAGTAGAGAAGGAAGATGGATGTAAGAAAGATAGATATAAGGTGTGTGGTGGGACAGGGATGAATAAGGGAAGTTAGAAGCAAGAACAAATAAGAATCTGTGAAAATGAGCTAAGGACAACCTGGAAACTGCTCTGGTCTCTCACCTCCTCCAAGCCTGCAACATGTGGGTGACATGCAGGAGAATGTGGCACTTTTTATCATGGAGTTAAGTGAGGAGATCTGGAGGATGCTGCAAGAGCTGCAGAATTCGCAGTTGTGTTGAGGCGATAAGATGAGCTTGCATAGCCACAACAAGGGATGGATTGCAATAGCACCTAACCATACACAGATTTCCCAAGCACAGTCATGACTGCTGCTTCATCCTCACTTACCCAATCTCATATAAATGTCTCTTGATATTAAGACCATCTCAGAATCACACAGGGGATGGAGTTGTATCTTAGATAAATTGACACAGGGCAAAGCCAATGAAGGTGGACAGCTATGTAAAAAAAAAAAAAAAGAAAGAAAGAAAGAAAGAAAGAAAGAAAGAAAGAAAGAAAGAAAGAAAGAAAGGAAGGAAGGAAGGAAGGAAGGAAGGAAGAAAGAAAGAAAGAAAGAAAGAAAGAAAGAAAGAAAGAAAGAAAGAAAGAAAGAAAGAAAGAAAGAAAAGAGATAGCTAAAAAGTGTATATATAATTTGAATTTCTTGTGAAGGAAATCCAGGGGCTATATTTTGCACTAAGTTTAGTGTGAAGCATAAAGAGTGAGCCCAGAGTAGATGGAGTAAGCTAGGAGAATGTGAAGCAGGTGCAGTTGCAGTAGACACATAATGGTCATTAGGTAACTAAAGAATAGGATCTCCAGCCAAAACTGGTTTGGCTCAGTGGATAGAGCTTCAGCCTGTGGACTGAAAGGTCCCCGGTTTGATTCTGGTCAAGGGCATGTACATTGTGCAAGAGGCAGCTGATCGATGTATCTCTCTCATCGATGTTTCTAACTCTCTATCTCTCTCTTCTTCTCTGTAAAAATAAATTTTATATATATATATATATATATATATATATATATATATATACACACATATATATGTGTGTATATATATACACATATATATGTATATATATGTGTGTGTGTGTGTGTGTATATATATATTATATATATATATATATATATATATATATATATAAATGATCTCCAAAAACTGGGGAATTTGCATTCATATGCATTTTCCTAAGGAGAGGAACTCTGTGTCTGGTTAGATGCTATGCTGCCACCCCAATAAATGTTCATGGATATAAGTTTGGTCCAAACTTGCTAAAACAAATGTTTTCTGTCAAGTGTCTGCAAAGAGGGCTGACCATAAATGTTCTCTCTGACATTGAAAACCACTATCTCAAGAAGAACAATTACCTCTCAGAATCTGAAGCAGAGAAAGGACAAGATGCTTTCTCATGAATTTTAGAAGTTCCTTAAATAGGGAGTGAGAAGCAACACATGCAAGAGAGATGAAGAAAAGGGAGCCCCGTGCCAGCGGAAGCAGTGACACTAGGAGCAGGAATCCTCCTGCCTATCTATGTGGTTCCACACAAGAGCAGCCACCCAATGGCCAAGTAAGCACCAACAGCACAGCGAAGCCTGAGGCAGGTGCATGGAGCACCAAGCTCCTGGAAAATGGAGAGTTGCCAAGCAACCAGGTTCACCAGACACAGCCAGGCAGTTCCTGCAGCCCAAGCTGAGTGCTCCCAGGCCAGAGCAGAGCACAACAAAAAGGGAGGTGTTTTCCCACATGAAGCTTTACAGTTTAATTGTAAGCCCAGAACCTAATTGCTTATTTTGGGAAATGAAGAGCTATAAGACATGTGTTTGATATGACTAGCGTATGTGCCTCTGATAGGGAAGGTCAGAGATTTTGCTGATAAACTGCATTTTTGTTCATTAACAATCAAGAGCAATTTGGGAAAAAAATAATAACAATACAAATGAGCAATTCAGGAAAACTTAGTCTTCCCCATCTTAGATTACATATGATTCTTTACAATGTCAATTTGCTTTAATTTTTATCTCCATTTATATCATGTAAACTTTAAGATGAAATACTATAGCTAATTTATATCACAGAGTTTGAGTTTTTTTATTATATAATTCTGAAGAACAGTTCACATCTTCAAATAACTCAGTTGTCTTTGATTTTAAAAAAAAGTTTGTTTAATTTTGCTCCTTGGACTCAACTAGAATACAGTTATAAATTTTGAAAGGGTAAATATTTTGCTGCTTTTTTCTATGAAATATATATTAGACTTAGTAATAAATATTATGTCTATATTATGAAAATTACTATTTCAACACAGATTAAGTAGTAATTTAATGTATTTGTTGACTATAAAAATATTATATTGTATTTGAAAAGAGTAGAAAAGCTCTAGTGTGAGAATATGGAACAGAGACAGAGAAAAATATTAGCTATTTGGTGAATTTCTCTAAACATGATGGTTTTCTCTCAGCCTGCAAAAATAGCAGGGAAAATTCTCTGCTGCTACCACCTTGTGGTTTAACATGTATAAATAGACTTGAAAAGACTGTCAGACATTATTTTGAATATTTCTTCTGTTTCTGTTTTGCTTTGAATTTTGATAGAGAAAATATGTCTAGGAGTTACTTAACTAGTTATTTAGAAATAAAAAATTCATCATAACATTGTTTATACATGAGAATTTGATTGGCATATCTCATTTCTCAACTATTTATGATAGAGTAGAATATAGGTTACATAGCATAGATTCATAGAAATTTCATCTTGAAGGAATTTTAGAGACAATCTAATCAAATCCTTTAATTTTACAAGTAATAAAATCAGGAAATAGTGATAGAGCCTTACTTTGTTTTCTATATCATGAGTGGGAAAGAGTAAAGGACAAAAACAGATGTGGTTCTTTAAATAGAATAGAACAAATAATCTTAGGAAATAACTTTCTTAAGTTTGATAAGAATAGTTACAGGTGGTCAAAAGGTGCAAATTTCTTATTGTAAAATAAATAAATAAGTCCTGGAATGTGATGCATGACATGGGAACTATAGTTAGTAATATTGTAATCTATCCTATCTAATAAAAGTAATATGCAAATTAACCATCACTCCGCTAAACCCACAAGCCACGCTCGCCAGCCAAGCCTACCAGCCAATCAGAGCAAATATGCAAATAAATCCAACCAAAAATGGCTACAGCCACAGAGAGCAAAAGGGAGGCTTGGGTTTCTCTGGCAATGGAGGAAGCAAAGCTTTCTGCCTGCCCTTGCCAGCCTAAGCCTCCACTCCAGGCTACAAAGTTTCAATTATAGAAAATATATAAAACCCAACAGAAATGGTTACCAGTCATGGTCACGGAGCAAGCAGGAGGCTTGGCTCAGCTCCAGGCTACAAAGTTTCAATTGTAGAAGGGCCATTGCTTGGGTCACCAGGGGACATGGCCAGCCTGCAAACCACTACAGGCCCCTCATCCAGGCCACGCCCTAAGGAAACCCCCACCATGATCTGGGACACCCTTCAGGGCAAACCAGCTGGCCCCCACCTGTGCACTAGGCCTCTATTCTATCTAATGAAAGAGTAATATGAAGATTGACTATCACTACAACACACAAGATGGCTACCCCTATGTAGTCAAAGATTCTGCCCCCATGTGGACATAAGATGGCCAGCAGGGGAGGGCAGTTGGGAGGCACCAGACCTGCAAGGGAGGGCAGTTGGAAGCAATCAAGCCTGAAGGAGAGGGCAGTTAGGAATGACCAGGCCAGCAGAGGAGGTAAGTTGGGGGCAAACAGGATGGCAGGGGAGCAGTTAGACATCAATCAGGCTGGCATGGGAGTGGTTAGGAGGTGATCAGGCTGGCAGGCAGAAGTGGTTAGGGGAAAATCAGGAAGGCAGGCAGGCAAGCAGTCCTGAATTGTGAGAGGGATGTCCAACTGCCCTCAAGGGTTTCCATATTGGAGAGGGTGCAGGCTGGGCTGAGGGACACCCTCCTGTCCCCATGCACAAATTTAATGCACCAGGCCTCTAGTATATATATGCATGGGGCAATGAGGCTGGCAGGGGGGTTAGTAAGGGCTGACCAAACAACTGAACAGCAGGCTATGTGGGATGACTAGGCCAGCAAGGGGGACAGTGTGGGGCAACCAGGCTGGTCAGAGGGGGAGGGGTTCAGTTGCGAGTGACCAGGCTGGCAGGGGTGGGGGCAGTAAGGGGTGACCAGGCCAGCAGGGGAGGAGTTAGGGGCAATCATGCCAGTGAGGGGGAGATAGTTGGGGACAACCAGGCCAGCAGGGAGGCATTTGGGGAGACCAGGCCATCAGGAGTGGCAGTTAGCAGTGATCAGGCTGGAAGGCAGGTGAGCAGTTAGGGGCCCATGGTCCTGGATTGTGAGAGAAATGTCTGACTGCCAGTTTAGGCCCAATCCCACAGGTATCCAACAAGGATCATGCCTAAACCAGCAGTCAGACATCTCCCAAGGGGTCTGGGATTGGAGAGGGAGCAGGCTGTGCTGAGGGGATCCCCCCTGGGGCACAAATTTTGTGCACCAGTCCTCTAGTATATATTGGAAAGTTTTAAGAGAGTAGATCTTGAAAGTTCTCATCACAAGAAAAAAAAGTAACTGTAGTGATGGTTGCTAACTAGGCCTATTATGGTAATCATTTTGTAATATACACAAATACCAGATCATTTGCTGTACACCTTAAACTAATATGTCAATAAATTTTTTTCTTACAGCTGCATAGTATGATTGTGCTAAGTGAAATAAGCCAGTAAGAGAAAGACAAGTATCACATGTTCTCACTTATATGTAGAATCTAATAAACAAAATGAACTGGATGAATAAAACAGAACCAGAGGCATGGAAACATGGGACAGAGGGAAGGTGAGATGGAGAAGCAGAAAGAGACTAACCGAAGAACTTACATGCATATATGCATTCTCCATGGACACAGATAGTAGGGTGGTGAAGGCCTGGGGCAGGGTGGGAACTGGGTAGAAAGGTGCAATGGGGGTAAAAGCAGCAGGGGCAGAGGGTGCATCTGTAATACTCAGAAAAATAAATACTTTTCATAAAAAAGATCATTTGTACCCTATTTTCTGAGTCACTTTTGCACACACACACATATATATAGAGGCCTGGTGCATGAAATTCTTGCATGGGGGGGGGGGTCCCAAAGCCCAGCCCGCACCCTCCCCCATCTGGAACCCCTCGAGCAATGTCCAACTGCCTGTTTAGGCCCAATCCTGGTAGGACATCCTAAATGGGCAGTAGGATATCCCTCTCACAATCTGGGACTGCTGGCTCCCAATTGCTTGCCTGCCTGCCTTTCTGATTGCCACTAAGCACTTCTGCCTGCCAACCTGATCACCCCTAACCACTCCCCTGCCAGCACAGATACAGAAAATGAAATTTCTCAAGCTCAATTCAAAAGAGGAAATTTTGATGCTTAACTGCTCCCCTGTTAGCCCTCCAGCCTGTTTGCCCCTAATGCAATCCCCTGCAGCCCTGGTCACCCCTAACTGCCCTCACCTGCAGGCCTGGTTCCTCCCAACCATCTGCTCTCCCCTTCAGGTCTGGGTCCCTCCCAACTGCAATCCCCTGTAGGCCTGATCACCCCCCAACTGCCATCCCTTGCTGGCTTGATCGCCCACAAGTGCTCTACCTTTCAGGCCTGGTTCCTCCCAATTGCCCTCCCCTGCTGGCCATCTTGTGGTGGCATCTTGTGTCCACATGGGAGCAGGATTTTTGACCACATGGAGGCAGTCATCTTGTGTGCTGGAGTGATTGTCAATCTGCATATTACTCTTTTATTAGATAGGATAGAGGCCTGGTGCATGGGTGGGGGCCAACTGGTTTGCCCTGAAGGGTGTCCCGGATCAGGGTAGGGGTTTCCTTGCGACATGGGGCAGCCTGGGAAAGGAGCCTGTGGTGGTTTGCAGACCGGCCACACCCCCTGACTACCCAAGCGGAGGCCCTGGTATCTTCTATAATTGAAACTTTGTAGCCTTAAGTGGAGGCCTGGGCCATCCAGGATATACAGAAAGCTTGGCTTCCTCCATCACCTAGCCTTCTGCTCTTTCCAGCTCCATGGCTGCTGCCATTTCTGTTTGGATTTATGTATCCTCTATCATTGAAACTTTGTAGCCTTGAGTGGAAGCCTAGGCTGGCATGGGCAGACAGAAAGCTTGGCTTCCTCCATTGCCAAGGAAACCCAAGCCTCCCTCCTGCTCTCTATGGCCATAGCCATCTTGGTTGGGTTTATTTGCATATTCACTCCTGATTCGCCATTGGGCATGGCTTGTTGGTGTAGTGGAGTGATGGTTAATTTGCATATTTTTCTTTTATTATATAGGGGATATATATATGAAAATATATATATATATGTATGTATGTATGTATGTATGTATGTATTTAGTTTATATCTCACCAGATGTCCAGGATTATTTCTTACAGTGGGTTACTGATAAATATCATAGACTAGAGATTGCTATTGTACTAGTAAGTTACCCCTATCCTTCCAAAAACTTTTTCTGAAGATCAATTTTGGTTCAATAAATGAAGAAAATTATTACCTATGTAGTACTAGCCTGTCAGCACAGATACAGAAAATGAAATGTCTCAAGCTCAATTCAAAAGAGGAAATATTCACAGAAATTTTATAGTTATCCCCTTCACATTTTATATTAACTTGTCCAACTCCTCCCAATTCCTTTCCATCACCATAGCAATTCAAAACAAGTACAGAACAATTTACGATTATAACCAAAAGAAACAACAAAAAAACAATTTTAATATTTATCCTTAGGATTATATCCAATATTCTTATTTTCTGTCTATAGAATATTAAAATATTGACCTATCATGCTTGCTAGCTAATCCAGGAAGTACTTCCTATTTATCCAAGTGAAATAATGCAGTAGCTATGGAAGTGTATTTCCAATGGAGCCAAAGGAGACAACTCTTCAGGAGCCTCTTTCAAGTTTTGAAATATGTATTCATAATTTTATATTTTTAAAATATATTTTTATTGGTTTCAGAGAGGAAGGGAGAGATAGAAACATCAATGATGAAAGAGAATCATTGACCAGCTGCCTCCTGCATGCCTCCTACTGGGGACCACGCCCAGAACCTGGGCATGTGTCCTGGCTGGAAATCAAATCATAAACTCTTGGTTCACCCACTGAGCAACACTGGCCAGACTGTTTGTTTGTTTTTAATAATATATTTTATTGATTTTTTACAGAGAGAAAGAGAAAGGGATAGATAGCTAGAAACATCGATGAGAGAATCATTGACCAGCTGCCTCCTGCACACCACCTAATGGAGATGTGCCCGCAATTAATGTTCATGCCCTTGACCGGAATCAAACCTGGGACCTTTCAGTCCACAGACCTACACTCTATCCACTGAGCCAAACTGGTCTCGGCAGTATTCTTTTTCTTAAAGTAAGCTTCCTGGATTGTATAAATGTTGGACCCTGCAAAACCTAGATCTGCCTTTAGATACTGGTATGCCTTTTAAGTCCATGTGTGTCTTCCCACAATGTCTAGCATCCATCCTTCAAGAGACACCAAAATGACCTCAATTCTGCAGAAGTAAAACATAAAAGTCAGGGAAGTGGTTGCTAGATTAATTTACTACAAAAGAGTCTATAAAACTCCTTCAGTGTTGGAATGAAATATCAAGCACCTACAAATAGTCTACTTCTTTGATTAAGAAAATAGAAAATTATCCAGTATAGTTTATTTTAGATAATGAAATGCACCTTTCAGCAGGTCTTATTAACCATAAATAAAGAATTTTTAAAAATGAATATGTTGGTGTGACAGGATAAAAAACTAGAGCATGGGAAGCTGACCAGAGAAAGTTAAAAGGATTCTCTTTCTTTAATAGTTATTTAGCAAAACTACCCGTATGGTGATGAAGATTGCTTTTTGGGCCTTTCCATGAATAATGAGCTTGTGATAGAAGATCAGGATTATACTACTTTTCGTAAAATAGAGAAGAAACTTAGAAATACTTAGAGAAACACAGATGGGATCTGAAAAGGAATACAACACTGGCATCGTTGTCTCCACTTGATACATGAGGCAATGGAAGACAGAGAATGCTCTCTCACCAGCAACGAATACAACACACATAATATAAGCGGCCAGTTTAAATTTACACTATACTTGCAATATAGAATACAAAGGCCAAAAAAGATACTGACTCTATTGGGGGAGGGGATAATGAAAAAATAAGACCTCAGGTTACTTTGTGAGAAAGGAGACAAAGAGAATGGCATCAATATACTTTCTATGTTGAGTAAATAATGAGGAGATAAGACAGCAATAAGGAAGAAATCTCCCTTTGTAATTCTCTTTAGAGGAGAGAGGTCAAATCTGTGTTCCCTCCTGGGGCACCTCACAATCTGAAAGGAGCAAACAGATTGAAGGTCAGGAAACTACAATACAGTGATCGCTGCATTTAGATCTGAAGGGGAGGGGAAAAAAAAGCGATGCTGGGGAAAGGGAGGGATGGGTGGCAGCTAGCACAGAAAATAATGGGATTTAAAGTCAAAGTAATCAGAACTGTAATTGTGATTACCTTACCAAATTCAGTCATCTGGATGAATAGTACTCAATGAGAGATGCTACAGGACCCAAATATTATAAAAGAAAACTTCTGTAGCCATTAAAATAATATACTTTGTTAGTTTCATTTTCATTGACAAGAGCAAGATTTTGTTTTTCTTGGTTTTTCAAATGCTGTGGAAGAAAATTTCCTAAGGACAAATCAATTTCACAGATAGGATGCATCTAAAAATTTAATTCTGTTTTGGTCTTTAGTCAACAGTCCACTTCAGAGCTGCCTGCTTGCTGAGGCGTGGAGACAGGGGTGAGCCTTTGAGATTTCACAGGGCAGCCTCAGGGCCAGGGGAAGGCAAAGGCTCTTTAATTGCATCACTTCACTGAGACCGTAGTCCCAGAACTTGCAAGAAATTACCCGAGCATAACAATTTATTTCTAGTTAACCTTTGCCCCATGGTTTCTATTTGATGCTGAAGTTCACTGAACATGCCTGACAAAATTTGTATTGTAGTGTTGACTTGGTATATATTAAGCTATATTGGGTATAATTAGAATTTGATCAAAGTTTTGTCTTCCATAAAGGAGAGCAGAGCTTAGTTAGGCTATTTCCTCAGCAATCTAACTTTCTGATGTGGTTTAAAGGTGAAAACCAATTAGTAACCTGTTCTCTAATAGGATTAGGTAACATGCCAAACAGAGAAACTTCAATTTCTGCTTATTGTCGCTTCATTTTAGTTCCATAAGGCACGGGTTTTAAATTGTTAGGATACATACAATAAAAATAAATCATCTTAACAAGTGTACTCAGTCCCATTTGACTACCACTATTTACATTAAACCTATTCAAAACGTGATAGATAAACTGAATAACCTCTGATAATAAGGCCCATGATAGTTTGGTGTTATGTCTTAAATAAGGGCAATTAAAGACAAGAAACTTCTAATAAAGCTAGAGAACATATTAAAATACATTCTTAGATGCTAATGGACAGTTTACGAATTGTTATAAAATATTTCTGTAACAATTCAACAAATTCTATCAAAAAGGCATTATATTGTTTATATTTCTCATGAATAATATTCCTTTTAAAATATGTCTTAAGGGAAAAAGGGAAATTCAACCAAATATTAATGTAAAATTATGACTGTCATAGCATTATTTGTAATATTGAATTAATGGGATCAATTTTATGCATTCACAAGAATAAATTGTTTAAGTAAAATATCCCATATTCAATTGAAAAACTATCAAAAATATCCTTAATCATGAAATCTACAAAATATTAAAGACAGAAAAAGTATTTACATTATAATATGAACTAAAAGATAAGATATGATTAATTCATCATAATTTCAATAATAGCTAGAAATAGAGTTAGATAGAAAAATGAACTAAGGCATAAAACAGTAGAAATCTCTTGGAATTATGGGAAATGGTTATTTCTGTATTTCCTGCAATGAGCATGCATCACTAATGTAAATATAAATATTGAAGATATGGATCTTTACTTGAACATTTGAAAATATTAGATAGCTCTATTCCTCATAAATGTTAAAATTATTTGTATGAACCAGAAGTTAGACATAAACATACTAATTTTCCTGACCAAAATTATTATTTTAATCAGAGCAATCCTAAATACACAGCCAGAACTTTTAGGAAGGCCTGGTTAAAACTAAGACCATGGGAGGAGAAAAATTAATTCATATTGTTAAAAGAATAGAATATAAAATACTTAAGGACAGTTGAAATAAAGGGAATAAATAGAATACTTAAGGACAGATGAAATAAAGGAAATAAATTTCACTTAGGCACATCAGCATAAAGCATGAGTATTCTATTGAATTCTCCCATAAGGCCTCCTTTACAAACCCTCAAACCAAAGGTCCTAGTGTGCTCTCTCCATTCTGTGAGCATGTCCACACCATAACTTTCCATTCTTTCTTTTCTTACCCCATCGGTATGCATCTCCTAAACTCCCAGGGACCCCACAAGGCTTGCAGCTAGAAAGCAATGGGCAGGAGCAGCTCGTCCTGGGCTAACCGCCTGACCCAGTCCCCATGGCCCCTTTCCTCTGACTTCTTAGTGAGCCAAAGCAGCCCAGCCTCGGCTCCTTTCCCCACTTAGTCCCTCGCCTGTTCTTCTTCCTATCCTAGGCCCTTCCTTGTTTCACTGTCCCCAAAATTAATGAACATTCTCTAAAAATCACCTGGACTAGTCTTGTGTGGACAGTGGGGTCAGATCAGACCTAAGTTCAGCCACCTAGGTGAATTCTGGCTAGGAAAGAATTCAGCCAAGACTCAAGCCATAAGAGAACATTTATTTATAGAATCACAGAGAAAGAACAGGTAATTTGTAGAAGAAATGGGCTGAGGAAAAAAGTTTTAGAGGCAAAGGAAGGATAAACACACTATGAGCACTGAGAAACTACTGACAAAGAATGATCTGTAATTGCATATCTGTTTATGGTCTGTCAATACATGAACCTCCATTCTCTCTAATAGATGCTATTTTTTCCCCCAACACTCACTGCTTTTCTGCTTTATAGCATATTTCTACAAAGGATCAAGCTTTGATTTTATGGATCCCAATGTGTTCTATTGCCTACCCAACCTCAATTCTGTCATTCAACTGAAATAATTCATCCTCTCCCCAATCCAAACTTCACTCCTTGGCTCTAAAAGGTTCTTAATCCAATCCCACACTCGTAGGGCCATAAAAGTGTTTTTTCATCCCACTGCAACACTGAATCATAGTAATATTCCATTATGCTATTGAGTTGTACCCACAATCTAAGGCTTACAAGATTGTTCTTCCTTGCATCCTCCATGGTATTAGTAAATGAGAAGTACAAAAGATGAGCTATTTCTAAAAATTAAATATTTAAATGTTGCACAATTCTAGAAAAATATGGAGTAGTCAGATTCAAGTACAAAATGTCTCTTTTTATAAGTTTTAAGACTTAATTATATAACCCAGGGCAGAATAATATCCTTTATACAGCACTTATTATCTGCAAAAGATGCTTTTGAAGCAGATGAAACAAAGGGGAGATATTAAAAATCCTGGACACTTATTTAAATTAATTTAATTGTCCCAAGTTTGGTCAGACTCAGAAATAAGTGATGCATATTGGTGCTGAGATACATGATCTAAAGTGTGCCAACCAGAAAGTCCCTCCACTGGTAGTTAGTACTAAACATTTATGATTTTTTTCTCCCTTGGAAACAAAAGAAAATGCTTAATTATGAAGCAGTGAGACAGGTTTCTAATTTTATAATGATGATCCCCAAGATTAAGCAGCAATCATTGTCTTTGGTTATATAATTGCTAATTCAAAACCATTCAAAAAAAGGAAAAATTGCTTAATATAAAGATAACGGGCTTGGGATGGCTGAGCTCAAACATCTTGTCTAGATTTGTGAATTCCAGTATACACCACTTCGAAAAATGATGCTTTGGATCGAGAATGTAAAATTATTTATTCCCTTCATAGGTTTTGCGATGAGAAACAAACAAACAACAACAACAACAAAACACACAAACCTTAGCTAGCTGACACAAACAACATGAAGTAATTTTAACAAAGGGCACTTGGTAAAATAGATATTTTATACCCACTCAGCAAAGATAACATTGTGATTATGAATTACATGGGTCCTGAGAGCTCAACTGACACTGCCATTTTCTTTCCAATGGCCCAAAATCATTGTGGCTTCTGAAATATAACCAAGGACAATAATCAAAGTTTAATATCCTATCAGAGAAGGCATCATAGACTTAGGGTCCTTGATTCCCAAGTCTCTTAATTAGTAATTTGCTTGTTTTTGTTTATAGTTGGTCAGAATGTTCAGGAGAATTAGCATTAATTTAATATGTCTATAGAGCTGGAAGACTATTACTTCAAAAGATATCTCTGAATTGTTTTATATCTAAAAAACAATTTATATATACAATTTATATATCCATATATGTCTGAGGCAAGCAAGTCAAATATAATGTATATATCATTAGAAAACAATGTTTATGGTTTGACAGAAATAGATACAAAAATAGAATCAATTGATTTAAGTAAAAACCTGTAATTCAAGTTTACAATAGGAAATAGCAGTATTAGCTTAAGATGTATTTTTATTAAGTAAAAGTAAATGATGGGGAAAATCCAAAACACTGACAATACCAAATGCTAGCAAGGAAATGAAGCAACAAGAAATCTCATTAATTGTGGTCAGAATACAAAATGGTACAGACACTTCGGAAGACAGTTTAGCAGTTTCTTATAATACGAACATACTCATCCTAGAATTCAGCAATCTTGCTCCTTGGAATTTACCCAAATGAGTTGAAAATGTATGTCCACACACACACGCACACACACACACACACACACAAAAAAAAACTGCACAGAGATGTCTATATGCTGTCTGTAAGAGACCTATTTTAGAACAAAAGATACACACAGGCTAAAAGTACAGAGATGTAATAATATATTTCATGCAAATGGAAATGGAAAAAACTCGGGTAACAATACTTATACATGACAAAATAGACTTCAAAACAAAGATGTTTAAAGAGACAAAGAAGGTCACTACATAAAACTAAAGGGATTGATCCAACAAGAGGATATAAGCCTTGTAAACATATATACAACTAATATAGGATCACCTAAATATATGACAATCTTGGTGGACTTTAAGGAAGAGATTGGTAGCAATACAGTCATAGTAGGGAATTTGACATCTCCCTGTCATCTATGTATAGACCTTCCAGGCAAAAAATCAATAAGACAACAGCAACTTTAACAACACACTAGATCAGATGAATTTAATTGATATTTACAGAACATTTCATTCCAATGCAGCAGAATATACATTCTTCTTAAGTGTACATCAAATATTCTCAAAGATAGACCACATATTAGGAAACAAAATATACAGTTTATTCCATACAGCTATATTCTAGCTTTAAAAGGGAGAGGGATGATAAAATTAGAATATCCCCACTTTGTTAACCTATAATAAAATAACTAATCTAAACAATGATCATCAATGTTTGTTGATTTCATAAAATGAAGAACAACCAGACATTAAGGCCTCCTGACAGAATTACACAAGAACATTCGTGAAATAATTGTAACCAAATAAAATAAAAAATCAACAGAGATCCAAAGCAAATTGGGGAGAATAAAGGTTAGCAGTTGGGAAATTTTGAATACCCACTGGATATTTAATTACTCTGTAAAATCACTGTGCATTTCTAAATGGTATAACAGGTATTGCAGTTGTGCTCTTAGAAGGGTCTTTATATTTTAAAAATATTTAATAAGATATTTAAAAATAAAAGATGTTATGTCTGGAATTTGCTTCAAAATAATCCAGTTAAACTGAATGGGTAGGAACAAAACTGAAATAAGTTTGTTCATTAGTGATAATTGTTGAAGACATGTGATGAGTACATATAGGTTTTTTTTTTATATGTTTGTACTTGTTTGAAGTTTTCCATCATTAAAAAAAGGTTTTATAATGGTATTATCACAATAGAATGATAAGAATACTTGGTATCCTCCCATATATTTCCCCAATACTTAATATAAAAGCAGCAAATATTCCAGTGACTATTCAAATTACAATTAGAATGATTCAAACCTAATTTAGAAAAGATTAAAAGATATAATTTATTCAACTGTTTAGGTTGCAAATTTAGGCTCGCCTTAATTTCTATCTATTCTGTCATTTTGAGTACTAGACTAAAAGAAATTCTATTTAAAATATCTGCAATAAATATGTATTTGAAAAGTGTAGGTAGATAAAATAATATTAGGCAAATTGCTCTCTTGTAGGAATGTTGAGACTTTTAACTACCTTTAAATAAAGAGTCCCAGAGATCTAAGAAATATTTCTGACTTACATAAGGAAGCAGATGTCAGGATATCAATTATCAATTTTAAAAAACAGTGCTTCTAAACATAAACTTTATATGCTAAAATAAGGTAAACATAATTTAAATGCCTTGTACTGCAGAAAACAATTCAATGCAAATAAAACAGGCTATGAGACGGTATGGGTGAATCTAACCTCAGAAAAGAGTTGAGAAAGAGTGCAGACATGAGAATGTTTCACTCATGCTCAGTATGGAGAGAATAATAGCCCACATGTAAACTAAAGACTCTATATGAGCTTAACGAACTGAAAGAAGTTCTGTAATACCCTACCTACTACAAAAGGAGTTCTTTTCACAGTAATGTTTATATGGCAAGAGATACTAAGACTGTGATGTGGATTAACAAATTGATGGCTGAAATAAATACAAATGAAATGCATACCTGAGATATGAGGCTTTATCAAAGCCCATTTTGGGATTGTTAGGACTGATGATGATTGGAAGATGCTCAGGAGACAACTTTTATAAAAGGAGAGACTATGGCAATATATTATACTAGAGGGCCTGTGCACAAATTCATGCGTGGGTAGGGTCCCGCCTGCCTGCTCTGATTGGAGCCAATCGGGGCCAGGCCAGCCAGGGGGAGGGGCCACGGGAGGTTGGCCAGCCAGCTTCAACCTAATCTCCCATGGCCCCTCCTCCTAGCCTGCCAGCCCCACCTCCAATTGGGTCAGTTGGCTGGCCACACCACGTGTCAGAGCAACTGGTCATTCCAGTCCTTCCAGTTGTTCAGGTCACTTGGCTTTAATATATATATATAGATGTCCAGTGTGTGTCATGGCAGCTCCTGCATTGAGCATCTGTTTCCTGGTGGTCAGTGTACGTCACAGCTACCAGGGGATGGATGGACACTTAGCATTTGATAGATAGATAGATAGATAGATAGATAGATAGATAGATAGATAAACTGAGCAGCAAAAGTATCACAAGGCCCTGAAAATGATTGTGCACATTTCTTTTAGAGACTATATATATATATATATATCCAGAGCATTTTGAATAAACATACATAGAACTATAGATAATAACAAATTCAACTATACAAAGATAATGCTGCTTATCATAAGAAATAAATTTTCCAATGTTGCCTAAATTTGAGGCCCACATTTCTATATATTAGACTTGAACTTTAAGATAGTGATCAGATAGCAATAATAAAAACATTAACTATATATTCAAGCCAGATTACCTGCATTACAATCCTTGAGAGAAACAGTATCTAATGCACATTATTTTCTCACTAGGGGCCCACTGCACGAATTCATGCACCTCTAAAGGCACTGTGGGCTATGAGGCTGCAGTTGGCACAGCAGCAAGTCTTGGCCCATTCTACATGTCCCTGCCCAGCCCCTCCTACTGAGGTCCCTGGTCCCTGTCTGCCAAGAGCCCCACTCCTGCCACCACCGCTTCCATGTGTGGATGGCGCCAGCCCTGCTCCAACCTGCTGATGGTGTGGAGTTATTGGGGCCGGCGCCAGCAGCAGATGCGAGTGAGCTGGCGCCTTCAGTGGGTACGAGCAGTGGCTGCTGCCCTGATCACCCCTCAGGAGCAGGGGGAGGTAAAGAAGCCCTAAGGAGCAATTGGGGCCAGGAGCCACTGCCCGCTCCTGCTGATGGAACTGAGCAATTGGGACCAGTGCTGGGCAACAGCAGCAGGTATAAGTGGCGGCTCCCGCACCAGCAGCAGGTGTGACTGGGGCCATTGCTGGCAGCAGGTGTGATGTGAGGCTCCGATGCTGGGAGCAGGTGTGAGTGCTGGGAGGGACAGCAGCACTCAGGAGCAAAGAACTTTTGCCGAGACCGGTTTGGCTCAGTGGTTGAGCGTCGGTCTGTGGACTGAAAGGTCCCAGGTTCGATTCCGGTCAAGGGCATGTACATTGGTTGCGGGTACATCCCCGGTGGGGGGTGTGCAGGAGGCAACTGGTCAATGTTTCTCATCGACATTTCTGGCTATCTCTCTCCCTTCCTCTCTGTAAAATATCAATAAAATATATATATATATATCTAAAAAAAAAAAAAAGAACTTTCAGTAACCACCGAGGCTCACCCTAATTACAGTGACCAGTGCCCTGCCTTGGTCTGGCACCACGGTCCACCTGTTCCCCCATCCCACTACAGCCGATGCCCACCATGTTCCCCTCTCTGCTACCTGCTGCCAATGCCCTCCATGTTCCACTTGTGCCCCCTGGTAGTGATAGCAACCTGTTGTTAGGTTGTTCCTCATTTCAGTCTATTTGCATATTAGCCTTTTATTATATAGGATAATGCATTTACTTGATTATTACATTACGAAGTATTTTTTGCTGATTACAGAGTTTTAGTGTTATAAACAGAATGATATCTGGAGATGGCTGTGGTGATGGTTACACAACAATATGAATGTACTTAATACCGCTGCATAGTACATTTAAAATGTTAACATAGTAAATTTTACGTTACGTTTATTTTAACACAATTTTAAAAATGGAAAAAAATTAGAGAGACATTAGTGGAGGGAAATGTAAGTATGGTGCAGGATCAAACCATTTTATATATTAAAATTATCAAGGGATTATGCAAAATTAACACAGAGACACAGACTACAGTATGGCAATTACCAGAGGAAAAGGTGGGTAGGGTGAGGGAGAAGATGGGCAACGGGGGATAAATGGTGACAGAAAGAAACTTGATTTTGGGTGGTAAACACACAATATAATATACAGATGATATATTATAGAGTTGTACACTTGAAACCTATACAATTTTATTGAACAATGTCACCCCAATAAATTCACTAAAGTTTTTTTAAGTTATGTATAATTTAGGAACAGTCATGAAAACTTATGTATCAAATGTACTGAAATAAAACAGAAAAATGTTAAAATATGCAATTTTATCATCTAGCATTAAAAACATAAGTGACACTAATAAATTCATGCATCTAGAAATAAATTGAAGCATCAGTACATACTTTGGTAATAGTAAAAAAATAATTTACTATTTATTTGTCTGAATACATATATTATAATGTGTTCCATTGATTTTTTTAATCTAATGCATAAAGAAATAATTATATATATATATATATATATATATATATATATATATATATATGATATATTCTTTTGGGAGACAATTCTCTTTGGTCTCCCATGTTTCTGCATAACTTTGTGAAAAAAGGCCCTAACTGCCTTTGTTCTATACTCTTTTTAAAGGTGCTTGTATTGAAAATAGCTTCAGAAGATACATGTAGTGTCTCACTTGGAGCAAGAACAGATTTCCCTTTTGAGAAAGGGACAAGTATAAGCCAATCAAATTCCCAAAGTTCAAGGTTCCTCTACTTTCATGGAGTCCACTGCATAAACCATGTCATCTTGCTTCCTTCATGTCACCCTGTGGAAATTATGACTTGGAAAGTAGAAACCAAAATGCTATTGTTCTGGCAACTGTTATTGCTCTGAGCTTTACCATTGTAATTAACTAGTTACTTATAATAGGAAAGGAGCAAAAGGAAGGCCACACATTATAAGCATGGCTCTCTGGGCAGCTTCACCAGGAAGCTGCAATTTGATACTCCCCAGGGAACTACAGGCCCAATCCCTGAAAATCAATGGGGGAAGGGACTGGACAAATGGGAGTTGGGTGAATATGTAGTAAAGTCAGGGTGATGTAGGGAAGGTGTCTGTCAGTCTAACCTGGAACAGAGATCACTGAACAGAGCCAGTGGGACCACTGCGAGCCACAAAATGTGGGGAATACATAATCCCCCAAACAAAGGAGTTCTCTCTTTTGGATCTTGGATCTCTTGTTGCTCTCTTGTTTCTCCGGTTTTACTCCTGCTTTATTGGATTCATCCATGTTGCCTCCAAGCCATGTGGCCCTAGTGACTGCATGCTTTGTGGACCACATATGCAATGGACTGATGGACTGCAGCTGAAATACAAACTAAACTAATCTGATGCTGGAATGGACTATGCAAATATGGAATGGAAACTCTGGGCTATGGCCTTAATCCTAGCTCTGCTGAAATAAAATAAAAATGAGACATTTTCCATGGAAGGGCAGAGGGAAATAAGGCATTGGAAACTTGGATCTAATCCCACACAAAGAAATATCACTCATTCTCCCATACAAGGCTCAGAAAATTTATTCTCTCATCTCATTGAAAGAATCCCACTTCCACCAGCAACAGAGGGAAGCAGGGAGAACTCCCCACCAATATGAGTAATAAATGGTATTGTGTCTCTGAACCAGGAATCTTGTATCTTCAGCCAGCATCTAGGAAACTGTCAACCTAATTTGTTTTCTTGCAATTGGATAAAATCTCAGGTCCTTGTTACTCTGTTACAAGTACTTTAATGTATTAAGTAATGTTTAGTCATAAAAGTATTAAAGGGAATTGAAAATGTGTTTTATTTCTAAACATTTGAGAAGTCTGTTTCATAATTGTTTCTGCAAATATTATGATTTATAACAGATACTCTACATGTGTTTCTTCACTTCTGCTTTTACTGATTTCCTTGAAAAGTATTACTCAGAAATCATTCCTACTCGACCGAGCTACCAAGGTTTAATTATGCTCAGTTCATAAAACCACTGGTAATCCAATCATATATGGCTAAATATGAGAGGAGATGAGATTGAATAATGACAAATATGACTTTCTAAAGCTGCCATCATGACCAGGGACTCTAGAAGAACATATTATGTTTTTCTGAAGGGTTCTTTATTATACTGGCACCAACATTAGAGTGTATCTTAGTGATTCACCCTGTTTAAGCCACCTCAATAGCAGTTATTAACTGTTAACATCTCTTTGCCTCAATTTCTTCTTAATAAAAAAAAATACAATTAGTCAAATTACAATTATGTTCTGAAAACTGCTGAGCAAATGTACTGAGTTCTTTACATAAAAGGCATCATAGATGAAAATTATTATATTTGCTTTCAGCACTCCTCCTGAGGGACTGCCTTTGTGTTTCACTCCAAAGAAAATGCAATTTGTTCCCAGTAGGTAAGCTTCTTTTCTATTCAGTATTTGATGGATTAGGATGAGTACCACATCTCTCTAAATTATATTTTCTCTCACTTCTAAGAATTTATAAATTTTATAAGTCAATGTCTCAGCAGGTGTGGATTTTTCAATTCACCAAGCTTCCATTTATATTTCCTCTATTTAATTTTCATTAAAATAAATATTTATTATCATTTTACTAATTTGAGTTTAATAAATATATGGTAATTAGTTAACCCCCACTAATATAACATTTTGTTATTAATTTTCATAAAAACTTTATAAAATACCTGATGCAAAGATAAGTTTTATTTTATTTCATTTTTTCAGTTTGGGATAAGGGCTATATGAAGAAAAATATGCTACAATTAAGAAAAGCTGAGGCTATGGCATCCACTGAACAGCTGCAAACCCAAGAACACTGGTTCCCAATTGGTGCAAGGATGTGGATTCAGAGTATCTCTACACTCCCTCACAGAAAGAATTTTATACACCAGGCTTCTAGTTTAATTATAATGTGCCTTGGTGTTGGTCTTTTGGGGTTCATTTTGCTTGGGATTCTGTGAGCTTCTTGGATTGATGTGGGTTTTTTCTTCCCTATATCAGGGAAGTTTCCTGTCATTATTTCTTCAAACAGATTTTCTATTTCTTGTTCAATTTCCTCTCCTTCTGGATCCCTTATTATGCGGATGTTGTTTTGTTTTGTGTTGTCCCAAAGTTCTCTTAGGCTCTCCTCCTGCTTTTTGATTTTTTTCTAGAGGTTTCTCTACTTTTTTAACCTTTATGAATGTGAAATTTCCTTCTTAATAGGATCCTGACTAAAACAATAATTTATACCAGATGTGTCTTGAGGAAGCAGCTATCAAAATGGAATTCTGGCTGAAACCAGTTTGGCTCAGTGGTAAAGCATCTGTCTGCGGACTAAAAGGTCCCGGGTTCGATTCCAGTGAAGGGCATGTACATTGGTTGCAGGCACATCCCCTGAAGGGGGTGTGCAAGAGGCAGCTGGTTGATGTTTCTCTCTCATCGACGTTTCTAGCTCTCTATCTCCCTTCTTCTCTGTAAAATATCAATAAAATATATTTTTTAAATGGAATTCTGGGATATGGTTGCAAATATCATTAATAATCACATATCCTGAGGAAAATCAGACACTGGTAATCCATGGCATTCTCTCACATCATGTTTGCTCATTTTGTTTCTAATAATGGTAGGGTGGAGAGCAAGGAGAAAGCAAGCCATTGGAAGATGATGAGGCTGTGGTATATGGTCACTTTGATGACAGTGGTGATTAGTAGATTATAGGGTAAAGTGGATGTTCTAATTGCCCTTGCTTAAGTACACAAAGGAAAGTTCTTATTAAAGTCATGAATTCAAATTAAAGGCAAAAGAGGAAAATCAGGAAAACTACATAGACTTTAATGAAATAGAGCATTGCCTGTAACAGCAAATCACTTATGAATGAGAATCAAGTGCAGCTATTAATAGAAAGAGTTGCAGAGTTACTGCATCAATTTCAATGCCCTTTATGCTAAAGAAATGAAACAGTCCCTCCTCCTTTCATCTGAAAGAAAATCATATATAATTTGCCTCATGATGTCATATAAATTCTCCTCAGGATCTTCCCTTACTACTTCCTTGCCTCCAGGCCCATAAATCAAATTAGAACTCAGAATATCCCAGAAGGTTTACAAGCTGTGTTCTCTGAAGACCAAGCTTATAGACAAAATCAGTAGGATCTTGTCAATTTGTAAGTGTAGGCATTCAGAGAACAGGTATGACAACATATTCCCAATATGTTAAAACAAGGAGGACAAAAACACACTGGTCAACTTTATTTAAGTAATTATTTTACCTTGGATTCAGTATTTAACGTGTTCACTCAAGCACCTGAGAGTAGTGTCAACAGAGATGTGTTGGTTAATTGAAACTTGAAGTCAACAGTGCCTATAGTCAATTGAGATGCCAGAACTCCCCTGGGATACAAGCACAGAAGAAGTTATGGAGCCCAGGGAAATGAAATATATCCATTATGTACAAGCTAATCAACTACTTCCTAAACCACATCTTATAGAAGGGCTCAAAGAACACTTACTTCACTAATACATTAAGAAATGTATTATCAAAGAACCCGTGGTATTACTGAAAACTCTACAGTCTAGAGATTGGCAGAAGAGTGCAGAGTAAAAATTATTTCCCTGATACCAACAAAAATAAAGGACTACAGAGTGGTGAATGCCAGAAAGTAGCAGTCGCCATCAGAGTGAAAGGGGTTGATCAAGGCAACAGGGAAAGAGTGGTAATCAGAGTATTTTGAACAGCAGGGTTCTATGGCAATGACTAATCATGCAATCTCTAAAGATAACCTGGGGAAGATTCATGAACTCTTCCTCAGGTTACAAACCTGAAGCCCCTCTAATGAAAGAAAGGCCATGTCTAATGAAGGACTCTACAGTATATATTCTTTGAATCTCCCCAGAAGCTTTCTCCAGGGGGAAGTTCGGCTAATTATCAAAGTTTCTGTAAATTAAAGGAAATAAATTCTTAAACTTTGTAAGAGATATATTTTCTCTGAACTCCTGGCAATCTCCAGAGATTAAAAACACAACAAAACACTGTAGCCCAGCTCTCTCTAAAAATCAATAAAAACATATTTTAAAATAAAAACACATGTAGACAACTGGTCAGAGTCAGGACTTATTCAACTTAGGTGACAGATACTGGTACAGCTTTGGCCTCAGTTCAATGGGACTATCAACCTCTCCTACAATTATTTCCTTAAGCCCAGAATTCATAGTAACTAGCAGAACCTTGCATTGGTTCCTGAATCAATAGAGAGATGACTCTTTTGATGGGAAGGGCCAGAGGATGCTTTTAGAACTACCCTACACCCACCTCACTGACAAAATGAGACTAAAAGCAATACTGCATTCCTGAAAGTTTGCAGATATCAGTGCCATTACCAAAGATTCATAGGATGTAGTGGTAATGATGAATCTCATATTCCCACTTACTCTACTTTTGACCACTGAAAAAATAAGATTGGTCAAGTTCATAAACAATAACTGTGGATTATTATCATCTTAAACAGGTGATGATACTAATTCAAGGTACAAATGGTACAGAGCAAATACAAAAGAGCAAATCAACTTAGCCCCTGACAGCTAATAGGCAGCTATTGACCAAAAATTATTTTATTTTCTATCCCATTTTGTAAAGGTAACCAAAAGCTTCTTGTCTGCTAAATTCAGTGATAGCAGTACATCCTCAATACCACCTACCAAGGAAATATCAATTCCTCTTCTCCCTGCCATTAAAGAGTCTACCAGAAATGTAGCCTTCTTCTTATCCCACAGAACATCATTCTGATTCATTACAGAGAGAAAATCCCACAATTCTCTAGAGCAGGCGTGGGCAAACTACGGGCCGCGGGCCGGATGGCTGTTCTAAACTATTGAAATAAAATTTTTTTAAAAAGACCATACCCTTTTATGTAATGATGTTTACTTTGAATTTATATTAGTTCACACAAACACTCCATCCAAGCTTTTGTTCTGGCCCTCCGGTCCAGTTTAAGAACCCATTGTGGCCCTCCAGTCAAAAAGTTTGCCCACCCCTGATCTAGAGTCTTCTCTGAAGTAGAGAGTCACTAGTGGGGTTTGCCAAATTATCCCTCCCCCCAAAAAAATATTAGCAATACTATAATGGTCAGATTTTCTGATCTTTTTACTGCATAACCCACAAGGTTTGTAGCTTTGAGGAGAAATATTAAGAAAAATAAGGCTCTGAAGCAGGTGCAGACACACAGGGCAAGCTGCCCTACTTTCTGGGCCTTATGATTCAACAGATCCAATAATATGGTCAGTATATAAAGCAAACTGAGAAGTTACATGAAACTTATTGCAAACTCCAGAAGGGAACTCATGGTACAAGTCCCTAGGGTTTTAGAATGAAGCCACACTACATACTACCCATACTTACTTTCCATTTGAAAATCAGATTCTAGTGGCAATTCGGTGTCTGATTATAGCACATCAAATAGCTATGCCACCTAAATTCCTCACTTGGACTTGATATTACGGATCCATCAACTCATAACATTTAATGTGCACAACAGCATCCCACTGCATGGCACCTGGCTCCAGGTGCTCCAGAATGTAAAATTAAATTTTATGAGAACTTATGGACACATGGGGAGTTTCCTGGAATAGAGGAAGAAAAATGCAGATCAGGAAAACAGGTTGGTGTGCATTGTCAGGTGAAATCAGCTGGAAGTGAATAGTTTGCTGCATTGTCTCCCTAGTTAGGAGGGCCATAATTTATAGCACTAAAAGAGTGTGCTCCTAGTTGGAAGAATTCTATGTAGAATATTTGGTTGTTTGTTTTACCCTGGGAAATACAGAGCCTGAGGTATGAACCTACACTAATTCAAAGTTTCTAACCTGTTGGTCAAGGACCTACATAGAATATTTTAAAGTGAATGTGGTAGCACAAAGAGTTAATTGTCAAATCAGATTCATATAAATCATAGATATTAGTCAGTAGCAACATTCAGATATAGTTCAAAGGATAATCACTAGGCACAAGCAGGGATAAAACTTTATGAACTCAAACAAGGCTAGTTTAAATATCGTAAGTGCCATATATAAAAGGACACACCTAAGTTTCTGTTGTGACATTATTTCAAATCAAAACCAGCCAGATAGTTTGAGGCATACTAATTACATTGAACCCATTCCACAATGGAGAGAGGGCCTCAATTTGTCTTGAAAGAAACACATATTTCATACTTATATCTGCCTTCTCTGCCTACAAAATTTGTGACAGCATCACCATTTCAAGGTTTACACAATACCTTGATACACTATACCTCTAATCAAAGAATTGATTTTACAAAGAAGTTTTGCAATGCATTTATGACTGGAGTACCCACTGGTCTTATAGGAGTACCAATTCCAGAGGTAACTGGAGTTGACATAATGATCTCATGGTCTATTGAAGTATCTGCTATTTGTCATCTAAGGGACAACAGTGAGAAGTTGAGGCATTTTCTAACAGAATAGAGAAAAGACCTGAAGCCACCAACCAATATATGACACTATTCCCCCAAAGCCAGGAATGTATGGATCTGGAAATCAAGGGGTGGTAGTCCTTCCAGTGAAGTAATTCTTTATTCCTACTTTTTCAACCTTGAACTTGGTGGATTTGAAGTACTTATTCTTCAAAAGAGAAATGCTTCCTCCAGGAAACATAATCATGGATCCATTAAATTGGAACCGAGAGAATATGTATTAGTTTTCTATTACTGTTGCAACAAATTACCACAAATTTAGTGTCCTCAAACACCACAAATTGATTATCCTACAGTTTGTAGGTTAGAAGTCCAATTCTGATCTCACAGTGCCAAAATCAAGAAGCCAGCAGGGTTGCATTCCTCTTTAGGAGCTCTAAGAGAGAATTCCTTTCCTAACTTGTACCATTTCTAGAGGCTTCAAACATTCACTCATGGCTCCCTTCCTCCATCTTCAACACCAGCAATGTTGCATCTCTTCAGACATTCTTCTGTAGTCATGCCTTCCTCTGTCTTTCCTTTACTGCCTCCTTCCATTTTTAAGGACTGTTGTGAGCCCACATAGATAACACAGGATAATCTCCCTATTTTAGGGTCAGTTTATTAACCATCTGAATTCCATCTGAAATAAAATGCTGAATCGAATTCTATTGAATTCCAAATTCAATTATCTCACCAGATTAAAGATCTAACTGGTCAACATCCTGGTGGAAAGTAAGAGAAACACATAATGGGGCATGGGAGGAAAAAGCTATTTTATCAGTTTAGGTCCTGAGATTAACTATATACAAGGAGACTAAAAAAATTGTTTAATGTAAATTAAGTTATTTCCTCTTTTTTTCTTCTTCCATCATATCTGAATGATGCAGGTAATCCTAATATTTTAACTGAAGTAAAAGGTGAAATTAAGACTGTAGTGATATTCTGTAATGAGACAACTGCGTTTTCCCTTTGTTAGATAAGTATGGAGGCTGATGGTCCAAGAAATAGGCAGCCTCCATTTGCCCTCTATAGCCACTTTCTACCCTTCCCCAACCTACTCTGAGTTCTGAGAGGCGACAACTATGAACTGTTTCATGCAGGGTCTCTTAAGTCCAGCACCTTTTTTTAAAATTCAAAAATACATTAGCAGGAGATAAGAGGTTAGGGGGAGACATAGGATAGAATATTTACTGCTAAATTCTATCTAAATTCTATCTAAATTAATGGCTGCATCCTTCTAACTATGCCATTAATTTCAATATGCAAGCTTTCTACACAACATCTGCTATTGCAGGTTCTCATAACTGCTCCTCCTCTTTTCACTTCAAGGCCAGGGACAGAAATGTCTTTCAACTCTTGGGAGTCCCTTTGTGTTCTAGTATCTCCTTGTCATTCTCCTTACCCTGCATACCCTTTTGGAAACAGTACCTTTAGTAAAGTCTTCTTAATTACTCTCTTAGGATAGAGAACATATATTTCCTGCGTGAACCCTGAGACATACAACAAGTGCATATTTTTAAATATATTTTTATTGATTTCAGAGAGGAAGGGAGAAGAAGAGAGAGACAGAAACATCAATGAGGAGAGGGAATCACTGATTGACTACTTCCCGCAGGCCCCCCACTGAAGACCAAGCCTGCAACCAAGGCATGTGCCCTTGAACAGAATCAAACCCTGGACCCTTCAGTCTACAGACCGACGCTTTAGCACTAAGCCAAACCAGCTAGGGCGACAAGTGCATATTTTTAATGATGTAGCCAACTCACATCTCCCTATATTTCGATCTTTTAAATTTCCATCTTAAAGGGTCAGCACACAAAATCTCACTTGCAGGCACTCACCCTAACCTCCAGCAGAGGGGCAAAGACTCAGAGTGGACTGGAGTCATACAGGGAGAGATTGGGTTGAGTCGTTTCAGGAGGAGGGTTAAATGGACAGCTGCCGCTGTCCATATGCTGAGTCCCTCTCTCATATCGACAGGTGCCATCTCATCAGGATCCAGCACTACCCTCCACAGCATGTTGGCTTGGGGAGATTCACTGGCCCCACCCCTGCCCTGCCACGCTCCTGTCTTGCTAAGGAATCAGCTAAGCTGTGGGCAGTCTAGGCCCCCTGCGGTATTTCTTGGAAGGCTCTCTAAGAGAGAGAAACATTGACTGGCTACCTCCTACATGCCCTCCACTAAGGATCAAGCCCACACCCCAAGCATTTGCTCTGACCTGGTATCAAAGCAGTGGCCTCCTGGTTCATGGGTCAACGCTCAATCACTGAGACATACCAGCCAGGCATGTCGAATTCATAGTGTGGTGATTGCCGGGTGCAGGGGGGATGGGGAAAGGTGGGGGAGGGGAGAGGGGGAATAAATGGTGATGGACCGAGACTTGACTTGGGATGGTGAATATGTAATACAATGTTGTAGAAACCTATATACTTTTGTTAACTAATGTCATCCCAAAAATGTCAATAAAAAAGGGAAAGAGTGATAATAAGGAAATATTATGAACACCTCTGTGCCCATAAGCTTGACAGGTTAAATATAAAATGGCCCAAACTACTCAAGTTCTTTCAAGAAGAAATAAATAACTTTGGTATATCTTATTATGAATTAAAGAAATTAATTTTCTAGTTACAAACTTTCTAACAAGAAAAAACCCCAGGTCTAGATGGATTCCCTGATGAATTCTAATAAACATTTAAGAAAGAAATAAAGCCAAATTTAAACAATACCTTGCAGAAAACCATATAATAGATGCTAACACTTTGCAGCTCATTTTATGAGGCCAGCATAAATCACATACTAGAATAAACATAATACCAGAACTAGACAAAGATATCAAAAACATGAATGTTATAAGCAATATCTTTCAAGAATATAGACTCAAAATTCTCAATGAAATATGAACAAATCAAAATCAACAATATACCTCAATAAAGCGCTTCTAAAAATGATAGAGAATCCAGTGTTAGCTGTCAAGGTGAATGAAGAAGACAAAAACAAAATTGAAAACATGTGCACAAGTCACCTTGACATTTTAACCATATGGCATATGGTCATAAAGGCTTATCTATCCTGCTTATGACTAAAACAGGGGGGGAAAAAGAGAACAAAACCAAAGCATTCTTACTTTCTCAGCATAAAGCTTCTCAGAAGCCAGAAAACAACAGCATATGCTTAAGAGTGTGTGCAAGTTCAGGGACCTCTATAGGCTAGGTCATTTCACTATGCCTAGGGAATTACTAAATTTACAAGTACACACTGATATAATGCCCCTCGTTCTTTTTTAAAAAAAATTAAATTATTTATTGTTGAAAGTATTACATAAGTCTCCTTTTGCCCCCATTGACCTCTCCCCGGCCTCCCCCAGCCCCCAACACATGTCCTCATCCTCATACTATCTGTGTCCATTGGTTATGATCACATACATGCATATAAATCCTTTGGTTGATCTCTCACCCCCTCATCCCCCACCTTCCCTCATAAATTGGACAGTCTATTCAATGCTTTTATGACTCTGGTTCTATCTTTGTTTATCAGTTTACGTTGTTCAATGTATTCCACAAATGAGTAAGATTATGTGATATATATCTTTCTCTGACTGGCTTTATTTCTCTTAGCATAATGTTCTCCAGTTCCATCCATGATGTTGCAAATGATAAGAATTCCTTCTTTTTCACAGCAGTGTAGTATTCCATTGTGTAGATGTGCCACAGTTTTCTAATTTACTCATCTGCAGATGGGCATTTAGGCTGTTTCCAAATCTTTGTTATTGCAAATTGTGCTGATATGAACATAGGGGTGCATATATACTTTCTGATTGGTGTTTCTAGTTTCTTGGGATATACTCTTAGAAGTGGGATTACTGAGTCAAATGAAAGTTCCATTTTTAATTTTTTGAGGGAACGCCATACTGCAGTTCTCCACAGTGGCTGCACCAGTCTGCATTCCCATAAGCAGTGCACGAGTGTTCCTTTTTCTCCACATCCTCGCCAGTACTTGTCATTTATTGATTTGTTGATGATAGCATTCTGACAGGTTGAGATGGTGCCTCATTGTCATTTTGATTTGCATTTCTTGGATGATTAGTGAATTTGAGCATGTTTTCATATGTCTCTTGGCCTTCTATATGCACACTTTTGAAAAGTGTCTATTTAGGTTCTTTGCCCATTTTTTTATTGGATTGTTTATCCTCCTTTTGTTAAGTTGTATGAGTTCCCTGTAAATGTTGGAAATTAAACCCTTATTGGTGATAAGATTGGCAAATATATCCTCCCATGCAGTGGGCTTTCTTATTGTTCTGTTGATGTTTTCTTTTGCTGTGCAGAAACTTTTTATTTTGATGTAGTCCCATTTGTTTATTTTCTCCTTAGTTTCCATTGGCCTAGAAGCTATATTAGTAAAGATATTGCTACGACAAATGTCTGCTATTTTGCTGCCTATGGTTTCTAAGATTTTTATGGTTACCTGTCTTACATTTATGTCCTTTATCCATTTTGAGTTTATTTTTATATATGGTATAGGTTGGTGGTCTAGTTTCATTTTTTTGCATGTATCTATCCAATTTTCCCAGAACCATTTATTGAAGAGACTAAGGAGGCAAGATAATACAATGGAATACCCCTCATATTTTATAGTCAATCCTAAGTAAAATCAGCAAGACCAGTTTTAATGCAAAATCCTATAATAATTCAATTAAGTTAGATTTAAACTATTCTTTTTCACTGTCAGAATAGAAAGTCTTAGAATCATTAAAAGCAATTCATTTGAATATAACCACCACTCACTTTTTTCTGTGAAAATATCAGTCCAGTCACCATGATTTCACTCATAGCTCCTGCACATACTTGTAATATTATTACATTTATTATCTCATTTGAATAATTTTTAACCTACTCTGCCTCCCCCCATTTGACCCAAGGGTGGCAATTTTATCATTCATCTCTGCAACCCAATCACATAACACACTGTCTAGAAACAGCAATTAATAAATATTCATAAAATAAATTATGGTGTCTGATTTCCATATCTAACATATTTTCCATCTATTATAATAATGATAGTTGCTCTATACAAATATTGAGTGCTTACCATGAATCGGATACCATTCTAAACATTTTACATAACATTAACTCATTTAATCTCAACAAATACCTTATGAGATATTGATTACTTTTTCCAGATAAAAGAGTACCTGCAAATACTTAAACAGCCAGTTATTTTTACTTGTTCATAGAGAGGGAGAAGACAGAATGAGTTTATATCCCACCCTCCCCTTTGTTAAGTAGGCCTGAAAAGCAAAACAACTATGGACTTGGTCTGTCTCCTGTAGTGCCACTTTATTGCCGCCTTCAAAACCTGGAGATACCCGACAGACCAGCCACCCAAAGCAGCATCCTTTCATCACAGGTCATCTACGCAAAAGCTATTTCCAGGACACCAATCCTAACATCGGGACACAATAAACGAACTGTTTGTTGGATTTGCCCAGAGTTCAGATATGTGTAGGGCAGAGTCTAAATTAAATTTTAGAAACAAATGAGTTGTCTGAATAGGTTCAAATCCCTTATGAAAATACTCAAAATATTGGACAGTTAATTCTGTATGTATGATACAGATTTTTCACGTTTCACATTCTTACTGTCAGCCTTTCTTCTCTCATCATAGAAACTGAAGTTAGAGTTCTGATCCTGCATTTGACCCATCTTTCTCATGATAGCATCCTCTTCTCTTAGCTGTTGTACTTCCTGTATTCAAGTGGCATCCCAATACTAAAATACTGTCTAGGAATTTTCCATATATCCCTGTTGAAAATCTCTGCTGTATTCATCTGTCACACTTACATATTGTGTCTTTTACGTTTTTCTCTTCATAACTGCACAATTTGTTCATTGCCAGAAATCTACTGACTACTGAAAAAGAAGCAATTTTCTTGATCTGTTGGGATTAGGGAGTTGTTTGTTACCATACTGGAAAGCTATCCAAATTGACAACTATAGAATTAGCTATAGAAGAGGATGAACAGAGTCAGAAAAGTAAAGTGACAGAATAATCCAAGCAACTGATCTTCTGGTCAGTTCTCAGATCAATTCTGATCAGTTCCTCTAAGTAACTGGTCTTCAGGATGTCTCTTGGATTTAATAAAGTATTTTATAAAATAGTAGAAAGTCTAAAATTTGTTTTAATATATTTGAAGGGGAAAAAAGCCTAAATAGATTGAATAAGTATGCCAAAATCTTGATAATTGTTAAATCCAGGCTATTCTGTATTTCTCTCCACTTTTAAATACATTTGAAAAAATTTTATAAAACAAAATTCTAGGTAAATCCTCCAAAGATATGAATAAAATATAACATACTTGTCTTCCTTTTACATTAGTTTTTATATCATCAAGTTCAGCATACCTTTTTCACAAAAAATTCAGGCAGACAGTGCCAAAAATATGAATAAGGATGACAAGGTACTTTCATCTTTCTCTGAGTATTGTTTTACTGTTTGAATCCATTACAATGATTACTACATAATGAAGGAAAAAGAGGTATAATGAAAAAGAAACATGTGCAAAACAAACCAGAACTCAAAACAGAAGAGAAAATGAAGTCTCGACTGGGATCAATCTCAGGTCTGGAAATTCAGTTTTATACGAAAAGAGTTAAGGTGCTATAACCTTAAAATGGAAGTCTAAAGCTTTTTTGCAAATATACAAAAAATACACTAGTTTTCATATCAAAACCCATGGGACCAATTGAAATTACAAGGAAAGCTAGAGCAAGGCTATTCTTGAAGAGTATTACAAAATAATAAAGGAGCCGAAACCGGTTTGGCTCAGTGGTAGAGGTCGGTCTGTGGACTGAAAGGTCCCGGGTTCGATTCCAGTCAAGGGCATGTACATTGGTTGCGCGCACATCCCCCATGGGGGGGGTGTGCAAGAGGCAGCTGGTCAATGTTTCTCTCTCATCAATGTTTCTAGCTCTCTCTGTCTCTCTCCCTTCCTCTCTGTAAAATATCAATAAAATATATTTTAAAAATAAAATAAATAAAAATAAGAAAAGAATATATAGAGTAACTGAAGAGCTGATACCTGAGGGCTACGCATAGTTGAATGTTGTGATGAAGAACTTAGTTCAAACTGTCCGTCACTTTGGCTTCCTTCTGCGGATGGAACATATTAATGGGCTGGGTGAAGTGAGGAGAATTGGAACAATGTCTGTTTTATTATACCCAGCATAATTTTACTCTCCAGACTATTTGCTCATAAATAATTGCTTAGTATAATGTGTAGTATTGGGGAAATCTGACCTGGTGTCCATTTTCTGTCAAAACCTCTTTGACCCTCTAATTTTCCACTTATAAAATATGGAAAACAGGAGTTACCTCATAGTGTCATTCTGTATGTCAAAGGATATAATATATATGAAAATAGTTAGGATGTTACAAAGTGCCATACAAAGTTCTGTATTATTTAAAAGGAAATCTATATCTATATCTATATCTATATCTATATCTATATCTATATCTATATCTATATCATCTATTCATATAGATGCCAATATAAAATCTGGTAGAAACCTAAAAAAAAACATAGGATACAAGTGTGACATGAAACCCTGTATAAAATTTTGTTTTCTTCCTTAGGATTGCAAATTAACTGTTTTACAAATATGAAACAAAAACAAATAAGCAAAATGGAATAGTTAAAAAAACTATAATAATGATTTTTTAAACTTAAATTAGCTTTCTACATTTTTATTACTGAAAATTTTCTCTTTTCAGTTGAAAAATAATATGTATGATAACACTAATAAATTATGAATTTACCCTAAACATTAGATTATATGCCTAAAAATTTTCTTCCCAGCATTCCTCTCTTAGTAGCCTTAATTTAAAGTTCATTATATTGTGGAGGACTTATTAGCAATTTTGTGATATTTAATAACAGTACTACACTAAAGACAAAATGAAAATAAGATCACTTCATTTGAGAGAAAACTAAATTTTCAAGGGAAAAGGCTACATGTCTTATTTTTGTGACAATGATGATTTTAAAGGCTAAACGTATATATAATAAATGATCCTCCAAATATCTTCAATTATAGCATCATTAAACAAGGTACAAACAAAAGTAACAAAGTTGTCACATCAATTATTCAGCTACTTTTTTTTTAAAGATATGATTTCAAAAAGCAATTTATCATGGTCAGTTTGTCTGGTAGCATTTATTGAATGCTTACTATTCCTGGCCTCTATTTTCTGCTATACTGTGTATTATATCATTTAATCTCATAATGCTCTTATAAAATAAATTGTTTTTATCCTACTTTATAAATTTAATTTAAAAAACTGTCATAGAAGGAAATTTGGCAGTTATCTATAAAAATATTAAAAATGTTTTTTTTTTCATTTAGCCCAGAAATCCTAGTGATAGTAGTTTAGTCTAGAAATATATATAGCTATGCATGCTATATCATGTGTAGGGGGTTACTCATTGCAGCTCTGTTTAGAAAATGATTAGAAACAATCCAAGTGTCCATCAACAGAAATGGTAAAATAAACCAAAATTCTATTCCAATTATCTCATGCTATTTAACAACCTACCTCAAAACTTAGTGACTTAAATAAACAACCACTTGTTGTTTTAATGAATCTGCAATTTGGGCACAGCTCAGCAAGGACGAGTGATGGCTGTTCTATGCAGCATCAGTTGAAATCACTTGACTAGGGGCTGGAGTGGCCGCGTTTAATTTGGCTTTCATAACAACTGTCAAGTAAGTGTTGCCTATCAGCTGGAAGTTAGGCGGTGCTGTGAGCCAGGGCCAAGAGTCCTCTCCACCCGGATTGCTTGGGCTTCCTCACAACATGGAGGCTGGGTCCAAGAGCTACCATTTCACAGGAATCAGAAGGAGGCTGAATACCCCTTTATACCTAGTCTCCAAAGTCCACGGTATCACTTCCATCTAAGATACAAATCCTCCCGTATTAAAAGGAAGGTATAATATTTTCTAAGAAAATATTAGACATCTAGATCAGCAAGTTTGGCATACTATATTCAGTATAAAGCAGGGAAAAATAATAATGTATGTTTGTATATACATTTGCATTGGAGGAAGTCCAAAATGTTATATAAGCATGCTTTAAGTGAAATTTGAAAGGGGTAATTGAAAGCAGTGGTAAAAGCAAGATGTGTAATTTTCTATCTTCTCATATAGTCTTGATTCTTGAATTGTATAAATGTATAGTCTATTCAAAAATGTTTAAATGCTTGTAAATGTGTGTGTACCCACAGACACTGAGAGAAGCTAAATAATCTACAAAGGCAAACCCAAGTCATAAGCCACAGAGTTGGGAATGAAAGCCTGATATATCTAACTTGGAAATCTAAGTTCTTAAACAAACTGTTATCCTGCCTCCTTACCTGGGACCAAACTCACTCTCTAGATAAGTAATTCTCAACCTTTCTAATGCAAAGACCCTTTAATACAGTTCCTCATGTTGTGGTGACCCCCAACCCTAAAATTATTTTGTTCCTACTTCATAACTGTAATTTTGCTACTGTTAATGGATCATAATGTAAATGCCTGTGTTTGCTGATGGCCTTAGGCTCTACAGCAGCAGTTTTCAACCTGGGGGTCACCTAAGACTATTGGAAAACACATATTTTTACATTGTGATTCATAACAATAGCAAAATTAGTTATGAAGTAACAACAAAAATAAGTTTATGGTTGGGGGTCACCACAACATGAGGAACTGTATTAAAGGGTCGCAGCATTAGAAAGGTTGAGAACTGCTGCTCTAGATGAAGGTGGCTGCACTTCCAGTTCACTCCCTGCCATAGAGGACTAAGTCCCTCCCTTCTCATAGAGAATGGCCCTGAGTTAGCTCAGCACATTCCTGATTACCATATGTCTGCACAATATCTGCTCTCCTTTCACAATGAATATAACAGATAGCTTTGATGGTGTAATATTTTTATTAGTTTAAAAGAGAAAGAGAAAAATTATGCCTAAGAAAAAGCACTTTTATGTCTCCAGGATTTTTCAATAGCTAAATAAGATCTCCTAAGATCATGTCAGGGAAATGAGCAATGTCTACTTTATATATCTCACTTGGACTCTGAAAATTCCATTATCCACAAAAAAGTTTGTTGTCAGCATTATTTATTTTCCAGAGAGAGGGGAAAAAAAAGACAAATCATCTCTATATACTTAGAAACATCCCAAATAAAAAGCAGTCTCATAAGGTTAACAAATTGCTTCCCGCAAATGCTTAGACTATTAGGCGTCCTCTCTACCAAATCCCGCCCACTGGTGTTCTTACAGGATGAAGAAAACATGGAAGAGAAGAGAATGACTGGATTTCTGTATTGGACAGGCCATAATACCACATGGACTTTGAATTTCAGAAAGTAACATAGACTAGGTCAGAAAACAGGACACAATGAAGGGTGATTAACTAACACCTCCTCCTAAGCCAGCTTTCTGTCCTGGGAGGGGAGGGAGGGGCTCTATGCATCATAATAAGCTCTCCAAAACAGAAATGAGCAATGTGGAGGGAGACCTGGGGCATTTGTTTGTGCTTTGATGCATGTGTCAGGACACATGTTATAGTGTGTAGGGAAGGGGACCACTGAATTTACAGCCAGAAGACTTAGGTTCAAGTCTAACTATAACACTGAGAATAACAGACACCTGGCCTGCTTATATCACCAGAGAAATGTAAGGCTCAGTCTTTGTGTAATGAATGACTATAAGGCTCTGCTATTATTAAATTAAGGAAAACAAGTCAAGCAATAGCTACCCGGCTTGAATCAGAACTTCACCGCAACATGAATAAAGCAAACCACTGTTTCCTTTTAACAAAGAGAAAAAGTGGAAATTCAATTTTCATGGTAACTGCATCTTAGACTAACCAATTTTTGCTTTCAATACTACTCTAAAATGAAGTCAGATAAAGAAGATACTGATAACGATTATTAGGCATGTGTGTACATGGTTATTATTGTTGCCACTATTATTATTGTTTACCCAAAATAGTCACTTCTGGGAAGACCACACACAAAACAAACAAATAATAACAACAAAAAGAAGAGCACACCTAATATAGTTTTTCCTAAATTATTTAATTCCTTCCTGTGCATAAGGTCAAGCCCTTTTCTTTAAGTCTGTCTCAGCATACTTAGAAAAAAGGAGCCATCATTGTAAGTATTGGTTCTTTAAAGGACAGAGGAAGTAGTCTTACTGAGACACTGTTTAAGACCTTAAACTCTCATTTCCTTGGAAAGTTATCAAGAAACAACAATTATATAATATATCCCTAACTTTCCTAAAAGATAATTTAGAACACCTACATTTTTCTTTTTCTTTTTTTCAAATGGAAAAATTGAGCTACCATCTCACTTATCTCCATGTGGGAAGTAGGGGCCTTTGCATAACATTGGGATATAAGTTGGTTTAATTTCATCTTCTAGAAAAAACAAAACAAAACTAAAAAACTAGAGAGTATCCTTTAAAAATGTATGCACACTTTGGCAGCTGACAGCTCAATTTTGAATATGAAATGTATTTTAATAAACATTGCCTTTATTATCATTCACAGTGTGTGCATACATTTTTGGGACACCCTATATATACATGACAGAGTCTTACTGAATTAATAAAAAAAACGACTCAGATATCTTGGATGCCACAGTCTCATAAATTATTAACCAAGACTTTAAATGGCAAATATATTAATCAATATACTTCATTGGGGAAAAAGTGTTGCTCAGTTTAAAAAAGGATTAAGGTAGTGTGATTCAATACTTACGCACTCAAATTATCAGAAAATTGCTTCAAGGTTTTCCATTAGGAAAGGATCCGGCATTTATTCTGCTTAGCATAAAATGACCTTATCCTTGCTGATATAAATCACTATTTTCAATACAGTTTCTATTTGACCGAACCCAAAAATGACTTGCAATTTATTTACAAACTAATTATAGACGTTTTCAAATTTTGGACTAGCACATCTCAAAAGGACCCTGCAGTGTGACTGCTTGAACTGCCTCAGGTAGGAAGCAAACAGAATTTAGGATTCCACTGCCTCGGTTGACTTCAGCTGAAAATGATCATGGGGAGAAAACTGCAGACAGGTAAACAGTCAGAGGTTTAGGGGGAAAAAACCTGAGAGATGTAGAGGTAAGCAGAAGCCTCAAGTCACATTGTTTTGGAAATGTCTTTGGAATAGTTTGTATTCCTATCTTTTTGTAATAATGTTTTACATGAAATATGAGGCATTTTGTTAATAATAACGGAGCCGCTAAGACACCGACAGCCCTTCTGATGAAATTGCCCTGCATTACTGGTTGAGTTGAATAAGCAGAACCAAACCCACTGAGACAGTGTAGATCTCTACAAAATAAATCTCTTCAAAAGTACTTCTAGAAATAAAATGGGGAACGAAGAGCATTGGAGAACTCAGATCTTTTCTGCATATCCATCTTTCATAGAAATTCCTACAGATGCAGTCTACACTTGGAGACACATTAGACCATGCCCATTCACGTTAACTTGTATTACATGTTTAACGATGTAACTTCAAACTTAAAAACAACAACAACATATTATGGTATGAAAAACATGTATTTGTTCTTAAAATATTTAAAGAGCAGCAAACATATCCACTTTGAGAAAAAGAAAAAACACATTCACGATAGGGATATAAATGGTAATTTTATAAAAGGCTAATATACAGCAGTCATCACCCCCTGGTGTAGCAGTACTTTGCCACCTACACAACTTATTTCCTCTAAGCCACGCTGCGCTGTGCTGTGCTGTGCTGTGCTCCAAACATCTTCAAGCTGTGATCTTTAAAAGACAAAGGCAGAAAACGAGTTTTGTTTGTGAAGTCTCTATTTCTAATATGTTATGTTGACTATCACCATAAAATCCACAAGAATCCAAAAGAAGCTTTTGGAAAGTGTAGTGCGGAAGTTTTCTTACTTTCAAGTGCTTAAAGAAACCTTCCTAAGCAGATGGACTACTGCAGGCATACAAAGAATGTATATTTGACACAGCATGCCAGATTGCGCATGTCAGGAGGGTTCAACAGGCTAATTAATATATGTTGGTTCTCCCTCCCCCCTCCTTATTTAAGACCTGCTGTGACAAGTTTAAAATCTGGGTATTTCTAGCTTTCAGTACTGGAACATGGTAAGCTGGAACACTTAGTACTGGCTTCTCCCCCGCTTTACAGAGTATATCTGTACACATTATCGATGCTCTACCCATGGTCTCTGTCAGTGGGATGCAGAGGAACCCAACCAGCCACAGCGAGGAGGAAGCTTCAACTACCGACTCAATAAAATATATTATGTGCTCTAGCTGATTTGGCTCAGTGAGTAGAGTATTGGTTTGTGAACTGAAGGGTCCCAGGTTCGATTGGTCAAGGGTACATTCCTGGGTTGTGGACTCGATCCCCAGTGGGGGACTTGCAGGAGACAGCCAATCAATGATTCTCTCTCATCATGGATGTTTCTATCTCTCTCTCCCTCTTCCTTCCTCTTTAAAATAAATATACATACATACATACACACACACATGCACACACACACACACACACACACACACACAGGAACCAGGAATCATAAACAAGATTTGAAGTGTTGGAAAATTCACTGAATGAGGTCAACTTCAATAACTATGTTTTTCCAGCAAAAAGACCAAGCCTTTGAATCTCTATCCACCATACTCCTTCCTGCCCCATTTAGTGCCACTGCTCATCGCAAAGTCACCAGTTGCTTCCACATTGCCAAGCCTCGTGATCACTCTCCTGTCTCCCTCTCAGGGGACCACTCCAAAACCTCCAGCAGTTAACCGGCCCTCCCTCAGCAGGATTTCCTTCCCCCTCACTGGCTCTTCCTTCCCAGGATGTTTAGATAACTTCCCCACTAACCAATCACCAAACGCTGACTCCCTCTATTAACTGAAGCTTCTTTTTAAGTGGCTTCTTTCCATTTGTGTAAGTCTTACTTATATGATGGTTACTGCCTAGTTTGTATCATCAGCTCAAGTATTTGTATAACTCTCCTGGCAATCTGATAACTCCACCTGACTATCGGGTAGATATTTTAAATTTATATGTCCAAACAACACTTGATTCTCTCCCCATGAAATGCTTCTCTGCCATATTCCTTCTTAGCAACACCATCCAAGAATACTTACAGTCCAAACCCAGAGACCCCACTTAAAAAAAAAACATATTTTATTGATATTTCACAGAGAGGAAGGGAGAGAGATAGAGAGCTAGAAAGGTCGATGAGAGAGAAACATCGATCAGCCACCTCTTGCACACCCCTTACCGGGGATGTGCCGGCAACCAAGGTACATGCCCTTGACCGGGATCGAACCGGTGACCTTTCAGTCCGCAGACCGACGCTCTACTGCTGAGCCAAACCAGTTTCGGCCAGAGACCCCACTTTGAGTCTTTCCTTGGCTCTTACTTCCTTTACCCATTACAGTGTTTGTTGATTCAAAGACCAGTCAGTTTACCTCCAAAATCCACCCACTTCTTTTCCTCTTCACTGCTTCAGTCCTCCTCAAGAACCCCATCGCTTTCATATAGGACCACTGAACTAATCTCCTTCTCTTACCCTCTATATTATATATTATGCTAGGCAGCAAGGGCATTAAAGTGATGACATGCACATCAAATAATGAAACACTCCTCAATCCAATAATTAGCTACAGGATACTTTTTAAAAAATAAAATTAAGACGAGAGAGAGAAATTGATTCAATAGATTAATATTACATTAATTCCAAATGGAATTGTCAAATGAACCTATGCAAAAGTGAAAAAAAAGGAATGCAATATTGGAATTTTTTCGAGAAAGAAACAATTGACATCATCTCTTATAACCATGTAGATATGCACTTTAAACATTGCCACATCTAAAATATGTACATAAAACAGCAATAGAAAATAATCTTGGCATTTCTGTAGCTAGTTTTTGTGAAGAAGACAAGGGCAATCTTCTAACCAGAATACACTTTCTTTATCAGGAAAGGTATTGCAGTAAGTTCTGGAGAGGTCACTAAGCTTCACTCCTTACCAGTTTGGCACGGATGTAACACATTTCATATAATAAGTGAGGGGAACACTAACAAAGGAAGAAAGCGGCCATTACTTTATAAACCAGTTATCTTGAAAGCATTCAGAGAAAGGGAAACAGAAACAGATAGGAAAGAACAAAAAGCAAACATAATGAAATTAGAAAAGGATTACATGTATATCAATTTTTCATTAAAAATAACCAGCATGGGACCATAAAAATAAGCTTCAGTTATTGAATGTGAACTTTAGTAAGTATAGTCTGCTGATCTGTTTTTAACTGTATATAGTCATAATTTTAGGCTTTTTTTAATACAGAAAACTTCTGTAAACAAAGGTTAGTACCTATTCACATTGCAAAAAGCTAAGTAGAAAAACTGTTGAGAAGGAAAACCCCTATTTTGTAAAAAAAACAAAAAACAAAAAACTGCTGTTTGGAATTTTCTGCTGTTTTTCTTAGATAAAATGTTTGCTTTCTAGTCTGCTTTAGCCTGTTTGAACAATGATAAAGATAAACTTAGCTGTATGACCTTGTAGGCTGGAGACTAGATATGCCCATAATCTCAATGCCATGCCAGGTGCATTTTTTAATTGGATAGAACTGTATTGTTTTCAAGGCCAGCATCGAGATAACCACTAAGTGCACATAGGGCTGGCTCTTTAATAAAAAAGGGAAGTTCTGCTTTTGTAGCCTTGCCTAGAATTTGAATTCATTTTCTCTGAGCCCATCTCGCGATGAATAAAGTGAGTCTCTCCAAACTCTCCTCCTTCGTTGTTTGATTGTTCCGGAACTCTGTAACACTGTAAACCCTTGTCTTTAGAACTGAGGTCACTAAGAGCCATAATGTTTCTTCTCAATGGACACCCGATGGTGAGTAAGCACAATGACATTTTAATCAGGCTGCCAGCCTCCAGTCCATCTCTGTCCATAATTATGTGATATGCCAGTGAAGTAAAACATGCTCATAGTGTCTTTTATTGTATTAATGATGCTGCTGGATAAATATAATTAAAAATAAAATATTTTCCTATCACAAAAATTCTTTCAACAACGGTAGTAGAAACAAAAACCATTTTATTATTGAAAAAACACACACAATAAAATGCACATGAGAGGCAATCTCGTAAGAGATTGCAAAGATGGAAAAAAGTCTTAACCTTCTATTTAGCTAGGCAGAGAGAGCCCATCACGTACATGTCGTCAAGATAAACAATCACTAGTCCTCAATTAAGAGGCCCCGACATCACCGTTTATAATCATAAAGCCATCCTAAATTCATCTGGTAACTGGGGTGGTCACCTATGTTCGTTAACTGGCTTTATACAAAGGAAAAAAATAATTTTATCATAATTTTATGATAGGAGATAGTTTTACAACTTGGAGATAAGAAATCAACTAAGGTTCTTACCATCCCACTGAAACTAGAAGATAAGGTTGCTATGTTTCTGATGTTGATATTCAAATGAGATGGCTCCCACAGCCTTGAGAAAGACATTCCTAGTCTTAAAGCTGACAACCCTATCTAGATTTCAAATATGTTTATATACATTTCAAAGAGCTGAGAAAATACCTGGGAGTTTTTTAAATAATGTTCTAAGAAAAAGAGAGGAAGAAAATCTCTTCCCCTGTTTTCAGCAGGGAGAATTAAGTCTTTTATTTTAATTTGTATTTGTCCTTATAATCAAAGCATTCCAGGCAAACTTGCCTATCCTATATAATAAAAGCATCATTTGCAAATCCACTGAACTGCTGTCGCTATGACATGCACTGACCACCAGGAGGCGGATGCTCAATGCAGGAGCTGCCCCCAGCCCACATGCCCTGACCCAGCAGCATTGGAGAGGGAGGACATGAAGCTGGTAAGAAGGCAGCACCAGGCCAGCCAAGGTGGGTACCAGTGGGGGCTCCCCAATCACCTCACCAGTCACCCTGCAGATTGGCAGTGATTGCCAGCCAGACCTAGGGACTCTACTATGTATGCACAAATTTCGTGCACCAGACCTCTAGTAGAGAAATAAATCGTTAGTACCTGGAAACACATAGGCACTAGATAAAATAGAAAATATTTTAGAAGCAGTGGTTCCGTTGGGTATCAAACTGTATCTCCCTAAAAGAAAAACTGATTAATCTTAATGAATTGTGTTTTATTATCTATTTCTAGCTCAAAGTTTATCTTTATTTAAAATGTATAGACATACATCTCTCTTTCCTCTTCTACTATGAAATTTAGCCAAAATTCAGAGGATTACTTCATTGTTTATATCTTCCTAATTCTTTAAAATAAGGATCTAAGACCAAATACTTGGCAAAAACACTGTTATTTTCTCATTTGGACTCAAGCATTATGATTAAAACAGAAGCAGCTTCAGATTAAGGGGGTGAAAGTACTGAGCCAAGATCATAATAAATTGGTGAGTGGTTGTAAAAGCCAGTTGAAACTTTCTTGCCATTATGCCTTGTAGAAGCAGAATGCTATCAGCCTTACAAAACATTCCTCTCCACATTCCCATTTACCTGGCCTCCATTTCTCTGTGACAGTTATGAGGTACCAGACCTTTCATCTCCCTTATTTCTTCTCCCGGGTCATTACAACGCTGATACTGAGGGCAGCAGTCTCCTTATGCCTCTATCTTCTTAAGTTTTCTGGTTTCTGTTTCATTGCTTTCTCTCTGCAGGCAAAATCTGAACAGACACTAAACCCACTAGGCACTCACAGTCAATTAGCAAGTGATAAGAAGCGATCAGCCTCAAAGAGAAAAACAACACTAAATGGCATTTGAAAGCAGTGATGAGATGTATGGAAATGTAATACTTTGGTCCAGCTTTCTCTGTGGATTTCATTATTTCAATGTCCTGATTTAACCTGTGCCATTCTCCCAAGTAAATTAGCCTCTATTATCTGGCTTCTGATCCAGGACACAGTGAATAAGGAGAAAGGAAGCACAGCAGTCCAGCGGAAGGTAAAAGGAAGAGCTGCAGATTTCACCTGTCTCTACAGAGCTGCTTGCTGGTAGGATGTCAGCGCTCAGCACCTGATCACTTGGCCTAAAAGAATGGGATCTCTCAGTCTCCTCTTTACTTCATGTACCCCTGATATTTCACCGAGTTTATAAAAAAAAAAGATTTTGGGTGGATCATGGACTTTAATTAGATAATAATACTTTCTGCAATACTTTTATTAGACTGCAGGAATATCTGTAGTATCTTAAAGGTCAGGTTTTATATTAAGGCAGAGGTAACAAACTGCCCATAGTTTGAACATGGCAGTTGTACACATCCTCTCTGGCCGACAGTGTCTTTATAAAAATTGAACTAAAATCCCTTCAGACAATGCGCACAACCGTGCTCTCTCCAGTCCCTATTCCTCTTTATTGTTTTGCACTCAGCCCGATTCACACATTAGTTTATCTTCCTGGTTCTTAGAGATATTTCAGACAGAGACCTCACAGTCTTTCAATCCAAGCTGATTTCATTGAGCCAGGAAAGGGAGTTTGAAGCCATATGTCGCTGTGTTCAGTATCAATGTGCTTGCACAGGCATTATAGATCTTTTCAGGTTTTCATGTCCTGTATACTCCATCTCTGTTTAGCACATAGTCAGAAAGCTAATGCTTTACATTTCTAATTTAGTTCTGACATAGTAGGCTGCTAGACATAAGCAGAATAGGAACAATAAGCCAGGTACAGAAGGTCACCAGGGCAGAAAGCCCTGGGTACCTAACAAGGGACAATTGAAAGGTAGGACCTTGACCCCAGGGTAACCTTTCCCCTTCCTGACTTTTCCTATAGCTGGTCAAGCAATTTGGACCCTCCCCTGACCTTTCCTCCCAGACCGGTTGCTAACCATGTGGTAGACTTCCATTGCATTCTCCACCTCACAAATTCAGATGTTCCCATTCTTCTGTCACATGCAACACTAGTTTTCCCCTGTAAAGTTGTCCCAGAATAATGGTAGCCTCAAGGTTATCAAAGTTATTTTGACTTCAGAATTCCAATATATTAAATGTTTTGCATAGTTTATTTCAAAATTATCCCCCAGATGGTTTATATATTTGCCATATATTCTGAATTAGATTTTAAGTGTTCTGAGGACAATAGCTATAGATCTATTCTTTCACTGCCACGTGTAGTTGTAACAGTAAAATGCTTGGTCTCTCTCTATCCTGTTCAGCCTTCCCTGTTGTTTCTCGCCTTCAGTGTAATAGCTCCAGCTTTAGACATCCTCATAATTAGAGAAGTTCTACTCTGGGCTTGAGTGCTAACAAAACCAGCCTCTCCCATTTCCCCTCCCTTAACCTAAAAAAAAGTGTGAAATCTACTTACTTAAGATGGGTTTGAGGAACTACTACTTGGGTTCCCATTTTCTTGGCAGGTGCCTTATGGTCAATGAACCTTTTCTTGCTCCAAACTCAAGACAAAGATCTTGAGTTTTGACCTTCGTGCTTTGAAGCATGAAGCATGGGGACTGTGGACTGGGTAACAGTTACTTTAATTCTTAGATTATTCTAAAAGAATACACATTTCATATTTTTTTCCTGCTGTGCCTCAAGCCTCAACATGATTCAAGTATTTCTACTGTTCAGCATGTTTATCTCCTAATCAGCTAATTACATCAAAAAAGGGAAATAAAAATATTATATGGCCTGATTTGTAATTTAGAAAATATAACTACCTAAAAACTCACATACCAGCACTGGAGTTAGGTGGATTCCCACCTGGATGGGGCCATGTAACCTAAGGGTCAAGTCACAAGGAAAAACAGTCAAAAACTTCACGTAATTTTCCTTTCTATCTAGTGTTTCCATGTGGTGGGACCAGTGAGAAGGAATCAGTGGGAGGGAGCAGAGCAGCTCACTCTCCCACCTCTATTTCCAACCATGAGTAGGATGTCATCACTACCTCAATGTTTCTGTCCAGAAAAGATGTGACAGATTTTACAGACAGTATCTCCTCACTGGTTCCACTCATTCATTTGGTTGTAAGTGGCGGGATCTGGGCCTTAGTTGTAACTTAGGGGTGTGGAGAGAGATGATATCTTTTTGAAAAGGCATGCTTTTGCCTAGACCAATTTGGCTCAGTGGATAGAGTGTCGGTCTTCGGTCTGAAAGGCCCCGGGTTCGATTCCAGTCAGGGGCATGTACCTTGGTTGCGGGCACATCCCCAGTGGGAGGTGTGCAAGAGGCAGCTGATCAATGATTCTCTCTCATAGATGTTTCTAACTCTCTATCCCTCTCTCTTCCTCTGAAAAGAGAAAAGTCATGCTTTTGTGTTCTTGCTGGTTTATTGATGAGGGGAAAAGAATAGTTAGACCTTTAGCTTGGTATATACCCTCCAGATCAATTCAAAAGAGTTCCTAATATTGGAATTTAGGATCCAAATGACTCAGCAATAAAAATTATTAGATACATCTAAGCCATTATTCCTTCTAAGTTTAGCTTCCTCAGTCACCTCATTGTGATGGATAACTGGTATGTGGCAGAAATTTTGATTCCGGTGTCCATTAGCCATAATAACAATAAAAACATCCTAATTTTTATTGTCAGCATATCTATACCAAATGCAGCACTATTTATACAATAAATAATTAATGTAAAATTATTAAAAGTTACATAACTTGCTGAAGATACATCTTTACAGTGTTTCATTAGAGTACAAATTTGATAAAGAGCACAAGGCAAAGCATGGAAATGTTTAAGATATACAAGAAATTTTTGTCTAATTAGAAAATAGAGACATAGTAATGAAAATCGGTACTAGATACTGATGCATAAAAAAGAGTCATATCTGTGCCTCGCCAGCATAGCCAAGGTTCAGCAAGCCTGACGAAGAATGGAGAAATGATAGACAAAGAGAAAAGGCTGGGTCTAGGTGGATCTTTTGTACCTGGCTGAGGCCACAGAATAGATCCATACTGCAAAGCTGAGGCTTTATTTATAATCAGGGACAAACAAGGTAATCTACAATGTTGTTGTACGTTTCACTTGTTTTGGCAGCACTTGCTGCCCCTCCCACAGCCCACTAGCTACCCAGGAAAGATCTAGGGAGCAGCACAAGATCAAGCTTAATTATGCTTAGACTGTGCCCTCCAAGCTGGGACTTGTTTGCGACTTTGCCAGTAGGTCAGTCTGAGGCTTAACCCTATAACCGCTTCCTACAATATCATAAATTCTTCCTCTGCCAAATAAACATTTTCAAAAAGCAAGAAAAATAATGAACATCAACAACTAACCATATAAAGAGCTAATACATAGCATAATATACATCTAGTCAAAAGACTGAGACAATAGTTGTATGCTATAGAACTCTTAATCCAACTCTACTTCAAGAAGTCAACCACTTCTAAGAATTTTGAAGATAAATCTTGCAACAGCATAAAAACTCCATTTCTTTTTAATATGGCCCTTTCTCCTTTCTTTACTTTTGACTCAAATTGGCCTCATCCACCACTCTGACTCACCTGTTTCCTTCTCCTTTGCAGGACCACTCCCTTAAGCTTTAAGCCCTCAGGACAAGGATGTTCTGGTCGGCATCGAATAATCTTAGGAACAAAGCCTCCAGTTTGGTCAAACTAGAGATAATATCTAGGCATCAGTTGTGTTTTAGGTTCAGCCCCAGAAATTTAGTGAAGCCTGGCGAAGTGACCCCATGGCTGGCATCAGGACTAATCAACCACCCCCACTATCTCAGGGCAGACCAGTCAGCTCAGACCACGACCCTGACCACAAGCCTAACTCTCTAAGTCACCACGATTAATGATGTCTCCCTCCAAGGATAACCCACCCATTGGAAGCCATCAGATCTCTGAACATTAGCATACTTGTCTTTGGACATGAGCCACTTCCTAAAAATAAACACTTTTTTCTTTGCTAGACTCCTGTTCGTATCTTACTGGACTTTGATGTGTGCAGGCAAATAACCCCTTTAATCCAGTACTATTCTGAAGAGAAACTAATGCCCCACACAACAGAATTTAAAAAAAAAAAACACACAACAGAATCATGCAATATTTATTTATTTATTTATTTTTAATATATTTTATTGATTTTTTTTTTTTTACAGAGAGTAAGAGAGAGGGATAGAGAGTTAGAAACATTGATCAGCTGCCTCTTGCACACACCCCACTGAGGATGTGCTCGCAACCAAGGTACATGCCCTTGACCGGAATCAAACCTGGGACCTTTCAGTCTGCAGGCCAATGCTCTATCCACTGAGCCAAACCGGTTTTGGCAAGTCAAACAATTTTTAACTTAATCCCAATTCCAAGGATGAGTGAAACAGTCCTAAGAATTCTCACTAATATCCTAAAATCTGAAACTGACTATGGGAAAGAGCAATTGTTACTAGGGAAAGACAAGTGTAATCGGGAAACTGGACAACTGCAGTTAAATATTTAAATCCTCGGTTATTTCTCAGTGGGAAAAAGTTCCAGTACATGGAGTACATCCTATGGAAGTAAAACAGTCAAACATCAGATAAGAGCCAGTGTTTTTTAATAGATTGTACATAGTTTCCTCTGAGTTCTTCTCCTTCCTAAGTTCTTAGGAGACAGAATACACATGAATAGCACTAAGAAAAAAAATGGATATTTGAAAACAAATGAATGTGATTACAAAATAAATAAATAAACAAACAAACAAACAAATAAATAAGGACACAAGTAAAATATCAGAACAATAGCATTACGGACTGTTAGATTTAGCAAGGAAGACCTGAATATCAAATTAATGACAAAGAATAGCTCACTTCTGACAACAGGGTAAAGGTAGAAGGAAACCATAAAAAGTAAAATAAATTCATTAAAATAATGAAAACAAAGATAATCCAAATGAAGGATAAATTTTCCCTAAAATGGAAAGTACTAAAAGCAAAGTAATAATGGTATTCCAATATAAAATAATACTTTGCTGCCTAGCCGGCTTGGCTCAGTGAACAGAGTGTCAACCTGGGCACTGAAGGGTCCTGGGTTTGATTCCTATCAAGGGCACAGCACATGCCCGGGTTGTGGCTAAATCCTCAGTGGGGGGCATGCAGGAGGCAACCAATCAATGATTCTCTCTCATCATTGATGTTTCTATTTGTCTTTCCTTCTCCCTTCCTCTCTGAAATCAATATATATATATATATATATATATATATATATATATATATAAAATAAAAATAATAATACATTGCTGATAACTAAATCTGCACATTAAAACAGCATATGCTTTTTAAAGAAATAGTTGAGAGAAATGATGAAATTATAAATATTCTGAATAAATTATTAAGCTTCAAAAATAAAGAAAAATATTGTAATCATACAGACTGAAAAAAAGGAAAGACTAAATCAGGCTAGCTTCAAACTTCTCCAAATTAATATATATTTCCAAGAGAAAATGTTTTTAATGTCTCCAAAGTTGTCAGGATGTAGAATTATGATATAATAATATTATAAGCAGTCAAGAGATGCCAAGTTACTTCAATTATAACATAATATGGTATTTTTTTATTGCTGCTATAACAAATTCTCATAAACTTGGTAGCTTTAAACAATACAAATTTATCCTCTTACAGTTCTGGAGACCAGAGTCCAAAATTAGTTTTATGGGCCTAAAGTCAACTGGTCAGCAGGAATGCTCCTTTTGGAGGTTACACAGGACAAACCAGTCCTTGGCTTTTTCAGTTTCTAGAGATTTCCAGCATTCCTTGGCTGATGACCTCATCACCCCAATATCTTCATATTTTATCATATTGTTTTTTCTCACACTGTAATTCTACTGCCTCCCCTCCCCCTTATAAAAACATTGGTGATTACATTGGAACCAACTGGACAATCAAGCATAAGCACATCTCAAGATCTTTAATTTAATCACATATGCAATGTCCATTTTACCACATAAAGTAACTTATTCCTATAGACCAAACATGTCAAACTTGTTTATTTGGCCCATGTTAGCCTTTGAGTTTGACATGCTTGCTATAGACTGAATGTTTGTGTTAAATTCATACTGGGAAACTTAATCCCCAATATGATAGCATTTGGAGGTGGGCCTTTGAGAGGTGATTAAGTCATGGGGGCAGAACCCTCCTGAATGAGATTTTGTTCATATTAAAGAGTCCCTAGAGAGATATCACTCCCATACTGCTCTGTGAAGATTGCCTGGATCCTTTATAAACCAGGAAGTGAGCTCTCATCCAACATAAATCTTACCAGTGGTGCCTTGATCTTGCACATCCTAGTCTCTAGAGCTGTGAAGAAAAAAAAAATATTCCTGTGGTTCATAGCAGCCCGAAGAGACTAAGACACATAGTCACACATGAAGGTATAAATATCTTAGGAGGGCATTATTCAATGTATTATGGATATTCTTAATATGTAAGAACAAAATCCAGTGAATTAGAAGATGAATTATGTCCACAGGATTCAAAACTCTTTTAAAGAGATGGGTAGTGAATTTTTAGGCAATTAAAATGAATTAATTGTATGGTGACACAGCATTTTCTAAATGTTTAAAACTCACTAAAATAAAAAGAAAAAATGTTTCTCAACTATTAAGTAATATAACTTATTTAAATAAAACATTTATCTGTTATCAGTTCAAAACTTATATCTGGTAAATGTTCTTTCAATATACTGCAATGATTCTTTGAAGCAGAAAGGTGGTTGTACAGTTCTTGAAAAACAGCAATAAAAACAAAATCAATGTTACCGGTACCAAAGAGATTGTAGCTACATTTTTTTTTTACTAAGAAGTTTAAATATTCACAGAACAAGCAATATAAAATGCCTTTGGTGCATTTTTTTCTAATCTTCTTTTTCAATCTGTTATTTTTCCTGCATATTGTTTTACTTCTGCTCCAGGGATTATTTTTGGCTACATTAAGATTTTACAAGCAGTCTATAAAAAATGTCTGCGTTCCTTCTCTAATTTTGTCATCTACTAGGAAACCTCCCCCCCAAAAAAAAATATCCCCATTTGGAAAATACACATTTTGAAAATTTTCATATCGAATAGTAATTTTTCTTAATCCAACACAGTTTATGCACTGAATTTATATATAAATATATAAGTATATATAGTAAAATCAATTCTTCACTTACTAAAGTTATTTTCTTAATGATATATATATATACCAGTGTTTTAATCATGCAGTTGTTCTTCATACCAAAATAATGTGTAGTAATTTGCATTTTGCATATGTGCCATGATATTCAAATTTTGCTACAATTCCTGCCAAATGGGTAAGCTTCCATAACCATGCTCATAAAGTTGCTTGGCTGCTCCATTGTTGTTAGACTGTTAAACGCTGCATCACTATAACCTAAATCATGTATTCAACTAACTGCCACATGGCATTGTGGGTTTTGTTGGTGGTGGTGTTGCTGTTGTTTTTCATTTTATACATATATATAGTTTCTGTTCTGCAGCACTGGTAATGTAATTTAAAAAATCAAGTTATAATTCTGAATACTTAATATTATTGTGTAATGTGACTTTCTCTTGCTTCATGTTTACCTGAAATTTATGAAAAACTTGCCACTCTTGGGGATATTTTTACCTCCAAAAAGTTTGAAATAAAGATAAAATACAGAATCCTTTGAAACAAAACATAGTACACTAGATGTAGTAATTTTTTTCATTTGAAATATTCACATAATCTTTATTTCCCAAATCTCCTACCTTTTGGAATATTAGAATTTATTTGAGATCAACAACTTTCAAAAAGAGAGCAATTTAAAAGTCAAGCTTCAGTCATATGATTGGATTTGCAAAAATATTTACTGGATTCTTTGAGTTGTTTTCTTAAAATCTTTTAGGATTTTGATGACATTTATATTTTGCTTGATGAGTATATTTTACTGAAACTAAAACATGTCTTTTTTCCCTTGCATTCTGTGTTTTTCTCCCCAAATGTTTCTAGATATAATTTTATTTTCGATATCTTTCCATATTCTATTTCTGATTTTGATTATAATACTTTTCTTTGAAGCATCAAATTATGCATCAGAGGTGGAAGAGGTGAATGTTTTTACCTCTAGGGTGCATCCAGCCTTGAGGGCAAGTGGCCCCCTTGGCCTCCTCCCCCGCCTAAGCCCCTGGGCCAGGGTCCAACTTCTATTGTGCTCTGCACATGAGGCCCTGGCATGACTAGAGGCCTAGTCACAGCCCCAAATGGCCAGAGGCCTAGTCACACAGCCAGCTGACTGCCCAGCTGGGTAGTGCCAGCACATGAGGCCCTGGCATCAGTATCCCCTGCTGTGGCCACACAGTCACTGGGACTCTGCCCTGGCTGCTGTCATCACATGGTTCCCTGTACTTTTACTATTTATTATTTTCTTTCTGGAATTCTCATAGTTTGTAGCATTTATAGTCAGTCTGTTAGTTAGTTAGTTAGTACTCCTCACCCATGGATATTTTTCCATTGATTTTTAGAGAGAGTGGAAGTGAGCGGGAGAGACCCAGAGAGAAACAACAATATGAGAGACACACAAATTGATGGCCTCCTGCACCTGTCAGGGCCATGGATCGAGCCTGCATCCAAGGTATATGCCCTTGACCAGAATCAAACTCAGGCCCCTTCAGTCCATGGGCCAATGCTTTAGTCACTGAGCCAAACTGGCTAGGGCTAATTTGTAGCATTTAAAATAACAAGTAGAAACAAGTTTGGACTGTTTTCACTGAGGCTCAATGCTGAAGCTCAGCTGATGGTCGGAGGCACATATAAACCTATGTGCCTCACTTAGGAGACGTGATGTGAAAAAGATCAGCCATACCCACCTGTTGCTGCCCTATATTATGTTCAAGAAATGTTAAAGAATTGAAATTACTAGTGCTTTATTTTGTACTGAATGAAAAGAAGAAAAAAAAAGGTAGAAGAAAAGTTCTCCATTACTTGGTAAATGTAAACCAATGTCATTATTCTGTTTGAAAGACATAAATATCCCTGTAAGAAATGTTTTGTTTTGTTTTTAGAGTTCTCTGGAGAAACAGAACCAACTGTGTGTGTGTGTGTGTGTGTTTGTGTGTGTGTGTGACTCACATGATTATGGAGCTTGATAAGTCCTATGATTTGTTGTCTGCAAACTCTAGACCCAATAAGGCCAGTGGTATAGTTCACAATCCTGTGAGCCAAAGTAGGTGGTGCAGAGTTCAGTCTGAGCCCCTGAGAGCCTGGAGCACTGAGGGCAGAAGGAGATGGTGTTCTAGCTCAGCAGTAGGGCAGAGACTGAATACTCCCTTCCTTCACCTTTTTTTTCTCTTCAGGCCTCAAGGGATTGGATGAATCCCACCCACTTTGGTGAAGGCGATGTGCACCCTCCCAGACACAGGAAATACAGCTCCTCCTGATATCTGGATGTGATCCACACAAGCTGACATAAAATAAGCTACCCCAGGTATCCTCTGAAGGTAATGAGAATTCCCACTTTCAATAATCACCTTAGGAAAACTCTGGGACAGCTTTTTTGAAGTTATTATTATACTGGTGACAAGGGAACTTCTTGCTCTTCCTGAGTCTTTGGTTTAGAATCCAAAATTTTGAACATTCTGGCCTAATTGATGAGTAGAAAACTAACCTCTCCAACAAGGAGCTAGGCTCTATTAAATACTTTCCATTTGCCATCCTAATCCTTTTTCTACTCTTTCCTACCCTACCTACTCCATGCTCCAGGAGGCTAGCTTTGTGAACTACATCAAAGGCCTACTAGCTGAATTCAGCCAATGGATGTCATTGGCAAGAGATGGGGAGTTAGGCAGCTCCCTCCCTGCAGGACACAGGCTAGACGTGGCTATATTCTGCTACCCGAGGCCACAGCTCCTAAGGGACATTTCTCTCCTACAGTAATAGCTACAGTTCTTGAGTTCCAGTAAATTCTCCCTCTTTTTACTCTTTTCAAATCTAGAAATAGTTTTAATAGCTCCCTTATATTGCCAGGCACAAGGTACTTCAGAATCCCTTGAGGGTTTCCCTTCATAAAAAAACAAAACAAAAAAAAATAGATTTGAAGGACCTAATTCTTGACTGAGGAAGTCTCCCACCAGTAAAAATAATCATGACTATATTACATTGGAAGACTGTCCCCTGATCATCTGGGGCTCTTCATTGGCACTGAACCAACAGGCCAGATGAAGGAGCACCAGTGACGAATTCTGATCACTAAAAATAAATCGGGATATTGTTGCCCAAGGAGGGCAAATAACTTCAACCACCCATTTCTCTCACCAAAAGAATGAATTGTATTTTTATATATTTCTTTTTATGCCCCTTAGCTGTTTCCATGTGGCTTTTGAAATTAAAGTACATTAAACTGAAGATTAATTAATGCAAATATGCCTTTTCCACAGAATCATCTCAGAATTTTAAACAAAGAAGTATTCAAGGTCCTGGGGTCAAAAAACCTTGTCAGTTTTTTAGAAGGGCCTCTCATTATGTCAATTCAATTAAGCATCCTAATATATAAAAACCCTGGGTCGTAACGACCAGTAACGATGGGAGGCTGACCAACTTGGAATTCAGTGCTGGTCCCACCCCCAAGCAAGTGGAAAGGGGCAATCAGGGAGGCAGGCAGAGGGGTTGAGGTGATCAGGTAGGGAGACCAGTGTTAGGGGTGGTTAGGCAGGCAGGCAGAGTGGTTAGGGGTGATCAGGTAGGCAGACCAGTGGTTAGGGGTGATCAGGTAGGCAGATGGCCCCTCACAGGGCTGGCCCCACCCCCTAGCAAAGAAAGATGGAGACCCAGGCCAGCCACGCCATGGCACCCCAGGCTGTAACCTGCAGAGGGAGGCCACCAGTGGCAGGGGAGGGGTGGCAGTGCTGCACATATGGCAAGCAGGGGCAGCAGTGGGGGTGGGGCCAGCTGCCTGCAGCCAGGGGAAGGAAAGCCCTGATAGACCCTGATCTCAGGCCAGCCTAGAGACTGTAGCTGAAGGGTCCCAGATTGTGAGAGGGTGCAGGCTGGGCTGAGGGGACCCCCCCCCCCAAATGCACGCATTTTTGTGCATTGGGCCTCTAGTTTTCATATAAAAGCGAAGACTTTTAATTCTAAAAAGTGGGTTAAAGTAACAACTTTCAGATATCAAATAAAACTGGTTCAATCTACCCAGTTTCACAATGACTTAAAAGATAATTTTTATTATATGTTCATTGTTCATCCTGTATTAATAGTGTTTGCTATCTAAATAAGGCAAAAAATATTAATAGAGACAAGAAATTCTACTCAGCAAAGGCCATTCATCACACCTGTAATTCTGTTTTCTGGGAATCAATCAATGTATAGATTAGATGCTACAAAAACTTCTAATAGTTGTCATTCATAATCACTTAATTGTAAGTGGTTTTTATCCTAGTAAAAAATCAAACAATATTTACATTTCCTAGACAAATACTATACCCATATAGCTATTCATTTAGCTGAATGTATAGGGATGTGCTTTCACAAATTTTCAGTTTTTCTCTTTAGAAAATTACATTAATTTAAAAAAATTTTGGACTCAGGTGCACATAATTGTATTATCCTTGATGATGGTCTATATATGATAATAAGCACTAGAAAAGCCACATCTTAAACTAAAAGTGAGCACACTAACAATTTTCTATATCTAACTATTTGGTTCTCACATTTTAGCACCGTAGCTCCCTCTTCCTGGATCATGAGCATCCTAAGTCCTAAGTCTATTATGTAATTCCTTAGCTTTCTATATTTTATTGTAACTATGTGTATTCCTATAAAGTGTTTTTTATTTGTTTTAAAATTTGTTTTTTTAATATTTTATTGATTTTTTACAGAGAGGAAGGGAGAGGGACAGAAAGTCAGAAACATAGATGAGAAAGAAGCATTGATCAGCCGCCTCTTGCACACCCCCTATTGGGGATGTTCCTGCAACCAAGGTACATGCCCTTGACCAGAATCGAACCCGAGACCCTTGAGTCCACAGGCCGATGCTCTATCCACTGAGCCAAACTGATTTCGGCTAAAATTTATTTTATATATCACATTGTTATTTGAGGGCAGGATGCTTTCCATACAATAGGTCATACAGTGATATTCTTACATGCCACTGAAATTCATTCATTTTGTCTGCTTTGTAAACACACACTTTGTCAAGACACCATACCATACTATGTGAATATCTCACCCATCATCTCTTCCTTTGCTGGGTATCTGAGTTATTTCTGTATTCTCACTATATAAAATGTGCTACTATTCTTACACAGGGTTCATATTATATACTAGGGGCCCAGTGCAGGAATTAATGCACCTTGTTGAAAGGAAGGGTGGTCCGTGATGCTGTGGTGGGTACTGAGGTGGGTCTCGGCTAATCCTCCACACCCCTGCCTGGCCCCTCTCACTGTGGTCCCCAGTCCCCTGTCTACTGGCAGCCCTGCTCCTGCCACCACTGTTCCCATACATATTCTCTTGATATTTTGTTTTTAACTTTTGACATTCAAATAAGTGTAAAATTGATCTCCACGTGATCTAACTTTTCATCTCCCTAATCATTAAGAATGTTGAACAGCTCTTTATATATTTGGTTATATGTGCTTCCTCTCCTATGAAACAGTTTTAATGTATTTTGCCTATTCTATAGGTTGTTTCTGTCTTTTTTCTTTTGCTTAATAATGACAGTTTTCCCCCTATAAGACTCTCTTAGAAAATCATCAACTTTGTTGCCTACGTTGAACATCCCCTTTCCATCCTCTGTTTCTCTTTTACTGATTTCTGCTCTTATTTTCATAATTATCTTTTTTCTAAGTTCGGCCTTATGTTTTTCTCTTGTTATGTTCTTAGGTTGGATACTTAAATTTTTTTAATTAGAAGCTTTTTATCTTTGCTCACATAAATATTTAGAGCTCTAACTGTCCTTCAAGGTTGTTCTAATGATATCCCATGTTTTGGCATGTATGTTTTATTAGCATACAGTTATTGGATTATGCTATTATTTCTAACATGCTGCTTTTTCTAAACAATAAGTTATTTTTAGCATGGAACATACAAGTATGTAATACATTCCTTAACTTAGGATCATAATATAGTGAGCTTGGTAATGACAAGAAAAAAACTAAAAATGTACATTATAAGTATGTGTGTGTGCACATGTGTGGGCTTTGAGGGAAAAAAGGAGAGAGAATGCTCTAATTCTGGCTTATCAGTTGTTTTACACTATGTCGATATTTAGAATTTTTTTATGTATTCTCAGTCATTTATGCTGTGCTGGTAGCCCTGCGCACAGATCCATGCACCAGCAGCTCTCTGCAGGGCCTGGCTGCTCCACACCCAGAGGCTCTGCATGGGCCAGAGACCCATCCACAGCCAGACACAGAATGCTTGCCTTGTTGCCGAGGCAATAACACAAGTATTCCACTACCACCACCACCACCACCACCACCACCACCCTCCTGCCCCATGCCCGCTGCTCAGAAGCTCTCTGCAGCCAGGGTAGAACTCTTGCTTCGTCACCGAGGCGACGAAGCAAGCATTCTGCCAGGCCACTCATGCTGCCAACTCTCAGTGGCCACCCACCTGGGACTGGGGGACTTTGGCAGGTCTGAGAGGACTGGGAGCCACCATCTTGTGTCTATGGGTGCCACCATCTTTGTGATGGAGTGATGGTTAATTTGTATATTACCCTTTTATTAGATTTAGATCTTTTACATAAGACTGAAGATATATTTTTACATTAAAAGAGGCTTCTATGGTCTTCCACCTCTCTCCCTACTCACTTTGGAACCTCTGAGAATTGCCTAGTTCAGTAGTCGGCAAGCCGAGGCTCATGAGCTACATGCAGATCATGAGCCGCGATTTGTTGCTCTGTTGACTAATGAGTTTGCTGACCACTAGCCTAGTTTACGGTTCTTTACTTTTTTGCATAATGATCTTATTCTCTGATTTTTTTCTTTAAATTTTTCTTCTGTTATTAAGTGAATCTATTTGTACTAGTGAAGTATATAAACCTAAAAGTACTCAATAAATGTTTGTGAAATAAATGAATTAATTAATGAGGTAGAGTTAAACAACACATGCATTAATTAGTCAACTAAAAATAAACAGAGGGTAACTTCATTTTTCCATACTGGTGTTTTATATTTCCCTAATTTTCCCAGTTTCTTAGCATTTTAACACTGTTATTGGTCAGCTTGCTTCTGCTCTTCCAAATTGTATCCAACTTTTGTTTTCTGGAACCTGAGTAAGTACCATTTAATCTGTAATTCCAAAATACATACTCTTGTGCTCAAAATTGCACAAGGCAATTTTACAAAGCTAACAAAAGCAACAAATTATAGCTCCGTGTTTATTTTATAATTCTAGTTTTAATTACTGATCTGTTTGTAACTAAATCATATTTTTTAAAAAGAAGTCAGTGACTATAGTGAAGATGATAATCACTGGTCTATTTTTTCAGGTGTTTTTTTCCATCCCAAGTGGGTGTGTGTGTGCACAGGTGGTTGGGGGTGGGGGGCGTGAGGGGATCTACTTAACTAGTAACCAGAAAATCCCTTTTTATAGTCTCTAGATAATATTTGCTAAAATAAATAAAGGTACCATAGGATACTCCTATGATCTACTCTACTTTTGTCATTATCTCCTTAGCTAGATACACAGAGGCTCTGCAGCCTAAGAGACTCCATAAAACTAGGAATAGCTTGCCATGTATATTTTATATATATAAGATACAGAAACAACATTTATTTTATTTCAAATAAGCTATATACTTTCATAAGTGCAATATTGGCTATACAATGCTGTTTTAGAACTGGCATCTGAAATAATGCAGAGGGATTTGAGACAGGCAAAACAGGACACCAATTCTTCTTGGCTTTTTTAAAACCAGACACTAAAAATCTAACCAGCTTTCAGCCCCTGGGGTAACACTCTTGGAAAATTATTTGGGGCACCAGACAAATTTATATGATGTAAGGGCCTTATTAAGGGCAATTGCAAGGAATAATGGTCACCCCGTAGCTGCAGGACAGCAGTTGCTTGTTCATGGTTGATGGGAATGACTCTTTGATATGACAGTTTGGGGAGGCTTCTCTCTTATTACATTTTTGCCAGATTGTCAAATTATCACATTATGGAATTTTTTTAAAAGAAGAGGACAGGTACAAAAGAAAGTTAACAAGCAAAAACACACATATCTGTTTATGACAAATTTAATGACAATTACATTCATCTTCCTATTTATTTCAAATATAAGAATATTCATTACTATTCATGAATGTAAGGTTAGGTCCTTTAGAGAATATAAATATCTCATTTAATTCTTAAATACTCTTTGAAAGAGGTGCAATTAGCTCTGGTTATACAAAAGTCTCATTATTCATTCACTATAATGATTTGCAAAACACTTTACCAGAAATTTCACTATGTAAATCAAAAGGTCTTTAAAGCAAGCAGCATGTGCATACGAGCAAAGACATCAGAACTGGGTGCTTCTCCTCAGGAGAGAACGTCGATCGTGTTGCAGATATATCTCTGCTGTCCTCGTGATGGGATTGTGGATTATATTAAAGTTCTTTAAACATGTTATGTATTATTACTATTGTCTGTTCCACCCTTTACTTAGAGGTTTATGCTGACATAGATTCTTATTTGCTCCTGTCAGGTGCCTGAGGACACTGCCAACAGCCTAAAATTTAGTTAGTATTTTTTCTATATTTTAACATGTTATTTCATTGTTTAGTTGCTTTAGAATGCCTGTTCCTTGCAGTCTAAAAAAGAAAACTCACAGTGACATTGAATGCTGCTAAGAAACACCCTTACCAATGGCTTTATTCATTATTCATAATTAGATATTTTATATTTGGAATGATTTGTTATCAGAAATCATTTGCAGATTGTTATTTAGGTATCTAAGAATGTTTTAGTGACGGTTGGAGTTCCGTGATAGGCTTGGAATTCATTATGATTTTCTTATTACACCTTACAGAATATAGACTCCTGTTCTCTGGAAATTTGCAATCAGAAACTTTGCCAGAATGAAAATAATTTGGCTAATAAGAACTACCTGTATTATCATTATCAAAAATTCATAGACCAGGAGAAAGACCTCCATATTAGTTCATGTACTGATTGAACAAATATTTATTGGGCACCTTCTGTGTGTCAGGCATATCAATATAGCAGCAAATAAAAATACTTGCCCTCTTTCTAAATACTGAGGGATCAAAGACAATTAGCAAAATAATAAGTCAGACTATATGTTAAGAAATGACAAGTGGTATGGAGAAAATGAAAGTAAAGAAGGGCCATATAAAAAAGCAAGAGTGAATGGGTAGGAGTTTGGGTAGGTTTCTGTTTTAAAAAGGTGGTCACAGAGTTTCCTTTGTTAAAAAATTCTGAAAAAGGTTCAACATCAAAAATAGACTCCTTTTCTCTAATTCTTGCTAATTCCAGAAATGCTCACTTAATGGACAAATTGAGAAAGAGCCCATTCTAGGAAGAAGAATGAATGGGAGTTTAAAAGCTTTTCTGAAAAATGTGGGTAAATTAGACTGTGGACATGACCTTTCTTTTGGAGGAAGACCTAGGTTTGACTCAGTGGGTTAATCTTAGATAGGGACAGTAATTGGACAGTAGGACGTCTGCCAATGAGCTGAATAAGTCAGCCATTGAAACATGGGGATAAATATAAATATTTAGTAAGTAACATGATAAATGTACATTAACTTGGATTGCATAGTTCCTGAACTAGGCTGCTACATTTAGGAGCTATAATATGCCACAAAGATAAATATAAATTAAGAAAACACTATTTATTATTATTATTATTATTATTTATTGTTACTAGAGGCCTGGTGCATGACTTTGTGCACAAATTTGTGCACAGGTCGGGTTCAACAAACCTGCCCTGATTGGGGCCAATCGGTCTGGGCCAGTGTGTGTGTGTGGAGGGGGAGACACAGGCAGTTGGTAGGCTGGCCCTACCCCCAATCAGGATTGGGGAGGCTGATCAAGAGAAGGGCTAGCCAGGTACTCGGCGGGGAGGGGGGGGCGGGGGGAGCGGACTGGAGAAGACCCACTGAGCTGGAGCTGAGCATGAGCCTCAGGCTTCCCAAGGAGGACGGCCTCAGCAAGGAAACAAAGCCACCAAAAGGCTCTGCAAACAGGCCCTGAGCCCCCTTTGGCCAGGCGGACGGACTCAGAGCTGGTGTCTGTCTGTACATTAGACACAGCCCAGCACTCTCCTTTGCCTGTTGGTCAAATCCATCGCATCGAAAAATGTGTTCCCCTTCTTCTCTTTGGACCCTGACAACAAATACAGGCAATTGGAGGACACGAGCCCAGTGGCAGAGCCAGGCCCCACAACCACCGGAATTTAGGCCTGAGACAACTGGGTAGCAATCTCCACAGAACAGAACACACTGTTTTAGAGTCTTAATTCTCCCCTAAAATGTGCCCAGCTGCTCCTCTATAGCCAGGATAGTCTGAACTAAGGAAGCAAAGACGGAGTTTCCTTTGAGGTGGGATCCACCGGGACCGGCTGGTGGCAGGGCCCCTCACAGGCAGCTGCCTTCCCCCCAGCTCGGTGTGCTCTGAGCTGGTCCGTTTCTGGCGGTGCCAGGTCCTGAGCTGCTGGTCGAGCGGCAGATCCACAGGTTTTCTCTCCGCTGCCTTCCTGGCCTCCTGAGCAGTGCCCTCCAGCCCGGCATGCCAGGTGGTTGTCACTAGAGCCGGGACTCGGAGAGCAAAGGAGCTGGCCTGCACTTAGAGGGACCCGCAGGTGGATAGGCCATGCCCCCCGCCCCCCACCCTCAGGCTTCTCAGTCTTGCTTGTGTGGATCAGGCCCAAGCCTGCTGCCCGAGACTGACACCACATGGGGTGGGGGGGTGTCACACCAGGGAGAAGGGCGCCATGACCTGCCAGCCTTGGTGATAATCACCTTGGTGCCCAACTGATTGAATTCATCCCACAGAGCCTTCACCGCAAGCTTCACTCCTGCTGGCCTCCTTCATGTTCTTCTGTATCAGCTCCCTGGAGGCGCCTCCCAACTGGCCCTGGGGCCCTTGGCTCGGCAGTGGCATTGATGGCAGCCCCTGCAGCCAGCGTGTCATAGCTAACCGTCATTCTAGACTTTCCACCTTCATCGTCACTGGGCTTTTATTACATATATTATATTACTCCTCTAATGACAAGTATTTCTCCCTACTGTGTGTCTCCCCAGCACAGATCTTGAATGATATTTAAAATCAAATAGCAATTCCCAGTTACCCTGCAAGCTCCTCAGGAACTTCCTATAGCAGCAGTTTCTCTAAGGGCTCTTTCAGTAACAATCACACAACTGTTCAGTCTTGGTGAACTGATCTCGTATTCTTCTCTGACTCCTTTTGGCATGATTAGGATGCTGTATGCTCACCAGGCATGAAATGTACCATGGGCATTAGGATGGGAGCTCCAAGCGGAGAAGTCATTGTGATAGTGACCACTATATGAAGGTTGGGTTAAAAACACCTTCCTGTATGTTACAAACCTGCTCTCTACATAGGCCGGGATGACAGGAATATCATACCTATGCCGTGTTAAAGGGAGCTATACCAGACTGCAAAATTCAGAAATGTCTGGGGAAGAATTCTGCAAGAAAAAGAAGTTGAGGGAAACCTAGATGTGGATAAACACCCTGAAAAAAAAAGATTTAAATAACCAGTACACAACTTGAGGTTGAAATAATAAGACCCATAGAAAACTGTGCAAATGAAAATTAAGGTTACTTATTCCATACAGAAAGGGAAATCAGAGTTTGTTAGGATGGTTTAGAATGAGAAAATATGTATAAGGGTTAAAAATAAACAAGGCATCGTTATTTTCAGATAATATGATACCTACAGAGAAAACTAGAGAATCAATAAATGCTTAGAATAAAGAAATGAGTTTCACACCAAAAATAAATCTTGCCCTCTAAATTCATGCTGGATTTTGCTCTTCTCAATGTAATTAAGAACTAAAAGACAAATCATATTGTGTTGAGGTCCCTCTAATCAATTTTATGTGTTTTTCTTTCATATGACTTACTTTCCTGCAAGCATGTGCACACTCTGACTTATTGAAAAGCCCAGGTTAATGAGAAATTATGATTATAGATGTGTGTGAATAAAAACATTACCGGAAATGTGCAATAATTGGTAAACCAGCCCTTGCTATTTCAACACCACCATTTTGCCTTTTTCTCTATATCTCATCCACTTTCAGAGGCAACATATTAACTTACCACATCGACCTTGAAATATTAAACGAGGTCAAAAATCTATAATAGCTAAAGATAAACATGTTTATGAGCAGAGAATAAGTAATATTTCATTATTGCAGAAAGCAAAGTGTAAATTAGTACACTCACTCAGTGTTAGCAGTCCTGGATCCAAACCCAAGTTCTATTACTCTCTAACTGTGAGATGAAATATAAATCCCTTAACTTCTGGTCCTTTACTTTCCTACTCAGTAAAAAATGTGTATACATTTCCTTCCCCCTGCCTTGCCTCACAAGGTTATTGTCAGGCTTGAGAAAAAATAAATATATATATATATATATATATATATATATATATATGTAATCTGCAATGTAGTTAATTATGAAAGGCTCATTTTTCTAGGTAAAAAAAATGGTCAAATATTTTAAAATCCTTTTTTTATGTCTCTTAATTAAACATACATCATTCAATTTTAACTGCAAATTGTCTTCTAACAGATATACTCTATACCTACTGTCACTTGTTAACAGGTTTTCTACTTGGTAAAGAAAAATTATTTAGAAACTTTTATTGACTTTTATCTTAGTTATATCATCCAAAAGTGGTTCTGATAAAACTTCAGGTCCTTTAACATAGGTCATGAAGTTCTATAGACTATTATATTCATATTAGAGGCCTGGTACATGCTATCCAAGCACTCGTGGTGGAGGGGTAGGAGTGGGGTGGGGGGTGGAGGTCCCTCAGCTCAGCCTGTACCCTGCGGGGATTGGGCCAAAACTGTCAGTTGGACATCCTTAGCACTTCGGTGGAGGAAGGTGGGAGAGGCTTTTGCAATTGCCCCTACACTAGCATGCCATGACTCTAGCCTCTGGCCCTCTCCCTGTGGGAGCACACTGACCACCAGGGGGCAGCTCCTGCATTGAGTGTCTGCCCTCTGGTGGTCAGTGTGCATCATAGTGATCGGTCCTAATGCCACTCAGTCAATTTGTATGTTAGCCTTTTATTATATAGGATATTTCTCATTTTACTTTTTTTTTTTAACCTATTTCAGCCACAGGGGCACTTAAACTAATGTCACCCTATAGCTATTGTAAAACTTCATGCATACAACATTTATGATAATGGACAATACAAATAACTACCATAAAAATAAAAGAACTATTATGCTTAGAAATATCAGTGGTGTACCTAACCTGACATTCTGTATCTCTCAGTGAACAATATTTAATGCTTAGGGGAAGGTGTAGAACCCATTATATTCCTAACTGTGCAAAACTATTCTAAGAAAAAATTACTTTTCCTACATTAGCTAACCATCAGCTTGAGGCCAAAACATAAGGGCTGTAAGAATTCAATACTTGGGAAATAATCCTTGTCGTAAAAAAGCAGGAGCTTACATGTTCTCTAGTCAATACTTTCTAGGATTAATTCAGTCCCATATCACACTATGCTGACAATTAATTTTTTGGAATAAATAAGCCATTCTTTTTCTTCTTGAAGTCTTGACATTAATAGAATGTGACCTTTGAAATAACTGATCCAGTTAAGCATATGCTTAAAACAGGAAAAAGAAGTGGTTCTTATAAGGCATGCATTTTTATTGACATTGTTTTCCTCATTTTTTGTTTTTGTTTTTCCCCTAACATTTTCCCCCTCAGTGCAAACCAGTTTGTGAGAAAGAGCTTGAATCTAATCAATATATGGATAACACAGAAAAGCTTGAGGGAAGGGACTGGCAGCAGGGGGGAAACTCACAAGACTGAAATTAAATTTTGATTGCTGATGACACATCAATGGGAGGTATTTATCTCCAGGCTGATCAGCTGTAAGAACTGGCTGTGACCACCTACCACTGATCTCCAATCACAACGGAGGAGCTGTGCAGGGCCCACCCCACAGAGCAGGACTTACTTCATGAGGGCTCTGGTGCCTGCTGAGTCCACTCTTTTGAGGTGTCACTTGTGGAGGTGGTTGAGTCTGAAACTGTCCACTGGGTTTGCTGGTTCTTGGGTCTTCCAGGAGGTACAGGCCAAGGTCAGCTGCTGCCTGTGTTCTGCCTGGGGATACCCAGCATGAGCGATAAAGTGAGCTGAAGATGGCTGCTATTTGTGCTCGGGGAGGCCAAGCTGTGAACCAAGGCTGGCTGCTGCTAGTGCCAGGCCTGGGGCCTCTTAATAGGAAGTTCAAAGCATGCTGTGGCCAGGTGCTGCTTGTTTGAGATTTTAGAAAAATCTGAAGCATGAGCCAAGATGGGCCATTCATATGGAAAAGCCACTGGCAAACAGCTTGTGTGGGGATGGGACCCCCTCACTCCTCAGGGGGAACCTCTGTAGCTGAGATATCCCCCAATTTTTATCCACCACATATGGTTCTTAGTTGAGCCCATTCTGCATGTCCACCCTTCCTATCCCAATTTCAATGTGGTTTCTTTAATTCCTTAGTTGCATGATTCTCATTCAGCTATATTTCAGGCAGTTCTGAAAGTAAAATTTAACTCAAACTGATAGATCCAATTAGGAATATATTTTAATAATAATTGCTTATTACATCCAATTCCTAGTAACTATACAAATTATTTTGTAGAGAAAATATTTTATGTGAAAATATTTGTGAAAAATTATGTGAAAGAAAGTAGCATCTTTTAAATATCACTAAGAAACCAAAAGTCAAACTTATATACCATACTTTGTGATTTTATTATGCTTTCCATTTCCCTTTTCTATAAGCTTTTTGGAGACCTGAGCTCCCTCCCACCTATCTCTGATTCTGAATTCCACATACCTGGAATGCTACATGAGCACAATCAATTAACTGCATGCCCTGTAACAATAGCCTCTCCAGTTTTCAGTCACTAACTCTCTGGTGTTTATTTTTTAAATATTTTATTGATATTTTTACAGAGAGAAAGGGAGAAGGGGGGAGAGTTAGAAACATCGATGAGAGAGAAACATTGATCAACTGCCTCCTGCACACCCCCTACTGGGATTGTGCCTACAACCCAGGTACAAGCCCTTGATCGGAATCGAACCTGGACCCTTTGGTCTGCAGGCCGATGATGCTTTATCCACTGTGCCAAACCAGTTAGGGCTCTGGTATTTATTCTTTAACCAGAATTTGGACATCCCTCTCATAATCTGGGACTATTGGCTCTTAACTGCTCACCTGCCTGGCTGCCTAATTGCCCCTAACCACTCTGCATGCCAGCCTGATAGCCCCCTATGTGCTCACCCATTGTCCTGATTGACACCTAACTGCTCCCCTGCCAGCCCAATCACCCCCAACTGCCCTCTCCTGTGGCCATCTTGTGACAATGTGCGGGTGGCTATCTTGTAATGACATGGGGATGGCCATCTTATGACAACGTTGGGGGTGGCCATCTTGTGATTATGTTATTTGGAATTTTACTGCACCTAGACTTAAATAGTACTACCCTCTATTAGGCTAATGCAAACAAGAAAATAAATCCACAAACTCCTGCCCCTTTACTATTTTCTGAAGCCCCCACATTTGAGCCATACATGTAGCCTCACGTCTTATTAGCTCTCCCCTTCATGGTCATCATTCAATTTTGTGTTATGTATGTATTTCCCCTAGAGCATGACATTTTAATTCTGACTTCTACCAGCTTACTTCAGCATATCCTCCATATGAAGCTAGAAGAAGTTGCCTGGTTGATAGGTTTCTGTAATTTTAATCAAACATTCAGTCATGTAAAGCCAGAGGGACTTATTGTTTGAATTACTATAAATTTCACATAGAGATGCTGTGTGGTGCAAAGAATGTAACATTTTTTTAAAGGTTAGAAAGTCAGTTGAAACACAGTTGAATACAAATAAAACTGTTTATTCCAGGAGAAATATCTTGATTCTCTCTCTTGCTTTGTCTAATCCTCAGAGCCTGTATGCCCTCATCTATTGGCTGAAAAGGACTCCACCACAGAGCATTATATGAGAGTTGCTAAAAAGCATCCCTTGCTCAGGTGGCATGACTCAGTGGTTGAGCTTTGACCTATGAATCAGAAGGTCATGGTTCAAATCCCAGTCAGGATTTCGGGCTCCATCCCTGGTGTGGAGAGTGTAGGAGGGAGCAAATCAATGATTCTCTCTCATCATTGAAGGTTCTATCTCTCCCTCTCTCTTCCTATCTGAAAACAAACAAAACATTCTTATTCCCTAAAACCTGTCTCCCTCCTAAAGTCTGAAAATATTTCAGAGAAGACATATGGGCCCACCGACCAGAACAGCTACATTTGAAATGCTTGTACTCCTAAGAAAAGGAAAACTGACTTTAATTTGAGAAAAGGTGTGCATTATTGGCATTAAACCTAGGATATGAGAAAGCTGTGGCAGATAGAGGAGAGGTGCTGGAAAAAAAAATAAAGCAAAAGGACAAGAAATAAGTTAGAAATAGCAACAGCCAAACTTTCTCTAATTTACAATTTAAGACGTGCTCTTCCTTAAATCTTGGGTAAGACTGCAAAGACAAAGAAAATGCTTTGAAAACACTGAAATGAGAAAATAAAGAAAATCTTCAAATGATTAGAATCAAGCTCATATACCTATTTTATAGTTTTTATGGCAACAGCTGTATCTATATATTGTCCAGCTTTATAATTAGGCTCAGATATCAAATTAAAGATAAAAACTTAAATCCTTATGATACTAGAAAACATATTATATATATATATATATATATATATATATATATATATATACATTCACACACATATGTATATATGTGTATATGTGTATATATGTGTATATGTGTGTATATGTGTGTATATATACCTAATTTATCTTTGTTTATTGTCAGTAATGATATGCAGTTTAAATTAATACAATCATTTTAAGACAAAAACATCGAGACCATTTTTATATGCTTTACACATTTTTGTGTGAACACTTGCTGTTTTAAATAACTTTAACAGCTTTAATTACACATCTTTAAAATCTAATTACTATGAAGATATAATTTTGTCATTGTTTTGTTTGTCAATTTGTTTAGTTTGTGCAATGTGCATGGTGAATTTTAAAGAAAGTCAAAACTGATGTGAACTTCCACCATGTGATTATTTAATGACAGCGTTCTAGATTAAAAGTATAATCAGTGTACAGTATTATTCACCAGTTTTTCTGGGTGAAAAAAATCAAGTTGAATATGAAGTTGTCAAATTCTAAGTGTAAAGTCAGTCAGGATAGGCTTCAGGAATAAAAAATTCCCAAATTTTCTTATTGACTCAGCTTTGTAAAAGGGCTCTACTTTTTGTATTTGTTCCAAGATCCAATCCAGTCTGATGTAGACTTCACATCAAAATTTACTCCCATCATCTCTACAGCAGGTAAAAGTGAATGTGACAAATATCTTAAAGCTTCCATGAAGAAGTGACTCGTGATATTTCTTCTCAACATTTCACTGCCCAAAGCAAGTTAGATGACCATGCTTAATCCAAAATCAAAGGTGAAGTATACAATTTTAGCATGTTCCTGAAAGTAAAGTGCTTGTGAACAGACCACAAGAGAAAACTAGGCCAGCAAAGAGCAAGAAACTAGGGCATATGTTAAACTCAGTGGCCATAAAGATGCTGCTCAGGGGCTAACAAACTGGTAGTGTGGAAACATGCAGGAAGGTTTGCTTCAATGGGATTAACCATTCAAACTATCCCACTACAGGAATGTGGCTATGAAGACCACAACATAGCTGGGTCCCCAAAGACTTTGCTGCCTCTCATTCTTACTGCCAGTATTGACTTGGAAACAGCACAAGGGCTCAAAACACAGCTGGAAATGGCCTGTGTTTATAAATCAGTGTTAACTAGATTGGTAACTATCTACTGGTTGCAGTTAGATTTCATTTTCTTTTCCTTTGTCCTAGAATCACTTTGTTTTGGTAGTATGTAATCTCTTCCCTTAAATGGAAGGAGTAATTACCTAGCGTTTTAATTGCAGGCCTAAGACCTCATCCTACCCCCAGGATACTCTTCACTGGCAGTGCTTTTCCAAAGGTTGCCACCCCTAACAACTGGAGACTGAGAAACAAGAGCAGACAAAGGCCCAAAGATTAAGTAAGCACATGTTCTTGTCTCAACCTCTGAACACGAATGGAAATATGTTAATACCTATCTATTTACCCATCTATGTACCTATGAATCTACATAAAATTATGTTATCATTTTCATATAGTTCTGATACAGATATAGTTTTGCTTTGTCTCAGATAAAATACTGTTCTAATCTATGTATTTAAATTAGACAGTAATCAAATAAAAGATTATTGTTCTGTATGAACTCACCATATCAATACTGAGAGCTCAAGGCTATTTATTAAGCTGGCTTTCATATTCACAGTGTCCCTAACTTTTTCTAATCCTCCTCTTTATTACCTCAAATCACCCTGACGTTCACAATCATGTTTCTAATCACTATTGAATTTAGCTGAGGTCAGGACTAGTGGGAGGTGTGGGTGAGGAAAGCATGTGGCCTTACTTATAAACTCTCCCAGGCACTAGGGGCATTAGACAATAGAATTTAAATCCCTTTATTTTATCATTAACTAGAGGCCCAATACATGAAATTCATGCAAGGAGCGTGCCCCCCCCCCCCCCCCCCCAGTCCTGGCTGCCTCACAGACCCATGGCTCCATCCACTGGTCCTTCTGGAAGGTCGTTCTGCCATCCAGTCTATTTAGCATATTAGCTGATTGGTCAGTTTTATGCCAGTCAGCATCAAAAGCTCCACCTACTAGGCAGCCATTGGCTCCTTACAGTTGATCCAGATTTGGTTCTGATTAGTCAGTTTCTATGCCAGTCAACTTCACTGAGCCTATCAATGGGGCCTGATCAGAAAGGGGCCCTGATGAGCAATCCAGTGGAGGCCTGGAAATAAATGGAGGTGCAGCTGCTGACCAAGCCTAGAAAGAAAGAGAGGCAAGTACTGATCAACAGCTGCCACAAAGGCTATGGATCAGACCCTGATTCTCTCCTCAGGCCTCTCTCTAGGACTGATTCACAGCCCCCTCAGCAGTCATTGCTGAGTCACTGTGCCTGCAGCCATAGCAGTTAGTGTTGGGTGACCATGGCAACCCAGCACTGACTGCAAGACTGACTCTAGTTGGTTGAGCCTTCCGGCAGTTGGAGATGTGATGGACCCAGGATTTTTTTTTATATTAGAATAATAATAAAAGTGTAATATGCTAATTAGACAACCTCACTGACGAAGCTGGGTCTTCGAGGGAAACTTGGGTGCCAGGTACCAGAGGGAAGCCAATGCTGGCAGCCTCGGGAAGGAGTGACTACTCTTCACAAATTTTGTGCATTGGGCCTCTGGTATAGCTTAACCACAGGCTTGAACTAAACTGTAAAACTTTACTTCTTCAACCAAAAGTGTATGTTAGCTCATTTTTGTGGCAGTCTGAGAGGCACTAAACTCTGCTAGGAAACCGCACCTTGGCATGATATTCTCCTTTAGCACTATTGTAATTACAAATATATTCATCCTTAGCTGTGTAGCTTAAGTTCCAATAAATTGGTCAGTAAAGTTTGAATTGGCTAGTACTCTAAGTAAAGTTCCCTTTTTCTTTGAAATTCTAAATAAATTATTTTACAAACTGCATAATTCTCTAAATTATAAGAGAAAACACACACACACACACACACACACACACACACACCAAAATACAGAACCTATTACAGAAAATCACTTTTATTCACAATAACCTTTAATTTGCTGATTTTACTCTGTCCTCACATTTGAAATATTTTCCTGTGGAAAAACACATTTTGAAGATTTAAAATATTGAGAGAGAACATGAGCTCTTTTGGGGATTATCTATATATATCTATATATCTATGTATCTATATATCTATATCTATATCTATATCTATATCTATATCTATATCCCATGAACGTAACACTGTAATGACCAAAGATTAACATGGGTAAGCAGGGCTGTGAGCACTGAAGGCACATGCAGGTGGGCGGGGCCATGTATTTTCATACGCTGGACTTCTAGTATATACATACTAGAGGCCCAGTGAATGAGATTCATATACTCGGGGGTGGAGGGATTCCTCAGCCCTGCCTGTGTTGTCTCAAAGTCCGGAAGCCCTCGGGGGATGTCTGACTGATGGTTTAGGCCCGGGTGAGAGTGACCTATACTGTCATTTGGACATCCTTATTGCTGCTGTGGAGGCAGGAGAGGCTCCCACCACCATAGCACTTGCCAGCCATGAGCTTGGCTTCTGGCTAAGTGGTGTTCCCCCTGTGGGAGTGCACTGACCACCAGGGGGCAGCTCCTGCACTGAATGTCTGCCCCCTGATGGTCAATGCACTTCATAGTGACTCGTCATCCCACTGTTTGGTCAATTTGCATTATTAGCCTTGTATTATATAGGATAAAACACTCACTTCAACTCCGAGTAAAAATTAAGAGGAGACAGCACATTTGATTTGCACCTCATAAGAAAATTCTGTTTTCAAAACTCCTGATAATAAGTCACTGATGGGGATATTATTTTAAAGTAATAATTTTGTCCATAAGAATGCAACTAAATTGAGGGGAAAAGAAAATGTTAACTCTTAAGCTCTATGTTAAACAAAAGCATAGTAGATTTAATATGAGAGGGCTATTTACCAAATTCAGTGTCTTAACTAAGGCAACTGTAATTGTAAAGTACTCTTATTTTTAATATAGATCAAAATTTATAATTTCCTACTGGCAGTAGTGTAATATTAATCAATATACTGTATGGTCCTTGGTTTCTTTAATAGAAGGGGAAAAATTAATATGATCTTATTAAGGTGACAGAGGATGGAAGAAGCCCCTTATCCATAGATGATTACCTAAGTGTGTGTCCCTCAGCATTTCTTTTAAAAAATTTTTAAAATAAATCTTTATTGTTCATATTATTACAAATGTTCCTCATTTTTCCCCTCCATTCCTCCCCTCCACCAGGTTCCCACCCCACCCTCTACCCTTTCCAGATACCCCATTGACCTCATCTATTGGTGCACAGTTTACGTTCAGTGTCTTCCCACACCCTCCACCCCCTTTTTCCCTGAGAAACGTCAGTCCACACTCTCCCATACCTCTGACTCTATTATATTCACCAGTTAATATTGTTCATCACATTTTTTAATTCCCTTGGTTTTTAGATTCACTTGTTCATAGTTACGTATTTGTTGTTCATAATTTTTATCTTTATTTTCTTCCTCTTCCTAAAGAACCCCTTCAGCAATTCATATAATTCTGGTTTGGCGGTGATGAACTCCTTTAGCTTTTTTTTATTTGTGAAGCTCTTTATCTAGCCTTCGATTCTGAGTGATAGCTTTGCTGGGTAGAGTACTTTTGGCTGTGGGTTCTTGCTATTCATCACCTTGAATATTTCTTGCCATTCCCATCTGGCCTGCATGGTTTCTGTTGAGAAATCAGCTGGCAATCCTATGGGTGCTCCTTTATAAGTAACAACCTGCTTTTGTCTTGCTGCTTTTAATATTCTCTCTTTGTCTTTTGCTCTTAGAATTTTAATTATGATGTGTCTTTGTGTGGTCCTCTTTGGATTCCTTTTGTTTGGGGTTCTGTGCACTTCCTGGAATTGTAAGTCTAATTATTTCACCAGGTGGGGTAAGTTTTCTGTCACTATTTCGTCCAATATGTTTTCGGTATCTTGTTCTCTCTCTCCTTCTGGGACCCCCATAATTCTGATGTTGGTTTGCTTGAAGTTGTCCCAGAGGTTTCATACATTATCTTCAACTTTCTAGATTCTCTTGACTTCTTGCTTCTTTGGAGGAGTGTCTTCTGGTTCTTTGTGTTCCAAATCTTTGACTTGATTCTTGCGATCTTCCATTCTGTTTTTAGGACTCTATATAATATTTTTTTTTTATTTCAGACAATGTATTCTTTTAGTTGGTCCCTTTTCATATGCTCATTGATCTCCTTTATTTTATTGGCCTTTTCTAGGAAATTCTTGAAAAACCTTATAACTATGGTTTTGAACTCTATATATCCAGTCTCTTTTTGTCCTCCATTTTTTTATTTGTGATCTCTTTCCTTATCTCTGCATTTTCGCAAATTCCCTGAGTTGTTAGGGTGGTTTTGTGTGTTAAGGTATCCTATATAGTTCAGTGGGTCAGCCTTCCAGTTACCTGAGGTGGACACTATTGGTGTACCCCTTTGTGGACTGTGTGTACAGCTTTATTGTAGTTAAATCTTGATTGTTGTTGGTATCACTGTGAGGAACTGACCTCCAGGCCAATTTGTTGTGAGGCTCAGCTATGTCTATGCCGGGAGACAGTCTTATTCGACTAGACTTGGAATATTGCAAAATCCTCTGTGCTCAACTTGGATGGGACGGAGTTTCAGGGTGAAGCCTACAGCCTTGGCTCCTGTCAGCTCCACCCTAGGAGGTTCCTGAGTCTGTGTTCCTCAGTGTCCTTTGGTACTCGCTGCTTTGGTACTCACTGCAAGCACCTCTGAGAGAAAGGTGCCCTCGAGTTTCACCCACTACCAAACAGTCTAGTCCAGGGGTGGGCAAACTTTTTGACTCGAGGGCCACAATGGGTTCTTAAACTGGACCAGAGGGCCGGAACAAAAGCAACCTGACCATGCTGGCATTCTCATCTTGGGCTGCTGGTGAAGGAGCTGAGGGGAGAGCAAGAGAACCCTCCACTCTTTCAGCTCCAGGGGCTGGAGAGAACAGCTGAATGGGCCAGATCCGGCCCACTGGCCATAGTTTGCCCATGGCTGGTCTAGTCTCTCCCCAATGAGCCCGAAACTGGGGTTCAGTGCAGTTGGATATGGGGTTGGATGTGGAGGTTAGTGCAGTCTGGAGCTTTTGTCTCCTTCCTGCTAGGGCAATCTAGCAGCACAGTCAACAGTCTGTCCTCTGCATACAATGTGTGTAACTCCAGAGCTCTGCCTTTTGCCACTCCCCTGAGTTTCTGCCTTACAGCCTAGAATCCCTCTGTATAAGCCTGGGTCCCCAGGGTCTCGCCCAGAACTGGGGTTCAGTGCAGTAGGAACTGTGGTTCAACACAGTCTGGAGTTTTTATCTCCTTCCCACTAGGGAATGCTTGCCAGGCACTCAGCCGCTCCCTCTTCTCCGACTCTGTCCTTTCCCCATGCACACACTGTATCTCTGTACCATAGGCTTTTACAGATCCTTTGATTTTCCTTCTGGTTTTCTCTTTCCTTCTAGTTATAGAATTTCCAGTCAGTCAACTTTTTTGTAGTTCTGGATAATGTCCATTTTGTATTTTAGTTGTATTTTTTTTATATTGTTGTGTGAGGCTGCAGTTAGGCATTTTACCTATGCCGCCATCTTGTTTTCTCTCCCTCAGCATTTCAACCAAGTGGTCTACAATACTGGTATCAACAGAGGGGCTATAGTTCCCACTTTCCTGTACTTTTACAAAGTTTAATTGAGACCAAATATGAAAGGGGAGAGTTCAGTGTCTATAATATAGGAAGCATCCAAACACCAACAATTATTTTTATAACACAGTCAGTGGCTCACTCCAGAAAGCAATCTTTACTCCTCTCTCTCACTCACATTCTTCCCATATCCAATTAATCATTGAATTCTACCCTACATTATTTAATCCTTAAATCTTTGTTGAATATCATTTGAATCTATTCACAGCTCTTCACTTACACTGCAATTACTTTATACTAAGCCTCATTTTTCACCAGATTTACTCTTCATAAATATTGGCTGAGTGAATGAGTATTTGGCCATCAATTTAATCTAAACTGTATTATTCTGCTTTTCCCAAATCTACCTTAAATCTATCTTCAATCAGTTTTTGTTGATGGTTCTTATATTACTACTCATGCCTGGAATTGCCTTCTTCTCATCAATCCTATTAAGACCTAGCCGTTTATCAAGGCCCTGTTCAGAAAGCCCCCTTTATTACTCTTCCCTCTTCAAATAGAAAGCAATCTGTCTTTTAAATTCAACTAATAAAGAGTGATGTCTGCACCTTTCTTATGGCACTTTTATGGCAACTCACTTCTGGTAGATTAAGTTGGAGAACAGGATGTGTGAAAAGATCATCCTTATATGTTGCCAAGAGCTTAGAACAATCTATTCTACATAATTGGAGCTTAATACTCATTTGTCCTAATATTGTTTATAGTGTAACACATTGCAGTGTATCTCCCCCACTTAGATGCAAAGGATCTTAAGAAATGTGCTTAGAATGCAGATCCCCAGGCCATATAGCAGCCTAATAAATCCACACTCTGGAGGAGGCTGCCTAAGTTCACCTCTTTAGGTGATTGTGATGTATGCTGTGTGTGGATAGGCAAGCTTACATACTCACATGTGCATTTCCTAATGCTAACAATATTAAACTGTCATTATAAATCAGAAAGCACCTTTTTGAAATGTCTCTATTTTTCTTAGCCCAACAATTTATACTTTTATAAAATTGTCTTTATCTAAGTCCTTCTTTATTAAATTATAAAATTTAATGCTGTTTTTAATCAATAAAGGTAAAAGATTTAAACAATAAAGTAACTGCATTATTTTATAGCTCCAACTGCCACTTTACAAGATTATATTCTATAATCTCTCCACTTAATATATATTTACCATTTCTATTATTTCATCTGCTTTTTCAGCTACTTTATTTTCAGGCTTGTTCATAATCATCATGAATATTTACATAATTCAATATTATCACTGGACTCAATAAGGCCCATCTTCACTTAAAAAAACCCTTTGATCTGCCTTTTCCAACTCTAGTTATTTCTAGCATTTATAATAATATTTTTTTCTTATACTTTATAGTTTATTTCCCAGCCAAATCATCTATACTGAGTCTGCCAAAATGGTGGCATTATTTCCTCTCAGAAATACAATAACACATAAGGCCCCATTTCTATTCTTAGATATGAAATGATATATATATAAAAATTGCCTGGTGAGAAAAGATCCACATTTTTCTCTTTACCCTTTCAAAATTACATGCATTAGTGTACCACAGGTGCAATTCAATCCAAAGGTCTTGACAGAAATGCAGGATCAATAATAAAAGTAATACTAGATCACAATAACCAAATATCCAGGTTCATTCTAAAGGACAGAAAAATAATATGTTGATTTAGTTTAATAAAACTCAAGTATAGTAATCTACAGAATTAACTAATGATTGTAAGAAAAAGCATTCATTTTAATATATTTATAATTATCTATAAGTAATAGTTAGCATTGATTCAAAATACACTTTGTAGCAGATGCTTTGTAAAATTATGTCTATTCTATTTATGTTAATCCTGTTAGATTGAGTACCATTACTCCCAGTTTATGGACTGATGTCTATTAAGTAACTGTCCAAAGCCACGTGACCAGTTGCATACAGCCTTGCCAAGTTTCAAGCCCAGGCTTATCAGGCTCCAAGCATTCCACCACACCATTTTGCCTACCACTGAAGAGAAACTCATCATAACCAGAAACCTTCCAAGGGACCAGTATGCTCTTAGTCACTTAGCCTTCCTGGGTTTCATTTTCTTCTTCTCAGTATTAGGATTTTGTGTTAAAAGTTCCCAAAGTCCCTGAGGCATTGAAATTCTGAGATTCTAGTGTAGAGAATCTAACCCTTTCTCTCCATCTCATTTGTTGTTTCTCTTTAGAATAAGAAATCTAGCTGTAGCTACAATTTTCTTTGACTTTCTGACTCAATCACTTCTAACACTTGTTTATTTTCTCAGAGTCATTTAATCTACCATTGGGATTACTGACTAAAAAAAAAAAGAAAATTTTGATCAGCATGACATTAACATATGGCATGTTTAGTTCACATATCTAGAAAATTCAGAAAGAACAAATTCTTTATATATCCAATTAATATATTCTTCTGCTGCTTTTATGACAACAACTAGAGGCCCAATGCATGAAAATCCATGCAAGAGTAGGCCTTCCTTCCCCCCAGCTGCCGGAACCAGCTTCCCTCTAGCAACCGGGACCCAGGCTTCCTCCTCTGGCTGCCAGCAGGCACCCGGGACCCGGGCCGGCTTCACTCCAGGCCGGCTTCATCAGGAAGGATGTCTGAAATGACCTACAGAAGGCATCCAGTCTAGTTAGCATATTACCCTTTTATTATCATAGAAAATCTGGATGTGACTACATTGTTTGCCTTTTTTCTACATTGGTTTCCCCACACAAAGTCTCTTTTATTTTTTTTTCCCATTTTTATTTTTTTATTATTTATTTTATTTTATTTTTTTGATTTATTAAGGTATTATATGTGTACATAGCTTACCATTGCCCCCCCCTGCCATACATGCCCTCCCTCCCCAGAGTTTTGTGTCCATTGATTGTACTTATATGCATGTATACCAGTCCTTCGGTTGATCTCTTATCTCCCCCAGATCTCCCTACCCCCCACTCCCCGCTGTCATTTGACAGTCTGCTTGTTGTTTTACTGTCTCTATATCTATCTCTCTGTTCATTAGTTTATAATGTTCTTTAATATCCATAAATGACTGAAGTCATGTGGTGTTTCTCTTTCATTGACTGGCTTATTTCACTCAACACGATGCTCTCCAATTCCATCCAGGTTACTGCAAATGATGAGAATTCCTTCCTTTTTATGGCAGCATAGTTTTTCATGGTGTAGATGTACCATATTTTTCTGATCCATTTATCTGCTGATGGGCATCTAGGCTGTTTCCAAATCCTAGCTATTGTAAATTGTGCTGCTATGAACATAAGGGTTTGACCCAGTAATCCCACTACTAGGAATATACCTCAAGAAATTAGAAATACCAATCATAAAGGATATATGCACAAAGTCTCTTTTAAACATCTGAGAAACAGTAAAGCATTGAAATATATGTTAGGAGTAGGCTAGAATAAATAACTTGGATCATTCTATCATGACCTTCAAAGGCATACCCAAAATATGACAGAAAAATTAGAGTTGACACCAATGTAGCAGAATTAAGTGATAGGAAGGATAAAAGGTCAGAAAAAGTTTGAAAGGGAGCGATATAAAGATATCAATGGAGTTCAGAAACTTATAGACAAAAATAAACTTATGTATGAATCTTATTAGATTAGAAGTATCCCTTAGAAAACTAAGAGTAGGATTTAAAAAACAAAAAATTTCAAATCAATATTTTAAAAAGGATAGGAAAGAAGGAGAAAGCAGCATAAAAGAAATACAGAAATAGAAAATATAACATAAAATGGCAGAATAACTCCTATTATAGCACTATTCACTATATATATACATATATATATATATATATATATATATATATATATATATTATTAGTTAAAACACAGAGACCCTTAGACTTGATACAAATTTTTCAAAAATAAAGAACCAGAAATATTTTTTTCTGTAAGAGACTAAATTAAAGCAAATAAATATAGAAAGTTAGAAAATAATTTCATTTGAATATACTTGACAAATAATAATAAAAGAAAGCCAGATGGTAACTTCAATAACAGGCACAATATAATTAAGTGATGATTATGAAGAGATCTTGAGACCAAAAAGTTTGAGAATTTCTGGTCTCTATAGATAGTACAATAGCATCAATAAGCAAGCTCTATACCATCAATAATAACTAAGTACAACATGATAGAAATAACTCACCCTCCACAGTCACAATTCATGAATTGTCTAGACATTAACATATGAGTGAATGCTCAAGACTTTTATAGAGAAATGTGTTATACTATTTCAGACTAAAAATAGATCTACCATACAACCCACCAATTCCACTTTTAGGAAACACACACACACACTAAATCTACTCACTAATTTGAGAAGATATATGTCCCTCTATATTCATTGTAGCATTATTTACAATAACCAAAAATGAAGGGGAAAATAAATCAACAATAATGTGACTGATGATTATTACAATTAGTGGTATGATCACATTGTAAGGTTTAAAAATGTTGCATCACTCATATTGTATACCTGAATATAGCTAATATAATAAGTATTGTATACCAACTATACTTAAATAAAAAAATCACACAATAAACTTAACAATAATATCCAATTAAAAAACAAATAAGATAAATGAAAGATCTGGATGAGTGGATCAGTAAACCATGTTCACATATGAGATGACTAACATTTTAAAGAAGTAAATTTATCTCCAAATTAATTAATAAATCCAATGCAATCAAAATTTGAAGAAAAATAAGAAGATCTATAAATAGCTAAGAAATTTTAGAGGAAGAGTAACAGAAATGGTTAAAAATCCCTAAGAAATATTCAGATATACTAAAAGTTCTAGAACAATTGAATGGGTTTTTAAATTCTATTCTAGAGAACAGCCCATGTTCTCTAGGTAGTTGGTACTCCTGATGCACTTCACATCTTTTTTGATGTAGTTTTCTAATTGCAAATGCTTATATTATTTTGTCTCAAGACTTTCACTTGCCATTGGAGCTTCTTTGCAACCTGTATAGATGGTCACACTGCAAGGGACTTAACAGTCTTTAGGAATAGCCTTCAAGCAATACTTATTGGTAAGGTTTTCAGCGATATGATGGCACTAGCTCCTACCAGCTCAAGAAATCCAATTGTTAAATTTTAGTAATGCTGCAAGCTAGTTAAAGGTACTTAGTAGCTTGCAATAATCTATGATGAGGGTATTTACTCCGCAGATATCAGCAAATGCTACAAAGCAAGACTGTTATTGTGTTGTTGTTCCCAGAAAACCTGTTAAGTCTTTACCAGCACACTAATGGTTTGGTGTATAAATACCCCATGAATCTCTCTGGAGTGTACTAGAGATTAAATTGGTTGTTAGCTTCAAAACTCATCTCACTTCCCCACTTAATGGCCCCTACCTTCAAAAAAGCTAACCGTAGTTGGTCTAAGAGTTGGTCTTTGAAGAAATTCAAAGACAACCCATTTAGAAATGGTCATAATTACTTACGTGCCCTAAGATTTTTGAAGTAGAAATTTAAGAGTAAATTATCAAGGAGTTCAAAGAATTTGTCTCCTTTATTAAAGGCAAAATATCTATCTTCATAAAATTGGCCTGACATTTAACAGGCCCTATTGACTTAAAGAGTACATCAAGCTTGGGAAAACCTAAGTCATGCCTATTTGTGGGGGGAAATGCCTCCAAGAGCCAACTGAATACCATGTCTTTAAATTACAGTGACTATTTTAAAAATGAAATAGATATCGTTGGTTTAATTCTAATAAGAAAGATAATACATTTTTAAAATACACTTTATATGAACTTTCCATTTAAGTTTTATTTAAACACATACACACACACACACACACACACACACACACACACACACCAAACTAGATTCAGTTGTAGAAAAATATAATTCCAAAATGTCACTTTTACTTTTTAAAGGAGGTAAGTAATAGCCTGCAGCCAGCAAATTAATTCAGAGTAGTGGCTGTCATGATTGTAGGGGTTATTTGAGAAGTTGATTAAATAATAAGAAACTTCGCTCTAGAAAACTACAGGATTGCACACCCATAATTTGGCATAAAATTTTAGGGATGAAGAATTCTAAGATATTATTATAATTTCTCACATTTTATTTTCAAAAATCATTCTGAGGTAGGATATTAAGAGTAAACCCCACATCTCATTCAGCCCATGCCTTTCTATCTCTTTATGTTTTTCCCTCTGCACTCACAAGGTAGGAAGCTATGTCATTTGATCTTCCCTGTGCTGAGAATCAAGAGCAAGACTGACAAATTTCTGTAGAGGCTCACTTCAACAAGATGCCTCTGAAGAATAAGTGATATTTCTCTTTCAGCTTTTAGTTTTTTAAAAAGGTACAGGAATAAGTAAATATGTCTGTATGAATGATATGTAACTTAACTGGGGAAGAAAATTATATGTCCTGCTAAGAATTTCATCAGTTTCTTAGCTAGGAAAAGGAATGTTTATCTCAACCACTCCCTGAATACTGCTATATATGGTTTATAGTGTTTATGTGCTTAATTTAATTGGAGATTAAACTCTATACTATTTTTAAAATATATATTTTATTGATTTTTTACGGAGAGGAAGAAAGAGGGATAGAGAGCTAGAAACATTGATGAGAGAGAAAGATCGATCAGCTGACTCTTGCACACCCCCCAATGGGGATGTGCCTGCAACCAAGGTATATGCCCTTGACCAAAATCGAACCTAGAACCTTTCAGTCCACAGGCTGATGCTCTATCCACTGAGCCAAGCTGGTTTCAGCTATCTACTGTTCTTACTTGCAAAATGAATTTAATCTTCCTTAATTTATCCTTTGGTGGCCTTATAATCCATACATGTATTAGCAAAGCAGGCTATAGTCACAGCTGATGTTTTAGGAAACCTTTGGTCTCCTTTGATGCTTGTTCTCACCTCCCTAATTCCAAAAAAATCTTATTATTATTCCCTTTTCTTGTTTCCTCTGAACCTAATAACCTTGTTGATTCTTTTACAACTGATGAGATTTAATTTTTACCTTCATTATTTTTCCTGTTAAAATAGAGCAATAATAACATATCTCATAGGGTTATGGTGATGATTAAATGGTACAATCCATATAAAATTCTGAGAACAGCTCTTGGCACCTATTAAGCACCCAATAAATGTTATCCATTAGGCCTAATTTCTATGGCCTCACAGTAAATTTCCTTTTAATTATATTTAGCTTGCATTGGTTTTGTTTCCAGGGGCCAATGAGCCATGTCTGATTTTTATGTCGCTTTCCATGGTCTTGGATGAGGACTCCTGCCTCTAACTCATCAGACCAATGCCTGGCCAGACAAGAGCCAAGTGCTCCAAGACAAGAAGTGGACCAAACAGTCATTACCTGCCCTGAGGACAACTTCTAAGGCTACATGAGTAATACACTTCATTTTCTTTAATTCATTTTTCCTGAATAAGCCTGGTCTTAAAGTAGAGAAATGCTGAATTTCAGTTGGAGTACAGAAAGACCATTTGCTCAGGGAATAAGATAAACATTAAAACTGTGAAATTGTGGCTTTTTTCCCCTCTAAAAGAGCCCATTATATCTATTGTTAATAAGGATGAAATTACACCAAAAGTGTTGGCCAGTAAGTAACCTGAAATACTCAAAAGGGCAAATTATTCAGTATGTATTACATGACTATTCCACGTGACCAATTCTAGTGATCAATGCATCAATTCACAAAACAATGTTATACTAACGTACTAGTTGCTATATTCGATTCTCAAAACAATGCTACAGTAACCTGCATAGTGACTGTATACAGGTAAAAGTCTCTAAAAACTTCACTAAATTGTTGCAGAAGAAATTATGTTGAAATGGAGTCATTTAAAATATTACATAAGCAATAAGTAAGCCAGTCAGAGAAAGATAAGTATCACATGATCTCACTCATATGTGGAATCTAATGAACCAAATAAACTAATGAATAAAAATAGACCCAGACATAGACTCATGAACAGACTGTTCAATCTCAGAGGGAAGGCAGGAGAAGAGGGGTGGGAAGAGATCAACCAATGAATTTGTATGCGTATATGCATAACCTGTGGACACAGATAATGGGGTGGTGAGAGCCTTGGGGGGAGAGGAATGGACTGGAAGAGGTCAATGGGAGAAAAAGGGGGAACTAACTATGTAATACTTTCAACAATAAAGATTAAAAATAAATAAATAAATAAATAAATAAATAAAATATTATATAAAATATATATTATAATTTAGTAATTAAAATAGAAACTGTCCTTTGTATCTTACTAGATTTTCTATTTAATATTTAATTTTTAATTTATATAACATTTACATATGTATCTTATGACCTTAAGCAAACATAAATAAAATAACCTCTTCACCCAATTGCAAAAAAAAAAAAGAAGCTGTCTTTTTATAGTCTAAACTGTTTAACAATGTCATGCATGCAAGACAGATACTGTGAACTAATGGTTCTAAATAGTAATCCTAATATCCACCTGGTAGTATGTTAGTAGAAAACAATCTCGAAATGTTTGGGCTGAATTCTAGATAATAAAGAATTTAAGCTTAGAACAACTTTTGAAAATAATGTAATAGTTTCCTGTCCTGTGAACCAAAATAGCTAAAGAGGCTTTTATTTGATTTTTAAGGAAAATCTTTTATTCAGTTTTGCTTCATTAGACAATAAAACTTAAACTGATAATAAAAATATATATAGAAACGGGGTGTGCCAAAGAACTATAGTTGGTTGATTGAGTATGCACATTCAGACTGAGGTGCTAATGCTGGCAGGTTTTTAGGTTAGTACATTTTTTTTTCCTTTAAAAGAAATCCATGAGAGAAAAATTTAGTGCAACTAAAAGCCAGATTCTAATAACTGTAGTTGAACCAGCAAGAAAATAAAAAGTTGCCACAGCTTTTTCTAACTCACTATTCAAAGGCAATAGTGAATGTGGTGGATGGTGCCAATAATTACAAAATTGCAGAAAATTGAAATGTCTTTTGCTATGGTCTACATATCAACTCGCTTATTCTCTATTTCTTTTAAGGGTTTGTATCAAGATAAGGGGAGGGAGAAGTCCTATGTTTATATATTTCACTGAATGTAGATCAAAGATTAGCAAAAAAGTCCTCCCTTTTCTTCATAGGAAAAAGTTTAACTGCTATGTGGACTCAAGTAGCATATAAAGTCAAAAATAAATTTCAGCAATGGTATGCTTTATAATTTAGATTAGATAAAAGCAATTTCTTTTTCCATCTTCTCTATTTCTTCAGGAAGAGTTTAGACACTATTGGATATGAGAAAAACAACCAGTATCTTTATTGGTATTCCCACCTGTCAGCAATTCATGTAAATTTTTTGTTTTGCTTTGTTTCCTTTTTTTGTTGTTTGTTTGTTTGTTTTAACCCTCACCTTAGGTCTCTCTCTCTCTCTCTCTCTCTCTCTCTCTCTCTCTCTCTCTCCCTCCCTCCCTCCCTCCCTCCCTCCCTTCCTTCTTCCCTTCCTCCTTCCCTCCCTCCTTTCCTCCCTCAATTCCAAACTCTTTTTTAACCAAATTTAGCACTGATTAGCTTGGCTTCTAATATTTGAAAGTGGATTATCAAATATAAATATTCATGGTAATTATCTGTGAATATGAGTCATCTGAATTGGATGATAACTTTGGTTTGCTAGCTAATATTAAATGTTTGGAAATGTAATACAAGCATATATTGGTTTTCTGTTCCTATAATCAATCTTCATCTGATGGAAGCTATGAATGATGTTCTGGGAAATTTTGTAGAAAAGTTATCTTGTTTGTGTTTTATAGTCAACTTGGTTGATTCTGATCACTCATTGTGTACTGGAGAGTTCTACAGATAATACTTTTACTTTTGTAGGGGTACTACTTTCTTAACTATGAGAGAAATATTTAAAAATTACCACCTTATCAATTACTAGTTGATTCTAATAATATGGTTTTCTAAGAACAAACATAACTAAAAACTGGTCATGTCTTTTTAAAATTGTTGCTAACTAGACTTATTAAAATAGTACATATTTTTATTTTATAAGAAATAAAATATCAAGCTTATCAGTGTACTCTTTATATGCACATACATTAATCTATAATAAATTACAAGTGTATTAATAGCTGGAAAACTCATTTGTAGCTAGAATATCAATGCAATACCATGGATCCGTGTCCTGAGAACTTGCAACTAAGTTTATATTCCTTTGTAAATTAGCTTGCATGTATGTTTTCAATAAGATATACTGTTTTTTCTTATTAAATTTATCAACAGTTTTAAGAAATAGTCAATAGAAATAGAAACATAAATTAAATACTTTAAAAAAGCTTTTTAACTTCCAAAATAACTTAGTTATTTCTATTGACTATTTTTCAAAAGTTTTTAAAACACACTTCTGAAAATAACTTGCGATTTTAAATTGTTTCATCTCTATAACCATTGTTTCTAGAATTCTTGTTTTTTTCTTCACTTTCTATTCTTTATGTGGTAGATTATAATAATGACTATACCTTCTCTCTCTCTCTCTCTCTCTCTCTCTCTCTCTCTCTCTCTCTGTGTGTGTGTGTGTGTGTGTGTGTGTGTGTGTGTGTGTGTGTCCTTTGGAGTCCTCAAATCTCTACCCCTTGAATCTGAGATGACTTTGTGGCTTGGTTTGGAAAATAAAAGCAAAAGTAACCGTGGATCAGGCCCTGCACACTCCTGTCTATTAGAAAGATGCTCAGACTCTATATAAATAAGCCTGGGATGGTCTGTTGGATGATAAGCAACTGTGTGAACTAGATCTGAGTCAACATAGTTGTTCTAACCAAGACCCTGACTTATGAGAAAGCCCAGCCAAGATCAGCAAAGCTGCTCACTTAAGGATAGCTGAGGGAGGTCAGCCATGAGGAAACTGCCCAGCTGAGCCCAGCCTAAGCTTCCATCTAGGAATGTCATGAGCTAAATAAATGATGGCTGTTTTGAGCCCTAAAATTAGAGGTAGTTTATTACATTGAAATAACCAACTAATGCAATTAGACATTGCAAAGTCTAATAGATTGGGACTGAGAATTGATTATTACTATGAAATGTCATTCTCTAGCATATGCCTTTCGTTTAAAAATGATTCTTATGTGAAATGTCAACAAGATATGTGTCCTCTCTTACCATTATCTAGAATGATGCATGCTCCAGTATGTTGTAAATATTTTATTAAAAACCAGAGGGACAGCCGCCTTTTATTACTTATTCAAACTCACTTCCTTACCCTATTTTTCTATTCCTTTTCCCCATTATTTCTTATTAAAAAAACATAGCCCAACTCATAGCTAAGACAAACAACAGAGATAGTTTACCCCCTCCATTGGCAAATTAGATTATTTATTGACTTATATAGAAATCTATCAGAACACTATTTCCAGACTTTCTCTCTAAACATTTGGTGCAAGAGTTTAACAGTGTGCCACTCTGTCTTTTCCACCTTCCACTGTTCATCAGGGATTTGATAAAACATTAAGTAATGATGATGGAAAGTTCCAGTGGCTTTATATTATTTCCACTTAGTGAAGTAATCCAAATAGAACAGAGATTGCCAATCTTTTAACTTCCAATAGGTTTTTTTTTCCAGTGACTTCTATATAATTATATTGCCTGAATATACCAGACCTGTCAGGAACTACTTACTTCCTTGAAGCATATTTTAGAATACGTACTTCCTAGTCAATCTGTGTTTTTCTATTGCATTTTAAAAATTTTAGTTGCATCAATATACTATCACACAAAAAATCAAATCTCCAAAATAGTATGGCAAGTCCTTCTCATGACTTGCAATCTTGGATTGGTAAGATTTACCAAGTCTTAAATCATGATGGCTAGCACAGGGCAATTGTTCTAAATGGCTGCTTTGAGTCCCAATTAAAAAGAATAAGAACAGGGCCTGGCCAAGGGCTCAGGGAGCATGTGGAATGAGGCAACCAACTGGTGTCTGTTTCCCTCTCTCCCTCCCTTTCTTTCACTAAGAATGCCCTCAGGTAAGGATTAAAATAAAAGAATAGGTGTTTTTATTCTGAGCAAATATTTAGTATACTGCACTTTACTGGTTATTGGGGATACAAAGAGTATCTTTTTTCCTTTGAGATGCCATGCAAAAGAGGAGAAGATACACATAAACAAAAATTATATGTTATGGTATAGAAAAGGAGATTGAATAAACTTGAGTAAAGAGTAAAGAGAATGGAGTAACTCCCTCCTGAAAAGTTAGGAAATTGTCACAAAGGACACTTGAGTCTGCATAAACCCTTTGATTTGTTAAGTATTGAGAAGAGAGAGAAAAGCACAGATTCACAGGAAAAAAAAAACTGTTTTCATCACTTTCAATTCGCCCCTTTAGTAAGGAAGGTATTCTCATCCTGTGGTTATAGGGATGGCTGAACACATGACACGCAACACAGGACAAACGAGGCCAATGGGAGTTATTAGATTATTTGCTGACTTATATAGAAATATAGTCACCAAGACTCAGTCAGGAGGAGGAGGACAGCGTCACAGAGTCGCATGGACACTGACTCAGGAACACAGTGAGCCCCTGGGGTTGTAGAAGGCAGTCTTCATAGTATTTAGGGGATGAGGTACCCATCCATTTCCTGCAAGACAATGTCATCAGCTTGTTTGAATAATGCCATGGCTGTCAGAGAAACCTACTGCTCAGAGAAAAGCAAACTTATATCTGGTCCCGTAATTAGTAGAACTGTCTGGCTAGGGAACTTTCTGTTTTGGAAACAAAACAAAACAAAACAAAACAAAACAAAACAAAACAAAACAAAAAAAGAAGTGAAACTTGCAATTAGGTCATTATAGACCCTCCTGATTGTACCAAATGTTAAAGCGGCACATACTTTTGAGTATCAGCTTTCCAGTCTCACTCCACAGTGATGGAATGTGAAAGGCATAGAACTCTGAATATTCTTGATGTTACATAAAAAATTATGAAAATTTATGTTTTAGGGCACAGATGGGTAGAAGGTGACAAGGATGGAAAGTTTTGCACATATATTTGTAGTTTCTGACAAATTTTTATGAGAATAGTAATTCTGCCTGTCTTGTTCAAGACTGCGTGCCCAGAATTCAGAAAAATATTTGGCATGTAGTATATTTCAAAAAGTAATTTAAATGAATTAATAAAAAATAGTTCATGCTAAGTATTATAGTGGTATAGTGATACACAGATAAATAAAACCTAATCCTTTACTCACAGGGATATTGTCTAGTAAAGATAGAACAGAAATATACTTAAATAGGTTGACTATTAAAATCATATTCAAGTATTATGTTTGAAACAGATTTTGAAGAACCTCTTTAGGCTACATTAAAGTTTAGATTTAATTCTATAGTCAATGAAGAGATGATAGAGGAGTTTAAGGATTGTAATGACATAACTGTACTTGTTATTTTAGTGGAAAGCCCTAATGGCAAAGGAAAGTTTCAACTGAATTGGAGTGAAACTGAAGGTTGTGAGACTGTGGGTTAACAGTCAAGAAGAAAAATTATGGGGATATTAACTAAAGTAATAATATTTGGCATGGGGAGAATGGCAGATTTAAAGTAATTCCTAATTTCTATAAGATAGCAAATAGAAAAATGGTGACTACTATATCATATAAGAATCCACATTTTATAATATATGCAAAAAGAAACTGACATAACTGGACAGATCCTGAAAAAGCTTAACACTTTGAGACACCAATATGAAAGAATATAGATATGAAATTTAGGATACTTGGATAATGAATATGAAGAAACAGAATGTTCCATTCCAGTGTACGAAATGCCTAGCAGGTTAGTGTTCATCCCCTGGGCAAAACAAAACAAAACAACATGTTCATCTCTAAAGAAAAGAAATTGGCTCATTAGGTGAACCATGCATTTTCAAATAGCAAATGCCTACTCTATGGAAGTTGAGATTTTGCCAGTCCTGTCTTTCACAAACTCATCTTAAGGAAAGGCTGTAGGAATCAGACACTATTCCCCATTCCTACTAATATAATTTGAGTTACAAATATACAATGCAAATAAACATTGAAGATACCTCACACTACAAATGAGGAAGATTAAAATAAAATAAAAAAACATACAAACAAAAAATGACTACAGATCTAGCAATGACAATCCAGGAAATAGGAAATATTTTTTTTAAAAGGTCTTGTAGTAGCTTAAGAGGAATTCTATAGTATAGCCACAAAAACAAAGATAAGATGCAAATGTGCAGATTAGAAAGCAAAAAGGATCTCAAGGACATAAAAATGTTATTGCCAAATAAAAAATTAATTTAAGTGTTAAAAACATAAAATGAGAAAAATCAAGATATGGAAAATATAAGAAAAAATATTTTCCAAAGATAAACAGGCCCAACTGAGAAGTCCAGTCTCAAATTAATAATGCCAGAGAGAGAAAACCAAGGGGAGAAACTTTCAATGAAATAATATAAAGAATAGAGTTTAAGTTGTATATGAATCTTTAAAGTAACCACTGCTCCCAGCAGATAGATGTGGCTCAGTGATTGAGCATTGACCTATGTGCCAAGAGGACACTGGTTCAATTCCTGGTCAGAGCACATGCCTAGGCTATAGACTTGATCCTCAGTAGGGAGCATGCAGAAGGCAACAGATAGATATTTCTCTCTCACTGGTGTTTCTATCTCTTTCTCCCTTCTACCCCTCTCTCTAAAAATCAATTTAAAAACATATTAAAGTATCCACTGTATGACTTGTAAATTGAATAAAGAAAATCAAGGCATCAGGACGAGACCACTTTTTTTGGCATATATCTAGAAGTGGAATTGCTGGATCATGTGGTAATTCTGTTTATAACTTTTTGAGGAACCACAATACTGTTTTTCCATAATAACCTTACCAATTTACATTGCCACCAACAGTGCACAAGGGTTCCCTTTTTTTTACCACATTCTCACCAACACTTATCTCTTGTCTTTTTTATAATAGCCATTTTAAAAGAGTGAGATGATATACCTTTGCAGTTTGATTTGTATTTCCAGGGTGATTAGTGATTTTTGAGTACCTTTCATATACCTCTTGGCCATTTGTCTTCTTTGGACAAATTTCTATTCAGGTCGTTTGGCCATCTCTAAATCAAGTTATATTACTTCAGCCAGAACTGAAACTCCCTAAAAGAAGTCAGGTGTCACTCTCAGCTTCCAATTTAAATAAAATAATTGTGTACCTCCTGGTGAAGGCATTTTTATTATTATCTTAATTATTGTGAATCATTGACTCTAAGCCAGCAAAGTTCAAAGTTACAGGGATCAGAAGCAAAAGTTCTACAAGTAGGTCATTAAATGTAGGGGTCAGCAAAAATAGGTTTACCGTTGTGAGCGCACAAAGTACATAGTTTATCTTGTGTTGTTATTTATTAATTATTGTATTATTTGCTTATATTACAACTGCAAACCTACTTTTGGCTACCCCATATAATAGTGAAAGGAGACACTCTCATTTCTACCCTGGGGAAGGAGTAGGGCAGTTGGTTTGTGATCAATTTCTCTGTTGATTTCAGTAATCACGGGGAATATTTCATGGAAAGATACAAAACAGGCAATTTGGTTAGTTGATTTACAAACAAGGTCATATCTGGTTCTCCTAAAATAATGCATTGGCTAGGAAGAAAATCTTTATTTGTGGAATACTTTTAGCAGGATGTCCCTGTCTCTGTTTAGAATTGCTTATGAAGTATATCAACTTATGAATCCCTAAGTCATGGATTCTTGAAAATGACACAGAATCCTTAGTACTCTATGGAGTAGAAAACAGAGATATTACATACCCTAAACATTCCCTGCTATGTTAAATAATTTGCCAAACTCATTGGAAACATCACCTATTTCTCTAGGCCAGAGATAATATGCCTGATGCTTGAAGTAATAACCTATATATATGGAGAGAGAGAGAGAGAGAGAGAGAGAGAGAGAGAGAGAGAGAGAGAGAATATGCAAAATAGGCCAGGATGCCATAATTGACAGGACCAGCTCGGGAGGAGGCTGTGCACACAGGGGTGCAGGCCTGGAGTGGAGACACAACACACAGGGGGGCCTGCCCCTGCTGGGAGAGAGCGCAGCAGCAGTCCCACCTCTGTGTGTGAACTACAGAGGAAATATCTTTTCTGACCGCTTATTGGCTAAGCTCCCTGTATGGCACCACTTGCAGTGTTCTTGGCAACTTGGGTAATAAGAATCCAAGAAGGTGATCTAGGGTTTTTCCACCTCACTCCTAGAGGAAAAACCAAAGGTCTGCTGCTGGAGGGGTTAAGAAATGTCATGTCCTGCCATAGCTGGTTTGGCTCAGTGGATAGAGCCTCGGCCTACTGTAGGGTCTGGGTTCGATTCTGATCAAGGGCATGTACCTAGGTTTCAGACTACTCCTTGGCCGGGGCCCAGGTCAGGGCTCATGCAGGAGGCAACCAACCAAAGTGTTGATGAAGTTTCACATTGATGAAGTTTCTCTCTGTCTTTCCCTCTCTCTTCCACACTCTCTAAAAATCAATGAAAAAATATCCTCTGGTGAGGAAAAAAAGAAAAAAGAAAGAAAGAAATGTCTTATCTTATAAAAGAGACATCTTGAAAATTCCTAAAGAAAGTTGTCATTTTTTTCATGGTGGAAGAGACTGGAGTCTGTGTTGATGAAAACACCTTGGTGGCTGCAGTGGCTGGCAGTGGCAGCAGCAGCAGGGTGATAGGGGTTGTGCCTTCCCCTGATCAGCTGATCGCCTCCTGCAGAGACAGGCCAGACTGTGGCTTAGGCCCATTCCCTAAGCCCTCAGTAGAACATCCCCTGAGAGTTCCTCCACTGTGGAGGGGGTAGGCTAAGCTGAGGGACTCTCCCCCCCAGTGCACGAATTTTGTGCATTGGGCCTCTAGTAGGATATAACAGACCTATTCTTCTTCACCTATGACTTTTGATTGCTTATAATCTTGTAATTATTAGTAAAGCATGTTACTGGGTAAGAGCTCTGATTGTGTGGGTCACACCTATTGATATTTGAACCATGTATTATGCCATAGGAGAAATATCGCCATATATTGGTCACTAACACAAAGATTATTTTATAACCAACTCAGAGATTTACATACATGAATTTGTTTTCAGAGTGGGAAGCTATTTATAGACATGTTCTAAATGAAACAATTAAATTTGTAATATATTCAACTGGAAGATACAGAATAAACTAGTAAAACTCAATTCTCATTCTATTTCCCTCAAAATTAATGTTAAAAAAAAACACACACAAGACAATATATCTTCTTGGCAGGGAGAATAGCTGTCAGCAAGTACTATACCCTAAGACTTGACTGCTTGAGATTACTGAGGCAAAACCAAATGGCAGGTATATATATTCTGATAAATGGTCACCTATCACCCATTGATTCTCTCCAGGAGAAATAGATGGATTAGGCCAAGGGTCTGTTAATGTGTTCAAGGACCCCTCAGGATAAAACCTGCTTATTATTAATGAATGGATAGATCACTGGAGTCATGAATAAATTGTCTGACTTAGCAATCACATCACATATGAACATGAAGAACTACATGTTAATCAGATCCATTAATTTAAAAATGTTAGTTTGGTTTTCAAAGAAAATATTCACAAACAAGCAAACAAGCAAGCAAACAAACAAACAAAAAACACTTCCTAGTATTGAATTTGGATATATCCTGACACTGGCCTCTTTCCCCCTCAGGCAGTGGCTTTTACCTACACTACACATACTGACTGGGAGAAAGATAGAGGAAGATCCTGTTACAGAAAGGGGCGTGCATCACTCATCTTGACAAAGAGATTTGTCAAATTGACATCGATGTTGTTTGTAGACCTTGAATGATTAGCTATTTCTGTAATAATACTCAGGAATTCATGTGAAGAAAATGAACCAGCAGTGCTTATATTGTCACTGATTGTACTGTCAAATCCATGGCTAGGAAGTACAATTATCTGTAATATAAAGAATAAAATATGCAAAGGATCCAACTTTGCCTTAGTCAAGGTTTAAGATAAGAAACAGACTTTATGCATTAAAGCAAGAAGAGATTTAATCAAGAATTAGGTACCTAAACATTGATAGAAGGGCCTAAGGGGCAGATTCTGGTCTAGAGCGCTTAAAGGACAACCAGAGCAGCATGGAACTGGTGCCCTGAAGCCACCACCACATGTAAATTGAAATTAAGAACCCACAACATCAGTCACGAACAGCTGTCAAGGAAAAGAATGATTTGAAACTAAGCTTCTGAGTTCAGAAAGCATGAGCAAGAAGACTCACCACTGCTACCACTCTTCTTCGAAATCACACTGAAATCTGGAGATGGAAACTATGTCAAATAAGGAACTTCCAGACAGCAGTCAAGTCAAGAACATCAAGCATGTGGCCTCCACCTCATGTATGCCTTCTCAATACAGTTATTGCCCACTTTTCAAATGGTCATGTTATGCCATTTTTCTTTTACAAAAGACTTACATTTATACCTGTTTTAGCTAACAAAGAAATCTGAAGAGGTTTTTTGCTTTTATGAAAAGAGGCCAAAAGCAAAAACTAGCATGCAGCATTTATTTTGCAGGAAACCATTATAGAGGCACTGTCTGCCCCAACCAGCGAGAGTGACACTGCTCTTATGTTAGTGCTAGGTTTTATGTGTTATTTGGTATGACTTGGTAGGTGAGTTTTCTTGGTCTTAGAACGCTCAATTTATTTTTTCCACATAAATTAACAGTAATTGCTTCTTCACTTTACACCATTTTGGCTTACAAATAGTTTCATAGGCATGCACTACTATCAGATAGCAGGGAAAGCCTGTACCACAAAAAGGCATCTAAAATGGCAGAAACTAATGCAAAAAAAAAAAGGTGGAAAGGTAGTTTTCAGCTTTTCAATTTTTCTATCTAATAGGACATAGAATGGAGATTGAGTCAGACAATCCAAAGTTACCAAAATATATCTGAATATATTCAGAATTTTATGTATAAACTAGAAGCCCACTCAGGTGGCCTCCATGAGCTCACAGCCCTGCCCACCTGTGCACACAGCTCTGCCCACCCGCACTGATCTTGGTCTTTGGTCATTATGACGTTAGGGCCACAGGCCTTTTATAATATAGATGAAAAAAATAAGCAATAACCAAAAAAAAAACAATAATTTGGTTAACCGAAGTTATAGGTTCACAAGTTGAATCATTTGACTAGTAGTCTCAATAAGCAGATAAATAGGGGGGGAAATGGAGATTAAACAGAAAACAATGGAACCAAAAATTTCATCTGACTGAATACTATCACACCGCTTACTCAGTGAAAAGTTCATCACAGCAGATTAAAAAGACTTAAATGGACCATATGATATAGATTAAACACCTTTCATACTACTTCTCTACAGTTGCTTTGCAGAAAATACCATCAATTCCCAAAATTGTTAGACTTTTACATTTTTGTCAATCCTGTGGGCTACAAAGTAGCTACATAGGTATTTTTAAGTCTGTATTCCCTTAAATCAAAACAGTATTACATATCTTGTTTAAATGGTTACGGACATAAGTTGTTTTGTTGTGTCTTTTGTCCATTTTTTCTAGAAAACGTGTAATGTTTGTTATTAGTCGAACAGCATATTGCTTTATTCTGAAGTTTCTGGTGAAAACTCATATTTGGCACTGTTGGTTGATGAGATCTATATACCTTATTTTCCAGACACAAAGAAAGCAATGTCACAATATATTTACTTTACGTTCAAACAATATTAAGAATTATCTTGCAAAGAAATGCCATTCTCAACCCTCCCTCTCCCCAAAATCTCTACTTCTCATAACCATTCTTGGAATAATATCACAGTCAGTGGCAGAAAAAATAATTTGCACATACATACTGCTCGAGTCCTGTGTGAAAAATAAGAATCTACACATAATAAATAAAATGTTTTTTAATAAGTTATATAAGGGATTTAGTAAAGAGGAATAAAGTTTAAATGAGTTTAGGTTTTATCTATTTTTTCTTTTTAGAAACTAAAATTAATATTGTGAATTTTGGGCACCAAGAAACCATTTATCTTGCTAATGCCATATTATGAGATGTTACAGTGCAAATACCATAATTCAAGGTATTACTTGTCTCCAGTATTACATCAGGTTCTACAAATGGATGTTATGATTGAAAAAGAATGAGAAACAATCCCAAAGCAGTAACCAGCTAGTCCTACATCAATTAACATAGCCACAATCTAATTAGCTCTAATGCGAACTGTCAGGAATACTTTCAGGCTGATTCCAGAGAGATATCTATTACTCCAAATGCCTACACGCCTTCAGTGATTCACAATAGCTTTCAGGAAAGTGTGATTCACTAAAACCGAAGAACTACAAGTATTAAAAACCACAAAGAAATTGTGCAAAGATTTTCTTTACCCAACAAACTGAAAATAGACACAAACAAAGCTATTCGCTATGACCTTTATTAAGACTATAGGCTTATGTTAGGCTAAAAGCCAAACTGAACTCATTTCCATAACCAGCAAATTACCATTAACAAGTTTATCGATCAAGGTCCAGTTTATAAGTCTATTGCAAAGAGTCATTCTTTACTAGCTTAAATAAAACTCAGTGCTTTAATTACTAATAGTATTCCAATATGCTTAGTAAGGCTCGATATTTGCTAGGTATATAAGAAACATACAATTTTGTAGATGTTTGCAAAATTCAATGACATTAGCTCTTATTAAAGAGCAATAACAGTTATATTAAACAAAGAAGAAGTCAGTTCAAAAAATAAAGTATTACATTTGACTAATAGGTAGAATCTTTCTAATAATTTTTTTCAAATACTGTTAATCTAGGTATGCTCCTTAATCATGGTCATTGAATTCCCCACTCATGCTTAGTTATAGGAATCCCACAGATGTGCTTGGTAAATGTGAATAACTCACTACTATACTGTGACATAGAGGGCACACCTGTGAGCCAAAACTATGTTACCAAAGAGGGCATTCAGGAAACACTGTTGCTAGGCAACAGACTGCCCTCCTAACTGCAGCTAGGCATTTTGAAAGAGTCAATGTGAGATTATGAAAAAGAATAACAAGAATGTAAAAAAATATATATATAGCCGATACTCAATGATTCTACACAAATAAAATTATTACTTGATAAACAGCTAAATCAAGAAGATAGACTACATTTGCAGATAACTTTTCAGTTTAAGAATCATTTGATTTAATTCTCACAACATCAGGCAACAAGGCAGCTATTTTTATTATCTTCACTCTATAAATGTCAGAAACTGTGACCCAGGGAAGTCACACACCTATTAGGCTGTAGGGACATGATCCAAACTTCAGTCTTTGAAACGTAAATCCAATTCTTTCTTTCTATTATTCATTTCTAGAGCATATGGCTTTTCTGATAGGACGAGCAGATATTCCAAATAGCAGTTCTATCATTTCAGGCAAGTCCAGTTTGACATGAAAAGAGATTAAGAAAAAGCATACGAATGAACCTCACCAGGTGTTGCTTCAACTGTAAATAATAATAAATTACCAAGAATCCAACCCAGAGAAATAACCACTGTCTTCACACAAGTAATCTGAATGGCTATCATAACTGCATGCTCACACTTAATCCTTCAATAGTTCTATGTTATGAACAGGAATGTGAAGCTCATAGGAAGGAATTAGTGGTACTCTGCCATTGGTCAGTTGCAGAGTTGAGGTTTGAAGTGTCGGATATCAACGAAAATACATGTTTCAAAATATGTTTATTGATTTTAGAGAGAGAGGAAGAGAAACATCGATGTCAGAGAGAAAGAAATGGCTCAGTTACATGTGCTCTGACAGGGATTAGCCCTACAACTCAGGTATGTGCTCCAACCTGGAACTGAACTCACAACCGTTTTGGCGTGTGAGACAACGCTCCAACCAACGGAGCCAGCCATCCGGGACTGGAGATTTAAGCAAAAGTATTGGGTCTAAAATAAGGTGAAAGGGAATATATTCAATAATATTGTGATAAGTATGCACAGTGACAAGTAATTATTAGAATTAGTGGGGGTGATCTCATTGTAAGGTGAAAAAACAAACAAACATAGAATCACTATATTGTGCACCTGAAACTAGTATAACAACTTTTCTGAAATTTAAAAAAATAAATAAACATTGTGTAAACTTTACTATAAATACTTAAGACATTTGTACATAACTCCATGTTGGATGAATTGTTGGATATAAATAATTTTTTAAAGAAAATAAACGTTTTCTAAGAATATCCATCCTCTAATTTGTAAGCCAAATTCAAAATGTTATACATCTATATACCTTTCTTAAATAAATTACAGTATAATTTTATATTGAGAGATTAATTTAGTGAGAAAATGAGATCATAACAGCTAATATATACTAGGTACGAAACACTGTACTAGGCAGCTTACGTACACATCTTCACATTTATATTTCAAGCCATCTCTATTCCATAGGTACTATTATTTGTCCCATTTAACAGGCTCACAAATGGTAAATAAATAACCCAGGTTCATATTGCTGGTAAATAGAATAATCAGAAGGTAAATTCATTCTATATCCTGAGTCAGTGCTTTCAACCACCACAAATCGTGTTCCCATGGAGCACTTAGGAAGATTATACAGTGAAAGAGCTAATTATAAACATTTCCATATTCTTTGCCAAGAAATTTTATAATAATACTTTCATAGATTTCACAAAGATAAAAATATATTATCTTTCCTAAGTTATAATTGGCATTACAAGTTATGTAACTTGATAAGTACAATTTAGTGACTACTTATTTGGCAAAAATGTATTTCCCCCTACCATAGAACACAGTTTCATTTCATTCACACATATTTTTTTAAAATACATTTCTTTATTGATTTCAGAGGGAGAGATAGAAACATCAATGATGAGAGAGAATCATTGACTGCCTGCTTCCCGAATGCCACCCACTGAGGATAGAGCCCGCAACCCAGGCATGTACCCTTGGCCAGAATCAAACCAGGGACCCCTCAGTCCGGAGGCTGATGCTCTATCCACTGAGCCAAACCTGCCAGGGCTCATTCTCACATATTTTACATTTTCCATGACAATATTCTAAACTCCAACAAGTTTAAGCACACAGCAATCAACTGCTTAGGAAAGACAAAGAAATCCATTTGATATAGATTTAATTATGTAAGCATTTAACTGAACTGGCAGCAATCATTACGTGGTAGTTCACATGACATTAAACGAAGAACCTGTTAGGAAAAGATGGATTAACTGAGAACTGAGAGCGTATAAGTTATTAGACATCTTACATGTCTCAGATGGTTTTTTCTTAAAGGTCAAAGAATATGCCTGTTCAAATCCTTCAGCCTAACCTTAACTTATTTGGACATAAGTTGGATACATTGTATACCCCCAAATTAAATACTTTACCAAGTTAACTATGTACTAAGAGAGTATAATAGGCAATGACTGGAATTAATAATACAAATTACCAAAAATGACTGCTTGTTTCTCTAATAGATCATTTTATATTCCTATTGCACCCACTAATTTAACTGAAATAAGTATTTCAATTTAAGTCATATAACTATTTTAAGTGAAATGCCTTTCAGACTACATTTTAATAACAGTATTAGGATAGAACTCTTCAGTGCTTATAGGAGAAATAAAATAGTACAATCAGTGTACAATAGTACAATGACAGTTTAGTCATTGAAAATTACTTTAAAACATACAATGGTGTTTTAGGAATGTGATCACAGGAGCTGGAATCACACCAAGTTCATAAAGAGAGAGACAAGTGTCAAACCATGAGGACCAAATATCAACATGAAGATCAGAAATGAAGGGATAGAAACAATAAACCAAAATGCAAGAAAGCAGGGAGAAGTTGAGTCGAGAAATGGAGAAATGCTTAAGTCAGTAGACTCAGGATGAAAAATAATGTAGTGTTCACTTCATTATAAAGATGGTAAAATAATAGAAGCGGTGATGCTTTATTGTATTAAAATATCCAGATTTACACTGAAAATAACTCACCATATTTGTCAACATGTGTAAAAATAAATTTATAGGAAAATAATTAAATTAAGTAATGGTCAAACATTAATAAACAGCACCAAATGCAATGTATGCAGTAGTCACACTGTGTTAAAAAAAACAAACACGAAACTAGATTTCTAATGGCATATTCAAAAGTAATGATGAGAGATCAACCAAAAGATTTGTATGCATGCATATAAGCATAACCCATGGACACAGACAGTAGGGGGGTGAGCACATGTGCTGGGGAGAGGGTGGGGAACAACAAGGGAGCGATCAATGGAGGGAAAGGAGACATGTAATTTTAAACAATAAATAATTAAAATTGTAAAGTAATTTTTTCAGAGACTCCAATCTAAGAATAAAAATGGGGGACAAGAGATGGAAGAAAATGAGAAGAAAAAAATATATTGGAGAGAGAAGAAGGGTGACTTAAGTAAACATGTCTTCTATTAATATTTTACTTAATGTTCTTCAAGTTGTTTGATTTTAACCATTTTAAAGTTTTTGCATAAATTTACATTTCTCATCTTTAATGATTTGAGACTATTCAGGGTAGGTATAAATAAGACATATATTTAAAATGATTTGTGAGATGATAAACATAATTGCAAGTCATTAAATGATGAAATTCCATTTCTCACCACTAAAGTTTTACAGGTGAAGAATGTAGACTTTTCTCATTCGATATACTGAATTCTGCTCAGGAATTCATTTGGAATTTTATAATCAATAGCAAATATGATATTTTAAAATCAAAATTATTTTATTTTGTTAATTGCTCACTGAGTTTTCTGATATGTTTAGAGAAACAATGTTGACACTTTAGACACATTAGGATATATAAATAACCAAACTCACAAATGAGGTAATTTTCTGAAGCAAATCTTGGTGGATGCACCTTTTGTTCAAATGATGAAAGAGCAGATTGCAGATTGCAGTGGTACATTACCATTTGGAGGTGTTTAGGCTGATGCAAGCTAAGAAATTTCTCTTCAGAAATATGCAACTGATCATGAACACATTTTATAAATAATTTTGGATGACGAGGTAGGTGGCAGTAATGAAATCAGGAACCCAACTTCTAGTATAATTTATCATCTTTTCTATTCTACTTTCTTCAAATAGCACACACACACACACACACACACACACACACATACACACACCCCAAAAAAACAAAAACAAAAACTTTCTATGAACATTGTAGGGTTTGGTGTTTTCTTGTTGCCATAATGGGAAAATATTAGTTTTACTTCTTTCTTTTATAAATTGTCTAACATCCATTCCAAATGCCCTTTGATGATAAATTTAAAACATTTATAAATCGATTATAGCTGATAATATGTTCCCAATAAATGGGATATTTCAATATCAGTAAATAAGTAAATGAAAACATTTCAGGTACACACATGACCAATTACTAGTATACACACAAGTCAGTCTCAAAATGAACAAAGATGTAATTTAAAGTTCATTAACACTTCACCAGGCTATTTACATTTTATATAGCGATATAGTTTTTGGAAACTAGTCACTTTTAAATAAAGAAAATGTTTAAAAATATGTCTTCTGTATAGTATGTGCTCAGTAGATATGTGTAGAATAAACGAATTTATCTTGCCTTTAGATTCTTCATTCTGAGGTGTGTGTGTGTGAAGCTTACACATCATTTTACTTGTATTCCTTGTTAACAATAACCTTCCTTGTTTACATTTAATATTTTAATATATTACTGTAGTAATACCATACATATGTGTGTACACACACACACACACACACACACACACACACACACACACACATCCAGTATCAAGATGTTATAAAATGTTCCAAATACATTAGTTTTCAACTAGAGGACAGGTACTACTTGGATCTACAGATCTGTATAATATCTTAAAGATTCTCATGTAGGCATCTGTGAATAATTTAACCTTTTCTCAGTGATTCATGTTCACCTTTACCAACATCAATAATGCAATAATTCAAGCCTCAGGAGAGTGCCTTCAAGAGTTCTCAAAATGGGTATGACAAATTGTTTTTTATATTAAACAATCAGAAAAAAAACTTTTAAATTATTTTGTCTCAATTTCATGGAATTTTTTTTTCTATTCTCGCCCTTGTTGTGATTGCTAAATAGCCCAACTTTTGATTTGTTTTATACCTGCCAGCCAATTTTATCTTTTTAAGCTTCTGTATCTGGTCTGCTTTCAATTAGTACACAAAATTATGTGCAAAAAATAAGTGAATAACTAGATTTTGAATTAAGACCTGTGAATAAAATACTTGGCTATCAAATCTTTAGTTTTGAAAACTACTAATTGTCGTCCTGTATTATTCAGCATTGACAGATAGCTATATCCATCTGTTAGATTTTGCCACTTTAAATATAAGAAAACTCATTTTTATCTTTGGGGACATGTGTTATGTCCAAAAGTTACCTCTCATCTGCTACTCCCAGACACATTCCCACTTCCTCTCCAGCTCTGGTCACTGGTAGGTCTGATTAAGGGGAGCACTGGAAAAAGGGAAGACCAGGCTATTTCTTACAACCCCTTTGCTCTGCTTTAAGTAGAAATTGTTGAGCAGCTGCCTCTCCTTTGACCTCCCATTGAACACCTCCCATTCCACCTCCCATTGAACAGCCACTCTCTTCATGAGTGTAGCTCCTCCTAGCTTTCGAGTTCTGGCAGCAGCCTCTCTTCTCTGCATTTCCCAGACCCATGGGGGGGGGGGTGCCAGTCATATTAGCTGGCTCTTATTGTTAATCCCTTGGTTGCCTCACCATTCTGTTTGGTTCCCCAAACCCTTCCATTAGCTGGTAGGTAATTCCCTGAATTAAATTCTGTCTATTTAAAATACCTAGAGTGAATGTGTAGACCTTTCGTGCTCCTTCTTCTTCAGCTCTATTATAGGACCATCACTTGGCGCCACAGCATATATGTATAAACTGAAGGCCTGGTGCGTGAAATTTGTGTGCAGAAATTTATGAGGTATGTGTCTCTCAGCCAGCCTTCACCCTCTTTAATCTGGGATCCTGTGAGGAATGTCCAACTGCCCTTTTAGTCCCAATCCCAGTAGGATCAGGTCTACATGGTCAGTTGGACATCCCTCTCACAATCCAGGACTGCTGGCTCCCAACTACTCGCCTGCCTGCCTTCCTGATTTCCCCTAACCGCTTCTGCCTGCCAGCCTGATGACCCCCTAACCACTCCCCTGCCAGCCTGATTGATGCCTAACTGCCCTACCCTGCAAACAATGTCACCCCTAACTGCCCTCCCCTGTAGGTCTGTTCCCCCCCAACTGCCTTTGCCTGCAGGCCCAGTCACCCACAACTTCCCTCCTCTGCTGTCCTGGCCACCTCTAACTGCCCTCCCTTGCAGGCTTGATTACCCCCAAATGCCCTCTCTTGCAGGCCTGGTTCCTCCCTATTGCTCTCCCCTGCTGGCCATCTTGTGGCAGCCATCTTTGACCCCATGGTGGCAGCCATCTTCTGTGTTGGAGTGATGGTAAATCTGCATATTACTCTTTTATTAGATAAGATAGAGGCTTGGTGCATGCGTGGGGACCAGCTGGTTTGCCCTGAAGGGCGTCCCAGATCAGGGTGAGTATTACCTTGGGGTGTGGGGCAATCTAGACAAGGGGCCTGTGGTGTTTTGCAAGCCAGCCATGCCCCCTGGCAACCCAAGCAGAGGCCCTGGTATCTGGGATTTTCAATAACTGAAATTTAATAGCCTTGATCAGAGGCCAGGGTCAGCCAGGGCAGGGCGGGAAGCTTGGCTTCCTTCATTGCTGAGGACAACTCAAGCCTCCTGTGCTCTCCATGGCCACAGCCATCTTGGGTGCATTAATTTGCATAGCTGCTCCTGACTGGCTGGTGGGTGTGGCTTGTGGGAGTAGCAGAGGTACGGCGGTCAATTTGCATATTTCTCTTTTATTCGTGGAGATTTGCAGAGAGAAAAGGCTTTTTGAAAAGTCTAAAGTCATTATAAAAAGTACCTGCCTTTTGACCCAGCATTCCCACACATGGGAGTATAGTCTAAGAATCCCACATCCCCATGCTTATAGCAGCATTATTTATAATAACCAATGTACGCAAATCTCTAGGGAGGGAGGACATGTATGGGAGTGGGGAGAATTGGTAAGATATGTACACATATAATACCTTAATAAAAAATGAAAGAAAAAATAAAAATATTTTTAAGTTTTATCAATTACAGCTGCTAATTTTATCAGTAGATGATTGTAGTTTTTAATGTAATTAAGAATTATGTTCAGAAAAGCAGACTCCAAGTTTGTTTTTGGTCCAGAGATTTCTTAATTTAGCAAGAACATTAATATTATCATTATGCTTTAGCCTACCAAAATGTGCATACCTATTATTACCACAAAGATAAATAAATATATATTTAATGTCAAACTTTTCCAGAAAATTTAAAATATCAATCACAATATTGTGAAATATTTCATCTTCAATAGAGCAAACTTCAGATATATTTGATTCCATGTCATGGAAGAAAAACATGAAGCATTATTAGGATTACCTGATTTTCTATCTAATTTCTACTTCCAAATTCTACTGACTTTTATTACAATGACAATGATATAAACCAACATCTTTTAAACACTGTGAGGCTATTCCTGTGTTGATGAACCAAATACCATAATAGCTATACACATGCTCTTAAAAATGGAATCGAGAAGAGCAAAGTAAAATAGTACAGCTGTCTTTCAATCTAAATGAAAAGGCATATTTCACAGATTGGCATGTGAATGTATCTTCTGCAACGGTATGTGTTCAGTCATTGTCTTCATGCATTGTCCTCTTAAAATAAATTCTAATGTTTGAGTAGGTGCTGATGTTTTCCTAGTGTTATCTGTGTCTTTTGATTCTTATGTGATCATAAATATTACCACAGCACCATGATGTTGAATGTAAGCATTTATAGATATTATGTACAAATTGCACAATCAACATCAATTTTCTTGAGATTCAGACATTCAGCTCATGATATTGAATTAAACATACTCTTTCATTCTTAAGTTTATTGCTATCAAAAATTTTATATTAAAAATAGAATTGTCAAACAAAATAAATATGTATTTATATATTTGCACCTATGACAAATGACACAAGCACAATAGCATTTATGTTCAGGTTATTCTCCATATGTTCTAGAGAAGGACTTCTCAGTCTTAAATTTACATAATAATATTCTGTACTGATATATATTTTAATACATCTAACCTATAATTTTGCATATTCCCAACTGCTTCTACCAACCTGTGAGCTAGTGCCTTCAGGTGCAAATCGGCCTCAGCTCAGGCCATCACATAATGGCTTGTGCACCAAGTAGCTAGCAAGGGCAATAGAAGGAAGATTTCTCTTTGATCATCATAGGTAGATAATTAATCTTCCTTTCAGTTCTCTTGTCCATGGCAAGGAAGTTGTCTCCAGCACCAGGATGTAGTAACAATTAATTAGATGATGAGACTAACACACTGGATACACTCAAAAAACTGTTCAGGGAGGAAAGAAGGCTAACATTCAGAATGGATCTACACATACTGCAGTTATCTATACTAATAAAAAGATGCAAATTGACCAACCTTCGCAACACGAACCAGCCAATCAGGAGTATGCAAATCAACCCGACAAAGATAGTGGGTTAATTTGCATACACAGGTGCCCAGTGGCCAGGGGAGGGGTGGGACACTTGTGTTGTCGCCATGGTAACAATGTAGTCATTCCGCACTGCCCCAGCCACTCAGGGCTTCTGGGCAGCATTGGAAAGCAGGGCTGGAGCGGAAAGAGGCAGCTCCAGAGGCCGGAGCAGAAAGGCAGTACCAGAAGCCAAGAAAAGGAAGGCCCATTCTTGCACGAATCTTCATGTGTCGGGCTCTTAGTATCTAATAACATGGCAACATGGTGAATGTATTTTTATTATTGTTAATAATTATTCCTTTATTTAAACTTTCAAGTTCCTTCTAACCATCCCAATGAATCACTAACATTTCAATACAACTTGGGAAATAAAATATCTGAACCTTGGAGTAAAGAAAGTTGATGAAGAAAAAATAAATTAAGAGAATATCCAATCAAGAGAAGAAAGTAATGGGACTGAGACAATAAGAGAGGGACTCAGATTAGAAACCAACCTCTTATTCATGGTGATCCATTGACAGATTGATCACAGAGCCAATGTCAAGACAAAATTTACTTTAAATTTTCAAAATTTCTACCAAAGAGTAGCTTCAAAAATGAAATAACAGTTTATTTATGATGGATGACTTTCTTTACAAAAAGATTTTTTTTCAGAATTCTGGCAATTATTCACTGCAAAAATAGCAGAGTTAAACAGTGATGGCTGTACATAAACTGAGATCCATAAAATATAGGAAATTGGAAAAGATGTTGGTTTCTAAATACAAAATTAAAATATATTAATTTTTTCAATACATCAAAAGCTTATTTATGGCATTTTGACTTTTGTGTAACCTGCTATTGATCCCAGGAATTACATTACAAACCAATATTCATAAAATGGGCAAATAAAAAATATTTTTAATATACTTTTATTGATTTCAGAGAGATGAAGGGAGAAGGAGAGAAAGAAATATCAGTGGTGAGACAGAATTATCAATTGGCTGCCTCCTGCACCAATTGGGGATCAAGCCTGAAACCCAGGAATCTGCCCTGACCTGGAATCGAACCGTGACCTCCTGGTTCATGGATTGAGGCTCAACCACTGAGCTACACTGGTTGGGCCCAATTAAAAATATTAACTACAGCCGAAACTGGTTTGGCTCAGTGGATAGAGCGTCAGCCTGTGGACTGAAAGGTCCCGGGTTCGATTCCGGTCAGGGGCATGTACCTTGGTTGCGCGCACATCCCCAGTAGGGGGTGTGCAAGAGGCAGCTAATCAATGATTCTCTCTCATCAATGTTTCTAATTCTCTATCCCTCTCTCTTCCTCTCTGTAAAATATCAATAAAATATATATTTTTAAAAAATAAAATAAAATAAAAAATAAACGCACCTAATTTCACACATCTCATTGGGAAAAGGTATTCATCCACAAAACATATATTTCGGTAACTTTCACCTACTTAAATTATACTCAAAGCTTCAATTGAAGTGCCCAATTTTATCACTCTATCTATAAAGTATAGGTGAAAAGACATAGTACCACAAAAATGTTATTTTTTTTCCCTTCTAAGTGACTGAATGAAATTGAAAATAATTTTCCACTTTAAAAAGAAGCCCTTCATTTTGCAAGCTTCACTCAGGGTAAAAAATAATGTTTGAAAGTGTCTCCACCCAATTTGATAAAGGTCAGTACCTATCTTGTGCTTCTCTTGATGTTCTAATTTCAAAGAGAGAGCTGGTCTTTATCATAGAGAGGATTTATTATGTGTATAGCATAATAATTAAACCATTAGATTCCTTTGCAAAAGGGACAAAAGAAGCTACTTTTTTCTACCAAAAAGTATTGAAGAGCTTACCTAACCATTACTTGCACATTTTTTCAATAGTTTATTTTCAAATAAATGTGGGTATTTATAACGAGGAAGAATATTAAGAAGTAAATTTGCTAGCATACATTGCAATGCTCACTGCTCAGTTTGAAGCAGTGATTTGCATTAATAATATAAGTTTTTTATGAAACACAACAGATTTCACTTAGTACCAGGCAATATGACACAGAGGTGCACAACATGGCAGAGGCCCTATAACTATACTCCAAGTATATGTGCTCAGGAGAGACAAGACTGGTTGTTTATAGACCACCTCCATCTCAGGAAGCCATCCTATATAATAAAAGGTTAATATGCAAATTGCCTCTTCGACTAGAGTTCAACCTTTAGTTTGACCAGGAGATTTTAACCAGGGGCCAGGGTCAGCTGGCCAACCACCATTGGCCCCTCCCCCTAGCAGGCCAATCAGCCAGATTGGGGTAGACTGGCCGGATCCCACTCATGCATGAATTCATGCATCAGGCCTCTAGTTAGCAATAAGTTCCCTTCAGCATTTATGCATTGCTAGGCACACTGCCCCTCAGGATTTGTTCTCATTCTCTGATGGAGCTACTGCTCATCAATTGCAGCATGCTGACAAGTGCAGATTACTCTACAAACTATCCCTAGAATGAGACACAGGCACTTAGTAGATATGTGCCATTTATCTTGCATCTGATATATTTCTATACTTTCTTGAATTTTGGTCACAGAAGAATTCAATTCAGTATCAAGTTCTCAAGTGTTTCAGAGGTTTGAGGAAACATCACAGATCATCTAATAGCCATCTCATTCTATAGATAAATTGCAAACACAAGCTAAATAAATGTTTAAGGCCCTGAAATACATTTGCTATTTCTACTTCCAATTTTTCTTAATTTATTTGGCCCTTAACTTTCTTCGGGTGAGTGTCCATGCCCACCACTCATTGACCCAGAAGATGCTCTCGAATTATAAGGCCTGATTCAGAACACTTAAGCATACCAGTAACTACAACATACCAGTAACACAAAATACTGTCCTAAAATTTCAATTACTTGTGTACTTTTCAATGTTCATAAGAAAGTCAGATTCATCCTTTCAACAGGTTTTAAAAAATTCTATTTCTTTTTTAAATAGAAATAGCCTTTTTCTAATTATAAAACAATTACAAGCTAATTATAACAACGAGGGCTATAAAAAGGACACTAAGAAGAGAGGACAAGTAACCCAAAATCTCACAACCCAGGGAAAGCTGCTGCCACAGTTTCAGTTATGGGAGTAATAGCTGGACTATGTTAGGAGGCATCTGACATTGCATTAGTGGATAGAAGATAAAAAGGTGGAATGAGCAAGCATTGAATGTCATTGATGGCCCTTCCCACAATCTCCCAAAGAGAACTCATTAAGACTCAATCTCTGAAAAAAACCAAGATGGCAGCATAGGTAAATGCCTAACTGCAGCCTCACTCAACAATTTCAAAAAATACAACTAAAATTTAAAGTGGACATTATCCAGAACTACAGGAAAGTTGACTGACTGGAAATTCTACAACTAGAAGGAAAGAGAAAACCAAAAGGACAATCAGAGGAGCTGTAAAAGCCTAAGATACTGAGAGACATGGTGCACACTTGGGGATAGGACAGAGCCGGAGAGGAGGGGCTGCTGAGTGCCTGGCTGGCATTCCCTAGCGGGAAGGAGATAAAAGCTCAGGACTATGCTGAGCCCCATTTCTGACTGCACTGAACACCAGTTCTGGGCAAGACCCTCGGGCCCCAGCCTCATACAGAGGGAATCTGGGCTGTAAGGCAGAGGCTCCGGGAAGCAGTGAAAGGCAGAGCCCCTGAGTCATGCACATTTTGCACAGAGGACAGATGGTTGATTGGGCCACTGGATTGCCCTAGTGGGAAGGAGACATAAGCTCCGGACTGCTCTTAACCCCAACTGCACTGAACCCCAGTTTCGAGCTCATTGGGGGAGAGACTAGACTGTATGGTAGCAGGCAAAACTCTAGGGCGCCTTTCTCTCAGAGGTGCTAGCAATGAATAACAAAGGACACTGAGGAACACTGAGACTCAGGAACCTCAGAGGGCGGGGCTAACCAGAAGCCAAGGCTGTAGGCTCCACCCTGAAACTTTGCCCCATCCAAGCTGAACACAGAGGTTTTTGCAGGTTTCCAAGTCTAGTGGAATAAGGCTGTCTCCTGGCATAGACACGGCTGATCCTACCAACCTACCAACTCAGAGAAGCAGCAAAAATGCCGAGACCAGGAAATAGATCACAAACGAAAATAAATGAGGACAAAAAGCAACTGGATATAGAGATCAAAACCACTCTTATAAGGTTGTTCAAGAATCTCCTAGAAAAGGCTGATAAAATAAACGAGACCTATGAGGATATGAAAAGGGGTCAACTAGAAATAATAAAGGATCAGCTAGAAATAAAGAATACATTCTCTGATATAAAAAATATTATACAGAGTCCTAAAAGCAGATTGGAAGATTGCAAGAATCAAGCCAAAGATTTGGAACACAAAGAGCCAGAGGACACTCCTCCACAGAAGCAAGAAGAGAAGAGAATCCAGAAAGTTGAAGATTGTGTAAGAAACCTCTGGGACAACTTCAAGCGAACCAACATCAAAATTATGGGCATCCCAGAAGATGATAGAGAGCAAGATACCGAAAACATATTGAAAGAAATAGTGACAGAAAACTTCCCCCACCTGGGGAAAGAAATGGACTTACACGTACAGAAAGCACACAGAAGTCCAAATAAAAGGAATCCAAAGAGGACCACTCCAAGACACATCATAATTAAAATTCCAAGAGCTAAAGACAAAGAGAGAATATTAAAAGCAGCAAGACAAAAGCAGGTAGTTACCTATAAAGGAGCACCCATACGACTGTTAGCAGATTTCTCAACAGAAACCATGCAGGCCAGACGGGAATGGCAAGAAATAATCAAGGTGATGAATAACAAGAACCTACAGCCAAAAATACTCTACCCAGCAAAGCTATCACTCAGAATCGAAGGCCAGATAAAGAGCTTCACAAATAAATTTAAGCTAAAGGAGTTCATCACCGCCAAGCCAGAATTATATGAATTGCTAAAAGGTGTTCTTTAGGAAGAGGAAGAAAATAAAGATAAAAATTATGAACAACAAACACGTAACTATCAACAAGTGAGTCTAAAAACCAAGGGAAGTAAAAATCATGATGAACAATATTAACTGGTGAATATAATAGAATCAGAGGTATGGAAGGGGAGTGGACTGATGATTCTCAGGGAAATGGAGAGTGGGGTGGGGGGGAGAGACTGAACATAAACTCTACCTATGGATGAGGACAATTGGGGATGGGAAAAGGGCAGAGGGTGGGGTGGGAACCTGGTGGAGGGGAGCAATGGAACATTTGTAATAATATGAACAATAAAGATTTATTTTTTTAAAAAAGACTCAATCTCTGGAGCTTGGGTATACATGACTCATACCAAGAAGGCAGCTTCCCGAGGGCAGAAATCACATATTGGTGCTGAAGATTCAGCACCACCTCTTGAGAACATCTCAGAGAAGTGGGTAGATGCCCTGGATGGTTTTGCTAGTGGATAGAGTGTCGGCCTGTGGACAACGGGTCCCAGGTTCAATTCCAGTCAAGGGCACATGTGCAAGTTGTGGGCTCAATCCCAAGTAGGGGGCTTGCAGGAGGCAGCTGGCTAATGATGTTTCTATTTCCCTCTCTCTATAGCTCTGAAATCAATAAAAATATTTTTATATAAAAAAAGAAGTGGAGAAATGGGAATATTGAAAAGGAGGTGTAAAGTTAAAAGGAATCCATGATTTGATCCAAAGCTGTGGGAAATACAAAGCATGCACAAGCTGTAGTTTGGAGAGAGCAGGAAAAGATAAGTAGAAGGAGAGGCTGAGGAGAGAGAAGAGAAATGGGCACATGCACCAAGGAGAGAAGAAGTACTGTGTGTTAGAAAGGGAGATGGCCTAGAGCTACCTCCTTCTTTGACACTTCCCAACTCCAGGATGACTCATTATGCAGCTGTATAATAGCTCTGACTTTTCTTTAAGTATCTTGAGTGAGTTCTTTTCCTTGCACCAACATGGGATTTGCAATGTTTTAGAAGTATAAAATGAAGTACATGAACCTTAAGTCTGGATCTCAATTAATTTTGACAAGGTGAACAATCCATAACCATTACACAAACCAAAATATGGAACATTAGCAGTACCTCTCCCCTTCTGCCATCTCCCAGTCATTGCCTCCTCCCAAAGTTAACGCCTATTCTTAGGTCGACCAAACACTTCACTCTTGCTTGTGTCTGTACTTTGAAAAGATAGTACTGCATAGTGTACGCTCTTTTGCATCTGACTCACTCAGGATGAATCACTCACATTCCTCCAGGTTTTTAATATAGCAGTACTTTGCCCTTTCTCTTTGCTGTGTATTATTTCTATTCCGTGACTCTACCATAATTCATGCATTGTCTCCCAATGTATTAACTATATGTGGGCTTGAAGGATGAGAGCTGAACATGTTATATTGCTTAACAGTGACTCAGACCACCTTAGGCAGCCATGTCCACAAGTCCTGTGTATTCCCACCGTAGCTGCCCTCATTGCCATGGCTCCACAGCTGCTCAAATGATGTAAGAAGGTCAGTCACTCCTGTTTCCAACAGCACATGCCTTTCCTTCAGACCTCTCCCCTCCACATTAGAGGGTCTCCCTCTATTTTGGAACTGTATCCCAGAACCTTTAAGAATATATAAAGAATATTATATGATCTACATAAAACAGGAAAGAAAGCGGAATACTATCCCTTTCATCTCTTCCTCTGCAGCTAAGCAACACTGAAGAAATGATCCTGGGAAGATATTTCCTATCTTCTAGGTCAATGGTCGGCAAACTCATTAGTCAACAGAGCCAAATATCAACAGTACAACAATTGAAATTTCTTTTGAGAGCCAAATTTTTTAAACTTAAACTTCTTCTAATGCCACTTCTTCAAAATAGACTCGCCCAGGCCATGGTATTTTGTGGAAGAGCCACACTCAAGGGGCCAAAGAGCCACATGTTTGCCGCAGTTTGCTGACCACAGTCCTAGGTGATTTGATTCATTAGCTCTCATTCCTTCAAATCAGTTAAGCAGCATTTCTTCAAGATTATTGCACAATGTTATATGGCTCTCTTTAGAAATGGGAATATGTGGTAATGCCCATTGTGGACATCAATTTGCTATCATCTGTACTATATTGGGGGGAGAATGCCTCAAATTTAAAGGAGAAAGCTGGTACATTCCCTACTTTCAGAGCTGGTAGAGATATTATCCTTGTTTTTTTTATTTTTTGATGAGTTTCTGGGAGAGGGTCAGAAGCTTGCTCTTAACTCCCCATTTTTTTGGAAGCTTGAATTCATTTTGGAGTACATTATAATTGATGTAGAAAGCAAATAGTAATAACTAAGTAATTAATAATCAAGGCACACTTTTCTTATAACAAAGTACCGCAATCCTTCTGAGGAGGAGACCACTAAACTGTCTCTAATTTTCAGACACACCAGTAAGTAAAATAAACAAACCTGGACCCCTTCTCCTTTTCTCACTTAATGAGGGAGCCCCTGCACTCTCAATCATGATCAATACCTTCCTCCATTTAGAGATCAGTTTGAGATTACACATATTCACATATACTGACAGCAAAACATAGACCAACCTTTCAAAGTAATTATTAAAGTCAATACATTGATGAATTGAGAGTTTTTACTTGGGGGAGGGGAAGTTGATGGAAAAGATGAATGAAGGAATTCTGCACCTGACTCAGAGAAATAGAGATCAATTTTCCACCTGCACCACCAAAACTGGAAGAGTTCAGAATGAGAGTTAAGATAAACAAAGGCAAAGTTTCCTTTGTGTAAACTGTTTTGTTGTTGTTTTCTTTCCCTAAAGCAAGAGTTGTACACTATGGCCTTTCTTTCTTTCCCAGGTCCTAATAAAAATATAATGTGAAACCTGACTAGAATTCTAAAGAAGAAATGGTTTTGAAGTCACTGGAAGAATGTTTCCACACCCATATTCTAAGTTAGAGAACCTCAAAGCCATACTGCAGATAAACCTCCCACTCACTTTTAATAATCCATGAAGTTATCAGATAGGCTATCCCATAAGTAGAGTTCTTTATTAATGTGGTTAATGAACTAGATAGAAAATGTTCTGTTTCATACTTTGCCTCTTCAGGATGCAAACATTAGAACCAATGTTCCCCACTAAGATATATTTAGACACATACATTTCTTTACTTCAGAAAGTAATGTAGAACTTTAACACCGTTACAAGTTTCTTCCAATTCAAAATTATTTTATCTAAAGTTAAAAGCTTTCATGGTACTTATTCATATTTTACTGCATCCTGTACACTCAAGATGTTCTCATTATGTAACTAAAATGCTGCAGTGCACATTATCTAAGGAGCTACAGATAGTTATGCATTTTGAACACATATGGACATAAAGCTACCTGGAGGCCTGCACTGGCTTTCCACTGAGCACTTTGTAGCAATGGCAAAGATATCCGATAATGGCATTACACTTCTTATTTGTAAATGCAAAGTGGGCACAACCTTTGGAAGTGAGGGGTATTTGCAGCCACACCATTTGTACTTCAACTATTTGCAGAGCCTGTCACTCGAGTGCATGTTAATTCTTCCACAGTGTGCTCCACATTTTCAATAACAAAAATTTCATTCCAGCATTTGGGCTGCAAAAGTTAAGATTTATTACTTTGTCCTCTAGTTATATTATTTGTGGGAATCCCTAACTCTTATCACAGAAAGATAGCTCTCTCTTCACTTATATTTTATATTTGCATTGCTGAATGTGTTCTTTTTTTCTTATATAAGTAAACTTTAATGAAGATTTGCATAGGAAAACTCACCAGGAAAATATTTTAAGGACTTTTAAATACTATAATCTCTTCAAAAGATATGTTTTGTTCACCTGTGACTTCTTTCACTTGTTGGGAGCTAAATTATTTGCTGAACTGTAAGCATAACTATTTGGAAGTAGTATACCTAATTCAAACCATAAACATTTTCCTGGGGAATCTTTAACAGTAGGAAAGAATTGCTACAACCGTTTATGTCTAAAACCATGTGTCATTTCAAGGTTTAGATTCCAACATCACATTTAAATATAAAATGTTTAGACATAACACATGATTTAAATATGCATTTTACCTCTAGCTGTTGGAAACCCACTGGCTGATGGATAGGAAAGGAATATCCTAAGCCAAGGGGAAGCAATCCCAGAAATGAAGAGCAATACTGGATTATGTAGCCAATATGCTACTGTAGCGGCTACCTACACTTGTAGAAGCAAAGAAGTAATCCATGATTAGGTAAGTAATGCAATAAAATTATATGTTCTTCCTTTTCTTAGTTATACCATTTTGCTTTTCCACTGGTAGTGTATAGATGCACCTTATTTCCCATAGCCTTCTTGACAAACTATGTTGTCATAAAGAAGTGTAACAAAAAAAAATTATATGTACTTAAATTGTGTTTTAAGAATATAGAATTTCCCTAAGCTTTGTTTCATTTTTATTTATAATTAATGAAAAACACTCTGCTAAAAATATACTTGTTCTCAACCACTAACATATTTTAAGGATGAATAACGGGACACAGACAAGTTGAGCAATAAGGACCAAAGTGATGACCTATATCCTAGCTATTGCCTCAGATGAATAGCAGATGACTTCAGTATAATCCCCAACTGCAATTTGTCCTTCCCACTCTACTTCAGGGAGAAAAATGGAATCTATTCAGTGCACATTGGTTTGAATGGCAGAAACTAACTCACAAATACATGAAAGAGCATGGATTTGAGTTTAAAGATAGCTATGTTCATATTTTCATAGATCAAGTAATATGAGAGTACCACATATGACTTGGATTGATCATTATTTTAATTCTCTTCATTGCTCATAGTATAGAATCAAATACAAGCAAGAAGCCCAGCTGGCATGGCTCAGTGGCTGAGTGTCAACCTATGAACCAGGAGGTCACGGTTCGATTTCTAGGCACATGACCCAGTTACAGGGTCAATCCCCAGTTGGGTCATGCAGGAGGCAGCCAATCAATGTCATTAATATTTATCTCTCTCTCTCTCTCTCTCTCTCTCTCTCTCTCTCTCTCTTCTTTTCTCTTTAAAATAGATAAATATATATATTTAAAAATACAAGCAAGCAGGCAATAACAATATTTTATAGGGAATATTTTGTATATAAAATAATTTGTATTTAATTAGGACATCGCAAATAGGAAAGAGTTAAAAAGTATAAAGTATTAAATACTTGTTTGTCACAACCACAGAAGTTGTGTGAGCAGCAATCTATCAGAAAACTTTAGCTTTGGTTTCTAAACTTTTTCCTGAAGTAAAAAGAAATGGCAGTATTTTGAAATGGGAAAACTAAAAATTTTTCAAATGGCAGTATTTTGAAATGGGAAAACTAAAAATTTTTCAATCTCAGAAACCAAAACTCTCAATTTTACAGAAACTATCTATTTCCTGGGTAGTAGAGTCATGATAGAAGCACTTGCCAACGAGAAGGTTTCCTTGCCACCACAAGAATATTATAATAAGAGTAGACAAATCAGCCCTCCTAAAACACAGATAAAAACAGAGCAGACCTGAAGTAACCAAGAAGTCTGCAATCACTCAGGGTCACCTCAGCACATGTTGATAAAGTCCAGAGGGAAAAGAGCTTCTTCCTCTGCTAAGGAAAGAACAACTCCCATCGGATAATTATGATTAGCTTTTTGGGTCATGTGATTCGCCCTCAAGAGGTCAGGAGGGCTGTGTTGATACTCTCCTCTCTAGAGCCCACAAGGAAGAAGAGCATTTCCAAAAGCAGAAGATGGGGAAAGGCTTCTGGTCAAACAAAACCAAGTGATGTTCTCCACAAGTGAAATGGGAGACACCAGAAGGAAATAGAAATATACAAGCTCTAATTCACTTCTCCAATGCATGTTTTAAATATTTAATGATTTAATAGTTATTTAAATTATAAAAATACACATAATAAAATATACATTATGCATATTATGTCTACTTAAGTAAGTTTTCATGAAGAAAAAAATGAGATGTATTTTAGGGTGCTCTTGTAGATGAACCAGCCTTATCCGGCCCGAGGTGGGGAGGAAATTTTAAAGGTGCTCACTGAGCACTAGAGCCATTACAAATGTGTTCTGTCCTTGATGACTGGGTGTCAGGAGACACAGTTTCATAACTAAAATGCTGGTTAGTTAGCAATCTACATATAGAATGGGTAGGATTCTTAGGAGGTAGCCAGAACTAAAAGGCAATTTTGGTCATAAGTAGATTTGTATGACACCTACTCACAAACCTTACCTAAATTCTCTCTGTGGCTGCTGTCTTCAAAATACTTCATAGCAATATGCTCTATAAACTTTGTTTTCAAATGAAATTTTACTCAGAAGTTATATATTTATATTGGAGCTTCAAGGGAAGAGTTCCAGTAGAGAGTCCATCAGTCCCATAGCAAATGAAGGAGCAGGACTTATCCATATTAAAGCCATTGCACTGCTGTATAGCAACTTCTAATTTGATTATATGATTTTAATAATAATTTTTAATGCTCACCAGAGGAAATGTTTTTCATTGATTTTAGAAAGAGGAAGAGAGAGTGAGAAACATTCATTTGTTGCCTCCTATACTTATCTAGACCAGGATCAAACCTGTGATCTTTTGGTGTATGAGAAAATATCCCAACCAACTGAGCCACACTAACCAAAGCTAAGAATAATCTTTAAAGGTAGACAATTTAGCCAAAATTCCCTCAAACACTAATAATGTCAGTACAAAACAAGGAGACGAGCAAATCCATAAGGGAAACTTTAAGACAGAACACAGAGTATCTGGAAAAGATTTTTGTTAATAAATATGATACAATGGAAGGCTTTGGTAAGCCAAACTGTTGACACTAAATCTAGCCCTCCAAAGGGACACAGCTCTCCCAGTGACATATCACATCACAGGGTCTAGAAAGATACTGAAATCTCTGCAGAGAGAATGCCAAAAAATCAAGTTAAGGAGGTTAATCAAAGATTTGGAAAACAATTAAATGAACTGATTGAAGAATAAGATTTCAACTAGCTTTCTGGGAGAAAAATAAAGCAAACATAAGTTGCTGACTTTAAATTAAAAAATGGGAGCAAATTTATCCTAGTGCAATATGTTCCAGAATAATCAGAGATCATTATTTATACTCTGAAAAATACAGCAACAATTCCTTTTCTCACACTGATACAGTTAGAGAATTAAAGGATATACCCAGTGGTAATTCCTACAAATCATAGGTAAAGTCTTGTAACTTGAAATGGGCTTTACAAAAGCTGTTATAATGGTCTGTGCTTAGAAATGTACAAAGGCAGTAAACTTAATACTCTTATAACCCTAAAGCAATTTGGAAGTGTTATCTCATCCATCCATTCCTTTAAAGCAAAATTATATCATCCCATGAAATCGTCATCTATGCCATTAGAAATGCTTTGAATCAAGGAATCTATGACACAGAACTTTGATGCTTTCATTCATCAATTCAGGAAACAGATCCCAGACAATGCCAACATTTATCCTGGACATTAGAGAGCCACGGGTAAATATGATACAAACTTCATGGAGGATGTATAGTCTAGAGGGTGAAATAGATAAAGAGATAATTTCATAATATTCTGAGAAATCAAGACATTATGTTTGGAAGTATGAGATTGGCATTTAATTATTCTAGAAGAGGAGGAATGGTTTACAATGTAAACTGAGACCTGACACACAGTATGAGGGTGATTGAAGGCTGTTCCAGGGACAGGAGTCCAAATAAACAAAATCTAAAGACAAAAGAGGCAGTGGCACAGTAGGGTCTCAGGAATAGCTCATTGTGGATGTAGGAGGGAGGTGTGTTAAGATCCCAGTTGGCAGGATAGCAGAATGAAAGGCCTTGACTATCCTGTTGTAGATTTGGAATATTATCCTACAAACAATGACAGAGCAATAAGGTTTTTAGGTAGATAATAAATCTGATCACACCAGAATATAAGAAAGATTGCTCTGATTGGGTATGAAGAATATCTTGAAGATAGGTAAGGCTGGTGGGCAAGGAGGTAAGACTGGAGGGTAAAACTAAGTGGTTATTGCAGAATTGCTCAATGATAGGATTCACTTCAGACTATAACAAGATAGCAGAGGTGAGGACCGAGAAAACTGCCCTGATTCAATTGTCTTTCATGAAGCATTACAGATAGACTTCACAAAACACAGAACTGGAGAATTAAGAGAAAGGAACTGGGGTTCCTCATGAATTGCAGCCTTAGAACTGGTTGTCCTTAAATGGAGAACACTGAAAGAGCTACACCGAATTAAAGATGCTGAATTGAGTTTTTCATATTTTGAATTTAGGGTTCCTGTGATTAATTTAGTAGAGAATTTTTATTTTATATTTTTCTCTCTTATTGTATGCAGCTTCACTGTAGGAAGTGGCGAAGGGGGAGTAAAAGATTATATAATGAAGGTAAAAAGTGATGAAAAAAAGGAGGCAATTGGAAAATAAAACACTGAACCCGAAATGCAAGAGATTAATAAAAGACCAGCAATCATAATGGCGTAATGACTGGAATGACCAACCAGTCACTATGAGATGCATTGACCACCTCTCAGTCCCTCCCCCAAGCCTGCAGGCTCTAATGGCTGGATGGCCAACAGGGAACCAAGGGCAGGTGCGGGGAGAGACTGGGGACTGGTGAGTGGACAGAAGGCAGACCTTTGGTACCGCCCCTTGGCCCACAGGCTCTAATCACTGGATAGCAAATGGGGAACCATGGGAACCATGGGGAACCAGGGTGAGTGGTGGCAGGATGGGACTGAGGACTGGTGAGTGGGTGGAAGACTGCCCTGGTCACAGGTTAGGCCTAGGGACCCTACCCATGCACAATTTCATGTGTTGGGCCTCTAGTAACTACATAATCATACTAATGTATTATTAACTAGAGGCCCAGTGCACAAATTCATGCATGGGTTGAGTCTTGAGGAGGGGGCGAGTGGGATGCAATCAGCCCTCTAGGTGGGTGGTGGGACACCCTTGCTGGCCCAGGATCCAGATCTGCCCCACTGACATTTGCACCTATTGTAAGAAGCCACCTGGCAACCGCTTTTATATTGTTTCTTCCTTGTGGAGCTTCTAGGGAGGGGAAGCAACCACGGTGCCTGAGGCCAACTTCCAGGAGGCCAGAGGCACTGTGGGGAACCTGCCAGCAGTGCTGGTCTGTAGGTGCTTGGCCTGTTCTCCGGAGACTGGACCTGCAGGACTACTAAGGGAGTGAGTGGCTGCCACCACGGAGCTGGTGGGCCTCCTGGACAAGTCAGTTGCTGAGAGGTGCTCCAACTGTATGAGTGCACTGACCACCAGGGGGAAGATCATGCAGTGAGAGTCTGCCCCTTGGTGGTCAGTGCGCATAATAGCATCTGCTCATTCTGGTTGTTAGGTTATTCTGCCACCTAGGCTTTTATATGAAGAGATTTTCTAAATTTACAAGATCAAAGAAACAAGCTTTTGTTTATAATCAGATTCTAATTCAAGCTCTTCTATAGGAACAGAAACCTTGTCACATTAACACAAGTATTCAAGTCTATGTAGAGTTTTATTTTGCTATAAATATAATACTTTGGTATTTAGAATTATACCACAGACTCTGGAGAATATAGTTACCGTATTTGCAGGCGTATAAGACGACTTTTTGGCCCTGAAAAATATGCCTCCAAGTGGGGGGTAGTCTTATACAGCGAGTATATAACAAACTCTGTATTTTTAGTGGAAATTTTAGTGGGTCGTCTTATACGCCCAGTCGTTTTATACGCCGGCAAATACGTATTTTTCAGGGCCAAAAAATCGTCTTATACGCCGGCAAATATGGCATTCTAAGTTACCATCTTTTAATCTGATCAACTATGTGATACTAACAAAAGCTATGTCCCTTGCCCTCAAAGATTGAGAACAAATTTTGCACAGTTTTTTAACTTAACATAGATCTCTTGTTAGACAGCCAGTTGGTGTCTTCTGGGAATTTCTGGGATTTGCAACATTCATCAACCTACCTTTAACAGCTTGTACTAGGCCTCCTTCCCGCCCCCCCTTTTTTTTAGATCAGTAAACATTCTTTGCTTCTTTCCAACTTTGTCTAAAAGGTTGCTAGTCATTCATTTTTTTTAATAGTCCATACAGAATTGGGGGTTGTTAGGGTTACAACATTAATGCCTTTGGACTTGAGCACAACTTTTGAGCAAAAGCTGAAGATGAAAACATAACAAGACACAAAATTAAATGTGTAATATCCAAGGCAGGAGAAAGTTGGTCCCTCTAGGGCAAACCACTTACCCAGAAGTTCCTGTAATCAGAGGCAGGTTTACTGTGAAGTTAGTGAAGCTTAACTTCTGAGCACCTCGCTTAGATGAGGCCTTTTCAGGGATGCAGGGGGTTCCCTTCCAGTGTGTTCATATGATCACTGGTCCTGCTAAAATTTTTAGAAGTGACATATTTTAACAGCAATTGGTTAGGCTGCTGTCCCTTTCCACTCTGATTTCCTCTCCATCACAAATCCCCTGCAGCTAGGTAGTCATGGTATGACCGTGGACATATTAGAATCTTGCTGAAGGAAAAATGAATTGTAGATATATTTTCTTAGGCCTGATATATTTATGCTTCAGTTTGTTCATGTATATGTAAGTTGCTGCTGACTCACCAGGCATCACTGAAATGAATGTGAATATCCAGAGATCACAATATGATATGAACATTGTAATTCTCAGCACAGGACATTTGTAAGTATCGAGAAGAAATAAGATTTGAAATGTATGGAGCATAAAGCTAGTATGTGGGAAATTTTTCTAATTGTCATACATGTAAATTGCCAGAAGAGAATGCATTCTCCTTGACACCCATTAAAATGGCAGTTCCATTCCTTCGGGAATATTCTCAATAATGTGGAATATGTAATTATTATCACAACATATTTCATAGAAATCTCTCAAAAAATAACTTATTAGAATCCCTGTATTTGTAGTGTACAAACCAAGAGCAGTACCACAAGTAGTAAGTATGACCCATTTTAAAATTTAATATAGAATGAATCCTAACTATTTGAATAAAAATTTAATCAGCAATGGTAGAAAAATAATTAAATTATCTTTCTATATTCTCTATAAAGAATATTATGCCAAAACTAGATTGGCTCATTGGATAGAGCATCGGCCTGCGGACTGAAAGGTCCCAGGTTTGATTCCAGTCAAGGGCATGTACCTTGGTTGCGGGCACATCCCTAGTAGGGGGTGTACAAGAGGCAGCTGATTGATGATTCTCTCTCATCAATGTTTCTAACTCTCTATCCCTCTCTCTTCATCTCTGTAAAAAATCAATAAAATATATTTTAAAAAAGAATATCATAAAATTATTTGTCATAAAATGAGGCAATCAAAGAGCATTCAAGTAAATATATAGAGAACAGTATTACTGTGTTTTGTGAGTTTATAAATGAATATAGTAAGTGCTTTTCTTGATTTTTAAATATATGTAGATTATGTAAAAATTTTTAACTTTTATGTTGTGGGTTTTTTTTTAATTCCATGTGAATGTTCATATTTACATCTAATTTGTATTTTTAATTTTGTATTCCTTTTATTAAAGAAAGCCTCCAATAATTGTATAATCTTTAGACAGGACAAAACTGGGACTTGACCCTCCATGTAATATAAAACTTAAAATAGTCTCTTGCCAAAACTGGTTTGGCTCAGTGGATGGAGCGTCGGCTAGCGGACTGAAAGGTCCCGGGTTCAATTCCGGTCAGGGGCATGTACCTTGGTTGCGGGCACATCCCCAATAGGGGGTGTGCAAAAAGCAGCTGATGGATGATTCTCTCTCACCGATGTTTCTAACTATCTATCCCTCTCCCTTCCTCTCTGTAAAAAATCAATAAAATATATTTTTAAAAAGTATCTTAAAATACAAAATAAAAGGTAGAAGCTATACTGTGCACTGTGCACATTATACTATCATCTTACATGCCATGTATATGGAGAAGGTCATTTATCCCAAAGAATAAAAAATGTAGAAACATTTAGTTTAAATGTATTGATCAATTGTACCAACATAAATAAGTTTCAATCAACTGTACCTAATTTTCTCTTTCACATCCAAATTATATCTTTTTCAAAGATAATCTATAATAATAAAAGCATAATATGCTAATTAGACCAGACAGCCAAACAACCTTCTGGACATCTATACAGATGTTCTTATGGATGAAGCCACAGTGGCTGGAGCTAAGGCAGAAATGGTTAGGGACAATCAGGCAGGCAGGCGAGGGTTTAGGGATGTTGAGGCAGGAGGGCAGAGTGGTTAGGGGAGATGAAGCAGGCAGGCAGGTGAGCAGTTAGGAGCCAGTGGTCCTGTATTGTGAGAGAGATGTCCGACTGCTGGTTTAGGCCTGATTCTTGGCAGCATTGTGCCTAAACCAGCAGTCAGACATCCTTTGAGGGGTCCTAGATTGTAAGAGGGTGCAGGCCAGGCTGAAGTACCCTCACCCCTGTGCACGAATTTCTAGTTTGTTTAAAGGAAAGGTGGGAAAAAAACCTATTTGGAAATTCTCTAGGATTATAAGCACTTAAAAGGTAATAAAGGACACTAAGGCATGTGACTCATTTGAAGGTCACCAGTGGTATAATAACAAAAGAAATCCCATTGAGGGACAGTGAGATAGCTATCCTAAATGATTCCAAAATCATAAAAAAATAAATGGAACTATCAAAGCAGAAATGAATAATTAAAGTTGAACTCTAATTCTACATCTATGAAGATCAGGAAAGCACAAACTGAGTGGCTATCAATGTTTATTCTCTCTAGTAGAAGCTCAGGTTATATAATAGAATTTTATAACACATAAAGCAATCAGGACTATAATGTTAAATGATAACTATCTTTAGTATGTCTCTGGGAAGGTGTTGTCATACAAATAAAATGCTCAGAAAGACCACAGACTTCTACTGCTAAAAATAAATAAATAAGGAAGAAAGAAAGAAAGAAAGATGGCTTCGTCATGAAGAGAGAAGCAGGAAGTGAAAAAAAGAAGGAAGGCAGCTTAGCTGGGTAACTGTGTGCTCTCCTCCTGTATTAGTATCCCTTCAAAATCACTTAACAATCGTGAACTTCCTGTGGTAATTATTATAATAATCACTTTATAGAGTAAAAATTGAATCACAAAGAATTACAATAACTTGCATAAGAACACAGAGCTTTAAGGGACAAAGCTCTGATCAGTCTGATTCCAAATCCCATACTTTTTTCCACTCTCAAGGCCCAGATATGTTAATAATGGAAATGGAGGCAGAATTTCCACTAGTACACAGTTGGCTAGACTTTGTAATAACAATAATCCTATATAAAACACTATATATAGCTCTTACTGGTTTGGCTCAGTGGATAGAGCATGGGCCTGCAGACTGAAGGGTCCCAAATTCGATTCTAGTCAGGTGCACGTACCTTGATTGCAGGCACATCCCCAGTAGGAGGTGTTCAGGAGAGAGCTGATGGATGTTTCCCTCTCATGGATGTTTCTAACTCTCTCTCTCTCTCTCTCTCTCTCTCTCTCTCTCTCTCTCTCTCTTTTTCTTCCTCTCTGTAAAAAAAAAAAAATCAATAAGGGATATATTTAAATATATATATATATATATATATATATATATATATATTAGTGTTTATTATGTATAAGAAAGAATTCTAAGCACTTTACATATTCTCTCATTTATGTGGAAAGTACCTGTGTGCTCTTTTATTTCAACTTAGCCAGGAAAACATTTGTAGCATAAAATTCTGCTCCCTAGGTTTCTCTATCTTGTCCCCATTAGATAATCAGAATTAAATTATATTAAGATTCTTTATCTGTTATGACAATGATGGGGTGGAGGAGTAGATTAAAACATCTTTCAAGCCGAAACTGGTTTGGCTCAGTGGTAGAGCATCGGTCTGCGGACTGAAAGGTCGATGTTTCTCTCTCATCGACATTTCTAGCTCTCTATCTCTCTCCCTTCCTCTCTGTTAAAAAATCAATAAAATATATATATTTAAAAAATAAAATAAAGTAAAACATCTTTCAAAAGGGAAGATAAATCTCCAAGAGCCATAAAGACCTCCTATTTTATATTTTCTTAGCATTGTAAAAGCAATACTATTCACCTTGTACCATATCCTTTTTACTTCCTGTAGCATTTCAAATCAAGAGCACTGAAGAAATCTACTCAATCAATATTCTGGAAAAAGTCCTAATATTTTAGTTAACAATAATATATAGTTTTCCATTTGCAAAGAATGCCTTTGCTTCTAAGATTCATCCTTGAAACTATAAGATTTAATGGAAGCATGCTTGATACTCAGCAGGATGAACCATACCTATCATCCTCACAACATGAAATACATTCTTGTATACTGTCTCTAATCCATTTCACATAGACACTGGAAACTTCTCTATTTTTTTAAGAGTGAATTATTTAATGTGGATAATAGAAGCTTCTACTGAAACACTGCAGCCCAAATATATACATTTATCATCAACCCCTTTTTAAATCCTACCACAGTTATACTAAAGGAATTAGTAAGATGCTAATATATAAAGACTAGAAACCTGGTGCACAAAATTCATGCATGGGGGGAGGAGGGTCTCTCAGCCCAATCTGCACCCTCTCCAATCTGGAAACCCTCAGAGAGTGTCCAACTGCCATTTAGGGTCAATCCATACAGTATCAGGCCTACATTGGCAGTTGGACATTCCTCTCACAATCTGGGACCTCTGGCTCCTAACTGTTTACCTGCCTGCCTGCCCTAATCACTCTGCCTGCTTGCCTGATCCCCCTAATTGCCTCCCCTTCTGGCCTGATCCCCCTAACTGCACCACCCTGCCAGCCTGGTCACCCCTATTAATTTTTTTTTGTTTTTAATCTTATCCCCTTTACACACAATTGTATTTGACTTCCTTATTGGCTTCTCCCTGTCACACAATTTTCTCTCTCCTTTATGTAATGCTTTTTCCTTCTGACTCATCATTTATAAACTTTTCTTTCCTCCTTATTTCCTACTTCTGTTCCATTATCCTTCTTCCCATCTTTTTCCAATCCTCTCTCCCTCCCGTATTCCTTCTTTCCTTTATCTTTTCCCCTTTCTCACTCTCCTTTTCCTTCCTTCTTACCTTATTTTTTTCTTCACTTCCTCCCTTCAGACCTGCTTTGCTCTCTCCCCAATTTCTTCCTTCTTCCCTTTCTCCTTTTAAGCTCTACTGGCTCCCCTTTAAAACTTTTCTTTCCTTCCTCTTTCTCTGTCATCCACATTCTTCTCTACTTCCACTGTTTTAATGTCTATCTATTTGCCTAATTATTCACTATCATTTATCTTTTTCTTCTGACTCCTACTTTTAAAATCTGTCCCCAGTACACAACTATAATTGATTTTGATTATACCTCCTACAGTTCACTCACACATCCTCTTTCCTTCTTTAACTCTGCACTCTACTGACTCCTTTATAAAGTTCTTACCTCCCTTGTTTCCTTCTTAAAGCTTCCACTGGCTCAGCATAAACATTATTGCTTGTCTCATTTTTTATTCTTATAAGTATATTTCCAGTAGGACATGATCTCACTCATCTAGGGGAAATTATGAACAACATAGACTGATGAACAAGAACAGACTCAGAGATAAGGAGCCATGGGTCAGACTATTGGACCTCAAAGGGAGGGTGGGAATAAAAGGGAGAGATCAACCAAAGGACTTATGTGCACACATATGAGCCTAACCAGTGGTCAAGGACAATAGGGGGTGGGGGCCTGAGTGGGGAGGGATTGGGGATTGGAATGGGGAGGTTGAGGACAAATATGTGATACCTTAATAAATTTGTTTCGAATTATCAATTTAAAAAAAAACCCTTCCGCTGGGGGAGCAGGGCGTTCAGTCCCAGCCCAGGGTTTAGCCCTGGCCAGGTGTTCACTGCCCCCCCCCTTTCCCCAGCCTCTTCACCACTGTCCTGCTCCCATTCCCTGCCTGGGATGCCGGGTCCAGCGAGGGTGGCTGAGACCCATAAAGCCTGGGCGCTGCTGCCACAAAGCTGGAGTGCCTAGGCCCAGAAGGCCTCGGATTGTCTTCCACTCTGTCCTGGACCCATGGGCGTCTCCCAGCCAATGGCTGCCACTGCCCCTCCTCCAGCATCTGGGCAGGATTCCCAGCTGAGTGCAGCCTGCACCCTGCTCCCACCCCCACCCACCTCCCCACTCCTTCACCCCCTGCCCCCTGAGGGCCACTCCCTTCCACATGCAGTTTTCTTCCCCTCCTATTGTATCCTATTTTACTCCAGGCCTTGCAGCTGCCTGAGCAGAGGGTGCCTGTTGTCAATAATGCCACAATGAACATAGGAGTGCATATACCTTTTCAAATTAGTACTCCGGATTCTTTGAATACACACTCAGGAGTGGAATTGTTGGGTTATATAGGTAGAAATCAAAAGTAGGAAAGTGAGCAGAAGATTATACATGAGGAGTAAAACCACTGGCATAAAAGATTGAGGGTAATCTCAATATAGAAAAAGTAACTAAGACAGGGGAAAGATCAAGAGATACTGATCATTGTGGATTCCTTAATAAAAAGACCAGTTCCTGACGGATCAGTGAAATCTAGGACTCAACAAGCATTGCCCTTACCACACAGCTCATGGTCAGAATTTTGGGATTTCACTTTGAAATATGAAAAAACATCTAAGAATCACCTCAAAACTGAAGGAAGACTATATTACTAAACGAAGATCCCAAAACAACAACTAGAGACAACAGGAAGTATGATTAGACAGAAAGAAAACTTCAAATATGCTATAATTCTAATATGTATATATTTTTTAATTATTTACAAATTATAGATGTTTTATGCACATATATACACAAAATTAAATATAATCTATTAACCATCAAATTAAAATATACTGCAATTAATATATACTACTCCTATTTTATTTATTTTTTAATGTATTTTATTGATTTTTTTACAGAGAGGAAGAGAGAGGGATAGAGAGTTAGAAACATCGATGGAGAGAAACATCAATCAGCTGCCTCTTTCCTGCACACTCCTTCCTGGGGATGTGTCTTCAACCAAGGTATATGTCCTTGACCAGAATTGAACCTGGAACCCTTCAGTCTGCAGGCTGACGCTCTATCCACTGAGCTGAACCAGTTTGGGCTACTCCTACTCCCATTTTTAAATGATGCTATTTAAAAAGAAGCATTGCAGAAAATAGAATTCTTAGATAATAAATATATAATTTAAAATAATTATAATTCAAAAAAGTTGTTAAATTCTCTTATAAAGTATTTTAAGATGAGTTGTAAATTAAACAAAAATAAATAAAAACGTATCAAATTAAAAGAAACTCCAGTCAGAGAAAAGAGAATATGTAGACTAAAAATTCTCAAATAAGTAACAGAAACAATTTTTCCAGAACTTAAGTTACATGAACATTCAATTTAAAAGAGACCACTGAATGCTAAGCAAAATATATGGCTATGGCCCTCACTGAGTAACAGTATCAAATTTTGGAGAACTCCAGAAAACATTAGGAGGTTTAAAAGCAATGAAAGGCCGAAACCGGTTTGGCTCAGTGGTAGAGCGTCGGTCTGCGGACTGAAAGGTCCTGGGTTCGATTCCGGTCAAGGCATGTACATTGGTTGCGGGCACATCCCCAGTAGGGGGTGTGCAAGAGGCAGCTGGTCGATGTTTCTCTCTCATCCACGTTTCGAGCTCTCTATCTCTCTCCCTTCCTCTCTGTAAAATATCAATAAAATATATTTTTAAAAGCAATGAAAGAAGAAATGTAAATGCAAAGACTGGGAATCCTAACTTCTTAATGGCAACTTTGGAAGTTTAAATATAAAAAAACATTCAAAACTCTGAATCTAAATGATTTCCAACCCATATTCTATACATCAATTAAGTTTTAGGAAAGAACAAAGATATTTTCAAATATGCAAGCTCTCAAATTTTTACAGCAATATACCTCTTTAATAAACTTTTATTTTTTTTATTTTTTTTTTTTATTAAATTATTATCTGTGTACATATATTACCATTGCCCCCCCCCAAAAAAAAAACAAAACAAAACAAAACAAAACAAAAAAACAAAACATTCCCTCCCTCCCCGGAGTTTTGTGTCCATTGGTTATACTTATACGCATGTGTACAAGTCCTTCGGTTGATCTCTTATTTCCCGCATATTTCCCTCCCCCCCCCCCCCGGTGTAATTAGACAGTCTGCTTGTTGCTTTACTGTCGCTATATTTAACTTATGGTTCATCAGTTTATAATGTTCTTTATTATTCATAAATGAGTGAAGTCATATGGTGTTTCTCTTTCATTGACTGGCTTATTTCACTCAGCATGATATTCTCCAGTTCCATCCAGGTTGCTGCAAATGATGAGAATTCCTTCTTTTTTATGGCAGCATAGTATTCCATTGTGTAGATGTACCATAGTTTTCTGATCCAATCATCTGCTGACGGGCACCTAGGCTGTTTCCAAATCCTAGCTATTGTAAATTGTGCTGCTATGAATAAAGGGGTGCATATATCCTTTCTGATTGGTGCTCCTATTTTCTTGGGATATATTCCTAGTAGTGGGATTACTGGGTCAAATGGGAGTTCCATTTTCAGTTTTTTGAGGACACTCCATACTGTTCTCCACAGTGGTTGTACCAGTCTGCATTCCCACCAGCAGTGCACGAGGGTTCCTTTTTCTCCACAACCTCGCCAACACTTGTCGTTTGTTGATTTGTTAATGTTGGCCATTCTGACAGGTGTGAGATGATATCGCATTGTTGTTTTGATTTGCATCTCTCGGATAAGTAGTGACTTTGAACAGTTTTTCATGTGCCTCTTGGCTTTCCTTCTGTCTTCTTTTGAGAAGATTCTATTTAGTTCCATTGCCCATTTTTTAATTGGCTCATTTATTTTCCTTTTACTGAGTTGAATAAGCTGTTTGTAGATATTGGAGATTAAACCTTTATCAGTAATATCGTTTGCAAATATGTTCTCCCATGCAGTGGGCTTTCTTGTTGTTTTGTTGATGGTTTCTTTTGCTGTGAAAAAACTTTTTATTTTGATATAGTCCCATTTGTTTATTTTCTCTTTAGCTTCCATTGCCCAGGGGGCAGTCTCAGTGAAGAAGTTCTTTTGGCATATATCTGAGATTTTGCTGCCTGTGGATGCCTCTAGTATTTTTATGGTTTCCCGTCTTATGTTTAAGTCCTGTAACCATTTCGAATTTATTTTTGTGTATGGAGTAAGTTGGTGCTCTAGTTTCATTCTTTTGCAAGTATCTGTCCAATTTTCCCAACACCATTTACTGAAGAGACTGTCTTGACTCCATTGTATGCTCATGCCTCCTTTGTCAAATATTAATTGAGCATATTGATTTGGGTTGATATCTGGATTCTCTATTCTATTCCATTGATCTATATGTCTGTTCTTGTGCCAGTACCAGGCTGTTTTGAGGACAGTGGCTTTGTAGTACAGTTTGAAATCTGGTATGGAGATCCCTCCTACTTTACTCTTCTTTCTCAGGATTGCTGATGCTATTCGAGGTCTTTTATTGTTCCAAATGAATTTTTGGAGAGTTCTTTCTAGGTCAGTGAAATATGCCGTTGGTATTTTGATGGGGAGTGCATTGAACCTATAGATTGCTTTGGGAAGTATGGACATTTTGATGATGTTGATTCTACCAATCCATGAGCATGGTATGTTCTTCCATCTGTTTACATCTTCCTCTATTTCTTTTTTCAGTGTTGTGTAGTTTTCCGTATATAGGTCTTTTACCTCCTTAGTTAAATTTATTCCTAGGTATCTTAATTTTCTTGGTGCGATGGTAAATGGGATTGCTTTTTTGGTCTCTGTTTCTGTAAATTCATTGTTGGTGTACAGGAATGCCATCGATTTCCTGGCGTTAATTTTGTATCCAGCTACATTGCCAAATTCATTTATTAAGTCTATTAGTTTTTTGATGGAGTCTTTTGGGTTTTTTATGTACAATATCATGTCATCTGCAAATAAGGATAACTTTACTTCTTCTTTTCCGATTTGGATGCCTTTTATTTCCTCTTCTTGTCTAATTGCAACGGCAAGTACTTCCAGTACAATGTCAAACAGGAGTGGTGAGAGTGGGCATCCCTGTCTTGTTCCTGTTCTAAGAGGGAATGGCTTTAGTTTTTGCCCATTGAGTATGATGTTGGCTGTGGGTTTATCATATATAGCTTTTATTATGTTGAGGTATGATCCTTGTATTCCCACCTTGTTGAGAGTTTTTATCAGGAAAGGGTGTTGGATTTTATCAAATGCTTTTTCTGCATCAATTGATATGACCATATGATTTTTATCTTTCAATTTGTTTATGTGATGTATCACGTTTATTGATTTGCGGATATTGTACCATCCTTGCATTCCTGGAATAAAACCTACTTGGTCATGGTGTATGATCTTCCTGATGTATTGCTGGAGCCGATTTGCTAGGATTTTGTTGAGTATTTTGGCATCTATGTTCATGAGGGATATTGGCCTGTAATTCTCTTTCATTGAGTTGTCTTTATCAGGTTTTGGTATTAGGGTGATGCTGGCTTCATAAAAGGAGTTTGGAAGTGTTCCTTCCTCTTGAATTTTTTGGAATAGTCTGAGGAGGATAGGTTTTAGTTCTTCCTTGAATGTTTGGTAAAACTCTCCTGTGAAGCCATCTGGCCCTGGGCTTTTGTTTGCTGGCAGCTTTTTGATGACTGTTTCAATTTCTTCCCAAGTAACTGGTCTGTTGAGATTTTTAGATTCTTCCTGATTAAGTTTTGGAAGGTTGTATTTTTCTAGGAATATGTCCATTTCTTCCAGGTTGTGCAATTTGTTGGAATAGAGTTGCTCATAGTATTTTGTAACAATCCTTTGTATTTCGGTGGGGTCTGTTGTTATTTCACCTCTTTCATTTCTGATTTTGTTTATTTGGGTCCTCTCTCTTTGTTTCTTGGTTAGCCTGGCTAGAGGTTTATCAATCTTGTTTATCCGTTCAAAGAACCAGCTCTTGGTTTTGTTGATCTTGTGTATTGTTTCTTTGGTCTCTATGTCGTTTATCTCTGCTCTGATTTTTATTATTTCTTTCCTTCTGCTTACAGTGGGCTTTTCTTGTTGCTCTTTTTCTAACTCTTTGAGTTTTAGAGTTAGATAATCTGTTACCTTTTTTCCTAGTTTTTTGCAATAGGCTTGTAGAGATATGAACTTCCCTCTCAAGACTGCTTTTGCTGTGTCCCATAGATTTTGGATTGTTGTGTCTTCATTGTCATTAGTTGCCAGGATGTTTTTAATTTCTTCCTTGATTTCTTTAGTAATCCAGTCCTCGTTTAATAGCATGCTGTTTAGTCTCCATGTGTTTGATTTCTTTGGATTATTTTTATTGTAGTTAATTTCCAGTTTTATGCCACTATGATCTGAAAAGATGCTTGATATGATTTCTATCTTCCTGAATTTGAAGAGACTTTGCCTATGTCCCAACATGTGGTCTATCTTTGAAAATGTCCCATGTGCACTTGAGAAGAATGTGTATTCTGTGGCTTTGGGGTGGAATGTTCTGAAGATGTCGATTAATTCCATCTGGTCTAGTGAGTCATTTAGGATTGATATTTCTTTGCTGATTTTTTGTTTGGGTGATTTGTCCAAATGTGACAGTGGGGTATTAAAATCTCCTACTATGATTGTATTACAATCAATCTCTCCCTTCATGTCTTCCAGCAGTTTTTTTATGTATTTGGGTGCTCCCACATTGGGTGCATATATGTTTACCAGGGTTATTTCTTCTTGTTGGATTGCTCCCTTTAGTATAATGAAGTGGCCTTCATTATCTCTTTTTATGTCCTTCACTTTGAAATCTAATTTGTCTGATATAAGTATTGCTACCCCAGCCTTTTTTTCATTTCCGTTCGCCTGGAAAATCTTTTTCCATCCCTTCACCCTCAGCCTGTGTGCATCTTTTTTTCTGAAATGTGTTTCTTGTAGACAGCAGATGTATGAGTTTTGCTTTCTTATCCAATCTGTTACCCTATGTCTTTTGATTGGAGCATTTAAACCATTTACATTTAAAGTAATTATTGATAGGTAGGTATTTGATGCCATTTTTGTTCTATCCCCCTGTGTTCCTTCTTCGCTTCCTATTTCTTTATTTTTACAGTAGACCCTTTAGCATATCTTGCATTGCTGGTTTGTTGGAGATAAATTCCTTTAGTCTGTTTTTGTCAGTGAAGCTCCTGATTACACCTTCAATTTTGATTGACAGCCTTGCAGGGTACAGTATTCTTGGGTTCATACCCTTCCTTTGCATGACTTTGTATATGTCATCCCATTCCCTTCTGGCCTGATGAGTTTCTGTTGAGAAATCAGTTGCTAATCTGATGGGGGTTCCTTTATATGTAACTTTTTGTCTCTCTCTGGCTGCTTTTAGGATTCTGGTTTTGTCAATGTTTTTTGCCAGCTTAATTATAATGTGTCTGGGTGTTGATCTTTGGGGGTTCATTTTGTTGGGGACTCTTCGAGCATCTTGGATTTGTGTCGGTTTTTTCTTCTCTATCTCAGGAAAGTTTTCTGTCATTATTTCTTGAAATACTTTTTCCATATCTTGCTCAGTTTCCTTTCCTTCTGGGACCCCTATTATTCTAATATTGTTTTGTTTTGTATTGTCCCAAAGCTCCCGTAGGCTCTCTTCCTGTTTTTTTATTTTTTTTTCTAGCAGCTTCTCTAATTGGGTATTTTTTTCCATCTTGTCTTCTAGCTCACTGATGCGGTCCTCTGCTTCTTCTAGTCTACTCTTGATGCTTTCTATTGAGTTCTTCATAGAAGTGATGTCATTTTTCATTTCTTCTTGGGTCGCCTTCATTTCCTCTTGGTTCTTCTTCAGATCCTCTTGGTTCTTCTTCAGATCCTCTTGGTTCTTCTTCAGATCCTCTTGGTTTTTCTTCATTTCCTCTTGGGTCTTATTCATATTGTCAAATTTGTCTTCCATTCTTTTTAGCCATCCCATGATCATTACTCTGAATTCTTGTTCTGGTAGGTTGCTTGCCTCTAAATCATTTACTTCCTGTTCTGGTGATGTCTGATTTTCTTTCATAGGTGGGGTGTTTCTTAGCCTCCCCATGATCTTTCTGTTTTAAGATGCCTGTATATGTAGTTCTCTCTCTCCTGCTTAGATTTAAAGGTACAAAATACAACACATCCAGGTACAACACATATGGCACTGAACAGAAAAGCGTTTGCAATATTAATATCCTTCAATAAAGATGACTAGAACCCAGCTAACAAAATCATACAATCAAATACAAAGAATAAGCGAACCAATCTTACAAAAAAGCATACAACTTTGATATAGTTAGCATTTAACATACAAGTACAAAGGGATGGAGAGAAGGATTTTTTGTTGTTGTGGGTTTTTTTTTTTTTTTTTTTTAGGATAGCGACAAGGTAGGTGTGAGTTGGCTTGGAGTAGGGGGTTGGGAGCCAGATATACACAGGAAGGTTGAAGTTTTAGGAGAGGGCAAATAGAAAAAAATAGGGAAAATCTAGAGCAATAAAGAGTTAAGATAAGCAGGACATCGAAGGGAAAGGGTTAGGAAAAGAGTGATGGCCTAAAGGTAGGGATGAGTTAGAATAGAGCGTTGGAGAAGGAAAGGTATAAATAGTCTGTTGGAAAGTAATCCCAAAGGGGAAAAAAAGAGAAAAGAAAAGAAAAAAAAAATTTTTTTTTGAAAAGTATATAATATGGCACTTAAAAGCTAATGATAAAAATAAACAAAAGAAAAAAAGATAAAAAAGATAAAACGGGCAAACTACTAGTAGTAATAATATTGATTACATATAAAAGTGAGTTAATTAAAAAGGTAAAATCAAGTGAGGAAAGATGAAAAACAAAAATATCTTCTTAAGTAAACTTTGCAACTAATGTAGCTTAAAAAAAAAACAGAAAAAAATTAAACAATTAGAAAATCAAAATCAAAAATTAAATAAAGTTTGCAGTAATGAAGGTCATTCACTTCCTCTGTTGCTCCGTCTAGCTCACCAGTTCCCAGTCTGGGCTTTAATAACAATTCCCAGTGTTTCTTCCGTGTTGTAATGTGGTCTTGTTTTTTGAAGCAGTTCTAGAGTCCATATGCACTGCAGCCTCTAGGTGGCGGTGCCTACTGGTGGCAGAGAGCCAGGCCTCCTGGTCCCCTCCTGTTTTTGTTTGTTTGTTTGTTTTTTTCTTTCTTTCCCCCTGTGTCCGGGATCTATGGAGGGGTGGGGGTTGGGCAAGAGGAGGCGACCACGTTCGCCTGCAACTCCCTCTGAGACCGATTCAGACGTACTGCTCCTTAGGGGCCCCCACCGCAGTCCGGGGTGGCTCCAGCCCAGTTCCGGGTTTCCTACAAACACAGACCCCTCTGCGAGCGCGTGCGCGAGCTGCCAGCAGCTGCCGGCGCGAGCCGAAGCTGCCGGCGCGAGCCGAAGCTGCCGGCGCGAGCCGAAGCTGCCGGCGCGAGCCGAAGCTGCCGGCGCGAGCCGAAGCTGCCGGCGCGAGCCGAAGCTGCCGGCGCGAGCCGAAGCTGCCGGCGCGAGCCGAAGCTGCCGGCGCGAGCCGAAGCTGCCGGCGCGAGCCGAGCTGCGGCTTGGGGGAAATGCGCGCGCCGCTGGGGATATGCGAGCCGCAGCAGAGACTCACCGATTCTTCCCCCTGGGTTAGAGCACTCCCTCCAATCCAAGCGTTCGCGCTGACTGTGGTCGGCGTCCAGGGGCGAACAGCCACTCGGTGGTCTTTACAGCCTGGCTATTCTGTCCTTTAATCCAAATCTCCTCCCGTCAAGATGGCGCAATTTCCCCGTCTTCTCCCCTAGCTCGCTCCGAGAGAGGATCGGGCCGCGGGTGTTCAATTGTCAGGGACTCCCCAATCGGGCGCCCCCCAGTTTCTCCAGGTGCTCGCCTCTCTCTTGGCTTGTCGACAGGCACTCCCAGTGAGTCCCTCGGGTGCTCTCTCCTTCCTCTTCGGGATCCGGGTCAGAACTAGCCTACCTATTCTTCCGCCATTTTCTCCTCCCAGTCCTCTTTAATAAACTTTTAGATAATGTGAGTAACATCAAAAGTAGGGAGCCAGTCAGGAAGATAGAAAATGGAGAATACAGCAAACACAGAGGAAAGAGGCAAAGGGGAACTACATGCTATTTTGATTGGAATACAAGGATAAAGAGTTCAAAGATGGACACATTCAGGAAAAGAATGAAACTGACATAATTTATGGATTTGAATGTATTGGAATATTTGCAGTTATGTTGAACAGTTCTTAGGTGGAGAGTTTATATGCAGATAACTAATACGTATGTTAAAAATTAACAAAATTTAAAATGATGCAAAAATAAATATCAGAGAATTGTACAAAAAGCAAAAGACATTTTAGTATTGTATATAACCAGCTCAATAAAGCTTCTACAGTCACTGTAATATATGAACTGCATATTTACCCCCCAAATTGAGGTAATTACATCAGAAAAATGGGGGAAAGAAAAGTGTGTGTGGATGAAGTTTGATACAAAATGTAAAAAGAAAATACAAAAGTGGAAAATAATTACAAAACAGCAGTAGAAGCCTATTATTCTAAAATATAGAGATAAATAGTGAATGAGATTCTTGCCCCCTGGAAACAGAATTTCAGGACAAAAATTGAGTTGGAAACTACATTACTATATCAGCCATAAATTAATCTTATAGTGCTTTTTAACTTCTAAAAAAAGTTTTTGTCATTATTTGCAGATAATGATTCTATACAGAGAGAACCCTAAAGATTCCACCAAAATAATCATACAAAATTATGACATTGAGGAAATAAATTGAAGAGATACAAATAAATTAAAGTATATACTATGTTCATGAATAGGAAGGATTAACATTGTTAAAATGTCCATACTACACAAATCAATCTATAGATTCAATGCAGTTACTATCAAAATACCAATGGCATTTTTTTTTAACAGAACTACCACAAATAATCCCCAAACCACAAAAGGCTCCAAATAACCCATAGCAATCCTGGAAAAGAACAAAGTTGGAGGTATCATGCTACCTGATATCAAGCTATACTACAAGACTACAGAAGCATCACCAAGAACAAAGTCAGGTTTTAATCAATGACTGAAATCCAGGAAAAGACATCATGGGTTGGCTAAAGGAAATGCTTGAGACTATCCTTGAAACCAAATATAGGCTACATGGCAATATGGATAAAATTATCAAACTCTTTGACCTTCCTCAGCTGAGATGATAGTTAATGCTATTCCACCCATGTTTTCACCCAATGAAAGATTACTTTTTGGTTGTCTACCAGACCATGAGCCCCTATTCCAAATTCTGCAAACCACCTTTTCCCCACTGGGGTTCTTATGGCTATCCACCTCTCTGTCCTATGTGGCCCTATGTCACAGTGAGAATGATTGAACATGAAAGCATAATTATCTCCATTTGACCAATCAGATCTTAATCATCTGTGGGCTGGAATTTGGACACAGATGCTACAGCTGAAGATATGTAATGCCAGAACTGGCACTGTAGCCAAAATAATTCTCATCTGTAGAGAAAAAGAAATTAAACAGACACTGAAATGGGAGCTCAACTTAGTTGAAATGAAGAAGATGGTTATTAGGTTCATGTTTTAGTTCTTCCTAAAGCCTAATATAATTTTTGTCTTAGGTTTTCATAAAATACATTTGTATATTTATAATACTTTCTCCTCTTTTATTTGAGCTACTTTGGATGGGTTTCCCTCATTTGCAGCCAATAGCCTAAAGACAACAAAAATTAGTATAAGAAATGAAGTTTGCAATGAACAAATCCATTTTAAGACACACATACACAAAACTGGGTGACTTGAAGTGAAGCACAGATTGAAAGGTAATGATTTTTCTATCAAGGAATAGGAAATGAGCAATTTCTTTTTCACAATAACAAAATAGTTCAGCTATCATCTGTTAACCCTAAAAAGTCAGACCATATTTTCACAAAAAGTAAGGCTTCAAAGGATGTCCTAGCCCAGTGGTTGGCAAACTCATTAGTCAACAGAACCAAATATCAACAGTACAATGATTGAAATTTATTTTTAGAGCCAAATTTTTTAAACTTAAACTTCTTCTAACTCCACTTCTTCAAAATAGACTCACTCAGGCCGTGGAGTTTTTTGGAAGAGCCACACTCAAGGGGCCAAAGAGCCGCATGTGGCTCGCGAGCCGCAGTTTGCCAACCACGGTCCTAGCCAATTTAAGTGTATACAACTCTTTTTTACACATAACTGCAAAGAAAGCAACAGAAGGAGATTTGAGAAAAAAATTCCCCGTCTGGAGACAAAAAGGAAAGCAGGGGCAGTACCCTAAGACTGCTGTGTACCAAATCAAAAAAAGTATGTGCCTTGCCAAAATGCAGCATCCAAATTATTTGAATAGTTGTATATCTACAACTTAGGCTGATGGTCTGGTTGGGGTGGGGGAGAGTAGCATCCTAACATTTAGAATGCTAATAGGTGCAATCAGATAGGAGGTTAGAAGGGAATCATTATGTATTATCCCTAGACCCCTTTAAAAAGTTCCCCCTACTCTATGTCAGACTATAGCTCCAACCCAACAAATAAGCAAATACCTTAAAAGCTAAACTGGATTTCATGACTTGGGAAGAACCTATACACATGAGTAGTTTTAAGAAATGTGCCCTGGTGGGCATTTTTTTAAGACTTAGTTTAAGGCCATAAAGACTGAGTCTAGGATCCCAGGATGGGATGTTCATAAGAATGAGAAACCCATCTCTGACAATTTAGCCAAGCAAATCCAGAGTGCCATAATGCAGCACCTTTTCTGTCTTGGTTTACTGCAGAGCTTCTCCAAACCTAGTGATATCAGCAAGGATTTCACCAAAGTCTACAAATTAACTCTAGAAAATAAGAACAAGAAAAGGGAACAAAAAAACCTCTCAACCTAATCAATGAAACAAAAATGACTCAAACCAAGATAAGAAACTAAACACTGAGATTTTTTTTCTTACACATAACTACAAAGAATGCTGGTACAGTCCTACTTGATTCCCAGAGCTTATAGACAGTCCTCCTGTAGACACTCTGCCCCCTACACCATTCAGAGCAACTCTGAAGGACATATGCAGTGAGCAGAACCAGGGCAGCTAGAATCGCTAACTAGGAACTCACTCTTCTGAAAAGAAAATGAATCAACAGACTTAACAGCCCATGAGATTAACTGGTGGGCTTCTCTCCCTCAGATTACAGAATGCCTTCTTCTGGTTCCCCAAGGTATTCCAGAGGAAAGAAAGTTTGATATCACAATGTGATGAGACATAACAGAAAGCACATTAAATAAAGTACACTATTTATTCAATCCTATTTTATGTCTGACAATGTGAAAGCGTTAGATTTTTGTCAAGACAAATGCTAAATACAGAGAAACATTATGAGTGCCATCTCGTGGAGGGACCGATCAGCACCCTCTCAGGGTGGTACTCACCAATCACTTGAGTCACACTGCAGCTGTGACCTTCTCATGGCAGCCATCGGCCACAGGAGGTTCAAAACATAAAAGGCCAGGGGCAGCAAAGGATAGACACAGACAGAAAGCAAAGCTGTTTCCAGGATATAAGTAATCAAGAATAAGAATTCTGCAGAGTACTTTGGAGAAAAATAAAAACTCCTTGGTAAGGCAGTGATAAAAACTCCAATTCAAATGAATGCTGAGCAAAGTCACAGGCAAAGACTGGAAATTTTATGCAAATTGCAGTCACATCATAACCTTCTGGAGCAGACTGACAAGAGCGGATGGGGCACAGGGAACAGTCAGGAGAAACTCGAAGGAGAAACATGAAAATTAATTGTGAATGAACCACTCCTTTGTCCACACTCTGCTTACGAGGGGGGAAAAGATGCAAGTGTTATCACAGCACCCACTGCTGACAGTTTACAAGGGCAGTGTATACATTAAACAAGTTTACAATCCAGTACCACTTTATGTAGCTCTTGTTGCATAGAATAGAGGATATCCTTTTTATAGTTTTATAACATACTGGCTTTAACAACCCTCTCATATATACATCAACATCTGATCCTTAGAAGAGACAAATATAGGAGCAAATAAATTTGGTTTTTAACAAGGCTTGTTGTCTGGATAGGCAATAAATCATTTAAAAACATAAAATTTCCGTTAAAAATGGATTTTTGCCTTGGCCAGTATTGCTTAGTTGTTCACTAATGCACCAAAAGGTCACCATTTCAGTTCCCAGTCAGGGCACATACTCAAGTTTTGGGTTCAATCCCTGGTCAGGGCACATGCAGAAGGCAGCCAATCAGTGTTTCTCTCTCACATTGATATTTCTCTCTTTTTCCCTCTCCCTTCCTCCCTCTCTAAAACAGAAATAATAATAATAAAATTGATTTTTGCTTACATAAACAAGCCCAACAACACTGCTCTGGATTTTCTAGCCATCAGAAAGACAAAGTATATCTGATCTATCAAGGTATAAATACGGGAAAAGAAGAGATAATGTTATAATATGTAGAAAATGCTTGTGGAAGAACTAATGCAAGGGTACAATTTAGGAATATGGAAAAAATTTAAATATTCATTATCATTGATATAATATGTAATAATTCTAGTTTAATAACTTCACTCTAAGAAGATAACCAGATATATGAATAAATATTTGTGTTAAAGATGTTCATCATAGCTTTATTTCTATGGTTAAAGAAAAAGAAGAAACACCCTTTATGGCCCAAATCATGGAATCAAATAATTTATAGTAAACTTAGATGGGATATATCATAATATTATAAAATACATGGACTTGATTTAACTGATTACAAATCTGCTGGGAAAAGCCATTGGCCATGGGCCTCCTGAAGCATCCCTTGGTCAATTCTTCCAGATACAAGATTTAACTTCTCTCACCCAATAATACTGTTTCAATACTACACATAGGCAATTAAGCGGGTCAAGGAGACTACAGCATGACTACCAAGAGATTGCTAGAAGACCACATTTATTTCCTCTACAAAAGGTGCTGAGCTCTTAGCCCTGTGTTCCTCAGACCCAGGAGCAAATTACTGTATGGCTATCATCCAGGTCATCACATAGCCCCATGAGACTTAGGGTCAGGGGAACTGGCATTATCATGCAGATGCTTCTGCTTTTTCACTGTCTGTCTTATGTCCCCTTCCTTAGTGCTTTGCTTTATGATTTTGAAAGTTGGTGAAATATAATGTATATCTTCTAGAGATATCTGAGGATGGAGGGAGATGTACATGTAAAGCACTGAGAACCGAGCCTGGCACATAAAAATGCCCCCTAAAGTGCTTGGCAATCATTATCGTTATTATGAACATCAGCCTTGTCATAATCCATTAGAATAATGTAATATAATCATATTTGGTAAAATGTTCCATATTTTCTGAATTAAGTTATAAAACTCTTGAGCACAAATGGGGGGAAAGTAAATAACTGTTGAATCTGCATGAAGAGTATACAGGAGCTCTTTGCACTAATCCTGCAAATTGTAAGTTTATAATTCAAAATAAAAAGTTACCTAAAACCAGTGAGTAAAATAAATTCCAATATGAATTACCTATATATAAACACACAGACATCATGCACATGCTTGTATACACATGTAGAAAAAATAGACTATCTCATTGATCAAGAGCAATTGCACTCTGTGATGTAATTTGAGACTGCTTTCTTTTATGGCATGGATCTAAATACTTTCCAAATTTCTAAATAAACAAAAATCACATCTAAATAGGGAAAAATAAATTTAAAATCATTTGTAAGAGAAGTTTTGCATAAGCAATGGCTTCAAAGTGCAACTCACTCCCTGTGTCTTCACATTTAAATGAAGAAAATCAAATAAGGCATTTCAAACAATGTTAATTATTTGAATAAGTGGGAAAATCAGGCATCCAGAAACTCACAAAGTTAAATACTAATAAGCAAAGACATTACGGTACATGGAGTTCTGAGCTCCAATTCAGTCTGGACTTCAGAAACTTTATCACATCCTCAGCCTTAAGTAACCACAGATATGAAGGAAACTGCCCTGGAATTATACTGCCAGGCTTCACTTGATCAGATAAAGGCATGTCAAGTTACAAGGGCAGCTTTAATTAGAAACTAATGCACTGATCAGAGGAAAAGAGGTGGCACTGAATGGAAAGATCAGAATAAATGAAACTGAAGTTCCAAAGGAATCCTTGTTGCCTTAGTTGGTTTTCTGATCCATAGCATGGATCTTAGAGGACTCCCTGGAGTGAGGAGAATAATCTCTTTCATGAAAACTTTGCTGAAAGTTTGTTTTCTTCAAATGAGAAAGCTAAAAAAGATGACTGTCATTCTCTCAAGTAATGCAGAAAGTACCAAAATTCACATTTCTGCAAAAAAATAATAATCTTCAATAAATAAAAGTACACTCCATCATATAAGTATATTTGAACACTTTTAACTATTAGATACTTTTCTATACTCATCTGCTCTGCTCTTGAATATAGCAAGTGCATAAATACTTAACAGAATTTTAAAGTGAAGTTGTTCTTCAAGGGGAAAAAAAGTATTAATTACAAAAGTAACTCTGATAAACAAGAAAAGGTTGCCTATACAGAGTGACAGATGAAAAAGTAAGCATTTACTCTCATTCTGAGTGTTCCGAAGAAAATGTAGTATTGGGTAATAGCAGGAGATACATTAATATAGATGCTTTCACTATAAAAAATAAGTTAGCAAGAGAAAAATGGTGTAAGAAATAAGTAAAATTCTTCTTCTCTCATAACAATAAGTGTCCAAGTAGGTGGTTCCAAGATTGGCTATACCAGTAGCTCAGTATAGAGAAGATTCGACATAAACTTCTCAGCTCTACTCTTAGGTTCACATTAATTGCCACTTTTCCAAGACAATGTCCAAAGGCTGAAAGGATCAACTTATTAGATTGGGTCCTTTTCCAGTATACCATTATCTCACTGAGGGGTGGAGGTATCTCACTTCCTAATCCATTTACTGCAAATAGGGAAGGAGTTATTATGATTGGCTTAGACTAAGAGGCATTCAATTCCTGAGGTACCCAATAAGGAGAAAAATGGAGATTTTGCTGACAAAGAGAAGAGGGATAGTTTCAGGATATGCACAAAAGTCCCAGGTAGTCTAAGCCAAAAGTCAAATTCTTTACCATCATGTAGGAGCCCTGACCCATCTCTTTAGCCCTTCTCCTCCATTCCTCCACAAACTCTATACACTCTGCAACTCTATCTGCTGGTTCCCTGAACAGTTCAAGCACTTACATTTAACTCATCTTTGAAAATTCAGTCCCATCATCCTTTATGGGATCTCTCCCCAAGTCTTCTATCAGAACTACTTTTTCTTCCAAAATCTAATAAAAAAACAACCTCTGATTCCCCCACAGCAGAACACATTCCTCCTTTCTCTAGCCTTCCACAGTGTGGCACTTCTCTGTATGGTCCCTATGCTTTTCTGCTTTGTATCAGCCATGTCTCTCACTCCACAGGAGTAAAAGCTTCCTCAAAAACAGATATGATGTCCTATTCATCTTTTATGTGTGATTCTGGTGTTTTAAATACCTTTTGAAGTTACCTAAAAAGTCATATTCTTAGAACACTCAGTAAAATTCCACACCAAGACCTTGACTTTGTCATTCTCAATTTCTTTTAAGAGTGAGCAAAGAGATATGTCACCTTGAAATTAATTTCAGAGTAAATTTAAACTAGACCATTAAGATTTAATGGCATCTTTTAGTTGTCCATTTTTAGTGAAATACATTTACATTTTATAATACCTAGTGGATTCACAATATTACTCTATGTCATGTGAATCTTTGCTAAGAAACATAAAGAGTGGTTTTATACAACTCATTAGATCCTGCTCTAACTCTGACCTCTTCCATTTATCAAGTCTTATTAAGTTCTGTCTTCTTTGTGTTTATTCTAACAATCTCTCCCCTCATTTTATAATACAACTTTCAAAATAAATATCAGTTAAATCAAATATTGCAAACTCAAAGAGATAAATGACAAAAATTCAAGTCCCTCCAATCAAATTAAAAACCTATTTTAAAAGATCTCTGGAAAGGAGACATTATAATCATCTTGGTAAATCATGTTTAACATTTTCTTTTTTCCTAAACCTGTTGTACTAGTTCTTGAACCTCCTTCAAACTTATTCTGTGTATAATGGAGGTAATATTGGCCTCTTTGCCTCTATATTAAAATGATTACTTTTGTTTGGGGTTTTTTACCTAACACCTAAAACATTCTAGTTTGTTTGCAGAATTCTCAAACATAAATCTGAACAGAAGACAGAGTATAATTTTCCTTATAGAAGCAAAAAACAAACAAACAAACAAACAAAAAACACAGATCCTCATGACCTTAATTAAACCCCTTCCAGATAGGGTATGGATGTGTGACATAGGCAAAGGTTTAATTCAGCAGCTGATGATAGTGTACATTTTCTTCCTAAATGGCAGCCACGGCAATGGAGCCACCCCTGGGACCAGTGCTCATGAGAGTTCTTATAAGCTACTAGAGGCCCGGGCCAAAACCAGCTTTCCAACATCCCACCAAGGGATTGCGAGAGGGTGAAGGCCAGGCTGAGGTACCCCACTGGTGCATGATTGGGGCCAGGGAGAGAGTTGGAGGTTGGCCAGCCATGGAAGGGACCATGGGAGGGCTCCAGGGCAAGTCCAGCCTGTCTTGCTCAGCCCTGATTGGCCAGACCCCAGCAGCAAGCTAACCTACATGTTGGAACATCTGTCCCCTGGTGGTCAAAGCACATCATAGTGACTGGTAAACTGGTCAACTGTATGCCCTCAGTGCACATCATAGTGAGCGGTTGAGTGGCCTCAGCATTCATTAGCATATTACGCTTTATTGGTTGAGTAGCTGACTGGACAACTGGACACTTAGAATATTAGCCTTTTATTATGTAGGATGGTTCCCAGTGTTCAGAAGTATCAGCAGCAGCATCCGTACAGGACTAGCCCTAGTGGCCTGGCCTTTCTTCTTTACTGCCTGTTTCCAGAGCCTGCTTCTCCAGTGGTTTTTTTCAGAAATTCTGAGACCTTCCCAATATCCATTCAAATGTCTCTAGTGGGTCAATCTCAGTAACCTTTATATAAGAACTATAACCAGTATTTTATGTGATACTGAAAAGGTAAATGTACGTAACAGTCTCAAATTTCATTTAAATCATTATTTCATCTATATTTGAAAATTCAAAAGGTTGGTGTTTGTTTTAATTTTGGTCACTTGTTTTTATCTCTTCAATTTTATTTATTTTTATGTTTTTAATTTATTGATTTTAGAGAGGGGGAAGAAAGGGAAGCTAGAAGAAGGAGAAAAGGAGTGAGGAAAGGGGGGGAGGCAGAGGTTTGTTGTTCCACTTATATTTGCAGCATTTATGGGCTGATTCTTATATGTTCCCTGACCTGAGAATGAACTGTAAACTCTGAGTACCTGGACGATACTCTAACTAAACCGAGCTAGCAGGCCAGGGCTCTTTTTATTTCGTATTAACAAGGTTATGGGGGGGAAGTTTGGCTAGTGAACTTTGTGTAAAATTTTTCTGCATCCCTTTTAAGTCTGAGATTCAGAAGTGGATACAGAACTCTTGGTGAAGATCTATGAATGCCAAAGATGCAATGTAATTATCACTACCTTTAAACAATCTACAGAAATCAAACAGGTAAAGATGCTTGCCGTGCTTGAAAGGCTAACTGATTTTCTCCTGGCCAGCTTTTAAACAAGCATAGCATTGCACTGACTGCATAGTAACAAATCTCCCTTTTTTATGATAATCAGTTTTTGTTCTTTATAATTTTCCATCAACATGTATCACTTCTATACCCTCTTCCACCTCCACCCACTCCCTCCTCACCCTGGTGCAATCACCACATTGTTTTCTGTGTCCATGAGTTCTTCCTCTCTTTTTTCCTTTTTCTCTTTAACCCCTCCTCCCCCAAATAATGCCCCCTCTCCAGCGCTGTCTGCCACCCTCCTATCTAAGAGTCTGTCTCTATTTTGCTTGTTAGTTCAGTTTGTTCATTAAATTGCACGTATGAGCGATACTTGTCAATAATGGGCAAGATAGGTTCTTTTGTTTTAAATAGTCTTTTGTTTTAAATATATTTCTGGGTAGAAGTTTGCTTTTGAACCAAATGCACAATGGGAAGTCTCTTACTTTTTGATCTTCTTCTTAAAGCATGTCAAAGAGCAACAAATATTTGAGAAAATTAGTCTGCTTTGAATTCAATGGAATCTTGGAACTTCCAAAGAGCCAGGCTGCGGCTCTCAGAATAAGAACCTTGCTGGATTGGTTGGAATTAAGAATTCAGATTTACCATAATTATACACAATCAAATTTTACGTGTCCTATCAAAATTGTATGAAAGCCGTCGAATAAAATGAATTCTGGTTGTAAAGAGACAGATTATTGTGCACCTGGGCTATCATCTCTCCAGTCCCAGTGACTCTCTCAGAGGGGCTGCTTATTCCCTACACCTCACTCCACCCCTCCCCACCTCCTCACTTACCTCTCCCCTTCACTGACTGCTCTGTGGCATGAGACACTACCTTTCAGATGTCATCTCCTGGGTTTTCTTGCTGACCAGCTTCATTTAAGCTAACCTTTGAAAATAACCCCTTTCCTCCCTGAGTACAGCTTCTCTGAAGTAACTTCTCAATGGTTTAAACCTTCCCTGGATCTAAGCTGAGAGGATGGAACAACATGAACCAGGGTCTTTTTTTTTTTCAGCCTTTCAGGTCAACAACCTACCTTGTTAGCATCCTGGATCCAGACTTTAGAGATGGACACGTGGACGCAAAGCTCAGGAAGGCATGATGAAATCAGAATGCTAATTTATTTAAAAACAATGATAAATATTGTTGACAGGAGGACTGGAAGCCTGAGTCTTCCTGCCAGTTTGTCTTTTTACTGCAGTACCAGCATAAGGAGGCAACTTATAGTCAAAATATTAAAAACTTTACTTGTTAAGGTAAATCTAGATTTATATTGAGGTAAGTGAATGATGTTATTCAAACATTTTATGACCTCAGACTAAAATAGCCTGGGGTCTCTTCCATTGCCTTTATCACTTCTCCCAAGACAAAAAGGCCCTGGGAGTCATTCTCAATCTGCACTGCCGAAATTTACCTCCCTGATTCTTCTACTGAGTTTTCACGGCAACAAATGTGCCCTCTACCCAACCCAGACTCCTTGCATATACACAGTTCTGAGCGATACATTTCTTCTTTAAAATTTTTCATTTATGGCCCTAGTCATCTAGGCTCAGTGGATAGAGCATTGGCCTGCAGACTGAAGGATCACAGGTTTGATTCCAATCAAAGGCATATGCCTGAGTTGCAGGCTCGATCCTTAGTGGGGGGTGTGCAAAAGGCAGTTGATCAATGATTCTCTCTCATCATTGATGTTTCTATCTCTCTCTCCTTCTCCCTTCCTCTCTGAAATCAATAAAAATATTTTTAATTTTTTTTCATTTATGTAGTCAAACCTTATAGGATTAAGGACCATTGTATCTGTATAAAATTATCTTTATTCATTCATGTTTTCCACAAATACTAGTATGTGCTGAGAATCTTCTAATAAATCTAGCAGTTATTTGGTTTAGAAATATACCCTAAAGAATAAATTCACTCTCTTACCCATTATATATTAGTTTCTTATTTTAACTGTCAAAAATATACTTATGATATGGCATCTTTGGACTGGAACCTGGATTCTTCATCCGCCAGAGTAAAAGAATGAACCCACACACAGAAGGTGGTATAACAAAAGTGGAGATTTATTAATGAACAAGTACAGACTCCCACTTGGGGAGGGGAGAGGATCCCACAGAATGGACGCTTTCCCTCTCCCTACGTGGGAGTATGTACTTGTTCTTTAATAAATCTCCATCTGCCCTAACTGGTTTTGCCCAGTGGATAGAGCATCGGCCTGAGGACTGAAGGGTCCCAGGTTTGATTCTGGTCAGGGGCATTTACCTTGGTTTTGGGCATATTCCCAGTGTGGGGTCGTGCAGGAAGCAGCTGATCAATGTTTCTCTGTCATCAATGTTTCTAACTACCCCCCTCTGTAAAAAATCAATAGAATATATTTTAAAAGAAAGAAAGAAAGAAAGAAAGAAAGAAAGAAAGAAAGAAAGAAAGAAAGAAAGAAAGAAAGAAATCTCCACCTTTACTATATACTACCCTCTGTCTGTGAATTCATTCTTTGACTCCGGCAGACAAAGAATCTGGGTTAATTGTCAAGTGGGCATTGAAAGGTTATCTCCCCCTCCCAAACTGGTGGGCGGAGTTTGACACATGACCCCTTAGGGCTCCCCCCCTCCCAAACTGGTGGATGGAGCTAACAACATGACTGACACCTGCCAAGGGGACATCTCCAAGACAGTGAGCCACCAATTAACACGGGCCAAGGTGCCCTTGGGGCCCATCCCTTCCTGTTTCACCCTGGGCCCAACCCCCTCCCTTTAAAAGGAACTCCAGGCCAGACCATGTGCTCTTTGGACGCCACCTCCATTGGAGGGGCATCTCCATTGGCCCGGCTGGGTTCCGATTTCCTGTCCCCTCTCCCCTAATTCTGATCTTTACCTCGGTGATGGCTCCCGCCCATTACCGGGGAATAAACTCTCTTTAAAACTCCCTGTTGTTCTGTTTCCTGTTTCCTTTCAAACCTAACAGGCATGAACTCGTTATCATTAGAACCTGGTCCACATCAAACCGAACTAGTAAGCCTGTCTTACTCATCTCCATCTCCACTGAACCAGCGATGAAGGAATTGTTCTCTTCCACTATGCCCTGCGCTGACAGGCACATGCACACACACAGCCGGTACTTGCTACTGCTCTCTTGTAAAAAGTCTTATTTACCAGCTTAGCTGCTTGCACTCTTGCTCCTCTATAATGCACTCCTCACTCAGCAGTAAACATAATAACTTAAAAACTTTAAATCAGATCATGTCACTCCCTGCATTCCAGAACTGTCATTTCCTAGCTGTGTGACCATCAGCAAGTTCCTTTGCTTTTCTGGGCCTTCACTTCCTCGTCTAGAGTAAGGATGATTATAGTACTCCCCACTGAGGACTGTTTTGAACACGTATGAGTGAAGACATGTGAAACATTTAGATGGATTTCTGACATTAGGAAGCCAGCCATTACTTTAGATTCACCAGAGCGGCTTTGCCCGATTTCTTTGTGATGCCCAGACTCAGGCAGCTCTGCTGGAATATTTTATGCTTATTGCCTCTGGGAAAGAATGACATCAAGGAAATGAGGCTTTTGAAACTCTTGGCAGAGACATTCCTTTTGAAAAAATAAAAAGGCATTTTAAGTTTCAAAGGTTTCAAGGCATAAAGTTTCTACTGTAAACAGATGATAAAGAAAGGAGGGATGAAAATCCGCACTGCCCTGTCCTAGGCTAGATAAAGAGTCTCTGTCAGGCCAGCCAGAAGAAACAATGAGAAGTGGCCTCAGGCCTTGGCCCCACCTGCTGGGCTCAGTCCAGGGAGGGAAAAACACTACTCTGGGCATATTTGGAAAATGTGAGGACAATAAGGGAACCGGTATCCTATCGCTGAACAGAGCCTGAGACTGTTACAAAAAACCCCGGTTTCTGAGCCAGCTGAGCCAGCGTGGTCTGAAGATCAAGGAAAGAGAGAAGGCTGCGAGTCATAGCTAAACAGGAGGGAACAGGAAAGACCTCCAAAGTTCCCCTCAGCCCCAAATGACCACAGGGGAGTAACCAAATATGCCCTGGGTCCCCAAGAAGGACACGGAGAAGAGAGAGATAGCCTCTATAGGGTCCCATAGGTTGAGGTGAGGGATAGAAAGAAACAGTCTGCATGAGTCATAACCTAGCAGTGTGACCATCAGCAAGTTCCAAGAGCCAAATGAAAAGAAACATGCTTCAGCAAAATATCAGCATTGAGAAATAAAACTGGTCACGCCACCCCATCCCCCCAAAGGCAACTGAGGATTACAGAGATTATTACTTATTTTATACCTGGTTAAAGAGGTCTCAAAAATCAAGTGCATGCCCGGCCAGTTGCTCAGTGGTTGAGCATCAACCTCTGTACAAGGAGGTCACAGTCTGATTTCTGGTCAGGGCTCATGCCCAGGTTGCAGGTTCCAACACCAGTGGGGACGTGGAGGTGGCAGTCGATCAATGATTTTCTCTCATCATCGATGTTTCTATCTCTCTTTCCCTCACCCTTCCTCTGAAATCAATAAATATACATTTTTAATAAAATTAAGTGCAGCTGCAGAAATATAAAACTCTACATTCCTTAAATGCTTTCCCATTTGCTCTTAAAATAAACTGCAAGCTTCTTATTTTTGCTTGCAAGTGCTGCGTGACCAGGCTCCTGGTCGTGTCTCACTTGTCTAATCTTGTCTCATACCATTTCTCTCCTCTGACAGCACATGCCAGTCACACCAGCCCTCTTTCCTTTGAGAACAGGGCAAGCCCTTTCCCAAATTAAGATATTTGCAGTTGGTCGTGCTTCTAAAATGCCTAGATCATTCTAGGCCTCTGATATCATGGGAAATGCCTTCTCAGAGAAGCTTTTTCTGACTTAAAGGAAACAACCCATGTGTTTTCGATGTCAATGCATCCATTTCATCCATAGTATTTAACACAACTATATTATCTTATTTCCTTACTTATTTTTTTTTCTAATCTCCATGGGGACTTTTTCATCTCATTCTTTCAATGTCCTCAGCATCTAGAACATATCCTGACATACAGCAGATACTCAATAAATATTTGTTAATGAGTGAATGCTTTCCTTCATCCAGCCACATTAGGGTGGTTCACACAGTAGTACTATTATTTTTTTTCCATTAAAAAAAAAAAGACGGAGGATATTTTTTTCCCAAATATATAAATTGCAATATGTATTCAGGGACCATCCTCACATTCAATGAGTCCCTGTAAGGGCTCATAGACCTCAAAAATGCTATTAAACTCATGGTTAGAGTAGTACAGCAAAACCAAAAATAAACAGATTAAAATTATCCACAGAAAAAGGCATACATAGCAGAGTTCATGAAAGATCAGGGGCAAGCTTCTAGTTGTCCTCTCCCAAAAGAACCATGAAAACAGTGATTAATTCTCCCAGTAACAATGTGTGACAGTATATACATGAAGTACTGCCAACCAGAGAAGCACACATTACACCAAGAGCATGTGAACATGATCTAAAAGAAATCTCTGTTGCTATAAAATAATGTTCATTTTTATCCAAAAGAATTTGACACAAGTTGTTTTTAAATAATATGGTCAATGTAGAAGAGTTTAGGCAACATTTGCATGAGGCAATAATGCAACATAGAAATCTAGTTTTAACACGTTTTAACCAGTTTCAAGAATATAGATGGAAATCCACTATCTCCAGTTCAGATGAATTCTGAGACTCAGTTGGAATCAGGAAAGTGAGGTAAAAGATTTTCATCCGCACATCCTTTGTGACCATTCCTCAGAGACATAGACCTAAAATATCTGGAGGACAAGAAGTTTTTTGGAAATAATGAACACCATTTTACAACCCGTCCCCCTTACCCTTCTGCTCTCAACTTTTATTTCTCTCTCCATCCATTTAGAGATTATCTTCCACGTAATAAAATATAGCTAGAAGTACAAGAGAAGCCAACAGCAGGAAGCAGGAGAACCAGTAAAAAGTTTCTGACTGGTTCACAGAAAGAACGTAAGACTCCTTCAAATTGTGCCTAAATAAATTCCCTTGTATATGGCAAGTGAAATAAGGTATAATCCTCAGTCTGGAAGAGTCTCATTAAACCCATGGCCACTGACACTGACACTTAGAATAGGGGATGAATTCATCAACCAGCTTGAGAACTGACAACACACACACACACACACACACACACACACACACACACACACACACACACATCAAATCCCCATGACACTGAGAGAAGTAAAAACAAATTTTGTCTTGCTAATTACAATAAATGACCATCAGGGACCCTCCCCGCTTCCAAAATACCCTCACTTGCCTTTCAGTTTCATTATTCCCACTAATTTAATAGGATTTACCTTCTCTTGAAGCTGGACCTAGCCTCTATTGAGGATAAATAAATACCACTTCCATACACACACACCATGAAAAAAATTTGGAAATGTGTTCAGGATGCAGAGGAAAAATGTTTGCCATAAAAATACTTAGAATAAGAAACACAAGTCTATTTTCATGGTGGTGGTGTTTTTTCTTGATAAATGGCATCAGCACTGTGTCAGAAAGTTATATGTCATCCTTGACTTCTCCCTTCCCATATTTCCCATGTAAGAAACTTATTAACCATATACTCAATCTTTAAGGCCTTTATTTTTTCCAGCTATACTGAAACATAATTGACATATACCATTGTATAAATGTAAGGTGTACAATATAATGATTTGTTACATATGTATATTGTAAAATGATTGTATAATAAATATAGTTAACACATCCATCACCTTATATATTTAAAATTTTTGTAATGAGAACTTTTAAGATCAACTCTCTGACAGTATATAACATATATATGACAGTATTGTTAACTACAGTTAGCATGTTGTATATTACATCCCCAAAATGTATTTATAATTAGAAGTGTATATCTTTTGACTCTCTTCCCCCCAGTTTCCCTATCCCTATACCCCAACTCTGGCAACCACTAATACAATCTCTATTCTATGAATTTGGTTTACTTATATCCCACATATAAGTGTGATCATACATTATATGTCTTTGTTTGACATATTTCACTTAGCATGATGCCCTGAAGGTTCATCAGTGTTGCCACGAATAACAGAAGTCAATTTCCCCTGTGTGTGTGTGTGTTTTTTTTTTGGTAAATGGCAGCAGCATTCATGTCAGAAACTTATTAAACAGTAGGATTTCCTTCCTTTTTATGGTTTAATAATATTCCATTGTATATATTTGCCACGTTATCTTTATTCATTCACCCATCAAGAGATACGTAAGTTGTTTCCATGTTTTGTTATTGTAAATAATGCTGTAATGAATATGAGGGTACAATATGAATTATCAATATGTATTAAGAGGGTACAAGTATCTCTTCAAGATATTTCATTCTCTTCAGGTGAATGAATATCCAGGAGTGGAATTACTGGATCATATGGCAGTTCTATTTTTAATTTCTTGAGGAACCGCCATACTATTTTCCATAGTAACTATCAATTTGCATTCATGCCAACAGTGTAAAAGGATTCCCTTCTCTCAATCCTCATCAGCATTTGTTATCTCTTGTGCTTTTTATAATAACCATTCTATTAGGTGTGAGGTGATATCTCATTGTGGTCTTAATTTGCATTTCCTGATGATAAGTGACAGTGAGCACCTTTTCATGTATCTGTTGACCATTTGTGTATCTTTGGAGAAATGTCTATTTAGATCCTATGCCCATTTTTAATTGGATTATTTGTGATTTTGTTATTGGTTAGCATATGAGTTAGTATATGAGTTCCTTATATATTTTTGATATTAAAGTCTTATCAACTATGTGGCTATCAAATATTTTCTCCTATTCTGTAGGTTGCCTTTTCATTTCACCGGTCATTTCTTTTGCTGTGAAAAAGCTTTGAAGTTTGATATCGCCCCAATTGTTTGTTTTTGCTCGCTTTGCTTGTTCTTTAGATATCTCATTAAGGCCTTCAGATTCTATCTTCTTAATACTTTTTATAGCCACTTCCATCTTCCCAACAGCCCATTATGTCTAATACAAGATTATTTCTAACACCCCATTACCTCAAACCTGGAATACCGTAAATCCCTAGTTCCGCTGTCAGGCTCCATTGCTTTTTCTCCTCTACTCCATCTTTCATACTGCAGTCAGGATGACTTTTCCAATATTTACTTTTGAGCCTTCCATCCTCCTATTTAAAATTTCACTGGACTTCATTTCTCTCAGGTAACACCAATATCTTCCATGATCTAGGCTACATCAAACTCTACACATTCATGTCTTTTTACTCACCTGTCCTTACCTCATAATATCCAACCATACTGAATTGTTGAACCAGTTCTCTTGCCTCTGGGTATTTCCATGTGATATTATCTCACCATTGAATCCCACCCCAATTCTATCTCCCTTGCTACTTCCTTCATCTGGATAAAATATTACCATTTTTTCCAAACTTATTTTCTCTGCAATATATTTCCTGACTATCCAAGCCTAGGTAATTGCTCCTCCAAAGAAACCATACAACATATCAAAGTAACCATACAGCATAATCCATTAGTTATATAAATGCTAAGCTACCTGTACCCATCACCACCACTACCACCACTGCAAGCTCCTGTTATTATCACAATACTAAACAAATTGCCTGGCACTGATGAGGCTCCCAGATGTTTTACATAAATTAATGAAGAGATTGCTGAATAAAATGAAATGATAAACTTAATGATAAAAGAGATCCACAGAGAGATGATACGGCAACTGTGAAAATGCAAGGGCCTAGTTAATATGGAGAATTTTTTTCTTTTTTTTAAGTAATAAAAAATGTTAAAATTCAAAGTACATTGGTAAAATATAAAACCACAAGTCCACCTATAAGATGTGGACTCTGTGCTTCAGAAATCTAAATTATTGATGGAAGACAAAATTGAAATGCTTCTCTAAAGGCAAATAAAAATAACAGAAATGAAAACTATGAAAAATAGATGACAGAGATGGAGAAGAGGGGGGGGGAAATATTCAATCTACTAATAATGGATATTGATAAAGAGTATGTCAGAATAAATAAAATAGTAAAACCAAAGATACAATTGGGAAAAAAAAACTGTTATGAGCTAATGAAAAGCCTAAATTTCTAGAGGCCTGAGTGCTGTCGTTGTATCCTAAGCAAAATTCATGAAAAAAGGGAATTTTAGCTAACTCATGATAATGTTTTTCAACTTAGGTAATTTCTACAAATATAACAAATAAGTTAAAATTGCCTTAACAATCAGTCAAAAAAAAGTTTAATATTTCATCCTACTAGTCATTGGAGAAGGCTTGGAGATATATTCAAGGCTCCTAATTTAGCTCATAGTTGCTAAAAAAAAAATAAATCCTAACTTCTGTCACCCATCTGGCTTATGCAGACTCATGGTCTAATGGCAAAAACAAAAATAGTAATAATGTGCCAACTACATTATCCCCAAAAATAATGTTTTATATTGTTTATTTTAACAATGAAATTGTCTTATATATTGTGTAAAGCTAGAGTAGTAAAAGTTTTTTCCATTTGCTTGGCATTTTTATGGTATTATTCCAGATGGTCAAGAATGAGAAGTTTACTCAGAGATTGCTCTGTTTTGTTCCCAACCTTTCCAATATAGCCAGAAAAGTAGTCAACAACACCTTGGTCAGTTAGTGTAGAATCACTAGAAGGTTCTAGCCCCAATCAGAAGAGTTCAAATATTCTCAATATCATAAGCAAAATATATGGTATAATCATGTTAAAGAAATTAAGGGTTATGGGATATAATGTCTCAATAAGTAGTTGATCATTATCATCATCATCATCATTTTCATCAGAGTTCTTTGGACAATTTAACCACATCAAAAGCAGACAAATGATGAGATAAGATAGTATGTCACAGACAGAAGCCTTCCATTCCTGCTTACTTCTAAAGATCTCCTTAAAGGCCTGTTTTCTTAATGAAACAAAGCCAACTATTCTGAAGACTATTAGTATCATGGTGTATTACCTGAATATTTGTTTTACTCGTGTTGTTAATCAAAACAGAAAAAAACTCAGGCTGAACAATGGTACTCCTATAATAGAAACTGACAGAGGTATTGATGTGAGATCTATATTAATTTGAAGACAAGAAACTGTGACCTTAAATTCCTGCTCCCAACCAAATTGATATTCATGTTCAGTGACACACACAAAAAAGATTTTCTGGATATTCAACCCCTCAGACAGTGCACAACTTAGATATCCTTTTTAAAATAAAAACTATTTCAAAACATTGTCTAGGGGGAGGATGGTAAGTTAAATAAAAGAACTCAGAAGTGAAAAAGTTGTGCCATTTTTAAAAAATTCTAACCAAAGACAGAAATAAGAAAACAATAAAGAATACCCAAAGATCAAATATATCCACATATAAAATTAGTGTTGTGCTAGAAAGCCCAGGATGATCAGCAGAAAATTTATCTGAATAAATATCTCACTAAAGTAACCATCTTAAAAATATATACATAGATATTTCCACATCTTTCGTTTACAGCTAAAATAAGAAAATTTGAGTAGCAAAATGCAGGAAAAAAAAACATATGTAGATAGAATAGCTGACTGATTAAATGGTTGACATCAAAGTCTCAAAAAGTGTGCAATAAAATGTCAACAATGCCATGTTTCTGCTTGATGGTGTCATTCCTCCATCATTCTGGTTGTTTAATATGTGGATCCTCTTCTGCAACCACAGTTGGTCCCATGTCATAATTATTTAATTAAAACATCATTCCTTGATAATGAGAGTACTGTGTTAATTGAACTTGGTTTAGAGGAAGGAAGAGGGAGAGAGAGATAGAAATATCGATGAGAGAGAATCATTGATTGGCTGCCTCCCTCATGCCCCCTACTGGAGATCCAGTCTGCAACCCTCGCATCTGCTCTTGACTGGAATTGAACCTGGGACCCTTCATTCTGCAGGCCGACGCTTTATCCACTGAGCCAAACTAGCCAGGGCTGACCGTAGTTTTTAAAAATTGCCTTCAATATTCGTAGGACATTTTGCAACATTATAATAATAACTATAGTTTATCAAACGTTTACTGTGTTCCAATAATTAAACCAATTGTTTTATAAATAATGAAGCCATTTGTTTATTATAGCTACTCACTAAGATGGGTACTATTACTATTGTCCTCACTTATATGTAAATGAGTGAACTGAGGCAGAGTCATAAAATAACTCTAGTTTAAGAACAGAGACTGAATTTGAGTCAAGGTATCTTTGATTCCAAAGAGTATGCATTGTTTAACCCCTATAGTAGTAATACTTCCCTTTTCTTTGAATCAGAGGGAAAGGCTTTCTCTCTTTTCACCCTCTCCATGTGCTCATAGTAATGTGATCAAAATATATGCAGTAATGGTATTGAGGGGGAAAAAGCAATTTGTAGATTGAATATTATCTGTAAAAGTATTCCCCATTAAACAGATGTCACTAATCTATATTCCTTCCTGAGGTACACTAACAGGTAGAAGAAACCTGAGGTTTCATACATAAAACAGATGTTTGTTAATCACCTATTTACTATGGGCTGGACTCTTTGCTAGGTTTGTGCATATGATTTAGGCAAGAGCAAAAGGATTTTTACATTTGCTGAGCTCACAACTAGGTGGATGTCTATTTTTAGCCTGTCCATAGCACTTGTGACATATATCTATAACAATAATTATTATGTTACAATAGACATTAGTACATTTGTGGATTTTTGAAAGACAGAAACAATGCTTACCCATATTTTTTTTTACCACTGAAACCAAACCATGCTTGGTATAAGGGTGTGTTCAGAATCCACAGTGCTAACAATTACACCTTAGAACCCTTCTTAAGGATGTATTTAATATATCAGCATTGTTGTTGTTTTTTACATTCTCCAACCAATGATCTAATATGATGAAATAGGCCATAACATGGGGATGAATGCTCTCAGTGTAACCAAAATCCCTCACTTGCTCAGCTTGAATATATAAAAATAAGGTCATGTGACTTTCAGCAATAAAATGAGTATGAATTCAAGCCCTCAATTTGTCACTTTGAAAAAACCCTTCTTGAATTCCTGAGATGCCCCAGAAAAATGTGTCTCTGTCATCAGGTCCCTGTCTTTAAAACAGGCCATTGCACAGCCCCTGAGGCTGTAGATGCTCAGTCAACGCACAGCAGGTTTCTGAGAGACTCTCAAAGTACAGCTGTTCCTTCCATCAAAACATTGCAGAGCTGATGGCCAGAGCATCAGTATTGATAGCACTAAGACATTGGCCATAACCAATGATACATTCAAGGGCCTGCAGCATTTGAAAAGTTAGCATCCTCTTGCTCACTCATCAGACGCTGTTTCTCTCTCTACATCTGCATCAGTACAACTGTGGTTCAGCCATTTCCCCTCAGCATGAAATTCACGCACCCCATGCCACCATCAGCCTCAGGTCCCACAGTTCTCCCTAAGATATTGATAATCAACCATTAATCCCAATGCATACCAAGGAACAATAGCTGAGTAAAAGAATGAGGAATTTAGGAATGGCTGAAGTTAAGAAAGTGCATATCTTTTTTATTTTTAATTGGTAAGATTTCATTTTCCTTTCTTTTTTGAAACATCTAGTCACAATAGACTTAACATTGTCCCCAAATTTAGCCACAATATGTAATTCACTCTGAATAATATTTTCCTCAGGAATTGCAACAACAACAACAAAAATCCCTTGGATGAAAAGAACCATAAATATTTGCCCTTAGAGCTTTGATTGAATAATTAGGATAATTGTGTTCAGACTGGTAGTTGTTTCATGTCAGGGAATATCTATCCCTCCAAAACTATTGCAAAATAATCAGACTCTAATGTATTTCAAGTACCTTAATTTTTGACATTTATGATGTTTTAACTATTCTGATTATAAAAGTAATATACAGTCAACATGAAAATATGAAAAATGGAGAAAAGCATAAAACTTTAAAAGTATTCATGATCTTCCTACTTAAAGGCTACAATTATTGTAAGTTTTTATGTATTTCTTATCTATAGCACTAAAACACAAACATTTTCAGAATATTTGAAGAGCTCTCTAGGAATAATGTATCCTAGGGAAAGATGTGTCCTAAGAGAGAAGGGAACCGCAACCAACTTGACCGACCAACAAAAACAGCCATCAGGTCAGGTCTGGCATGGATGTTGTCACTCAGTTGTGTCTCCATGGTCCAGCTCCATTGGCATCCCAGGAAGGAGGATGCAAATGAGTCACTGAAGACTATCTTATCCAAGATCTCAGGGAGGTATTGAGGATGCCAGGTTATTCTACTTTGACCCTTCCTAGCTGATTGCAACACAATAAGAATGAGGCCCTTCTCACTCCAGTCAAAACAGATCTGGCTTTGGCATATAACTTTGACAGTTGGGATTCCAGACTTATTAATTGATATGTTGTATCAATTAGCAACATTGATACCCCAACAACTTTAATATATCAGCAGCACAAGGGACTCCAGAAAATGAAAAGGAGACTTTGAGATAGCAGTAGGACCCTACTTGAGGGAAAAGGAAATATCCAGGGTAATATCGGTCAGTACTATCAGAGTGAGTCCATTTCTACTCACATGCTTGTGCAGACTGTCAAATCCAACATATAATGTCTATTGATATGTAGTAAGGACAAAAGGATTTTATTCTCTTAGAAAGAAAACTAATGAGTCATTTTTGGTAATAGAAAGATAATTTTGGGACATGACCCTTAAGACAGAGAAATAAAACCAAGAGGAAGCTAAGTTGCTTTGCTGGAGGCTCCTAAACATATCTGAAGAAAAGAAAACATGAGGGTGTCCAGAAAAGGAGAATGATGACGAGGTCTAGAGAGAAGAGCAAAGAGATCGACAAGAAGCAGTGGCCCAAGGTGAAGGAACAATCTACGGGAAATGGATGCTGGAAGAAAAATGGTTAAGACACTCTGAGAGGAGGAATGTCATCATGTGATTTTAAGTTGAGAGCCTAATGTGCTAGAACCCTTTTCCTTGCCCTAAAACACTCAATACAAGTGCTTTGCTATGCACAGCTGTCAATGATGCTTAGGAGAAATCAAAGAAAAGTACTCACATTTTGTTGGGGTTAAACAAAGGATAGCAGGAGGCAAGAACAAGACATCAAGATTCTGTAGAAATCAGATTTGAAGAAGTAACCATAAGAATATAAACTTAAATTACCATATGATCTTATCACAGAATATATTCTATGTTTATATATACTATAAACTAGAGGTCCATGGGGTCCGTTGGCCTGGCCTGTGGGATCGGGCCAAAACCAGTTCTCCAACATCCCCTGAGGGGTCCCATATGGCAAGAGGGCAGTTCTTGGATGACACACCCAAGAATTGGGTTTCCTCCCTCTGGTTCCAAGAGTGTCACCTGAGAACTGCAGCTGCCAAGTCATTGTAGCTTGGCAGCTCCTGCATTGAGCATCTGCCGTCTGGTGGCCAGTGCACATCACAGCTACTGGTAAGAAGGTTAAACTGTCGGACGGTCAGTTAGGCTTTTATAGAGAGAGATATATAAATAAATGCTGTTCTACCGAAACTGGTTTTGCTCAGTGGATAGAGCATCGGCCTGCGGACTGAAGGGTCCTGGGTTCAATTCTGGTCAAAGGCATGTACCTTGGTTGTGGGCACATCCCTGGTGGGGGGTGTGCAGGAGGCAGCTGATCGATGTTTCTCTCTCATAGATGTTTCTAACTTTCTATCCCTCTCCCTTCCTCTCTGTAAAAAATCAACAAAATATATTAAAAAAAGAAATGCAGTTCTTTTTTATTTAAAGTATATATAAACATCTGTTTAAGTACTCTAGGTTCCCTTTTTAATAGATGTAAGGAATTCCATAATAATATGAATGTGAATTTAATTTTTTTATTGTTGACACTATTACAGATGTCCCTCATTTTCCCCCCTTTGCCTACCTCCATGCAGCCCTCCAACCCCCTCCCCTGGCCTTCCACACTGTTGTCTGTGTCCATCGACTATACATATATGTTATGTGGCTAATTTATTTACCTTCTTTTCTTCAGCGTCCCCACACTCCTCCCCTCTGACATCTGTCAGTCTGTTCCATGTATCCATACTCCTGTTTTGTTTTGTTTTGTTTTGTTTTGTTTTGCTTTGGGGTTTGTTTATTTGTGTGGTTTTTGTTGTTATTTTTAGCTATCTCCATTTTATGAACGATGGGTTATTTCTTGTCATGAAGATAAGAAAAGTCCAATTACCAAATACAAGTAGACCTACTGCTACCCTTCATCCCCATTATTAAAAACTGTCCAGCAATTTGCTTCCACAGAGTTGAGCTCTGAGTTTTAGCCTCTCCCTTCTACTGCAATAACCTTAAATAAAGTCTTCCTTGCCTGTTTAACTTTTGTTCGAACACTCCATAAGGTGCATTTTTTTTGCTTCAACACTCCATAAAGCAACCCAAACAGCAGAATATTTGTATGTGATATAATAGTTTTTAATATTATTAATTGCTGTTAAAATAAACTAATTTAATTAGGTTTCTTAAAATTCTACTTTAGTTCTTTCACTTAACATAAATTTACAAAGTACCCCCAATATATGGCTTTTTAAAATTTTTAACTTAGTAAATATTAAATTACTATAGGGCCTTATACAAAGAATGCAATTTCTTTAATTCTCTGTTTCCTTATTTGTAAAATTAAACTTGTTAAATGGGTGCTAAAATCCCCACAGATCTAAAAGTCTAGGGTCTGATTCATTCCTTACAAAAATTCCAGATCACTTAGCAATCTGTTGGACTACATAATGTGTTTCTACAATACTAATTAGCTCACACACAATTGGAAAATATCAGTATTGTGTCAGTATAACATGGAAACAATCTGGTTTATAATTTTTAAGGAAAGGGGAACCAGAAAAGCAAGAGTAGAAACAGAACTTTGAGCAGTGAAGGAGAAAGCCTGAGCCCATGGCTGCTAGGGCAGCAGCAGATCTTTCAGCTCCATTTTCATAAATTTAATTTAAGTCCTGCCCCCGGGGCACCATCCCCAGAGAGGAGCACCCAGCCTCCTGTGGCCTTTCTTCATGACAGGTTGCACTCCCTGATGCCGTACCTTCCAAGCTGCCCTGCTGGCTTAGATCTCTCCTCCCATCTACCTGCCAGCCCTTTGCTAATTAAGGAGTTGCCAGTATTTCCCCTGGGTCTTTTCTGTACATTTTCACATCCTCTGGGACAGCCTCTAGCTACACTGAACAATCTGCCTGGGTGGTCTGCTACCTCCCAAGGCACCAATTACTACCTGGTTTGTGCACTGGTCCCAAAGTCCTACAGGTGTGAGTGGCCGGCCCTCAATCTATTTCCCCATTAAGTCCTGTTTGATTTGGGGTGTTTTTTTTTAAAAAAAAAAAAAAAACAAACAGAAGCTTTGTAGTGATGAAAGTAACTCATCTCAACCTACCAAAATCTGGGGGGGGGGGGGGGGGGAATGTAATAAGCTCCTGTATACTAGTTTATCATAGTTGTCTCCAAAAGTATCAATTTAAGTACCTGCTACGTGCCAGGCAATTTGCTCATCTCTCCTACTGCCCCATTTGAAAATACCTGAAGGCTTTTCATCTCCGATGATGATAGAAATATTTCTTTAGTACTTTTACATTAAGATTTTCCATCTAGATATCGTTTACATGCATCAAAACTCAAACTCATTTCTATACATAGGGAGAATCCTTGTTTAAAAAATTCAATTCATTTTATGACGTCAACAGAGTTGTAACTCAAATTCCCTCTCCCCGTGCTTTATCCAATAATGTACTACAGTATGTGGTTATAAACACCCAGACACAAATGAAAACTGTGTGTTTAAAGGTATTAGAAGCAGAGTAATGCCCCAAAGAGTTCTGTGACTCTAACTGGAGGGAACAGCTTACATAAGCCAAAGAAGAAGTCAGGACACCTGATCCCAGCTCTTCATCATCAGCTTGTTGCTCTATCCCTTTATATAGACCAGTTATTTATATGATGTATTCTACCAATACTTGCAAATCCAAAACAAAGAATGCAAAGTACCCCTAACATTATAGCTTTTTAAGTTTTTCCTAACTTGGTAAATATTAAATTACTACAGGGCCTTATACAAAGGATAATTTGTACAAATTAATTTCTTTAATTATTATATTTCTCATATATTCTTCCTTCTTTCAGTTGCTTCCTGTCAATCTTTGTTCATTTAGACCATCCATGCTGAATAGTCGATAGAAACAAAGCATGATGCAAAGCCAAGACCACTGCATTTTATATTCTATGCATTTTTAAATATCTGAGACATCAATACTTTTATTATAATATACATGCTTCTTTAACAATTTTCTATTAAGTATTTACTATGTGCTAACTGTTCTAGGCCCCGGGATGCAACAAAGGTAGTTTCTATTAGAGAAGTACAGAATTAAAGGTAACAGAATGAACGCAACTGAAAATTCAAGATAATTTTACCTCGTATTTCTTTGAAGTGTGTAATAGATGAGAGGCCACACAGAGATGGACTGCTACTTGAAACACTGAGTCAGGAAAGCTCTCTCTGGGGAGGTGAACTATGCCCAGAACTTTGGATGAGGAGAAGGCTCGAGGAGAGCTTAAGAGCGAGCATCCCCAATAGACAAAGTACTTGATGCACTGGACTATAGATGAGAGCCAGCGTGGTTGGTTCTAGAGACCAAAAATAAGCAGGAGAAAAGCTATCTACTTGTTCACAATAATACCTTTTTGCTGTTGTGGTGGTGGTGGTGGTTTTTAACATAATACAATATACATAACAAAAGATCACACAAATGTAAACTTGAATTGTCATAACTGAACATGTACTCAGGTTGAGAAATCTTGGAGATCCCCTTCACAGTCTCACACTCTCTACTTGTAGTCTCTACTCCCTGATGGAGTAAGCCGTATTCTGACTTCTAACAGCATCAGTTAGTTATGCCTGTTTTTTCACTTAATGTGAGTGGGATCAAACAGCATGCTTTATTAGGTACCTGCCTTCTTTCATTCAATATCATGTCTTATTGTTCTGCATTGTGAGAATGTACACCAGCGTATTTACCCATCTTTCTGTTAATGGGTATATGGGTAGTTTCCAGTTTGAAGCTATGCTAGTAGGTGTCATTACATTAAAGAGAAAATAAAAAGAATTAGATCTACACAACCACACAGTTGAGTCTATATCTAGGAGTAAAATTGTTGGGCCATAGATTATGCATATTTTAAGCTTTACTAGCTACTGCCAGACAGTTTCTAAAGAGATTATATGAATTTACACCAGCAGTGTATGCATGTTTCCATTCCACGTCCTGGATAAACCTGGTTTTGCTTTTATATTTGGTACTTCTTTAGAGATAATGAAACACATTATAGAACACTCCGGGAAGATGTAAATCTATAGAAAGCCGATTTTCATCTCTCACATAGTCGTATATTTCTCTACGAAAATCATTTGTGTTTTCAGCCACACGTGTGACAGAAATGGGAAAGGCATGAGATGACTGTGGGGAGCCATCATTACTAGTGTTTGAGGCACTTATCACGAGCAAATTCCGCATGTGTTACATGTAATAGCTCAGGTGGTAAGGACAACAGAATGGTAGCCATACACCTAGGGGCCTGATAATTTGATTCTCTGGTCAATAACAAAATTTATTTCAGAATATTAAGTTTTTGTACATACGTCTTATATTAATGAAATGCCGACTTTGGTCAACTATTACATTGCAGTCAAGCCTGATTTTGTTTAAAGACCATCTCCTGAAGTTCAAAGTACTAGCCATGTTTTAATCAGTAAGGAAGCACACTCATTATAAAATAAAAGTTTTGGGGACATACTGTCTGAAGTTGTCTTGCCTATTAAAATGTCCTTGTCCTACAGTTTTAGAAACAAATGTAACTTTAAGAATACTTTGTGAAATAATTGTATTCGGTAAGTATAAAAGAATAGCTTGCTGAGAGAGCTACACACTCAAACTGAGAAGTTAATAAATGTTATGCTGGAGTATTGTGCTAGATATATTGGAACACTTGGCCACTAAGTGAGGTATGAAACCAACTCTTTCAAATGCTTAAGAGTGGCCCTGAAAGTCAGGAGATGTGGGTAGTAGCTGTTTCCCCTGTCTTGTCAACTGGCCCAGTGATTAATATGCCATTTTAGCCATGTGTTTATCAAGAAAAGGTAGAATATTCAACAGAACAAAGTCAATGTTATGTTTAATCATATTCAAGCAAAGGAATTATAAGTATCTTCCTCAAGTTTCCCAGTCATTCCTTATCTTCTTAATTTGTAGGTAAACATATGTTTTCCAGAACAGAGTATAATTGTTTAGGAAATAGAGACTGGGATACTATAATCCTTTATTCAAGAGAGAAGACTAATAAATGTTTAGATGAGAGTAAGAGTGGTGGGGGAAAAAATACTATTCTTCCTGGGGGGCCAGGAGCAGGTTCACGCTATTTTAATGCGTGTTATATAAATATTCCATGTTACATCTCATAAACAAAGTGCCAGACCTTAAAAGATTCTGTATGACATTTGGGCATTTCCTCAAATGCAAGACTCTCAATCCATTTATTGCCTTGCCTACTTCCCAGGGTTTATTATTGTAGTACTAGAGGCCCCGGTGCATGATATTTGTGACTTGGGGTGGGGGGCAGGGAGAGGAGGTCCCTCAGCCCGGCCTGTGCCTTCACACAGTCCAGGACCCCCCAGGGGATGTCTGAATGATGGTTAGCTTAATCCATGTGAAAGGTGGTGAGGATCAAATATAATCAATCACCAAGGAGTAAAAGCTTAGTTTGCAAACACAATGGGCACAGTTGCCCTTGGTATCAGGGAAATGGTGGAATTTCCATTAGCTATGGGATATTTGTTGTGTCTCACCCTTCTGATAAGATTGGTACTTCTGTAACAAGTTATGCAAAACAAGAATTCTTTGTGCTAATTTGCATTGGCTGGGGACTTGGTTTTCATAACTGCCAATTCTTAATGATCTCTGTATATACCAAAGATCTGATCAGTGCTTCCTACACTCATTCGGCTTCTCTCAAAATGCATTTAAGTCACAATGATTTAAACATTATAAAAATCTTAGTATTGCAATTTTAACTTAAAAGACATGTAAGAGGATTTGGGCTTAGTTGTTTGATCAGGATTCTCTTCCCTGGTAAGATAAAAAATCAGGCAACATAGCCTCATGGCTAAAAGCCAATGTATTGAGAGCAGACACCTGGGGCTGAGTCTAAACTCTCCAAGTTGCTAGATATCAGAACCTGGACAAGTTTGTGAAGCAGGCAGAGTAGTAGGTCCCTCATCTGTAAGATGTAGGTGACAATATTTACCTCCAGGATGTTTCATAAGATAGGACCATAAGCAAACACATATAGCCCTTAGCTATTATATAACTTTCCACCAAATTATAGCCATTATTGTTGTGTGTTAATATTTAGGAAGAGTGGCACCTCAGGGATGGAAACCTGTCTAGACACTATCGGAAAGAAATCCCTCCTTAGAAAGAAGCTGCCAGGAAACAATGCTAAATCAGAAAATCTTTGGTCACATTACAGATTCTCTCTCAAATCCAGCATCTTTCATCTCTTTCTCTTTTTATATTCCCCATCCCCTTTAGGGAAACGGTACTTGTTAGGAAATGTAGTCTTGTAAATTTGGTGTCCCCTAGTCAGGCCTTAGCAACTGGTGATAATAAGGGAAATAGTTTTGCCCTGGCCAGTGGCAGTCAGGGCGTCAGCCTGTGTTCGATCCCCAGTCAAGGGCACGTACCTGGGTTGCAGGTTTGATCCCTGCCCTAGTTGGGGTGTGTGCAGTAGGGCAATCTCTCTTCTCTCTTCTCTCTTTTCTCTTCTCTTCTCTCTCTCTCTCTCTCTCTCTCTCTCTCTCTCTCTCTCTCTCTCTCTCTCTCTCTCTTCCTGCCCCCTCATCCCTCTTTCCCTTCCATGTTCTCTAAAAATCAATGGAAAAATATCCTCCAGTGAGAATTAACCAAAAAAAAATTAATTTTAAAAATGACCAAATTCCTTATTTCTAGTCTGATCAGCCCCCCATAGTTGAAGGGGCACTGGCATGAGAGTCCAGCAACCTGGGTGCTCCCGCACCTGCTCTGCTCCTGCAGAGCTCATCACCTTGACCAGTCAATCATCCACTGGGCCTCCACAGCCACTTGTTAAAGACCAGCCAGTTACAGCAGTGGCTTTTCAAACTTCGTAAATCAGGAGAATTCTTTTTTTCAGCTGATGTGCTCCTAAAAATTACCAAGTATAAAAGGGACTCTTTGCTGTCCCTTCCCCAGCCTCCTCTTAGCCCTCACGTGGCTCCCCAGAGGGCCCCCCCAGAACAGTCTGAAACCCCCCAGGTGAAACGATAGCTCAGTTACTGTTGACTGAAACGTTAAATTCTAAGGTGGACATACTTAATGGTGGTCCCTTGCTTTGTGACCTGACCTCTGGGAACACAATAGAAACCTGCAGTTGGGTCAGCAAATATGATGATCAGGCAAGGCAGGCAGCACCCTGTCCTGAGCACAGGCCTGACTCTGGCTTCTCTGGAGCAGCTCCAGGACCACGGACCCTTCTGAAAACTCCGCAGCAGGCGGACCCAGGAGCAAAGCTTTGCCAGCAGCAGGGGGCGCCCTGGGCCCCTGACCGCCCACCTCCCATCTCAGGCACAAGCAGGGATGCTTCTAATAACTCAGACCTGCCTTCCTCAAAAGATGAGTGAATTAAAAATCCTGTGTGCCCCCCATTTGAAAGCCACTGCACTGAGCCATCCGTCTTCACTCAGACTTCACCATGTCTGCCCTGTGCTCTTCCACCTGACAGGGAACGGTGCAGCCTCCAGAGCAGAAGCAAACGATGTAGACATTTTACAAGGGAGGTTTCTCCCTGCCCTGACGTTCTGTGGATCCTCAGTGGGTGAGGATGTTCCAAGGCCTTCCCCCTGATAAAACCTCCACATTCACAGAGCATTTGGGAAGTATTATCAGAAAAATGTTTCTCATTTGCTCCTCCCCACCATCCTCTGGCAAAAATAGAAGAGAGTATCATCTATATTGGAAACCAGGGTCAAGAGAAATTATTTTACTAGAATTAAAAGTTGATCAGTGGAAGAAAAATATAAATGCAAGATTAGTGATGCTTTCCATTGCACCCTTACTGTAATAGATAACTATAAAAAATTAAAAAATAAAAAATAAAAACTTGGCTAACCATTCAAATTCACCACACCTAAACTTCTCTGAGAATGAATAACACTTACTCTCTGTAGCATTTCATGCCATAAACTTCTGAGGAACTTTCTTCCTCACACTTAGACTTCAGGACAAGGCTTCCAGGCAGGCAGTGCCAGGCTCTGCGTGGGGCAGCTCTCTCCCACCACGTGGTCCCAGCATGCCTCTCTCCCACCACGTGGTCCCAGTATCCCTCTCTCCCACCACGTGGTCCCAGCATCCCTCTCTCTGATGATGTGTTCCCAGCATGCCTCTCTTCATTGCATAACTTTATTTTGACAAAGGACAAATGTACTGGATACAGTGGAAAGAGAAAAGACTTTCTTGAATTATTATTCCTCCCCCCGCCCTTTTTTTTTTCTCACAAACTACCTTTACGCTTACATTTCACAGTAAATATACATATGTGGATATGTGGGTACATATCTAGAGGTGTATATGAAAAATATTGTCAGAGAACTGAAATTCATTCATGCACTAAACATTTTAAAATTAATCGTTACACTTTACCTCTTAAGAAATCTGGGTGGAATATTTTTAAGCACAAATAATAATCCAGGATCAAGTTTTTTTAGGTTTAATTATGAACTTTTTAATTATAATTAATTATTTGTGGCCCCCTCCCCCCATTCAGATCAGGAATTCAGAAACAACTCTGGAAATAATTTTTATGAGTAGGAACAACAACAACAAAAAAACACCTTCCTGAGTAATGGATGTTGAAGGGAACTGAGCAATGTGGAGTAAACTGAGCCCTTTGGCGGGTGGCTGATTATGCTACTTCAGATACAGATGGATCTTCCTCCCCGAGGAGCCACGCTACCATAGGCATCAATCTCCGTAGACTCTAAAGCACATCAGCCTTTTAGAGATGGCTTGGAGAAGCCCAGGAATGAATAATTTTGGGGACCGCACAACCTCACACACTTAGGAATTGGATGTGCCTTCAGGAGTCAAGTATCTAATTAGCAGATCTTTGGGCTCTTCAATTTAAGTGAAGAACTTTCCCCTGAGAGTAACTTCTGTCTTTGGGCTCTGTAAATTAAAACAATTACTCTGGTTTTAAGATGGCAAATCAACTTAATTTGTAAAAACATATGGGTTCACACATACATTTTAAAACTCTCTTCTTTTAGGGACGATCCAAAAGCAAACATTTTACATGCATTATAACCTATTTTTAATTTTTCTACTTTTAGGCTAAAAATGAGGATAACCAGTGACTTTAAAATAGATGAAATAAAATAGACAAATAAACTTCTATAAACTTATATAAACCTCTCTCTGTAGTGCTGCCACAATATGTAACAGAATATGTAAAAGATTAACAATAGTATATTATAATACTAATTATAATATTTTTCCTATCTGGAATATTCTAAAAACTATACCTCTGGATAACACAGCCAAAATCAACAACAACAAAACAAAACAAATAAAAAGTAGCATTAAAGTAGCCAAGAAGTGTATATCGCTCTATTTTATATATTGATACATTCATTATTTAATCCATCAATAGTAATTGTGTGCCCTACTTACAGGCCAGGCATTCTGCCAGACCCTGGACATAAAAATGATTAGCAAAACAGGGTCTCCATTGTCATGAATTTTATAGTCAAATGCATAGGTGTTTCCTCTCAAGGCCATTTATATTTATTTTATATACAATTCTAATACCCCAATATATTTAAGTCCCATATCCATATCACAGTATAAATATCAAGTCAAAAGGAAAAGGGCTACCAGAATGTGTAATGTGAGCAGGAAGAGAGGAAGAACTAGCCAGGAAGGAGAGAGAAAACTTACTAGGATTCATTCATTCAACAAATCCGTTCTGAGTATCTCATATATGCCAGCACTGCTTTAGGGACTAGAGAAAATTACTGGAAAAATAAACTCACAAAAATCTTGCCTGGTTCTCTTGGGGATTACCTTCTAGTGGCAGGAAGACAACCATTAAAAAGCTGAGGAGATTTAATATCAGGTAAATTTGCATAAATAATAAAAATGGCAGCTAACTCTTTTTCTAATACCACATTCCCAACATTTCCAAGCATTTTCCATGTAAAATTAACTTAATCCACACAACAACCTTCTGAGATGTTAACTTCTTTTTGTTTCCACTGTTTAGAAGAGAAAATTGAGGCATTTCTCCAGAATTTCTGCAGAAGCATACATACAACATTCCAATGTGTGGTTGTTCTGGCTAAAGCAGCAATGACTGCCTTGCTCATGCCCAACTCCTTACCACGTACTCCTAGATGTCCTTGGAGATTGGAGTAGAGGGACCCTTAGACTTGCAGACAATAATTTGAAAAGCACTGACTCAGGAAAGCTCATTACCTAAGAGGTTGAATGAGTTGAAAGAAATGTATTCCTATTTTATAAATGGGTTTCAAAAAGCAAAAGAAGTAAACTGATGAGCAATATTTTATGAGCTCCTATCTTGACTCATTGAATATAGAACGAGAAAAGTTATTCTATTCTTCCCCCTGGATACCAATAAGATCTAAATCATTTATTTAGAGAAAAATAGATACTCTGGAGAGGTCATTTCACAAACATTTCAGTTTTATTTTACACTTGGGCTTTTATCCATTCTGGTAATTTATGAACCCGTCACCAAATTAGAAGCTGAACACAGAGAAGGGCGATGGCCTATAATATTGAGGTTAAAATATAGTTGAAGAGAAAGGGTCATTTTAAAATATATTTTTATATCCAAAGTAGGATTCTATACATGCATTAGTAGTAAATTGATGGGTTAATAGATAAATAGATGAAGAGCTGAAGAAAGGATGTATGGATGCATGGAACAATGGATGCATGGAAATATGGATGAATGGATAGATAATGGATGAATGGGCTGATCGTAAGTTGATGAATATGTGGAGGGGATAAAGGTACAGACAAATGGATTACCAAGTGAAGGGTAAAGATATTAGTACTACTAATATACTAGTACAAATCAATATAGTATCCTTGAAGATGATTAAATGATGTTTTCTATTAAGTGTATAAGAATGCAAGAAAACAAGTTATGGGCATTTTAGAACATTTTTATACATTTAATGATAAAGAAATAAATTATTAAATGTTTCTAGAATAACCATAAAATCATTATTCATAAACACAAATTAAATAATTACTTAAGAAAGTAGATTGAAGTTGAATCTTTAAAAATAGATTAATTTTAAAAAGTAGAAAGGAAGACATTTCCAAAAGAAAGAAGGAATTAATGTCAGAGAAAGGAGGGTGGCATATTTTTAGACCATGTTGACAAAGGAGAGCGAGGAGATTAATAAGAAAGGCAGGCACCAGTGCCTTGTATACCAGGATGAGGTGTTTAGCGTTTCTTCTCTTACAATACTAAGGAGACAACTGCAGGTTTGTGGTTTTTTGTTTGGGTTTTGGAGTATTTGGTTGTTGTTTTAAAATATGTTTTATTGATTTCAGAAAAGAAAGGAGAGGGAGAGAGATATAGAAACATCAACAATGAAAAAGAATTATTGATTGGCTGCCTCCTATACAACATCCAGCACACAACCAGGACACATGCTCTGACCAGGAATTAAACTCCCGGTTCTTAGGTCGACCCTCCACCACTGAGCAACACTGGCCAGGCTTGATTGATTTTTGAAAGAATAATATGTACCAACTCCTGCCTTGGGAAAATTATTTCATAAGATAAAGATATGAGAATATTATGCTGAGTGAAATAAATCAGAGAAAGACAAAAATCACATGATCTCACTTATAAGAGAATGGAATCTAATGAACATCATAAACAAACAAAATAGGTCCAGAGAATAGACTGACAGATCTCAGATGGGAGGAGGTTATAGATAGGAAGAGATTAACCAAAGAACACATATACATATACTAGTATAATTAACAAATGGACATAGACCTAGGGTGGGGCAGAGGTTGGGAGAAGGGAGAGAAAGAGTGGGGATGGTTTAGAATACATCTATAATAATGTCAACAAGAAAATAACATGTATTTTTTTAAAAGATATGATAAAGGGAAAGAAAGCAATCTATATTTATCAACAAAGATCACATCAGTTCTGTTCAAATATCCCTTCACAAAGGTTTCCAGTGACCAAGCAACCTGAAATAAGCCCACCCATTAGTACTCTAATAACTCGATCCTTTCACTTTGTTTTTTTAATCTTTATAGCCTTTGTGTCTACCTAATATAAACATGTATGTTTATTTTTTACTTATTTATTTTCTGTTTCTCACTAGAATATATGTTCCAAAACAGCAGGGAATTAACTTGCTCACTAATTTATTTCTATAGCACAGAATATAGTACCTGGGACATGTGTGTGTGTGTGTGTGTGTGTGTGTGTGTGTGTGTGTAATTTATTTCAAAGAGGAAGAAGAGGGAGAGAGAAATAGAAACATCAATAATGAGAGAGAATCATTGATTAGCTGCCTTCTGCATGCCTCACACTGGGGAATCGAGCCTGCAACCCTAGCAAGTGCCCTGATTAGGAATCAAACATGACACTCAACCACTAAACCACACTGGCTGGGCAAAAATGAATTCCATAAAAATTGAGTCATCTATGGAAAATAAATTTATAAATTCAATTATAGTGTATGTATTAGTTTATAAATCATCAATTTCTCTTAGTTAATTATATAGCATACTTTCGACATTTTAATATTTATAAATTGGCTCACAAAGTTCCTGAATAGGATATTAAAATAGTCAGCAAGTTTTTGTGGAAACTATTTGAAAATTCATGAAAAATTCACTGTGGCTCTGTTATTTGATTCAATGCCATTTTAGTTTCCAAATGAAAATATAAATAAAAACCTATGTGCAGTAATCAGAAATTGTGTTTTCAAGAAATAATAAAATGTGTAATGTATTTATGATACAGTTTTATTTATAATAGCAAGTGGGAAAATGTTTATGATACAAGATCAAATAACAGACACAAGACACTTGTTTATACAATATAATTCCTATTTAGTCTGAAACAAATACGTGTGTGTGTGTGTGTGTGTGTGTGCATGCAATTAAGAAGAAAAATGACTACAAATATTTTAAATCATGATTTATCTCTGGGTATTTAAATTTTTGCATGTTTTTTCTTCTTTAGAATTTTTGACTTATAAAAATGTCTATAAAAACATATTGTATTAGTAATACTCTAAAAATAAGCCAATTTTATTTTTATATTAAAAAGAATTAAAAGCAAGTTTAAAAATGTAGAATTATAGGATATGAAATTCAGCACTTAATAATTTTAAATATCATTGCTATAAAAAGTACCAAGAAATAACAAAGGGTTATATAAACAGGCAATGACATTGGAATCCTCAAAGCTCAAAGCTCAGGCCTGGGAAAGAGAAGAAGGATCACAGAACTGGAATTATAAATCTGCATAAACCCAAAGGATAAGAGCCAGACAATGGCTTCACACTTAGAGCTAACAAGTCTTGGATGAATTTTATATTAAATTGAAACCTGGCTCCAAGTTTACCTCATCTAGGTTTCCCACATGAAAGGCAAAATTTTCTGGCAGGGATGAAAGTAATAAATCAAACATCCATCCAACTCATTTAAAACCAGTCTTTTGGTTCTAGCATATTGTGAAAATATTCATCCTTGAGAACTTCCAGAGATAAAGAGAGCACTGCTTGTCCCCATCCCACACACCTCCCATCTCCAGAATCCAGGTGGCAGTTCATTTGGCTCTGGATGCTAAATGGATTGTATAACTGCCAACATCACTCCCCACCAAAAAAACAAGATATTAAGGGGGAAAGTAATAAACTGCAAAGCTAACCATTTTACTTTTGGAATCAAAGACTGTGCAACTTTTATTTTCTCAATATGAATAACTAGAAATTCTAGACCAGATGATAAGGTATCAAAATAAGCAATGAAATTTTGCTTAGATATTATAAACTTTCAGGTGATGTTTCACCAAAACGCTTTTCAAAGATCATTTAAAACAAACACAGACAAAAATAAACAAGCATTTCTTCTGTAGACAAAAGGCTAGGCCCTTTAAGAGCATTATATCACTTATTGTTCTTATTTGAGAATGATCCATCTGTATTTACAACTTTCTTACTCTCTGTCCTCTCAACTCAGCTTCTCCAATAGTGTTGCAATAAGGATAATCTGCTAATTAATTACCAGATCTTTTGTCCTTGAGCAAAAAGGAACTATTTAATCATCCTTCTGCAGTAACTTAAAGTGCCATCAGCTCAAAACAAAACACTGTTTCAGCTGTGACTCCCTATTTGAGACTGGAAATTGTTCTCAACTACAAGCATGTCAAAAAGCATAAATAGTCTGTTGACTTGGCCACACATTCAATTTTTATTGTAGAGAAGAATTACTTTAAATTTTAGCCAAATGTAATACTCCGACAGAACTGATCCTCCAAGGGAAGTGGTTTTGAGTATCATGCTTAGTTGTTGGTATTAGTTTTGTTTTTATTATATGTTTTATTGGAGGGGGTGAGAGAGAGAGAGAGAAAGAGAGAGAGAGAGAGAGAGAGAGAGAGAGAGAGAGAGAGAGAGGAACTTTGATGAGAGAGATACATCAATAGTCTGCCTCTTGCATGCCCCTCACTGAGGCCCAAAACTGAGCATTGCCCTGACCTGGAATCAACCAGCAACCTCTCGGTGCAGGGGTCAGTGCACGGTGACTGGGGGAAATGGGAAGCAACCAGCCAGAGTTTGTTGGTATTAGTTTTACGACAATTTTTATGACTACTACATTGATCTGAATTAGCAAAAACCAAATTCCAGGCCATTTAATGACCTGGAATAGAAATGAATAACAACCCTGCATACATTATTTTTGTCCTTCTATAAGCAAACAAATACAGGTAAGGCAAGAGTTACAGACAACACATTGCACGAAACACATTTAAAAATATTGCAGCTCTTTAAATATGTGAAAAGGAGTTTGGCTTACCACGGCACTGGCTCTGGTTTCCAATAGCAAATCCAATTTAGCTCAGTCTCTGGTGGCAAGTAGTCATGTAATTGAGTATAATTTGTCACAATTGACCATTCTGACTTAAGAACGATTTAGAACTGAGCTAGTATGAACATCTAAAAGCTCTTGGCACATTTCAGCTAATAATAGAAAAGATATAACATGGCAACTTGCCCTACCACAAAAGATCTACTGAACTATAATATTTTCTAAATTCCCTTATTTACATTTAATATTTTACTTGTCAAAACATCATCCTTTGCATAAAGTTTTGACCCCTGTCCATAAAGGCAATATTCATATTTAAATATTCAGTGTCACATGTCTGAAATTCAGTACTTATGTAACATCTTTCATCTGAAGATTTTTTTTCTGAAGAGTTTGAAAATTTCTGACACCTGAGAAAAAGCAAAGAGAAACCAAATTATTTTATTTTGAGAAGTTGGGTCCCTTCACATTGATGTCATTTGACTACATAAATCTGTTGATGCTAACATTTCCAAATGTATTAAACAGTCTATATAGAAATGAAAGTCTGAAAAACTCATGTATTTCTTAATCAGAGAAATAGACCATGACGTTCATTGTACAGTTAAAGGAGCTAACGAAACTAAAAAGGAACTGCTTGACAAGGACAATATCCCCTACAATACTGAGTGTGTTATTAGAAGTCATTAAATGTTAAGAAAAATAGCAATAAGACTGCAGACAGTTTTTCCCAAAAGATATGGTTGAGAGCATCCTTGCACTAGCAACAACCTTGTGGGATGTATGACTTGATGTTATAAATGCAACAATAGTAATATTAATGGTAATAATAATACAATGTGTTATCATTACTGATTTCTGCAAATGCCCCAGACCCTATGTTAAGCACTCAGTGTAACATTCAATAAAAAATAAATAAATAAATAAAAATAAATAATAACAATAATAATAACCTAAGCACAACTCTACAAGGCCAGTGCTATTATTTGGGATTTGATTGATGAGAGTGAGATTTGGAGAGAACTTTCAAGGATTCAAATCCAGACCTCTCCCATTCTAAATTTTGAGCTCCTAAATATTACATATTCTATTTAAAAATATTAAGGAATAATCATTTAGGACATCCTTTCATGTAAGTTCAAAGAATTTTACATTAATTAAATTCTAAAACATTTTAAATACCTAAATCTTATATCCTTAACTAAAATACATATTATTTTCTCAAAATGTATATATAATACTTCTTTTTATCTCTTGTAGCTTTCATCTTCTACACATTTTATTTATGTAACCAAGCAATATCACTCGTTTATCAGTCAGAAAAAAACTCTACTTTGCTAAATTGAAAGTTTTTCATAAAAGTGGTTAGTGTCTGAGAGTGTTTATAATAATACTAGAGGCCCAGTGCACAAAATTAGTGCACTGAGGGAGAAGGTCCCTCAGCCCCTGTCCCCTCTCACAGTCTGGGAGCTTTCAGGGGATGTCCTACTGACAGCTTAGGCCCACTTCTCATGGGGAATGGGTCTAAGCCACAGTCTGGCCTCTCTCTGCAGGCCATCACCCTGCTACTGCTGCCACTGCCAACCGCTGTAGCTGCCAAGGTGTGTTCACCAACACGGACTCCAGTCCCTTCACCACAAAAAAATGACAACTTACTTTCTTTAGGCATTTTCAAGATATCTCTTTCATAGAATATGACATTTCTTTCTTTCTTTCTTTTTTAATCCTCACCTAAGATTATTTTTCCACTGATTTTTAAAGGGTGTGGAAGAGTGAGGGAAAGACAGAAAGAAACATTCATGTGAGAGGGACACTTCAATCGGTTACCTCCTGCATGAGCCCTGACCTGGGCCTGGCCAGGGAGGAACCTGTAACCTAGGTACTTTCCCTTGATCAGAATCGAACCCAAGGCATTATCCACTAAATCAAACTGGCTAGGGCAGGATATGATATTTCTTAGCCCTTTCTACAGTGGACCTTTGTTTTTTCCTCCAGGAGTGAGGTGGAAAAACCCTAGATCACCTTCTTGGATTCTTATTATCCAAGTTACCAATAACAATGCAAGTGTCCTATAGGGAACTTAGCCAATAAACAGTCAGAAAAGGTGTTTCCTCTGCAGCTCACGCACAGAGGCAGGACTGCTGACGTACCACAGTGTGTCCGCCCCAGGCCTGCTCCAGCCACGCTGCCGTGGCTTGGATGCCTCTATGTGTGTGTGTGTGTCCACTCTGGGTCTGCACTATTCATGGCTTGCCTCACCACGTATGCAGTCCCCTCCTGCCCATCTGTGCATGCAGCCTCCTCTTGACTGTTATGGCATCCCGGCTAATTTGCATATAGCCTCTTTATATGTATAGATACTACTTAATGTAATAAGAATACAATCCTTATCAGCCAGGGTTTTAAAGTCTGACAAATTCTCACAGGTATTAGGACAAAGGCATGTGAATTGGCTCTTCTCTGAATGGGAAAAATGAGAATGTAAAAGCTTATTGCTTATTGCTCAAAAAATTTGTAAAAGAAACTGTTTCCCATTTCATTAAATGGGAAACCTAGTGCTATTTGCTATATTTAGATAAATATGAACATGAGACTCTCATCTCTCCACAATTTCATGTGTTACCACACATCCTCATGGTATTACAGGCAAATGAAAACGTATGATGAGGAAAACATAGCAAATGAGGACTAATCTTAAGAAACCATGTCAAACCTTTTTCCCTGATAATGTTCTCCAGCTTTCCCCTCAGTCTCTATGAGGTCTGTAGCTTGGACATCAAGTGCAGAGAAACACATTGGATACATTTGAAAACCGTTGTCTTTTATGAGTCTCTAATTTTCATCATTTTTAGAATACCAACTATCATTTTCTCAGTGTAACAGAATGAGAATGTGTGAATATAGCTCTAAATACATCTCAAAATAGATCTTGTCTATCCCTTTTATGAGAAGCAAGGAAATTAAAATTAAAATATTCATTAAGCTAGGATTGACCAGTTGATTTGCCCATAGAGCTCTTAATAATTTAAGGGAAATGCTACAGAATTAAACATAGTTACATATTTAAATACCACGGACTGCATGTAAATTTGAAACCATTACAAAATAAATTGCACAACATGCATATATAAGGCAGCATTCTAATGGTGGCATGTCTGTAATAATTAACATAATTTTTTAGAAGCTGAATTTTAAATGATGCTAGAAATGTGGTTCTTAGTGAAGATTTTGGGTTAAAAAGCACAAGAGCTGAAACCAGTTTGGCTCAGTGGTAGAGCGTTGGTCTGCGGACTGAAAGGTCCCGGGTTCGATTCCAGTCAAGGACATGTACCTTGGTTGTGGGCACATCCCCGGTAGGGGGTGTGCAGAGGCAGCTGGTCGATGCTTCTCTTTCATCGATGTTTCTAGCTCTCTATCTCTCTCCCTTCCTCTCTGTAAAATATCAATAAAAATATTTTTTTTTAAAAAAAGCACAAGAATTCTAAGAGAATGGAATGGGGAAGGTAAAAGAGAAGCTGCTTTGGGCCTCACTGTATAGAACCATTTTCTCCCACTTGCCTCATGTATTAAGGTTTATTTGTTAGTGCTATTAGATTCTTCCGCTATCACAATTGGGTATTAGGGAAGTGGCAATAGGTTCTGTTTTCTTTGAGACGGCCATGATTTATGTTAATTATGGTGTAAAGTTTTAGAAATGGCCCCCTCCATCTGATTTGGAAGATACCCCTGGGTATCACCAATCAAAGGCTTATGGATTATAAATTACTTGTGCCTCTAAGTTTCACTTTTGTAATTTCTACTCTTTATGTCTTCTATAGTCTGGTTGAGCTCTTCTCAAAACATCTGAGGTAAAGGACCTTTCTTTTTCAATCCATGTAGATACTTTTGTAAAATATAACAAAACAAATTATTAGAAAACAACAAGCTGCAATTTTTTGTTACTAGATTCAATAGCATGAACTTATTCTGCAAACTTCTTATTAAATATTCTAAATGGTTGCTATCAATTTCTGTACTAATCTCTTCTAGACCTTGTAACAGTTGGTAGAACTACGCAGATTCACAGACCACACTTATAGAAACACTGATCTAATTGATTTCCTTAGACTTACTTTTAGTTTACTAATTTCTTCCAGATATATAACTAATATATTGTAAACAAATCCATTTAATTTAATTTTATTGATACACTTTTTTATATATTTTAAATTTCTTTACCATACTTTTCATTCTTTCTACTCTTGGCTACAAGTCAATTCCTTCCTTCATATCTCTAAACATTTATAACATAATTAATTTAAAGCCTTTCATAGTTCTGTTATGCACTCAGCCTCCTTTTGTTCCTGTGTTAGACACTGGGCTCATCTTCTGCAGGAGTTGTTTTCTCCTGGGTCCCCTGCAGATATTCCCTAAGCCATTCATCTCAGGGTCTGCTCACTGCTCTGAAAGAGTTCCCTCTTCGTTTCTAGTGCCTGGATATATTCCTTTCATAGGTTTAAGTTCTCTTTTCTCTTTTCCTTTCTTTTTTTTCCTGCATTTTCATTGTGATTTATTCTTTCAATCTTAAGCTTACTGTGCCATATCAATTATGTCTTGAAACCTCTATATTATTACTCATGGAAAATTTTAATTTATAAATATTAATAATGACAACTACAGAAGACTACTGGCAACATTATTGTGAGGAAAAGCTAGTATAAATGACTGTAGAGAACATTCCAAGTGCTGTACAAATGTCTGTAAATAGTGAAAGTTCTCAGGCCACAGTACATGCGATGATTTTTTTTTAAAGTATATTTTTGATTGAATCATTGATTGGCTGCACCCTACTGGGGATCGAACCCGTAACCTGGACATGGACCCTTGACTGGAATTGAACCTGCGACCCTTTAGTCCACAGGCTGATGCTCTATCCACTGAGCTAAACTGGCTAGGGTGGTGATTCATTTTTATTGCAAAATCTATTCCAATATAAACCTATCACAAAGGATAAATTCTGAAAATTCCAAAATAATAAATATAACATGTAAGCCATCTTTTATTATTGCATACATTAAAAACATGAAATTGGGGGGGGGGAGGAAAAGACAGGCAAGAAAGAGCCTTCTAGGGATCTGAGTAGTAGTTTGCAAGGTTTCATGGATAATTTTTTTCCAGATAATAAATATCAGAGAAGGAGAGGATTGGGTACAAAATGTACCATCAAATATCCACTTGCCCTTAAAAAACTAATAATGTTACTTGATTGCCAATTTCTTTGTCATCAAAATAAAGCAGTTCTTTATTCTAATATTTGGAAGACTTTTCCACAATGTTACATCTTCAATTAATGGGCTTATCCTTTTTTGATAAGTGGTAGAAACCTTATATTTGTATCATTCTGATGAAATGTTAATATTTATTTTTATCTTCTTTTCTCAGAATTCCATTGAAATGCCATCTAAGCCATGTGGAAATTCTTCTGACTTATGGTCCCTTTCCATTACTTCAATAGAACTTCTAAAGTGGTCTCAAATCCAGGACTTCTTCACTTGTTTGTAACTCGTAGTGGCAAGAGAACACTGTCAGGGTGAAGGCTTGAGTTTTAGTCCCAACTATGCTACTAAAGAACTGTATAACCTTGGGGAAGTCATTCCACTTTCTAGAAATAGAGATTTCACATTTATGGGAAAAAAACATTAAACTAGAGATCTTTTTGTTTCTTTTACATTTTTAAGATTCCATGTTTTCAAGAATTTGTTATTCATTTTATGTTATTTTCATGAGATGCTAATTAGGTTTTTTTTTATTATATGATCATTATACAAACTTGCATTATTTTTAGACTGTTCTATTTTAAATGTGTATAGCAGAGTTTATCTGCTCACTCATGGGTTTTAGTGGTTTTGCCTACTTATTACAGAAAGCAGGGTTTGTTCAATGTAGCAAAGAATATTATTGATTTTTGCGACTTAGATGAACTATGATTCAGATTCTCAAAATTTCTGTTTATATCAGTTTCAATTACAGAAACATTAAAATATAGTTTCTTGTGTAAAAGTTCATTTCTAAATCACATAAAAACAACTCCACAGTTTTATGGACCAGATCAATTCTAAGGAATACAAATAATGTAGGCCCTTCCTATCTTTGGGCTCTACAATGCTTCAGCTGTGAAGATCCAGGGAAATGCTCACTCTCCTGTTTCGTCTTTCTACTCCACTTTTTAAAATAATGGCTCCCTTTAAATTTGTACTTAGGTCTAAAGACTTGGTTAGGTTCAGGAAAACATATTTGTCAAAGAAAGTGCACTGGCAATGGTGCATACTTCTTATTATATCACATTAGGGGGCATATACTGTCAAGTTGTTCTTTATTAGTAATTATAGGCCTGATACACGAAATTCATGCAAGAGTAGTCCTTCCTTCTCCCCCTCCCCAGCTGCCAGATGCCGGCACCAGCTTCCCTCTGGCACCGGGGACTTGGGCTTCCCTCACAGCCCGGGCTTTGTCCAGAAGATCGTCCAGAAGGACATACAGCCTAATTAGGATATTATTATGTTATTATTATAGATTATTAATTGAATTGGTAATATCCAAAGTTCCCTATTATAAAGGTACATGGTTCCTATGCATGTATAAGTGATCTGAGTAGTATTTGTTGGCACCATGCTAATATTCCTATTCCTCTACAACTTTTCACTTAATGGTTATGGCATCCATTTATGGTCTTTGGCTAAAAACTCAGTTAATACATTGAGGGTCATAACAAGTCAATTGTATAATCTATCACTCCTTCTTCATTAATTAACTAGTTTGCTTTTGTAAGGATCAGCTCCTCTGGCACAATAAGAGGTTATAGGCTGTAAAAGAAAAAATTTCACTGAACACAGTTAAGCAGACAAGGAAGACTTTGTTCAAGATTACTCCAGTAGGAACAAGACAGGAGGATATTTAGGGATATTTCACTGGGTGAGCCAGTGAAAAGGTACAGAGCACTTAAGGTGGCGAGGCAGGGTGGGGCAGGGGGTTAATCACTGTAACCATGTCAACTATGTTTGTTAATTTTAGCTTGCTAGTTGGTTAGTTTACTAGTTAGTTCTCCTGCCCTCCCACAGAGACTTGGAGATAGGTTGACTATCTTTGTTGATTAATATACTTCAAAGGGATGGCTCTCAGATCCTTGTCAGTTTTATATCCCAAGAGTAACATTCTTGGGATGTAAAACTGACAAGAGGCTGGGAAAGATTTATATCTCATAGGGGCAGGGAAAGAATTTACAAATGAAAGTTTTCTAAAGCAAATGCTCTAATAAAAGGGAGGTAAGTGATCTGTAACCAGGGGAAAACCCATCTAAAGCTTAGCCAGGCTGATCCAATGACTCCCTGTACTTTTCCCTAACAAACATGACTTCCATTTTCAAGGTCATTCCTTGGCCCCAAATGACTCCTGGGGAATAACCATTATGACCAGTTGCCAGTCAGCAGGAAGGGGAAATTTTAAAGAGGAAAAGAAAAGATGTTGGTTATCTGGTTTTCAATAAAGGAGACTAAGAGCCAAACAATAACTTTTACTAACATGCAGTCGGCCTTCTCAAGCTACCTACCAGGCAGACTGAGGAATATGGTGTTTTAGGTGAGCACATTCCTGCCTGAAAAAGTCAGGAATCTGTTTCTACTTTATAAAGGTAAAAATGGCTGTTGAGCAGGCAACTAAAGTCTCAAACATCCTGGCAAACATACATGCCACAGAAAATAGAAGCCCTGAGGATGCTGATTAAGTTGTCAATAAGTTGTTCTGCCCCAGATCTGTTACACGTTATATTTTCTGTTTTATTAGGAATGTGTCATAAGCCTAATGCTGGACATCTGTTTTCATCAAATCAACAGAAGAAGTCATGAGAATAATATTTTAAAATTCTTAATTCTATTGATCAATATTGACTGGCGACTATTTAAAACTCACACTGTGTATTCAGAGTACCACATGTTTGATGTAAATGTTGAAAGCCACCTTTCCCAACATGTTAAAAAAAAAAAAAAAAACACCTATTCGAAGACCTGAGTACAAAGTATTTAGGAAGCTGTTGTTCCTAGAATATAATGGCATATCATTTTTACCCAATTTGATACATCTGCACTTTAAGAATAAAGAAATGAACCTTAAAATTCTGTAAGAAAGAACTTTTAATGAATAGCCTTCAATTTTATTTATTAGAACTGGATCAAATCAGAACTGAAAGTTCCATATTAATCCTGTCTGCCTAATACTCCATTTGTGTAATGTTGCTCCAACAAACAGAAGCTTCAACAAAAATCACAGCTCTTTCCATTCATTACAGCAGAAACTGGAGAAAAAGTTACAAAGTTTTTTTTTTTTAATATATTTTATTGATTTTTTTTTTTTTTTTTTACAGAGAGGAAGAGAGAGGGATGGAGAGCTAGAAACATCAATGAGAGAGAATCATCGACCAGCTGCTTCTTGCACACCCCCTACTGGGGATGTGCCCACAATCAGGCTACATGCCCTTGACTGGAATCAAACCTGGGACCTTTCAGTCCGCAGGCTGACGCTCTCTCCACTAAGCCAAACCAGTTTCTGCAAAAGTTACAAACTTTAAAAATGCTCTCTATGTTGGGCCAGCATTCCATTGAAATTGGTATTCTAAATTTTCACTTGGTACGCTTTCTTCCTCTGCTATAAAAATAGTCCATCAGTACCTTTAAACTTTCTATATAATCTCTAAACATCTCAATGAAGAGAAAAGCAGGAACTTACCTGGCTGGATTCATAATCATTATGCATATACATTTGTTTTCAGGATTGTGTTTCTCTAACTGTATTTTTAATTCTAACCTGATAGTGTTATTAGAATACTATAGATATAATCTATATTGACCATTTTTTATTCTATCTCTGAAACAGAGCAAAAATATATATAAATAAATATATTTAAATTTCTCTAAATAAAAACTCCACGTATTATTATTATTTTAAATGTTTGACCAAATTTTGATCTTAATTCACCTCTAAGTGTATAATTTTAAGAAAAGCTGATCTTGTCTACTTGTTAAAAGATGTTATTGTAATCAATATATGGTTCCCTTTACCAACATTTACAACACATCATAATAATGTAAATCAAATGTTTATTAAATACCCAATATTAAGTGAGAACTGATAATACACAATTATTTAATATGCAAGCATTACACAGTTTGTTAGGGGTCTGAGATGTGAATACAACAATTAAATACCATTTGAAAGCTATGTTTGACAGAGTAGTTATCTAATACAATCATTTTCACTACATAGGGTCTTCATACATTAAACAAATAGTGGTCAGGAACTGTTATCTGTGTATACTTGTCTTAAAATACTTAGTTGTTTTGGGGTTTTTTTTAGTTGAAGAGTATAAAGAAGTCCTGTGCAAGAATATTAGACATTTTATTGCATCTTCCCTAAATACAGTATTCAATTTAAAAAGCTTATATATGTCAGTGATCTCAAAAGAAGCAAAGAAGACTATCTCTTTTACATTGCATTTCAAAAACCTGCATTCTATTCTAAAATGTGCTTATAATTGTTGAAATCCACTTTTAATATAGAAAGTATGAATCCCTTTACAATGAGCACACTAAAAAAAAAGTACTTTGGTAATTCTTTTTTTTTTCAAAAGTTTCACCCACATTAATGTAGGACACACTGCTCTTAAGGATGCAATCTTATGTAATAATGAACAGCAAGAACCATCAAGTACATTAGGATAAGGGTTCAATCAGGACTTCCCAAGCTGCAAATAAGACTTAGAGCTTTCAAAAGGTTTCATTTATTTTTATTTTTCTTGAAAGCTAAAGGATTTCTTTTAAACACTAAGATTAATAACAAGACTTCAACTTTCAGAGCTTTCTGGATCAACTAGATCTAATGGAGACAGGTCAGAGCTCCAATTAGAGGGGGTGAATTCTAATCATACCACATTGAATTCCATAAATTATGCTATTATACCTGATTACTTTCATCTGCAGTTTGAACATATATGGGCCTGAAATTAAAATTCTCAAATTGTTTCTCTGGTTGACAAAAGGGGAGGTTGACCACCATCACATGTTACCCAGATAGAATTTATTAATGACTATCAACAGTAGTACTCCAGGACTAGAGACAGGTAGTGTTCATACCTGGTTGGGGGAGGGAAGAGAATGGTACTTTCTAAAACAGCCAGTTACTCAGCTCAGCAGATGCCACTCAAGACTGATTCTCTTTGCTGCTCACGAATACTGTTCCTTCATATACATACACAATTATCCCACCTGCACCCTAGAGCTAATAACAACAATTTTCTTTGGAAATTTTCAGAGAAGAAAAAGAAAAATCTACCATTTGTTAAATGTCACCTTTTTTGACAGGCAATATGCACTGGTACTTCCTATACATTATTCCATGCAAACTGAACCACACTACATTGTAGTAAAGATGGGGAAATTGAGCCTCAGTATGACAAACCAAGAATTTCAGCCCAGGCCTGTGTTAGGTCAGAGTCTGTGCTCTGTCCATCCTGTGGCACTGGGTATATAAGGATACGTAGGCATGGTAGGGGTTGCTTGCCTTTTACTACAGCGTAATGCAATCAGTCATATTTGCTGTTCTAGTTGTAGCTTGCCAGATTGTAAATTTAATGTGATCCAAACACTCAATCTTTCTTTTAGTTATCTTAGAAACAAAAACCTCTGATGACCCTTTATTACTGCAGAGCTTCCAGAAGCATGTATGAAATGTTTGGTTTTTTAAGCACTTTTGTAAAAAAAAAAAAAAAAAAAAAAAAAAGAAGAAGAAGAAGAAGAAGAAAGAAAGAAAGAAAGAAAGAAAGAAAGAAAGAAAGAAAGAAAGAAAGAAAGAAAGAAAGAAAAATACTTTGCCCCGCCAGTGTGGATCAGCGGTTAAGCACTGACCTATGAACCAGGAGATCACAGTTCAATTCCCAGTCAGGGCACATGACAGAGTTGCAGGCTCGATCCCCAGTGTGGGGTGAGTAGGAGGCAGCCAATCAATGATTCTCTCTCATCACTGATATTGCTATCTCTCTTTCTCCCCTCCCTTTCTCTCTCTAAAATAAATTTTAAAATATTTTTTTAAAAGATATGATATTTTGTCTAAGTCAGAGCTATCTAAATTCTTACCAGAAGAATATCCACAGGGGTAATATATATTATCAACTGACAAGCATAAGCGGTTTCCTGGAAATATGTTTTACAGTAATTCTGCATTTCTTCCCTTGTAATAATGCCTCTGAGAGCCAGAAGTAGTATAGGCTAAATAATTTTGAAATGTGAGTAATGGAGGGAAATATATAATGTAGTTCAAGAAAATGTATGGGTGTGGTTCTGTCAGAAAATAATTCAGCTAGTACTGTGTGAGAACAATAAATACTCAGGCTGTACTTGTGAGTTGAAGTCTCTGCATGAATAATATCGTATTATATTGACTGCATAAATTTTACTTTTGAACTCTGGTTCTTGTGACTTTCAAGTGATGGAAATTATGTATATTCACCTAAGACTCAAGGAACAAGGAATAGTCAACTACTTATAGCCCACAGAGCTCCAATAAAGAATGAGCTTTTTGGTATACCTGGTCTCACTCAGCCAGTTCACAGTGCCTTGCACACAATAAATTATAAGGGTTTTTGTTGTTGTTGTTGTTAAAAGTCAGGTTAAGGCACAGCTAACATTTCACTAAAACTCATAAGCCTGTGAAATATTTATACTTTATAACAAAACTCTAAAATTGAGATAAATATCTATGATAATAAAAATCACAATATGCTAATTAGACCGGACAGCCGAACGACCTTCCTGAATCCTTTCGGATGACCTTCCAGGGAAGCCAGGGCTGCGAGGGCCTAGGCAGCCACTGGATTTCGTGCATCAGGCCTCTAGTTATAAAATAACAATGAAGATATTTATACAGTTTACATTAATATGTAATGTTACTGCATGCATAATGTACTTAGAGTTTTGTGTTTAGAACTACCTCCTTAGATTCTACAATAGTAGGTGTCGCAAGGCATCGTTTTTATACCACCTCCATCGCCTCCTCCACAGTGAGGGAAACAAAACTCACAGAGGTTCCTTTACCCAACCAGGTTTGCAGAACTAGAGCTAGTAGTAGTGAAGCCAGTATCATCTGACCCAAAGTCTATGCACTTGATTTGCTCCATAAGAGAAAATAGATATTGTATAAGACTCTCTTCCACAGCCCGCGTAGAAAGAGTTCCAATTCTGGGTTCAGGTTCTGGAGAAGGACAGCACACAAATGAAGAGACTTAAAGAAATTCAATTTGGCGATATGGGGGGCCAGGTAGTTCTCCCACTAGAGTTGGACTGCCGCCCTCTACAAGATATCCCAAATTTGACCAATTATTACCCTTAGTCTCAGTAAGGGCCCCAAATAAGAATATTCTGGCCAGAGACTCATGGGTTGTCTTTTTAACCCCAGGTTTCTAAACAACTCTGTCAATGGCTGCCTTCTAGCTACAGCTGCTGGGGAGGTAAGTTCTGGTGCTTCCTCAGCTTGCAATGGAAATGTGCCAATACTGTTAAATGCAGGCTCCTCTCAGCCTCGGGCTGCTCCGGCATCACATTCAAGCACAGGGATATCATTTACTTCTCTTTCCAGATCATATAAACTACTCAAACTTTTTTTGAAAACTAAAGCGACTAACAGCCTGTTTTTCTGAGACAACATGGATTCATTGCAATTGACCGAATAGAATAAAAGTATAATATAGTAACTTATATGGGTGAAATCAAGTCAAATTTCTAAAGGTTCTTTTCAGAGACCCAATATGACTATTTCTGCAAACATGGTCCAGACAAAAACAAACAAAAAAAGTTGGTCTTAGGTCGATTAGGTGGCAATCCAGCCAAAACCACTAAAAAGCAGCCTTCAAAAATATATATATTTTTAATGAAAGCCTGATTCTTATTGTTCACTTTATAGTCCCATTACTCAAAACATACCTGGCCACTACGACAGTGGGAAGCTGTGGACAGGTTGTAAAATCTCCCACCAGCATGAGGCGCAAGAAAAAAAAAATCTGAGCTTGAGTGGCTCTGTGAATTTGGACAACATCTTGGAAATAAAAGGAGGTCAGAAACCCACAGGGATGGGTGTAGGTCAGGGCCACCATATCAACTGCAGCAGGTCTCAAACAGGCAAGGAAGCAGGTAGCTAGCTAAGGAGAGTGCTTGTGGTGGAGGCAAGTGGAAGAGGGGAGGCAAAATGCTGGAGGGAGGGGGGAGGGAGGGGAAGGAAAAGGAAGGGAGGGGAGGAGAGCGAAGGGAGGGAGAGAGGGAGGGAGGGAGGGAGGGAGGGAGGGAGGGAGGGAGGGAGGGGAGGGAGATGTTTCAAGATAGATCAAGGATGCGGATGGGCCACTTTGCAGTTAATAGTCTCTCACACTGGAAAATAGAAATCTCCTGGCTTGTGGGGAGAACTCACCTTCTAGAGCCCAGGGCAAGGGTGTCAGAGTGCCCCAGCTCAGGCCATTTGGGCAACCGGAGGAAGCAGCTTGGCCTGTGTGGATAGCAGTGGGATCAGGGGAAGAGGGGAAGGACTGAAGACGCGCTGTGAAAGGAAAGGGGAAGACAGCATGTCCAATAAAGGGACCTGGGGAGGGAACGAGTCCAGGCATGAAGACACACGTGCTCTGGCTTTGAGTCTTTACAGCACCTCACACCAAGAAGCCTGCAGAGAGAAAAGCTTGTGGCTGTGGCATGAGAATCCGCACACGGGTCTAATTCCTGAGAGCAGAAAGTTGGTAGGTGCTAGGCAGCCTTATTCCAATGATCTGTGGACAGCAACAAAAAACACCGTCACAAAAGCCCAATTTCTTTGGACTAAGAACTCTCCTTTCTGTTGTGTTAGGAGCCTTGTACAGATTCCATTTGAAATGCAAATCACGCCATGCTCTTGAGTGGGCATTGTGGGGAAGTGATTACAATGACTGGAACAAGCCATCAGCAGAAGCGTTTTGGAACACAGAAAATTTTCCATGAATATTACTACCATCGTGACTGTCCTAGGCGGTTGGTGATAAAGAATTCTGGCTTCTGGCCAAGAAGTCAAAAAGGAAAACCAGCATCCAGCATCACGGAATGACTGTGGCCTGTGAGAATAGGCACAAGTGCTGAAACTTTCATCATCTGTGCATGGTCAAAAGGGCCAGGGCTTCTCTATTTTTAGCCATGGCTTTGTTTCAGAGTAAACATGTGCGTCAGTTTCACAAACAGTGGGGACCCAAAACCAAGGCCTCACGTGAAAATCACCAAGTTGGCTCCACAGTGCCCCAGGCTGCAGCCAGAACCCACCCAGCTCCCTGAGCAGGGCTGCGTGTAAGTTAAAGGGACAATACTGAATCAGGTGACTCTGTCAGAGAAATATGAAAATGATTTAAGAACTAATATATTTGTCCACCTTTTCTATTTCAAGAGGTAAGTGATTTAGAATGCTTTCTTCTCAGATGCATCCAGGACTCTGTACATAGATTCCAAATTAGTTCCTGGAACAATTTGTGGGCAAGTTGTTTACTGAAATTCAGCCTGAGACGCATATTTGTAGCTTCATGCTCCCCTAAGCGATGGCTGAAAGGTGTGTGTGTATGTGTGTGTGTGTGTGTGTGTGTGTGTGTGTGTGTGTGTGTGATGTCCTGAGGAAGAACAGTGAGGTGTTGTTAAAAAAGGCAGAGACTGCTGAAATGCTGCTGAAATAGCTTCAAAATCGGTATTACAGGTACCAAAGGCTTATTGGTGGCCTTGGTTTCCTTCCCTCAGGCTAATGGTTACTATGGGACATAAGGTAATAAAAACCCTGAGCGGCACTGAAGAATACCCAGAGAGACATTTTTAGGGGAGGGGATAACTTCATTGGCCACTTTATAAGTGACAGAGCAACAGGAACTGTTCAAGATGACACAGAACAAAGATGGCATGCAGAAAGGGAAGTCCTTGCTACTCATTAGCTGTGCCTGTGTTGGTGTTTTGACTCTCATTATAAGGTTGCAAGTATTTGCCAACCTCCAGAAGACAGAAGAGCAATATACCTGGGAGATTTCCTCACAACAAAAGTAAAATAATCATAGCTGCATCCTATTCAGGAACTAGTATGTGCTATATACACTGTGTTAGGCACTTAGTTTGTTCTGAGAGTTAGCCTGTGAGATAGGTATTAAAATTCCCATTTATTGACGATGCGTTGAGATAAACTGCCACATATACCTACTGGGGAGATACCAGGGCTCCAGAGGAAACTAAGGTTCATTAAAGTGCCAGGATTTGCCTAAAGTCATGGTTAGTAATTGATGAAACGGAACCCTCTCCCCTAGAACACTTCACTTCAAGCATGCTCCTCTGCACCACGGCAAAGGGTAACAGAACAAAGGGGTTCCTAAATGCCACAAATGCTCAGCTCTCCACACCAATCAAATGACAGTCTAAACAACCACCCAATAGATTGTGTTTTCTAGAAAGACTTTGAATTCCAGATAATTTCACTTGTACCACCCAATGTAAGATTCCCCCCCCCAAAAAAAAAGAAATATAAAGTGTTTAACAAACTTAGCTTTAAGTTTGTATGCAGTTCAAAGCATACTACACATAGGTACTGCCCTCAATTCTTCTTGGAAATAGCAATGGTTTATTGTAACGTTAGTGAGCTAATAAAAAAAAAGAGTTATCTATTGAGGACGAATGATGTGGCAAGTAATAAATACAATGTCGTTAAAGTCTGACAACCACTATATAAATTGTTGCTCTCATTCTTACATGGAAAGGGAAGTTATTAATCCCGTGTCAGACATCAGCAGTTCCCGTGCTCCGGGGAACACCCATCTCACCTAGAGGGCTTGTTGGAAAACAGATTGCCGTGTGCTGCTCGGGCTGGTTCTGATTCAGGAAGTTCATACAAGGGCCTGAGAATGTGTGTGACTTAAGTTCCCCGGTGATGTTGCAGGTTCTGGGGCCCAATGGAAACCCACTGATTTTTCTCCCATAAACGAGAGAGCAAAAAAGTGAACCTAGGTTTGCCTGACTTAAAAAAAATCATGCCATTTCATTATCCCACGCAGATCCTACTATAAAGACTTTGAATTAAAATGTTTTCCATCTTAATTTTGTCTTTGATATTTATATACAGATTAATAAAGTAAAGGCTGAGAATTTCACACTGGAATTGTAAGAAATAGAGAATTAAGCTGAATGAATCAACTCACAGTGAGAATTATATTAGCCACCACCTGCTCACCTTATCTATTCTATTTCACAGCACAGTATTTTAAAAGCTAAAAGTGACCTTAGGCCGCATTCTGTGAAACTCCATTTTATAGGTGAGTGAGTTGAAACCCACAAACCTCTTCTTAAGATACTTCAGAGGTCCCCCCCTACCACATCACCCAAATACCCACACCTCTAGAACGTTTAACCTCTTCTTTCCTCCACCACTCTGTAGAGTCTACTACTTCCTCCCTTTGCTGTGATTGCTTCTGATCTGGTCTTTCTTGATTGGTGTTGCCACCCGTCTTTTAACTTACTGGTTTACAACGCTGTCCCCTCTTTTGGACTAGAACCACCTGGAAAGCAAGTGTTACACTGACATGTCCCCTGTATCCACTTAGAAAATGCTAGTGTAATGAAATGAGATTTCACTTCATTTTGTTTTTTTCTCTCTACTGTGGCACCATTTCTACCACCATGGTTTGCTGACTTCGAAAATGTAGTTGTTAGTAAATACTTTTCCCCATTTTTTTAGTATGTCATTTAAAAAGTGAGCATAGTCCTATAAACCAGGAGGTCACGGTTCAATTCCCAGTCAGGGCATATGCCTGGGTGGCAGGCTCGATCCCCAATCGGGGGCAGGATAGTTGTTCTTAATGATATTTAAGGCATCAAAAAAGGGTTTTACACAGCATAGGAAATACAATCGATAATACTGGAATAACTATGCGCGGTGCCAGGTGAGAATTGGAAATACCAGGGAGAACACTCTGTAAAGCACGTGACTGTCTCTAACCACTATGCAGTACACCTGAAACTAACACAAAACAATGCTGAATGTTTAAATGTAGTTGATAATTTTTAACTAAAATATTTTAAAAATAAACAGAAAGTATTTTACATATGTAAAATAGAATGTATACGATTTCATTTAAAGTCTCCTATGCCTCTTATCCTTCAAATATATCCATTTTCCATTTTTATAGAGAATAAGATTAGAAATAAGTCCATTTTGTCAGAAAAAAAATATTTGGAGGAAGTACAATGACAGAGTAGGTTACAGACATAACCTGAAGTTCCTATAAATAACAATCTTTTACTGCTTTAGGCTAATTCAAAAGAAATATGACGTTTAGATCACATAGTCTAGAAAAAAATCCTCCGCCAAACTACTGCAGTGAAGTCAGCAGAAAAGAACACCCAGCAGAAGCTTCTTTTGAATCAATGCAAAAGCTAATTTAAAGCCCACAGTGGGAGAGGGGAGGAGTGGCTGAATCACAGAGCTCTGATATTCCTAACATCTTTTGTATAATAGGGACTCAAAAATAGTCTAAACCCTTTTCTTAAAAATGCCTAGCCCAGCTGGTGTTGCTCAGTGATTAAACATCAACCTATGAACCAGGAGGTCATGGTTGGATTCCTGATACCAGGGTTGCAGGCTTGATCCCCGGTGGGGGGGCATGCAGGAAGTAGCCAATCAATCCTTTCTCATCATTGATGTTTCTATCTCTGTCTCCTTCTCCCTTCCTCTTTCAGAAATCAGTTTTGAAAAACAAGTCTAGACCAGAGGTGTTTTACAACCCAGCTCTTTCCTAGGATTGACACTAAAAACATGCAACGCCATCCCTGAGAGTGGGGATACATTTCAAAAATAAAAACAATGCAACAATAACCCTTTAAAGGATTCTTCTCACATGCCAAGCACATTGCAAAACTTCCTATACCTAACTTTGTGGAAACCCTGAAAGGTAGACATACAGAAGCATGTTGATGATGCAGGTGCAAAAAAAGACTCAGAGGGTTAGGATGACCCATGTAGTCACACTTGACTCTTTGGTGCAAAAGCATTCTACTCATGTAAATTGCTAGATCCTCTAACTGAAGTGAAAACCAACATCTGTATTTCAATGGCAATGGGACACTTTTTAAAGAATGATTTTTTTAAATCTTTATTGTTGAAAGTATTACAAGAGAGCCCTCTGCATGGGAGAACATACAGTGTTCATTTGCCAATGTTACATTCGATAGGGGCTTAATCTCCAACATTTACAGGGAACTCATACAACTTAAGTAAAGGAAGATAAACAGTCCAATCAAACAGTGGGCAAAGGGCCTAAATAGAGACTTTTCAAAAGTGGACACACAGAAGGCCAAAAGACACATGAAAACATACTCAAAGTCACTAATCATCTGAGAAATGCAAGTCAAAACACCAATGAAGCATCATCTCACACCTGTCAGAATGGCTATTGTCAACAAATCAAAAAAAAAAAAAAGAAGGAGGAGGAGAAAGAAATGGAAAGAACGGGAGTTAGGAGCCGGGGAGGAATGGGTCAAGTTCTGCCTTTACCATTTAAAGCTGCTTGACCTTGAAACACAACTAACCTGAGCCTCAGGTGCCTTATCTATAAAGCAGCAGTAATCATTCTAACATTACAGGGATGTTATTTAAAGATTGGAGATGCATTATTTTACATGCCTGACATAATAAATACTTCCAAGGACCAAGAACTTTTAATTGAAAGAGTTCATGGCTCATACAATATTAGGCAACTACGATTAGCATAGAAGCTGAAACCAGAACACAGAAACAAACAGTCACGCGAAATTATCAGAAGCAGGCTCTGCTTGCCCTCCTGATGCTTACTTAGGCTTACCTTTTTTTATTTAATACTTGTTCTCTAGCTTTTTATTGATGTTTTCCTTGTTTGTTTGTTTAATTTCTAGATTAAAAGACAAATGAAGTTAGAAGAGAGAGAAACTTCCCTTGAAATTACTGAAGATGCTTGACTGGCAAGATGAGAGTCCTGGCTACCCCATAGACAGAAAGACCCAGGGCCAGCGGTGGGCAGTTCCAGGACACAGTGGGTGCCCCATATGCCTGGGAGGCATGAGGATCCATGGCAACGCACTTGGACACAGATTCTGTGCGAACTGGCTCTCCTTCTGGGTCGATGGGGAGGACATTGTAGCATCAACCTCTTGCTAACTAGGTTGCCAAACATCATCCCATAACTGAATTTGGAATGAAGAACTCCCAGAGACACTTCAGCAGCGCCCTTGCTGAAGGCTGGGCTCATCAGGGGCCTGCCAATCCACAGTGACACAAAACCCAGCCCCGGGACACGGGAGCCAAGGCTCTGGGGAAAATGTCTATGCTAAGTGGCAATCAAGCACTCATTTCAAAATTGTGCTTCTGCTTTAGTTTTCATTTGTTTGCATTACTTTTATTCAATATTGACTAGATACAAAAGAATGTTTACAAGATACATGTGACTTATGAAAAAAGGAGGCACAAATAGTTGTGTACCTTCTAATGCCATTAAAGGCAGGATCCACTCCTTCTTGACCCTCCCCAATCCCATTGTCAAATCAACTGTGCAATGTTGAAATAACCCCTATACATCACAGTGTGTCATCTTTTAATCCATTGTTGTCCGTTTGCTAATACATTACTCTGAGGATTTTTGCATCTATAAAGTATATTGGTTTATGGTTTTCATTCTTTGTGCAGTTACCTTTCACATCAAGGTAACCTCCTCATAAAATGAGTTGAGCGCTTTTCTCTTTTGTCTATGTTCTGCAACAGCTGTTGGAATTCTGAAACTGTTTCTTACATGTTGGTTGACCCTATAGGTAAGAATTCTCTGGTCCTGAAATTTTTAATGAGGGAATGTTTTTAATTGTTCTTCTAATTTTTTTTGTAGATATGTGACTATTAAGACTTTCCCTTCAGTCTTTTTTTAATACATAATTTCTATAAATTTGTCCTCTTATCAAAACTTTCAAATTAATTAACATAATGCTACTCATATTATTCTATTATTTTTAAAAGCTCAGAAACTTCTAATTTCCCCTTTTTTATTCCTAATATTGCTTTATTTGTGCCTTCACACTTTTGCATGATTAATTTTTATAGATAGTTATCAATTTTATTAGTCTTTGCAAGTGAAATTTTTGGCTTGGTTAATCTACAGTTTTAAATATTTGTTTTCTACTACATTAATTTACTCTCTTTATCACTTCCTTCCTTCTACCTTCCTTGTGCTGATCCTATTGTGGTGTGTATGTGTGTGTGTGTTTACCATATTGAATTAGCAATCTAGTTCATTAATTTTAAGACTTCCTTCTTTTACATTATAACCATTAAAATATCACTTAACCTAAATCACCAAAACTTTAATTTTCAGATTATTTATTTCAGGATATTATCTATTTTATATTTACGATTCTTTAATTTATAAGTCATTTAGGAATGTCTTTAAATTTGAATATATATATATATAGCATTTTTATAATTACCTTTTGTCCACATTTATATATGAGTTCATTAAGTATAAGTCAATTACATAACAGTCAGAGAATAAAACAGGTATGAAAACCATCCATTGAAAATTATTCTGTGGCTCACTATGTGTTATATTTAAAGATATTTTTTGTAAACCCAGGAGAATATGTTTTCTGTAGTTGTGGCTTCAAGCTTTCCAATTATGTTATTCAAATATTCTGTATTATCATTGATATATGTGTATCCTTATTCTGTCAGTCATTAAAATGTGTATGCTTAAAATCTCTCACAATTATATTGTTTTGCAAATTTTCTTTGTATTTGGTTAATTTTGGCTTTATATAGTCTTCATTCTATGTAGTAGGCTCATAGAAGACTAGATTATTGTATCTCCTTGGTCAGTTGAACTTTTTATCAATATGAAATGGATTTTTTATCCCTAGTAATACTTCATACTTTAAATTCTATTTTAAAAGACGGACCCCTTACCATTTGAAACAACATGGATGGACCTGAAGAGTCAGCAGAATAAACCAGTCAGAGAAAGACAAGTATCACATGATCTCACTCATATGTGGAATCTAATGAACAAAATAAACTGATGAACAAAATAGATCCAGAGACAGAGAAGCAATTGTAGACTGAGGAATTTCAGAGGGAAGGCAGAGGTGGGAGGAGAGATTTACTGGAAAATTTATATTTATATATGGATAGCCAATAGACACAGACAATCATGTGGTGAGGGCCTGGGAGGGGTGAGTGCGGGGTGGAGGAGGTCATTGGTGGGGAAAGAGGGACATCTGTAATACTTTCAACAATAAAGATAAATCTAAAAGAAGAAGAGGAAATCAACATGTAATTGGTCAAATACTGAATATAAACAATGGCTAAGCCTCCCTTCAGGGAGGCAGAGCTTTGGATGTGAATTCTCTGTCCCTTTACTTGCTTAGGAAGGAAGTGAGTGGTCATATACATTAACAAATCGACCAGGACTTGACCATTGTTCAATCTGGATTGATGGGTATATGATTATACTGTGTACTTTGGTATATGTTAGACTTTTTCACAACACAATGTTGTTTTTTAAAGCTTATATAAATAGCTTCATGTTTTCACTATTTCTGATAAATATAACTATATTTTAATGAAGAAAACATAACAATTTCAACCTTCTGTTGGTATTTTTCCAGCATTTTAATGTTATTTTATTTTCAAACTGTGTCCTAATATTCTAGGATAGGTCACTTATAAACTCAGTGTAGCAAAAAGAAAGTAAGCCTTCGCCAGGTAGCTCAGTTGGTTAGAGCATTGTCCTGATACGCCAAGGTTGTGTGTTCCATCCCCAGTAAGGACACATGCAGGAATCAACGGGGGGTACATGAATAGGTAGAATAGCAGGTCAGTGTTGCTCCCTCTCTCCCTTCCTTTTTGTCTAAAAATTAATAAAGAAAACAAAAATTAAAGCTACCCAATGTCAAGTAAATTTGTACTCTATTTAAGGATAGGATTCTACATTTAATCCCTAAATCACAAAAATGTAAAGTATTATTGATCACTTCACTAAACTCTATTAGGGATTTGCTCATTGATTGGAATATATGTATATACACACACATACACACACACACACACACACACACACACACACACATGACTATATATATATATATATATGTATATATATATATATATATATATATACTACAATTTTATATTTTAAAAGTGTAAAGAATATAAGATGCAACTGTAATGTGTTCTTTAAATTTTTAAAATATGTTTTATTGATTTTTTTCTTTTACAGAGAGGAAGGGAGAAGAATAGAGCGTTAGAAACATAAATGAAAGAGAAACATTGGTCAGCTGCCTCCTGCACATCTCCTACTGAGGATGTGCCCACAACCAAGGTACATGCCCTTGACTGGAATCAAACCTGGGACCCTTTAGTCTGCAGGCTGATGCTTTATTCACTGAGCCAAACCAGTTAGGGCTAAATTTTAATATTTGTGTTATAAAATTCACTGAGTCAAAAAATGTACTGAATCTGTTAAGTTTTCAGCATACTTTATTATTCATATAAATTTACTATGAAAAAGGTAGCTTTGTCACTTAGTATGATGACTATAATCCTTAGGCTTTCAATCACAACCAATAATTGGATACTGCCTGGGAGAAATGTAAAATCTCCCTAGAAAGCTAAACAGAAACACTTTACAAATAATGAATATTTTTAGTAAAAGCAGAACACTGTGTTTAAGTTCATCTTGGTTGTTTCCTGTGAAGCACATTGGTCAGGTGGCAATAACATGTTTCTTTAAAACTATTAATAACTGATAGGAAGAATAAAATACAAATGCAAGTTTAGTTAATTCAGAACTGACTAATTTAGAATTTATAATACAAAAAATAAACTGTCAGAACTCTTAGAAACCAAACATTTATATGAAATTCCAATAAACAGAATTACTTTCCTATGTTCTCCTCAAAGGAGAAGGAGACAAAGGAGAAAAAAATGAGGAATTTTATTTGACTTGTAGGAGACCTGCAACCCAATTTTTATGCAGTCTGTAATTATAGTAGTTTACAAAATAAATCCTTTAAAAAAAAAAGCGATGGCAAAGGCCTAGAAGTTCCACCATTTCTAAGAGTGTATTATACCCAGTTTCTAAGGTCTGAGATTTAGTAGAGGAACTGATGGCTGTGTAGCCAAACTGTGTAGTTAGTAGGAGGCACAGGCATTGTCATTGTACTAATATTTGCATTAGGTCAAGTTACTAGTTTTCTAGTAGTAGAACCCATGAGAAAACTGGCTAATTGTGCTTAAATAGTAGGTACTTGGCAGAGCTGGGGCTCAACACAAATTTCTTTATCTAAAAGCTGATATTTTCTTAGCTGTTTTACAACTACCTCTCTAGTGTACATACAGGGAAACAATAAACCCAAATTATTGCTAACTTACGCTAAGCTATTATCCGGGACTGAGAAAGTATAATCAAATTCAGAGAAAGCTTTTATGAGGATACAAAAAAAGACCTGCAATGCTCGTCCACTTTTAGAATTCTCTAAGTTGAAGACCCAATTTTCATTGTTTCACACTTAAAACTCAGCTGAAGAATATCCTGCTCATTTAACTACTTGCCATGCAGTGATTTCATTCTTAATTTCTTCCTTGCACTCATTAATGCTTTGAATACAAGCAATAACAGAACAATGATTTGAGAGGTCGATCCTGAATTTAGTAAAGTTAACTATTTTTTCTAGTATGTCTGCATCAAATTTGGAAGATCTTAGAAAAGAAAATAATGCAAAGGTAATATTAAAGAAACAACTGATTTATTGGAAGTGCCTAGAGATTTTTATCCATTTTTTATGACAGATAAAACTTGACAACCCCATCTAGGTGTTTTCTTGACTTGCCGATCAAAATGAGAAAACAGAGAAGCATGAAAACAGTTTATTAAAACAGTAAAATTCTCCCATGTAAAATATTTATTTCCGAGGCACCTGTCACATTAGCATCTGGGTGTGCTTACACAAGTCAGAGTTATAAAGAAGATGGGCTTTTTCTCTCCTTGGGAGTCATGTCAGATTTAAAATACCAGCACTCATATTGTAAAGGACACTACTCAGAACTTTTATAAGTAGATAAAAACATAGATATTTGAAGCTGACATATACGTACTATGGATACTCACTTTATTCATGGAAGAAAATCTAAAGCACCTATTTAGGGTTAGGTGGTATTCATAAAAACACTCACACACATAATTTAATTCTTACCATAATCTTATGTGGTGGGTTTATAATAACAGATTTTAAAACATAAGCCACGGTGATCAGACACCCAGGGTGAAGGCTAAGGAATTTGACCAGACATTAAAGGTGGAAATTCTTGCTAAACTGACTAAGCAAGATTTTTGCTAAAACTGGGTGATGCAAAGACAAGAACAAAGATCAGGGATGTATGAAGGTGCGGGCTAGCTGAGAAGAGGAGCCTGACTAAAGTTTGGTCAAGAACATCTTATCAGAGGTCTGGGGTTTCGTTATCTAGGGGTGGTGGTTAATGTTTCTTTTTGTTTATCCATGAGTTATTTGTACATGTATCTCTTTATTTCAAAGCATACAATATAATGATATATAAGATATCGTTTTTATTGATTTCAAACGTAATTGCATTATAGTAAAACATTATACTCTGTATGATTTTAATCATTTCAAATGTGTTGAGAGTTACTTTATGACCCAACATATTATCAATTTATGTAAGTGTCCCACATGTACTTGAAAAGAATGTATAATCTACAGTTGAGAGAAACGGTGTTGTAAATATGTTTGTTAGGTCAGGGTTACTAATGGTGTACAAGTCTCCAATCAGTGCCCTAAGCCTGGGAGACTGTTGAAAACTCTACTCTCAGCTACCTGACAGTTGATAAATGTTCCCCCACCTAGGGAGGAATGGGTGAAGGGACCAACTTAAACACCAGGCTCACTGCCCAGAACCCATTCTCCTCCATCTAGCCCCATAATTCTTTACACTCTCGTTAGCACCCTTGATACTACTCTCCAGTAGGGGTGTGTGTGTGTGTGTGTGTATGTGTGTGTGTGTGTGTCTCCAGATTTCTCAGCTAAACTTAGTGGATTATTTTATTTGAAATACTGGGCTTCCCTAACCAATAATACATCTATTTGCTCTATCTACTCTCTTGGAATGTGAGATCTGTAAGAACAGCAACTGTGACACTGTTGTATCTTCAGCACAAAGAAAAAAATGCTCTGAGTAGGTGCACAACAAATATTTGATGAATGAATGATTATATGCTCCCACTCCAACATAATAAATGATTCTTCTTGGCTCAGCAACTTTCCAAACACTCATTTCTAGAAATAAAGCCTTTCAAAAGTTAAAGTCTTTTAGCTCCACATTTAGAATAATTGGATAGTTACCCTTTCTAATCATACCTATAAAAGTCTCAGGAGTACATAATTCATTGACCATTATAAAATTTATCTTCTTCAAATTTAAGGTTAAAAGTGCCAAGTTATATGTTTAATTAAAATAGCTTTAATTCCATGTGGATTTAAGATTAATGTGATTGCACAAAAAATAGACACTTTAGGGGCTCTCCATGTGAGAATAACATTAATTATTGTGTTTGGAGTTGACAAGTCTTTCATCTGATAAATTCTAGGATTGTGAAGACATTTGGAATATATGTTTCTTCCCAGTTATTTCCCTACAGAGTTTTAAATATTTTTTCAAGGAAGACTTTACCTTTACTTAAAACAGTTTAGGAATTACTATACCCATCGACATATGAAAAGACAGAGATAATATAAACTTATCCAAGGTCACAGAAGTTAACCAATAATTTTTGAATACATGGCTCTGTTTCTTGACTGGTCTCTGGACCACTATATGAATAGCAGAGTTTTAAATTGTTGGGGGTGAATGCCTATCTGACAATACTAATCAAATTAAATCAGCTCCCACCTTTGACAAACAAGTGAAATATAGATTAGTAGGGAAAGTAGCTATCAACCATCTGGAAAAATCTCCTAGCAATGAATCATCTCAAGAATGTTCACACTTGTTCAAACTTCGTTCTTCTATTGCTTTGCTTTTTTTCTATTCTTTTCTAGGCATTAGAACAAAAGGCTAAAGGGCAAGTGGCATCCACCCTGGCAGCCATGGACAATCCCACTGCTAATGAGCCTATGGCACTGGAGCCCGTGATTAGTGGCTTCTGGAATACCCAAAATTGAACGACTGTAGCTGAGTACTCAAAGGTGGCAAGTCATTTCCCATGCCCGGTGAATGACAAACTTCTCTGGCTTTAATTAGATTAGAAAAGGGTAAATGTCCAGTAATCCTAGATGAAGAGATTAAAGAGGTCAAGTAGCCAACCAAAAAGGGTAGCCTTCAAGAAATCCAGATGCCCAAAGCTAGGGGTCATGCAAGCTACTCAGCTAATTTTAAAAAGGTTGCATACTTTAATCATTGTGAACCTCCTGAACCTAACCTGATCCTGTCACGTAGAAGGAATATCACAGTCTCAAGTGATATAAAGCCTGATTCGTTTAATCCAAATAATTAAAAGTATGTTGGTGACCCAGTAATAATTATGGGCTTTGCTTTATCATTATGAATTCAAGAATTTTATGTATTTCATACTTTTCAATCTATTGCAGTCAGTAATGCTTTTATTCTATTTAAAAATGCTATCAAATAGTCTGTGATTTTATCTATCATACATTGTTTAATATTTTTATTGGAATATTACAGCACACAGAAAATCACACCAAAGAATACAGTTTGTTTAATTACTACATCCAAAATAAACATAACCATGTCACTACAACCAGATCAAGAAATAGAGCATCACCACCACCCCCAGAAGTTCCCCTCCAGTTATTAAGTCCCTTTTACTTTGAATCCTATCACCATGTACACACACACACACACACACACACACACACACACACACACACTAGCATGAAGATTCCTGTAAGAATATGCCTTCCTTCCCCTGGCTGCCTGCACTGCCTTCACCAGAGGCCCAGAGTGGCTGGGGTGGTGCAGAACGCCTGTGTCATTGCCTTGGCAATGATGCAAGCATCTGCCCCAGGCCACTTGATGCCTATGCGTGCAAATTAACCCACCATCTTTGTTGGGTTAATTTGCATACTTGCTCCTGATTGGCTGGTGGCCATTGCAAAGGTACGGTCAATTAGCATGTTACTCTTTTATTAGATAGCTATTTGGGTCTGGCTTCATTAGTTTAGTATTATGTTTGTGAGATCTGTCCATATTGTTAAATGTAGCAGCAATCTGTTCACTTTTATTGCTATATAATATTCAATCATCTGCATATTCAACAACTTATTTAATCATTCTAATAAGTGGATATTTTGGTTGTTTCCAGATTTTAATTCTTATGAAATTTTTTAAGCTTCTATGTGTAGATTTTTAGGTGCGTTTGGTAAACAGAATACAATTATATTGGGTATATAACTGGTATACTGCAAGAATTTTTAAAACATGGAATACTTGACTATTCCATCAAGGGCACTGACCTCTTTTCCCTTAAATTCTCAAATAAAGAAATGATAACAGCCAATACAATAAAAGCTGTCTGGTGTGAAATTTGTCTTGAACCATAAATATATAGGTCATTGCATCTTATTGGTCATGTTGCATAATAATATTGTGTCTGATTGGTTAATTGTTGGTACCTGAAATCCTTATTACAAGTATTGGCCTGATTTTTTTTTTATTTTTAAAAATATTTTTTATTATTTTCAGAGAGGAGGAGAGAGGGAGACAAAGAAAGAAATATCAAGAGAGATAATCACTGATCAGCTGCCTACCAAGTCCACAACCCACGTACATGCCCCAACAGGGAATCAAACTGTGACCTTCTGGTTCATAGGTCGATGCTCAACCACTGAGCACCTGGTTTTTTTTAAGTCAATTGGAAGCAAAAAGGGTAGGTAACTGGTATTCTTATTATTTTTGTAAATCAATCAAAACTATACCTATATTTTTTGTCAGATAAGCAAAAATATATAATACTTTTTTTGGCATGCTGCAGAATTTTAGTAATTAGCTTATGTGTGCCATGAAATGAAAAAGGTTGCAAATCACTTAGACAATAAACTCAACATTTTTAACCCTGATAAATCTGACAAAGAGGACTCCCCTGAAAACCACAGCCAGTTGTTGTCTAGGTGACAGATTTGTTAGTGTTGATGTCTCTATTGCCCACAACAAAATGGTTTATGCACAGGCCCTCCTTTGTAATACTACTAGATTCTAATAAATTTTGGGGACAGGCATACCAGTTGGCAGAGCCTACATCATATGCCCATGCTCTAGCTGCAAGGTAGACTGAAAAAGCAAATTTCTAACATTGTATCCAATATTTCTGCACACAGGAAGGGGATTTAAATCCTAGTCAGTCAAAAGGAATACAAAAAAAATCCACTTAATTAGGCATTTAGTAGATGTTTGTTGATCTGAATTAAATGACCTCACTCCTCTCACATCATGATAAAATATGAGGAAGTTTGAGCCAAATTTTAATAGCTGGTGCCACAAGAACACCTGGGAATTTGACCCTGAATCTACTCCTTGCAACACTGCTTTTTGGAATGTAGTGAGTTAAGATAAATATATGATTTAACTGTGCACCATTCTCTAACAGACCTTGTTAAGAAAATTAATTATGACCTCTTCAGACAGATGGTTGAACTTCCTTTTACAATTATTTTTGTAATTCCGTAACAGTTGGGACTATTTATTTTGCAAGTGATCAAAAGTCAAACAAGCTTAATAAAGTTAATCTCTCACTAGTAGTTCAGTCCTTAATTTGGGCAGAGAATGATCATCAGAAAAATGCTTCCCAGAACCCAATTTATCTTTCTCTACAATGTCTCCGATGTATACAGGGTCAATTTCACCTATAGGCACTACACTGAGCTAATGACCCTTCCCACTAACACACACACATGCACACACAACACCAGATTCCATCTGTAGTATTAGGCAAATAGATGCCATACTTATGAACCCAAGAGACTCACATGCATCTCCCAGTAACTATTGTTGAAGAAAGTGAAAGTTTATTTTTTCCCCCAGAAACCTTAGCAAATATCTCTTCACATCTTAATGCATTTGGTTGGTTCATGTATTCATTTCTGAACCAGTTACTATGAGTAAAATAAAATAGGATTCCAACTTTGATTTAAGATTATCAGAACTCAACCTTAAAGCTAACAAGGGTAAATCCCACCCCTTCATCACCATGACTAGGAATGAAAAAAATGTGGCTCCACCAAAGGAAACATCTTGGAGATGCAGGATGTGATTGGTGGAAAACAAGGAAATAGGTCCGAGAAGTCACACAACAAAAGCCCATTATGGTTGGTTTGGATTTTCTGGTAATTGCAGCCACCCCCCTTTTTTCGGTAGTTAAGCACTAGACAGTCTGCTAAAGACTATTACTAACATATCACTTTAAAAGGATTCAGTGATTTTTTTTCAGTGCTGGGATTCATTCATAGTTCCTAATTTATTATCCTTCTCAAATTTTCATATGCTTCCTGTTACATGTCAGACCCAAACCTCAGACACTAAAGCTTCTATTTGACTGTGGACTGATGATATTAAAAATTGCGGGTAGAGAAGCAAGGAGTGCCACAGACAGATTCACAGACTGGCCCTGTTCCCCCAGGCACCATGCCCTAGACTATTCTTCAGGTCAGAATTCCTCAAGATGTTCCCAGTGCTAAGCATGAGCTCTGAAATTGTTGGGAAAATCATATTTCTAGTTCAAATATCCTGAGTGGGCAGCACTGAAAATCACGGTCACTTGGACAACTTCTGTTTCTAAAAATGTTTTGAGCTTACGGATCTTACTGTCCCAAGAGGCAACACCAGCTTCTGCAGCGCCCCGGTTTCTTTCTGTCTCCAGGAAATTCCATGAGTCATCAAAATCAATCCCGGCCTGTCACAGCAGCTTAGGAAGTCTGCACTCCTGCAATATAATTGCAATTCATGAAAAATCAATCGTATGCTAAATTGTGGGGTTGGTTTCAAAAAAAAAACACTAAATTGTGCAGTACTGGTTGGCACTGACTCATTGCAGCTAAGCCCACTGTCTCCAGCACTCAATGGAGTAACCGGGAGTAACTGGAATACTGCATTTGTATTTACCAGTGACAACTTCTGTCAAGTAGTCAGCCTGGAAGGAGGGGAAGGACACAGGTATGGCCCTCGGTGCAGAAGCAGGCAGCTTGGCATTTGGCTTCCTCTGTCCCTGTGTTCTAAAAGAAACAGAACCATCTGCCAGCTTCCCTTTCAATACCCCCGAGGCAAGGTACACACTGAGATCGCACACCCAATCCCAGGTGGGAGACACATTTCTGCCTTTGCGATGCCCTCTTGGGAAGTGCAGGGCTTGAAGCTGCTGGCTGTTGGCACTGCCCAGCTTACTCAGCAAACCAGAGATTGGTAGGGAAGCATTTTCCACTCACTTTTCACACCCTGTCATTTGCCATGACCTCAGGGATGGAACACCAGCTTTTGTCAAAGCAGCAGCCACAAGCTGTCTGGGAAGTTAGTGTTCAGGTTGCTCTCTGCTCTGGGGTGGCAGCAATCTGGCAAGCGTGGGGGGAAGAAAACCAGAGGCTGCTCTGCCATCGTAGCCATATTAGTTCTGATGGTGCTGAACGGTTTTAAGAATTAAAACATTGAAGTCCAGCTGCACCTGTCTAACCGTATTGCCTCCAGAGAAGTAAACGTCTTTTGGACAGTTGCAAAGTAGACCAAACATTTCGTTTAGTAGCCCTCCCTTGTATGTGTCTTGTTGTTAACCAAGTTGCAGAGACTCTTTTGATTTTACATTATTATTCATCTTTGGAACATTAAAGAAAACACTTGTACCACTCCCTAGGCTCCCATCTTGTTGCCTGAGCGAGTAAAAAGAACTGTGTTTACATTACTCCACTGAATTGGAGAGCAATAGTTCATTACACATTTCTCCTATGGTTGAATATTTAAGTTGTTCCAAGTTATATTGTAAATAATGCTGCAATTAACATTTTGGGGCAGGAAAAGGTAGGGGAGAAAACACACCTTTTTTCTCATTACAAAATCAATACTGCAAACATTTTGTAAAAGCTCATAGTAAATCAAGAAAATTCCACTTAAGTAATGTCCTTCCAGATTTTTTCTTTATGCATCGAAGAGTTTGTTTAATAGGATACTCTCATTTCCCTCAGCAATAAGTCATGTGCATTTCTCTATACAATTAAATATTTATAAAGTCTGATAGGTTTGAGCTTTACACACAGTCACCTGAGTCTCAGTCTAATTTCAGAAATTTACTAGATAAGTGGCTTAAGGCATTAGGTTGGTATAAGGATTAAATTATGAAATGTATATAAGTGCATTAAGTGATACATAGTAAATGTTCAATAAATACAGTGATTAATATTAGTATTATACATCATTTTAATGGCTCCACATAATTATATTGGGTAGAGCACATTATTAACTCATCCCAATTATTTAATATTTAAGTTATTCCCAATTTTTCATAATATAAAGGAAAAGAAGGAACATAAACATCCTCATATGACCATCAGTGCATGTATCCCTCTATGTCCTTAGCCTAATTACATAGAAATGCAATCACTATGTCAAAGGATATACCTGTTTTGGGATTTTTAATGCATATGTCAAAAAGAAAAAAATCCAGGAAATTTGCACCAACTTATACACCCACACACAGCTCACTGTCCTTCTACTTTGTTTGCTAAAACAACTAAGAAAAAAATAAAAATTTACAAGCCAAGTTTTTATAAAGGCACTGCATAACTGAGGATGAAACTGTTGTTATAATTTATAAGTGTGACAAATGATGTGATTCTTTTATTTAAATCTGTGTATGTTATTACTGCTACTAAATTGAGTTTGGGGAAAAAATGTGTTAGAGGAATATTTTCAAGTCAAATCACAGCATCCAAAGTGTCAAAGTAGAAATTTTAAAAAGTAATGAAGCATATTCTAATCACATTTTTTAAAAAGTTCATTACTAACATTTCTGTAAGGATGAATGTTTGAGCACATAATAAACCAAAACTCAAGAAATAACAAATATTTCTAATATTGCTGTTGATATTAGTGGCAAAGCACCTCACATTTTCGGAGTAACATATAATTTTGTAATTTAAAAGACATTGAGATGCTTCTAAAATATTCACATATCACAAGAGAAACATTTTTCCTTAAATGTATAACACCAACAGCCTAAAAATGTATAAAACTAACAGCCTCACAAAGTCACAAATTCTCATTACACAGAAGCTATACTATACCATTTCATAAAATAGTTACATTCAATTCTTTACATTTCTAACATCATTTAATGTGCTTCTATCATATCAAAAGCTTATGCTGTAAAGAAATGTTTTAGTATTTTTTTATTAGAGACTAGAGGCCCAATGCATGAAATTCATGCAAGGAGCTCGGCCCTCAAAGCAGCCCTGGCTGCTGCCTCAGCCCTCGCAGCCCTAGCTGCCTCGCGGCTCGCCCCTCACCACTGGTTATTCCAGAAGGTTGTTCTGCCATCTGGTCTAATTAGCATATTAGCTCTTTATTATATAGGATTCTTTCATACAAACTGTAATAAAGAGTATATTAGCTCTTTATTACATAGGATTCTTTCATACAAACTGTAGTCTACTGAAATTATTTTTAAATTTGGGGTTAAAACTTATTACAAAGTTTCTGAAAGATAAAAGCCCTTCTAAACTCCAGATCCTTGTCAGAGATCATGAACTGGCAGACAAGAATATCTTCTAAACTCCTGAGGAGAAAAACCTTTCTCCTAATCACTAATGGCTAATGATATAAAGAAATTAGCACTTGTCTGAGCAAAGTATGCAAGAATTTAAAATAAATTAGTAAAGAAAACTTTTATAAATAGTTTAAGCCTTGATAGCTAGCTAGGTGACTTTCCCCCTACATACACTAATATGGTAATGACAGCACCCTGCAAACAACCCACCTTTCTCCATGAGGGCAACCTGTGAATCAGAGGTTGCAAAGTGAATCAGAGAGAGAGTATGTGGCTATATCAGCAAAGAACCAGCATCACTTGAGAAAAATGACTCTATTCACACCTGTCCTGTAAAACTATGCTAGCAGCAGCATCATCCCATAAAACAAATCAAATATTGTTACATCTTAACCTTGTAAGATACTGGGCCAGAGTAAGATTTTATACTGTCTATGGAACACTGAGGCTTCATTTGTTATTAACTAAAGTATGGGTCATTGCCATTGCCATCTTCATTTTGTTACATACACAAATTCTCAGGTTGCTTCTGCATCATGCTGTGACTCTACTTAGCATATAAAATGATAAATTAAACATCTCTACTCTATACTGTATTAGTTGAATAAGTTTCTCCATCTCTCTGGACCTTCGTTTTCTCGTGTGTAAAATAAGAATAAAAATATTTCTTGTAGTGTTGCTTTAGAGTTTCCTAAAGATCTAGTTCAAATTTATAGCCCACTACCTGGCACATATTACACTGCTCAGTAAATCATAGCTATTATCATTAATTAATTTCAGCACTTTGTAATTTATATTGATCATGAAATTGTTAATAATAAATCCTTGATATTTTTCCCTCACAGCGACTAGGTGCACCAAGCAATCGGTAAATGAATAAAACAGTGCCATTGTTAAATAACACTCCATGCAGTTCAGATGGGGGAAAATATTTTAAGCTAACTCAGTTCTAGACACGCATGCACAGCAAGCAGTAAAAACATCTAAGAAGCATGCTGTTTCTGAGCTGCCCTAGTGACAGCTCCACAGTAGTCAATTTCACATCAACAGAAGATAACAGACCGAATCAGAGATGGGTTCAAGACCATTTGCGCTCAGTGGACCTTCACTCCATACTGTGGGTCATGCTGTTTGAAAGCTGACCTCGATGGCAACAGCAGAGTTTCACCAGCACTTGCAGTCTACTCTGCTCTTTGTATTAAACAGTTACTAAACTTAAGCTTTGTGCACTCAACAAGATAAAATGCAAAGTTTTAAAAAATCAGAATGAAATATCGTATGCAAGAGTTGATGGCAAATACTGACCAGCTGCCTACTGAATATCAGTTAAAATGGCATCAGACTACTTAAATTAAAAGCCTCTAGCAATGAAAAATATTAGACACTGAGGTAAAATTTCTACTCCACTGGCTGCTCTCAAAAGCTAAGTATTCATAAGAGCAGCTTTAATTCAATTTTTTAGTCTCTTTTTTTCCTACTTTTTTATCTCTCTCATTGACCTATTCTACACACTAGGTCCATAACAAGCTTGCCAAAATATTGGTTAGCATAAACAGTAAAATTCAACAATGATTTTTTATAGTTCATCATGTCACCAGGAAGGGACTGGGACCAAGGCAGATCTGCGCCTGAATGGTCTAGAACAGCCGTGGGCAAACTACGGCCCTCGGGCAGGATCCAGCCCATTCAGCTGTTCTACCCAGCCCGAGAAGCCGAAAGAGCGGAGGGTTCTCTTGCTCTCCCCTCCGCTCCTTCACCAGCAGCCCAAGATGAGAGTGCCAGCATGGTCAGGTTGCTTTTGTTCCAGCCCTCCAGTCCAGTGTAAGAACTCATTGTGGCCCTCGAGTCAAAAAGTTTGCCCACCTCTGGTCTAGAACATGTTCCTGCAGGAGAGATTTAACAAGAGTCCTGCTAATTTTGAGAGTACATTTATTAAAGCTGGGAACAGTGAAACAAAGGAAGGGCTTAAGATAGAAGAGGCAAGATCAGAGTAAAAGAAGTGAGCCACACTGGGCTGCATGGGCTCAGGAAAGGAAGTTACAGAGGCACAGGGACAGTCTTTGGAGACAGGTTCACAGGGGTAATATGGGAGGAGCTGCTGCTGCCCACTGCTTTCCTGGTTGCAAGTTTTGCGGGGACCCTTGGAGCTTAGGAGAAAGAAAGTAACAGTACACACCTGAGAAAAGGGGGTGCGGCATGAGGATGAGAGAGAGAGAGAGAGAGAGAGAGAGAGAGAGAGAGAGAGAGAGAGACTGACTGAGTATTTTATCAAAATGACCATCTGGGATATTCTCTAGTCAGGTCAGCTTCACTGCTTTCCTTTTATCTTGGGTTTTCTGGCTCTAATTGGGTTTTTGTTATTTATTCCCCTGACTTCATCCATTCTGGGGTTTAGCTGGCACGAATGGCACTGGGTCTCTATTATCTCTCTTCCTGACCAGAGTGATTTAAGCTACTCACTCTCTGGTTGGGGAGGAGAGATATAAACCATCTACTCTTAAGTGTCCTTGGTTAGGAAAGATAAGATCTTATGATTTATTAACAAGCTGTTATTTTCTCAGCCTTGTTTAACTATCTCGTCTCAGTTTCCCTCATTCCACTTGCCAAGTCATTTTTCTAGCTCCTTCTTATCCTGTCTCAAAAGGATGAAGTATCCAATTCCCAGTCTGAGCCCTGTCTTTGCAATTTCATGTCCTGCCTACCTCTGCATGTACTCACTCTATATTTAAACTTGACTGCTTATTGTACATCAAGTATCTACCATATCCTCCTTCTTCTTTGCCTTGCCTAATGGTTTTTGTGCTCTGCCATTATTGTCTAAATACCCTAAGACTCAATCCAAGCATCTTTTTCATCAAGGACTGCAAAATCAAACCTCAGAGCCTGTTGTTAACATGAATGGATAGATTCAGAAATAAAAGCATTGCAGGAATTTGGGACCAGTATTGCCCTTTCATATTTCAAAAGAAGTCAGAAACCTAGATTTTCATATGAAAGCTCTTATATGATAAAATGATTAAAATTCTTTATTTGTAATGAGACAATACTCTGAAAATTTAATGTGTTTGCATTCTGGGTAATTTCTAATGGAGAAGTGTCACTCTGTTCATGTGGGTAGTACCATCCCTGGAGCCCCTCCCATCCTGGTGCTGACACTTCAGAAAAGGTACTGCTGTCATACCCATCCACATCTTTCCCATTGTACTGAAGCATCCATCTTATATAAAACCTGCTGTTTGAAATTTTCACCCTGCTATGTTGGCTTCTGTAAAATGCTTGCGTGCTTGAATAATAAGGAGAATGAGACCACTCCCACTTCAGAGAGGCCATTAAACCTTCCCCAGACAAAGTTATCAGTGCTGGCACCAGGCCAAGCCTTTGGTTGAGGTCTCAATGCCCCAGCATATAGGGGCTCTGTAAGAACTTGCAAAGGGAACCGGAAAACCCCATATTTTTGGAAACTAAGAGGGCAAAAAGGTATAAATACAGGAAACTTCCTGTGTGACAGGGCCTGGAATTTGAAAGACAGTTTCCTCTGGGCCCGCACATAGCAATATAAATAATAAATGTAAACTCCATCTCTCTAAGCATTGCTTGGTTCTTTTCCAGTTTTCTTTAACAGTACCAGCACCAACTGATGGAGGGAGAAAGCAAACCTTAATTTGATTGAAATTAAACATCCAGTAATCAGAAGAACACAAGCTCAACATATAAATTACAACTGTTACAGAAAAATTAAGTGCTCAGATAAGACTTTGGCCTGCAATGGACCTGCCCACGTGTCTGCAAGCCAGACCTGCACAGTGAGACCTTCCCCAACAATCCTACTTCTCCATGAGTCCTCTTTCCTCCCAAACACCAAGAGCTTGTTGTTGTACTTATCGTAGGCAATTCCTATTTTTGTCTCTTTGGGGGCTTCTTCCTCAACAAGACTGTTTCTTAGGTTTCCTGAGGGACTGCATGGATGGCCCATCAACCAGAACTCTCCATAGTATGTTCTTTATGTTTTGCTAAGGATACACTGCTGCAAAGGTGGAACTAGAGACTCGTTTTGAACCAGGGACAGTAACTTTCATCACATTCCCAAAGGAATCTAAATTACACAATGCTAGTGAAGTTATATTGCAAGTTCCTACAGTCATGGTCTAGGGCTTACATGTTTGTCTCTCCCTTACTACCTGCCAGTGTAAATAAAAAGCACATCCTTGGAAATTAAGTCCCTGCTACATCAAATACGGAGACATCAGCGAGTTTAGCCTAAATCAAGAAACTTGCCCTGCTAGTGTGGCTCAGTGGTTGAGCATCGATCTATGAACCAGGAGATCATGGTTTGATTTCCGGTCAGGGCACATTCTGGGTTGAAGCTTGATCCCCAGCAGGAGGCATGCAGAAGGCAGCCGATCAATGATTCCCTCTCATCACTGATATTTCTCTCTCTCTCCCCTTCCCCTTTCCTCTCTGAAGTCAATTAAAAAATATTAAATAAACTTTGAAGCCCAGGAATTTACTGGTAAATTCCATGGGAATAAAGTTCTATTAGGAAAGGTTTCATATTTGCAATTAATTTTTAAAAAATCTAAGATATCAAAGTAGGAAGAAGGGTTTGACTTTACAAAGGTTAATTTCTGCCATTTTCTGTCAACGCTTAATTGTTAAAAAAAAAAAAATGAATCCAATCATAAGAATGACACCAAAAATCCCACTCAACTTCCTCCCTCCCCCCCCCCCCAAAAAAAAAATAAATATGGTACTATATTCCCAGCTGCCTCCCTAGAGCTTAGGAATTCCATTTTAAAGAAACAGCTATCTTCCCTGGAGTGATGAAATGTGGACAGTGCTACTACCCCTTCCTTTATTTTTGTTTTTATCATCTAATACATAAGAAAGAATGCAACAACAGAATCGGGGTCATGCTGAGAAGTCTCACTGCAAAAGGAGACTTTTATCCTCTAAGATTTGCAAGACTGTTCCATGGTATTGACACAGGACCGCCCTGGTGTTCACTGGCCCCGGGAGGTTATGATAAATGGCTTCTTCACATAAACTCCTACTTCTGTTTAAAGGAGTGCGTGAGTTTTTGTAATCTTTGGGAAGAGGAACCAGCCCCTGTGATGTGTCATTCAAATAGCCTGAGGGATCTAGGATTTATAACAGCTGGAACCGAGAGAGCCCTTTGAGGGAAAGCCCCGTTGCTGCCATTTACACATTCTATTTCAAGCCTGGGGTTCCCTGCGGTTTGCTAAAAGTAACCCAGCACCACCCAGCACCACCCAGAAACAATGTCCTGCTTATGTCAGTTCTTGTCAAGAACCAGCTACAGCTGAGCTGCCAATTTTTTTCTGCATTCTCCTGATGTTTTCCTACCCTATTTTTAGCCTGTCCTATAAATACAAGACTCTTGTAGAACAAACGTGTCTCTTTTAATCCTGGGGCAATCATAATTGCTACTTTAAAGCCTCGGTGCCACACTCCTTGTTGAGATGGGGGTAACGGTTTAATCAAGTCCTTTATTTCTGTATTTCAATATTCTTTACCTTAAATATTAATCATCCAAATTTGAAAATAAGAGAAAAGGCAGCCTCCAAAACACCCTGCATCATTTTTAAGTCTGGCCTAGGCTATTTTTAACCTTCAATCACGAGTGTTCTCAGAGAAAATTGTATGTTACGTATTTATGAGGTGATGACAATGCATATGCTCTTGGTACTGGGCTAACTGCTTCCCATGTTTTATTGAATTTATCCTTCACAACAACCTTCTGTGTCAGATGCTAGTATTATTCCAATTTTAATGAAGGAGTGAACTGAGGGTTGCGGAGATTGATTACTCTGGCCAAGGTCACACAGCCAGAAGGATGAAGCAGGGATTTGGACCCTGCATTGGGCCCAGGGTCTCAGTGTGCACTAGTTTCACCACAGGGAACTGTCTTACAATGTGCTCCCCCCACGGCACCGGTGCTCCTGTGCAACGGTTAACATAGTGAACCCTGATCCTGGACTCAAAAGCCCAAAACTACTAAGTCAGAATGGAATTTGATTCTCCATTATGTTACATTGTCAAATCTGAGTTCCATTCCCCAGAGCATGCATTCCAAAGGTCTAAATTCAAAGAAGGAAAGTGTGGAAGCCAATTCCCAGCTTTTACACATGTCATTTAATCTTCAAAGTGACATTTCAGGTGAATATTGTTATCTAAAGTTTTACAAAAGAAAGAAAAAAGAGATTCAGTTAAGTTATGTAACTTCCCCAAGGATGCATAGGTAATAGAGACCAAATCTCTCCAGCTCCAAAGCACATTCTGCTAGATGGACCCAGGTTGGTCGTGGGCCAATTAGAAGCAGCAGAAATCATGATAATGGGACTGATTCTTGTTCTGAGATTTATTCCCAACTCTCAGTTCTACAACAGCCCAAGTGGCAGAGAATGTTGGTGGATACAAATTCTGAAGATCAACTGGAAAGAGTTGATGTCTAGTGATGGCCATAGAAAACAATTCAAAGCTGGCAATGAAAGAGGTTAAAAATGAAAAACTCTTCTTGCATCTCCAGAAGAAATGGCATATTTTAAAGAACTTTCTTACCTAACTTTCTATTCAAAATGGATAATGCTAGCACCAGCCTTCAACTTTTTTGGATTAAGATTTTTTTTTTTAGCAAATGATATTAAAGTTGTCTAACATTCCAGTTGTTAAAGGGAAGCTTCATAGGTCATCCCTACCACTTTGTACGTTTCACCATTCATGCAAATCAAAAACCTAAAGAGCATCCTTGATATTTTCTTATTCTTTGTTCCTATAGTCAAGTCCTAGCCTACATGAAACCCTGCATTGAGAAACTTCACATTAGAAAGAGAAAATACCTACTTAAAAGAAATTCCAAATTTACAAATATTATAACCAAAACAAACTCTATTCTCTGGTTACAAGGCACTAACTTAACTCTAAAAATGAAAGAGAAAAGAAAAAAACTACCAAGAAAAGTTAAAGCTCTAACTTCTTAACTCTTCAGTTTAAAAAAAAATTACCAAAAGAACTAAAAAAATAATAAAAAATACATTTTGAGCAAAATGTGTAATGCTAAGTATCAAATAAGAGTGAAAATAAGTGAATTAAGCATTTTATCTCAAGAAGCTAGAAAAAAATTGGAAAGAAGAACAAAGAAATCGATATTTAAAAGTCAGAAATTTATCAATTATAAATCAGAAAATGAGTAGAACTAACAAGTAAATCCAATCATTGTTTTTTTAAATAAAATAATAAACTAAAATAAAGCACTATCACAATTAATTGAAAAAAGAGACAGGGACAGAGAAATCACAAAATACAACAATAAAAAACATAATGGGGAAAAATACAGACAGGAAAATAAACACTTATTAAAAAAAACTATGCCTAGCATAATGTATGCTGTTCTAGTAGAACTTAAAAGTCAATAATGAAATTTTAACATGTTCTATTCATTCAAATGCATAATTATAATGGCAATTTAAAAATTTATTCTTCTTAGACACAATTCCTAATGAATCTAATAATTGAATTCATGAGAGACCAACATAGAGCTGCTTATTAATAATTACACATTTCAGAAGAAATAAGCAATTCTCTCACAAATCTGTCCCTGAGAAAAAGTCAGAAACTCATGCAATGTTCATAAAGTATCTTATGCTCTCCATTACGTTCAAGCTAGATAATGTCAAGCACGGTGAAAAGTCTCAGATCATCCCAGCTTGTAACACGTTAGCCTGTTACAGTTTTATTGGTGGTGGCAGAAGACATGCAATGTTCTGGTCACAGACAAAGGGCTTCATTACTCATGCACATCAGGTAGCACGAGCTGCATGTTTGCACTGTGTTGTTTTTGTTTTGTTTTTTCAACCTCTATTCCCAGCACAGTGATGTAGAGGAGTCTAAGTGGGTGCTGTTCACAGAGGGGGCTGTGTCACAACTGGGAAAATATGAGTTGGGCAAACCTGCCTAACCTTTGTCTCAAAGGAAAACATTTTCGTTATTGTCCTGGAACCACCCCCAAAAAAATCTGCCTCCTGCCCCAGAGAGATACTGTCTCTATCTTCCAAGGCTGTTCATTATATAAATATCTTTGAAAAGTTAGCACAGAACCAAAGCTGTCATTGCTTCTGCTCACAAGACATGTAGAAACATGAGACCCTCGGCAAATTATCTGCAACAGGTAGCACATGTACAACATAAAATATTAATTACAACAAAGTTCAAACTCAGAAATACATATAATTCTTACAACTAGGCAATACCCTGCACCTAGAACATCAACATTCGTTAATTATCACTTTAGTTTTCACATGCATATCAGTTAGCTCTTGCTGAGTAAAAATTGAGCCCAAAAGTTAGTGGCTAAATTCAATGGTTTATTAGCTATACTAGTGGCCCAGTGCATGAAAATCATGCACGGGGCGGGGGGAGTGGGGTAGTAAGAGGGGGTGTTTCTCAGCCTGGCCTGTACCCTCTCCAATCTGGGACCCCTTGAAGGATGTCCTACTGCAGGTTTACAGGGATAGGGCCTAAACCAGCAGTCAGTATCCCTCTCACAATCTGGGACTGCTGGCTCTAGCCACTCACCTGCCCACATGCCTGCCTGCCTCCCTGCCTGTTTGATTGCCCCTAAACACTCTGCCTGCTGGGCCTGCTAACCCCCAACATCCCCTACCACCAGCCTGCTCGCCCCCACAAGCCCCCCTGCCAGCCAGATCACCCCCAAATTCCTCCTGTGCCAGCCTGCTCACCCACAACTGACCCACACTGAAGGCCTGCTCACCCCCAAATGGCCCCTTGCTGGTCTGCTTACCCCAATGGCCCCTGCCATCCCATCCTGGCCTGATCACCCCCCAGAGACCCAGCCCCTCCTTTTTTCTTTCTTTTTTTTCAGTGCCCCCTTTAGTGGAGACCAGGGCTGGCTGGAAGCAAGTATCTAGGATTTATTTTTCTATAATTGAAACTTTGTAGCCTTGATCGGAGCCCAGGACCTAACAGGTAGGGCAGGAGACTTGGCTTCCTCCATGCCGGGGCAACCCAAGCCTCCTGCTTGCTCCAGCTCTGTGGCCAGCCACCATCTTGGTTGTGTTAATTTTCATACTCACTCCTGATTGGCTGGTGAGTGTGGCTTATGGGTGTAGCAGAGTGATGATTAATTTGCATGTTTTTCTTTTATTAGTGTAGATATATAAAAGGTTAGGTGACCGGAAAACCAACCAGCTGGTACATATGATGTGCACTGACCACCAGGGGGCAGACTTTCAATGCAGGAGCTGCCAAGCTGTGGTGACTTGGCAGTTCTTGGTGACACACCTTGGAACCAGAGAAGAGGGATCCGAGTTCCTCATGGGCTACGCAATTCTACCTTCAGCCATGGGTTATGTTGTTGCTGGGGCACTGTTGGCCCTGAATCTGGTTTACTGCTGAGCTGCGGTAATTAATTTCTTTTCAATGTGCATGAATCTGTGCACAGGGCCACCAGTTTCTTATAAGACCCTAGGTTGGCTAAATGATTCTTCAGCAGGTTTTACCTGGTAAACTCACATAGCTGCATTCCACTAGAGGTCTGATTCTGCTGGAAAGTTCAAGATAGTGTCACTCATATGTCTAGCAGTTGGGTAAAAGTCCTCAATTTTCCCTGACATGGCCACTTACCCACTCAGAGGCAACATAGGCTTCCAGAAGTAAAATTCCATGGTCAGCTACTGAGAGAGCTCAAGGCCACACACAATGTCACTTTTGCCACATTCTGTTAGTCAGAGCAAGTCACAAAGTCAGCCCAGATCGAAGAGATGAGAAAATCATTTTGTCCTCATGATAAAGGGACTGCAAAGAATTTGTGACTGTATTTTTAACCTACTACAATATGACTCCTAGGTGTTTGTGATTTATTGATTGGACTAATCAAACAAACACAATGTCCAAACACTGAGAGAATGTAATTCAACCAGGCTCTGATGAACCAAGAAGGTTCACAGTAAAACTACAACAGATAACATTAACTCCACAAAATATTAATCATTAAAAAAAAATCACCATAGTGTGAAGTTTGGGCCATTCTGGTTAAACAAAATTAAACCATGTCCTCTACTGTAGAGATTCTCAATCTTAATTAATCATAGAACCCTTAATTTGGGGCAAAATGTCCCACTGGCACTGTGTTGCCTATGACATTCTTTGAGAAAAGCTGATATAATGAAAACTGTAAACCTTAAAGATAGCAGACCTGGTTTTGACTCTAACCATTGCTACCAACAAGCTTAGTAGAAGCTTGACTTGGAACTAGTTGCTAGGAACAAGCTCCTGAAGCAAAAATTCAAGATTCATTGTGAGGAGTGAATGTAATAATGTATATAAAACAATCTGTGCAACAGAGAGTTCATAACACTGAAAAATTACTACCTTTTTTTTCTTACCTTAAAATCATTTATGTCCCTGCCCCTGCCAACGCTAAATACAGATAAATGTATCATTCTACTTGGTGGTAAGAGGTGAATATTTGGGTAATCAATCTAAAGGCATCAGTAGATTATTAACTGCCTGTTTATGTTATATGTAAGAATTCCCATCTCCCCTAAATAATGGGTCTATATTCTGCTATGGGTATATGTGGAGTGTTTTCTCACGTTGGTAGAAAAATAATGATGATATCATTTTTAAAAGGTGATTTGTGGCTCACAATACTAGCTGTAATCTCTTTTAGTAGTATTTGTTGGAGTGCAGTATACGAGGATCTTTTTAAACTTGTAAGGACATGAAGAAGAGAAAGCTCTAAGAAGGACGGGGATGAATCTCTGAGATAAAAGACAAGCAGAAAGATGGAGACATCAAAGAAGATGCAGAAAACAAGAAACAAGTAAGGTGATTACCCATTCTGGCAAAGTAAACAGCTTGATACAAATTAAGAGCCAGGAAGCAGCGTAAGGATCTTGGGGAGTCTGGAGAAGTGGTGGTGACAGTGGATCATGGGAAGCACAAGCTTACCAGAGACTGTAGGGAGAGCAGAGAGGGGCCGTGACTCCCCCTGGACACAGGAGAAGGGCTTCCTCTCAGGCACCAAGATTGGAGGACTGCTGTTTGGAAGGATTAGCTCTGTACATGGTTTAAACAGTTCTTTGGCCCCAGGCTTCTAGAATCTTGACTGAATTAACACACCTACAAACACACTGGGTTCTTCTCAAACTAAAATAATGCTACGAGGACTCTGAAAAGCCTGCTGTCTGCCTAGAACTTTTCCTCTTTGGTATTTTTGGATAGGAATATTCATCCCAGAACCAACAGCCAATGGACTTCAGTGTATCCATGGCTTAGGCTTTCCATCACCTCACGTTATATTACATGCCGTCCTTGGGGAACCACCTTATCAAATTAATTTCAAAAATGCACATAATAAAGCATGGGCAAATGCTTGGCGCCAGATGACATCCTCTGTCTGAGTTTTAGGGAATAATTCACAATATGTCTCTTACTCACTGTTGAATGAAGGGGCAAAGAGTAGTATATTTTTTAGATACTATTTTTTTAAACTATCAGAGAATATCTTCTGAGAGCAAACAATGGCAAGAGTCACTGAGCACCAGGATCTAGGAACAAGCACATGGAATTGATAGGGCCTAATGTTCTGCCCAGTGAGAGCCAGCAAATCACAAAAATGTTCCTTTAACATATGTCCACCCCAAAAACCATTACATTCACTTCAAATGTTTTACTTTACTTCATTTGGCTCAAAAGCAAAATTGGCAGTCTTATTCACCACTGAAGATTAACTTCTAATGGAGTCATTAAAGTACGTAGATGCATATGAAGCACTTGCCATTGTTTTAGAAACCAGAACCTGAAAGATTAAAAGAGAAATTGGCACAGATCTTCCAAATACTTAGAATGAGACTGAAAATTACCTTCTTAAGAGCTCCTTTCAGCTTAAGTAAAAATAATAAAACAAGCATTTACAAAATTCAATTCTAGTCAAGGGCAAATGCCTGGGTTGTGGGTTCAATCCCCTGTAGGGAGTGTGCAGCAGGCAGCTGATGAATGATTCTCTCTTATCATTGATGTTTCTATCTCTCTCTCCCTCTGCCTTCCTCTCTGAAATCAATAAAACTTATGTTAAAAAATAAATAAAATAGAGAAACCAAGATGGAAGCATAGGTAAACACCTGAACTTTCTGCCTCACACAACCAATTCAATACTACAACTAAAAGACAAAATGGAGACTCGGAGGAGGAGCAAAGGTGCAGAAGTAAATTGCAGAGGTATGGAGGCCACAGGCAGAAAGGGTTGGCAACTGAGTAAGCTGTTGTCTTTTTCAATCAGGAGAGAGACACAAGCTCCCAACTGCTCTGAACTCCAGTTCTGGGTGGGACTCTGGGGACTCAGACTCATACAGGGAGAAACTTGACTGTCTGGCATGAGGTGGAACTTGAGGGTGACTTTCTCTTAGAGGTGCTTGAAGCAATCATTGTTCCTGCATGGTGCTGTTGGACACAGAGACACAGGACTTCTTCCAGGCAGGACTGACAGTCAGCCATTGCTGTTTGCTCCATCCTAGTGATTCTCTGAGACCCTGCCCAAACCAATTATGTGCAGAGGATTTTGCATATGAATGGCCTGGCCCTTTGCAATCTGAAACCTAACATACTGCAGCTGGGTCAAAGGGCCCCAGAGCCTCCAAAAGAAGACCCAAGGCTCAACAGCAGCTTCATTGCTTCATAGCTGGGCCTCATCTGGGCACCTTCAAACCCCAAATAAAGAGAAGGAATCTGCAGATCTCTCTGTAGCTCCTGCTAGGTGGCCTCTCTCCTTGGAGATCTAAGAGCCAATGTACCCAGTGGTCAGAGAGAGACCATTCAGACTACAACTCTTCAGAGTCATAAGAGACACACTCAAGGGCAGACTCAGTGAGCATCAAAGCCCCACTGAAGCAAATCTTGCCCCATAAGGGTGTCTCCAGCACAGAAGTTATCCCATCATAGACACAACTGATCCACACAGCCAATTGGCTTAAAGGTCAATTCCTCCCAGTGACACCAACAACAATCAAGGCTTACCTACGACAAGACTGTGCACACATCCCACAAAGGGGTGCACTAAGAGTGTCACCTCAGGTATTTGGGGAGGCGGAGCCACTGGGTCCTATAGGACACCTATCAACACAGGAAAGCAGCCAAAATGTGAAAACAAAGAAACAGGTCACAAAAGACAGAAATTGAGGAAAGCAAACTACTGGATATAGCGTTCAAAACCAGTAGCTCCCTCCACCGTCCCCTCTTGCTCTGCACCTGCATATGCAAATTAACCTCCATCTTTATTTGGTTAATTTGCATACTCACTCTGATTGGATGGGGTGTAGCAGAGTGATGGTTAATTTGCATGTTTCTCTTTTATTAGGTAAGATGCTGAAGGGTATTCTTTAAGAAGAGGAAGAAGAAAAAGGTAAAGACAAAAACTATGAACAACAAAGTGACAATGAATACATATGTATCAACAAGTGAATCTAAAAATCAAGTGAATAAAAACTCTGATGAACAGAATAAACTGGTGAATATAATAGGATCAGGGGTATAGAAAGGGTGTGAACTGACAATTCTCTGGGGAAAGGGATGTAGGGATGTGAGAAGAGACTGGACAAAAATCATACACCTATGGATGAGGACCTGGGGGGGCGTAATGGACAGAGGGTGGGGTGGGAACCAGGTAGAGGTGAGCTATGGGGGGGAGGGGAAGAGAAACAACTGTAATAATCTGAACAATAAAGATTCATTAATAAAAATAAATAAAAATAGAAAGCCCAAAGAACCACTAGCAAAAGCAGCAAGAGCTTTGAGGAGTGAATAAAAACAAATTGATAGCTTTTGGGTAAAGTTATAATGAATGAAGGAACAAAGAAGATATCTTACATGTTGTGGATATATGTAAGAAAATAATGATCACTATTATTCACATGTTTTAACCACATAAACAATGAATACTAATAAGAAATTCAGTCCTTTGACCCATAAGGTAACTATATTTTGGGTCAAAATAACTCCAGAAGTTTAACAAGGAAGCACTGGTGCTAATTCATTAAGCATTGCTGCCCCTGGTCTGGAAGTGAAAGCATACTTTCCACAGTTCCTCATCCTCCCGTGGGGGCCTCCGGAAATTCTTATTCCAGTCTCTCCCCTCCCTCCCTCCCTTCACACACAAGAGATCACATGATCATGAGATGTCCACCAGGAGAAGTCTCATAATGAATCCTACATTACCAGCACCTTGATCTTTGATTTTTCAGCCTTTGGAATTGTGAGAAATAAATTTAAATTTCTGTTGTTTAAGCCACTCTCTTTATACTATTTATTATGACAGCTTGAGCTAAGATTGGTGAGGTCAAAGTAAAATTGATTTTTAATCTGGATACATAGAAAAATGATAATAATTCTGAGAAATAGCAAGGTAACAAGAGAATCTAGTTTGAAGAGAAACCAATCTAAACCCACATAATTAGGTCAACTTTAGCTGTCCCTAGGTCATGCAAATCAAATGGGGGCTATATACTTGTAGATAATATAAAAACAAATTTAATTGAACATAAAATGATAATACATGGGTATGTCTCTCTGTAAGATGAGCATACACTGATTTTACTTTTAAGACAATAGGATTGGCAAAGCTATAAGAATGTAAAAAAAAGTCATTTGGAACTCTTTGCTATTGGTTTATATTGGAGTTTGTGCTTCTATTTATTCTCCTCAAATGATGTTGGTAATGAGCTTGTCAAACAATTTTCTGCCAGGATTTGATATATTACATTCAAATTGTTTATATTTTTATTATTTTATATTATGATGTGCCAGTGGCACATAAAAAAAGGAAAAACCCATTCAGACCAAGAAGGTTTTTTCATCACCAAACTTTATTCTTTGATTGTTGTTCTCTTTGCCCACTAGACCCAGCCTCAGGCCCCTCCCCGGGTCTTCACCACACTGTGTCCTTGGGCTATGCATATTATGGCATCTGGCTAATATCTTCTCTTCTTTCATCCAGTCCCCTCCCACCCTCCCCCGCCCCGACAACTCTCAGTCTGTTCCATGTGTCCGTGCCTCAGGTTCCAGATCGTTTGTCAGCTTATTTGGTTCCTTAGATTCCATCAGCCTGGACAACTTGTGTAAAAACTGCATCCCATGCTGGGCCTGAAACATCCCAAAGCTCAGTTTTGTAATTGAATTGTGACTAAGATTTAGATGTTGCAAAAAAGGGAGGGATCCAAATGTGTTCCTCTCAATAAATTCTATTTTATTGCAGGATAAGTCCAAGTACTGAAGGGAGTGCAGGCCTTCAAAGGAATCCTTACGCAGTTCTCTCAAATTATTTCCACTGAGAATTAGTTTCTCAACCAAATGGTATGACTTCCACGTGTCTTTACCAATGGAAGAAATAGAGTTTCCTTGCAAGTTTAAGACAGTAAAAGTGCCACTGTAGGTGTTGGGCTCTGGCACGGGCACGCTGTGGAGTCTCTGCTTTGGGCTGAGACCAATACATGAAAGTGTTCCGTTACTGCAGGTACAGAGCTCACATATGTTCATGGTGGCACTCCGTTCAGTCACTGGAGGAACTGTCTCAGATGACTCTCGTTGCTGAGTTTCGACGACTTCCAGATCCACAGATTGGACTGTGACTTCGGACAACATTGGCTGCTGAGCCTGAATAGGCTCTGGAAGTGCCACCTCCGAGGGCTTTGGGGGAGCTGTAGTCCGCTGCAGGGCTGTAGCATCAGCTTCCAAAGTAGGTTCAGGGGTGATGGTCAGCTCCTGGTCCAGCGGTTGAAATGTGACTTCAGACAATGTTGGCCGCTGAGCCTGAACAGGCTCTGGATGTGAAAGTGCCACCTCAGGGGGCTTTGGAGGAGCTCTAGTCTGCTGCAGGGCTGTGGCATCAGCCTCCAAAGTAGGCTGAGCTGGGGTCTCGTGCTGGGATGGAGGCTTGAGCTTGTCTGTGAACTTTGAAGGATGAGCTGAGACCTTGTCAGCTGCAGATGGCTCAATATTTGTAGGGGGCTCTGAGGTTATCAAAAACCCCATATCCACATCTTTAACATTGATAATAGGCAACACTGGATGCTGAGCTTCACCCGAACCAAGAGGTGAGACTGTCACCTCATGATGCACTGAAGGTTGAGCTACGACATCCAGAGAGGATTTCCGGAGCTGAACTCGACCATTTTGCTGGACTGGAGAAGGCTGTACACCCGCCAGACACACCTGAGTGGGGGCTGAGCTCTTCTGCTGGATTGAAGACTGAACACATTCAGGGTAGGATGGAACTCCTTGGTGGACTAACACCACTTTCAATGGCTCAGAGGACATGGTAGACTGAGATTGGGCTTCATGTTGGGGTGGAAGTTGAGCTAAAGCATTCTGAGGGTTTGGAGAAGCTTCCCTTGTCTCGGAGGCCTCTGCAGGCAGAGATGAGGCTTCCTGTCTGAATGATGGAAGTTCATTGTCTTCAGATACACATATAGGGCTTCGCTGATCCCAAGACCTGGGCTCGATGGGCCCCGGGGGAACGGAGGTCAGCAGGACAGGGTCCAGGGCCGGAGGATGAGCAGCCTGGACTTGCAGCCACATCAGCTGCCACGTGAACAGGAGCCGTGAGGCCCAGAGGTGCAGCCCGGACATGACAGGCACAGGTCCGGGGCGCTGCGATCCTTCCAGGCAAATGAGGTGCTGGCACCAGGTGCTGAGTACGAGCCCAACAATTGGCAGCCGTGTCACAATTGGTAGCTATGCCATGTATGTACCACTTAGCAACCAAGCACCCCTCCCCCGCCTCAGGTTCCAACCTTTATTTAGGTAAGCTTTATTGATCTTGGGCTGAGAGAGACTTCAGAAAAGTGAGCCTTCTTAGTAGAAGCACCAGGGACCAAGTGGTCCTTTTCCCCTGCATAAAACACAACTCCCTCTCCCTGGGTCTCCCCTCCCTCCTCAGCACTGTTAGGATTTGAGCTGCACACCTGGGTAGCCCAGAGTCCAGCAGCCCAGGGATGGTGAGATGGTGGGGTGTGGGGGAGTGCTGTCGTGCTTCCCAAGGAAGCCACAGGGCCTATCATCCCAGGAAATTCAAAAGTGCTAATCCAGTTCTGGCAATCTGGACTCTCCCCACGCTGAAATCTGAGAGACAGTCTTCCTCCCCTTGGCCATACTGCTTCCAGGAAAAGTAGATAACCTATAAAATGAACAGCGTGGTGGGAAGGGGGACACACTTTAAAGTTCTAAAAATGTTTCCATTTTCTCTAAATTCTCAGTATCCATGTCTGATTCTTTTTTTTATCCTCATCCAAGGATATATTTATTGACTTTAGAGAAAGAGAAAGGGGTGGGAGCAGGGAAAGACAGAGAAAAACAGAATATGGGTGAGAAACATCAATTGGTTGCCTCCCCTCCCCACCCCAACCAGCAACTCCTTGGTGCATGGGATAATGCTCCAACCAAGGAACCACCACCTGGCCAGGGCTCTGTGTCTGATTCTGAATTCACCATTCTATTACATTGGGGGTTGCCACTGAATCAGGATAACTCCTAAATGTCGGTAGATGGGGTTTTGGAGGATGAGCGATTTATTCTGGGATGGGATGGGGGAGTCTCAAACCAAGTGAATAACTCTTTACTGTGGTGTGGGAAAATGTCCCCCTCCCACCTTGGCTCACCATAGCCATTATTCTAGAAATGTAGCAATGCCACTTTTCTAAGGTCTACCCTGTGAGCACAAATGGAAAATATTTTTAGATTGTTAAAGCCAAAATGCTGAATTATTTTTTAAATACTGTAACTAGCACCTAATTTGCTTCCTCCACAGGCCTTTTTATATTATATTTTATCCTATATTTTATTTATTCCATTCTCCGCTTATTGTCTAGCACAACCTCCAGCAGGTAAACTCCAAGAGAGAGTTTAATCCTAGTGTTTAATGCATAATAATAGTTTTAAATGGAACTGATTCCAAGATTGGCCTCATATAGGGATGGATCCCTTGTTATAACCAGGTTTCTGAAATCTTTAGCTTCAATACTAAATCCCTTCCTCACATATTTCACAGGAAGGCAGATTTCTAAAAGCCCAGGATAATACCGGAGCTTTTGCTTTCTCATCAGAGGTTCCAAATTTCAAAATTCCAGCTAAGTATTCTCAGAAGTCCCACACAAGTTAAATGCAAGAACTATTCTATTTCAACTATGATTTAAATTTTTTTAATTAGCAAATACTTGATTTATTTTTTTAAATTAAATGTATTGGGGTGACATTGGTTAAAAGGATCATATAAGGTACAGATTTCTATGATACAAGATCTGTGTATTGCACCATGTGCCCATCACTCAAAACTCAGATCTTCTTCTGTCACCATATATTAGTCCTGCTTCACCTCCCCATCTCCACCCCCTTCCCTTTGGCAGCCACTGCACTGCTGTTTGTGTCCATGAGTTTCAGTTTTATATCCCACAAACTAGAGGCCTATTGCACGTTATTCATGCAAGAATAGGCCTTCCTTCCCTTGGCTTCACTCCCAGCCACCCGAGAGCCAGCAAGTCCTCGCTTCTGTCTGGAGCACCACTACCAGCTGTAGTTGCCCCCTTCCCTCATAGCAGGCTTCACACAGCTCTGTGCCTGCATGTGCAAATTAACCTTCATCTTTGTTGGGTTAATTTGCATGCTCACTCTGTGGACATAGCGGAGTGATGGTTAATTTGCATGCTTCTCTTTTATTAGGTTGGATGAGTGAAAGCATATGCTTCTTAGCCTTTCCTGGCTGGCTTATTTCATTTAGAATAATATTCTCAAAGTCCATCCTGTTGTTGCAAATGACCGTACTTCATCTTTTCTTATGGCTGAGTAGTATTCCATTGTGTATATGTACCACATCTTTTTCCAGTCCTCTATCACAGGACACTTAGGTTACCTTCATGAGTGGGCCACCATGAATAATGCTGCAACGAACAGAGGGGTGCATATATCTTTGTGAATACATGTTTTTGGATACATCTTAATTTTTTTAGGAACTTCCATACTGTTTTCCATACTGGCTGTACCAGTCTACAGTCCCACCAGCAGTGAATAAGAGTTCCCTTTTTTCCACAACGTCTCCAACACTTGTTATCGTCTTTTTGACAATAGCCATTCTAATAGGTGTGAGATGGCATCTCATTGTACTTTTGATTTGCATTTCCCTAACTGCTAGTGAGATTGAACATCTCCTCATATATCTATTGGCTTTTGTATGTCTTCCTGGGAGGGGTACCTACTAGGTCCTCTACCCATTTTTAATTAGGTTGTTTGGTGTTGAGTTATGAGTTCTTTATATATTTTGGATAGTAAACCTTCTCAGAGCTATTGTTTGCAAGTATCTTCTCCATCCAGGTGGCTGACTTTTTGTTTCATTGTCAGTTTCCTTTGCTATGCAGAAGCTTTTTAGTTTGATATAGTTCCATTTATTTATTATTTTCTTTCTTCCTTTTTCTTTGGGGTCAATTCATAAAATGTTCTCTATGAAAAAGATCCATAATTTTATACTTATGTTTTCTTCTGTGTAATTTATTGTTCCAGATCTTATATTCAGAACTTTGATCCACTTTGAGTTAATTTGTATACATGGGACAAACTGTAATCTAGCTTCATTCTTTGGCATGTGGCTTCCCAATTTTTCCAGCACCATTTACTGAAGAGGTTTCTTTATTCTATTGTGTATCTCTGAATCTCTTGTTGAAAATTATCTGCCCATATTCATGTGGTTTTACACCTGGACTCCACACATAAATTTTGTAGGGATACAAATATTCAGCCTATTACATCTTCCTTTTCTTTTCATTTGACAAGTTCTACCATGTCTTTCTTTGTGATAATGCATTAATCTGTCCCTTCCTTTTCAGTCTGATTATAAACATTTGGACTCAGGACCCTTATTATTTCATGCCTGGGCTGTTGCAATAGCTTTTCAGTGGCATTTGCCTTCTTTGATAAGTAGACTTTTCTGATGTCCTGTATGTTTCTCTGTATTTCTCTCTTATATCACCTTGTATTTCTCTTAGCCCATTTACCACCCTATATTACAATGTCCTTTATCCTGTTCTATCTTACTGTCTAAACTCTGAGATTCTTGAGGGCAAGGAAATTGTGTTTCATCTCTATTATTTGGTGATTGACATAAAATAGGTGCTCTATAAACACTGGGTAAGGAAAGGAAAAGAAAAGAAAGTCACAGTGAAGAGATGGGGAAAGATAGGTAGGGAGAATAGAAACCATAGTAAGGGCTTTAAGTCCTTGATCAGAGTCTCCCAAAAGCAGAGCCTGAGTCAAGGGTTGAGTGAGTGGACCTAGTTTATCTGGGAAAGGTTAAAGATACTCACACTGGGCTAGAAGATGGGACAGGAAGGAAAGAGAAGGCAGACAATTAAGGATGCATTATTAAGGCATGATGAAACAATATGGGCTCTTGGAAATGGAGTAAAGCACTTGAATCCTAGCCAAGGGTGGAGGGAGAGGGCGTTATTTACGTGCACACCCTTCAGTAATTGTTAGGGGCTGCTCCCAGGAGCACTTTAATTCTCAGGTGTTTTCAGTCTGATGTGCAAAGGTGCTGGATGTTGGAGGTCAGGCTGACATGGATGGCAAAGGACCCCAGGGGATCTGAGTAAAGAACTGACAGCATCTGCTATACTCAGAGACTAAAAAGAAATTTCATCAAGCTCTGTTCAAGAAAAGGAAAGAAGTGTGTTAAAATATGGAAACTTGGTATACTCTGGTGCATCACTTCACAGATTTTAGGCTTTTATATCAAAAGAATCTAGTTTACAATAAAAGGAATCAGTCCAAGGCTAATTTAAGGGGACACACCATCAGTAAAAACACCACCTGCCGAAACCGGTTTGGCTCAGTGGATAGAGCGTCAGCCTGTGGACTAAAGTGTCCAGGGTTCAATTACAGTCAAGGGCATGTACATTGGTTGTGGGCACATTCCCAGTAGGGGGTGTGCAAGAGACAGCTGATCGATGATTCTCTCTCATCGATGTCTCTATCCCTCTCTCTCTCTTCCTCTCGGTAAAAAAATCAATAAAATATATATTTTTAAAAACTCTTTAAAAACCTACACCTAAGCTTCACCAATATCAAGCTTCCTTGGGGGCAGTTACCTGACTCAATCATCCTTAGGGCAATTAGTATGTAAAACAGGCACACAAAATAAGTATAGTTCTGTGGCTCAGGGAGAGGCTTGCAGAGGCTGAGATTATCTCTGATCAGCTGTGATCCTTACCAAGGAATGGATAAGTAAAATGAAAGCAACCTCTTGAGCATCCTCTTTTAAAGAAGGGCTAATCAAGGTGACTGAAAAGAAATCTATCAAAGTATTCTCCTGGCACTTAGGATAGGAAAATATGTCCTTATAAACTCTTTACAACAAGCCACATGAGTATGTTGGTAGTGGTAAGGCTATAAATTTTCTGCCAATTTAAAAGCACTGTTATAAATGTCACATAAATCCAAAAATAATCGCATATGTATACAAGTGCACTTTCCTCATTTCTGACTGTTTGCAATCATTTCTAATCTCAGTTAATAAAATCACCTTCAGGTAGATTGTAACGCGTGATTCATGAAGCCTTGGGGAAATGCTTTATGTACAAAGCACATGGCTAAACAACATGTGCCCCTCAAAGAAGAAAACAGACTTTGCTCTCAGGAACTATATGACTTAACTAGAGGCCCGGGGCATGAAATTCCTACATGGGGTTGGGGTGGGTAGGGACGGGGTGCCTCAGCCCAGCCTGCACTTCTTGCAATCTGAGATCCCTAGGAGGATGTCCAACTGCCAGTTTAGGCCTGATCCTGCAGGAGATCGAGATTGGGCCTAGACTGGCAATTGGACATCTCCCTGGCAATCTGGGACCACTGGCTCCTAATCACTCACCTGCCTGCCTGCCTCATTGCCCCTAACCACCCTGCCTTCCTGCCTTATCACCCCTAACTGTCTCTGCCTCAGCCCCCATAATGGCAGCTTTGTCTGGAAGCACATCCAAAAGGTCGTTTGGATGTCCAGTCTAATTAGCATATTATGCTTTTATTATTATAGATATAGGGGGCATGATGGATGTGGGGGGGAAATAAGATTGCTAAATGTCATCACACACACACACACACACACACACACACACACACACACACACTATGGAAAGTCAGAGAGGGAAACATTTCATTTGTTTCATGCTCCTAGGTCACCTGGCATTTGAACAAAGGCTGAAAGCACTTGCAGGATTTGGAACTGTGGAGGGACCAGGGGTGCAAAACAACACAAAGACGTGGTGGCGAAATAACAGTGATTTACAGCTATGAATATAAAGTTCAATTTGGCTGGAGTGTGGAATATATAAAGGAAAGAAAACTGGAGTCAAAAACAGGATTGTAATAGGTAGTGAAATTAGAGCTGCACTATTATAGTAGCCATTAGCCATATGCTGCATTGAGCCCTTGAAATGTAGATTAAAATGTATTTTAAGTAATTAGAAAAATGATGCAAAATAATTCCTAAATGATGATATATTAAAATAACATTTTAATATATTGAGTTTAAAATATATTACTTTATTTTTTACTTTTTAATATGACTGTGATAAAATTTTAAATTACATCCATGGTGCAAATTGTATTCTATTGGGAAATGCTGTTCTGTAATAAGAGCTGGGAGTTTGTACTTTGTTCTGTAAGAAGTTGAGGCCTTAGGACAGAGTGAATGTCTGGGTGACATAATTAGATATCTGCTCCAAGATGATTAGTCTTGGCTTAAAAGGGAAGGACCACAGCAGAAAGAAGAAGAAAGAAACGCATACAAAGTTAGAATAAAACAACTTGGCAGTTGGGTGTGCAGAATAGGAGATGCATGTATGTGGTAATGGGGAGGTAGAACTGGCAGTGGATCAGAAGTTATGTGTAGGAAAGGGTAGAAGTCAAGTACAGTGCCAAGTTACAGAAAGAAGTAATTGGAGTAAGTGTGATGATGTTAACAGAAACAGTCAGAGGGAATCAGCTAAAGGGAAAAAAAGATGAGCTCAGCTTGGGACATAATGAGTTTTAGGTCCATGGGACGTTCAGGTGGAGTAGCCAAGCAGTTAGAAATGTGTGAGAACAGATGCTCCTACAACCTGGGAGCATTTCAAAGGACATAAAGAGAAGATGAAGAAAATATAAAAATTGTCTTGAATAGTAATATGTACTCAAGAAATGGAGCCTTCTTATTCCTCTTAGATCATGTATAGAGGTCACCCCTCCATGTGCTATCAAAAATTCTACAAATCACCTGATAATGGTATTTTTAAAAGGATGTTTAAACTATCGAAAAGCATAAAAAAAGGGAAAACCCCTCCAGTTAGCTATTATTTATTGAGTGCCCCTAAGGGTCAGGTGCTGCATAGCGGGCTGGAGAGGTGCACATGAATGAGGCATCCGTCTGTTCTGAGAGCTTCTCAGACTCAGTGTGTTCTTCAGTGAAGTGGAAATGCTAAGGAGTGATGAAGCTGAAATGAAAGCTTGTCAACCTTCTAAGCTATAAAGATGATAGCCTCTAATAGAAACCAAACCTGAGGCAAAACGGGGCAGTTTCAAGAATGGTATTGTTTTCTTTCTATTTTGTGACTGCTTTCAGTATGATGCCATATTAGCCTTAACACTTTGCAGCTTTGTATATCATTAAGCTGCTGTTGTTTTAAATGTTAATATTCAGGAGTCATTTATTTCCAGTGAATACCAGAGTCTGTTCTGTGCTCCACGTGAAGTCACATCTCTAATTTTAAAATATCATTTCCATGATCAAAGATACTTATGGGAGCCTCCTTGCAGCTGAGAAGACTACTCCTTGCAAACTAAAAAAAAAAAAAACCTATCCGTTTGCTAGTGAGACAAATGAAAACACCACATCAAATTCTCAAAGCAGCCAAAACCAGTTTGGATCAGTGGATAGAGCGTCAGCCTGTGGACTGAAAGGTCCCAGGTTCGATTCCGGTCAAGGGCATGTACCTTGGTTGCGGGCACATCCCCGGTAGGGTGTGTGCAAGAGACAGCTGATCGATGTCTCTCTCTTATCGATGTTTCTAACTCTCTGTCCCTCTCTCCTTTCTCTCTGTAAAAAATCAATAAAATATGTATTTTTTTTAATTCTCAAAGCATTAACTGGAATCTTATCATGGTCCAGAAGCAATTGCATGGACTATTCCGTGCACTCCATAAACTGAGCATTTTAATAGATTTGGAGGCAGGGAAAACAAGGACACTGAAGCCTTGAAGAACCATTATCTTCTCATGAAAGTCTGACCCCTGAATGAAAGGAATAGAGAAAAGAAACATTTTTTCAGAGAGATGTCAGAAAGTAGTCACAGTTTAAGAAACTAGGTGGCTATAAACAGACACTGTGATCATGTCTGGCAGAGTGTCTGAGTACTGCACAATGCTAGGGTTAGTTCTGTCATTTCCACTGACTGAGGGTGAGCTCACAGTTTTGTAGATTTGTACTGGTGGTTCTGGCCAAACACAATGCAAAATCCCTTATGGGGAAAAAGGACACATATCTTAAAAATACCAAGTATGATGATTTCTTACCATTGACAAATTATAGTTACTTTAACTCCCTTCTCTTCCAAAAATAGAATAGAAAAGATAGATTCAGGTACAAGATCCTACTTTGTCAGAATCCTGATGATATATGCTAGGATGTAGTCATATCATTGGGGAGAGAGCTGATGGTAAGTCTTCAAAGCTTGTAATTAATCCTAAAATAAGAAAATATGATTGAATGATCATTCTAATAACAGAAGAATAAATGATGATACAGTGACAGATCAGACAAAGGAGTTCTTTTTCAAATAAAAAGCAATTTCCATTTTAATTTGAGCTGAACTATTATTTGGTAAAACTCTATAGATACTTAAAGAATATTAATTCAAATCTTCTAGGCTGTCAGTGAAATACATTATAACTTTATTTTTCTTTTCCTCTCCATTACTTCAGAAGTCTTGAGGGTAAAATGAAAATGTAGCCCGTATTACAGAAAGTGGCATTTTATGTGACCCTTATAATGATTATGAAAAAATCAAAGCATTGATCTTATCCCCATTCCACACTTAAACGATGGCATGGTCAATGCTTCTTTTCCACTTTAACATTTGCTTAATTTTAATCACTGTACAATTAGAACACCATCTCATAACATTAAATGCAAGACATTAATTTAAAAAGAAATAAAATATCTATATTTTATGTTCTCTAAATACCAGCTAGGATTAAGTCACCCTGAAATGAAGAGGATTTTTAAAAAAATGTATATTAACATATCCCTTTTTTTTTTTTTGAGGGAGAGAACTAACCTTTACTGGTCTCTTATGAAATGCCAAGCACTGGGTGAAGTGCTATATACAATTATGTCATTTAATTCTCACTCTACCTATGAGATACTAAAACAGGAATGTCAAGATTGAGATTAGTAGAAATGGGGAAACTTAAGCAAAGTTTACCCCATGTTGTCCCCTACCTTCCCACCCACTAACACACACACACACACACACACACACACACACACACACACACACACAGCTTGCTGTTCCTCTACCTTACGAGATTTGCTTGACAGCTGTTACAGCATAAACTATTTCCCTGACATTCCTGCATAAGAGAAAGCACAAGTTTAAGGAGCAACAGTAGGCATGTAATTTGGAGACTCTTAAAGAGAGGAAAGTACACTCAAGATAGCATGTGCTGTTCCTATATTTTTTTTAACTCGAGTAAAAATCATTTTAGGATTTTTCTTTGCTAGAGCTAATCATTATCTCTATCAAAAATAAGCAGAGAATGGTAAAGATGTAGCAGAAATGTTTTACAAAGATAGCCTTGTGAATCAAATGCTACCTGCAAGGTCAGTGGAGGCAAGGAGGAGCCTAGAATCTGAAAATGTTGGTTACAAGTAACCAACTGAATCAGAAATGTTGTTTACAAATCATAGAAATCAAGCTGACCTAGTTTAAGCAAAAAGGGGAGTGGGTAAATACTAAAGACTCTTATGACACATAAGAACAAGTTGAACATACTGAACTTGGAAAGATCAGAGTAAGAAAAACTCTGGAGTTTCTTAAAATATCGGCAAGTGATGGACAATAAGTACATGAAAAGTCACTCAATATCATTAATCCTTAGGGAAATGGAAAACAGAAACAGAAACACAAAGAGGACGCCCATTAGGATGATGGCTATCCAATATAATAAAAGGTTAATGTGCAAATTGACCAAACGGCCAAACGACCAGTCACTATGACGCACACTGAACACCAGGGGGCTGGCACTCCATGAGGAGCTGTCCCCGGTGGTCAATGCACTCCCATAGGGGGAGCGCCACTCAGCCAGAAGCCAGGCTCATGGCTGGTGAATGCAGCAGTGGTGGCGGGAACCTCTCCTGCCTCTGTGGTAGCACTAAGGATGTCCAACTGACAGGGAGTGGGCCTAAGCTGTCAGTTGGACATTCCCTGAGAACTCCTGGACTATGAGAGGGCGCAGGCTGGGCTGAGGGACCACCCCTCCTCCCCTGCCCCAAGTGCATGATTTTCGTGCATCAGGCCTCTATTTATTTAATAAAAGGAAAGAATGAGTGCTGTCCAGTAGGTAGAGGAGAAATGGGTACATGTGCAGTGCTGGTGGAAACATAAAATAGTGCAATAGTAGAAAACAATATGTCAATTATCAAAAACACCATAGGATCTAGCAATTTCACCTCAGGATATATGGTGTTATGGGACCTTGAGTTAATTAGGACTCCTGACAGCCCTATGAATGAGTGATGCCCAAGACATCCTGTCCTCAACAGGCCTGCTCAGCTCCTATAGTAGACTCATGTCTATGGCTTCCTTCATGGAGTCATTCCATCTCATATTTGATCTTTCTCTTATCCTGCTGCCTCCTATTTTCTCCAGCATTATTGACTTTTCCAAAGAGCCCTGCTTTCTTATGAGGTACCCAAAGAAGGACAGCTTCAGTGTTGTCTCCAGCAATGTTTCAGATTTAATTTGCTCTATAACCCACTTGTTTGCCCTTCTGGATAGATACCCAAAAGAATTGAAAGCATAAATACATGTCCATAGCAGTATTATTCGCAATACTCAAAAGGTGGAGGCAACCCACCTTTTGAATGGTGGATAAACAAAATATGGTTTATACATGTAATGAAATATTGAAAGAAAATTTTGACAAATGCTATATTTGTGGACAAAAAAAAGGGTGGGGGGCACATACTAAACCTGACAAACTCAGGGAAGGCCTGCATGGCAAGCCATACTAACTCAGAGACAGAAAGTAACCACATAGTATGGTCTGAAGATAAAATATTCCTTACTGTCCTTTCTGGTTTGGCTCAATGGATAAAGCATTGGCCTGCATACTGAAGGGTCTCAGGTTCAATTCCCAGTCAGGGCACATGCCTGGGTTGTGGGCGATGCACCAGTAGGGAGTGTGCAGGAGGCAGCCAATCAATGATTCTCTCTCATCATTGATGTTTCTATTTCTCTCTCCCTCTCCCTTCCTCTCTGAAATCAATATCCCTTACTAAAAGTAGGTCATGGTGGTTAGTCACATCAAAGGCTTGTAGTTCCCTTGACAAAGGTCAGTCTTTACCTTAAGTAAGCCTGTCTATTGTCTCTCTGCATCTAAGTTAACATATCCCTTGGAATATCAGAATAATTACCTTTTTCTGGACCCTCAGGGTACAACCTTGCACCAGAGTACTAGACCACAGAACCACTCATTGTTACCTTGCTCCCCAAATACAATCTCTGTGTGTTGTAAATGTTAACTATCCTATACCACCAAGGTAAAAGAAGTACCTGTCCCTCTATTTTATTCTATCAAATCTCAGAGATTTTCCTGATTGACTTTCCCCCGCCTCCCTAATCTACCGTCAAGGAATTTCATGAAACCCCATGCTTATGTCTCCTCCTTGGATTCTAATGTATAAAATAAGCTGTAAAACTGCAAGTATCTTCTCAATCCATTGAGATTTTGCTCCCCAGAAACTATTGCTAGTTTGGCTCAAATAGAGCCGAAACCGGTTTGTCTCAGTGGATAGAGCATCGGCCTGTGGACTGAAAGGTCCCAGGTTCGATTCCTGTCAAGGGCATGTACCTTGGTTGTGGGCACATCCCCAGTAGGGGGTGTGCAAGAGGCAGTTGGTGGATGACTCTCTCTCATTCATCAGTGTTTCAAACTCTCTATCCCTCTCTCTTTCTCTCTGTAAAAAATCAATAAAATACATTTTTTAATAAAATAACTCATAGAAATTCTTTACCGATTTGATGTTTTTTATATTGATGGACGCATGGATGATCATTAGGGGAGGCAGAGTTTGCCACCCCAAAATATGCCTTTTGAAGATACTACATATTTTAAGCTGATTCTTTCTAAGAAACAAAAGACTCAGGAAAAATATTTGACCTTCCCCCTACCTGTCATAAATAATTTAGTTAGAGGATCTGCTACAGGAAGGGAGCTATCACCATAGTTAACTGTAATTTGACATGAGCTAGTGTGCCATTGGGAGGAACCTAGAAGCGTCTGTTTGATCACAATCATTTCCATGTTCCACTGTTAAAATGGCCCAGCCAACAGTTATTTACCAAACATTTGCTGTCTGTCTCCTTGCGAATTGTCTTCCTGCCCTTTGAAGTCTCAAACCACACAACCCAACTTCTCCTTAGCTCAAGATGGTATATAAACCTTAACTGCCCAATCCATCTTGGATCTTATGAACCTTAACTGCCCAATCTATCCTGGATCTCATATTCTTATGAAACCCCCATCTGGACATATGCAATAAATTTTGTTATTGTCTTTTATTAATCTGGCTCATTTTAATTTGATCACGAGCCCAGCCAGAAGAACTTACAAGGATAAAAGGGAAGTTTATTTTTCCACCCCTACGACATTATGCTAAGTGAAATAAGCTGGTAACAGAAGGTTAAATATTATATGGCTCCTCTTATATGAAGTACCTAGAGTAGTCAAATTCATAGGAACAGAAAGAAGAATGGTGGTTTTCAGGGCCTAGGGGGAGGGAAGACTGGGAGGTATTGTTAATAGCTACAGAGTTTCAGTTTGGAGAGATGAAAAAGCTCTGGAGATGGATGGTGGTAATGGTTGCACAACAGGTGAATGTACTTAATGCCAATAACTTTACACACAAAAAAAAATGCTTAAAGTGCTCAATTTTCTGTTATATACAAAAAAAAAAGAGAAAGGATGAGAACAGAGAATAGGTCACTGGATTTATTTAATCAGTAAGTGATTACCATTTATTGAAAGTGGGAATTCAGCAAAAATGAAAGCCATGGTGCAAAGGTGCAGGGATCCCACAAGAGATAAGTTGGCAAGGTTAGCTGTGGACAAGTGTGTTCATGGAGAGTAAGTATAGGGACCTGGGCACAGAATGGCAAAAGTAGCCAGACAAGAGAATAACTTAGAAATGAAAGGGAAGAAATAAAAGGTAAAGCTTCTGCTTTCAGATTAACAAAAAGAACAATGAGGTTAATGTATAACAATTAATGGTTTGTATTTGGCAAATAGTAAGTATATAAACTAGTTAAAGAGCAGCTCTACAGGTATTGTATTAGAGAGCATTCCATCCTTACCTTCTACCTGTCTCAGAAGAAAAACACTTTATTGGATTAGGCAAGTCAATTAGGGACCACTGGGCCATAGCTTTATCATGGTTCCTGTGGTTTTTGTCTCTGGAGATAACTGTCAGTTTGACTAAGAGTAAGTGCAACTACAAAGAGAAAAAGATATGTAAGGCACTGTCCTCTAAAATCCGAAGGTAAAAAAAAAACAAACTGAGACAAAGCAGAGAAGAAAAAAGAAACAAACATTCAGGTATTTATATTTTGGCAGTCTTTATACAGACAATAGCTAATAGATTATACTTACTCTGTTCCACTGAATAGCTTCCTTTAGAAACTAATTGTACACCTTTCTGGGAAAGTAAAATTGAAATAATATATAATTAACTATTATTGTATCACCGCATAGAAATGTTTCTATTAAAAATGGTTTTTAAAAGGAGTAAAATGCTTAATTGTAATAAAACTGAAGGATTATTTTCCTTAGATACAAAATGAGAGTTGAAATTTAAACTTAAATTTAAAAAAGATTCAATTTCAAGGTAAAAAAAAAAAAGCACAAAAGGCTAACCACATAGCTTTACCAAAGCTGACATTAAGAGTACAATATATAGTTTACCAATAGAGAGAGTGCATTACCTAATTCCCAATATTATTTACCATTCCAGAGGTGGTACAGTGTAGGGGTTAAGCACTAAAACCTTAGAGCCATACTCTCTGAGTTTGGAGTCTATCTCTGACACTACATGTCATATAATCTCCAGGTGCCTCGGTGTCTTCATTTGGAAAATAAGGATGATGAGGGGGATGAGGAGGAATTAACCGACCTTTCAAGATTGTTGTGAGGATTAAATAAGTTAACATCTACTGTATTTATAATGGTGCCTGACACAGGAAAAAGTGATTATAAGAATGTTATCATTGTCAATTCACTGCAGGTTCTGAAATCTGCAAGTAATGTTAGCAGGTAGGAGAATAAATGGCACCTGATTTTACCAGTATTACCTCCTGCCGATTCTTACTTTTCATGTGTCACACTGCGTTATTTGGAAGCATGCATGTCTTTGTTCGCCCACAGGGGAGTATCACACCAGCTCAGCACCCTCTTTTCCCTGCCCTGTCAGGCCGCTTCATTTAATAGGTTCAGGTGGGCTCGCGCTGTCTTTTTCTCTCTGTCTCTCTATCTCTCTCTTCCTCTATCTCCATCTCTATCTCTACCTCTATCTCTACCTCTGTCTCTTATTTCTGGTAGCAGTCAGCAGCTTCTTTAAATATTATTCAGCCACACATGAAAGAATACATAAGTATGTTAGAATGACATAGCAACGCAAGTAAACCCAGAGAAATTAAGTAACTGCATATGGCAAATAAACTTGTTAAAAAGAAAAGAAGGAAAATTGAAGCAGGGATTCTTATAAAAAATTATATTATGTAGTACTAAAATCTGTTTTTAATGTACGGTATGTTTTAAATGTTAATATTCTGTTAATGCTTCATCTATGAGGCACTGACCACTCATATTTTGAGGGTTTTTTTTTAATGTATTTTATTGATATTTTACAGAGAGGAAGGGAGAGAGATAGAGAGCTAGAAACGTCGATGAGAGAGAAACATCGACCAGCTGCCTCCTGCACACCCCCTACTGGGGATGCACCCGCAATCAATGTACATGCCCTTGACCGGAATCGAACCCGGGACCTTTCAGTCTGCAGACCGACGCTCTACCACTGAGCCAAACCGGTTTTGGCTATTATAAGGGTTTTTAAAACTATTTTTATTATATTTTGGTCAATATTTTTATCTATCCTAAATACCAATGTCCCTATAACTTCTGAGCAAAAATAATCAGAGCAGAAAATGAAAATAATTCAACGCTACATTGGAGAACAACCTTGTTTGGAAACAAGCATAAAAAATAAGTGAGGTGGTAGGTAGAAAGAACCACACAATAAAACTCAGTGGATGGTTCTGTGCATTGCTGTATTCCCCCTTGCCTAAAATGGTACTTGGCACACTGCAGGCATTTAATAAACAGTTGTCTGAGTTTGAATGAATGAAAGAATTGTTAACTTTATCAAGCATAAGTTTCTAGATTTTCTAAGGGGTCAACAGTCTGAGAAGTGGTTGGAGGGAGGAACAACATACTTATGGATGTTTAGAAACATGGTGAGAAGGGGTGCTGGTTTGTCAAAATGACCTGTAGATTGACAGTTGGTAGGTGAGGGCCCCAGTTATGTTAAACTCTGCAATATGAAGGCAAGTAGAAGTAATTACAGGCCAATTTAACACAATAAAGAATTTTTCCACCCCCAAAAATTAAACAGCAGTCCATCAAGAATTACTGAAAGCAGAATTGGTGTGAAAGGATAAAAGAAACAAAGACAAGCAAATTAGAAATGTAGGGGGCAGGACTTGGGCACCTTGCACCTTTTGTACTTCTCGGGAGGTCTTTGCTATGAGTGGGAGGGAACTGTTTAGAAAACTGAGCTGGTCTGAAAATACCTAAATCAGAGCTTCTATATATGTACATGCACCAGAAGTGACACCAAGCATCTACTTTATATATTATTTATACTAAAAGAAAAATGAAATAACTATAAAGTAGGGTGCAAAGTTACTTTACCCTAAGAGATTCAAGGAAATCCCATACTTGTGGAAAGCATCAAGGGCATGTCCTCAGAGCTCCATATACCCACCCTCACATCATCAGTGGGTGGTACTTTGGTGGAAACACTAGCTCAGGCCCTGAGCAGTGAATAGTTCATGGGAGAAGAACAGCGGCACTAAGTATGGAACACTGTGGGGGTAGCACCAGGATAGGGCAAAGCAGAGGAAAAACATCTAAAGGAAGGTACAGAGAGATGTTCAGGTGCATCCACCAAAGACAAGCTTCAGAGTACAAAATTACACAAAGTACACAAGGTGAAAACATTAAAGCCCATTTTATTCACTTAATAAATATTTACCGAATACTTCTCTGCATCAGGCATTGTGGTAGGCCTCAGGGAAAGAGATGAACAGGAGACATGGCCTGGTCCTCATGAAGCTTATAGTCTATCATGAGAGGCAGTCATTAAACAAATCAATAATAACTGAAACTCACAGAGCCTGTGGGCTTAGGATAGCAATGGAGTCTATTTTAGATGGAGGATGAAGAAGGACTTTGCTTACCAAGCTATATCTTTCAGGGTCTTGAACGATGACTAGGAATTAGATAACCTATACAGATCATATTCAGAGAGATAGCTCAGCCCGTTTTCAGGCCCAAGGCATCAGAGTCTAGAAAATTCCTAGGGCTAAAACAAAGGATGGGTGGCTATAGTCTTGGTGAGCTGGGAGGAGGCACATGAGATAAGATTGAGGGTAGGTGGGGAAAGGACTCCTTCAGTCTCCTGTAGGAATTTGGGTTTCACTCTAACCAAATTAGGAAACCACTGGAGGGCTTTAATGAAGCATGGGCCAATTTCAGTCTTACTAAGATCACTCTGACTACAATGTGGAGAATTAAAGAGGGGGCCAGAAAAGGGACAGGGAAGCTATGAGAGAAGCTATTTCAATGGTTCAGGTGAGAAATGATGATGGCATCATTGGGAGTAACAGCCATAGAAATATGACATATGATGGCTTTGAAGCACAGAGTCAAATAAATAAAATAAAAAGACGGAGAAGAAGACGGAGAAGAAGAAGAAGAAGGAGAAGAAGAATTAGTAATGGATGCAGGGAGTGAGGAAGAAGTGAGTGGTGAGGATGAATCACTCAAATGAGCAACTACAATGGTGGGAAAGGCTGCCATGTTCTAAAGTGGGCAGATCAGAGGATGAAGAATTTCAGCAAAAGATATCCAAGGACTCCCTTTTGGACTGTTTCTATCAGTGACCGAAAGCAATCTGAATAGAGGTATTTGATGTTTGAATCTCCAACTCAGATCAGGGAGTGTATTTGGGAGTCCCAGGCACACAAATGGGAGTCTAGAAAGACATGGCATTGGATGAGATCACCAGGTGAAGCATGGTTGTCTTAGACCATCAATAACACACTATTAAATGAATTCTCTGACGTCAAGTAAGTATGACCTCATGGGAAAATCATTTTTCTATTATATTTCACTTGCTAGCCTTTTTTCCCCTGGTCTTTATTCTACTACACCAAGTGCACAATAAAACAAAATAGAGGTTGGTGTCCTGGCTCTATGTACTTTGCATTCAGAGGAATGATTCTAACCAAGGATGTAGCAATTATTGTTGTTTTTGTTCATATGCTTCCTGCTTTATTCATGAGTTCAGTAAAAGGGTCACTAACCTGTTTATCAGAAGTTCACTGTGGATCTGTAGCACACAGTGCATTAGTCTGGGAAGCATTTGCAACCTATTTGCACATGTCGGTTTCCATGATTCAAATACTGCTGCTCCCATCATCACCTGCAAAGTGCAGTCTCAACCCTGGGCTGCAAAGCCTTGCAGCCCCTCTTGTCAAACCCTCATCACATGGCATTTTAGCAAGACGCATTTACACTGCCTCCCACTGCCCTGCCTTTGCCCAGGCTTTTCCTATGCTAGCTCACCCCTCCGGCTCATTTCTCCTTCGGAACATCCACCTTCAGAATACTCCGCTGCATCTCCTGAAAGTCTCCATGATCCCCAATTAGGTCACTCCCTCTTCTGTGCTTGCTTGTCAGTCTTCCTACAAACTCCTTAAAATCAGAGCCTGAGTCTAATTAACCTGAGTCTATAACTCCTGGCATAAAGAGAAATCTGTTCAATTGAATTAAATTGACCAATCATAATGCAGTTTAATATGGCAGAGGGGTTATTTTGTTAAGTATAGAAAAACTACTTTCAGAACCATGCAAAAAAAAGTCGATAAATAAACTACTGTGTGCCAGGAAATGCAGCTACTTTGAAAATTTTAGACACTGGTCTTTTATTTTTTAAGGTGCTATTTAATTTAGAAAAGACAAATCATCAACCATCCAGGGATAAGTCCAATCTGTAGTTCCAACCACTCAGTGAGACCTAAATAACCTCTAGCCTTTTGAAACTGCTACTCATGGTACCATTTAAAGAAAGCAGAAGATGGGCCTACGAAGCTTTTAAAGTGCTCAGTGCCTCAATCTGGAATCCAGTACAGAACAAAATGGAAACGCTTTCTCTGTGCATTTGAACCCCACTGACTCAAAACACAACAAAATTTTTAAAAAATAAAATAAAAAGCAGTCCCACACTAAAAAATTTAATTGCCCAAAGCAAAAGATACTTTGTCACACAATATTCATCTCCACTTGGTTAACCTTGTATAACAACATTCAGGTTGAACAAGGTTTTCCAAGAAAATGAGAGCTCAACAAGAAAGGAAATGTCCTTGGAGTTAGCTCTGGACCGGTGGTTGGGCCTTCAAGAAGTCCCTCAACTTCTTGGCTACTCAGTTCTCTCATCTGTTTAATGGAGCCAATAATTTTTTGCCTTAAGGCATCATTGTGTGAATCCAATGAGAAAGCATTCAGTTCACATTCAACAAATGGTTGCAGAATATGAATTATCAGTCTTATCACTGTAGGTTAGGGTTAAGATCATGGACTCTGGAGGTCAGACAACTTGTTGTGACCATGAGAAAATGATTTACCTTCTCCTGGCCTCAGCCAGCTATGTAATTTGTAGACTCTAGTGTGAAATGAAAATACAGTGTTCCTTGTTCAAAAATTATTAAGAATGTCAAGAAGTGACAGCTGGGAGAAAATGGCGGAAGAGCAGATGGGCGGTTTCTGAGTCTTGTCCCGAGGAAGAGAGAGAAAGCAGCTGAGGATCGCGCTAGGAGTGCTCGTCAACAAGCCAGGAGACTAGCAAACACCAGAGGAAATTTGGGGTCTGCTGATTAGGGAGCCACTAACAGCTGACCACCCACAGCTGGGTCCCTTACCGGAGATACTTGCCGGCGCGGACGGGAAATCTCGCCATCTTGGAAGGGAGGAGGTTCGAGTGTCGGAGGCCTGATTATCCCCAGCCCCAAGGAACACCAAATGAACATAGTCGGCGCGAACCCTTGATCTCAGAGGAGCTCAGATTTCGCAGCGATCCGGTGGGTGAGTTCCCCTCGGACCTGTAGTTCTGACCGAGTTCCACTCGGCGCAGCAACACCCCCCCCCCCCCCCTGCGCGCCAGCGCGCGGCGCACAGAGGCTGAGGGACTGGGACCGGTAGTTCTGACCGAGTTCCACTGGGCGCAGCAACACCCCCCCTCCCCCCCCCTGCGCACCAGCGCACGCGGCGCACAGAGGCTGAGGGACTGGTCGTGGATTTACTTCTCAGCTGGAGGCGCGCCTGTCTGTGGACAGGGCTCCTAAGACTAGGGATATCTAAGGAGCAGCACAGCTGGATCTGAGTCCAAGAAGTAGCCGCAGAATTACAGGGGAGTGCAGCCAGCTCCGGACCGCCCCACCCCCAGCCATCAAAGACACAGAGAAGAGGAAAAAGCTAGAAAGGCTTTAGAGTCCTGGAAGTCATCCAGAAACACTGCCACCCAGAGGCTAAAGCACATAGGGTCTCTAGATTGGCTTAAAAATCAGGTCTTGTAATCAACACGGAGGAACGGTGAAACACAGTGAACTGCCACTACCGCCCAGACTGGGAACAGGCGAGCGAGACATAGCAACACAGAAAGTGAATGACCTTCATTACTGCAAATTTTGTTTAATTTTTAATTTTCAATTTTTATTTTTTTAACTGTTGAATTTTTGTTTTTTACCTACTTTAATTGCAAAGTTTACTCAAGAAATTTTTTTCATCTGCCATCACTAGATTTTACCTTTTTAATTAATTCATTTTTATAGGTAATCAACATTATTACTACTACTATTTTACCTTTTTTATCTTTTTTATCTTATTTTCTTTTGTTTATTTTTATTACTACTTTTTAAGTGTCATATTATAATCCTTTTTTTTTGCTTTCTATTTTTTTTTTCCTTTTTCCTCTATTTCCTTTTTTCTCTATTTCCTCCTGCGGGATTATTATTCTAAAAACTATTCATACCTTGCCTTCTCCAACGCTCTATTCTATCTCAAACCTACCTTTATGACATCTCTCTATTCCTAACCCTTTACCTTTGGTGTCCTGCTTATCTTAACCCTTTACTGCTATAGATTTTCCTTACTCTTTCTGTTTACCCTCTCCAAAATTTTCACCTGTCCTGTGTATATATAATTCCCAACCCCCTGCTCCAATCCCATTCACACCTACCTTGCCACTGCCCCCCCACCAAAAAAAAAAAAAAAGCCTTCTCTCTACCCCTTTGTTGTTGTATGTTGAATGCTAACTATATCAAAGGTTTATGCTTTTTTTTGTGTGTGTAAGATTGGTTTGCTTATTCTTTTTATTGGATTGTATGTTCTTGTTATCTGGGTTCTAGACACCTTTATTGGAGGATATTAATATTGCAAACACATTTCTGTCCAGTGCCTTGTGTGTTGTACCTGGTTGTGTTGTATTTTGTGCCTTTAAATCAAAGCAGGAGGGAGAGAACTACGTTACCAGGCACCCTATAAAGAGAGAGCATGGGGAGACTAAGAAACAACCCGCCTGTGAAAGAAAATCAACCATCACCAGAAAATGAAGTAAACGAGTTAGAGGCAAGCAACCTACCAGAGCAAGAATTCAGAGTAATGATCATAAGTTGGCTAAAAAGAATGGAAGACAAATTTGACAATATGAATAAGACCCAAGAGGAAATGAAGAAGACCCAAGAGGAAATGAAGGTGACCCAAGAGGAAATGAAGGTGACCCAAGAAGAAATGAAAAATGACATCGCTACTATGAAGAACTCAATAGAAAGCATCAAGAGTAGACTAGATGAAGCAGAAGACCGCATCAGTGAGCTAGAAGACAAAATGGAAAAAAATACCCAATTACAGCAGTTGCTAGAAAAAAAAATTAAAAAACAGGAGGAGAGCCTAAGGGAGCTTTGGGACAATACAAAACAAAACAATATTAGAATAATAGGGGTTCCAGAAGGAAAGGAAACTGAGCAAGATATGGAAAAAGTATTTCAAGAAATAATGACAGAAAACTTTCCTGAGATAGAGAAGAAAAAACCAACACAAATCCAAGATGCTCGAAGGGTCCCCAACAAAATGAACCCCCAAAGATCAACACCCAGACACATTATAATTAAACTGGCAAATAACATCGACAAAACCAGAATCTTAAAAGCAGCCAGAGAGAGACAGAAAGTTACATATAAAGGAAACCCCATCAGACTAGCAACTGATTTCTCAACAGAAACTCATCAGGCCAGAAGGGAATGGGATGACATATACAAAGTCATGCAAAGGAAGGGTCTGAACCCAAGAATACTGTACCCCGCAAGGCTGTCAATCAAAATTGAAGGTGTAATCAGGAGCTTCACCGACAAAAACAGACTAAAGGAATTTATCTCCAACAAACCAGCAATGCAAGAAATACTAAAGGGTCTACTGTAATAATAAAGAAATAGGAAGTGAAGAAGGAACACAGGAGGATAGAATAAAAATGGCATCAAATACCTACCTTTCAATAATTACTTTAAATGTAAATGGTTTAAATGCTCCAATTAAAAGACATAGGGTAACAGAATGGATAAGAAAGCAAAACCCATTCATCTGCTGTCTACAAGAAACCCACCTCAGAAAAACAGACACCCACAGACTGAAGGTGAAAGGATGGAAAAAGATTTTCCAGGCAAACGGAAACGAAAAAAAAGCTGGGGTAGCAATACTTATATCTGACAAACTAGATCTCAAAGTGAAGGACATAACAAGAGATAAGGAAGGCCACTTCATAATACTAAAGGGTGTAATCCAACAAGAAGAAATAACCCTGGTAAACATATATGCACCCAATTTGGGAGCACCCAAATACATAAAGAAACTGCTGGAGGACATTAAGGGACAGATTAATAGCAATGCTATCATAGTAGGAGATTTTAATACTCCATTGTCACCTCTGGACAAATCATCTAAACAAAAAATCAGTAAAGAAACGTCAATTCTAAATGACGTATTAGACCAGATGGAATTAATTGACATCTTCAGAACATTTCATCCCAAAGCCACAGAATATACATTCTTCTCAAGTGCACACGGGTCATTCTCAAAGATAGACCACATATTGGGACATAGGCAAAGTCTCTTCAAATTCAAGAAGATAGAAATCTTATCAAGCATTTTCTCAGATCACAGTGCCATAAAATTGGAAATCAACTACAATAATAATAAGCCAAAGAAATTAAACACATGGAGACTAAATAGCATGCTATTGAACAAAGACTGGGTTACCAGAGAAATCAAGGAAGAAATCAAAAACATCATGGCAACTAATGACAATGAAAACACAACAATCCAAAATCTATGGGACACAGTAAAAGCTGTTTTGAGAGGGAAGTTCATATCCCTACAAGCCTATTGCAAAAAACAAGAAAGAATGGTAACAAATTATCTTACCCTACAACTCAAACAGTTAGAAAAAGAACAGCAAGAAAGGCCCACTGTAAGCAGAAGGAAGGAAATAATAAAAATCAGAGCGGAGATTAACGACATAGAGACCAAAGACACAATACATAAGATCAACAAAACCAAGAGCTGGTTCTTTGAAAGGATTAACAAGATTGATGAGCCTCTAGCCAGGCTAACCAAGAAACAAAGAGAGAGGACCCAAATAAACAAAATTAGAAATGAAAGAGGTGAAATAACAACAGACCCCGCCGAAATACAAAGGATTGTTACAAAATACTATGAACAACTATATTCCAACAAACAGGACAACCTGGAGGAAATGGACATATTCCTAGAAAAATACAACCTTCCAAAACTCAATCAGGAAGAATCTAAAAATCTCAATAGACCAGTAACTTGGGAAGAAATTGAAGCAGTCATCAAAAAGCTTCCAGCAAACAAAAGCCCAGGGCCAGATGGCTTCACAGGAGAGTTTTACCAAACATTCAAGGAAGAACTAAAACCTATCCTCCTCAGACTTTTCCAAAAAATTCAAGAGGAAGGAACACTGCCAAACTCCTTTTATGAAGCCAGCATCACCCTAATACCAAAACCAGATAAAGACAACTCAATGAAAGAGAATTACAGGCCAATATCCCTCATGAACATAGATGCCAAAATCCTCAACAAAATTCTAGCAAATCGGCTCCAGCAGTACATCAGGAAGATCATACACCATGACCAAGTAGGTTTTATACCAGGAATGCAAGGATGGTACAATATTCGCAAATCAATAAACGTGATACATCACATAAACAAATTGAGAGATAAAAATCATATGGTCATATCTATCGATGCAGAAAAGGCATTTGATAAAATCCAACACCCTTTCCTGATAAAAACTCTCAACAAGGTGGGAGTACAAGGATCATACCTCAACATAATAAAAGCTATATATGATAAACCCACAGCCAACATCATGCTCAATGGGCAAAAACTAAAACCATTCCCTCTAAGAACAGGAACAAGACAGGGATGCCCACTCTCACCACTCCTCTTTGACATAGTACTGGAAGTACTCGCCATCGCAATTAGACAAGAAGAGGAAATAAAAGGCATCAAAATCGGAAAAGAAGAAGTAAAGCTGTCACTATTTGCAGATGACATGATATTGTACATAAAAAACCCAAGAGACTCCATCAAAAAGCTAATAGACTTAATAAACGAATTTGGCAATGTAGCAGGATACAAAATAAATGCCAAGAAATCAATGGCATTTCTCTACACCAATAGTGAACTTACAGAAACAGAGACTAAAAAAGCAATCCCGTTTACCATCGCACCAAAAAAATTAAGATACCTAGGAATAAACTTAACCAAGGAGGTAAAAGACCTATATGCAGAAAACTACAGGACACTGAAAAAAGAAATAGAGAAAGATGTAAACAGATGGAAGAACATACCATGTTCATGGATTGGTAGAATCAACATCATCAAAATGTCCATACTTCCCAAAGCAATATATAAGTTCAATGCACTCCCCATGAAAATACCATGGACATACTTCACAGACCTAGAAAGAACTCTCCAAAAATTCATTTGGAACAATAAAAGACCCCGAATAGCCTCAGCAATCTTAAGAAATAAGAGTAAAGTAGGAGGAATCTCAATACCAGATTTCAAGCTGTATTACAAAGCAACTGTTCTCAAAACAGCCTGGTACTGGCACAAGAACAGACATATTGATCAATGGAATAGATTAGAGAATCCAGACATCAACCCAAATCAATATGCTCAATTAATATTTGACAAAGGAGGCACGAACATACAATGGAGTCAAGACAGTCTTTTTAATAAATGGTGTTGGGAAAATTGGACACATACATGCAAAAGAATGAAACTAGATCACAAACTTACACCATACACAAAAATAAACTCAAAATGGATACAGGACTTAAACATAAGACGGGAAACCATAAAAATACTAGAGGCATCCACAGGCAGCAAAATCTCAGACATATGCCTAAAGAACTTCTTCACTGATACTAACCCTAGGGCAATGGAAGCTAAAGAGAAAATAAACAAATGGGACTACATCAAAATAAAAAGCTTTTTTACATCAAAAGAAACCATCAACAAAACAACAAGAAAACCCACTGTATGGGAGAACATATTTGCAAACGATATCACTGATAAAGGTTTAATCTCCAACATCTACAGACAGCTTATACAACTCAATAAAAGGAAAATGAATGAGCCAATTAAAAAATGGGCAATGGACCTAAATAGAATCCTCTCAAAAGAAGACAGAAGGAAGGCCAAGAGGCACATGAAAACATGCTCCAAGTCACTAATTATCCGAGAGATGCAAATCAAAACAACAATGCGGTACCATCTTACACCTGTCAGAATGGCCAACATCAACAAAACAACAAACAACAAATGTTGGCGAGGTTGTGGAGAAAAAGGAACCCTCGTGCACTGCTGGTGGGATTGTAGGTTGGTGCAACCACTGTGGAAAACAGTATGGAGCTTCCTCAAAAAACTGAAAATGGAACTCCCATTTGACCCAGTAATCCCACTACTAGGAATATACCCCAAGAAACTAGAAAGACCAATCAGAAAGGATATATGCACCCCTATGTTCATAGCAGCACAATTTACAATAGCTAGGACTTGGAAACAGCCTAGGTGCCCGTCAGCAGATGAATGGATCAGAAAACTATGGTACATCTACACCATGGAATACTATGCTGCCATAAAAAGGAAGGAATTCTCATCATTTGCAGTAACTTGGATGGAATTGGAGAGCATCATGCTGAGTGAAATAAGCCAGTCAATGAAAGAGAAACACTACATGACCTCACTCATTTATGGATATTAAAGATCATTATAAACGAATGAACAGAAAGATTGATATAGTGACAGTAAAACAACAGGCAGTCTGTCAAATGACAGCGGGGGGTGGGGGTAGGGAGATCTGGGGGAGATAAGAGATCAACCAAAGGACTGGTATGCTTGCATATAAGAATAGCCAATGGACACAAAACTCTGGGGAGGGAGGGCATATATTGGGGGGGGGGGCAATGATAAGCTATGTATACAGATAATACCTTAATAAAAAAAATAGTTTTCATATAGAAAATAATGAAATAATTAATAAACAGTAATACAAGGAAAAAAAAAAAAGAATGTCAAGAAGTGAGCATATAGCATTAAACCACATGCAGGGCTCCGTTGAGGCCCTATGCAATTACACAGGTTATAGGCCCAGCAAGCCAGGCCTGGCCTCAGCGTCCTACCCTGAGGACAACACTGTCTACCTCATGGGATTGGTATGGAAATTAAATGAGGCAATACTTGTAAAATAACCACTGCTCTCCCATGCTGCTGGCATTATTGGAATAAATGCTCGCTCACACATGATTCAATCCTGTCCTTCATTTGGCTGAAGTACCCATGTGTCCAGGATCAGAACCTTGCTCCAGCTGCCCATCTGCATCTCCCTCAGGTGTACTTGTTAAAAATAAAACTTTACCACTTAATTGGTGGCAAATATTAATTTTATAAGTATCATTTTAAAAAGAATGCAAGGAAAGGCCCCATATTTTGCTTCTTTTTCTCTTTACCCTCCTTCCATTGAAATCTTCTAGTACAAGCAACACCCATCCCTTTCCAGGTCATTCCCTCTTTGGAAAACTCAAGGGAAGGTAAAGGTATAAAGGTAGGATCTATGTATCAGCTTCTTCAGGAACTTGTGGAGAGGATAGAGTGCCTAAAAATTCACGAGACAAAACTCTTCTTGGAAAGAAGTTCAGAAAAAAAAATCTTCAGGAAAAGAGTAATCGAAAGCAACCCAAGCCCAACTAAATGGGACCTTGCCATCCCTGTTGAACTTGGAGAGAAATGAAAGAAGGAAAGCCTGCAACACTGAACTATGGCCTCTGAGGCCATTTTTGTGTCCACTCCACCCTCTTTACTTTGTGGAGGAGCAAGTACTCAAACCCAGAATTCATCCTGTCCAAGTTGATTTTTCAAATATATCTTCCATGTGTGAGTAATTATACTCTACTATATTGTAAAAATGTTAAGATTAAGATAGAACAACCAGTTTACTATCATTGAAAGTTCTTAATTTCTTTAGAGGCAGAAAATAATTTCAAATATTCTGTCAATGGATCTTGAAAAAGTAACAGCATTTCTTAGTGATTTTATATGAGAAATAGTATAGACGTTTTCCCTTTCCCAGATATTTCCTTTATACCCTATAAAGGGGAAATAATGATCTAAGAATGGTAGCAATCATCACAGAAATAGTGATTTTCTTCCAAGGAGTTTAAAGTACTTGTTTAAAAACATTTTATAATAAAAGAAGGCACATGGACTATTGATCCACTTGCATTACTGTCATTATTTGGATTAAATAATGAAATAGCATCTGCAGTGAATTTTAAAATAGCTGAGAAAATCAAACATCAAAGAAATATTAAAAGCATAGGCATTTCTCTTATCTTAACCTCTGATCTTCATTTTCTCTATAAAAATACCTGGGTGGTTGAGTTCTGATAGTTCATAATGTAAATTATACCAAGGTGAGCTTATAACCATATAGAAGTTTAGAAAATGAGTGGTCAAATAGGAAATGTTAGACTAACCTACCCATCTGATTACTCAATGTTCATGACTCACAACTGGAGCAGTTTTTACTGTATTGGCATTTGAGACAAGTCTCATAGCAGTAACTCCAAGCAAATTAGAATCGTTGGGAATAAACAGTAGATAGTAGAGAAATACTTATTAAGTCAATTCTTATTAATCCATCACTATACATGTTGCAGTTATTTTAGTGTATACTTAGCAATGATGTCATCTGTCTGAGGTTCCATTAGCACATTATCATTAACCCTTGTCAACTAATGAGTATTCAGTTCTCAAATGTAAGACATTAGTACAATTATTTGACAGAAAGACATAATCTCGCTGTCAGTATAACTGAGCATGTTAAAAGACATGACTCACTTTATAGAATCAGAGTTACATACAATTTCTGTTCCCACCATTTACTATCTGAATGAAATGGACAAGTTACTTTAACTTTTTGTTTTTTAATATATTTTATTGATTTTTTACAGAGAAGAAGAGAGAGGGATAGAGAGTTAGAAACATCAATGAGAGATAATCATTGATCAGCTGCCTCTTGCACACCCCCTACTGGGGATGTGCCTGCAACCAAGGTACATGCCCTTGACTGAAATCAAACCTGGGACTGTTCAGTCCACAGGACGACGCTCTATCCACTGAGCCAAACCAATTTTGGCATACTTTAACTTTTTAAACTCTCAGTCTTATAGACCATAGAATTGTCATAAAAACAGTACCTAGTTGATAGGGTTGTTGCAAAAAGTCAAGGAATAATCTATAAAAAGTGCTTAATATATAGGTATAAACTGTCATAACTCATTATTTATACATTAAAATGCATTTAATGGTATATTACAAAGAACATACTAATTTAACTTGGTATATAACTTAAACACAACCTCAAAGATCTATATTATTGGATTTTCAGCCTCTATTACCAGAGGGGTGGTTTTTCAATGGGCCTCTCAAGAATGTATCCAGGAGCTCTGGGAAGGAGTGAGTGGTAGGTTGCAGGTAAGGGTAATTGGGTGGGGACCAAGAATTGGGAGGACAAAAGAAGACAACATACCCTTTCTTCAGGTTCATCAGAGCATCTGAACATTATCTGAAGATACGGCTTTCACTCACATTCACATCCTATCTATCAGCTAATTGTCAGTGCTACCTTCAAAATATATCTATCTGACCATGTCAGACTGCTTCTAACTCCACCACTCAAATCTGCATCACCACTGTTTTTTGTTGTTTTCCCTTCTACTCCCAGCCCTCCCACAATATCGGTTCTCAACACCACAGTCATCATGGTTCTGTTGAAACATAAGCCTGATCTTGTTACTCCCGTACTCAAAACATTCCAATGGTTTCCCAACTAATTTTACTAAGAGTTAAATCCAAAATCTTTCCTATAGCCTACAAGGTCATCCACTGCCTCTCAAATATCATTCCTTAAGACACTTCTTCTCTCTGATCCGGCCTCATGGCCTCCCTGCTGTTCTTCCAACACATCAAGCACACCCCTGTCTCAGGCCTTTGCACTCATGATGCCCTCTCTGGGACGCTCTTCTGCACGGCACCCATATAGACATTTGTTTCATATTTCTCTTCAAATGACACTTTACCAAAGATGTTTCTCTCTCTACTTCCTACATAAACTAGCTTTCCCTTACCGCCTTTATTCCTTTCACCTTGCACCTATCACCACCATCAGACAAGTCTGTCATTCACTGTTTATTATCTGATCCCTCGATTAAAATACAAATTTCATACAAGAAGACATTTCTTTTTTGTTGTTGATCACTGTTGCATCCCAGTACTTAAATTAGTCCCCAGTACACGGTCGGTATTTAACAGGATTTTACAATTGATTGGCAGAGTGAAGGCAAAAGCAGTATCCTGGATGACTCTCAGGATGTTGGCTTGTGAAAGTGAGCCAATGATGATGGTGCAAGAATCTAAGAAGAGGAGCTGGTCAGGGGTATATTAGTTCTCTGCATAGGAAATTACTCCAAAAGGTAGCAACTTAAAACAGCAAGCTCAGAGTTTCTGAAACTCAGGAATATGAAAGCAGGTTAGTTAGGTGGTTCTGACATAGGCTCTCCATGAAGTTGCAAACAAGCTACAAGCCAGGGCTGCAGTCATCTCAGGAGTCTATTTTGACTAAAGAATCCTCTTCGAAACTTGCTCATGTGGTTGTTATGCCTCCTTAGTTATTAATTGGAGGCTCCAGCTTCTTACAACCTGAGCCTCTCCATAGGACAACTCACAACAACATGGTAGCCTGCTTCCTCACCCCCCCTCTACGACCCCTCCCCCAATGAAATATCCAAAAGAAAGAAAAGTACAAGCAAGAGAAAGTTTTCAAGATGGAAGCTGAATGGTTTTTTTAAAAACTAATATTAGAAGTGACATACCTCACCTCTGCCATTAGTAAGGGTCATATAGCTCAACCATGGTACATGGTGGGAGGGGGCTACACAAGTGGGTGAACACCAGAAAGGAGGGATAATTAGAGGCCGCAAACACAGGGAAAAACTGTGAGTTCAGCAAAGTATAGGGTGACCTATCTCTATAGGGCAGGGAAAACTACCAAATATTGAACATCTGCTCTTCTTATCATCCTGCAGTGATCCTCTGAAGCCCCAATGTGCTGTCCATACCTTATCCTTAGCTCATAATGTCAAATAGTTTTTGACTTTCTGTCTCTGAGCCTTACATGCATATAGGGTCTCTGACATACATACATATGTAGTTAAATTTAGCTATTTTTATTGTTAATCTGTCTCATGTAGATTTAATCATTAGACCAGCCTAATGAACCTTGAAGAGAAGAAGAAAATTTCCTCTTCTCCTGCAGGTCTAAATCCTTATTCTGACATTTTATTCTTTCCATGAACTGATCCTACATTGTTCACAGACCTCACCAAAAAGCCCCAGCCTTCTTGATTCAGTTTCTGCTTTTGAGTGAACTCAGTGATTTAAGGTTCACTACCAATATATTTAACAGCAAAAGTAGCTGTTTGGCCTCTGATTAATGCTCAAATATTGTATTTGTTAAAGAAAAAATGTATTCATGACACTTGTTAAACTACAGTAAGTCAGACTTGATTCAGGGAGACTAGGAGTAGGAACCATTGCAATGGGGTTTTCAGTTGGGGAGAGAGATTGGGCTCAACTCTGAATACAACAAAGAGAATTGGAAATTTTCAGCCAAGGAGCAGAGTAGGGGCCAGTGGATGGAAAATTACTAAGAGGAAACATCAGGAGTCCAGGGGGATTCTGGCCAAATGGACCTAATAGGAATTTTTGCTGAAGGGGGGCCAGGGTGATCAGACATCATCTGGGGGATGGTGGAGGATAAGGAACCTGATCTTATTGAGGGTGATCAGATATCAAGGTTGGAGATTCTTGGCAAACTGAAGTAATGGGATTTTTGCATAAACAGGGAGGCCCAAAAGTTGAGAAGGGCCTAGTTGAGAAGAAAGTTCAGAAAAGCCTGAATAAAATTTGATTAAGGAGAAAATCTCTGTCATTCTCAGCTGAGTTCAAATAGTAACAACCTAAAAAATGACCTCCAACTATCATTTCTGAACAAGAAATTGCTTTCAATGAAAAATTTTCCAGCAGCACATTTATTATTCTTTATCTGCAAGAGGACTGGCATTTTTATCATTCAGTCAAATGCAAAGCTTTGCTCTGTCTTTGTCTATTTGGAAGTGTAATAATAATTCTACCATGCAGCCAACCTGAAATGCATACTTTTCTTAGTTTTCTAATGAAAATAAAATCTTAACCCACATGTAGGAATGTGCCATGAGATATATTTCTGTACTTACAAAAGACAGCTTGATCAAAATATTACTGATTTGATTATTAATAATACTAGAGGCCTGATGCATGAAGATTCTTGCAAGAATAGGCCTTCCTTCCCCTGGCCGCCAGCGCTGCCTTTGCTCTGGCCAGAGACACCTTTCTTCCTTCCCATGCTGCCCAGAGGCCCAGAGCTGTTGGAGTAGTGCAGAACACCTGCATCGTCACTATGGCGACAATGCAAGCATCCCACTCCACCCCCAGACACTAGGCATCTGTTTATGCAAATTAACCTGTCATCTTTGTTGGGTTGATTTGCATACTCACTCCTGATTGGCTGGTGTGCATTGTGAAGGTATGGCCAATTTGTATCTTTCTCTTTTATTAGTTAGGTGTTATGACATAATCTAAAAATTTAGAGGTAAAAATCTTTGATAATTACAGTCACCAATAATTGCTATGAGCTAGAAATCCACACAAAAATATGTAAATTATAACTCTACACAATGTTGGCTAATTCCATCCAAGTCAGTATCAGATATTATCCTAAATTTTAAATAAATTTTAAACAGTGTGAAACTCCAAAAAATTTGACAAGAAATACATCACTTAAGCCAAAATATTCTCTTTTTCTGCCCCATATCAGAATAAAACAGAGAAAGGTAAGTGATCATCCCCAAACCATTTTCTCTTATTCCATAAGTTAAACTACTCTGTCTCTCCAGGGTACATTCAGCCATTTCTTGGACCTCACATTCCTAGCTCTAGTCATGAGCCTAGCTGTTGGGGGTACAAGGTTGATTTTTTAAAATATATCTTTATTGATTTCAGAGATGGAGAGAGAGATACAAATATCAATGATGAGAGAGAAATATTGACTGACTGCTTCCTGCACACCCCACAGTGGGGATCAAGCCCACAACCTGGGCAAGTGCCCTGACTAGGAATTGAACTGTGATCTCTTGGTTTACAGGTAGACACTCAACCACTGAGCCACGCCGGCCGGACCAAAGCTAATTTCTTAGTAGGGCTGCTATGATTCAGTTGGGCCTGAAAGAAACATACTTTGCCTATGTAACCAAAAAAAGTGGGTTTTTTTAATCCCCATTCTAAATTCTAAATTAATTACGAAACAATTTTTGTTACTTCCTAATATGAGTAAAGTTTACATAGCACATGTAGTATGTTAACCTGAAAAGAAAGACTTTATCATAACACTCTTTGACAAGCATTGGTGAGTCATCAAACAAAAGTCTGTAGAGAAAACGATGAACATGAAATGAAAAGAACCAATCCAAATGCCAGCACTGCTCCTTTCAGCTCAGTGAATCAGCATGTTGCATATCCTCTTTGACCTTCCGTTTCCTCAAGTGCCAAACAGAAGTAACAATTCCCTCAGGTGATAGTTTGTATGCAAGCAAAAAAGTGAGATAATCATTTGGTGGAAACTGTAAGCAATACACAAATACAGTATAAGGTATGTTTTTTAATGAGGTCTCAGAAAATCTCTCCTTAGCAAAATCAGACTCCTCAGGTCACATTCACATCACCGGGAAACTGCTGATTTTCAGGGCTGAAAGACGTCTAGCTCCATGTGTTTCTGTATGAAACGGAAAAGCAGGTGCACTTTGATTGACTAATGGCTATATAACTTTGAAAAAAACTAAGCTAAAATAGGACTTAATTAATATTAAGACGAAAAAGAGCAATATTAGAGGCAAAAAAAATTCTGCTACATTTCAGTTTAAAGAGCCAAAAGAGTGAAATAAAAATTACATATTTTTCTCAAAATGCCTGCAGAACTTCCATTTATTGGTGTCAGCAGACACATTCTAAAACCTGTGGCTCACTTGAGGATTACTCCAGCTGTAATCTTCCTGGAAAAGAAGGAGAAAAACTTAATTTCTTTCTTTCCCAATCTCCTCTTCTTTCATATGGCAGCATCTTTCCTCAACTCTTTGGCCATCTAAGAATATAAATCAATAGTGCATTTCATGTTTTCCAATAGTTAATATAACTCTACATTCCTCTTACATCAAAGACATCCATGTAGTAATGGTGCTAAGTTCCCATGCTAGATAGAACTTATTTATATTTACATATCCATCACAAATACAAAGGTTGATACATATATATATGTCTGATTAGTTGAAGTTAAATATTTAGTTATTGTATATAGGACTACACCGGAAAGCACTGGTTACCAATAATGGCCAAAATCTTACCACTTGAAAGAAAGGACTCACTGTTGGACTATAATGACAGAAGACATTCGAAACAGGGCTAACTCTAATGAAAAGATGAAGGCAAACTTTCCTTTTGGCCTTTCCATGCTCCTGCATTTTTCCTTCCACAGCATTTTCAGGCTGCTTACTAGCTTCCCATGTGTACGTTCATACACATACACACGTAGTCCCCACCATGACCCCCATTAACTGCCACAAATATCTCTGTCCCTCTCTTTCAAACCTAGATCCTTTAGCATGATTTAACTGTCTTCTGATCATAACAATTCTCATACAGAGAAAACTACTTCCATTAATGTTGTGAACATTTATATTCATATGTGAATAAGTAAATTTTAAAACTAAAATGACAACTCCTTAGTAGTGGCTTTTTGGATTGTAATAGTCTAGGTGCAAAAGAGATATGCGATGATAAAAAATAGATAGATAATAGCTCGATAGCTAGATATATACATACATACATACATATAGCTAGATTGATGACAACGGTCAGGCAGCCAGAAATTAAGTGCATATACATTGTGTCTGCACATGCATATATACAGTATGTTCCTATTTGGGGGGAAATACCCTTTAAATCACACTAGTTTAGAAAAGTTCCTAGTCTGTTATATGAGAGCTCAGCCATAAGATGAAACAACCATTTTCTCCCTGAGCCAAGTAAAACATCAAACAATGGACAAGACCTTTCCAAAATGCTTCTGATACCACAATCTCATGGCTTTCTTTCATCTTGGGTAAAAATGGTTTCTAAAATTGGTTTTGGACCCTCAAATGTTCATGATTGTAGTACTCCTTATTGTGACATCTCTTTCTAATGCCTTTGCCTCTGTGACAGGATCCCAGAAAAATCTATTCTTTCCATCTTCTGAAGAAAGTTACTTGCTTCAAGAAACTCTCCTTTAGGGCTCTCTTTGAAAGATTATTCAATTGTGAAAATAAGTATAATATTGACATCTACTATAGAGAATTATTGCATGTAGGTTGGTCATATGATATTGATGTTTTATGCAATTTTTGAAATCAAGGAAATAGGCATAATCTCAGTTTTATGATGATAAAGGAAAGCAAATGTACACCTTAAACTGACAGAGCCAAATATCACACCACTTGTAGAAGCAACTGAAGATGAGGAATCACAGGTCCTTGTTCCACTTCTCTCTTTAGCTGTTTATGAAACCGCCACTCTGCCTCTCCTTTTCGCCTCGCAGCAGGAACAATGATTGCCCTGCCTGACTCAGAGGGCCATGCTGAGAACCAAATGAGACAATATATTTTAAAACAATGTATTGCTTTATTATTACTTTTAGTCAAAGAACATTATAAACTGATTTCGGCTTTTCAGGAAAACAGAAGCTTCCACCTTCATTATTAACTTTCAGAACTAAGTATTTTGGGTAGTTTAATTTTTTTTAACCTTCTGGTAAAAATGACAAACTGCAGACATAAAGCATGGAAGCCTTGGTAAGAATAGATTTGTTAAGTAATTGCTTAAGATCCCATAAGCGTAAGGCACATTTTTAACGTGTAGTGGGAGGACTGCAGGGAATTAAAGACACAATTAAACTAATCTCAGCAGAGTTCATAGATCTGGCCTAGGGTCTTACTCAGCCAACTTGCTCTCTCTGTAACTCTAAACTTTAGTCATATCTCTCTCTAGCCTTGAATTCTCTAAGTGGTTGACTTCACATTCCCTTCCTCCTGTTAAAAGAATATCTCTTTGAATAAGGATTAAGTCTCCTTCCAACCCACACCCTCTCCCCCCAACTTTGTTTTTTATAAGCAACCGAAATAGAAAAGTTAAGACAATGCTTATAAGCTTAAAATTCACATCCCTAAAATATTCCTTTCACTGTGTCATTCTTTGTTCATACTTTCAGTGTCTTGTCATTGACCATAAGATGAAGTCCAGTTGGCTCAGGCAGAGGGCTTCACCTCTTCATTCCTAGGTCATCTTCTAGCACTCCAACAGCATCCATGTGGTAAGTACTCCTGTCCATTCCCTCCCCAACCCACATGCAATTCTTTCTATCCACTCAAAATCTACCCAATTTTAAAGGCCACATCTCTAGCTATTACAAAACAATGCCGCATACCAACACAAAGGACTTGTTTGTATCCCTTAGTTTTGACTTTTGCTAATAAATGTTTGTTTCATGAATATGTGTCTAGTTTCCACCTATAAATTATAAGCTCATAATAAAGTGATAAACTGTTGAAAGTAGGGACAACCTTCAGAACTACTGTAGGAAAAAGCAGTCAATAGCATAACTAACAAAAGATTGACGTAAACAAAACAGTTAATAATGCTATTCCCATACACCCATAAAGTTTTCATAGTCTTGCTTTATGCATATAAGCCTAACCAGTGGCCATGGACAACAGGGGGGTTGGGGCATAAGTGGGGAGGGGTTTGAGATGGGAATGGGGGGGATGGGGACAATTACGTGATATCATAATCAATTAATAAATAAAAAGATAGATGACAATTTTGTACTAATCCCTATGGAGGACACAACTTACAACGAGATTGCATTTTCATCTTTCAATGCTATGTTTGTGTACAGTTTTGTCTATGCTTTCCTGAAAATGCAAAAAGTATCAGGACAAAAAGACCAGTTTCTCCTATTAAGACCATCAGTAAGGCATATAGACACGCATCATTAAAGTCACAAAAAAGCAGGGTTGAAACTATTACAGATTAATTTACACCAAGTGTAGGTGTTGATAATGTTTCTGAACATCGTTAGCTTTTGTCATTCACTTCTTCCATTTGAAATCTCTGTCTTTTGAGAGTCAAAGAGAAATGAGGCATATAAGTAAAAACGTTTCACCAAATTTTAATCTTTCCTCCCAATTACTTCACAGTCCATGTGCTGCTCAGAATGTAAAGGGTTGTGAATATACACCACAGCCAAATCCAGGCCTTTGACTTCAAAGAAAAATAAGTGTGTGCAGATATCAATGAGGTTTCTCAATTGCACATCCTAAGTCCTTTTGAAGAAAAGTATTATTTGAAATGAAATAGAGTTCAAATTCAAGGCATAAATACTTTGTGTCTATGTCTATCACTTAACTACAGCATTTGTATCTTATAGATTTTACATTTTGCCATAATTTAATGTATCTTACTTTCTATCTGTTGGAGCAGGTTAAAAATGAACTGGAAGAACTCTGGTAAGAAGTGTCAAGGAGGTCAAACTTTGTAATATTAGGAACTAATAAGAAGAATTATTAGAAATAGCTGTGATATACCTGGTGTCAAGGACAAGTTGACATATAGAAAAGAACATTGAGATAAGAGTAGAAACCCCAAGGCAAGTACAAATTAGAGAATCTAGCAAAAAATATACAGAGGGAATACCTGAAATCTGTGGAAAAGCTACCCAGGTATGGAATATTTCTAGGAAAATGTTACCTATTTGTCATAAATTGAGGTTTGTTATTTTTAGAAATTGTGAAAGTAAGCTTAACTCTATTTGGATTAATACTTATGTCCCTCTTAAAAAAAATGTCCTCTGAGGGTCTTCAGCTGAGATTAAACCACCCAGGCCCAGCTGGCATGGCTCAGTAGTTGAGTGTCAACCTATAAAGGAGGAGATCACAGTTTGATTCCCGGTCAGGGCACCTGCCTGGGTTGTGGGCTCCATCTCCAGTTTGGGGTGTGCAGGAAGCAGCCGGTCGATGATTCTCTCTCATCATTGATGTTTCTATCTCTCTCTTCCTCTCACCTCTTCTATGAAATCAATATAGATATATAAAAAATATTTTGCTTTTTTGTGATGATCCCATCATCAAGGTCTCCTTGAATAGAAATTAGATAAGCATATACAATAAACTAGAGGCCCAGCACATGACATAGTGCATGGGTAGGGTCCCTAGGCATAGCCTTCAATCAGGGCCATCTTCTGCCTGTTTGCCAGTCCCCAGTCCCGCCTCGCTGCCACCACTGATGGATCAGAGCCTGTGGGCCAGGGGGAGGGACCAAGAGGTTGGCAGTTCCACCTGTTCACCAGTCCCCAGTCCTGCCCCACCACACCCACGTGGTTCCCCATGGTTCTCCATTCATGCTGTGATAGGAACCTGAGGGCTGGGGGAGGAACCAAGAGGTGGCCAATGCACCTCTCAGTGATGGTTGAGCAGTCATTCTGGTCATTATGGTTGCTGGGCTTTTATTATATAGGATGTTAGTACATAAAATGGCATGGTCTATAATAATTGTGAAATTATTTAAGCATTCCTAAAGCTATTTCTAACTAGCAACAGAGTTTTATATGAGTGACATCTAGGGGTTTAAGAAGATTAACACCTAAGCAGAGTCTTCATCTAAACTCCTTGAATTTTCCCCTCATTTGCATCTGAGTAATTAACATACACATAGTTCAACACCTAATACAGAACCTAAACCACTTGAAAATTAATCAGCTAAAATGCCATTACCTAAGACCACATTTCTAAAAACTGTGGAATATTGAGTGAGCTCCACTGATTGAAGATTTGGGAACTAAAGAGAGGACACTACAGATACATTTCTATTTTCTTAAAATTAGTAAATATTTTTTAAAAGAACAAAAAAGAAATCTTGGCCTCTGCTCTTTAGTCTTCTCTCATTTTCCTCTATTTCATTCTAATAGATTTCATTCTATTGTCTCTTCAGAACAATGAGAATCACTCTTTTTTTCTACCTATTTCTCCCATAAAGTTTTTGTATGACTCTATCATCTAAGGGCAGTGCTTGAGACATTAGAATAAAGAAAAGTTTCCACCTGAGGTAGTGGAATTTGAAAAGCGGTTAGAGCATTCATTATCCTCCTATACTTACACTGCACTCATATGAAGTATTTATTAGACAGGCATACCTCATGTCATTGTGTTTCACTTTATTGCACTTCACAAATGTTTTGCTTTTTAAAAATGGAAGATTTGTGGCAACTCTGAGTTGAGCAAATTGAAAACCTTCTGAAAAAGGATTCAACATTCTAGATGTCAGTAAGAACACTCATGATTCATTGGAAGAGGTCAAAATATCAACATTAGCAAGAGTTTGGAAGAAGTTGATTCCAACCCTCATGAATGACTTTGAGGAATTCAAGTCTTTAGTAGAGGGAGTAACTTCAGATATGGAGGAAACAGCAAGAGAAATAGAGTTAGAAGTGGAGCCTGAACATGTGACTGAATTGCAACCATCTCAGGAACAAACTTTAATAGAAGTTGCTTCTTACGGATGAACAAAGAAAGTGGTTTCTTGAGACGGAAACTACTCCCGGTAAAGATGCTGGGAAGATTGTTGAAGTTACAACAAAGAATTTAGAATATTACAAAAACTTACTGGATAAAGCAGCAGCAGGGTTTAAGATGATTGACTGCAATTTTGAAAGACGAATGTAGGTAAAATGCTATCAAACAGTATTGCATGCTACCTATCTCACTGGTAAAACCAAAAAAAAATTCATGTGATTCACTTTGTTTTGGTGGTCTGCAAACAAACCCACAATATCTCCAAAGTATGCCTGTATATGCTTATCTGTAGACTATAAAACCCATTAATTAATACAGAGTGGGGCAAAAGTAGGTTTACAGCTGTTTATATGAAAAGTAATATAATAATTCATAAATAATACAATAATAAATTCTGTTTCATGTACTCACAACTGTAAGCCTACTTTTGCCCCACCCAATATATTAAATGTGCTTAATTCAAGTATGTTTATATAATCAATATCCAAATGTTAAAATCTAGTTGTAGAATTTTGTCAATTAAAATTACTTAAGATTTCTTGCTGCTCATATTTTATATTTGGTTATTAATTAAGTGGTGTATAGAGTCTTCTGGGATGTTTTAATAGCTCTGATATTATGGCACTCTCCTTGCCTTTCCTTGCTATGTTTTAAATAGGATTTTTCAGATATCTCAAAAATAACTCTACCTATTGCTTAAAGTTCAGAAAATTCTTTTTCAATTCATTACCACAATCATTCTTTATATCACAAGAATAAAACTTTTTAAAAAATTCATTAAAGGTCTTCATCTCCCTTCAATTGTCAGTACCATATACACCATACCTTGAGTGTGAAAACACTTTTACCTAGCGAATGGTTGTAAAGAGCCATTTTCCCCTTCAGAGACAGTCTATTTGGAAGGAAAATTCCTGTGAGGGGAAAAAGAAAAGGAGGTGGCAAGATACCCTTAAAGCTTGAGTATTTACTAAAAAGAGACTAATATAATCTGGATAGAAATGAGAAAACTGGAAGGGCCATAGTCTTAAAAGAAATTAATCACCTACTCCACACAAAAGAGGATCCAGAGACAGGCTGAGTTCACTTGCAGAGAAATAAGGTTACATGTCTCATATCTTAGTTGTAAATATGAGTTTTAAGCTTAATACATTTGAAAATTGAGAAACTAGAACCCAGAAGAATTGAATATTTAGTGCCTTCTTCTGCCAGAGAGATTTCCACAGTGTGACTGAGCAGTCAAAAGTTATGTGGCCAACAACAATTTCCCATCCATAAATGACAAAGATATGTGACACAATCCCTTAATTTTAGAGAAAGTAAATTGAGATGCACGAAAATGTAATGTCTAACTTAATTTTATGATTTTAAATATCCAGTTTATCAGATACCAAAATAAAAATATAGATTTGTTTTTCCAACTAGCTCCAATCTATAAGGTCTAGGAAAGAGAGCATGAGGGCCTAGAATTTGGTCTATCAAAGGCTAAGGAAAGATTACAGCTCAACCCTCTAACAGAGCATAACTGAATTTACTGTTTTAAATCTGAGTTCCCTGTTGCTTTTATTAAATTATGAGCTCTTCCAGATAAATGAATATTAGTCATTCAAGAGATATTTATTGAAGACTGAATTCTGATCAATTAGATTTATTCCAATTCATTGTTTACTGGAAATTAGCTGTGTGGCAGCCATTGTGCTAATTGCTGGGAATAGAGGAATGAGACAGACTGGCATAGTTTCTGTCCCCATGGACATCAGTTATAACAGTTGTGATAAGTGTTAGAAAATGGAAATGATAAGGTGATCACTGAATGAAAGAGATTGAAACAAAAGACCATTTTATGTGTAAACAACATAGATTTACATCATATATTATGGCAGGCAATTTCATTTATTGACATGCTCACAATTACTAATACTTTTAATTATTAAACCCTATTGGTAAATAAGAGAATAAAGAAGTTTAATTATAAGATTAATTTAATCAAGTCTATTATTTGGACCTTTTAATATAATTTTAATTGCCTACATTCATTAGCCTAGAGATGTTATATTGAAATTCTATAATTTATTCTGAATTTGCATTAGTTGAAATCCAAGTTATTATAACAAAGGAAACTGAAGTATAAGAAGTTCAACAACATAGAAGTTTGTTTCTTCATGTAGTAATTTAGAGATTGAATCTGCTACACAGTTACTGAGGGGATCAAACTAGTGAAATGGCCTTATGGAATCCCTATGGATTCTAATATCCCTTTAATTCACATTCCATTGGTGATAACTTAGTCACATGAGCATGCATAACTCTGTGGACAGCCATGCGCTCAGCCATAATTGGTAGGACCTACCAGAATATAATTTGGGTCAATATTTTTATTATGTAATCCTTCTTCTCTCCCCACTATCATTATCTAAGCATACAATACCATATGATGTAAAGTTAGTGACACTGACATGGCTGTTTAATTCATGCAAAGAGTTTAGGGACATTACACCTGCTCAACAATGGACTTTATAAAGAATATAAAATATAAAAATAAAGGACAACTCTAAATTTACCATAAACATCTACTTTTTTATTGATATTGTATGCTGGGATTTTGTCAAGAAATATTGGACTAACTGATAAATGTATTGGTTAATAACTGGAATAGCAGCTAGTTACACTTTATTCAACAAAAGAGGAGACAAATCAAGTAAATTAAAGCTATGCCCATGTAATGGATATTAAACTTTGTTTTAACTGAAATTTGTGATCTAATTTGTAGAGATACAGGTAATATTATGAAGGTTATGTGGACTTAAAGAAATTGTCTAGCCGAAATCGGTTTGGTTCAGTGGATAAATAGAGCATCAGTCGGCAGACTGAAAGGTCCCAGGTTCAATTCCAGTCAAGGGCATATACATTGGTTGTGGGCACATCCCCGGTGTGGGGTGTGCAGGAGGCAGCTGGTCGATGTTTCTCTCTCATCGATGTTTCTAGATTTCTATCCAATAAAATATATTAAAAACTAATAAAACATTTTTTTAAAAAGAAATTGTCCAATTCAACAGTTCAAATGAAGGTCTGACATATTTTCCCTGACTACTTTTAATAGATTGATTTGATTTGATTAAATGAGGAATCTGAGATTTTTTATATTCTTGATTACTTTATCTTTTGAGGATTTGAAGAACTAATAAGTATAATAAAAATTAGAGCACATGGGCCACTGATAAAAACGAAATTGTGTTCTAAATTATTGTTGTACCTTCAACATGTAATAGTGAATGAAAAGCCTATTTTATATTACCAAGTTTGTATCCAGTAAGACTAAAAAAACAACATTCTACATCAGAGGTTCTCAAATATTTGGTCGTTACGGCCCCTTTAAACTCTTAAAAATTGAAGACCCTAAGAGATTTTGTTTTTGTGGATTCTATCTACTGATATTTACTCCATTGGAAAGTAAAACTGAGAAAATTTTAAGTATTTATTTATTTAACTACTTATTAAATTAATACTAGAGGCCCAATGCATGAAATTCATACAAGGGCCTTGGTTCTGGCCCCCACTCATAGCCGCTGCAGGCAGGGGCCTCTGCCACCTCTGTAGTGGCCACTGCCCACTGCTGCTTTGTCATGAAGGAAGGACAACTGGTTTACTTAGCATATTATGCTTTTATTATAGATTACATTGAATAGATTATATTATTAAATGTTTACTTACTTAAAATAATACACATAGAAATAACTATATTTTCCAAAACAAACAAAAAATTGTGAGAAGAATGACATTGTTTACTATTTAATGTCTGATTTAACAAAGCTGAATTCTCATATCAGCTTCTGCAGTCAACCTGTGATAACATATTATTTCAATTGAAATATATATAAAGAAATTCAGCCTTGTGATGATATGTAGATAGAAAAAAGAAAAATCTTAGGGACCTCCTGTGAGGATCTCAGGGACTCCAAGGTCTCCTCCTACCACACTTTGAAAACCACTGCTCTACATATTCCCTAGGTCTTCTATTTATGTCTTTACTTGACAAGGAAAGAGCATTCCTGAGTCCTCAATGAAGACAGAAGCTAAGCCTCAACCATGCTGGAGCTCTAAGTCTAGCGTGAAAAGGCATTTTTAAATGGTGGTTCCTGGAGGAGCTTCTGAGACTATTCAACACCAAAAAGAAAGTACTAAAGAATGAGCAATAGGACCAAGTAAAAAGAAATCAGGAAGAAAAAAAAAGGAACTTGAAGTTAAACATGAAGGAAGTCCATTAAATAAATATGATAGCTAAAGAATCAGAACAATAACAAGTACAGGTCCCAATTTTTTGAGCACCTTGCCATGTTTGGATATATGTATAAATCCTTCCCCAAACAGAAATATCCAAAGAAAAATTTTTCATCCTCCCTTGAGGCTTAAGTGATTACAGGTGATTTAAAGCCCACCATCAGAAGCGCCTGTGCAAGGCTTTCATTCAGAATTGAATTATACAAAAAGGTTGTATCTAGATGGGATGGATGGCAGCCATGGCCAGTGTGGCTCTGGAGTCCCCAGCTATGGAACAAAGCTCCAGAATCAGCATCTTACTGGTCACCGCGGCATGACATGCTTCTGGAGCTGGCATCTGGCAGCTGGGGAGTCACCTTCATAGCTGGAAGTTCTCTGGTCTTTGCAGAGGTAGCAGATAGTGCTGTCAGTCTCAGAAATTCAAACTCTTATCAGTCATGCTCCCAACATGAAATAAAAGCTTAGCTGAAGAAAATGTGATGATATAACTAATGCAGAGGTGTGGGAAATTTTAAGGGAAAAAAAGGGAGTGTTTAAGCAGTCAGGGACTAGCCATCATTAATTCTGAAGGCACAAGAAAGGTAATGGTGTTACTAGAGCCTGTGAAAAGTTATAGCTATACTGGTATATCCCAACAGAATATATAGCCTTAGAGCAGGGGTGGGGAATATCTGGCCCATGAGCCATATAAGGCCTGCAAAATCATTTGGTCTGGTCCTGCCAAGGCATTAGGGGTGAGTTAATTAAATGTTTGACCAAATATAGCAGGCTAAATTTTAAGATGATATTTTCTATGGCCAGCCAATGATGTTATAAATACCCAACTGGCCCTTGGCTAAAAAAAAACATTCCCCACCTCTACCTAAGAGGAATGCAGCCACTGTCAGACCACAGCAATCAAAGAAAGAAGGAATAACTACTTAACATCTTTTTTCTTCTAATTATGAAATTATGCCTGATGTCTCCTACTAGCTAGACCCAATGGAAGCCAGGGACAAAGAGCCCAACTAATGCAGCCCATGGAGGCCCACCTTCCTGGGCACCACAGGGTGAGGAATGGAACAGGGGTGGAGCCAGGTAAATAGCTATTGCGGAAATACCATCATACCTAACCTTAGGTTAAACTGGCCCATTCCCATCTGCAGTTCCTAAAGATGAGATTCAAAAAGTAAATCAACTTTATTAAAATCCTAGAGGCCCAGTGCAAAAATGCATGCATGGGTGGGATCTGGCTGGCCCACCCTGATGGTGGGTGGTCTTTGATGCCAGGCCAGCGGGGGAGGGGACATGGGAGGTTGGCCAGCTGGCCCTGCCCCCAGGTGGGGTAAATGATCAGGGCTGGGCCAGAGTGTGGGGGCCAGTTGGGGTTGAGGCCAACCAGGGGGAGGGGCCACGGGAGGTTGGGGGGGCTGATTGGGGCCTGATTGGGCCAGTTGACTGCCATAGTGCATGTCATAGTGATCAATCATTCCATCATTCTGGTAGCTTGACTTTTATATATATAGATGGAGAAAGTATCGTTCTAGCAGCTGCTACAAGAAATCCCCCTAAGCAGAATGTACTTTTGTTGAGAGAAGTCTTTTAAGTTATAGGGTGAGAATCTCTGCAAAGCCTATCTGTTAATGCAAAGATTTGAGACAAGGAAGAATTTGTCCAAAAGAAAGAAGGAAAGAATATAGATAAAAGAAGTAGAAAAGAGAAGACAGACCATACTTTAAAACCTGGGAAATCTCTGACATTTCAGAAGGCCAGGAACTTTCACAAGCCAAAGTATTAATAATTCAAGTGAATACATTTTGAGTCAAAGAGGTCACAACTTATAATTGGCTTATAAAGAAGAATATATAACGAATAGCTATTAAGTCTAAATACTGCAAAGGAAAAATAAATTCTGTAAAATATCACACTTTCAAGCCTCTATTCATAACACTTAGTGACTAGAGGGATGGGGCAATTTCCCATTCCACTTTCCCCCATTCAAAGACCTCCTATTTCTAGGAAATATGTGCTATGAGCCCAGTTCTCCCTCTCCGGGAATTTGCTCAGTGTTTTCATTTGGCACCTCCAGAACCCACCCTTCATTCACCTTCAGTTTCATGCCTTTGATGCCAGCCACTGATTTGGGGCAGGGGTTGGAATAGTCAGAATACAGTAGTCCCCCCCTTACTTTTTTTGGGGGGATACTTTCTAAGATCCTCAGTGGATGTCTGAAACACACATAGTACTGAACCCTATATATACTGTGGGTTTTTTCCTATATATGCATGCCTATGACAAATTTTAATTTATAAATTAGGCTTGGTAAGAAATTAACAAGAACTAATAAAATGAAACAATCATAACAGTATGCTGTACTAAAAGTTATGTGTATGTGGCCTTTCTCTAATAATCAAGAGAGCTACTAAATGACTAAGAACAAATAGAGTATATGGTGTGGATGTGCTGGACAAAGGGCTGATTCATGCCCGTGATTGGATGGAGCAGGATGTCTTGAGATTTCATCACCCTACTCAGAATGGCATATAATTTAAAACATATGAATTGTTTTATTTCTGGCTCTTTAAAGAAATAAATCATAGCGGTGCCTTAAAAGTAGCTAAATCAATTAAATCACTGGGCATCTGTGAGAAGAGAAGGAAAAGGGAGGAAAGGGAAGGGGAGAGGAGAGGAGGGGAGGAGAAGGAAGGAAAATGAGGTTATATAAAGTCAATTTAGGGAACCAATTGACCCTACGATTTTTTTTTTAAATCTTTATTGTTGGAAGTATTACATAGGTTCCCCTTTAACCTCTTTCAGCCCATTCACATCCTCCCCCTCCCCCCAGTCCCTCACCATAGTTGTCTGTGTCCACAAATTATGCATATTGACCCTAAGATTTTAATGGACAGAAAACCTTGTAATCTTAGCTTTTGATAACCTATGCTGCACCTGTAGGATCATAAATATGGCAACGACCAACACTGGATATGAATCTAAGTACTAGCTCTGCCACTTGGAGCTTATGTTCAGTTGCATAATCATACTCAGTTTTTTTAGTGACCTCATTCAAAAAAATAAAAATACCTACCTCTCAGAATCTAATAAACCAATGTCTGCAAAGAGCATTGTCAAGCCCATTAGCTGACACCTGTACGTCTGCTAGAAGGGCAGCCTTCTCCAGTGGGCAGCACTGGCATTTGCAATAAAGCCCATATGGACCTGCCATTAAAGGCTGTGAAGTCTGTCACACTGCTTCACTTCTCCAAACGTTTAATTCCTTTTTTCTGTAGCTATGATTTCAGAGCCTTCTCCATGGAGCTGCTGTTCAGATATATTAGTACTTTATCACGGTATCTAGTGAGCCCTCTGTTAGTTTCCTTCTCTAGCCTGGATCAGTGGCCTTGAAAATATCTCACCAAATGACCTGAGGCCTGAGCATCATGAGTATTGTTTTCCTTGTGAATTACAAGACATGAGTTTAAATGTGGGATGTAGTAGTAACAACACCTCATCTCACTTTAAAGTTCTTCTACAATTTGAAGATGGGGTCCAGGATATTGCATTATAATCCACACATAGCTTTACTCTTTAATTTAATGGAAAAAAAGGGGGTGAAATCTATAGATCAAAAAATAATGCTTAGCCAAAACCGGTTTGGCTCAGTGGATAGAGCATCAGCCTGCGGACTGAAAGGTCCCAGATTCGATTCTGGTCAAGGGCATGTACCTTGGTTGCGGGCACATCCCCAGCAGGGGGTGTGCAGAAGGCAGCTGATAGATGTTTCTCTCTCATCAATGTTTCTAACTATCTCTCTCCCTTCCTCTCAGTAAAAAATCAATAAAATATATTTTAAAAATAAAAATAAGGCTGTAGCAAAAAATAACATTGAAAAGGGTTTAATAACAAGACTTCCAGTTTCTTTCTGTTTTTATCTTCCTGATACTAAACTACAGCTACATGTATAAGAATTACATATATCCAGACTCCCAAAAATCAAATATAAAATAACCTAGAATATTTTTTCATTTTATCTTTTAATATAATTTTTAAAAATATATATATGTTTATCTTAAAGAGAGAAAGGGCGAGAGAGGGAAACATCAATGTGAGAGAGAAACTTCCATGGGAGTTGCCTCCCATGTGCCCCAACCTGAAAACTGGGTATGGGCCCTGACTGGAAATCGGACCTACCACCTATGGGTGTGTGGGCTGATGCTGCACCAGCCAAGCCAAGGTAACTTCTTCTATTCTTAAATTCTTCTCACCTCTATTTTCTGAGATGCTGCCTTTCTTTCCTATGGCATAGACTCTTGCTTCAGAGGAAACTTATTTACCATGACTATTAACAGCTTCACAAAAATAATCGACCCTCTCTCTTCTTTTTGCAGTTTCATTTCTTCAACTCATGCTGAGACCTGAACCAAGTTATGGAAACTGCTCTCTTCCAGGGGAGTTTAACCATTTCTAACTCTCTTCTTCCTTTTGTAAAGCTGAAGATTCTTTGCATTATTACAGAGATAGGGGAGTTGTAACTGGTTCTCAGTTCTGGTTTCACCTGTTTCCTATGTGTACCTTTTTCCTCCTCGAGATTCTCCAATGAGTCCTGCTGTTTATCACCAAATCAGTATCTTAAAATAACTTGGCATAACTAAAACTAGCAGAGTAAGGAAGTTTTGACATATGGTGAAGTTCTGCAGCAGCAATTGTGGGGTTACAATAATAGCAACCACAAATCTGTGCGCTTGTCTATTGTACAAAGCTCAAGACTTCTCATGGGAAACTAAAGCCCCAAACACTGCTGCTGACTCCCACTCCTGGATTCCTAGTCCAGTGCTTTGCATAATGTAGGTGTTTAGTACAGATGTGTGAATGATAACTGAAATAATCTCTAATTCTGTACAAAAGGAGTATAGACTAAGCTTTGTTCACTCAAATCCATACTGTAATCAGACAACCAATGAGTCTGGGCTGACTGTCACTACTGAATTTTGAGCCAATTCAGCAGATATAGGATTGAATCATATCTGAGCATTTATTCCAATAACGTCGGCAATATTGGAGAGCAGCAGGTCAACCACGAAAAATCTGCTCTACCCCCCACCATAAGTTAGCTGCTTAAATTGAGTAGAAGGACAAAGATTACATGGGAAAATGGGCAAAAGGTAGTTAGTATAAGAATAGGTAAGCAAAATGAGCAGTTTACAGGCAATGCAAAAAACTGAGGGTGTGCAAAGGGCCGGAAGAGGGGGAAGGAGAGAGGGGAGAGAGGAGAGGGGAGAAGGAAACCACCTTCCTCTGGTTTCTGCAGCAAGGTGTTTAATCTTTCTATGATAACAGGCAGCTCCTGGAGGTAGAGGACAGCCGCATTTCCAGGTCCCGCATGCAACTCCCAGCCAGGCTGGAATGGGCTTTCTTTAATCAGAACAAAACAGTCACGGTTAACAGAGAACGATTAATACTCCTTTTAACTATAGCTGGTCCCCAATATTCTATTTCTGCCCCTAACAATACCCCTAACTTTTCCACTAAGCCAACCTAGAAAGAAAACTCTGTCAGAAAATCAACTCCAGGCCTTTAAAGGAACTGGATGGTTTCTTTTTAATTCTCTCTCTAGGACATTTAATCAAACCACAAAATGTAAAAGAGATTAATTCTGTAATCTATGGTTACTGCTAAAAAAATTAAAAAGAGACAAGAGAAAAATTCAACTATAATGAAAGGTTTAATTATTTCAATTATATCTCTTTAAAATGAACATTCTTTTACATCAGACGTCAGCAATTTACTGCTAATTTGCTCCCAAAAATAGCATCAATTATAATACTTTAACAAAGAAAAAGGTAAAATACATTCACATATTATTTAATGGTATTTACATGTGTAATTATAAACATATCAGATTGATCATGGTGTCTGTTTATAGTTAATTCAATTATTATCAAGGACACCATGGAATATTATATATATTGAGGCCCAGTGCAAGACATTCGTGCACTAGGGGTTGGGAAGGGTCCCTCAGCCCAACCTGCACCTTTTTGCAGTCTGGGAGCCCTCAGGGGATGTCTGACTGACGGCTTACCCTGTTCCCCATGTAAGCTGCAGTCAGACATCCTTAGCACTGCTGCGGAGGCAGGCTGCTGCGCTTCCCAGCTGTCAGCCCAGCTTGTGGCTGAGCAGTGCTCCCCTGTGAGAGTGCACTGACCACCAGGAGGCAACTCCTACATTGAGCGTCTGCCCATTGGCGGTCAGTGTGCAACATAGTGACCAATCATTCCACGGGTTGATTTGCATATTACCCTTTTATTATATAGGACTAGAGGCCCCGGATGCACAAAACTTGTGCCTGAGTAGGGTCCCTAGGCCTGGCCGGTGATCAGGACCTTCTGTGGGGCAACCGATGGGGTGATTGGGAAGCACACCACCACCACCCCCATCACCACCACCACCACCACCACCCTCCCCCCCCCCCCCCCCCCCCGCTTCCACAAGCACCTGCCTTGGCTGTTCTGGCACTGCCTGCTCACCAGCCCCGCCCCCACCTTCCTCAGAGGGGTAACCTGGGGGGGGATGATGGGGCCCCCCACTGGCACCTGCTTTGGCTGGCCTGTGGGCTGGAGGTAGCTCCCACTTGAGTGTCTGCCCCCTCTGGTCAGGGCACATCATAGTGACCAGTTGTTCCACCAGTTGTACTGCTGTTTGGTCGATTTGCATATTAGGCTTTTGTTATATAAAATATAATTATGCATAATCATATATAGACTGGAGGCCCAGAGCATGAAATGTATGCATGGGGGTGGGGGATGCGGAAGAGGATCCTCTCAGCCAGTCTGCACCCTCGCCAATTGGGAACCCTTGGGGGGTGTCCAACTGCCTGTTTAGATCAGGCCTAAACTGGCAGTCAGACATCCTCTCACAATTCTGGACCACTGGCTCCTAACCACTAACCTGCCTGCTAGTCTGATCGCCCCTAACTGCCCTCTCCCCCTGCCGGCCTAGTTGCCTCTAACTTCCCCCCCACACACACTCTGATTACCCCTAATTATCCCCTCACCAGCCTGGTCACTCCTAACTGCACTCCTGCCAGCCTGGTCATCTCTCACTGCCCTCCCTGTCGACCTGGTCCCCATGCAGCCTGCTGATAAATTGTTTGGCCATCTTTCACTAACCTCCCTGCCGGTCTGGTCATCCCATGCAGCCTGTTTGGTTGTTTCAGTTGTGATGGCCCCTAGCTTTATATATATATTTTTATATTGTGTGTGTGCGTGCGAATGCACGTGCATAGTGTCTATATATGCAGATAAATTTCTCCCTGCTCAGAATCATAAATATCATGTCTTTGCATGTTCAATTTCCATGAAGGTCCATAAATTCCAAAAAAGTAATTAACATTTTCTCTTATGTGAGTCCATCTAATTTGTGCCCAAGAATTTGTACTCACTTTAATATTCCAATAATGGAAATATTATTAACTCCTCCTATTAGTTTTAAATTTTGAGATGAACATCAAATTTAGTTCTCAAATTGAGACACAGTAAGCCTGTCTCACATCTCTGGGCAGGGTGGGTGCAAAGAGCTTCCCATGACAATCAAGAATGGGATAGCAAGCAGGGTCCTCAAAAAAAATTTGTTACTGTGGTGAGAACAGAATTTTTTGTGCAGTGTTGTGAGGAGCTAGCTCCTGCTGAAGAAGTGATTATTAAATATTTAGAAATTAGTTGAAATCAGCCATAGAAGTATTTACAAGTCTGGGTTTTTGCTGTTATCGTTATCATTTTTGGAACAGTTGTCATTGAGAGAGCCAGATGACAGGCATACCACTGCATTTAGGATGAATAGAGTCAGCAGTCCAGAAATGAGCACTGTAATCTCGAAGCCATGGTAGCAATTTCTTCAAAAAGTGGCATCATACTGTAGTTGGGTCATCTTTCTTGAATGTTTGACTTGTGGCAATGATATTCAGATATTTACCTAGCTTCCTAGTAGAAAGCTCAGAATTCTTTATCGTCCATTGTCCAAGTTTATAACTGACATGTTAAGGTTTGTTGTACAATAAAGAATATAATGTATATATTTTATAAGGGTTACAATAAGCCTCTATATAGTAACCCAAAAGTCTATTTTTTAAATTTAAATATCTGAGTCAACCCTTCAGTTCGTGGGCAGCAGCTCTATCCTCTGAGGCAAATCAGTTAGGGCTATTATTCCTATTTTAAAGCATTAAGACTGAGAGGCATAAAGCATATCACTTACTTAAAGTTTCAGAACATGTAAAAGTCCAAGCCTGGATTAGAACCCTCCCTCTGATTCCAAAATTCATTCTTTTAGCCACTATATTCGATTGTCTTTTGTGCATACATGGGTCTCAGATATTCAGACACACACCACTGTTTCTTTCTGCCAATGAAAACCTTCAGAACTGTGTGCTAAACTAAATATGATTACTGACATGCTTTCAGCTGACAGAGTTATAGGTTGTTTAAACTGATGGTATTTTAAAAGTTTATGGTTTGAATTAACCCATCAACTAAATATCTGGTATCATAGTATTAAATATCTGTACTCCTTCATTATATAGTTATGCAACAGTTCAAAAATTTCCCTGCCTCTCACACTTCCTCTACTATCTGCAATGAAATTTTAGTTAATGTCAATGATTCCACATACTAAATAAATTCCCTTTAAGTGTTAACTTTGATCTAAAACAATATAGCAAGTCCCTCAGTCCACATTTTTCTGCTGATCTCAATATCTAAAAATTGAATTATATAATTTAATATAGGATTATGAATTTTATACACACACACACACACACACACACACACACTGAGTGGCCAGATTATTATGATCTCTGAACACATGATAATCTGGCCACTCAGTGTATAGCCTATATAATAAAAGACTAATATGCAAATTGTCCCCTCCACCAGGAGTTCGAGCAGCAGGCAGGCCAGCCAAAGGTCCATGTCCCCTCCCCCTGGCCAAGTTGGCTGGACCCAAGTCATGCATGAATTCATGCACAGGCCTCTAATTAGTGTGTGTGTGTGTGTGTGTGTGTGTGTGTGTGTGTGTGTGTAAATAGATAGATGATGTAGATATATAGATATAGATATATAGATATAGATATATAGATATAGATATATAGATATAGAGGCCAGATTTTTATGTGTTCAGAAATCATAATAATCTAGCCACTCAGTGTGTGTGTGTGTGTGTGTGTGTGTGTGTGTGTGTACTGTCCCTATCTTTATCAGTAAGAGGAAAATCTACACATTTAAAATGACAAATAAAAGCTCTTGGAAATAATGTCAAGACATAGCTAATAGAATTCCGCAATAGCAATTGACAGGAAAATATCACTTACTTTCTGAGGCTGGCAAAGCTATTAGTGCTGCTATGTTGAAAATATCTTATAAGTGTTAGAGAAGGAAAAGTTTAAACCTTGGGGAAGTCACTGAAAGAAAGTACAAGCTTATAATAATCATGCTGCAAGAAGAGAAATGCCCCAGGATGTCAGGGACATTAAAGCTGTTGGCAGACTTACTATTGGTTCACAAACTATTCATTAGCACTTCACTAAATCCCAAGTTCTCTTGAAGTTGAAAGGCTCTTAACCTGCCCATTTATGTTCGATTCCAAAAGTTTAATTTTATTTAGATGATTTTTAAGGATGTAGAAGGGGTTTAGAGGGCGATCAGCAACTGCTCTTTAACTCAAAGTCATTCTTTATAGCTTTACAAATAATGCAATTTGATTCAACTTCACCTTCATTTTCAGGCAGAAATAATTAGTTATCTGACACAGGCAAGAGAAATTGTACTAAAAACGCAATTACTTTGCTCAGTTGAGATTACCTCCCTGGATGTAAGGGCTCATTACCATAAAAACGTGTATTCCAATCAGAAGCTTCAAAGATATTATAAGAAAACACATTTATCTCATTAATAAAAGGTGAATTTGAAACCTTATGATGTCCACTTACATTGCCTTTCTCCTGATAGCAACATAAATTTCCAATGTTCATTGATTTCCCACAGGATATTATCCATGCAGCTGGCTGAGAAATAGTGCTTTTTTATTGTTATTAGAGCAAGTTAAGAGTTTATACTAGATTATTTCTAAGGTCCCTATCAGGGCTAATTTCAACTTCCCTATGTTTATAAATTTTTATATTTACACTGAATTAGCCCACATAAGAAAGCTCTGTGCACTCGGAGCTCTTATATATTTATGCTACTTTTTTTCTAACATTTTCCTGATGTCAGGTGGTAGCAATAATTCCATTTTGTGGTTTTTCTTAAAGTTTAGCAATGAGTCTTATGTTAATGACACCTGTTTTTAGATAATTATTGTCATAAACAATAGACTTATCTTCCTGCTCAGCAAATGCATTGCTGCATCTGTGAAATCTCAATCATTGCCATGACAACGGAGGTGACCAACAAGGAGAAGAGGCAAAGCTTTTGTATAACATCAAGTAGAAACAGCATGTAATTTCTTAAAGTTGTTATTCAAATTAGATCTCATAAGCTGTTTCAAAGAGGAGAGAAAGAAATGTGTGACTTTCTCAGTTTTTCCCCTCTCTTATAGATTAACAGCTCTAGAAAAATATCTCTGTACAATATAAAATAATTCAAGTCAAATTCCACTCTTGTAGGCATAACTGGCATATGTTGAATGGCCTGACAGTGCATATAAAAGAGAATGACTGTGACATCTTATGTTAGTATTTATTAAAAACAGACCAACCCAAATTCTCCTCTGGTAACCAGTGCCTAGTTTCACCAGTCTGTTCAAATTTATAAATGGTGAGAAAGAAGGATTTGCTGTAGATGTATTTCTCTAAGTCAGCACACATTGCCCTCAAAATTGTGGCACAGCATGGCTGCCAGTGTGTGTAGGTAGAACTGAAAAGGTGGATGTGGAGAACTCTCTAGGCACACAGACGAGGGCCTTTGGCTGAGCAGCTAAAGGTTTTCCCCACAGTTTGCTCTTTCCCACTCTGTCTCCTAGATCCCCAAGGATTCCGGAACCTCTGATTGGAATACAGAAGAGTCAAGGCCAGAGTCTGTATAGAAAGAATGTTCTCTGTAGGAATGTGAGCCAACAGAGTGAATATGAAATGAAAATAAACCCAGGGCATGTCACTGGTGGACAGGTAGGTGTGACAGGCAAGGGGAGAGGGAGAAGAAGTCATAGGAAGAACCCTTGTGAATTGTGAGAAGCAGCAGAGTCATTTGACTCCCCTGAAATCAGTTCTGTGAAGAGTAAACAGAACAGCATGTTAAAATGAGTAATGTAATTGAGGGAAGATACAGTAAGTGAAGGAAACTGCCCAAGTTATACAATTCAGGGCATCACCAGAATACAAGTAATTTGCCCACACACTGACGATCCCTAAATCCCAAGGACAAAGGTATGAGTTGTTGCAGGCAAACATTTGCTTTCGTTGCCCTGAGAATTAATTAAGAAGTCCTTTGGGTCTGGGCACTGTTCCTTGCTCTTGCAGAGCTGTCAGTCCTCCGTGATTAACTTTGATCACTCTGTGGACTCAGGGTGTTTTTGGTGCTGAGCATTTGCAAATGAATTGCATTGCACCCAGGATCCCATTCTGAGCCCAAAAACCAACCATACAGAAATGCATCTGTGTGAAGTAGAAAGGACTCTCCTGGGAGTTCAGCTGTCCCAGGAGAAAAAAGCTTGCCCAGGCACAAAGGCTCCTGGTCAGAGGAGGTAGGTTCTGAAGACAGCCAGGAGTTGATCCCGCTCACTGGCCTCCAGGCCCCCAGGGACTGCTGTCTGTGCTATGAAGCCCTTACTCTGCACCAGGCTGAGCTGTGAGGCTGCAGAGGTGAGCAAGATGAGGGCGGCCAGTGAACAGATGAAACTTAAAATCTAGCACAGAAAGGAGGAGGCATTATACAACAAGCTACTAGGAATAGGATCATGTGTGAGGACCTGCAGGGCTCTGTGTAAGAGCATTTAACAGGGAGACCTAACCTAGGGAAGCCCGAGGAAGCTCCTCCCGGGAGAGATCATTGAACTGAGATTTCACCAGGCAGGGGCAAGGGATTAAGAGATGAAACTCCAGTGAAACCAAAGTGGAGTCAGTGGGCATTGGATTGTGTGGTCCTTGTGTCCTGTTTAAGGATCGGGCCCCTATCTTGAGGGAAGGGGAAAGCCATCCAAAGGTTTGAAGCAGAGAAAATAAAGGAGCAAAAACATAAATTAAAATGGAAATAAATTCTTTTCAGTTAACCCTGCAAAATATTGCTTCGTGGGCAAGGTGGTGAGGGTAACTCAGACAGATTAGAACACAGAGGAGGAGGAAAGCTGCCTTTTCCCAGTCTGTGATACTCAGGGTCCCGGCAGCCTTGGCTCACCCATCGGGCAGCAGGGAATGTGGGACGCAGTGGAAGTCACAGACGCGGATGAGCACAGGACTGGGAGGACTCCGTGGTGGTGTCTGGTGGAGCTACCAGCTCTATAGCCTCAATCTCTTTTCCCCGGATTGACTCAGCTCCACCTATCACCCACATCGCATTCACACAGCAGGTGTCAACATTACACTTTTGCTGGACATTTGGGGGCCACGTGTGGCAATGCAGAAAACATTGAACAACTGGCAATCCCCTCTCTTAAAAGTCCTCTAGCACCACCACCCCCAAAACGAAAACAAACAAAAACCCTGACTCTAGTCTCTTGCCCACTGGAATAATAACTCCACTCGGGCAGGGGATTTTTACCTGCTTTGTGCCCCAGGGAAGCTCCAGCCCCTAGAACAGAGCCTGTCCATATTGGACACTTTAAATACTTGTCAGCCAAAGCAGTGAGACTCCAGCGTTCCCTCACATCTCCCAGCTTGTTTCCTGGATTCCCTGCCAGAAGCTCCACTTTCTCACTTTACTCTGCAGGACAATTTACCTTACACACACACACACACACACACACACACACACACAATTTACCTTACACACACACACACACACACACACACACACACACACACACCATTCTTTTCTATAGCTGCCCTTCCACATGGAAAGATCCCTTCATATGCTCTGAGGAAGGCCTTGTGCCCCACCCACCACAGCAAAGAGGAGCTGGCAGACAGATTTTAGACGTCCCTTCCCCTCCAGCTCTGCCAGTAGCCAATGTGGGATTAAAATAACCTGCTCTCTACCCAACTACTCACAGGTTATAAGAAAAATATTTTCTCCTTAAAGTAGCTAGGATAATGTGTGGAATTATACTTCCTAACTTACAAGAAACAATGTTAATGAAAATATCTAACCTGCTTTCTTGAAAGTTCAAAAATTATTTCATTTGGCATTAAATTAAGTTTTTAAAATATACTACCTAGTCCTAACCATTATATAAGACTGCATGAGTCAGTGATTAGACTTTGTCTGGACAGATTCACTTTTTTCTTTCTATTTAAGTTTTTTCTTCTTTTTTTCCTCAGAATATATGTGCTCTTCATAAAAAATTATTGTATATATACATATATGATAAATACTAAAAGCATGCACATATATATAAGACATCTGATCATTCATAATCCTTTCCTTGATTCCTTTTTAATTGCATTTTCTATCCATAGTTAGAATGATACTGAATACACAATTCTGTGTCCTGATGCCTTCAGGTTCTTATACACTAGGATGTGACTAACTAAAAAAATGTATGCTACATTAGATCAAGTGCCAGGACTATGTTACAAATAATGTGTTATGGAGTGCAGAGAACGAAGAAATCACTGGGAGAGCTTGTCAAAAGAGATGTGACTTTTACCTGAAGGACAGGGGAGAGACAAAACTTGGGCAACAGAAGTGGTTGTCTGAAGGAGTATAGGATGCCATCTGCGTGAAACAAGAGATGTATACTGTAGAGAGGATAAGAGGCCATGGGAAGGAATGCTGGATTGTTCTAGAAAGAGGTGAGCCATAGCATACAGATGAGCAGCCAGGTACAAATGTGTCAATAATTTCACTTAAGGAATAAGAAGAGAGAAATGTGGAAAAGATTCTATTTATTCTCATCCATCACCATCAAATTATAGTTTTAATATCTATATAAATATATACACACACACACACACACACACACACACACATATATATATATATATATATATATATACAGAGTTTCCCCAAAAAATGTATTCACACTTTAACAGCTGATAGCTCAATTTGAAAATGAGATGTATTTTAATAAATACTGCCTTTATGATTCAAAGTTCATGTACACATTTTGTAGGACACTATATATATATATATATATATATATATATATATGTATATATGTATATATGTATATATATATATAATATGCCCTGAATTTGCATATATATATTAAATATATATACATATATATTAATTATATGCCCTGAATTTGCCATATTTCAAGGCATAATCCCTTTTCCTATTCAAAGAAACTACATGATGAAACTTTTAGAAAGATTAGCATAATCAGACTATCTCTTTTAAGGTAATGGCACTAAGTGAGTTGGTCTATTTTTGCAAATATAACTCTTTGCTACCAAAAAGCGCCTTACAATTCTATTACTCATAATTAGATGTAATCACTTTCAGATACATCATGTAAAAATGTGAAGAGTATATCTAAAGTTCTTCTTTAGTATAATTTAACTTCAGGAAAAGGACTTTTTAAATAATAAACTTTCCTGTCACTTTTCTTGAAATTTGATCCAAGAGTTTGTTTTCTGACTATAATTTAGCAAAAAACAAAATAATTCAATATATTCTTGTTTTGTTTTACACTACAAATCCTGAACTGCATAACTTTTTAAAAATGAAACAAAGACTTGATTTTATCAATAAAAATTAAGAGAATGGGAGAGGTGGGCAAAGGTGCTGCATTCTAGAGTTCATATGTGTGTGTATTTAAATTTCCAGACACCTCTATCCCATAGGTTACTTATGTATGCTTCTGTTCAAAGGTATAAAGTTTAAAGACAAAAATCCTATAGTTAAATTACTCATATAATTAAACTTTCTCAAGTATTTTTAAATTGTCTCAGGAAGAATTTGCTATATTATATTCCACTCATTAACCCAAATTCTTCAGTTTTAGACAATATTTGTTCTACAAATTATGCCTATTAGGATCAACTTCAGGGATATAGCAGGTAAGCAAAAGTACTTTACAAACTACCATTCCTTCTTTCAATTTATACTTATCTTAACTGGTATGTTTTTTTCCACATGTGGAAATCAAGTTTTCTAATACTGGAGATTATCTTACTCAAAGTCACAAACTCTGCAAAACAAACCGCCCCTGTCCTCCTGGGTCTGCCATTCTGAACAGCACAACTCAATGACTTTTCATTTGTCATCCAGATGCTAATGTTAAGATGCATGATCTACAAGACAGCCGAACTTATATCACTCCGGGGGGAGGGGGGGGAAATAAACACGGATTTTTCACCTCACTGCCTACTGGCACCCCTATTCACTGGAAATTATGATTCTGCATTATATTTAGAGTCAATTGAATAGAACAAGATTATTAAGTAAGGGTGACCCCATGCTAGCTTTCTTCATTAATTTTAACAAAAAACAGAACTTAACTACCGCCTAAGAGTTCTGACTCAATGGGGGTCTTCAATGAATAGTGCCCTTTCACCAATTCCCTCATGAGGAGGCACAGGCCTGCTTTGAAACAAAGCATATTTGTCATGTTACTCAGGTTGGTTGAAAAAGAGCCTCTAAACAATTATTTGAGATGATTTCACAAATATTTTTATGAACAACCACTGTTTCATAAATAGTGTCAGGACAATGCCTGTGACCCAGTTTAATTTTCACAGCTCTAACTCTCCTGACTTCTTCTGGAGGTTAGCTCTCCAGATCCTCCGGCCAGAGCTGCCATAACAGATCCATGCTATTTTTACCAATATATTTAAACTCCCAGGGTAATCTGGTAAATTCCCTACCTCCTTTTCACTTCCTATGCCCACAGTTAGTGTACTATGAGATCACAAATGTCTCTTATATAAAAATGTTTAAAGTGTTTAAACACCACTACAGGATCCTTTTTTACTTATGTTCTTTTTATCTTGAATAAATATTTTATTTTATTGTCCTTTTAATAGTTTTACTGAGATATAATTGGTATACAATATACTGAACATATTGGAAGTGTACAATTTGACAAGCTTTGACATGTGCATACATCTGTGAAACCATCACCACAATGATAATGAACATAGCCTTTATCCCCAAGTTTCCTTATCTCCTTTGTAATTCCTCCCTCCTCTCCCTTCCTGACCCCTCACCTCCAAACAACTACTTAGCTTCTATACTTCATTATCCATTAGTTTGCCTTTTCCTAGAGTTACTAGAAATTGAATCATACAGTATGTGCTTATTTTTTTGGCTTCCTTCACTTAGCATAATTATTTTCAGATTCTTCTTTTGTGCAGTATGTTTCAAAACGTGTTCCTTTTTATTAGAGTAGGACAATACTGTATATGTATCACTGTTTATCCATTCACTTCTTGGTGGATATTTGAATTGTTTCCAGTAGTTGGCTATCACCAAGTTACTACAAACATTCATGTACAAGTCTTTGTAGGGACATGTGTTTTTATTCTCTTGGTTGAATACCAAGGAGTGGAATGGTTGGATCATGTGGTTTGTATATATTTAATATCCTTAAGAAACTGCCAATCTGCTTTCCAAAATAGTTGTACCATTTTTATCTTCCCACAGCAATGATAATTCTCACCAACACTTGGTATGGTTAATTTTTTTAATTGCATCTACTCTAATAGGTGTAGGTAATATTCCACTGTGGTTTTAATTTGCATTTTCCTAATAATTAATGAGGTTGAATATCATTTGCATTATTTTAGCATGCATACTATTCAAACTCCCCTTTTTTTCCTTTTCTTTTTTTTTTTTGCACATCACTATCCAGTTGTTCCAGCACCATTTGTTGAAAACACAGTTCTTTCTCCACCATATTGTCTTTGTAACTTTGTAGAAAATTTATTGTTAATACTCCTATGTGGGTCTATTTCTGGACTACTGTGTGCCAATGACCTAGTAACATCTTTGTTAATATCAATTCCATGCATTCTTAATTACTATAGATTCATAATAAGTCTGTATTTCAAGTAGTGTTACTTCTCCAACTTTGTTCTTTATCGCATGCATTTTTAATATACCTGCTATCATGGAACATTGATTATAGTCTTTCAATCTTGAGAATACATGTATGGCAGGTCCATACTTATCCACATTTGGAGGGAAATGGTTTGATCAATGCTACTAGTATTCTTCCTACTTTAGGGAGGCAGTTTTGTTCTTATAAAATATGAGAAGTATGGCCATTTATAAGAAGCCCTAGAAAGCACCAACAGTATTAAAAATATGATAGGATTAAATAATTAGGAAAAGAAACATCATACTGATCACTTTCCCAAAATAACTTATTCTTAAAGACCAGTTTTTGTTATATTTATACACCCTGGGAATTAAAGAAAACCTTAACAAAGCAAGATGTCAGTACAGACAGCACAACTTAGCTCATGGTCTCATCTAAGGGAGATCTTGAAACCGGAGATCTTTTTTTTGCTTTGTGTTCTTCGGAGCCACAAACATAACTCTAAGACCCCCAAAAGTGCTCATTAATACTTAGTAATTGTCACTAGGAAAGAAAGTTTATGGATTCAATTAAACATTAGAGGAATACTTACCTGCCATTGGGAATATACCTTCTCTACAAAAGACAATAGGCATTAATTTCATAAGGAACAAATTCAATCTTTTGTGGTTACTCTCTTTTCAAAAAGCAGAAACTCCTTTTCTCAGAAGCACCTGGTTCTTAAAAAAGCAAAAGCATACCAAAAAAGGTATATAATTTTTCCCTGATTAGGTGGCTCAGTTGTTTGGAGTGTCGTTCTGTAAATCAAAAAGTTGCAGGTTCAATTCCTAAGGGCACCTACCTAGATTGCAGGTGTGATTCTGGGTGGGAGCATGTGGGAGGGAGGCAGCTGATCAATGTTTCTCTCTCACATAGATATTTCTCTTTCTCTCTTTCTTCCTCTCTCTCTAAACATTAATAAAACATATTCGTGGGTAAGGATGAAAAAAATATTTTAAGGTGTATAATTTTGCCTACTAGAATACCATGAAAGTAGAATGGCTCGCAATAGGTGGATTGCAGAGAAATATATCTCTACACACTCCTCCATTCCAGAGAGAGAGAGAGAGAGAGAGAGAGAGAGAGAGAGAGAGAGAATCTCCACTGTCGAGAAAGAGATCTAAAATAAAATGGAAGTACAGTGCTGCCTTCCACTGGTTAAGACCTCCAGGAGCAAAGGCCTACCGAGTTGAGGATGCCCCTACTGTCACCTGTAGAGGGGCAGCACTGAGCTGGCCAATATTTGTGGTGGTGCTGCTTGTCCTGGCTCAGGGGAAGCATTCCACTAAGTCTGAAAGACTAAGACATCGCAGGGACTCTCCACCACCCCCAACGACTGGCTCGGCCCTGCCTTAGCGCGCGCCAGTGGGACTCTCCGCCACCGCTCGCGGCCTGCTCTGCCAGGCCTTCGCGCGCGCTGTGCTGGCGCTGCGCCTTCCATTGGCAGACCCGGAGAATCCTCTCTCCGCTGCCACATGGCCAGGCCAAAGCATCAGACACTACCACCATGCGGATTTTAAAACTTCAGGGGAAATTGAGCCACAGGAGCTACCATCGCTGCCGCCCCCACCGCCGCCCCCAAGAATGGGAATCCACCGAAATCAGAGCTCACTACGCACTGGGCTCATAGAGAGTGTGGCTTCAGAAATTAGCCTCTGCATCCACAGCAGCTCTACATCCGCAACAAAGAGGACTCCATTGAGGGTGGACTCTCCCCATGCAGCCATCACAGCCTGCCCACAATCTTCCCAGCACACCCACCATGCTGGGAGGGAAATGGAGCGCGCTGGTGAGGAAATGGCACGGTGCCTTCCATTACCCGCTCGGGCGAGCCCATCCTGCGATGCCACATGGCCAAGCCGAAGCTCTCACCACCACCGCCATATGAACTTTAAAACTACAGTGGTAATTGAACCACAGGAGTGACCGTCAATATTGCACCTGGCACCGCCACCCGCCACTGCCGCCGAGAATAAAGGAAATCCACCAAGAACAGAGCTCACCACGCCTTGGGCTCAGGGAGTGGGTGACCTCAGAACTTAGCCTCCATGTCTGCAGCTGCTCCGCTCCCACACTGAACGAGACACCTTTGAAGGTGGTCCCCCCGCCTGCAACCATCTCAGCCCAACTGCAGCTGTCCCAGCCTGCCCGCCATGCTAGCAAGGAGCTAGCGCGGCCCCTCCAATATGCGACCCCAACACACTAGAGGGGCCGTGTGCCCCGGGTGAGCCGAGTGTCCCAGGGGGCCGAGTGCCCCGGGTGAGCAGTACCCCCCAAAGGGGAAGGGTATCCCGGGTGAGTCATGTGTCCCAGGGAGCCGAGTGCCCCGGGTGAGCCGAGTGTCCCAGGGGGCCGAGTGCCCCGGGTGAGCCGAGTGTCCCAGGGGGCCGAGTGCCCTGGGCAAGCCGTGTGTCCCAGGGGAAGCAGTGGGACCCAGGGGAAGGGGCGGTGAAAACCAGAGGAGGAGTGGACTCTATTCATATGGTCCTGAGATAGTCACCATAAAACAAGCAGACTGCCAAATGAGGAGCAGATTCTATTCATGTGTTCCTGAGATGGTCACCATAAAACAAGCAGATTGTCAAATGACAGCGGGGAGGGGAAGGAGACCTGGGGGGAGATAGGAGAACAACCGAGGGACTGGTATGCATGAACATAAGTACAACCAATGAACACAGAACTCTGGGGAGGGAGGGCATAAATGGGAGGGGGGGGGCAATGGTAAGCTATGTACACAGATAATACCTTAATAAAATAAAATTTAAAAAATAAATAAAATAAAATAAAATGGAAGATTTTTCTTCTGTACTGAAAGCCAAGAAATGTATGATGTTTACTAAAAAGATAGTTTAGCTTTCATTTTCAAGTATTCAGTGATCAAAACACTATATTTACGATTCAACAAATATTTACTGAAAATGAATTATTCACCAAACATTGGTTGAACATGTAAACTCTTTTATACATTGTGTCAAGGACTGAAGATTCACACAAGAATAAATCAAAAGTTTCTTCTTTCATAGGAACTTATTGAAGAAGATGGAGGCTGGGGAAGGATTTGGAGAGAAGACAACAAAGAAGACAGACATAAATAAGTATAACAGTGTGAATATATTTTAATAAGGTTAAATGCAAATTATATTGAGTCTAAAGAAGGAAGTGACAAGCTCTATTGTGGGGATGAAGGGAAACTACACAGGGCTCAATTTTCTGAATGATTCCAAAGCTTAAACACTCATTACAGAAATAAGGCCCACCCACATGAGTTAGCTAAATACCAATTCAGTAAAATCAGTTATAAATTAGCAATTTAGAATGTCCCAAAAGCAACTTTTTCTACATGTTAGCCCTGTTGTACAAATTAACTTATTTATTAAACTCAGTCACCTAAAATTACCAGAACCTACCATATGTCTATCAGTATTATAAATACCAGATATGATCTCTCTAGATTTACATTCTTGAAGTTTGGGACACATAAAGAACCATTAAACAAATTCAAAACATGATTTCCTCTGATAGTGGAAAGCACTCTGAAAGAAATAAACAGGATGATATAATGGCAGAAAGAGAAAGGGCCGTTATATGATGTTGGCAGGAAAGGATTCCTTTTTGAGACTGAGGTAATTTATTTAAGAACAAATTATTTTTTAAGAGAGAAGGAGACATTTATTGTTTTGTGGAAATATCTTCAAGATGCAGAGTCTCTGCCCAGCTGGTGTTGCTCAGTGGTTGAGTCAATTTATGAACCCAGAGGCTGCCAGATTAATTCCAAGTGAGACCACACGCCTCAGTTGCCAGCTTAATCCCTAGAAGGGGATGTGCAGAAGTGGCTAATCAATATTTCTCTCTCATCAATGTTTCTATCTCTCTATCCTTCTCCCTTCCTTTCTCTCTGAAATCAATAAAAACATGTTTTAAGAATGCAGAGGTCATGGATGGACCTGGAGAACATTATGCTAAACTGAAATAAGCCAATCAGAGAAAGATAAATATCACATGACCTCACTCATTTGTGGAATATAATTAACAACATATACTGATAAATAAAAACAGATCCAGAGGCAGAGGAGCACTGATCAGACCATCAAACTTCAGAGGGAAGATAGGGGATGGTGGGGTGAGGAGGAGAGATCAACCAAAAGACTTGTATGCATGCATATAAGCCTAACGGACGGACACAGACACCAGGGGTTATGTGTGGAAAACCATATATATGCTTCTTTTTCCTCTCACTCTAGTTTTCTTTCCCTGATTGAGCTGACAAACTCTTCTCTCCACAAGATTTGAAAGACAATCTATTGCCAGTGCAGACCATCTTTTAGAACTCCATATCTATATTACCCTACTCAGTAGTTTTATCTAGACACCTAACAGGTAACTCAAAAATCATTTTTGCAACTGAGCTCTTTTTTTAATATATTTTATTGATATTTTACAGAGAGGAAGAGAGAGAGATAGTTAGAAACATCGATGAGAGAGAATCATCGATCAGCTGCCCCTTGCACACCTCCTACTGGGGATGTGCCTGCAACCAAGGTACATGCCCTTGACCGAATCGAACCCGGGACCTTTTAGTCCCCAGGCCGACACTCTATCCATTGAGCCAAACCGGTTTTGGCAGCAACTGAGTTCTTAATGGCCTGATCCCACCCACCGTCAATCCAGTCTTCCCTCCAATTTTCTAAACATAGTAACTGCGCTGCCATCCCCCAATTTGTTTAGGCCAGGAACCTCAGAGCCATTAATGAAAATTTCTTTTCCCCTTGTCCCATATCTTACCTCTAACCAATTATTATTTATCTCAAAACATTCCTCTATCTAGAATCCACTTCTCTCTATAATTTCTGCCCACATTCTAGTTCATTCTAACCTCATCTCACACCTTTACCTACTGCAAAGACTCGGAACCAGTCTGACCTGCTTTAATCATTGTATTCTAATTATATTATTTATGTTTCAATAGTTTTCATTTTATTATATTTCTTTGTAGTCAATCGAACTATTCTCAAACAATTATGACCCACTTTTTACTTTTTTTGCTATTTTTTATTGATTTTAAAGAGAGGAAGAGAGAGGGGATAGAGAGGAACATCAATGATGAGAGAGAATCATCGATGAGCTGCCTCCTTCTTGTACATCCCCCTCTGGGGATCAAGCCCACAACCCAGGCATATGCTCTGACCAGGAATCCAACTGTGACCTCCTAGTTCATGGGTTGATGCTCAACACTGAGCTGTATCAGCTGAGTGGCTTTTTGCTTTTCAATGCTTATACTTCTTTTTTCCATCTTATGATTATTGCAATACAATATTTATAGCATCTGTGATAAATAGTTGTCAGTAGTCTTTTAATATCTAGAGAGGGAGGGTCCGATTTTCACACATGGGAAGAAATTTCCCTGCTATTTTCTATATTTTGATTAATATTTAATTTATTAAATTTATACATTTTAAAATATATTTTTACTTAACTATAAGCTAAATTGAAATATTTCTGAAGTTTTGGCTAAAAATAGAAACCTCAAATTCACTTGTTCTTTGAATAATGTATAATAACTCATAATTTTAACAGATTAAATCCTTTTAAAACATTTAATACCACTTACTAGTACATACATAATTAATCAAATCTCTCTAGACAATTCAAATCACAATTACCCACTCAATATACCTGATTCTCTCAAATATGTTAAACACAAAAAGGCAGACATACAAATTGAATATGTTTTTCTTATAACTTCATTCTTATCTGTCAGACATCATTTTAATAGTTCAAATTTTATTACCCACTAGTGGACTGGTGCATGAAATTTGTGCATGAAAGGTTGGCCCTCAGCCCACCCTGCACCATCTCCAATCTGGGATCCCTCTGGGGATGTCCAAATCATAATCTGGGACCACTGACTCCTAACTGCTCACCTGCCTCCCTGCCTGATCACCCCTAGCCACTCTGCCTGCCAGCCTGCTCACCCCCAACTGCCCCCCTTGCCATCCTGATTACACCCAAATGCCCCCTGCCTGCCTGCTCGTCCCCAACTGCCCCCCCACCAGCCTGATCGCCCCCAACTCCCCCCTCGCCCCCCCCCCAGCCAGCCTTCTTGCTCCCAACTGGCTTCCCCTGCTGGCCTACTCACCCCCAATTGCCCCCTTTTGCCAGCCTGGTCACCTGCAACTGCCCTCCCCTCCTGGCCTGATTGCCCCTAACCATCTCTGCCTTGGCCCCACTACCATGGCTTTGTCTGGAAAGATGTCCTGAAGGTCTCCCAGTCCAATTGGCATATTACCATTTTATTAGTATAGATTTCAAAAATTTAAGAAAAACAACTAGAATCTTTTGTGTTAAAATTTGAAAACTAAACTTTTTCCTTCCTGAGACATTACTAAAACCCACAGTAAAAGGAATCTTTTTTAACAAAGAAATGCATCTGATTTCAGACTCCTAGCTTACAGAAATGTGAGAAATAAATTTCTGATGTTTGTAAGCCATCCAGCCTATGGTACTTCGTTATAGCAACCTGAACTAACGCAACACTGTACTAGATATACTAAAGACACAGCAACAGAATGTTGAAAGTAAAGGCAGATCCAAAACCAATAACAGGGAAAGCAGAGAATCAACCCAATTTGTAGCACAGACTCTCCAGAAAGTTTAGAAGAGGCAGCTCCAGGTATTTCTGGTAGGAGGGCTTTAATGGTGGAGGTAGAAGTGGAGCATCTGACTTTGGGCAAATGCTATACAAGTACTTGAAGACAATTATGAAAATGACCTTTAGTCTTGAGGCTAAATAATGTATATTCTTTTACCTTTTCCCTCGTGGGTCATATTTTCTAACTTTCTAAAGCTTTATGATTTCCTTTGAACTTCTTATTAGAAGGGCTTAACATTGAAGAGGAACAAACTACTTAAGAGACTTACAGAATTTTAATGGCAATGCTAAATTTCATCATGTAGATTTGCCCTTTCCTTAAGCCATACTCAGACTTCTGCAGTTGGAGGGGGGGGAAAGCCAAAACTTTGTCCAAAGTAGCAGGAAAGAAACTATTTTGTCATTGAAATAATATCTCTGTAGTGGTTAGAAATATGGATTTTTAAGTAGTATCTCTTTTCAAAATAATACTATTCAAATTGAAACATCACTGTAGTACATGACTCTAACCACTATGCTGTACATTTGGAACTAATACAGAATATTGAATGTAAACTGTAATTGAAAAAAAAGACACATCACTATAACTTTTCCAACACCAGAAATACAGCACTCAAAATGTATCATTTGACCTACCTTCATGCATGGTCAATAATTAGGTTTTCACAGATAATCCAGACTTCGACAAACAATAAAGAAACTAACCTCATAAAATAAAGCAATTACTTTTCAAAAATTTTTTATCTGTTTTTACCAATAGATCCACTGACATCTTTTTATTACTATTTATATTGACCAACAATATGTCTGGTGATAAATTATAATATCACAACAGTCAATCCAGGTAAACTGATCTGGAAAAAAAAATCACTGTCTTTGTAAAACTACTTATTAGTTTATCGACACCTGATGAAGTTAACCTGACTTATTTATATTTTCAATTATCAATGCTCTATCATTGCTCAAGAAGATAGTGCTTATATTCTAATTTCTTAGGTGGTATAATGTATCTCAATTTCTACATCTTTTCATTTTCTTAACTCTTTTGTAGCTAACATGCTTCTCTATTACACTCACCATACCCACCACAAACTGAGAATATAATGAAATTTATAAACTTTGGCCTATAAATCAATTCATAGACTTTTTTAGAATCATGTTACATTGGTGAATCCCAATGTGGAAGCACTACCTCCAGAGTAGCAAGTGGTGGTTCTTTCTCACCGGGTCCTCACTACCTCCAATAGCAACCCCTCTGTGGTCCCTCATTCACGTGGGACCAGTCTAAGTAACAAGAGGACAGAAATCTTTGGTCACAGCTGATGAGGAAAAGTTCCCTGTTCTTTTCCAGTTTTTATGTCTTCTCATTTTCTCTCTGTCTTCTGAGAATTCTCCTCTTTCATAAGATTCCCTCTGTATCAGACATGTTCTGCCCTACCCATGCTCTTCAGCTTTTGTCATCCCATTAGGCCAAGACCTTCTTGGTGGAAGAAGCTATAAGTGCCTGAGGAATTGGACTGAAGAAGCATGTCACAATAGGAGGGCCAGAAGTGCTGGATAGTAAAAGCCTTTAGGGGTCCTAAACAGTGATGCAGGGGGGTTAATGGATAAATACCACAGCTGGCTCGTCCCTCTGACAGGACACCCCAGGAAGGCTTCACACAGTATCCAAGCGGTCTACACTGCCAATGAGCCCCCGTTGCCCTCAGTGGCAATCTGCTTATTAACGCACTCACTGGCTTTCTTCCTTTCCTAGCATCGCCTCCCTCCTGAAACCACCTAAACTCAAATTCTTGTCTCAGGGCCAAGCTAAAGAAATGATCTTTGTCACTACTTCCTTATTTGTCTTTTCCATTCTTCGGTCAAATGCAGAAAAGTTAAATCCTTGATAGCTGTAGCTGTGAGTTAAAATTTAAGTTATAATTATGAGATGATTTGTGCTCTATAAATTTACAATTATAATAAGAGAACTTGGTTATTAATTAATTCAAAATAGTTTGAGCTAAACAGCTTTCTGATTTCATAAATATATACAATACTACTTGACTTTTCCTAGCATAAAATATTTTTTAAATATTTGCTCATCTTTTACCATGATGGACATTATATCACCAATTTGCATATCCATTTCATGAATTCTGAGATTTCTAGCCCGGACTCCATAAAATGATATACTATCTTTTTCCATTTCCAAGTAAATGTACATTGACTCAAATTGCAAATTGTTTAAGAGATTAAATAAAATTTAATAATGTTTTTATTGATTTCAGAGAGAGGAAGGCAGAGGGAGAGAGGGATAGAAACATCCATGATGAGAGAGAATCATTGATTGCTGTCTCCTACACACCCCTACTAGGAACTGAGCCCACAACCAGACATGTGACCTGACGGGCAATTAAACCATGACCTCCTGGCTCATAGGTTGACACTCAACCACTGAGCCACACAGGTTGGGCTAATAAGATTTTTAAAATTTAATTTAAATACCAGCTTTATTTAAATAATTTTGTTTAGACATATGACATATGACCATCTATCTGTGCTCTTGCTCTGGGCCTCACAGGTGTTAGGAGGGACCTGAGAAGTAACAGATTATTTAGGTCCTCAGAACAGGAGGCTCCTCCACCTTCACAGAACCATGCCCGCCAAAAGAAGTCAAAACTGATTTCGATTTTTATGAGAGAATTTCGGTGTTTACTGGAGAAAAGATATCTTTCATTTTATTCTGGGCCCTTGATTTTGTTTCCACACAATTGGTACAGTTTTGAGAAACAAGAATCCTCATTTAACATCCAAAGGCATCCAGTAAAACACGAATTACTACATCATGCCACTCACACTGAGAGACTATTCTCAGGAATAATTTATAGGCAAATCCCAGCACCAATAAAAACTTCTAGAGAAATATTAAGGAAAGTAATATTTGTTCTGTGTTAAATTTCTGGAAGAACGAAGATGGGGAAAAAGTGGCATTCAGAGAAAAAACAAATAGCAATACATTTCTGACATCAATTTTATTTCCCAGGTGAATTATGCTCAATAAAAATAACTTTTAAAATATATTAGCACTCTTTGGGACAGAAGCATAGAAGTCCAGAGGGTTAAAATGTTTGTATTATGAGGGTGCCCCACACAGTTCTTCAAAGTGCTGCAAAAGCAGAAGAGACGAAGGGTCCTCCTGAACAGCTTCCTCCATGAGCTGGAAACTACACAGGACTTTCTCCTCTCCTTCATGGCCTCTGCCCGTGCCTCCAGGAGTCATGTCATATCTTAAATTAGCCACGGATAATGGCAACACCATCACAGAGCACACTTAGAAAAGTCAGGCTGCTAGGAGTACTTCGAATGTCAACATGTGGTTATGCGGAAAAGTGGGAATAAGAGCTTTTAAGATCCCTTTAAGACAAGAGCATACGCCAAGGCTAGGTTAAATTGAAACTGTAATTTGTATTATCAAAAATCTAAGCAATTAGTAGCCATGAGCATAATTGAACCACAACAGCCCAGATGGGCCAGCCACATCTTTTCTGTTATAACATTGTGGCTGGGGAAAGAGAAACCCGAGGTAATTGAAGCAGAAAGGAAGCTGACCACAGAAAGACAGACCTGTATAAACTGTGCCCCTTCAAACCCATTCTGAAGCTGACATGCCAACTATTTTTCCAACTTTATTTTTATTTTATGTAAACTGCATCAGGAAAAATGTTGTTCAATGAGTAATTTTTGTATGAATAGAAAATATAAAATATTTTAGCATGGTTTATAGCTGAAACATGACTATAATATTAATGATTTCCATGTATGTAAAGAAACTAAGTAGGAAAAAATATTTTTATATGATCCTGAGTGTTCCACAATGCATCTTCCTAACTTAAATTTTATGTAGTAAATGACCATGACAGTAGCTAACCCTTAATGACTAGGCTATCCTTAATGTCTTTTGACAAAATAAATAAAATATCAGTTAGTAATTTGTCATTTTAATGATTTATTATTTATTAATATCTATTCTAATAAAGAGGAATATGTGAATTGTCTGGGACACCATCACAGTAACAGTAATGACCAAACAGCAGGCTGCACGGGGCAACAAGGTTAGCAAAAATCAAATGACTGAATAGCAGGCTGCATGGTGTGACTAGGCCAGCAGGGGGAGCAGTTGGGTGACCAAGCCAGCAGGGGGGCAGTAAGGGGCAACCAGACTGGCAGGGGGACAGTTAGGGGTGATCAGGCTGGCAGGCAAAGGTGATTAAGGGGCTATGCTGTTAGTGGGGGCAGTTAGGGGCAATTAGGCAGGTGAGCATTTAGGAGCCAGCAGTTCCAGATTGTGAGAGGGATGTCCTAGATTGGAGAGGGTGTAGGCTGGACTGAGGGACACCCCCCTCCCTACAATGCACATATTACATGCAACAGGCCTCTAGTATTCTTAGGAAAATCATGCTTTAAAAATTGTTTTTTGAGTGAAACATCCAAAGTATGGATAATATATATATATTATACACACACACACACACACACACACACACACACACACACACACACACTAGAGGCCTGTTGCACAAATTTGTGCACAGGTGAGGTCTGACCAGATGAGGGCAATTGGTCAGGGTCATCTGGGGGGATGGGACATGGGAGGTTTGCTGGTCTGCACCGCCCCTTATGGGGGAGGGGGATCAGGAGTGGGGCCAACCAGGGGAGAGGGCACAGGCAGTTGGCTGGCTGGCCCCAACACCTAGTCAAACTCCCAGTTGAGGGAACAATCGCATATTAGCCTTTTATTATTTAGGAATATATATAATGTGTATAATACATAAAACATGTTCACTGAGTAGCCAGATTACTATGATCATCTATGAACACATAATAATCTGGCCACTCAGAGTGTGTGTGTGTGTGTGTGTGTGTGTGTGTGTGTTTAGAGGCCCATTGCATGAATTCCCTGTGGCAGCCTGGCCACAGGGAGGGGACATGGGTGGTTGGCCAGCCTGCCTGCTGGTCAAACTCCTAGTGGAGGGGACAATTTGCATATTAGCCTTCTATTATATAGGATATACATTGAATGGCCAGATTATTATGCATTCAGAGATCATAATAATCTGGCTACTCAGTGCATATTATCCAATCTAATAAAGAGGGAATATGCTAATTGACCCTCACACCATCACAAAGATGGCAACTCCCACAGCCAATAAAGAGAAGATATGCTAATTGCTGCCCCACCCTCAAAGATGGTGGTGCCCACAGCCAATAAGGAATATGCTAATTGACTGTCCCAACCTCAAAGATGGCAGTGTCCACAGCGAATAAGGAGAGAATATGATAACTGTCACACCCTCAAAGATGGCAGTGCCCACAGACAACATGGTGGCATCCAGTTCCTTCAGCCCCACCAGGGAAGCAGGCCTTGTCATGTGCCTGCCTCCAGAGCCCCCCAGTCCCTTAGCCCCCCCAGCTGCCCAGGGCCGGGCTGAGGCACAAGCAAGTCTTGGATGGCAGCTGCCCAGCCACCCAGGGCCACCCAAGGCTCAGGTAACCAGGGTCAGCTGAGTCTTGCTCTTCCAACAGTGTCAGCAGCAGAGGTGTGGTGGGGCATCACCTTCCCCTGATTGCCAAGTTGCCTCCCACACCTGAGGGCTCCTGGGCTGTGAAAGGGGGCAGGTTTGGCTAGGCATATAGAATGTATAATATATAATATGTATATCACATATATAATACATATGTATATCATATATTATATATAACTAGTAGCCCAGTGCACAAAATTTGTGCACAGGGGTGGGGGTTTCCTCAGCCCAGCCTGCACTCTCTCCAAATGGGAACCCCTTGGGGGATGTCTGACTGTTGGTTTAGGGCTGATCGCAAAGACATCCCTCTCGCAATCTGGGACTGCTGGCTCCTAATTTCTCACCTGCCTGCCTGCCTGATTGCCCCTAACTGCCCACCCCTAACTGCCTCTGCCTAGGCCCCTACCACCATGGCTTTGTCCAGAAGAAAGTCAGACATCCGGAAGATGGCCAGTCAACCTGGCCTAATTAGCATATTATATTACCCTTTTATTAGTACAGATGTGTGTGTGTGTGTGCGCGCACGTATTTATACCTAGAGTAAAACACCAGATAAATAGTGAACTTTAAAATAACTTCAACAGAGCCCAGCCAGCATAGCTCAGTGACTGAGTGCCTACCCATGAACCAGGAGGTCAGGGTTTGATTCCCAGTCAGGGAACGTGCCTGGGTTGTGGGCTCAATCCCCACTATGCAGGAGGCTGCCAATCAATGATTCTTTCTCATCATTGATGTTTCCCTCTCCCTCTCTCTCCCTTCATCTCTGAAATCAATAAAAATATTTTTAAGTTAAGAAAAACAATAAGTTCAACAGAATGTATACCAACTACAAATTTAAACAAAAATGTACGATACAGTGTTATCATAGAGATAGATGTCCTACTATCACCTTTCCTATGCCACACCCCCAAGTCTTACCTGAAGATCATCTTTAGGTTCTTTATTCCCTCAGGGGGAAGCTTACCCTGATCCCTCAGTCTACATGCAGCATTCCCATATATACCTCCATCATACAAACACCTGCAGTTCCCATGTCACAGCTCCCTTCTCATCACATCCTAAGTTCCTGTTTACTGTCTGGAACCCCCACAGATATTCGTTAAGCAAAATCTCTCTGGATGGATCCATAGTCCCATTTTAATTATTCACATTTGTATGTATCCATCATTTTTGTTGGATCAAATTGTTAGTGTTTAAAAGTCAGTCACATATACCAACCAACATGTGTTTTGGTTATTTCCTCATATCAATATTTAGAAATATTGTGATAATTTTAAGATAAATCACAAATTATAAGGAACATAAATCTAATGCCAGAAGAAAATTTGTAATTGGCCCTCAGACGGCCCAGACCCAAGTTTTCTCATTGCTCCAACTCAAGTTTTTTTCAATTCTAGTATACCATGAATCTTTGTTATGCAGTTCAGTCTAATTACTTAGCTTCTATAGAGTCATATGGGATAACCCTACCATCACCAGAGTCTAGATTTCTCATAGTCTGAAACAGAACATAAAATAGATCTTGAATTGCAATATGGCACTGCAGATTAGTTCTTAAAGAAGGGAGGGATAAGGTATTAAAAAACAACAGGAGAATCAGGTGTGATTACATTTGTCTGTGCAGGTCAGGAAAACTTCTGAAAAGAAATAAGATTTAAACAGTGTTTTTGTTTAAGTAAAAGTTGTATTGACTCTCTCTCTCTCTCTCTCTCTCTGTGTGTGTGTGTGTGTGTGTGTGTGTGTGTGTGTGTACACTAGAGGCCCAGTGCACTGATTCATGCACTGGTGGGGTCCCTCAGCCTGGCCTGTGGGGATCAGGCTGAAACCAGCTCACTGGCATCCTCTGAGGGATCTCAGATTGCAAGAAATTGGGCTTATTACCCAAAAACTGCAGCTGCCAAGTCACTGCAGCTCAGCAGCTCCTGTGTTGAGTGTCTTTTCCCTGGTGGTCAAGTGTACATCATAGTTACCAGTCAGACAGCTGCTTAGGCTTTTATACATATAGTTATATACAAGTGTATATATATTTTTTCAATGATTTATTTTATTTTGTTCTTTAGAAAGAAGGGAGAAAGAAAGAGATAGAAACATGATCATGATTGGCTGCCTCCTGCAACCCAGGTATGAGCCCTAACTGGAAACTGAACCCATGACCTCTTGGTACATGGAGCACTGCTCCAATGTTTTATGTGCAACCTATGTATTCCTAATCACCAGTTTCTGCCTAAATGGCTAGAGTAGTTTGCAGTTTAATATCAGTGGCTCATAGATAATGAGTGTCCTTCCCCAGACTAAATAATTCCACCCAGAGGCAGCCTGGGTTGACAGCCTTTAACTAGAGCCCATCCACCTGGTCACAGTGAGTGTTGGGCCACAGTCCGAGTCTGTCCATGTGATGATTCATCTGCCCACTTCCTGTTTCCATCTGTCTTCCTTTGGTTCACCATAAAGCTACTACAGTATCATGCTTGGGAAAAAGCATTGATTGATCTAAATATACCAATTTTAATCACCAGAACTATGAATAATTTTAGTTAAAGCAGCAATATGATCAAATGTCCCTATAAGAAATACCAACCTAAAGGAATTGCATGCTTAGCAAAACCCTTTTCTAGCCCTGGTTGATGGATCACATCAATTAAGCAATAACCCCTTACAATAAAATTAAAGTACTGAACAAATATAGGAACTGCATATTAACTGCCATAGAAATATTAGAGCCATGTTCTTGAGTTCTTTTTCCCCTGGTTAATACTACCACACTGTTAATCCATAGTTAAGCTCTCATAACGCCACAGTTTGCTATTCTCTCTCTTTAGGTTCTGCTAGTGTTGAAATTGTAATTACATGGCATCTTTTTATTTTGTTCTTTCACTTTTTTTAAATATATTTTATTGATATTTTACAGAGAGGAAGAGAGAGAGATAGAGAGCTAGAAATATCGATGAGAGAGAAACATCAACCAGCTTCCTCTTGCACACCCCCTACAGGAGATGTGCCTGCAACCAATGTACATGCCCTTGACCGGAATCAAACCTGGGACCTTTCAGTCCGCAGACCGACGCTCTACCACTGAGCCAAACCGGTTTCGGCTGTTCTTTCACTTTTTAATAGATAACTTTTCTCATGCAATTTTTATGCCTCAAAATGAGAAATATCATGGGTATACCACAATAGGAAAAATTACTCCAGTGTCTATGATCTTTGTACTATTGGGTAACAAAAGATTGTGTATGTATAATTTTCATACCTTTTGAAAGTTTTCAAAAACAGTTATCAGAGTATCTGAATAGACTCAACTGTTATAGCATCTGTATGTTCCCCAAATATAGTGAGGCACTTTTCCCAAAGCATCCCATATTTTCATGCACCAGTGGTAATAATAATCTATGCAAGCTAAACCAGAGATTTTATATACATTATTTCACTTAATCCATGTAACAGCCCTGAAATGTAACTATTATTATGTTTACCAGTTATAAGCTGGAGGGTCAAAAAGTCTATGTTCCTCTAAGTTCTCATGGAAATATTTAGTTGGTTTTTGGGTCCACCACAGGTCTCTCTGCCCCAAATCATACATCTTTCTTAGTCTTAACCACGAGGCCAGGTGAGTGTGTCATAAAACTGGCATTCAACTTGCCAATAAACTTTAGATTTTCCACAAATGTTGGAGTTATTCTGCATGTAATTGGTCAGGTCTCACAGAAAATGATGAAAAATAAAACCTCTCAAAATGAGTATGTCAGACAGATGGAGTAAAAGAATGTATAGCAAAATGAGGGTCAGTTTCTATACTGTAAATACTTACTTTAGTTATCTGAAGCACAATTATTGGGCTAATCCTAAACATTGCCTTATATTGTAAGAATTTTCCCACCAAAGACATTAACAGGCCTCTGCAAGAAAGAAAAATAAAACAGGGGAATTTATAATAATTATATCTAATTTTTAAATCTGTCAGTACATCCATTTCTCTTTATCTTTACCACCCCCTCCCTAATCCTGTGTCATCAGTTTGCCTGGACTATGGAAATTACCTCAGCATGGTTTACTACCACATATACTCTGAGCTCCTCCAACAGTTTACACACTGTAAGCCAACTGATATTTCATGCAAAACTTGTGATAACCCCATCTCACTCCAGCTTCTAAATGTTCTAAAAACTCTCCATGATTTCCATCACTGTGAGTAAAGACCAGAATTCCTAACGTAGTATGTCACTGCATTATTACCCTGGCACCTATCCCTAATTTCAACTGACGCTTACTCCTTGCTTTACATGCTCCAACCATGCTGGTCTTTTTTTGTAGTATTTCAAAGTTCTCTTTGCTATTTCCCAGCACCAACAGTCTCTTCAAAAAATAGTATGAGGAAAACTGGATATTCACATGCAAAAGAATAAAGTTGGACCACTAGACTATCTTATATCACTCACAAAAATTAACTCAAATGGGTTAAAGACTTAAACATTAGACCTCAAACTATAAAGCTACTAGAAAAACACAGAGGTAAAACTTCTTGATAATGGTTTTGGCAAAATATATATATGCAATATGCAAATTGGTCATGACACTCTCACAGGAACAACCAAGCTGCAGGCTGCATGGGGTGACCAGGCTGGTAGCGCAGTTAGCAAGGGATAATTAAACAACTGACCAGCAGGCTGTGTGTGGTGACCAGGCCGGCAGAGAGGGGAAGTTGGGGGCAACCAGGCTGGCAGGCAGAGGCAGTTAGGGGTGATCAGGCTGGCGGGGGGGGGGGGGGAGTTTAGAACAGCCATGGGCAAACTACGGCCCACAGGCCGGATCCAGCCCATTCGGCTGTTCTATCCGGCCCATGGAGCCCAAAGAGCGGAGGATTCTCTTGCTCTCCCCTCCGCTCCTTCACCAGCAGCCCAAGATGAGAGTGCCAGCATGGTCAGGTTGCTTTTGTTCCGGCCCTCCGGTCCAGTTTAAGAACCCATTGTGGCCCTTGAGTCAAAAAGTTTGCCCACCTCTGGTTTAGAACAATCAGGCAGGCAGGCAGATAAGCAGTTAGGAGCCAGTGGTCCCAGATTGTGAGAGGGATGTCCAACTGCTGGTTTCAGCCTGATCCTTGGGATCAGGATGAAATTGGCAATTGGACATCCCCCTAGGAGTCCTGGATTGGAGAGGGTGCAGGCTGGGCTGAGGGTATCCCCTCCCCTCATGCACAAATTTCATGTAACTGGCCTTAGATGGATGATAGATAGATATAGATAGATAGATAGATAGATAGATAGATAGATGATTGATAGATAGATCACCAAAAGTGCAAGCAAAAAAAATAAATAAACAAGAGGAACTATATCAAATTAAAAAGCTTTTACACAGTAAAAGAAACAATCCATTTTAAAGGGAAGCCTAGAGAGTGGGAGAAAATATATGCAAACCATTTATATGATAGGAGTTGTTTGGTGTTTTTTTCAAGATATAATTAGGAACTATTTGTGGCAATGTAAATTTGTACAACCACCACAGAAAACAGTAAGGAGGTTCCTCAAAAAATTAAAAACTGAACTACCATATGATCCAGCAATCCCATAACTTGCTGTATATCTAAAGGAAATGAAATCACTCTCATGAAGAGACATCTGCATCCCCGTGTTCAATGCAGCATTATTTATAATAGCCAAGACACGAAAACAACCTAAGGGTCTAGCAACAGATGAATTGGTAAAGCAAATACAGTGTATCATATTTATTACATATATCAAATATGTGAGAGTGTGTGTATGGGTGTGTGAGTGTGTATGTGTGTAAAAAAAGAAGGAAATCCTGCCATTTGTGACAACATGAATGAATCTTGAAGGCAATATGCTAGTGAAAAATGTCAGAGAAAGACATACACTGTATGATCTCACTTACATGCAGAATCTTAAAAAAAAAAAGCCATATTCATAGAAATGGAGAGAATGGTGGTTGTCAGTGGTTGAGGGTAAAGGAAATGAAGAAATGTAGGTCAAAGAGTGCAAACTTCCAGCGATAAAGTTAATACATCCTGAGCATCTGCTGTGCAGCTTGATGATTGTAACTAACAATAATGTATTATATACTTCAAAGAGGAGAGTAAATTTTGAGGGTCATCAACACAAAACAAAAGTGATAGTTATGGGAGGAGATGGGGTGTTAAATAATCTTATTGTTGCAATAATTTCATAATATATACATTTATCAAATCATCACAATGCTTTTTTTTACATATGGCATTATATGCCAATAATATCTCAATAAATCTGAGGGAGGAGAACGTGTTCTCCCTGGCATCATCCATCATGGCTTATAATTTTAAAGTCAGGATGGAATCTGGAGCATATTAGCCCACTTTGCCCCATGCACATCCCTGGCTCAACATGAGGATAGTAGGACCACTGTCAGAAAAGGGGACGATAAGTCATGGAGCTCATGTAGGGTCCATATAACAATAGGTGGGTGAAATGGTTCAAAGTGAATATTGAGCTGCTGAGAATATTATAGCATTTCTGCAGAGGAATACGGGGAAAATCTCATAGCAGGTGTCACGATGTCTGTGGTTCTAGGCAAGAGTAAAACTGTTCAACCTAGACCCAACTCTGGAGTCACCCTTGCTGCCAAAAGGAACTCGTGGACTCCTCTCGTGGAGACAGGTGAAAAGAGCACAGAGCCCACGGGTGTAGTGCACTCAGAGGGCAGGCAAGGTTGTGTTTCTAAGCACTTGCTTGTTACTTGAGGCTTCTGCTGTATAAGCAGGTCATGAAATCAAACCATGTTTCTTAATGAAATAGACGAGACAAGAATAGAAAAATAAGTGAGTACATGTGCGTCACAATGATGAATACTGTCTCATTAACTCGCTTTCGTTTCATTAATATATGTACATATATTTGTAGTGAATTACAATGTAAAATGTGTTTCTCGGTGTGAAACATAGTGGAGAAATGTTTTTAAAATACTGTTTAGTCAAGAAAGAAAGAAAAAGGCCATAGTAATTTATGGCAGACATTTTAGAAAATGCCTCCTTACAAACACCATAAATAAAGACAAGGTATTTAAAGTAAACTGTGAGATATTTGGTCCCCAGTTAAACTTCAATTCATTATGTCCGTGAAAAGGCACCTGAATTTTCAATGCAGGGCATAAGAATGGGCATTATTGCTATCATTGTGATTGTGGCAATAGCTATCTGTGGAATCTCTGTACTGATTTTTTTTCCAAGAAGAAGAGAATGGCAACGTATGGGAAGGCTCAGAGAAAGAAGATGAGTAAGATGCATAGGGAACTCAAGAGAACTTCAGGAAGGGAAATTAGCAAATGGAGTGAGACTACAAAGGTGTGAGCATGAGACAAAGAAAACTTTGAAGATTATTATTTTGTTAGTTAACATCCTATATTTGTAATGGTACTCAAATATAAATAGTTTGACATTGGCTTTACCACTCTCAAAATAACCACAAGTGTCTTATATACGCATATCTATTTAAAAAAAAAAAAAAACACCTGGAACCTGGAGTGTATAGTGTGGCTCAGTTGGTTGAGCATCGACTCATGAACTAGTAGGTCAAGGTTCAATTCCTGGTCAGGATACATGCCCAGGTTGCTGCTTGATCCCCAGGAGGGGGTATGCAAGAGACAATCAATCAATGATTCTCTGTCCTCATTGATGTTTTTTCTCTCTCTTCCTCTCCCTTTCTCTGTCTGAAATCAATAAAAACATTTTTTAAAATTTTATTTATACACAACATTCAAGTATGCATTAAATATGCTTCCATACTAAAGAAACTAATCAATTACATATGACGAACTGACCATTTTTCATAACTTCCACAGAAGATCTATGATATAAGTGGTATGTTTGGAATGGCATTGTGTCAGAAATTGCATGAAACACAGGAAAATCTCAGAAATCCTGGCAGTGAAGGAAAAAAATATTCAGAGACAAACCTGAATAAATTAGCCAAAAGCTGGTGGGTTTTTGGTTGTTAACACTTCTTTGGGAAAGGAGGCATGGAATCACACTGAAGAGGAAAGTTGTCTTAAATTAAGTACATAAACAGGGTTCTCATCCTACAGTTAGGATTCAGGCATTCTCCGCCAGGCTTTTCTCTTGTTCCCACAAACTTCCCAGCTAAAAACATCCCTCCGTACAGTCACAGGCAAAACTAAAACAAAGAGATCTTTCCTGACTCTTGCAGTAAAGAAACCGGATAACAGTCACACATACTCCAAAACACAGGAACATTTACTTATCCACCCTTCACAGCTCAGAAAATCCAAGCCATCAACCACAGAAAGTCAGAAAAATAAGTAATATGCCTATCTGTTTTATCACCATCATTTCAGATATCACACAGAATTATCCACTCATCCAAAAGCAAAGTGTTCAAGTTTCTATAGAACTTTAAGCGGTTCCAAAAAAAAAGAAAAAGAAAATGTCTTATTATCAATCTGCCTTTACATTCCTTCTGATCATAATTTAAATGAATCGGTTATCACATTGCACAAGTGACTTGAATTCTAACCAAAAAGGCCAGTAAGACACATTAGATTTTCATTTCTAAGCAAGAATTTTTTTAGCTGTGTTCAGTCTATTTTAAAATCAAACTATTTTCCTTATGTCTCTATTTTGCAATGTTTTCTGTGTGTCTACATGAAGCCAAAATGACTGAAATTCCAAAACCTCAAACGAGATTTTACAAAGGTTTCCTCTGTGGCCCTGGTCCTCAAACATGCACTTCCTAAAAACCAGAATACAAGTTCTGCTTTTTAATTGGTTCACTATTCTGAATTTTCCCCCTAGGTCTAGTATTAAAATAAAATGTTTGTATCCACTTGACAAAGTGCTTTAAGGTAAGTTTCAGAGAAGCGTACTTGACTTGTAGAAAAGGTTATCCGGAATAGAACTTGACTGTCTATAGTACTCAAAGTGAGAGGGGGAAAAAAATCACATAACTACAAATGTGACATATAAATACCAAGCACTGCTTTGCTTGCTTTGCTTGTTCACCTTCAAAAACTCACCTATTAAATACAATCTGCAAGTTTATATTTTTGCTGCAAATTAGCTGTCGGTGAAGTGTTGAAACATTGTTGGACACACATTTGCACTGAGGCTGTGTGTCATAAACACATCAGTGGCTCCTATCAAACGGGCCAGACTTCAAAAGACATCGCTGCTTTACTTTCTGTTTTCCCTGTGGCATTGCTAAGATAAAGGGTCTACATGATTATTCATGGTTTGAAGAATACTCTTGTTCAATGAGGTCTCTGGATGAGGTGATGCAGTCAGTCCTTTGCTAGACTTTCATGTGCCATCCATGTCTCTGCATCAAAAGTTTATTTTATTCTGTTATATGCAAATGTATAACCTCCATTAAGCAGCTTCTTTTTCAAAACCTTGGGTGAGAAATTTCAAAGCATGCACAGTGGATATCTGCTTTTAACTACAGAAAAGTAACAAAAGAAAGTTATTGTTAATTCTATTACCTTGAAATTGTAAACATTTCAATGGACACTGTAAAAGAAATGTAATCAAAGTTCATTACTCTGCTGGAAATGAAAAGGCGCCATAGAAGTCTGTATTTACAATTGAACAAAAAAAGCCTAGACATTAAGTGAGCATGAGCAATTTAATACCCACCTAGACACACAGCAGCAAAATGCAGAGTACACCCTACTTTCTAAGTTCCGTATACAGGAAACTACTGCAAATAATAGCTTTTATTAAAAATGTAATTTTATCATGAAAAACTTCTATCCAAGAACCACTATATGCAGGATCTTTTGTGTTGTCACTTATCTATACTAAATGCAACTAAAAAGTATAGCTTTGCTTTAAAATCTTTATGTCCTTACATAGACTGTACATAGACAATGGATGTCATCGACAAATAATTATCATTCAGAATGCAATGCAAGTTAATTGATCATAATTTTTTTTAATGAATTAAGTTAGGTAGCATGTTCTTTCTTTATTATTAGAGGTCCAGGAAATCTGAATAGATTTTTTTATGATAAAAGATAATTTGGCTTCAACATTTTCTTTTTTCATTAATTTTTTCTTTTTTCTTTTTTAATATATTTTATTGATATTTTTCAGAGAGGAAGGGAGAGAGATAGAGAGCTAGAAACGTTGATGAGAGAGAAACATCGACCAGCTGCCTCTTGCACACCCCCTACCGGGGATGTGCCCGCAACCAAGGTACATGCCCTTGACCGGAATTGAACCGGGGACCCTTCAGTCCACAGACCGACACTCTGCCACTGAGCCAAACCGGTTTCAGCTAAAATTTGCCTTATTTAATTAACATATCCTCCCTGCTGAGCCTTGGAAACCATCTATGAACAGGAGCCTGAGCAGAGACCCCCCTCCTCACAGCTTAGTCATGATGCAAGCAAGCAGCCATTCACTGTGGAAGAGTCTTGTCTTGAGACAGGAGAGAAAGAACAGATTGGTTAATACTACTTGTTTTTTTATGCTCTCCACCAAATAACTTGGTTCATAGACCATCTTGAAGAAGAAGAAGAAGAAGAAGAAGAAGAAGAAGAAGAAGAAGAAGAAGAAGAAAGAAGAAGGAAGAAGAAGGAAGAAGAAGAAGAAGAAGAAGAAGAAGAAGAAGAAGAAGAAGAAGAAGAAGAAGAAGAAGAAGGAAGAAGAAGGAAGAAGAAGGAAGAAGAAGGAAGAAGAAGGAAGAAGAAGGAAGAAGAAGGAAGAAGAAGAAGAAGAAGAAGAAGAAGAAGAAGAAGAAGAAGAAGAAGAAGAAGAAGAAGAAGAAGAAGAAACAGGGCCAGGTAGCCTATTTTGACAGCTAACTGTAGGTGATTTTGAAGGGGAAAAAAAAGTAAAATAAACCGCTTCTTCCTTCTTTACTCTGGTTCACTTACATGCCTTCTAAAATGATTGTCAGGAGAAACAAAGTTTTTTAAAAGATGCATAAATTTATTAAAACTTTGAAGACATTTAACAACTGATTGAAGTCAGTAATATAAAATATTAACTCTAAAACACAAAAATTCAATTTCAAAGGCGTTAGAAATAATTCCTCATAAAGGGTTGGTACTACAATCTTTGTTAGGGTGGAACTTAGGACCCTCCCGATATCATCCCACCATTTCACCCCTGACCCATTTGCCTTGATAAACTGGCCAGCAGTAGCACATGAAATTGTGGAGAGATGAGAGTCTCACAGTCATATTTGTCTAAATGTAGCAGGTGGCACCGGGTTTCCCATTTAACGAAGTGCCATTTCTTTTACAATTCTCTGGAGCAATGAGCCTTTGCATTCCCATTTTCCCCAATCAGAGAAGGACCACTCAGGTGCCTTTGCCCTCGCACACCTTTACGTGTTTGTCAGGAGTTAACACACTGGCTGAATTATCAGGGATAATTAACAGGGATGCAGGTAAAAAGAAGATGCTTAAATCTTTTGGTTTGGTTTGGTTTGGTTTGGTTTGGTTTGGTTTGGTTTGGTTTGGTTTTTTCACATCTCCCATCCACTTGGCTGGCCGCAGGTAGGCAGGCAGAAAACTGGTTAAAAACCCTGCGACCATGATCTTATCCACAAACAGAGGAAGACGATGACGAGTACAAGGCAGGACATCAGCAGTGGAGCCAGCAGCCTGCCCCAGGGCTGCGGTGGCGCAGGCAGGAAGCTGTGACAGAAGCCATCCCAGCCGCCTTGCGCCTCCATCCAGGGGCGGTGCTTCCCGGTGAGCCAGCCGCACAGGAAGGCCACCAGGCGCTGGCAGTCCCGGTCCACGGTGGCGTCCCATTCCCTCCGCGCCCGCGCGTGGCCCGGCGGCGGCCTCTCCAGCAGGGCCCCCGCGAAGGACACGAGCGCCAGCACGCTGAACCAGGTGGGGTCCGTGCCGTCCGGAACTAGCCGCTCTGCCTGGTCCACCACCTGCTCGGTGCGGGCTCTCTGCCGCAGGGACCAGGAGTGCGGGGCCCCCAGCCAGGACTGGGCAGCCAGGGAGCGCACCAGGGCGGCCTCGGGCGCGGCGGGCGGCGGCCGCGGGCCGGTGCTGCGCCGCCTCCTCCGGGCGCAGTGCTCCAGGAACTCGGTCAGCAGCCGGCGGGTGCGCAGCCTCAGCTCGTCCTCCTCCATGGCCTGGCCTCTCGGGGGAAATGAATTTTCAAAATGAAAATAAATCAAGTCCACATCTACCCTCATTGCTAGGAAACAACTCAAAGCAAGTGTCCCCACTTTACAGATTCGGGGTCAAGGGCACCGCTGTGAGAACTGAATGGCAATCCACACGGAGTACCCAGACAAGTCCTTCATGAATAGCATTAGTAATACTGGTTACCATCTCTGTCATATGCTACAGGGTATTCGCCAGCACATCAGCTTGTCCGGTCTTTCCAGAGAGAGAACTAATACTTTCTGTATTTTATGAATTAAAAAAAAAAAAAAGCCTTATGAGGTTAAGTAACTTATAAACGCCACCATGCCACATCCCATCTTTCAGCGTTAGGATAAGTTCCGTTGCTTTAGCATGGCGTAAAAGGTCATGATCTGTCTCCTGGCGACCCCTGAGGTGGTCCCACAAGTGCCTTTTCAAACATCACATTCCTTTCCTGGTGCCCACCGATCCCATTCCCTTGCACAGGCTGTTCCTTCTTCATTAAACACCTTCCCCTCCAGTCTAACTCCTGTCCACCTGACTGGCTCCTACTGATTCATCAAAGCTCAATTCAAGCATCACCTCTCCTAAGAGAAACCATTCTTGACTGTTCCTTATCCACCTTCTCCAGAAACAGGTTGCTTCCTCTGTACTCACTCACTCACTTATAATTTCATCATAGAGCAACAAGCTTGCTCTGCCTCCTGCCCCTCCATTTGGACACCGAGAGAGCAACAATAACTATTTCTCATTCAGCTCTATTTTAGCAGCAGATTGCACCATATCTGATACAGGATGGGTATTCTATATATGGTGGTATAGTGAAAGGAAAAAATCATATAATGAATAAATGAAACACAAGTAATAAGCAATACACAGAAACTGAAACCCAAGATTTCTGAATCCAAGTTCTTAATGTAGCAGACATTTGAAAGAAACCCTACTGTTTTCTACATTTTTCTACTAAATACTGGAGACAGAAAGTTGAAGAGGGCATGATGCATGAGCTAAAACACACACACACACACACACACACACACACACCCTGTCATGCCTCAAGACAGCCAATTATTACAAAACTATTAGACACCTTATTTACAATATAGTCTTCCTGACTACGCAATTGCTCAGAGTTACTTGCACACAGGAATCAGCCTTTGTCTGTCTTAGGCATCTAGCTGTACACCTGGTTGTAATATCCTGAACTTTTCATCACCTTAGCAAAACCATTACACAGGCCAAGATGCACAAAGGAAACTTGCCGTCATTACAGAAGGCATAATTAGCCATCATTTTCAAGCTCCTTTGACTCTGAAGAACCTGATTCAACAGGCAAGGGTTCAGGGGTGATCCTGAGTCTAAATGTTTTAAAGTGCTGTTTAGATAATCATCATATAATAAAACATTCCATGAAGCCAGACAAATTGATTGTGGTTTCTAGCAATGCTTTTCATGTCATCAACCCAACCCAGCAACTCTTTAGTTTTTTGCATAATAAAAAATATATTTTATTTGTAGTCATTAATGAATTAAATCTATATACATAAAGCCTAAGTAACTAAACGACAGAACGACCAATCAAAGGGTTGCTGTGATGCACAATGACCAACAGGGGGCAGACGCTCAATGCAGGAGCTGCCCCCTGGTGGTCAATGTGCTCCCACAGCCAACCTCCTGAGGCCGGACAACCTTCCATAGCCCCTCCCCACAGCTGGCTGGCCCTCCCTCCCTCCCTTATTTGTCCCAATGGCCAGCCAGGCCAAGGGACCTCACCTGGGCATGAATTCATGCACCGGGCCTCTAGTATTAGAACCAAAAGCTATTTAAGAAAGCAAAACAAAACACACAATTTCTCCTCTTGTTGAGGGTCAGTTTTAAAATAACAGGTAATTCAGACAGAAGCTCCACTCTGAGATCTGAAGCATGATTGAGTTAGATGGGATCTTTCATGTCTGGGACTGAAATATTTACATATTCATAGGGGAGATGCCATCAGCTGAAAAATGCCCCCCTCACAGGCCAGGCAGAACATTGCCTTACCCCAAGGTCAGAAATGTTCCCCGCACAGTGTGCCTATTAAATGCAGGAACAGGCCCCTGAGAAGGTGGTTGTCAAATGCATTGGGTTAATTGAAGAGAGCTCTCTAATGTTCTTCTCTTTTACAAGGACATAAAAAGTTTGGAGAAATACAAGAAAGAAAGGGGTCAGTAAGAAAGACAATGAAAAGAGATGGGAAAGCTATCTCAATTTTATTTAAGGCCTGCCCTGCCACAGAAAAATGCCATCTTTCTCAATCTTTTATTTTTAACTGCCTCCTAGAAATAGAGAATAAATCTTTTGTTTGAGCTTATTATTATTATATGATTTTTTCTAGTTATAATAAAAGTTTTCTTCTACCCAGTCTGTACTATATCATAAGAATATTGCATTTTTTCATATTCTGCCTTGAAACTGTTTCAAGTCATTTTAAGGATTTATATTAGCTCAGGAAATAGGTCTCATTTTAATTAACAACAATTAAGTGCCTACTATATAGAAGGCATTGTGTGCTAGGAGCTGTGGAAAATATAAAGATCAACAAATGCAAGGGAGAATTGAAGGGAAGGAAGGGGATGAAAAAAAGAACATGCAATGTAGGCATGAGATGTATATCAAGATAATGCTAATTTCAGTAACTTAATCCAACAGAAATCTATTTCTTACTTATAGTAGTCTAATGCATGCTTCACTCGTCTGACAAAACCTTCCTCCATACAGTGATTCAGGGACTTAGTCACCTTCTATCTATGTATGGCTCCACCATCCCCTAGGGTCCAGACAGAAGAGAAAAAGTGGAGAAAGCAAACAATCTTTAGATCGTTAAGCAACAATTCATTAAACCAAAGGCAACAGATATCTATAATTGGTCGAAACCAGACATATAGTTGATTCTACCTTAGACGAAAGAGGGACTGAGAAGTACAGCTCAGGCCTGGGCAGCTGGTTCCTGCTGTCACCAGAGGGAGGACTCTGGTTAGACAGCTTGCCAGAAGCCATCACATGAACGTTCACGGAGGAACGCGGGAGGCCCATGGACACCAATTGTTCATGTGGAGATTGCGGTGGCTGGAAGCAATTTCCTGACCTGATAGCCTCCAAGTAAATGTTTACTGGACCTTACTGATCTTCACTGACCTTTGAGATGGTCTGTCTGCTGCATGCCTGCCATGCTTTACTGAGGGCAAGATGTGTGTCTAAAACTGAATAGAAGCAGACAAGGCCAGGACACGGTGTGCCACTTCAAGAAAGAGACTCCACCTGGCCCCAACCCCCTACTAATTCATATTTTTATCTAGCATTTTCATTTGTGCATCGGCCTCTCCTGCAGATCCTGAACCCCGCGATGCAGATGGTGGCAACAGCTAGCTATCCTTGCCTCAGAAGAGAGATATATCATTAAGGATTTAAATTTCAACTTTGATGTTAATTTTTTTTTTAATTCTAGTTGGATAAAGCGATTAAAAATGTGGGTCCTGCCCTAAATGGTTTGACTCAGTGGATAGAGCATCGGCCTGCACACTCAAGGGTCCCAAGTTCCATTCCGGTCAAGGTCATGTACCTTGGTTGCGAGCACATACCCAGCGGGGAGTGTGCAGGAGGCAGCTGATCGATGTTTCTCATCAACATTTCTAACTCTCTATCCCTCTCCCTTCCTCTCTGTAAAAAATCAATAAAATATATTTTTTAAAATATGGGTCCTAATTTGAAGGCATGATTGTAGGTTAGACACAGACCCATGACTTCAGTGGGCACTTGGACCATTTTTCTTAAGTTATCTGATTATTTTGAATGAAACAAATATTTTGTATAATACCCAAAACGAGAGTTGCTGCAAAAGATACACTTGTCTCATGTGCAAATCTTTCACTAACCAGGGTCTGGACAAGAGTTTAGCATAACCATAACCAGGCACTAGAGTTAGAATATTATATTCTTTTTATTTTTATGCTTGCATACAATGTATCTACAGTGTATGCTTGCATTGCATTTTATGCTTGTATACAATGTATCTTAAATGTATCTACAATGAACACTTAATATATAAATCCTCAATAATCAGTAAGTTATAACTATTTAAAAGGTAAACACAATTTTTCATATTCTGGGATTTAAAGAAATGGTTTTAATTTTTTTCTTTTCTCAAAACCATACAAGTTTACTCACTTCTGTTTTTTCTCTTAGATTACATGAGTAAATTGCTTTTTTTATATATATATATATATATATATATATATATATATATATGTATATATATATTATTGATTTTTTACAGAGAGGAAGGGAGAGGGATAGAAAGTTAGAAACATCGATGATGAGAGAGAAACATCGATCAGCTGCCTCCTACACACCCCCCACTGGGGATGTGTCCGCAACCAGGGTACATGCCCTTGACCGGAATCGAACCTGGGACCCTTTAGTCCGCAGGCTGACACTCTATCCACTGAGCCAAACCGGTTTAAGCCAGTAAATTGCTTTTACATTAATCTGTTTTTTTTTACCATTTGTTCAGATTGGTTGCCAATTCTCTCTTGGATCCACTGTATGGCTCTCTCCATAGACTACTATCCCACTACTTCTACCAACTGCACAGTGATAATAAAAATATTGGGCTTTTATAATGTACTAGTCACTGAGCTATTCTCTTTATTTGTGATGTCTTATTTAAAACCCCCCATTAGATTAGATAAGTGCTATTATTACCACATTTTACCTAGGGAATCTTGAAGAAGTATACTACTACTCTACTCACCCAGCCTCTAGTAGCTGAACAGTAGCTTAAGAGAGTATGAACCCAGGCAGAGACTATGCATTCAAATATCATAGTACCTTCCCTCCACACACACACACAAAAAAGTTATCGAACAATAATTTATACATGCAAAGTTATGTATAATAATCTACAGGAAACCTATACAAACATTGCATTAGATGTTTAGAGTAGCATGAGGATGATCTCCATCATTTTCCAGTTGAGGAAGCAAAGAGTCACTCAAAGTTTCAAAGGTAGTAGAAGATTATATATATATATATATATATATATATATATATACCCAAAGAAACAGTAACCACATTCATTATCTCAGTTAAAGGTGATTTAATACAAAGAATCAGTTACCAAAGCATTGGAAGGGCTGGAGTAGAAAAGGAGAGATGACTAGCGATGGCAGTGAGCCACTACCATCACTAGAGCTGGAGGGACAGAAAAGAAAGTGTTGCTATCCAAAACCAATGGGCACTGCATGACTGAGCAGAAGTACAGGAACCCACTTGCCTCCTCACCAGAAAGCAGAAGCCAGAAGTTCTGCTGAAGCTGCTGGGCTGGCTGCTTTCACGGCTAAATGACATACACTGAGTGGCCAGATTATTATGATCTCTGAATGGATAATAATCTGGCCACTCAACATTTGGGGGTTTATCATGACAGAATGAGGTGAAGAGAGGCAAATATATACATTAGCGGCCCAGTGCATGAATTCATATATGGGTGGAATCCGGCCAAACCAGCCAGGGGGAGGGGACATGGGAGGTTGGCCAGCCTGCCTGCTGGTTGAACTCCTGGTTGAGGGGACAATATGCATATTAGCCTTTTATTATATAGGATGTACACTGAGTAGCCAGATTATTATGCATTCAGAGATCATAATAATCTGGCCACTCAGTGTAGTTATTGCATTGCTCCTACAACTGCTAAAGTCAGATGCAGGAGAGAAAAAATACAGCTTCCATGTTTTTCCCACCTTAAAACCTTATGTATGTTCTTCCATTGGCTAAGTCAAGGGTTTCTAGGAAATGTGATTTTTGGAACTCCAACCATGTGCATACAGAGGAGAATATAAAAGGGCAAGCATGAAGCTGAGAGCCAAGAGACAGATACTGTCCCAGTGGCAGAAACAGAAGTGAACTCAGGGCTTCTGACTTAGAATGAGTTCTTCTAAGAATATTTATGCAACTACTCTCAGACACGAAGACAGGTGCTAGAGATTACCATTATAATCCGGGCACAATGAGCTAGGTATGAACTAGATACATGAACTGGATGTGAACCGGTCATGGACTTGTGGGGATTAGAGTGTGCAAGTGAATACTGGGACTCTCCCCATTACAATTGCATCCTCTGCACAGAGCTGAGGCATCTTTTATGGTTGAAAGAGTTTGTTGGATTTTTTTTTGTGTCGACTTAAGCTGGGAATTGTGTTTCATAGTGTTTCCTATTCTATATTTCTGAGTTAGAATTGGCCTGAAGAGGAGTGTGCGCCAGACTGGAGAGCAGAAGTAAAGGAGAGCTGTGACCCTCGGAAGTCTTGGTGGTAAGATAGTGCTATGAACAGACAAAGAAGTGCCGGTGGGTCTCATCTCTCCTCTATGCTACATCCAGCTTGTCCTCCCAAAGCTGGTTCTACTAGTTGGTCACTAGTCGCCTAGCATTTAGCTGCAGGGAAGTGGTCATCACAGAGTAGCAGGTGCTTCCCATGAGTCCCTCCCTGAGCTGCCCCTTCACTGTCTCACTTCAGCAGCTGGACGCGCGTGCGTAGCAGGTTTTCTTGCAACCAGTCCACTCATGCTGGTCCACCAGGAGGTTAGTGAGTCCTTTTTGAATCCCTCCCGTGCAGACCTTCACTTCCCAGCCCCCCAACAACTGTGCATGGCCGGGTCCCTGTCCAATAAATCTCACTCCAACTCAAAGTGGGCCTGCTATCCTGGCTGATAGCGGAAGCATCGGGCCCTTTGGTATTTCCAATATCAAGCTTTGTTTAGAATCCTGGAAAGAGCCGTTACATGCATGGTTCATGATGATTTTTTACCTAAAACATAGCTACCCCTTCAGCCTATTTCCCTCCCAAACATCATTTGTACTCTGGTCTGGCTACAAAATTCACAATCTTGCTACACCTCCGACATGAAATAAATAATTTAGCAAAATGCTTCTGGCAATTCTCCTAGAAGCTCCAAGCAGATGACCCAAAAGATAACCAAAAGATCATTTGAAATGCCTCTACCTCTTGCTATAAAGCAAGATTCTTTCCCTCACTGCTTATCTTAGTTGAATACTTCTCCCTTCCCTGGCATAATGATTGATCCCCTGTACTAAAGGCTACCATTATAAGTCCTCTCAACTTCCTTGCAGGCAAGGAGTTGTCCTGTTGACCGTGTATTACAAACAGAGTGTATTGACTTGCCTTTTCTTGTGGTGTCATGATTATTACCACAGAGGATAATATAGGTCCGATAAAAGCCAGCTCATCAATAAAAATCAAGGGCTGCCTTCCTGAGCTGCAAATAAGGGCGTGGGAAAGATGACTGTGTGTTTTTTTCTGGGAGTCACTAAACCATTAAGTTAATTTTCCTAGTCTATGGTTTCAGTAACTGTGACAGAAAATATCACCCAAACTATTAGAAGTACTGACCAATGGGGATAAAGCTAATAGAAAGATTTTTTGACCGCAGTAGACGAAAAGTTCTAAAATCCCACTTCAGCATATACTCGTGTAATGCATTTAATTAATTGTAGAGAACACAGCACAAAAACTACAAACCCAGGAGAGACTAGGAGTTCACGGGGACTTGGATAGCCAGAAGCAAAAGCCAGAGTCCCGGAAAGTGAGCTGCACAGAAAAACTAAAGACGTGGTTCTCTCACAGAAACCTCCAAACAACCCTGAGCAAGGCAGGCAACATTCGGGGGTTTATCATGACAGAATGAGGTGAAGAGGAGGGGAAGACAGGCAATGAGAGTCCACCCACGTTGACAGACCACTTTGGGTCAGGGCAGTTTAGAGACAGGTGAGGTGAAGAATAGGAAGCCAGTTTAGAGACGGGCGAAGTGAGGACCATGAAGCCAGAGCAGAGACGCCTTCATGAGACTCCAAAGAGCAATATGAAAAAGAGGCCAGAGAAGGAAAAATGACGGGACACAAGGTTTGGGAGCACAAGCCTACAAGCAATCACCTGACGTGCTCTACACATGCTGAGGTCTAACCTAGAGAGATTTTTGGCAGGAGAGGGTGAAAGCTGGAGGTGTCACTAAAACACAGAAATGGGGTACATATTTACTTAAATTCTTCCAAAATATTTTAAGGCAGTTAACAATAAAAGAAAGAACTGAAAACTCTTAAGTGCTAATACACACGGAATGTCCTCTTGTTCAAGTCTCTAGCCCCACCTCACCCCCACAAGCGCAGTACTGTTCCTGGAACACAGTGGGAACTTTAAATAGCATTTGTTGAATTAATGAGTAAAAGAAAATAACATCAAAGCAAAAAAAGTTACCAAGTTTAACATTTGAATTAATAATATAAGAGCAAAATATAGTGAATTAAAACATGGAAAAAGGCATAGCCAAAGAAAGACAAATACCATATGGTTTCACTTATATGTAGAATTTTTAAAAATACAAAACAGCCGAAACTGGTTTGGCTCAGTGGATAGAGCGTCAGCCTGCGGACTGAAAGGTCCCAGGTTCGATTCCGGTCAAGGACATGTACCTTGGTTGCGGGCACATCCCAGTGTGTGTGTGGGGGGGGGGGGGGGGGGAGGGAGAGGTGCATGAGGCAGCTGACCGATGTTTCTCTCTCATTGACGTTTCTTCCTTTCTCTCTGTAAAAAAATCAATAAAATATATTTTTTAAATAAAAATACAAAACAAATATAAGAATCACAGAAACAGAGACCAAAGAAGGGTTACCAAAAGGGAGAGGGTGGAAGATGGGTGAAAAGGTAAAGGAGAACACAATCAACAATATTGTGATAAGTTTGCACTATGACAGATGATTGCTAGACTTAGTGGGGTGATTGCATGGTAAGATTTTTTAAGTGTCAAATCACTATATTGTACATCTGAAATTATACAACATTGTATATATACCAACTATACTTAAATTTAAATAAAAGAGGGAAACAATATGACAATGATAATTTGACTAAGGAATTGAGCTGTAAGAATTGGCTAAAGATGGGACTTCCTAGGAGCCAAAGTAAACATTTTATAAAAATAAGTTTAATAGAGGTATAATTTCATAGAATAACAAATAGCTGTTCCCAAGAAGGCTTTGTCACAAGGATATTTATATGAGACTGAGCAATATAAAGGACACATTCTCAAAAGTCATTTAACAAAACCTATTACAAAGAAATTCTACCTGTGGTTATTGTTAATAACCCTTGACAAAGCTAAAAATGGAAAGTAAAAATTTTATTTCTTAAAAGAAATTCAAATGAAGGGCAGGGCGTAGTGCTAAAATCTAGATATATAACATTTCGATGACATGTCTTAATACATATATTTCAGAGAAACTTTCATTATGACAGCTTAACTTATCTTTTACTATTGCTCTCTAAGATCAATTTTCCCACCAGGTTTTTGAGGAGTGTTGATATTAGATAATGAGAGCTATAGGAAGGGATGGTCCTGAAGAGTAGCTATTCTGTGTTGATTCAAAGACTGTCCATTGGTATCGGAAAGCCGGTGTATGCATAACAAAGATGCTCCTTATGTAGGACCAGTCCTGGGCCTGACATATAATCTTGACTAGTTATAGATCTAAAAGGCCATGGCAGTGCCCACAGTGTGGTTCAAGCCTTTTCTCAGTGTACATAACTGAACATCACTCCATAAAATATGAATAAAATACCGAAACCGGTGTGGCTCAGTGGATAGAGCATCACCTGTCACCTGCTGCTCTGCCCTAACCTGTCCAGGCACTATTGTTTGCTCTATTTCACCCTCTTGAGCAGCTGGAATTGTTCGAGTTTGAGAAGCACTAGGTTTACTTTTATTTTTTTTCTTTAAAAAAAAATCCTTATTGCTGAAACTGGTTTGGCTCGGTGGATAGAGCATTGGTCTGTGAACTGAAAGGACCCAGGTTTGATTTCAGTCAAAGGCATGTACATTGGTTGCGGGCACGTGCCGAGTAGGGGGTATGCAAGAGGCAGCTGATCGAAAATTCTCTCTCATTGATGTTTCTAACTCTCTATCCCTCTCTCTTTCTCTCTTAAAAAATCAATAAAATATATTTTTTAAAATATGGATAAAATGGAAGAAGCCTAGAAGATTTTGAAAACTGAAGTTATCACCTCTATAATCATGGGATTGTGAACCTACCAGACAATGCAGTTTTGGACAGTGTTGAATGCCAGTGTCTAATAACACATTAATAAAAAATGGACCTACTGTTAACCAAATGAAATCACTTGTTGCATAACCCTGTAAAATATAACCTATCTCTATGCCAAGTTTCTGTCTAAAATATTGATTTTGGTTTTGAAATATTTAATTATTTAGATGTTCTTCCTGACAAAGCTAAGCTAGTCCCCATGGTGTAAAAGGCAGCCAACACCACCAGCACGGGGAGAACCTGGAATCCTATTTGCAGGAAGTCATAGGTCCATGTCACCTAGAATCACTCAGGAATAAGCTTAAATATGTGGGGCAAGACACAGCCCTGTTTGACTACATTTAAAGTCAGTTTCCTGTTATATACCTAAAGCTAATATAATATTGTATGTCAACTACAATTGACATTTTTTTTTAATTTAAGGGAAAAAATAATTAAATGCTCCAAAAAAAATAAAGAATTTTCCCTAGCAGGAGATTATTCCTGCTTGGTTTGACTAAAACTATTTTTGCAATCAAGATACTCTGAATGAATCTGAAAAGATTTATTTGATATATAGAGAGAACATATGATTTAATCTATAAACTATTTTTGTCTATGGAATCAAAGATCAACAGTAACTCAGTAAAGGTTACAAAAAGTATAATTATTTTTTCAGGAGAAGAACAACATTAAAACTGTGACCAATTATGAAACAGTGAAGCCTAAATCCTGCTTGTTTCTCTCACAAGAAGATAAACGATAAAACCAATGCCATCCTCAGAAAAAGTCGCCGTGAGGATCTGAGAAGCTGTTCAGAACCCTGACGTGCATACAATGTTGGGGGTGGCTGGTTCACATCTTTGCAGACAGGAGACTGTACTTTTATTCCCACCACAGATACTATATTAGAGAAGTGAATTAGAATAAATAATATTGGAAGCATTCAAACTTACAGTCAAAAACCAGTTTCAAGGGCTCTTATATAAAATGCTCTGCCCTGTACATCTGTTTGGCCCTTTTGTTACCAACTGGGGTTGAAAACCAGAATCAACCGTGATGCTTTTCAAGCTACAATTAATTCCCTGGGACCCATCTCTAAGAAATGCCTGGATCTCTCAAGTCATGACTTAGAAGTGCAAAACCTACCAATTAATGTCAGCCACGTTAGAGCAAGAAATAGCATCTATCATATCTGAGTTTACATACATTTGGAAGATACTTATTAGGCTGCTAGTATTACTTACCCAGACACATGACTAGAGGGATATATGGTTAGAAGAGTTTCTAAAATCCAATTTTAGAAACTCTGACTTGCAAGCTTCCCACCCCTCCTCAGGAGTCTGACCCCATAGCTTTTACCCACAGCCCTGCCATCTAGGGTGCATGAGATGCTGGAGAGGGTTGGTGCACATTCTTCCCTAGATGACAGGGCCACACCACACTTCACCATAGTCAGTCCATTTTCTACCTTTCACTTCGTCTAATCCTTGACAGGCTAATCAGAGTGCCTGAGCCATATTAGCATCTTGGCTCAGCCTAACCTCAGTGTTGAGGTTCCAGCTTTAACAGTGCTTAACAACCTTCTAGTCACCAGACATACACTGTTTCCTGACCAGCAACTTCATTAGAAATCCCTATCATTTCGATTAGCAGCCACCTCATAAAATCCCAATAACCCGATTTGGTGATTACACACACACACACACACACACACACACACACACACACACACCTTTCTGATGTGAAGTTGTGCTTAATTTGGGGACAGGTGAAAAATGAAGTATTGTACAAAACAAAAACAAACAAAAAAAAAACAAAAAAAAACAGCCAACAGTAAAGTCTAGTCTATTCTTTAGACTATAAGATGATGGATGACATACCAAACGGATTCCACTCCCTCCGAGTTTCCTAAACCTCCCTGTCACAGCATTCTAATTCCGTATGCTGCAGATCCGAAGGGGGAAGATACTTGGAGAATATAGAGAAGACGCAATCATTTTTAATCAGTGTCCTAGAGAGTCAATACAACAAAAAATCATTAATAATATAGATCCTCTTCAGTCACTGGCTTCATTGTCTGATGGGAAAAAAATCATGAAGGGAAAAAAGGACTTAGAGGTAACTTATTCTTTAAAACAGCTGTCGCCAACTGGTGATCTGTGGGCCACTGGTGGTCCGTGAGGTCAGAAAGGCTGGTGACTGCTGCTTTAAAACTTGAGTCACTTCTAGGCAGAGCACATTAACTCTCCTGAATACAGGGGAAGGGGGGAATTCAGGTGAGAGCCAGTGTGTTTACTTTCTTGCTGTGCCAAATTTCAAGAAATATTCTTTTTTGTTAATTTCTGGAAACATCCGTAACTGACAGGATCAGAGAATATGCAGCTGTTTGCCTTTTGTAAGCTGAAGTGGAACGTGTCTACGGTTTCTGAGTTAGTAACTCTGACATGGTATGACAAGCCTGGTGGATACAGCGCACCTGACCGATTTCTTGGGGTGGGAGAATCTGTAGACATTTTTAGTCAACATGCCCAAGAAAGAGGGCTGCTGGGAGAAGTGAGCAAGCTCTGCAGGCTGCGAGTTTGCTAGCTGATGAGAATGAAATTGGATGTGCAGGAGGCTAAACACTGGGCTCTGGGAATCTAGAAAATGAAAACTTGTAAAGGAATCACATTCATGTGAAAATAAATGAGCAGTGTGGCAAATCTGAGGGGAGGCAGCTAAATGAGATTCTCCATTGTGGGGGGTGGGGGGGGACGCGTGCTCTACAAATTAGAACCCAAATGAACGGCAGAAATAAATCCAGGCAGAAGAGAAGTTGGGAATTTAAGACTGTGGAAAGGTTATTAGGAGAAATGATTTCCTGCTAGAAAGTGGAGTCCCAACATTATATACTTTACAATATAGTATGTCGAGCCTAACCACAAAAGCTGTTCAATTTTTCTCCAGGTAAACAAGGGAGGTTTGCAGGAGGACTTCTTGTACTAGTTATGATACACTGGGGAATTTTTTTCAATAAAGGAAATATTTTTCTGGAGTGAGGGAGTAAACGAGGTTCGCTGATCTCGAGGTATTGCAGATCCCAGAACTAGGGTGCAAAGCCCCCTGTGCTGAAACTGCAAATGGAGATTAACTCCATCCCTCCTCACTGGTTAGTTTCTGTTTATCAATTCATGTTTTCCATGACATACCGATCCAGAGGGAAGAGGGGTAGAGGAAAACAATGGGCAGAGAGGAAAACAGCCATTCAAAATTGCAAGGCCCCTTGCCCAGAGCTGACATGCAAGTACTCAGTCCCCCTCCATTTCTCTACTAACATTTCTGAGCAACATGGTGGCATCAAATGGATATTTCAGGACAGAGGGTAGGGCCGCCTCTGACCCTCCATTTCCTCTTCTCCTAAATGGTGCTGCCTGCCCCAGAATCGTGTTATTAGAGGCACCTCTGCTGCTCTGTTCACTAAGGGCAGTGCCATAATTGTTGATGCCCACAACCCCCAAGCAGATGCCGCCCACCCCAGGTGCCGACAGTATGGGCCCGCTAGCCATGCTGTGTCACAGGACTGCCCTCTGCCAACCCTGCAGAGACTCCAATGCCATCTGCTGTCCCTGTGAACGCTGCTGGCACCAATGCAGCCAATATCTGATGTCTAGTTCTTTGAGTGAACTAGAGCTACAGCTCTCCTTCCCCAGAGCTCAGCCCAAGGACGCTCCAACAGGGTATAACCTGAATGTAATATCCACTAGTATCAAGACCTTTCCTCTTTTAAGACCCTAGTCCTTTTAGCAAAGTTTAGACCTGAGTTCCCTCTGAAGAGGTTTCTTCTTCCTTACAGTGAATAAGACAGACCTGTCTGTCCCTCTAGTCCTGTAGACACGTCCCATCATGTCTGAACCCAAGGCACTGCTGGGTGACTACCATTCACTGATTCATCCATTCAACGGATAATTTTGAGCACCTGCTTATCAGAGACTCTACCGGATGCTAGGGAGGCAATGTTGAAAAAGACCAATATAATTCATGCCTGCAGGGAGCTTCCACTGTACTAAGGAAGATAAAACAAAATGAAATAAAATGGGATGGGTATGATATAATTGCAAGAGCTGACTACTAGCATATAAAAGCATGAAAAAATATTTTTGAATCTATGCTTTGAAGAGAGAAAATCAATTTGCTCAGGTTTATAGGTCAATATAATAAAAGTTTCCAATGACTATGACCTTCTCCAAACAAAAAGGTTTTGGACGAACACTCAAAATTACCAGGATGTTCTCCAGCACCAGTGCTGAGGAGCTGAATTATAGATCCCTCCCTAGGTAAAGTTCCACAATTATTTCCTTCTCTGTCTGTGATACAGGGCACTCAGTATAATTGGCTATAGTCAGCAACCACAGATTTCAGGACACAAATCAACCACAGAGCTCCCAAACTGTCTTGGAAATAAGGTAACAGCATTGCTCAAATTCATCCAGAACCATCTTTGAGGTTAGTCTCACAGCTCCCTGCTAAGTTCATTTGGACAGTGACTCTCCTAAATTTCCTGTGGGGGAAAAGCCCCAAAATAAGTGTGTCTAAATCTGCCCATGAAGCCACTGAAATTCCCACTTTTACAGACCCCTCCCCCTTCCTGCCATCTACATCGTCATTCCTACATTCGTGTTGGGATTCTGAGGCAGACGGACTCTGATGGCCAAACACAGAGGCTGAAGAACCTCCCAATGCAGGGCCAGCAAATGAGGAGGCAGAAGAGGAGCATCTTCATTCCCTGGCCAATTCCCCAGCAAATAATAAAATTTTTTTTCAATATATTTTATTGATTTTTTACACAGAAGAAGGGAGAGGGATAGAGAGCGAGAAACATTGATGAGAGAGGAACATCGACCAGCTGTCTCCTGCACACCCCGTACCAGGGATGCGCCCACAACCAATGTACATGCCCTTGACCGGAACTGAACCTGGGACCTTTCAGTCCACAGACCGATGCTCTATCCACCGAGCCAAACCAGTTTCGGCAATAAGGATTTTTTTAAAGAAAAAATAAAAGTAAACCTAGTGCTTCTCAACCTCAAACAATCCCAGCTGCATAAGAGGGCGAAATAGAGCAAACAATAGTGCCAGACGGGTTAGGGCAGAGCAGAGGTCGTCACCCAGGCCACCCAGGCCCAGGTGTGCACGAAATCTGCAGCACATCAAGCTCAGCTGTCAGGGCACAGGGCCCTGGTGGGTGAGAGACTCGGAACCCTGGAACAAAGGTAGAGTGATGCCCACCTAGATGGCAATGGTGGCAGCCATAGGAGTGGGAATTTCAGTGGAAGCAGCATCAGTTGTACTAATGACCATGGAAGAAATATCGGCGGGGGAAGCAGCACCACCCAGGCCCAGGCTGCAGAGGAGGAGGCCAGCAAAGAACATCCATCACCTCCAGAGAATGCGGTATGCCCTTTCACGATCTTCTTGGGAATGAAAAGTACTGGCGGAGAACTGGACTTCCAGCAATCTGTGAGGCTGAGCTGGTTTTGTGACTCTATTGAAACTTGGGGTTAGAGAAACACTTGTTACATCTGTATAGATTTAAATGGGATATCAATCTCCAGTGATAACAAGGAGTTCTGGGATTGATTAATAAGAATAAAAACACCCTTCACACATACAGCATTCTTTGAGGCAAGTGAGCTCATCCTGTCTATGCTCCGTATACTTATACTTCTCGGTCCCTATCTGTAAATAAAACTGACAGCATGATTTTGTTATCACAGAACCTCCACCTTATCCTTTCCAGATCATTCAACTTCTTAGAATTGTTAGTGTGGGTAGCTAGTTAGTATTGACAAAGGAAGGGAGCAAAGGGAATCAGACATTAAGTCTAATAAACTAGGGAGCAAAACTGGCTCTACTTACTTGGGTCAGAAGCTACAGCTTCACACAAGGGATAACAGCATTGCCCCACCAAAGGGATTAACACCCCGCCATCCACCCCATGTAGATGGATGGAGGGGTGTTAATCATGGCTAATGGCTAGTTGTACCCCTAATCTCCACAGGGTACAACTAGCCATTAGCCATGATTACCAAGGAGGAATAAAAACAAGCAGGAGAAATACCTTTGCTAGACACATGAGAAGATGGTGACCATGAGGAGAGGAATGCAGCTTGGAAAAAGAACCCGATTGGCTAGGGGGAGGGCCCAGCACAAGCCTGACAAGGACTGGGAAAGAGATAGGTTAGTTTGAAAGCCTGTTGTAACAAAGTTTTTGTTCATGCATTTTCCCTCCGTAGCCGCCACGCAGTTCTAGCAGCCATGCCCAAGAGCAGGCTCCATGCACGGGTCTGTGTGTGGGCTCCAAGCACGAGCCTGGGTACAGCAATGCAGCTCTGGCCAGAGGGCAGCCAGGCACAGAGACTAAGCTAGCCAGATGGGGACAAGGAATGAATGGGACTAAGCTTTGGCACAGACAACCAATGGCACAAAATTTCTGGACCTTGGACCTTCTTCAGTGCTTGATGAAGACAAGGCTGGACTTCTTCCACAGTGAGATGAAGCTAAACCTGGTACAGTCCTTTGTGTTTGCGCCAGCTTTGATAAATCATACATACCACTGTACCTCATCCTCCTGTGCACGTCCCCGAAATGCTTTTCTTGTGACTCCATGGAAAAACCCCATTTCCACCATTAACAGAATGACAGCTCGTCCAGGTTCCTGGCCTCCATTCCTGAATTCCACCTCTCTTCTCAGTAGTCACCCCACAATGCCTACCCAACATGTGTGTTCATTGTTCCTCTCTGTCCCTCCACTGTCCCTGACAACTATGTCCAAATATTGCCACTGCTCTGCCCATTGAACAGCATATGGAGAATGCATCTGGGAATCCCTCTAGTCTCTCTAGACCTTATCCTTCAGTGAGCATGGCTTCTTTCAGTCAAAAGACCTTAATAGCCACTCAATATATCAAGGTAATTTCCTCTAGAAGCTCCTAGCACACTGATATGAAGCCCAAAACACAAGTTATTGCCCCTCTACCAATATTTATTTTGCCTTATTGTATGGCATGCTAACCTTGCTATTGGAATTTCAAGATACAGTCAACTTGACCTCTGTCCTTTAAGACCTGAGGATTTCTCACAATGCACTTACAAAGTTTTAAATGTTCATATCATAAAGTGGTTCAGGAGCTCAAAGTTATGGGTTTAAGGACTCAATAACATAAATATACTTTACGCATTGACTTTGAGCCTTTTGCCATGAGAAATATAAGTTCTACTAATAAGGAATCTCTAGTCAAATATACATAGGCATGAAGAAGACCAACTTCATAGTTGTGCAAACTGTGCAGCTCAAAGGACCCTGCTCTTGGTTTAATGCTCTGCTATTACTGTCTTAAAATTCTTAATAATTGTTTAACAAGGGGCCTTGCCCTTTCATTTTGTACTGGGACCCCAAATTAAGTAGCTGACCCTGCCCTAAGTGGGTCATGATCACATAGTCTCCATATTCAGTAGAGTTGCAATTCAGCAGAATTAGCAGGAATCTTCCAAATAGAGCACAAATAAAATCACAAAGATACAAATCAATTAACATCAACTACTGGATCATCTTAAGCGATTCAAAATAAGGAAACAAATTAGCCACCCAATCATTATCATGGAGAGGGCAAAATTCTCTGCAACAAATCCTTTACTTTGCCCTTACTTTATATTTCTAATCACTCAAATGGGGTGGAGGGAAGAACCTTTCAGAATTTCCACAAGAAAAGGTTTAGAGTAATTAGGGTAATGTAAGGAAGACTTAGGGCTTGATATCCTCTTTATTTACATGCATGAATATGGAATGTATATAGAAAATATGTTTCCTAAGAGAATAAAGTAAATAAAGTATCTCTAAGCCAGAGGCAGAGTTGGCAAGGCATGTGCTAAGGACAGGTGTAGTGCAGGATGTATATGGGACAGCAATGAGAATGTGGTCAGATACAGACTGAATGAAAAGGGGCAGATTCAGAGGATACTTGAAAGCAGTACTTCAACATGTGGGTAAAGGAGAACCTAGAAAGATTCTTGAGCAAGATAATAAAGTATCAGGGGTAATTTTCTCTGACGCCTTGCTTGATTGACAATTTTTGCCTTTTGGTCTGTGTGGGAAAATATGAAGAAAAACAGCCAACTGGGAAATGCTGTAATCTACAATAATGGCAATAAGCATTGACATTAAAGGAAGAAAATACGATTTTAAAAAAAAATCAGTGTCCAAAATGTTGATGATCAAGGGAAAACCCAGATTAATACAGAAAGAGAAAGGAGGAGCTAGTACAAAACCCTGGCAGGGTTTCCATTCAGCATCTGCAGGAATTACGAAAACAAGCACAGGAAGAAGGGTGACAGACACAGGAGAATCAAAAGAGGGAAAAACTTTAAGACATTCCATATTGGCAGCCGATTCTATGATATTCAATGAGGAGAGAGATAACTTAGTAAATGCCCCTGGACTTGGCAACAAGCAATTTAATACTGTCCAAGATTTCAGATATCACTTTCAAAGGTGCAACAGCGATTTAGTTTTCTCTTATAATTTTACATTCTATTCCATGGAATCCTGCTCACCATCACCCTCCCAGAAACCAGTACAATGTGATGATAAATCAACACCCTCCACAATAACAGAACCTCATTATCACATCTTCTAAAAGTAAAGAGCTTACCTAACTAGGGGATTTCATGTCTTACTTCCTTTGACAAATGCTATAACCTCTTTGCAGATCCTAAATATCTTACCAGGCAAATATTGTGGCCAATGTTGCCATCAAATGCTTTCCAATAGCCTTTTTGAAGCAAGATCCACTTTGCCCAACTCTGATGAGCATCTTGATATATCATCTTCCCTACATAACAGTCATGAACACAACTGTCCCCTGCTGACCCTAAAACAAATCTTGTAGGTGGCACTGGCTCTCTTCAGGCACCGAAGAAAGCCTATTTTGTCCTGTGAGGGAAGTAGGTGCCACAGTCCCCAGCCACTGGCTGGTGAAGCCCTCTCCTTCCTACAATGCAGATATACATACAGGGCCGCCTTGCTTATGAATTTTGTGGCAATTTTTCCCCCACAGCAAATGGTAGGGATAGAAAAAGTACACTAAGAAAAATGATGAGTGAATGATGGCAATGAATCATCTACAGGTAAGACCTCTCAATAGTCATCCATCCACAAATATAGGTGGCACTGAGAATTCTGCTTTGTTTGGAGCATGAAGAGAAATGGGTCCATCATAATAATGAAAGGGCAGAGCGAGAAGACAAAACAAATTTTAGTATGCACATTCTCTCTTAAAGAAAAAAACACACCAAAACATCCCAAAAAATACACTCTCCTTGTGAGCTGAAAATTATAAGCTGAGAATAAAGGTCATAAAGAATGATTGAAATTATTAGGAGGAAACAAAGTACATTTTTTTAAAGCCAAGGAAACGTCTTCATAGGAAATAACTAAAGAAAACCAGAATAAGAGTGAATACCCAGAACACTTGCCACATTTTTCCGTGTTGCATTTCCAACATGTCACAACCAAAAATGGTAATAGCCGAAAAGGCAATTAAACCATACATCTGAAGCCATTGTGAGCACTGGCTAGAACCAACACAATAGTGCAGGGGTCACTGGAGGTCATGTAACACAGGAGTAAAGAAGAATCCCATAGGCAGAAAACTTACAGGTGCAAAATACAAAGGGCTCAAGGACATCTCTCTAAGGTACTATGAGGAGGGGCGGGGGACTCAAAAACTGTGCTGTCCATATAGGGGTGAAAGCACATAAATGAGGATGTGACTTCTATTATGCTGGTGCCATGCTGGATAAGCCAATAAAGGAGCTTAATCGCTGCAACAAAAACCCAAGGTTAATAGTGACAAACTCCACCAATAAGTTGCACAGCGACAATGTGGAAAAAATATGACTTTGGACAGAAGCTGTACAGTGGCCATTGTCTGCACCTGGAGAAGTTCAAATAGAGCCGCGGGAAAGAAACCATATACAGATGTGTCCACAAGAAAGGGGGAACTTTTAGACAGACAGATGGCATTTTAAAAATATAATAAAATCAGCTGCAGGGAAATTTTCTGACAGGAAAGTGAGGCAAAAATAAAATAAGCATCATTAGCATAATGGACCCCAGAACCCAGGTGCTACGCAATGAATGCAGAATGCACTACATGGATCTAAAGGAGCCACTAACACAGCCCCCAACCCACCAAAAAGTCTAGTCAGAATTGTCAAGAAAAATGGAGGAGGCTGTCGTTAACTTTCTGCTTCCAAGTGACCTCTTTGGGCATAGAGATTTCCCTAGAAAACTCACAACCAATCTCAATGATCAAAGAGAACTCTACCCAGTCCTCAACTTTAGGGGAGGACTTCCCCCCAGACAGAACCCGGTTGGGAAAAAGAAAAATAGTTACATGAAATATGCCTTTACCCTCAAACCACTGGGGTAGGGTGGGAGCAAGCTGTAAGAATACAATGGGAGAAAAAAAAGAGACATATCTAAGACTCTTAACGATAAAGATTTTTTTAAAGTAAAATAATGTCTGGTATGTATAACTATCTAGAAGTGCACAGATGTGGCAAAACTGAGGAATGCTCCTATTTGAGTCTGAGAGATTTTTTTCATAGTGGCTATAAACTGTGGAACTATGAGGCTACCTGTACTCCCACCAAGCACATCCCTCTCCTAGAACAACTCTGTACCTCTGGAGAGAGAGAAAGAGAGAGAGAGAGAGAGAGAGAGAGAGAGAGAGAGAGAGAGAGAGAGAGAGAAGTCAAGAGAGAGAGAAGCAGAGGGAATGAATGGCATGAACAGCTCCTAAAGTAGTAGCCTTTGTCCAAAGTCTATCACTTCCTTTACATTCAAAATCAGCTAGTACTAATCTCCTTGCCCACAGGAAGCTGGTTAACAGAGGTCTGGCTGGAGCCCAGGTGTGAGGAGAGGCGGTTAACCCACTTAGCTGGGAAGGACAGAGCCGAGGGCAGGCTCTATGCAGACACCTAGCTTACAGTACCATTCTGGTTCTTCCTACAGCAGTAACAAGAGCCAAGTTTGAAAGGTTTTTCATCCTTTCGAGTTCAACCACTAATTCTCTTTCAACTTATCCTCCACATGATTAATAAACATTATAATCCAATCATTTTCAACAAACCCACATGCACTGCCACTGCTCCCTTTCTCCTAGGCCCCTCCTTTCTGCCTTGCTTCTCTTAAACCCACTTTCTTTCTGCAAAAACACTTTTTTCCAATTTTCCCTCTCCTCTCTCCACCTGTCTGTCTTCCCCATTTTGAGCTCCCTTTTGCTGCATTCCTTCCTTCATCTACCTTAGCCTCTCCTCTCTCTTCCCTACCCACCACATTCATTCTCTAAAATTTGCTGACAATTTGGATTCAAGGGTTTTGAATATAGTAAAATCGCTGTAACTCATCAAAATTGGAGAGGAGATAAAGGTCATTTAACTTAGTGGAAATTCTAGGGAAGAAAACTTCTCTTAAAGCAAGTCGGTTTCAAAACATTTCAGGACAAAGCAAGGAAAGCACTGTCAAAGGAATGCAAAGTCTTTAACTGATAGCACATTTATAATTAGTATTTCCACTGTCTGAATGCAAATGTTTCCGCTGAAGGCCTTACTCTCAATCAGCATAACATTTCCCTTGCTTACTCTATTAATTTACTTAGCAACTCCTTTTTCATACATGGAGGTTAATGGAAGTTACACAAGGATTCTGACTAACGGAGCTATATGTCCCAGCAGATGGCCCATAGAAGCAGCCTTGTTGGTTTAGTCAAAACAAATTTTGCACAACAAATACTTGCTCTGTTCCGTGGCCTTGTCACAATCACTCTCCATGGGAGAAAAATTTAATTGGGTATTGTTTGCCGTTTGCATCGTAAGCAGGCAGAGCTGGCCTTAGATATGAATATGGAAATAGTCTCCGTTTGTCAGCGGGGCCTGCTCGCTCCTTTTCTTACCCTTCTCCTTTCTTCTATCGCACTTGGGCCCTAGGCCCGTGAACAAGGGATCTATCTCCCTGCCTTCCGTGGAAGGGCTTCCTTCTTCCAAGGTCTGGTCCCCGCTCCCCTGGACAATTCACCTCATCAACAAAGGGATTAAAATAAAAAATAAAAACTGCATTTCAAATATCCTAATTTTTTTTTTTACCAATCAACCCTGTTGTCAGCAAAATATAGTTTACTTTTAAAAAAAATGTGTGCTGGCCGAAACTGGTTTGGCTCAGTGGATAGAGCATCGGTCTGCGGACTGAAAGGTCGCAGGTTCGATTCCGGTCAAGGGCATGTACATTGGTTGCGGGCACATCCCCGGTGGGGAGTGTGCAAGAGGCAGCTGATCGATGTTTCTCTCTCATCGATGTTTCTAGCTCTCTATCCCTCTCTCTTCCTCTCTGTAAAAAAAATCAATAAAATATACTTTTTAAAATGTGTGCTGAATTTTTAAGAATTTTATACCCTTTTCTGGATCAAAGAAATGGGTAGCTTTGAATCTGATTAATATGAGATCTCAAAACATTTACATTGCTTCCTATGAAACCCACCCTTCACCCATAACCCAGCCTGAACCCCTCTTTCAGAGAGTGCACACCCATAGATCCTGGTGAGAGGCTTTCTCTAGCACTGCTGACCACTGCACAGCCCATAGACTTCGTTGGCCACCACTGATTAGTCAGTCCAGAGCACCTTATCCAAAATGAGCCAATCAATTATCTTTCCAGAGAAGCTAGAAATAGAACTAAGATATTCCAGTCATCTGGAATCTGAGAGCCCACCTGCTTATGTAGACTTAAGGCTGAGATGATATCAGTTTTGGAGTAATGATGATACATTCTCATTGCAACCTGCCCAAAAATAAGTTGGCCATTTATAACTATTAGGTTCTTTCACTGAAGTCACAAGCAATAATATTTCAGCATCAGGACTGAGCTAAACATCTCACTGCAACTGGATGACAGAAACAGAGCCGAATTGAGTCTTAAAAAATGACCTGCCAAAAAATGTAATTTTATACCTTCTGATATAAGAGTTGCATGCACAGTATTTCTACCCAATCCCCAATGTTTCACATCACACATTTCACTAAGGCAAAGTTATTTCTAATGCCCTTTGTGCTAGTTTAAAAACTACCTAGAGCTAAGCTGAGATAAATACGTTTGATACTTGTAGTAACTGTCTTTGGAGTGTGGATTTCTAGTTATGTTCTTTCAAATGCTAAGTAGTGTATATACTTCAAAATTTAACTATTGGCCCCTCAGATGTAAATCAGCTATGTATATACTGATGTATGAACACAAATATATATATATATATATATATATATATATATATATATATATGTGCGCATGTGTATGTGTATATATGTATGTATATAAATATACACAGTCTTCACTAAAATGTTTTAAAATAGACATTATAACAGCCATGTGCTAGCAGAACCTAAGAACCCAGTCTGCAGAAAGCAGGATGAAATTGATGCCAACAAGCAAACAGAGGGACACCTGAGGCCCTCTTATGAGATACTCCTATATCACTATATTACATTTCCCCTTTTCTTGAAACTAGTTTAAGTATATTCTGTTACTTGATACCAAACAATCCAAGGCATAGAGATTAATATTAATATTATAGAATATGATTACAAACAAAAATAAAGAAACATGATATTTTAGTTAGCCTCCCAGCCTCATCACAGGTGATTTAGCTTATTAAAATATTGAAAGCAGCTCAAGGACCTCAGCTGTCATCTTTAAAGACTCTTAGGAACTCCCAGTTGAGAACCACTAAACAGATGTCTGAATGCTCAAGTGCTTTTCTCTAAAGGTTTACAAGCATATGTTCACTTTAATAGGATGCTTTTTTTAAACTCAACCAACCTCTGTTGAATATCTGACATAGTCAAAGAACTATCTTGAGTGCTATAGCTCATTTAAAAGTAGAAGACACCATTCTTGACCATGGGGGTTAGGGTTCTGTTGGCATTCTAGGGACATGGAATGCACTAACAAAAATGATTACCATGAAGGTAGTAAATGTCATGAAAACTATAAATACAGAGGGGGGGTGTGAAGACAGCTCAGCTCAACAAGAGTCCGCAAGTTCACAAAGTACTGAGTAAATATTGATAGATTGGTGTAGTCTGCATAGGCAGAGATGTAAGAAATATAAGAAAGACCTACCAGGCAAGAAAAACTACAGGGAAGTACAGAGCTTGGAAGTCAGAGGACTTATTGTAAAAACAGTAAGAATAGTGTCAGCTGTAGCATAAAAATGCTTGAGAGACTAGAAAAGAAGGTTTGGACCCGATTGTTGAAGCCTTGAATCACATGCTAAGGTTTCTGAAACTTTACCCCAGGGTCATTGTGCATGGGGGTAGAAGGTGTGAGAAGGGTGAGAATTTAGAGCAGTAAAATGGCATCTGAGTTCTGTATTTGAGAAAAACCCCTCTGGCCACAGAATGTAGGGAAAAAATGGGAAGACAACAAGACTAGGGAGATGTAAAACCAGCTGGAAAATTATTAAAGTCCTCCAAATGGAAGTTAATAAGATGCTATTCTAGGGTAGTTTACAATGAGAATAAAAATAAAGGGATAAAATTAAAGTTGAGAAGATAGGATGACAAATTACATAGGAAAGCTGACTTTGAAAAATGACTTCAAGTTTCTTAACCATGGAAATTAGTTTAGTCATCTTTAAGAAGGAGCTGATATTTTCTTCCTTGAAATATTTTGTGAGAATGAAGGGTATGATGCATGTAAAACTGAATGCTTGCAAAGACTAGAAAGAAAAAAATGTTTTAAAAGCAAGCTAGAGATTCTTTTTTTTTTAATAGGAAGTAACTTAGAACCATAGCTTCTAACTGCATTTGAGAAGACTTTTCTAGGTGAGACCAATCCTAGGTCAGAGCCACACCTGACATGAATTTCCCACAAGTTTTAGTACATAGTTTAATAGAAGGGTTCAGAGACATGTCAAAGATGAACATCACTATTCATTATGAACCTCAAATATCAAAAGGGGTTACTGGCAATAAAATATTAAACCAATAGTCAAAAGCAGAAAGTTACCCCCCCAAAAAAATGGCATCAAAGTAGTAGACTTGGCAAATCAAGTGCTGGGGAACAAGCCCAGGTCAGCCATAAAAATACTAAGGACTAGCCCTGACTGATTTGGCTCAGTGGATAGAGCGTTGGCCTGCAGACTGAAGGGTCCCAGGTTCGATTCCAGTCAAGGATATGTCCCTTGGTTGTGGGCACATGCCAAGTAGGGGGTGTGCAGGAGGTAGCTGATCTAGGTTTCTCTCTCATCGATGTTTCTAGCTGTCTATCCCTCTTCTCTCCTCTCTGTAAAACATCAATAAAATATTTTTAAAAGACTAAGGAATAAAGTGATATTCAAATGGACCCAATGGTATAATTCTAAAACTAACTGCATAATAACCATGAAGCAGCTTCCAAGATGAATGTTGAGTGAGCAGCTCAGTGAAAATTGCTGGTGGCATGAGATAATTAAACTCTAATAACCCTCCTAAATCATTTATTGTATGTAATAAATTAATGCTTCTTCTTTAACGTTTTGTTTTATTAATATACCATCCTTGGTAGAATTGAGAATAGCCACTCTTCCAGAATTTTATTCTGCGTTACTCTAAGGTGACTGCAGCCAATCCTAGAAAGTACTTTCTTTGTTCACTCAACAGATATTTACTGAGCTCCTCCAGGGAACTAGTAGGCACTTTAAATATTTTTCCCCCAACCTACCACCAACCCAGCTTGCCTAGTCTCTAGAAAGCACAATTTGCATATTAATTTTCTCTTTTAACCTATCACCTGTATATTTTCTGCCAATATGCTTAATGTTTTCTTGCAAAAAAAAAAAAAAACAGTGAATTATGCTTCATAAGAAAAGTAACTGAATACTTTGTAGCCTTATTGCCAGGGTTTGAATCCCAACTCCGACTCTAGTTGGTTATGACCTTGGGTAAATTACCTCACCTCCGGGTTCCTCATTTATAACAAGAGCAATGGTTCCTACTGACTTCCTGCAGCTGAAGTGAGCATTAAAGAAGCTGACTTAGGTGAAGCACTTAGAAAGAAGAGTTCCTGGAATACTAAGCAAGCACTACCTAAAGCGTCAGGTATTGTTGTACAGACTCCGCTGTTAAAGTGTTTAATGATGCCTGACTGCTCAGTGCAGCCTTGACTTCCCACATCAGTCCAACTCTGTGAGGCTCAATTCCATCAGACCCAGTCTCCCCCTCCTTGAATGACAAATATTTTTTTAGTCCTACAACTGCCATCTTCAAGAAATCCATAGGTAGCCGAAACCGGTTTGGCTCAGTGGTAGAGCATCAGTCTGCGGACTGAAGGGTCCTGGGTTCAATTCTGGTCAAGGGCACGTACATTGGTTGCGGGCACGTCCCCGGTGGCGGGTATGCAGGAGGCAGCTGGTTGATGTTTCTCTCTCATCAATGTTTCTAGCTCTCTATCTATCTCCCCTTCCTCTCTGTAAAATACCAATAAAATATATTTTTTAAAGAAATCCATAGGTAAAATAGCCTATGAAATAATTTACATAATTTCCCAACTATAATAAATAGTAGATATGAACATTACAATAAATAGCATTACTTCACACAATTGGTGCTTGGGCAGACTACAATAGCATCCTAACGTTGAAATGTGGGAGGCAGGGCCCTGGATGAGAAGATGAACTAAAGTAACCATTATGTACTTGGACTTACAGGTAGCTTTGTGAGGGCACACTAGTACAAGTGTGTTGCGTTGGCAACTCAAATACTCTGAGTGACAATGTTACTCATAGTTCTTTCTAAAACGAAAAGATCCAAACAAAATAGATTTCCAGCTCACTCAACTTACCCAGTAATTGTATTTGTAGGAAATTCAATGTATAGTAAAAAACCATGAAAAAATTACTTTGTGGTTACAGGTAAAAAGGACTGAAGTCTAGTCTCGGATAATTATAAATAATTTTCATCTACATGAACCCGAGGGTAACATTCAAAAGCAGTGCAATATATGGAGTGTTCCTTCACTGAGAAGGACTGTGCCACAAATATTGCAGGACGTCTTAACCTCCCCACACACACACACACACACACACACCTCCGCCTGCTTAGTCTAACTCCCCACCCCAATTCATGTGACCACTGAAACAATCCAACAAATTTCCCAAACAGCCCATGAGTACAGGACTATCCCACTAAGAACCGCTGGTTTAATGAATGACCGAGAAAGAAAAATAGAGGCTATATTCGTTGGGACACAGTTTCATTCTTTTTTTTAAATATATATTTTATTGATTTTTTTTACAGAGATGAAGATGAGGGATATAAAGTCAGAAACATCGATGAGAGGGAAACATCAACCAGCTGCCTCTTGCACGCGCCCTACTGGGGATGTGCCTGCAACCAAAGTACATGCCCTTGACCAGAATCAAACCCGGGACCTTTCAGTCCACAGGCCGATGCTCTATCTACTGAGCCAAACCGGTTTCAGACAGTTTCATTCTTAAGAGGAGAGCAACTTTGAGAGCATTAGCCAAACAACTGAAAGAGGTCTAGTGGCAGGACTATCCACTAATAATTAAAGAGGAACTAAAAATTTCTTTCTATACATCTCTGTATTTAAAAATAACCTTCAACAGGACTATATAATGAAAATATTAAGAAAAACAAAATAAAGGAGAATTCTCAAAATTATATCAATCCGCAAAATACAGATTACAGAAAAACCCCTAGAAATACAGAAGTGTCTTCATTAAGTAAATGAAAAGGAAGAGAAAGAAAAGAGAGAAGAAGAGAGGTAATAGACTGAGAGAGATTTAAATGACATACCAACCAGTTGCAATTTGTGGATCTCATGACATAATTAGAAATACTAGTATGGACACTGACTGGATATTTGATATTATTACAGAATTATTGTTAATTTTTTGGTGTAATAATAAAATTATGGGTTTTTAAAAAAAATGATGATTATCTCTTCTAGAGATCCAAACTAAAATATTTATAGGTGGTGGGGGGGGGGAAGCATGATATTTTCTTCAAAATAATGTAGGCATGAGACAAGAGAGTGGGAACACCCCTAAAGCAAGATCAAGCATTAATCCATTCTATTTTGGGATAACGTATTTGGGATACGTTTTAGATATTCCATAATTTAATAAAACTGTAAAGATGTGGTTACAGAGAAAGAAAAAAACGAAGAAGGATCACAGTCTGGTAACGTTCTAATTAATGCCATACTGCACGAAGAGAAGGAAAACACAAAAACCTTTATGGATGTGGAAAGGGAGAACCGCCCACAATCTGCCATCACAGTCAGCTTGTGATTTGAAATGTAGCAACAATATTTTAGTTTATTTTCACCCACTCTTCTTTCCCACTTCGCAAAGCTTTAAAGGAAAATTGTTTTTTACAAACCGCAGTAGCGTCTCGGGGTCGGGGACGGAGAGAAAACGGTGTAGCCGTGTCTTCTTTCCCGTGGGGAGACCTGGACAAAGCCAAGCCCCTAAGTGCGGACGGCGGTGGCTTGTGGCTTTGGCCCCCGGTTACAGTCCCGCCACCCGCCAGCGCAGGCCCTCTGGCCACGGATGTCAGGGCATGGAAAGGAGGCCTGGTGGCTGCTAAAACAAACAAACAAACAACGGTGCCCTGGACATAAACGGGGGCCGGGCGTGTGCACCAGCTGCCCTGGGGAGACAGTGGCCCTCGGGAGCCAGGCCTGGGAGCGCGGGAAGGTGGAGCCCACGGGGAGAGAAAGAAAACAGAAGCAGGGCCCGGGGAGAGCGCAGACATGGTACTCACCAGTGTCCGCCTAGAGCGCACCTACGAGGCCTCGGGCTGTGACTCAGATCGGAAGCCGGGTCCTGGGGGGTCCTCGGGGGTCCAGAAGGCACCAGAGGCTCCCACACCGCGCCTCCGTGGCCTCCGTGGCCTCCGTGGCCTCCGTGGCCGCCCGCGCCCAGCCCCACGCCCGGCCCGCCCAGCGCGCAGGCCTTTAGGCGCCGCTCTCCACGGCTCACAGCTGCGCGCCTCCTCACGCCAGCCCCAGGGCTCTTCAGAGCTAGGTGTTTGGAGGGTTTGTCTCTCAGGTGCAGGTCTTAAAAGTTAGGGGTGCCCGATATATACGGGTTCAGGAAGAAGCTCTGCGTTTTAGGATCCCTCCCAGCTCACTCGCTGCATCTGAGGGGGTCCATGGCGAGGTGGTGTCCCAGCCTCCTCCCTGCTGGGGTGGGCCGGCCCAGTTCACCCGATGTGTGTCAGTGGCTCGGCCAGTTTTCAGGGTGGTTTGTTTTGTGTGTTCTTTTCATAGTAAGTTGCTCCATATGTAACAGAAGATTTATTGTCTTTCTAGAAGGAGATGAATCAGAACCGTCCATCACCATCCTGAACCAGCTCGTTAGACTAAAACTGGGGCACCAGCCGTGCGAAAGCCCCAAGGATTTCTACTTACAAAAAGCCCCCTGTCCTCCAAGATTTCACATCTCCAGTTCCTTAAAATCGCTGTCCTTACTCCCACACAGACCTTTCCTCGCCCCTTCCAATTGAGAAACTAAACCAACCATGTGACCTAAGAGCCCTCTTCTCAGTTTGTGGTGGATCGATTGGGAAGGGGGAAAAGAATTACTAGTTTTGCTGTAGTCGTTGTCTGCAAGAAGAATATTATATTGTCTGTAAATTATTTTTAAATAATTGTGCATGGAAATTGTGGGTGTGTGTGTATTTAAATATATATATTTGAACCCACACCTAAATCTTAACTTATATTTGACGGTCCCTAATCAGGCTCACTCCATGGATAGTTGGTTAATATTTGAATGATGCTGCCGAAACCGGTTTGGCTCAGTGGTAGAGCGTCAGTCTGCGGACTGAAAGGTCCCAGGTTCGATTCCGGTCAAGGGCATGTACATTGGTTGCGGGCACATCCCTGGTGGGAGGTGTGCAGGAGGCAGCTGGTCGATGTTTCTCTCTAATCGACGTTTCTAGCTCTCTATCCCTCTCCCTTCCTCTCTGTGGAAAAATCAATAAAATATACATTTTTAAAAATAAAAACTTTTTTTTAAATATATTTGAATGATGCTAATCAGAAGCCTTTATTCCACAGGCAGCTACCACAAGCATTTTTAACTATTTTTATCTCCTATTAGTACTAGAGGTTTTATTAATTAGCAGAAGAGGTATTATAAGTGACTTTTCATTGGTTAAATGAGAGATATTCACGACATGGACTCCCTGGAAATATCATGAGTACCTCTACAATTACATGCATATAAATGTGTCACCCAATAGCTTATCCCCTTGAAGCAGCATTCTCTCTTACGTCCTGGGTCTGTCACTTGATTCCTACATTACTGGAATCTTCCCTGTAGAGCATTGTGTCTATCCAATACACATTTCATGTAAGCCATTGGGTGCCTAAGGGCGGGGCAACACTGAACCTGCCAGGACAGCGTGCATAATTGCATGGGTGCCACTTGCTAACTGATGTTTATGGCTACACAGAATCTGGTGTGAGACTTACTTTCCCTGTAACCTGCCTACCGGATGTGCAAATGGGGTTGGAGGAGGCCTGTAGCCCTCGCCTACATCAAAATAATATTGGTTCTCACATTTGACAATGAAAACCTAACCATAGATTGTGCACAGCCAACTTGTCTGAGAGCATTTTATAACAAATGTGTCTCTGACATTTCCAATTAGACACAAGATGCTTTTTCCTTCCTCAAGTTTCTCAAGTCTTTTAGCATACTTTTAACATACGTCTTCAGTGGTATAAGGGCAACACACTTCTGTGCATATCAGCAGTTTATAGACCCCTTCTGTGCGGGGGTCTACACACTGCTGCCCAGAGGTCAACGATGGCCTGATGCCTAGGTTTGTATGACCAGGGGGCTAAAAATGCTTTTTACAATTTAAAACAATTAGAAATTTTAAAAAAGAAAAATATTTCATGAAAATTATATGAAATTGCAGTTAGTATCCCTAAATAAAATGTTATTCGAATACAGCCATGCCCATATTTTTTAGATACTATCTATGGCTGCTTTCATATTATAGCATGAACAGTTGCAACAGAGACACTATAATACTCATACCTAAATTTTTTACTAGCTGGTCCTTTACAGAAAATGTTCTTCAACCCCTGGTATATATCATAGGTGCTTTTAGACTACTATGAGAAAAAAAGTCACACAACACTATTATAAAGAATTGATTTTCAAGGTCCAAATAGCTAAGTGAAGAACCATTGGAGTAAATACAAGCCATCTATAAGTTTAGAACAGGCTTTAAGAGGGTTTTAGGTCCTCCAGTTTCAAAGTAAGATAAATTGTAGGCTATCGCTCATGCATAAAAGTTCATAATCTTCACCAACCCTGGGACTGGTGCCAGGGCACAGCACCTGACCAAACATATTATAAACAAGTAATCAAAATGCCATGCAAGTATTCTTTATAGAGGCAAAAGGAAAAGTGCCTGAATAAACTTGTCCCTACCACACTGCCTCATTCTGAAATCCACTCCTATCTATTTCTTCCTTCTTTTTGGACACTACTGATACATAGAAAATGTTTTCATTTAGCATATCTATGTATTTTATTATTTTTCCTATGCCTACAGGGTCAAATGCACTAAGAGGAGAGTTATAGCAATGTTGGGCTCACAGTTATGAGTCAGTAAAAAATTTTTGATCAGGGTTTTGGGGCCAGAGCGGCCAATTAAAGTGACTACAGCACTGCGTCTGTCTAAGTCATTCTGGAACAATTTGTCAACAAATAGGCCAAGATCTGCCATAAGCAGTTATTTTAAAGCAGAAGAGGCAGACACATTTTAATATACTAATCTACAGCTTTCTCTGGATGCTGCATCTCTTCCATTTAACCTCAATAACAGTCTCTTCAAGCTAGACACAATCTGTCAAAACAGTAGCTGAGGGAGAAGTTTCCAGCTCATTAGAATTGTGCTCATCATCCTCCTAAAGAACCCTGGGAAAAATGGGAAGTTAAGCAGAGCAGTTGAGGTCCACCCAAAATAAATCCAGGCGGGCATATTTTTCTAACCTATTGCCCCTAAACTTCCCTGGCAAAGGCCATGCTGAACATTATTTACCTACTGTTAAAAAAAAAAAAAAAAAAAAAAAAAAAAGAGGAGGCAGAGAGAGTTGTTAAAAATGAAATGTATGTATTCGTACATGAAAACATCCCTTGATTTTCAAAATTCAATAATCAACCCATTTTTAAATTCAAGAGAAATTCCCAACCAACCAGAAGTAAATTCAACATATTGATATTAGCATATTGGAAAAAATTATGGATAAACTCCGACAGAAAAAATAAATCAAGACTGTTTGCTGGCCTGATTTTTAAATGCATGTTTAAGAAAGTATGATGGAACTTGGTAAAAAAAAATTTCTTTAACCTTTCTTCCATCTAGTCATGCTACATGCTAAATAAATGTTGAATGTCCCCAGGGAGTAATAGCATAGAATCCTCTAGGCACATAGGAGGAACACTGCTGTGGATTCAAAACTATCCATGGGCTGTTCATCCTTTTATTGCTGGGGAAATGGAGAGATCATGGAGCCCTTAAAGAACTAGCCATTATCAGTCCACCCAGTTCGACCTCTGCTACTTAGAACGTACATCGAGAGGCCGTTGTGCCTTTGCCTGAAACCCATGGAGAGAGACAGCAGGTCCCTCAGTCACCCTCACCAGTCCTGGTCTAAGCCACTCCGCGTGGAGACTCTCCACTGGTCCGCATGCTCATAATCACACACTCCCTACCTCTCAAGGTCTGTTCAGATTCTGCCCTCATTGGTCTGATGTTTCTCTTGGCTTCCTGTGATGGGAGGCAGAGAGAGAGTGGTTATGAGTATAGCTCTGGGATGCAAAATGTTGGGTCCAAATTCTGCTCCCACCTGGGAGCAGAATCAGGGTTTTGGGGCCAGAGCGGCTTATCAGCTACGTGGCCTGGGATAGATATTTAATAAATCTGTGCCTATTTTTTTCTATCTGAAAGTGGAGAAAATTAGTGGTAGTCGCCTGTATTTTGGGGCTCTCATGAGGATAAATCAGTAGTTCTCAATCCAACACCTTCTTTCTGTTACAAATATTTAGTAACATCCTTTTAAATATCCTGAAATGAAATTCATGGGTAGTGCTATCTACCAGAGTATTCTTTTTAAGAATAATTTACTACCTTAACTTTAATATTTAAAAAGAAATAAAAGAAAGGTAACTTATAATAAAATTATATGTCTTAATAAGCAAATGCTCAGACATGATTATTCTAGGAGATATAATAAATTGCCTCATTGTTGCACACATACTTGCAATTACCATTCATGCAACAGCTACAACCACCACAAGCCATATCCTATAGTCATGGACAGAATATCTAAAATAATTAAAAATTCTTAGAAAGGTTCCAAACAAAACAAAATATGATCTTCTGATAGTCTCTCAATTTACATGATAAGAAAAATCCATTTCTGAAAAATTCAAAATTTATTTTTATCTGCAAAACAAAAGTCGGTTCTAGGCTTGAAAAGTCATAAAACCAGAAGCTTGTCCATAGGCATGGCCACAAAAGTTAGAGACACTTAAGACCTGAATAAAGTCAGTTTTTCACTATGTGGGACAGCCCCTTGCATTGCAGGAAGTCTAGCATCCCAAAAATACCTCCACACATTTCCACAAAGCCCCAAGGAGTTATAAAAACCCCACTGAGGTCCTAGCCAGTTTGGCCTGTGTCTGAAGGGTCCCAGGTTTGATTCCGGTCAAGGGCATCTACCTTGGTTGTGGGCATGTCCCCGGTAGGAGGTGGACAGGATGCAGCTGATTGATGTTTCTCTCTCATCGATGTTTCTAACTCTCTATCCCTCTCCCTTCCTCTCTGTAAAATAAAAAAAATCAATAAAATATATTTTAAACAAAAATAAATAAATAGGAAAACAATTAGCAAGCTTTCATTTGTCACTCATCAAATGATAGGAAGAGAGGTTACAAAGATATAAAACTGAGGGCAAATGGATAGACACTAGGGAGGAGGTTATCAGGGAAGAAATAATAAGAGGATGAAGAATAGTTTTTCTCTAAGAGTGGGACAAGAAGTTTTTACAGGAAGTTCATAGAAACATATTCTAACTTTGGTTAAGCACAAATAGGTTAACTTTAGTTTATAGTAGTGGGCACGAGTAGGTGAAAGTGGGTGAGGGTTTGCTACTCCCCTACAACCATATTACCAGGTTTTAGTAAAAAAAGAATCAGACAAAAGTCCCCCAATATACATACCATTAAGTTAACATTTTTTAGTAAGCAGGCCTCACATAGGCTATATAGCCTGTTCTCTAAACCTAGTGAAATCCCTTTTCAGTGTTTCAGTCGTGCCTTGCATGAAATGCTCCTTTGGGACGATGTGACAACATCCTAGACTAAGCAAGGTTCAGTTCACCTAATGGTCCACCAGAATCCTCCAGAGATGGCTGAGTATCAGACTATTGGGGATCAGGTTTTCAACTTTATTATAATGATGAAAGATACCTTACTGGACTAATTCAAGGCAAGGAGTTTTTCAGGAATGTTTTAGTCAATTCACAAATTTCTCTATCACTAATTTCACTAATGACTGTCCATTTCCAATATCCACTATTTAATTAACAAGCCACTAACTTCACTAATGAATACCAATCTGTATCCTTCATTATGCTAATATTTTTAAATCTGGTGTTAATTGGGATTATTGGAGACTGTAGTAGCTATGTTGACTATCCCCTCCCCTTCCTAGAGTATATATTTTGACCTGGCAGTTGGCCACACCTAGAGAGTAATTTAAACTCACACATACAAACACACATACAAATATATGTGTGCCTATGCCAACTGCTATATTTTAAAGTAAGATATAGGCATTATCTTACATAAAGTAAAATACAGGTGTTGAATTCTCATTTGATATTTCAGGTCAAAAGCTTCACTCAATATTTCCAATGATACCCTGTTTCCCCGAAAATAAGACAGTATCTTATATTAATTTTTGCTCCCAAAGATGCGCTAGGTCTTATTTTCAGGGGATATATTATGTTTCCATTAAGTAGGTTTTATTTTCGGAGGATGTCTTATTTTGGGGGAAACGCGGGGTAGTTGCTTAGCGCAGGATCTGAGCTTGTAATCAGAAACTCAATTTAAATCATGACTAGCTATGAGAAGTTAAGAACTTCCTTAGCCTGTGGCCAAAACCTCCTTACATGCAAAATGATAACAGTATCTACCTAGTGCAGATAACATGTGAATAAAGTGAACAATGTCCTCTTATGTTTGTTATTATGGTTAGTGTTTTGGCTCACATCTTTTGGCTGGTCTTTTGAAAAGTATTGAATATTTTCTCTGTGTGCATAGTATCACTTTTAGATTGCAAGTCGCACCTGGGCAAATGTCTGTGTTTCATGCTCTGACATTCCTTTGAGTCCTACAAAAGTGAGGTAATTCTGGAAACTTCCTTTCAGGGTAAGTGCTTATTAGGCAAAATGAGCACTGGCTGCTGGGAATCTTATGCTAGGAAACATCTCTCCCTCCTCCCCCACCTTTCTCCCTTCTTCTCCCCTCTCTCTCCCCCTTGTCCCCACCTTGAACTTTGCTACAAATGCAAGTCTCTCCCATGCCTCCTGCTCTGCCTATACACAATCCTTTTTTTTTTTTTAAGTGCTTTGGCCCAGCTAGCTTGTCAAACTAATTCTGTCTCACCTTTCACTGCTAGACTGTACAAAAAAGAAGTCTCACTCACTGTCGCTTTTCCACTATCCAATTACTCTGCAATATACTGCAAGCTGACTTCCTGCTCTATTATGCTACTGGCATGCTCTCCCAAAGGTCATGAATTTCTTTCTATCACAGATCCAATAGCATTTCCTTAGCACTCATCTTCTTGATTTTCTATGCAGCCCTTGACTATGCTGACCATTCACTCTTCCTTTTTGTGTATAAGTGCTCAGGCAGTGAGCACTGGAGGAATTCAGACCTCTAAAATTTTTCAATGGCATCATTTAAACAGAGTATAGTGTCGATAAAATTCAATTCACTGATGAAAGTGCAAAAATTATCGTGACGTTATATAGAAAGAAATATATGTAACTTGCCGGCATGGAACATATCTTATTAATTCTCTTAGCTGCCTATGTTTGTGCTAATAATTATAATGAAACACTGCTGGTGGCCAAGGGGACATAATGAAGTGGGAGGGTGGCACTACCTCTCCCAGGGGCCCGTGGGCCTGGGATGTTCCCAAGCAGCCTTGATGTCTCTCTAGACGATAGCATGAGCTAAGCAAGAGCACCCACTACAGCTGGTTTTTCGGGGGCAGGGGGCCTACCAACCTTCCCATTCCAGGTGTTGCCACAGGAACCAGAATAAAAATGATCTTAGAGTTCACCTTTTCAGAAGTCACCACCATCACAAAAGCCGATGGGAATGGCATGCCCAAGCATCACCCCAGGCTGCCCTCCTCCTCCAGCACCCTTGCCTACTCCCCAAGGGATGGGGAGGACAGCAGGTCCCCCATCAGCACCTTGCACCACTCTGACTCTGCCGCTTCCCGCCACGCACCCTCCCTGAGCCCAGCCCGTCCTGCGCGCTACCTTAGGACAGAGAGGAGCCAGAGCCACTGGTGTCTGCCGAGCAGCCCTCAGGGAAGCCCTGCTGTCAGCTCTACTGCAGCATGTTCAAGGGCAGGGTGGTCACCACATGTGAACACATGTTTTGTCAAAGATGCACCGTGAAGTCATAGACGTGTTCCATGGACAATGCCAAGCTGACAGTCATGGTAAACCTTGCAGTGGCCGAGCAGATCTGGGGGCTCTTCATCCTCTGCAGGCATGGCTGTCCAGGCAGTGGGGTCAGGAAGCTCATCATTCTTTGGAGTAGACCCTGAAAGGTGCTCTTTCAGCATCAAGCTCAACAACCGGAAGGAGCTCAGTGGCCGGAAGGACCAGGGGGACAGCTGTGACTACAAGCCTATGCGGCGCCCCAAGCCCAATTGCTCACCCTTCCACAGGATGAACCTGGTGGGCCATGTAGGCACCATATATGCCCTGACAGTCTTCTCAATGCCAGATGAAACCAAAGTCTTCAGCATATCCTCCAGTCCCTCAGAGTTTGGAGTGTAAACAACATGATCAGCGTGTAATCCCGTGTCCCCGGACCAGCCCTTCATAGCGGTGTGGAAAGCACTGGGAAAGTTTGGACTTGTCAACACAGAATCTAGGCCGAGCCCACCATAGATCTTTGCCTTCTCAGTGGGACAGGTGAGCAGGCTCATGCAGTCAGGCAGTTGCCTCCCTGGCCTATGCCAGCAGGCCTCCCCGAGCGTGGCCCCATCATTGCTGCTGCCAGGAAAATGCTTAGGCCCCGCTCTTTGGGGGCCAGATACAAGTGTGGCCAACCCACCTTCCTGTCCCACCCCAGTTGGACTGTGGCCTTTTTTAGTCACCTTTTATACTGTGTTTAGATTATATATAGATTTGATTATTTCTCGATGGAAATAAAAGCTACACATGCTGTAAAAACAAATTACATGCATGTATTTAAGATTTAAAAGTTATCTGCTTTTCTAGTGTTCAGCTTATAACTATTTTTCCCACGGAGGGACTAGTTCAGTCTTTTCTGTGTCACTACACTTATTACCAAGGACTTGAGGAAGGACAGAGAGGATAGACAGGGAAGAGCTCTTTGCTAACAATCCGTAGAGAAAGGCTGACCTGCTTTGCCTTCATGAGAGAATCGGGTCATTCAAGTTCTCCCAGGATTCATCAAAAAAGTCTCTGAGAAAATAATGAAGGGAAGTGAGGATACAGAGCCTCCTTCACTCGGTTGCTACCCTTCATATCCCCATTAAAACTCTCATCCAAGGCCCCACAATTGCCTCCCTTCATTCCTGCCCTTATGCAGTCAGCTTTTGTCAGTTTCTATCTGCTGCTCCTCCTCCCCTTTGCTGGAGGCAGTCCTTTTATTTAATTCTGTAGTCTTTAGCTGAATGCCAAAATGAAACGATTATCCAGAGGATAAATACAGAAGATGGCAGCCCACCTTAGATGACATTCTAACCAGTGTTGACCTTGTGTCTTTCTGTATATTACATCCCTCCTTCCTAAGGTATGGGTGATCACGCAGGCAAAACTCTCTGAACGACAAAGGATGAATTTTGAGTTAACAAGAAAGATATGTATTCAACACACCCAGAAGTGCAGGTGAGGACACTGGGTTTTTATGAAAGGCAACAGAACCTATTCTCCCCAGATCAAAGATTTAATATGGCACTGCCTACCTGGCCTAGGACTGGTTCTTTCTAAGGGTAGTTCAGCTATTCCTGCCTGGTCACTCATTTTGATGGTTACTCAAAATATCTCAAGAACCCCCCTTGCCTACCTGAATTGAAGAGATAAACCAAAGGGAAACCTAGACCTACGTGGACAGTAGTCCATCTACCAAAGAAATGACTCCAGAGACACAAACGGTCCAGATTCTTATGTAGCCTCCTAACCCCCTATGTTCAAATAAGTAGATGCAATGTGGAGGGAAAGACCAATGCAAACAGTGACATTTGGATGTGAACCCACATTTTCATTGGCTTCTCTTTATTCTAATGTGATATGGTGGTTTATAAGAAAGATATAGTTTAGGAGCACAGAGCTCCTAAAAACCCTTCAGAATTTCCTAAGCCATAAGAGCAGCAAGGTATCTTTTATATTAATGAGGTGACTTAGAACCCCATCTAGGGATGGGAGCTAGTTGAGTGGGGAGCAAACCATGTTGATTAAAGGGTTGGAACTTTCAGTCCTACTTCCTTGACCTCTGGGGATGGGAGTTTGAGTTCAATCACACTGAGTAATGATATAATCAATCATAGCCTCTATTTGGTTGTCCAGACCTTAAAGGACAATGTTTAGAAAGCCTCTGGACTTATAAGTGCATGGAGATTTAGGGAGAGTGGTGCACATGGAGAGGGCATGGAAACTCTATATATACCTTGCCTTATGCATCTCTTTCATTTCATTGCTCCTGAGTTATGTCCTTTCATAATAAACTGCTAATCTAGTAAGTAAAACATCCCTGTGAGTTCTATAAACCACTCTATCAAATTAATCAAACATGAGAAGGGGTTCAATCTATAGCCTCCACTCTATAGCCAGTTGGTCAGAGACCCAAGGGACAACCTGAAATTGCTATAGGTGTCTGAAGAGGGGTGGGTCGAGTTGATGTGTAGGACTGAGCCCTTAACCTATGGGATCTGGTGCTATCTCCAGGTATAGAGTGTCCAAATTGCATTGAATTGTAGTATATCCAGCTTGTGTCTGAGACTTGCTTATTGGTGTGGGGAAACATCACACACACACAAACACACACACTGAAATTGTTTATCAGAACCCATTATTGGTTAATTTGCCTGCTGAGTATCAGTTACTTTCTTAGCATCTGTTTTCCCTATGCTAGAGGCAACATAATGAAGAGCAATAAAGAAAAGACAAGCTTTGGGATTAGACAGGTGTACGTTAAAAAATTCTGCTTCGCTTTTACTAGTTACATAGTTGGGAAATATACTTACTATATCCGAGCCCCAATTTCCTCATCTGTAAAGCATAAATAAAAATAGTACTGACCTTACAGAGGTGCTGGGAAGATGTCATCTGTACATTCAAAGCACCTGAGAGCTCAGCATTTTATAGGATCTAAAAACATATAGCAGATCTGTTGATTAACAAATGGAATAGTTTTTTATGATATTAACAAATTCATTTTGGGCGACCATTTTTCATTTCTCCTGACTTCAGATGGAGTACATCTGCAAAAACATATTTATTCCCCTTTACCCCTACCTTGTACATTTTAAGTGCACCACTGAAATTCTGCCAGGAAATAAAAGGGAATGCTTACCTCTTTAAGAATATATAATTACCATTGACAGTCAACCAGCTTAAAGAGCACTTCTGGATTAATTAACAGTGACCCATAATTAAACACAACAGTACTCAGAGATAGACTTAATGATCCCAGGAAGCATTGTTTCAAGAACAGTGAGTGTTTATCATTCTTGTTTGCTTCCTAAATGGCAGTTATGAATAGTAGTTCCTCATATTTTAAATTAAAAATGGAAAAAATTAACGAGGTAATGTTATCAAGAAAAACTTTAAAATATTTTTCATTTGAATATAAATTCAGTGCCTTTGTAGTATAAGATATAGGATATTTTTAAGTCATTTATACCACCTTTTCCTGTAAGGAACATGTTTTATTAAAAAGGCTATTGAGTGGAACTTGTTTTCATAGTTTAAAATTGTTGCTTTCTCTCCTAGAGAAAAGATAGAAATTATTTTGGTAGCACCTACCAGCTATACAGCCCATACGAATGCATATTAAAAATATTTATATATGTATTTGCAGCTGTTCACATGGAAAATAATACAATAATCAATAAATCATAATACAAGAATTGTTTCATATACTAGCAACTATAAACTGACTTTCCCAAACCCCTGTATATACGAGTATGTATGTATTCTAAGTCCTCATGTCATTTTTCCTAGATGTGGTTATTTAGATTCATCTTTCACCTAGTTTATTTTTAATTTTCAGATATATTGCTCTGAGTAAGATCCTACACCAATTTGAGGATTCTAACTTCTTTTAGATATCAGCAAAATAAGCTGTAGTTAAAGAGGAGTGCTGAAAACTCATTACCCTATGCTATGTCTGGATAACCCAAGAAAATAACATTAAGGGAAACCATAACAATAAACAGAATGAGAAAGGAGACAGCAGTGATAGTTTGAGAATTTTTGCAATAGATAAAGTGAGGAGGTCACTTGGAGCAATCCTCCTGCTAAGGAAATGTAGAAAAACTGGATGAAATATAAAACCATCTGATTAAAGGGAATGGGGAGTGTACATGATTAGAATGGAGATTTATCAGACATCAGAATCAAGGCAAGTGAGCCTAGATTTGGGGGCCACTTTTGCCCAGAGCATGTGCGGATCTGAAAGCGAGAAAAGAGTTGAATAGTGCTTTTGAAAATCTCTGTAGGAAAGGGACAAAAGTTGGAGTCCAGGCCAACCAGGGTAAAGCCCTGGGAAGCTCCAAAGGGCTGCATTTTAGGAACAAAGGTGAACCCAAAGTGCACTGTGCCTCCACCACGTACAGCCCAGCTTTGGATCATCCGTGTTGTTGAATTGTCAACTCAGAAGTGTCATTAAGCCGATGGTGGCTTGCTGGTAATCCCCAGTGCTTGGAAGAAGCAAAGGAAATCCTCTGTGGAAGGAGATAATCTAATCATACACTTCTAATTCTTTCTGAAAGCATATACTTTACAATAAACTTTTCATTTTACAATATATTTAAACTTACAGAAAAATTGTAAAGATAAAGTGTCCCCATACACCCTAGTCACAGTTTCCCCTATTATTATGAACATTTAATGAACAAATATTGATGAATTATCATTAACTGAAGCTCATACATTATTCAGATTTCTCAGTTACTATTTGTTTTGTTTTTTTAATATATTTTTTATCTCAGAAAGGAATGGAAAAAAAAAAGATAAAAACATCAATGACGAGAGAATCGTTGATGGGCTACCTCCTGCATGCCTCACACTGGGAACTGAGCCCCACACTGAGGATTAAGCCCACAATCCAGTCAAGTGCCTTGACCAGTAATCGAACCATGACCTCCTGGTTCATAAGTGGATGCTCAACCACTGAGCCACACTGGTTGGGCTGCTGGGTTTTTTGGTTGGTGGTGGGCTTGGTGTTTTTTTTTAACTTAATATCCTTTTTCTGTTCCAAGATTCTATCCAGGACACATCATTACATTTATTTATCATGTCTCCTCAGATAAGTCTTGGTCCTGGCAGTTTCTCAGACTTACCTATTTTCGATAACCTTGACCATTTTGAAAAGTCCTGATCAGGTAATTCTGTAGGATGCCCCTCAGTTTGGATTTGTCTGATGGTGTTCTCATGATTGGACTGGCATTGTGTGTTTTTGTGAGGAAGACCACAGAGGTAAAGTGCCATCCCATAACACCCTATGAAGGAAGCATACTAATAACATGACTTCACCGTCAATATTGACCTTGATCAAGGTTATATTTGTTCAATAAAGTTCCTGTTTTCTTCCCCCTTTTCTGTACTGTACTCTTTAGAAGGAAGTCACTGTCTGCAGTTCACACACTTCCCTTCCTGGAAAGTGAATTATCTACATAAATTTCTTAGAATTGTTCTGCACAGGATATTTGTCTATTTGTTTATATAATAATTTACCTGTATTACTACGGACTTGTGGATATTTATGTTACATTTTGTGTTATAATTTGAACACTATTTATTCCCCAAACTGTTTCAGTTTGGGCCATTTGGAACCTTTCAGTTGGACTCTATGTCCCTTTGACATACCTCCACCATAGTGGAATCTTCCAATTTTGCTTTTTTGGTTGTGTTTGAGCACTTCCTTACTGTCTAGCACTACAAGACACTCCAGGTTCATCCTGAATATGTCCTTCTCAGCTTTAGAACCAGCCATTTCTCCAGGAAGTCCTGGTTTATTTTATTGGAGAATGGTAAGAACAATTATTTGGATGCTGTGTTCATTGCTATTAACGTCTCATTGCTTCAAGGCTCTCTTAGCTGACAGAGAAAGGAAAAATGTGTATACTAACCAGTACGCATATGCGTATACATAAATATATACATAACATACAATGAATATATAAATTAATATATGTTTATATAGTATATATTAGTATCTACATATATATACATATATATGTAGATAGAGAGGGAAATAGATATATATATTTCCCTCTCTATATCTACATTAAATTAAATGTGAGTTTATAATGATGTCTATACTCCACGACCATTATGGAGTAGTGTTATTTCTGCCTCTTTTCCTTGCTTGTCTGTAACCTCCCACTTCAATAGTGAGAAGCCTGGCTCCCCCATCAGCCATCCATTTGCTTCTCTATTCAGTTCCAGTATGCATGTTATACTTGTTTCAGGATGGTTAACTCACAGCCCCAAAGCATTTTTTTTCAATTAGAGTACACTGCATATATACAGTTGCATTTGCCTCCAGTCTCACAGATTTCACTCATTTCCAAATTTATTTAGGTCAGCTTCCCCCATTCCCTTCAGTGAGTTTTGTTTTATACACTCTTTTGTCACATCCTGCACTGTCATTATTAGCAGTTAGGTGCAACCTAAAGATTTTTTTTTTTTAATTTACAGTAAGATTCACTTCTCTGCTGTAAAGTTCAGTGGGTTTTGAGACATTTTTGGTGTCATGCATTACAAGATTATATAAAACTAGAGACCCGATGCACGAAATTAGTGCAAGAGTAGGCCTTCCTTCTCCTGGCTGCTAGCACCGGCTTCCCTCACAGCCCCGTTTCTTCTGGAACAGGGGTGGGCAAATTTTTTTGACTAGAGGGCCACAATGGGTTCTTAAACTGGAATGGAGGGCCGGAACAAAAGCAACCTGACCATGCTGGCACTCTCATCTTGGGCTGCTGGTGAAGGAGCGGAGGGGAGAGCAAGAGAACCCTCCACTCTTTTGGCTCCGAGGGCCAGATAGAATAGCCAAATGGGCTGGATTCGGCCCACGGGCTGTAGTTTGCCCATGGCTTTTCTGGAAGGTCATCGGGAAGGACATCAGTCTAATTAGCATATTAAACTTTTATTATTATGGATAGTTTCCCTGCCCTAACCCCCTATGCTTCATTTATTCAAAGCACACCCACCCCATAATGCCTGAAATTACTAATCTTTTACCTGTTTGCCTTTTCTAGAGTTTCATATAAGTGGAATGATAAAGTATGCAGCCTTTTTAGACTGGCTTTTTTAGTCTAGCAATGTGCATTTAAGATTCATCCATGTCTTTGCACAGCATGATAGCTCATGCTTTCTTCTTGCTAATAGTATTCCATCATGGATGTACATAGTTTCTTTATTAACTAGCTCACCTACTAAAGAACATCTTGATTGCATTTGGGTTTAGGCAATTATGACAAGGTTGCTATCAAAATTCAAATACAGGTTTTAGTATGGATATACTTTTCAAATAAGTTGGGTAAATACGTGGGAGTGATTGCTGGATTATATGGAAAGACTATTTTAGTTTTGTAAAAAAAAAACTGTCTTCTAAAGTACGTGTACCAATTTACACTTCTCCTACTAATAAATGAGAGTTTCTTTGCTCTGAATCTCTGCCAGCAATTGTAGTGCCAATGCTTCCCCTCATTTTAGTCATTCTAATATGCATGTAGTGATATCTCACTGATGTTTCGATTTGCATTTCCTCATGATGATGCTGATGTTGAGTGTCTTTTCATATGCTTATTTACCATCTGTATACCTTCTCTGGAGAGGGCTCTAGTTCAGATCTTTGACTCACTTTTAACTGAGTTGTTAGATTTTCTTATTGTTGCGTTTTACATTTTCTTTGTGTATTTTGTAAATGTCTTCTCCAAATCTGTGGGTTATCTTTTAATTTTGTTTACAATCTCTTTAATAGAACAGAAGTTAATCATTTTTAATAAAATCAAAAGCTATCACTTTTTTTCTTTCATGGATCACGCTTTTATGTTGTATCTAAAATCTCATCACCAAGCCTAAAAATTTGCTTCTATATTTCTTTCTAGAATTTTTATGTGCATTTTACATAATGTGGTTCATTTTCATATCTGTATAAGGTCTAATGTCTATTTCTAGGTCCATTTTTTGTTTGTTGGTGGGACAGGCAGTGGCATATGAAGTTATTTGTTGAAAAGACAGTCCTCTTGGCCACTCAACAGAAGGCTAAAGGTTTATTTTCTGTCAGGGCAAAACGTTGTCTGGAGTATTAAATATTTGGCAGATGTGAGAGTGATGGCATTTCTCTGAAAGTAGAAAAATGAAGTTAAAATATACATAAGAATATTAAGGCTCCAGACATCATTCTCAGCTAATGTGCTGATACATTGAGAGTTGGTCTTTATCCTAATATACCAAGAGATTGGTAGTCTTTTCTGGGATAGCTGACCCCTTAGAGAGGAAATATTTAAAGATACTAAGTTCAGGTATTTTAGAAAGAGGGTTGTCAGATGTAGCAAATAAAAATATAGATTACCCAGTTAAATTTGAATCTTAGATAAACAAAATGTTTTAGTAATATCACATGCAATATTTGTGACATATTTATATTTTTAAATTATTTTTTGTTTATCTTAAATTTTAATTTAACTGGGCATCCTGTATTTTATCTTAGAACCCAAAGAAGGAAATAACCCAGCCTGATTAACCTACATGAAGACCACAGCCGACAAATTTCAGTCCCACGCACAGAGCTTTCTATCAGTTATTCCCAGACTTAAATATAAGTGAATGGTCAGTGAAGGATTACCAGATATTTGAGAAAAGTTTCAAATGTAAAAAATAGAAAATAAAAAAGACATTTTAAAATGCAGCTTGGATAAAATAGAGACTGAAGGAAAAAAATAATTTTTGAAACTGAAATATTTTTAAAGAGATAAATTGTTTCCCCAAAATCCTAAAACAGTATCTTATTAAAATAAAAAGGCAAAGAAAAAAGACAAAACCACCAAATATGATTCCCCAAAAATGATATAAAAACCAAAAGGTTTAAAATATTAAATTGATAAAGTGTTCTAGAAATCAGAGCATAAAGAGTTCGAGTTAGAAGAAAATAGAAGAAAAAGATAGATATTTAAAGTAAAGAACCAGTTAAAAAATGCCCTCATCAAAATAATATGGATCCCAGGAAGAGAAAATATAGAAAATCAAATATGAAAATCAAATATCTAAAAGAGTTTTTTAATAACTGAAGAACACAAATACCCAGATTAAAGATCCTCTAAATGCCCCCTATGCAATGGATTAAAATAGAGCTACAACCAGCAAGATCTCCATGCAATATCAGAACATTGGGGACAAAGAAAAGTTTTCTATGAGCTTCCAGTGAAGAAAAGATCTTATACAAAGAATCAAGAACAAAAAGAACTCCAGATTTTAACAGCAAAAAGACTAGAAGAACGTGGGTGAATGTTTTCATTATTTTAAGTGAACTTATTTCCAACCTAGAATTCTCTTTCCAGTTGCTTTAAGAAAGTACCATAGATAGATTGACTTATAAACAACAGAATTTTATTTCTTGCAGTTCTCGAGGCTGGGAAGTCTGAGATTAAAATGCAGGCATATTCAGTGTCTGATGATAGACTGCTTCCTAGTTCATAGAGATCCATCTTGTCACTGTGCCTCACATGACAAACAAAACAAAAGAACAACAACAAAAAAGCCAAGGAACCTCCTGGTACCTTTTTTTTAAGAGAACGAATTCCATTCATGAGAGCTTAACCCTCATGACTCAGTCACCTCCCAAAGGCCCCACCTCCAAATACATCACATGGGGGGTTAGTTTTCAACGTATGAATTTTGGGAGGACACAAGCATTCAGACTGTAACTCTGGCCAAGCTATCAAACAAAGGATGAAGATAGACAGAAGCCATTTTCAAACATAAAAGCCCAAATTTATCTATGAACTTTCTTTTGTAATCTACTGGAACAGGTGCTCTGCTGAAACAAGATATTAGATTCAGAGAAAAGGCAACATGGGATCCAGAAAACAGGGTATCCAACACAAGGGGCAAAAGGAATCTCCAGGATGGTTGTCAAGGGAGACTTTCAGATGCCTGCTGTGAACTGTAACAAGAAATTAATACAGCCTAGAGAGGGTTAGAAAGTCCTGGGAAAGACAGATTACCTTGTGAGGAGAAAATTTACACATCAGGGGTAGCATCTGGAGAGAATTTATGGTTTTCCATGTAGAAAATGAAGAGGAAATAAATGAGACAACTGTAAAAAGCATTGGAGGGGATAATGGTTACCTGTATTAGGATCCTGAACCAGTCTTTTTGAGTTTCTGGCTCTGCCACATATATCTCAGTTTCATCAAATATAACACAGAGATAGTAATAATTACTGCTTACCTCATAATGTTGCATTAAGTAATATATTGGAGATATATAAGGACAGTGTTTATCACAACATAAGAGCTCAATACATGTTAGTAATTACAGTGTGCTCGACAGCTCAGCTATGTAGTATGTATATAGTCACAATGATATTAAATGGAATATTTAATAAACTGAAAATACAGTGATACTGAGGTGGGTGGAGGGGACAAGTACATGTTTATGAAAAATGGGAAGGGTGTGTGTGGAAGGGAAGATATTCTCAATATTCATTATTAAATAATATCTAAAAGTGAAAAATGAAAAAGTAGTAATACAAACATACTATTTCCAGGTACGTATGCATGAGAATACTAGAAGAATTAACTTAAAGAATTAAAACTGATTGCCTTTGGCCCTGGCTGGTGTGGCTCAGCTAGTTGTGCATCACCCAGTACACCAAAAGGTTGTCTGTTTGATTCCAGGTCAAGGCACATGCCCTGGTGTGGACTTGATCCCCTGTAGGGGGCATGCAGGAGGCAGCCTATCAATGCTTCCTTCACACCCATGTTTCTCTCTCCCTTCCCTTCCTCTCACTCTTAAAAATAAATAAATAAATAAATAAATAAATAAATAAATCTTTAGAATATATAAATAAATAAATGTATTTTTTTTTTAAAGTGATTGCCCTTGAATGGAGGTATGGCAGCATTATTTTTCATAAACTTTGTAGAACTATTTGTTTCTACTCTGTGCATAAGTAACAAATTTTTAAAAATTAAAACCAGACTTAAACCAAAAAAGTCATTTGTATGTAATGCCAGAAAGAAAGCAACTTACAAAGCAGTGCATTTCTATGAGGCGTGCGGCGAACACATATTGAATAACCACGCACTTCCAGGGACAGCAACTAAGCCCTTTCAATGGATGTTCCTAGTGGGTATCATTTTGGAAAACATTTGACCCCAACTGTCAGCCTTCTTCTGCATTTGGCAGGATGTCCCCTGGCTCCCTGTGTCACTGTAACAGGTAAGTAACTAAGAAAAAAGCAATCCTTCTGTCTGTGGACGCTTGTTTATAATGGCATTTGGGGTCCTGGGGCTAGGCGGACAGATGCTCTTCCGGAAGGTTAATGAGATAAAGGTTCCTCCAGCTGGCCCTTGCACAGAGATTACACCTGAGAAGCAGATAAGCAGATTACTCCAGGAAGAGACACTGCTTCACGTTCTTCATAAATCCGCATCCCCGTCAAGGTAAACCAAGAAGGTTATCCTCACTCAATATTTAATTATTTTCCCTATTTCTGTCCTTTCCTTTTTTAATGAGATTTGGGGCCCTTTCACGATTGTTACCAGTTTTACCAATGCACAAAAGTAAGAATGTATTTGGAAACCAGAAGGGCTATTTTTGTTATTGGGATTTTTCTCCAAGTTCGAGGAAACAAAGGTATGTTGTTTAAATTTGTTTATTTTTAAATTGCTTAACTGTAAAATCTATTTACAGAGTGAACATTCAAAATCAACAAGTTTACCACTATATCTCAGAGGGCTAGTATATGATAGGCCCTAAATAAATATTGATTGATTGATTGATTGATTAAATGATTGTCCAAAATGGTTTTTAGTTTATTAAATATTTGCTACATAATCCTAAATTGCAATTTAAACTAACAAAATAGGAGGTATGAATGCATCCAACTTCTTAAAATTGACAAATAAATTCTAAAAAATATAATTACTGTGTTTTTCATTTATATTCAGACAAAAAGTGTATTTCTTAGCTTCTCATAGTTAAATCATGAGTTGCTTTCCCTTAGAAAATAGAAAATGTGCTTTAGCTTCAGAGTTTATGATTACAACCAACTCAGAAATTTGGTAGTTTTTGAAGTTTTATGTATATAAAAACTAGGTACTAATGTTCTTATGGCAAATATTCAACTGAATCTAAAATTAAAACAAACTACAAAGCAGGCATATTTTTAAAAATGTATTTTTAAAACTTGAAGAAAGCTTCACTTTTTTTAAAGAATCAGCCTGATTTTTAAAACGTGATGTTTTTAAAACATTTGTAATCAATAATTTTCAATTCTTTAAGGATGACATAGTTTCGGATAATTAACATATTAGTAGAACCATTGATTTTAAAATGTCCATAGATAAGTACAAATAGTTGTATGTTTATAAGTCACAAAATAACTGATTCTGTCAGTTATTTTACATGTAATTTTTAGTGGTTGCATTTGTAGGGAGAAAAAAATTTCTGGGAAATATATTTTGCTACATAAAAGTGGGGGAAGCAAAAGTTTACTTACCTCCCCTTTCAATTGTCAATTGCACATAAGTGTTTAATTTAGCAAAAATATTTTAATTAAAAACAAATGGTGGTGTTTCAGTGTACTCTGAACTTAATATGCTAAGTAAGTCAATTTGTCTATTTCACAAACTTGACCAGGCAAATCAGCTTTGGTTTTTTGTTTGTTTACTTAATTATGTTAACTAATTTTTTCTATTTTTATATTACATATCACCCCTTACAAAAAACTGCAAATTGCATAATTATATGGTAGTAAATTTAATAACATAAGCCCACCAAAAAAGTATAATTTGTTGTATACCTATTTCTATGAAACAAAGTATTATAACTATAAAATAAAAAATCCTAACATGTTACTTGTTTGGGGCTTTTGATGCTATAAGAATCTCAAATTTGAATTTCTTTTCATCTTCAATTAGTGAGGTCTACATTAATTATAGTTTATTTACTTCAGCCAGACTGGTTTCCCATTTGTGACTAATTACCCATCATGAATGTATTTACATAGAAAATGGTTTTAGGAGAGAGGAGATTTCAATTTAATACAACTAGCTTGCCTTGCATAACAACTGGATGTTAAAATTCAAGAATTTGTGCTTTTTTTCATATAAATTATTTTCAAAATAAAAAAGGTGTGAAAAATTACCCTTAGTGCTTTCATCCAAACACAGCGTATGCTAGCACCTTCAGACGGTTCCTCAGTCTACGGATGCGTACTTAATTTTTCATGATTGCAGTTCTGTTGCACACAATCTTATACCAGGCTTTTTGTACTGCTGGTCCCTCATAGGAATCTCCTGCAGTATAATGTTCCTTTCAGTTAATACTCAACAAAAGAGAAATCGTTGTTTCTAATTGCTTTGTTGTCATGAATATTATTATGGTGAACATTTTGGTGCATAAGCCTCTGTCAGTATTTAAGAGAGCATAAATTCACTGAGTTAAAATTACTGGGTCTAAGCAATATAAACAGTTTTGTGATATTTCATTCATATTTTCAAATTACTTCTCAAAAGGTTTCCTATGCCCTTGAGGGATTCCCTTACTCCCCCCACCCTCCCCATTTGATTCCCATTACAGGTACCCAATACGGAATACTAAGGGATTCAATCCTTGTTTCAAATGGTTTTCTTTAAGCTTTCTAGATTCTGAATGTAGTTTTTCTACTGATACATAAAAATGAAATGGTTTTGATTTCTAAAAAATTCATTAAATAAAATTGTTTAGTGCAACAAGGACAGCTGAGTAGTTTCAAAGAACAATTACTTCATGGAGATACCAAGGCTCCTCTCTTCGGTATCCGGTATCCGTAGTGGGGATATCAGTCCCACTGCATGTGCGCAGCACTGCTTTGTCCCCTTACCCTTCCATTTCGCATAAATAATTTCATCTAATCACCTGTGACATTCTGATGTGTGGGATAAAGGGCAGAGAGAAAACCCAGCCTGAGCAAGCCCTAAAATGGAAACGGTGTTTATCACAGTAAGTGCCTTTTGCATTACATTTGGTTATACTAAATGAAACCTTTAACTAAGTTATTATTAGTTCACCAAGGTAGGTAATTATTTTAGTAGCTGTAAAATGTCAGGAAATTTGCATTTGAAGCCACTCCATTTCTTGCTAATACTCCTGGGATATATTCTCTTTTCATAAAATTTCCTCTAAGGTATTGTCCCTCATTGTGGCTCCATTAGAAGAGAACAGGGGTTCATTTGTATATCTGAGATAGCTGCCTGGTGACAGTCACACTAACTTTGCAGTATATATATATAATATCTGTTACATTCTTAAGACAGTGTAATTTGAAAGGTTTAAGGCAGGTTAATTTTGTTCAATTATATCTGAGAAGGTGTCCTTAAAATCAAAGCTGTGTAAATTAAAAACACTTTGCATCCAATTTGTGGCACACTTCAAACCATTTATTAGATTATATACTTAATTTAAAAATAAAGAAGCAGTTGCTGCTTTGTGGCTCCTCTATGCTTTTTTTTTTTTTTTTTTTTACTGATCGCACTAAAGGACTATTATATGTGTGAGTTAATTAAGAAGCAATGACATAACCTACTGCTTTCTTGGTCATTTCTGTCAATCATGAGCATGCAGCCACCTCAAATACCAACTATATTTGCATGCTAACCCTCTCTGGAAACTCAGATCCTGTATACCTGTAGTACCTCAATCATGTTCACAGATTTTTATGTTGTTCTAAAATAATCTCAGGCAACAAAGTTTCTTTTTCACAATAGTATCTAGGTTTATATTATAATTCAGTATGTATATGGTAGTGTCCATAATAATAAGCCAGTCAGAGAAAGACAAGTATCACATGATCTCTCTCATATATGGAATCTTATGAACAAAATAAACTGATGAACAAAATAGATTCAGAGACATAGAAACATGGAACAGACTATCAAATCTCAGAAGGAAGGCTGGGGTAGATGAATGAGTGGGAAGAGATTAACCAAGTAACTTCTATGCATATTAGTGGCCCAGTGCACAAAATTCATGCACTTGGGGGGGTGTCCCCAGCCTGACCTGTGCCCTGTCATAGTGCAGGAGCCCCAAGATCCATCACCCCAAGCCTTGTGTCCCTGGACCCAGCACCTGGGAGGGTGGGGGGAGACTCGAACTTCATGTCCTTGGGGCCAGCACAGGGGGGAGGGGGGACACAAGCCTCATGTCCCCAGGCCTAGCACCAGGGACAGGGATACAAGCCTCATGCACTGTATGTCCCTGCCCACCTGCACTTGTTGCACACACAGCCTCCTGCTGATTGGTCATTATATGTGAGGGCATCACGATCATTTGCATATTACCTCTTTATTATAGAGATGTACAGTCAGTCATTTTTTGAGGAAACATTGTCTTTCTGTGTGCCTTTGTAAAGTCATCTTAATTCCTTCCAACTTGGTTTTCTTCATTCAACCATCTCCACCTCAGCCAACATCTATTTTCATTATTGCCATTCGGGGAAAAGGGTTAAAAGAAACTAAAGCAAATGAAATTTTGTGGAGAAAAGTCAAGACCTCAAAATTAATGAAAATTTTTACTTCAGAAATACTTTAACTTCATATAGAAAATAACATATATAAGGCTAATTTGTCTGTCTTAAGATTCCTGCTGAATTTATGACAAAAGTTACACTTAATTAAGCCCTACTATAAAACCCAAAGGCAATATTACTAACCCACTGTAGTTAGTTCAGACCTGATCATAATACTTTGCAGATAGCAATCATATTGATACTTTTCTTATAAAAGCTCAAGCATATTTTAATTAATCTCACTTTCTAATATTTTGCTGGTTCACTGGCCCAGCTCATTTCAAGTCAGGAACCTAAGGCAGAGAATCATTTGAGGTGAGAAGGTTAGAACCAAAACTGAGATGTGAGCTGTATTTAGTCCTATCCAATATCCACTTAGTCAATTAATTAGGACAATGTCATATGGCGAGTGCAATTAACATGGTTTTTACTATCAATTCAAAAGCCAGCATTCCTCTGCTAGCAACACTAGATGATCGCTGATTCTGGACCATTTCTAACATTTACATGCATGACTGGTCTCAGGATATTTGCCCATATTGTTCAGCTCTACCATAAAAAATGGAAGCACCTAGTTTAGGAGTTCTATTACTCATTAAGAAAGACGAATGACACTTGAAACTCCTCAAAGAAGTCGAGTCGTTTTTTCATTGTGTCACTTTAAATGCCCACCTTTAAAGTCTAAGTTTAGTAACAAGCGGCTTAGTTAAGATTGCGTTCTGCATCTAAAGGAGGTACCCGGCCTGATGGATGTGATCTGACACAGTGGGAAAGCCTCTTTGAACCAAAAATACCTTCCTATCAAACACTGAAATTTTACCTCCAAGTTGGCACTATTTTCATACTCAAGATATACAACTCTGAAACACCCCCTTTCTAACAATTTATCTCCCTTCCTTCCAGAGGATCTGATTGTATTCTCATCAAGACATACCAGTCCCTCAGCCTCTTCTAGTTTCTCCAGTTCTTCAGCCCACCCAAATATCAGTGTCCCACACATTAATCCCAGCTTCTTGGGTCCTCTCCTGAACCTGACTCAACAGTATTCTTGTTACTACAATAGAAACTTGGCCCTTAACTTTCTGCTTCCTTTGCTTGGTTATTCCACTCTGTGTAAACTTAGTCTTCACTTTTTTCGCTCCCATTCCTGAGCTTCCAAGTGGTATTAGGGAATCTCAAATAAGCAGAGTGCTTCCATGAAAAAAATTCATGTCTATAAGCTTAATCGAGCCCTCCAAGTCATTCCACAGTGATACTCTTCTCTGATGCCCTTAGTCTCCCAGTCTGGTTTCCAAACCTTCCCTCTCTCCTCAAGTCTGCAGCCTGATTCTCCCTCATTCACATAACAGTACAGTTAAGAGTAAAAACTTTTAAGGTTTGCCTAGGACTGCATTCAACACGGGACACAGCTGCACAGAACAGCTCTGACACTTATGGGACCTTGGCAAATTGCTGAGTCTCATATGTATCTCCATCTTATGGTTTCTTGTCTATAAAACGGGAATACTAACAGCAGTGTCTTCCCCATAGAGCAGTAAGGAAGATACGTGAACTAATGTTTATGAAGCTCTTGATGAGGTATTTTCCACACAAATGCTCAGAAAACACTAGCTCTGAAGATGACTATGATGACTACCACCAATTACTATTACCACTGCCTCCTACATACTGGGAAGATTGAAGCCATGTGACTTAATTTGACATCTCTTCTTTCCACTTCAAAGTTTCTCTGAATCTTTATCCAAATGCTTCTTAATTGTTTCAGAGAGAATGAAAAGATTTCATATTTTTGCTACTGTTGTTGCTACCTACCTGTGACTTTAACTTCTTTTATAGCCAATCCCCGCAAGACCTTCCTCTGCTATTCTCCTTTTCCATTGACTTATTTTTCCCAGCCTAAAGACTTCATGGCACATTTCTCAACACTGGTGCAAACACCACTGCTGGAGCTCCTGCAATAAAGATTCTGATTTAATGTGCCTGGGATGGGATCGTTATGAGAGCCATCCATGTGATTCTACTATGCGGACAGGTTTGAGAAGGATGATCTGTTGCTCTTCTGTAAAGATATGATATATGGGTCATTATATGGTGGGCCAACAGGGGATTTGTTTTAATCTCTCTTTTTTTACTAAATCATATCATAAATTTATTTCCAGTCTGAAGGGAGGGGTCTCATTATTTAATGGGGCTCATAGAATGATTTGTGTAATCATTTTCTTCATTATATAGTCTCATCTTTTAAAACAATTTTACATAAAACAGTGCTGGTTATATTAGGGCAGAGATAGGTTACAGGAATCTGTATTTTGAAAAAGCTACACAGAATGCTCTGATGCACACTGTTAAAAGTCAAATGATTAACGAGGACAGGGGCCACCTCTAGCTCATTCTCTGATATCATCAGCACCTCCTTCTGGCCCAAACCACTCTGCTTCCTACATTCTGTCTCATTTCATGCTGTCAGCTTTTATCTCTGAAGCCAGAAATGTGGGTATTACCTACAACATCTTCCTCCTCTTCATATCTAATTTGTTACCAAACCCTGTCAAATGGTATGCTGGTTAATATTTAGCAACCATCGCTCCCTGGAGTAAAAATCCTAACCACACTGTTTGCCAATATCCAAAATGCAAATAACCAGTCCTGCCATGGCCAAGTTCAAGCTGCCAACATGACACCATCTAGCGTGCACGATCAGCTCCCAGGAGCTGGTGCCAATGTGGACCTGTTTCAGCACAACTGCATTGTCAAATTTAGGACACAAACCAAAATTTGTGTCCTTAACTGAGCTTCACCTTTTCATACCGCTTCCTGGGGTCCTATTATAACAACCTTCTCTCAGGTTCTGGCCTCGACTTTTCCATTTCCTAAACCTTGGAGAATAGTCAGTCCATGGAAAATCCTGTCAATACTATCTCATAAATGTCTTTGTGTTTCTCTAGCTTTAACTAATTTTGATATCCACTGTATGCCATATTCCCCCTCTTGAAGAAAAAAAAGAAAAGAAAATGAAAGAAAAGAACTTACAAAGCTTCCTGATGCCTTTGGAATAAAGTCCAATAATTTCATCTGAAGATTCTTACTGCTATAAATCTGGCCACTACCATCTTTTCCAGCCTTACTGCTCTGCCATGGGCTATCCCCATCGCTTTCTATAAAACTTCTTACTTGGGAAATATACATCAAGAGTGTGCAAAATATACCTGTGGTATTTATAAAACAACTATAACATGCTCACTTCCCAGATAAATAATAAAACATCAATAGTATCTTAAAAGCTCCCATCTGCTCTGTCAGGATCACTTTCCCTTTGCTCCATGCCAGCAGTAGCCACTGTCATGAACATGGTGTTAACCAGGTCCTTGTTTGCCATTAGTGTCTCCGCCTACAGATGTATTCTTTAAATAATGTATTTCTGTTTTCTCTGTGATTTCTGTATAAACAATGCCATGTTGTATGTGTCCTCTTATGACTTAGTTCTTTGACTCAAGATTATGTTTTAAGATTCATCCACATTTTTGCATATAGCAAACCCTGAGGCAAAAGCTTACCTGTTACTCTTCATTAGGGGGTGCATTTTCAGGAAACCAGAAGGAAAGGAAAATGAGGAGTGAGGCAGTGAGCAAGTGAGAACCAACGTAAAGATGCCTTGCCAACTGGTCACCACTTTGTATCAAGCGTAACCAATTACCGGTCTACAGGACTGCAGGACCTCCAGACAGCCCATGAGGGCGGGAACCTGGCGGTAAATGGTGAAGAATTTACAAGAGATCTCTTCAAAGGTTTGCCTCGCAGGACAGTTACTTTCCTGTACTTCTAGTGTCCTCAGCTATGGACATCAGGTGGGGCCTGATGCTTCTCACATCTCTGCAGCCACAGAAAATCCTGGGGCGAGAGAAAACAAGTACCACAACAAAGCCATGAGGCAAGGAGCTGTGGGCCTATGTCTCCTGTAGCAGGTCAGAGCGTATGAAGAGCTAGAATAAAAGAGGGGAGGCTCAGAGGGCCTCCTGAGGGGCATCTGAGACATACCATGGCCTAGTACAGACACACATCCACATAATCACTCTTCTGTTGATGGACTTCACCCTTGTACGTGTACCCTGGTGCTCACACCAGGCAGGAGTTTCTGCAACATCTAGACTCAGAGAGAGAGAGAGAGAGAGAGAGAGAGAGAGAGAGAGAGAGAGAGAGAAACAGTGTGTCATAAGTTTTACATGTTTCCAACTTTACCAGATGATATCAAACGGTTTTCCTCAGAGTTATTTGCCATTTCAGGTGAGAGTTCCTTTTGTTCCAAATCCTCATCCACACTTGGTATTGTCTGACTTTATTTATATGTTTATTTATTTACATATTTATTCACTTATTTATTCATTTTGCCAGTTTACAGGAGGGTATATAATCGTATCTCATTGTGGTTTTGATTTGTATTTCTCTGATTAATAATGAAGTCGAATATCTTTTCATATATTTTGGGTCCTTTTTGCTTCCTCTTCTAAGAAATGCTTTAACAAGTATCTTGCCTCTTTTATATTATGATGTATGTCTTCTCTTATTGAGTTAGCATAGTTCAATAAAAGTTATGGATGTCAATACTTTTACAGTTCTTGCAAACCTTGCAAATATCGTCTCCAACTTTGTAGCTTATTGTTTTGTCTCTCAATGGTCACCTCTGATGAACATTCTTAATTTTAATGTAGTTGAACTTATGTTTAACCTCATGTTTTGTGGGATTTTTTTTGTCTTACTATAATAATCCTTTCCTATTTCAAGTCATGAAAATATATTGTCGTATAACAGTTATATAATTTTGCCTTTCATATTTAAGCCATTAGTATTTACTGTATGTGTATGTGTGTGTGAAATAGGAAAACAATTTTTTAATGTGGATTACCAATTGTTCTAGCACCATTCATTGGGTAGTTTCTCCTTTTGTCTCTGCTCTGTGATACTCCTTTCTTCATGAACGTGGGTTTGCTCACTTTGTTGTCCCTGAGCCAATGCCACGCTGCTTTAATTATTATAGATTTGTAATCATCGTGATATCTTGCAACCATGTTTCCCTGGCTCTGTTCTCTTTCTGAGAAGCATCTAAGCTATTCTTGACCCTCCACTCTTCCATAATACATTCTAAGATTAGTTCACCAAGTTCCACAAAACACCTTATTGAGGTTGGCTTAGTATTGTGTTGAATCTATAGATCAATTTGGGGAGAATTGATACCTTTATCAGGTTTCTTTCTACGTAAGAGCATGGAATCTTTCTTTTCATTAGTACCTTACAACAAAGCGGCATGATTAATTTACAAGGGCTTCCACATCTTGGACTTGCCTCTCGCTCCATTGTATTAATTGTCATCATGTAAATGGGCATTCTTATTACCTTTGATATAGAGAAAAGTAATTGTATTTAAATTCCATACCTTTGCTGAACAATATTAATTGCGTCCTTAACTTGATACTGATCTTGAAGAGAATGCTTTTCTAATTCACCATTAAGTATGATGCTTGTTTTACATCTGGGTTTGTTAAGCTTTTTGTAAATACCCTGTCATTTTTTAAGTAATTCTCTCTTTCTAAGAGTTCTAATTATGAATAAATATAAAAATGTTTTGGATAGTTTTATAACTATTGAGATTGCCAAATGGTTTTTCCATTTTAATTCATCAATGTGATAAAGTACCTTAATTAATTTCCAAATATCAAACCAACCCTATATTCCTGACATAAATCCATTTTGGTCATGACCTTTTTCCACACTCTGCTGGATTTCATTTGCTAACATCTTATTTCAAATTGCTGAATTCAAATTCCTAAGTGAGATTGAAGCATGATATTTTTTCTCATAGTTTCCTTGTCAGGTTTTGCAAGATTTCATATAAAAATGGAATTCATTTTTCCCTTAATGTTTGATAGAACTCTATGGTGAGGCTAGAGAGTTATATTTATGGAAGGACATTGGACTACTAACTGAAAATTTTAAAGAATATAAAAATAATTAGGCTTTCTATTTTTTCTATTAGTTTTTGTTGTTATATATTTCTAGAATGTATTCATATAAATGTCATATAAAATTTTAAATTTATTAACAAAATATTATTCATGACATCCTCTGATTGTGTTTTTCATGTCTGTAGATAGTATAATGATATCCTCCTGTTTCAGTCCTGTGAAAAACTACAGTGTCAGAATTATTATTATACTCTTTTTAGGTTAGAAACATAAAGCATATGGAGATTATTTGCACAAGTTCAGAAAGTGGCTTAGGAGGCAGAAGGCTTAGGTACCAAAATGAAGTTTTTGTTCTCTACATAACTGTGATAGGTCCTTATGCATCTGAAGGTTCAGTAGGTAGAGGTTTGCAGCTGTTCCTGTTTAGTCTGTTAAGTAGTTAAAATATCATTGTTTTGTGGCTATATTACACCAATGCTATATATATATAATTCTCTTTACTCAGAACTCCCAAAATATTCCAGCATCAGGTTTACATGAGAGCTACAAAGTAGTGTATTGCATAGTTTATAATGTTAGAATCATGGGCAAATATATATATATATATATATATATATATATATATATATATATACACACACACACACACACACACATTCATATATATTCAAAAAGTAAAGATGCTGAGCTAAATTACACCTGCTTGGGATATGAGTATTTCAGATATGGTAAGAATTTAACAAGATCAATATGCTCCCAATATATAGCACTCCTAGGAATTACAGGGAGAGGTACCCCATGTTCCAGCACCCGGCCCAGCTGGAACCAGAAGGCAAGTGGCACCTGTCATTCATGTCTCCCATAAGCACATCCTCATTCCTGTTCCCTGACATTTCCTTAGCGTGCCCCTGCCTCTGAAGTTAGCTTCTGCCTGCATTTGGGGAATTTTTTTATAGGCTCTTGGAAGGTCTCTGAATTCCTGCCATTTGTTTCCCCACACATTTCCAAACAGATCATGGACTGAACCTGCCTCCGGCTGTGAGTGACCTGGTACTGTTCCAGCAGAACCTTTGGTTTTCATATCATCCCACTGTGATGTCAAGCCAAGCTATAAAAATGCTCTGAAAATGATGCTATCCCATACATTTGTGAGGTACAATTACAACTCATAACCCACATCTCTCTGATTTACTTGTAAAATTCCATTCTGAATCTCTTCCCCATCACCTTTGTATTTATTTAAGCTCCACAATATGAAATCTATGGAGATGGTGCAAAAAAAAACAACACACACACACAACAACACATGATGGTTAAAAATTGAGAAGCAGAAGCAATGGAAAAGGTTAGTAGAATTTAAGTCAATGCAAGGATGAAATGATGAAAAGTGGCTGAATGGGGTTGGTCCTACATGTATACAGAGGTGGTAGCTGCCCCATCAGGGTGCTCTGCAGGGTGCTAAAATGTCCAGCTGCTGGAGGAAGCACTGGGTTCTCTTTGTCAACTCCTGAAAAGGAGCCTCGCTTAGCTGCCAGCAACTTGAACATAATTGTTCTCACCCTGTTTCACATCCTGTCTTCTTCAACCTGACCTCAGCACTAAACCAACTCCGCTCACCATTTTTTTCCAAAGCAATATGCTTTACAGTTAATCACAGCTTATAGAAATACCCTGCTCCTCTAACTTTTCAGACTAGCGTACTTAGAGGAGAAAGGATTTTGCTGATCTTGTGTATGTTTTCATGTGAGAAGCATTTACAATCCTTAACATTTTAAACTTCCTGCTAAAATTCTCAAGCAAATTTAGCACTCCATGAAAAAGCAATAGTGTTGCCAAAACAGGTTTGGCTCAGTGGTAGAGCGCCGGCCTGCGGACTGAGGGGTCCCAGGTTCGATTCTGCTCAAGGGCATATACATCGGTTGCAGGCACATCCCCGGTGGGGGTTGTGCAGGAGGCAGCTGGTCGATGTTTCTCTCTCATCGACGTTTCTAGCTCTCTGTCTCTCTCCCTTCCTCTCTGTAAAATATCAATAAAATATATATTTTTTAAAAAGCAATAGTGTTGATCCTGTGGTTTCTCACAACACTACATACCTGGATACAACACTACATACCTGGAGGGCCCTTGAGAGTCAATATTCCTATGGCTATGAATTTGCAGGAGGAAGAGCGCCTCTGGAACTGGCATTTGGCTTTGAGTGGACTTCAGCCAAGAGGCTGCATTATGACCTTGGATGAGACCTTCAAGCCACCCCGTGACAAGTACCTCTGTTGTGTTTCTCTTATTTCCCATGACAGAGAGACCACTTATCTTTGAGAATACTCCTCCCTACTCCCCTTCTCCATATGCCCTCCTCTCTGCCCCACAAACAGGATGGAAGTCCGCACCCATTTCTGTTCTGGGTCCAGGTGAAAACGAGGCCCTGCTGACCTCCTGCCTCTCCATGCCCCGACCTTTACCAGTCATGGAGAGCTCACCACTCCACCCTGGACAGAGGAGACAACCTCCTGTCACTTTTCTACTTCCCCCTTGAGCTTCAGTGTTGTTCCTACCCACTCACCAAGCTGCATATGCCATCAGCAAAATTTCTCAGCAACTCATATTTAAATTTGATTCTTCCTATTTTTTTTAGTGCAGTGAGATAGAAGAGGGACTTAATACATATATAGAGAAAATAGAGAATAGGAGTTAGCAACTTTTATTTCTTGTGATGGTTTTCCAAGGTTTTAACCCTTTCCTTTCTGATATATCAAGTTTAATGGCTAAATCTGATTTTTTTTCAATGAGAAGGAAGATAATGCAACCTCTCTAATCTGTGAGAGAAGGGGACACCAATTTTCACCCTCATTAGGGAAGGGTGTTGCTGATCAAATACCAGTTTGAGGGGTGAGGAAGGCGGCAGTGGCACCCAGCTTTCCAAAGCTTCAGAGGGGCCGTGTGCAGCGTCCCTCTGCCATCATTGCTCATCAGTCTGACGATTGTGAGAGAGTATTCTCTTCATGTGTCATTAAAGAAAACCACTGGGGGTCTCTTTCATTTCTATAATCCTCTCTCCTATCACTTATTCCAGTACTCTTCACAGGGTGGACACTGTGGAGGGTTATTGGACACAGTATATAGGAAGAGAGATGGAAAGACAAGGTATGGAAGCGCCTATGTTTGTGCAAAAAACGGTGGGCTTGAAATCTGTAGAATGTTCTGGAACAGCATTACACCAGGCATGCAGTATCTCTGCAGGATTTCTGAGGCATGTTGAGATAGATATGTTAAGCATGACACCCATTTATGCCCTTGCTCTGTGAGAACATTTTTCTGTGATGGAGCATTTCTCCTAATGTGGGGGCGGACCAGATACAACAGATCACAAACAAGCTGAGCATTTGCATACAAGCCACAAGCCCTTGCTGTCTTTTGGTAAGGTGGAAAAGTTTATGCAGGATTCAACTATTATTTTTTAAGACTTTCATTCATTAATTAAAGGCCCTGAAATGTTATCCATATTCTCTCCTCAGAGTTGTGTTTTCCAAACGGAGATTTTTGTCTTGTAGGAATTCCAGTAACCTTTGTCTCTACTGCTAATTTGTTCATTAAGCCATTACAGCCTTTTCCCTTGGGGGAAAAAAATAATGGGTTTGCTAAGTACTTATACCAGTGGCCATTGCTTTCATAACAGTGCTTCTGGGAAAGCCCCATTCTCAGTTTCCTGTTGTCTGTAATTGTCACTATATGTATACAATAATCCTATATTGTAAGCCTACAGAGCTCAATGGCTAGAAAACACTTCTCTGGAAGAAACAGTTTGGTAAGGAGTGGTCCAAAGAGGTTAGTAGGGATCCACTTTAATACCTAATCAAGAAAGAAACTAATTCATGGGCAAGGCTGAGCCCTGAAGTGGAAACTTTGTAAGCAGCCTAGCACTGGAAGCTAACTTTGATGCAGAAAGGATGAAAATACATTCTTTAGTGATATGGCAGGGAGATGGTGAGGCCTGTGAAGGCTTCCAGGCTGTCAGTCAACACCAAGGCCATGCAGCCACCCGCCTAGAACCTGAAGTAGATACTTTTGAATGAAGGGCTAGTCTTCACTTTAGCTAGTAGACACCCTTAGACAATGTTTAGGCAATCTAACTTTAGAACAATGAATGAAGGGTCAAAGGCCCAGTCTTTGAGACCTGCCACTTCACCCTTGGCCAGATTTAACTTGTTCTCAGAATAAAGAAATGTTTGTATTTAGTTTTTCTGTTTGTTTGTTTTTGTTGTTTATTTGGTATGTATTTAGTTTTTGAATCTAGCTGTTGTTTCATTAATTGCCCTTTCTATATATCTGGAAATATGATGTATTGGTGCAGAAAGGATCATAGCTATACTGGGTTGCCATAGCTATAGTAGGTTGTAGGATCTGGGTCATCTCCAGGACAGAGTGGCTAAAGAAATTTAATTTAAATCCTTAAATCTTCAGTGTCAACCCCTTTCCTTAGCTTGCTGCAAGTTGACCTGCCAGTGGACAAGTTGTCCTCTTCCTGCCTACCTAATTATTTTCCATCTGCCAGGTCCTTCCTGCGAGCCTCCTAGCCCAATGGGAGTCCATCCTACCATGCTAACGCTCAGCCCTTCCTCAGATGTTTTTTGCTGCAAAATCACCACCCTCGCCACCAACTCCATCAATAACTGTCAATACTCAGCATGAGCAATTCCAATCTCAAAGTGATTAATGGGGTTACCTATATTTTCCAGCATCAACTGTTCAGTACATTATGTGTTAGATAGCGACACCTTCTGGTGAAACATCACATGAGGAGAGAATGAAGGGATGCATTGTTGGCAGCTCTTTGCCTGTGGTGGCAGAGGAATCCTCACACTTATGGGAACTTGTTTTTGGTTTTTGGTTTATTTTTGTGGTTTTTTGTTTTTTTGTTTTGTTTTGTTTTGTTTTGTTTTTAAGGAAAGGAGATAAAGACAGATCTTTCAAAAAGTTTTGCTGGGTAAATAGAAAAACTGGTCAGTAGCTAGAGGAGAAGTGGTATCAAGTGAAAATCAGTGCATTGGCCTGTGGACTGAAAGGTCCTGGGTCCTGTTCAGATCAAGGGCACATCTCTGTGTTGCTGGATTGATCCCTGGTGAGGTGCGTTCAGGAGGCAGTTGATCAATGAGTCTCTCTCATCATTGAGGTTTCTATCTTCCTCTCCCTTCCTCTCTAAAATCAATTTTAAAAAATTAAATAGAAGGGAAAACTCCTCACACAGTCACAGGAGGAAAAGTAGGGCATGTCAGCATGGATGCAGCCAGTGAGCAGATGCAGTGCTGGAAATTCATAACATTCTCTTCAAGCTCCTCTTGTTCTCAATATAATGTGAAGCAAGGTCATCAGCTGAGAGTGAGAATTGGCGAGAAAGGCAGGAAATCTGAGGTAATTTGTGTGCAGTTCTCCAAGAGAGTTTGAAACTCAATGGACCAGGGAAATGTAGTGTAATATAATTTGAGGACCATAAATTTAACACTTTTAACGGTCCTATTGGTTATTTTTTCTCCAGCCTTGTTCAGCTACAAGGGTGCAAGTGTGAAGTAGGCAGAGGGTTGAATTTAACCATGCTTATGGTTTTGCCTATCAATTACAATAATGGAGAGTCCAGGAAGTGGAGGGCTTGTCATCCTAAAAGGCCAGGCAATGTTAATATTTTCTCTCATTGATGCCCATGTTTTTAATTGGTTCCATTTATTATTTATTTGCTCTTGGACAAAATAAAAGATTCTGGGAATGATGACTTGACTAAAATATACTTTATGCCTAAATCATCTCCTTTTTTATGTTCTTTTTATTTTCTTTCACAAAGGAGTTTTTTGTCTTTTCACTTAGGATATTATCTTTAACAAGATGGCTGTGTCCAAAACCTCTGAAATTAGACACTATAGAAGGGAATACAAATTTCAATAGGAGGTTGCAATAATACAGGCGAATAGACATATGAAGCTATTTTTTATGATCTACTGTTTTTTTTAATGAATCTAATTTAAATATTATAAAAGACCCATTACTATTTCCACAGGACTTTTTTATTAATTCACTTAGTGAGTATGTATTGCACATCTGACGTGTATAAAACATTGTGCTAGGCAAGCACCAAGGTGGCTTGGGATATGGCAGGATTAAAATACCGAGGTATTTGTATTTTAAATATGGTGCTTACAAATACAAAGATGTTTACAGCTAAGGAGGTAAATTCCTGTATTTGTAACAAACTAGAGGCACTCAGGGGGGTCCCTCAGCCCAGCCTGCACCCTCTCACAGGGAGGCTCATGGGGAGTGGGCCCAAGCCATCAGTCAGACATTCTTAGTCCTGCCATGGAGGCCAGAGAGGCTGCCGCCACTACCACTGCACTCCCTGTCATGCACCTAGCTTCTGTCCTGAACAGCACTCCCCTGTGAGAGCACACTGACCACCAGGGGGCAGCTCCTGCATTAGCAGCTGCCCCCTAGTGCGTCATAGCAACCAATTGTTCTGCCGTTCGGTCTATTTGCATATTATCCTTTTATTATATTATACAGGATTACTGTGCAAGCACTACAACACAAGTTCCATGATATTTGATATCTAATTTACCACCAATACTATACTGGGCCTGAAACATAGTAGGCACCTGGTGAATATGGTGGGCAAGTGAGTGCAATAGAGATATGACCCACGCTTGAGGAACAGGAGGAAGCAATGAATGAACTCTGAACATAGAATCTGAGAAAGCTTAGGAGAGAAGGAGAGAAAGCTTAGAAGCTGGCCCTTAAAGGAAAAGTAGGAGTCCAACAAACAAAGAAGGAAGAGAAGGGTCCTTCAGTATGAAATAGCAGACGAGCTCGAGATGAGCCCTACAGCAAAGCACAGAAAGACCTCAGGGCATACACAATCCGTCTGTGGACAGCAATACGAGAGGCCAGTGTATTAGAAAGGAACAGCGATGCCAGGAAGTGAGTGCGTGGATTATCAGGTGAAGGAGTTCTTATGGAGCACTTACACTGTGCCTAATACTGCTTTAAGGCCTGCACATGCAGTAACTCATTTAGAATCACAGGAATCCTATAGGAGGGAAACCACTATCCTCCATTTCACAGGTGAGGAAACTCAGGCACAGAGAGACCAAGTACTTCCAAATTATACAGCTAGTAAGTCACAGAGCCAGTGCCTGGCTACCATCCTATATAATAAAGAGATAACGTGCAAATTGACTGTCACTCCAACACACAAGATAACTGCCCCCAAGTCGTTAAAGATGGCCGCCCCATGTGGACAAAGATGGCTAGCAGGGGAGGGCAGTTGGGAAGGACCTGCAGGGGAGGGCAGTTAGGGTTGACTGGGACAGCAGAGGAGGGCAGTTAGGGGTGACCAGGCCTGCAGGGGAGGGCGGTTGGGGGCAATTGGGGAGGTAGGAGAGAGCAGTTAGGGTCTGGCAAGGGAAGGAAGTTAAGGGTGACCAGGCCAGCAGGGGAGAGCAGTTAGGCATTGATCAGGCTGGCAGGGGAGTGGTTAGGGGGTGATCAGGCTGGCAGGCAGGTAAACAGTTGGGAGCCAGCAGTCCTGGATTGTGAGAGGGATGTCTGACTGCCCATTTAGGCCTGACCCCACGGGGATTTGGCCTAAATGGGCAGTCAGACATTCCTCAAGGGGTCCCAGATTGGGGATGGTGCAGAATGGGCTGAGGAACGACCCCCCAATGCATGAATTTCTTGCACCGGGCCTCTAGTTGTCACTATAAAAATATTGTGAATAGTTAAGTGATATATGGTATAATTTGTGTTGCTACTGCATTTTTCTTTCACAAATAATGAATATATTTAAGTTAAATTTAGACAGTAACTACCATGAGTAGTAGTCTGACTAGTCAAATGTATTAATTTCCATTTTTGTCTTTGTATTTTTCAATAACGTTACTATTTCCTAAAACTACTGGTTTAAGGATAGTTTTACTGGTGATTAACCTACAATATAATATAGTACAATTGCATTTGTTTTTGTACAAATTTATAATCTATTTAACTAAAATTTTTCAATATGCTTGAATTCTGTAAAAGGTAGGGGGTTTTTTATTATTTATTTTTTCTGAAATCACTTTGCCCCTCTTTTCTCTTTCTAACTTTGAACTTCATCTGGAGATAATTGTTGATGGCAGCTAACTCATCATCATACAGGTGATAGTTATGTTTTGTCATCATCTTAGAGAAATATTTCTTCCTCAAAAAATGTTTCCAATCTTCTATTAAATATGCTTCCTTTTAATAGCAGGTCTTTCAACCACCAATTTATTCTCATTAAACTTTTATCTATTTTTCCCCAAATACTTATATAAACTAAAATTTTAACTCATGAAAATACATCCAAAGAATCAGATTTCCGTTCAATATCAAGGATACAATTTATGAAGCACTGGAGGGCAGCATCTAATAGGACCTAATTGCTTTACCCACGAGTGCTTTCGTTAGCTCCAATAAATAACAGCTCTTTTTACCTCATTAAAATCTTCAACATTCCATACTGTAATTCTTTTTTAAAATGGTTTATTTTACCTGAAATCCTTGGGAAAGACACAGACTTTGTCATTGTGGCCTGTCCATTATGGCCTGTCCTAAAATATCCTTGGACCCGGGTAACCAGAAGTCCCTATTCTCAGAGATCTTGCAATGACTTGGGTGTGGACACAGGCAAAATATTCTGATCCTTCTCAGATAATAATATTACAAGGAGTCCCCTTTTTTGTTTTATATAATCTAGAGAAACACAGCTGGCTAAGGTAACTGATACTTGTGTGATACAGGAAGCCAGAGAAAGGTAGAGAATAGCCTAAAGTAGAGAACGTCCTAATAGAGGGAAAACATCAGAACTGTCTATGGAGATGTCTGTAACTAAGTCTTTGCTCTACCAGAGGGCAGAAATAGGACTAATGTGTGGAAGCCACTGGAAGGTAACTTCCAGCTAGAAGGAAAGAATTGTCTAAACAGAGATAACATTCAAAAATGGAACAAGGTGCTTCCTAGAGTAAGGGGGCAGCCATTTGTAGAGTATTAACCTGGGATTTCCTCCAGCAGGGAGATATGAAAAACTGGGTGCTTATATATGTATTTTTCAAGCAAGGACACATTTGAGAATAAAAGTATAACAGCAGTAAACCAGGATATCCCAAGCAAACTGAATCTCTGTCACACTAATTCACCCTTGTTGTTGACATCCAGCTGTGTGAGTATGTTCACACATGGAAAATAGGGGGAAAGTGGCCTCTTAGGGGAAAGGGAACACGTCAGAACTCATGGGAATGCTAAGAAACATCTCACCCCATTACATTCTCACCCTGATACGATGAAATCCAAAGACGAAGATCTATGAGAGCAAGCTGTGCTATGAGCAAAGTGTTAAGATCCAGAGGGATCCAACCAGGGAAATTCCAGGACTGGAGCATTGTTCCCAGAGCCAAGGTGGAGTAAATACAAGTTATTCTGAGACATCTTCCAGAGCCTAACATAAAAAAAAGTAAGAACAGAACCATCCCCAAAGGACTGAGGATTGTGGAGGAGATGGTGGAGGTGAGAGTAGGGCTGATCCAACAGTAGGACTCAGGCACTGAGAGAAAAATGGAACAATGCAGGGTATATAGGGAGCCAGGTTTCCCCATGATCTGTGTTTACCATGCCACGTAGGCCTACACATTCAATGAGGCACACTTTTTCTTAATGGTAATTTAAATATAATTACAAAAAATTTACTATAACTTACCACACTATAGTTGATAACTATTTGAAAAGGTTATTAAAAACTAGCTGCCTAGTGCATGAATTCATGCATGAGTGGGGTCCAGCCAGCCCACCCCAATCAGGGCCAATCAGGGCTGGGCCAGCTGGGGAGGAGGGGACACAAGATCAGGCCCATTGGCTAGCCACAGTGAGCATCATAGCGACCGGTCATTCCAGTTGTTCTGGTTGGCATATATATATAGAGATAGATAGATAGATGATAGATAGATAGATAGATAGATAGATAGATAGATAGATAGATAATTAACATTCCTAAAGTTAAATTTCCATTTTACAAACTGCCGTGGGCACTAATGACTGTAGACTCAGCTCCTGTGCCCCTTTGTGCACTTTGCCCAGATCTTAAATGGGCACCTTCCACTTCACCATGCAGCCAAGCTGACGTGGGAAAACCTGATCCCAGTCCACAGCTAGAATGAGCCCCTCGGGGTAATCTCAGTCCCCTGCCCTATGTCCTCAGCTAAGCTAACTGCACTGCCATATTTCTTCGCAACTGGTGCTGGTCCAGATACGCGGCATAAATCAGCCATACTTTAGAAAAGGCTATTTTTCAACATGAACAGGGGCAAGCACGTTTACTCAGTGGAGCCCGCCTATGGGGACAGTCACCACGTGAGAGAGCTGAGCAAGGGGGGGGGGGGGGGGGAGGACAGGAGAAAGGCAGAGCCGGGGCTTCGTTTTCACCAGGCATCCCCTACCTTCTGCTTCCCTTTCTAAGAAATAACTAGAGGCCTGGTGCACAAAATCCATGCACTTGGAGTGGGGTTCCTCAGCCTGGCCTGTGCCCTCTTGCAGTCCAAGAGCCCTAGGAGGATTTCCAAGTGAGCTGGCCTAAGCCATCAGTCAGACATCCTTAGCGCTGCTGCAGAGGCAGGAGAGGCTCCTGCCACTGCCGCTGCTCTCCTCAGCTGTGAGCCTGGCTTCTGGCTGAGCAGCACTCCCCCTGTGGGGGTGCACTGACCACCAGGGGAAAGCTCCTATATTGAGCATCTGCCCCCTGGTGGTCAGTGCACATCATAGTGACTGGTTGTTCCACAGTTTGGTCGATTTGCATATTAGCCTTTTATTATATAGGATAACTTCCTCATCGTTTAAGCCAGTTTGAAGTAGATGATCTCTACTCTTCTACTGAAGAGTACCCTTGCAGATCCACAAAACAGCGCTTCTCCAACTAGGGTCCCCTGGAGACTCAACTCCATGTTCCACTCAGAGGTTATGATGTGTTCCTATGATGTTTAGCTGGGTGAGTACATGAACCTCTCATTTCCCTTCCTCTCTGGAGATTCCGAAGAATGTACCGCTGCTCCACACTGACCAAGCACTCTGAGACTCTTCACAGTGACCAAGATATGTGTTCCCACGAGGACTCTCACCAAAATGAAGGAGGAACTTTCGTGCTTTGCAACAGATGTGAGTTGCTCTCCAGCCACTCTGCTTGGGTTTCTCCCTGAAATGTACCACATTTCAAAAGAACTAAAGAATGTTCGAGAGCATTCTTTAGTAGAATGAGAATATAAATCTCTATAAATCACACATTTCTGCTCCCAAGGAGCCAGAGTGAGTGGTCTCAATTCAAGAACTCCTTTCTTAGTGATGCAATGGGTAAGAGGACAGAGATCGAGTGGGAGAGGAGGACTCGAGATTTGACCACTGTTAACATGACCTGATACCTCTAACCCTCAGTACCTACTGTGTGTTAAACTGAGAAAAATAGTTTCTGTTTCATCTATATAGTAGAGCTTTTGGGAGAACGATATAATACATATGAAAAAATTCCAAAACAAAGCAGTACTCACTGAATGTAGGCCTAGGGAGTTAAAAATGAAGTCTAGGGGAAATGGTGAACAATATAGACTGATGAACAAGAACAGACCCAGAGATAAGTAGCCATGGGTCGGACTTTTGGACCTCAAAAGGAGGGTGGGGATAAAAGGGAGAGATCAACCAAAGGACTTGTGTGCATACATATGAGCCTAACCAGTGGTCGAGGATAATAGGGGAGCGGGGGGAGGGGAGGTTGGAATGGGGGTTGAGGACAAATATGTGATACCTATTTTTTTTTTAAATGAGGTCTAGCCGAAACCGGTTTGGCTCAGTGGATAGAGCGTCAGTCTGTGGACTGAAAAGTCCCGGGTTCAATTCCAGTCAAGGGCACATACATTGGTTGTGGGCACATCCCCAATAGGGGGTGTGCAAGAGGCAGCTGGTCGATGTTTCTCTCTCTTCGACGTTTCTAGCTCTCTCTCTCTCCCTTCCTCTCTGTAAAATATCAATGAAATATATTTTTTTTAAAAAAAGAAGTCTAGACACAGCAGAGCCAGCAAGAAGAAATGGCTTGGGGAGTTTGATCCTCTGCCGGCCTCCTCTCTTAGTCAGCCCCTTCACCTTTCCCCTCCCCACCCTGCATAAGATACAAGCTTGCTCTGTAAATGCAGCTCTAAGACATGTCCTGGTCCTCCCTCACTTTCAACCAGATTGACACCCTCTGAGCCCCACACAAAAGGAAATCGTAGGGCTGACACTCATCACTAACCAGCAGGAAGCTGTTTTGTTGCCTTTCCCCTCACCCCCAGGTTTTCAGGAGCACTCCACTTCATCATCGAGAGTATACCCCTGAGTATCACAATGCTATATCACTTCCCACTTGAACTATAATGTCTATCAAAAGAGGGATCTCTCGGGAGGCTTGAGTGCTAAGTGGGGAGTGATTTTTAGAGAGATGTGTGGGAAATGGTTTCAATATTTGGCAGTTCCTGAAGGCAGGATGATTTGAGAGGTTAGTGTCTTGTTGTTGTTTTTTAAATACTTTATCAGCTCATAATACCCCCTTATTTCTGAAAGTGCCTTGTCATTGGGATAATACATCTGGCAGTTGCACCAAAGGAGAATTCTCATAAAGCAGAGGATTACAATTTTTTGTTTGTGCCATTCAGTCATCATGTTTCACATATATCGCATAAATGTATATATTCACTAGGAAATCAGCCTTTCCTTTACAGACCTCTCCATTAAAATGTCCCCTTCTGAAACTAAAGACATAGACAATGCCCTGAGAATCGAAACAGCTGAGAATCCTGCAAAAATGTATAAAGTGTCAACCAGGAGACAAGTATTCGATTTGGCGAAGCATCGAACAAAAAGATCAGCATTTTTTCCAACTGGGGTTAAAGTCTGTCCCCAGGAATCCATGAAACAGATTCTAGCCAGCCTTCAAGCTTATTACAGATTGAGAGGTAAGAAAAGAGAGGAAACCTGCTTAGCCTTTTCTTCTTCTTTTTTTTTAAAATATATTTTATTGATATTTCACAGAGAGGAAGGGAGAGAGATAGAGAGCTAGAAACGTCGATGAGAGAGAAACACCGACCAGCTGCCTCCTGCACACCCCCTACTGGGGATGTGCCTGAAACCAATGTACATGCCCTTGATGGGAATCGAACCCGGAACCCTTCAGTCCACACACCGACACTCAACACTGAGCCAAACCGGTTTCGGCTAGCCTTTTCTTCTTTCCATCCCTTCTTCTTTATTCATCTAGGGGTCATATTCAGCCCAGAAGTCCCAATCTCTCCTTTAGTCACAAGAGTTATAAAAAACCTGCAAACTAATCGGAGAATAATGAATAATAAACATTCAAAACAATGGCAGGACAGGACACTGAAAAAAGAAATAGAGAAAGATGTAAACAGATGGAAGAACATACCATGTTCATGGATTGGTAGAATCAACATCATCAAAATGTCCATACTTCCCAAAGCAATATATAAGTTCAATGCACTCCCCATGAAAATACCATGGACATACTTCACAGACCTAGAAAGAACTCTCCAAAAATTCATTTGGAACAATAAAAGACCCCGAATAGCCTCAGCAATCTTAAGAAATAAGAGTAAAGTAGGAGGAATCTCAATACCAGATTTCAAGCTGTATTACAAAGCAACTGTCCTCAAAACAGCCTGGTACTGGCACAAGAACAGACATATTGATCAATGGAATAGATTAGAGAATCCAGACATCAACCCAAATCAATATGCTCAATTAATATTTGACAAAGGAGGCACGAACATACAATGGAGTCAAGACAGTCTTTTTAATAAATGGTGTTGGGAAAATTGGACACATACATGCAAAAGAATGAAACTAGATCACCAACTTACACCATACACAAAAATAAACTCAAAATGGATACAGGACTTAAACATAAGACGGGAAACCATAAAAATACTAGAGGCATCCACAGGCAGCAAAATCTCAGACATATGCCTAAAGAACTTCTTCACTGATACTAACCCTAGGGCAATGGAAGCTAAAGAGAAAATAAACAAATGGGACTACATCAAAATAAAAAGCTTTTTTACGTCAAAAGAAACCATCAACAAAACAACAAGAAAACCCACTGTATGGGAGAACATATTTGCAAACGATATCACTGATAAAGGTTTAATCTCCAACATCTACAGACAGCTTATACAACTCAATAAAAGGAAAATGAATGAGCCAATTAAAAAATGGGCAATGGACCTAAATAGAATCCTCTCAAAAGAAGACAGAAGGAAGGCCAAGAGGCACATGAAAACATGCTCCAAGTCACTAATTATCCGAGAGATGCAAATCAAAACAACAATGCGGTACCATCTCACACCTGTCAGAATGGCCAACATCAACAAAACAACAAACAACAAATGTTGGCGAGGTTGTGGAGAAAAAGGAACCCTCGTGCACTGCTGGTGGGATTGTAGGTTGGTGCAACCACTGTGGAAAACAGTATGGAGCTTCCTCAAAAAACTGAAAATGGAACTCCCATTTGACCCAGTAATCCCACTACTAGGAATATACCCCAAGAAACTAGAAAGACCAATCAGAAAGGATATATGCACCCCTATGTTCATAGCAGCACAATTTACAATAGCTAGGACTTGGAAACAGCCTAGGTGCCCGTCAGCAGATGAATGGATCAGAAAACTATGGTACATCTACACCATGGAATACTATGCTGCCATAAAAAGGAAGGAATTCTCATCATTTGCAGTAACTTGGATGGAATTGGAGAGCATCATGCTGAGTGAAATAAGCCAGTCAATGAAAGAGAAACACTACATGACCTCACTCATTTATGGATATTAAAGATCATTATAAACGAATGAACAGAAAGATTGATATAGTGACAGTAAAACAACAGGCAGTCTGTCAAATGACAGGGGGGGGGGGGTAGGGAGATCTGGGGGAGATAAGAGATCAACCAAAGGACTGGTATGCTTGCATATAAGAATAGCCAATGGACACAAAACTCTGGGGAGGGAGGGCATATATTGGGGGGGGGGGGGCAATGATAAGCTATGTATACAGATAATACCTTAATAAAAAAAAAAAAAAAAAAAAAAAAAAAAAACAATGGCAGGTATCTGCTCTTACGGTTTATAATAATGACAATGTCCTGTGGCATACAGAGCCATTAGCGCAGTGAGCAAGTCACCAGGAAAGCATTGGCATCTGAGTTTTACCTCTTTTATTTTTTTGTCAAGGTCCAATTTTGGCCTTCAACGTTGTTATTATGAGGTAAAAAGCACGGGATGATTGCAATGTCAGGAACCTAAGCAAGTTGATTTATGACTTATGCTTTCATTTTTCAAGAGCAACATTACAATCCAGATACTCTCCCCCCCCCCCGCCTTGATAAGGTTAAAGGGTTTATTGCTGATTTAGCAAAAACCTCTGAGGCTTGGAAACCTGGAGGCACGTCCGAGTGCAGCGGAGCCACAAGTTAACAGGGGTTACCAAGGTACAATGCAGGGGTGTTCATGGGTTCACAACATAATTACTGTGATTTCCAGCGGAGCGCCAGTGCAGTGTTTACCCCAAAACAGCATCACAGAGCTCTTACTGTGTCCGTTATGGAGCTCAATCATAACCACAGCCATCAGTGGCTGCCCTAGTCATTCACTTGGAAAATGTTCCATGGCTTTTTCTCTTTTCTTTTTTAACTGATTAAGGAATTACAAATGTGTGGTTATGGTTATCTCCCATTGTCCTCCCACCCCCGTAACCCTGCCCTCACTCTCGCCCCCCTGTTGTCTGCGTCCATTGGTTGTGCTTATATGCATGCATACAAGTCTCTTGGTTGATCTCTCCCCCTTACCCCAACACTCCCCTACCTTCCCTCTGATGTTTGAGCATCTGATCAATGTTGCTCTGTCTCTGGATGTGTTTTTGATCATCCATTTATGTTGTTCATTATAATCTACAAGTGGGTGAGATCATGGGATATTTATCTTTCTCCAACTGACTTATTTCACTTAGCATAATGCCCTCCAGCTCCATCCATGTTGTTACAAATGGTAGGAGTTCCTTTCTTTTTTATAGCAGCATAGTATTCCATTGTATAGATGTACCATGGTTTTCTAATCGACTCTCTACTGATGGGCACTTACGCTACTTCCAAATCTTAGCTATGGCAAATTGTGCTGCTAAGAGCATAGGGGTGCATATATCCTTTCTGATTGGTGTTTCTAGTTTCTTGGGATATATTCCTAGAAGTGAGATTGCTAGGTCAAATGCGAGTTCCATTTTTAGGGGGTTTTTTTTTAGGAAATTCCATACTATTCCCCACAGTGGCTGCACCAGTCTGCATTCCCACCAGCAGTGCAAGAGGGTTCCTTTTTCTCCGCATCCTCACCAGCACTTGTCATTTGTCGTTCTGTTGATGATACCCATTCTGACAGGTGTGAGGTGGTACCTCATTATCATTTTGATTTGCATCTCTCAGATGATTAGTGATTTTGAGCATGTTTTCATATGTGTCTTGGCCTTCCTATGTCCTCTGTCGAAAAGTATCTATTTAGATCTGTTGCTCATTTTTTGATTGTTTTGTTTATCTTCCTTTTGTTGAGTTATATGAGTTTCCTGTAAATGGAGATTAAACCCTTATCAGTGCATGGCTTTTTCTTGAAAGAAACAAAAGGGGGGGATCTTTAGTAGCTGCTGTTTAATTCCCCAGGTAGCTCCAAATAATGCAAAATATTTATCCAGCTGAAGCCTAAACTCAATTCCTCCTACATGTGAAAGCTGAGGCTGCTTACTGGTTTCCACCTTGATCACACCAGACGTTTGCTTCCATTCCAGAAAGCACAGTCACCCTGATCTAGTTCAAGCCCATGGACTAAAGCAAGCTAGTTCACTTCTAGCCTGTGAGGGGTTGCACATCATGACCACTGGGAAGCATTGCATGATACTAACATCCCAAAATGTTCTTGAGTATTTACATCTGTAACAGGTGCAAGTTTCAACTAACCTGGGAAGTTCTTGATGGGTTTTGGAGGCACAATTAACTAACAATATCAAAAATATCAAGCCTATGCTTCTCATATGTCTCCTTTTATGTAGAAGTAAAGAGATATTTGCCTTCTGACAGAAGCCACACCCACAGAGAAACAGCAAGTGCTGCCTGGATCATAGTCGGAAGGAGAACTTTAATCATAGAAAATCAAGTGCACCAGACGAATACTCTGAGATCCTAGCACAGCGCCTCCGCATAGCCCGTTCTCACTAAATGTTGTTGATGAACACAGGAGGCAAGGAGTGGCATGTGTAAATTATTCATTTTGAATGTGCCTACACTTTGATTTGATAATGATATAGGTAAATTCCATTTTATTTGTTCAAGTATAAACATATAGTATATGTATCACATTGAATAGGAATACAACTACTGCTATTTCATGACACTTCTAATTCTTTCTGACATTCACAAATAGGATTCATCACAAGTATTTATAGAAAAGACTATTTATTGCTGCAACCAAATTTTGAGCTCTGAATGTTATCACTAGCTCTTTATTTTTACTAGGTTTGCCTCTTTCATTCTTGTGTCCCTAAATGAATCAAACCACTGTTTTTCTTCCCACGGCAATGACAGTCCATTATCTTTATGGCTGTCCCTGGGTGATATGAAATTTTACTATTCATCAACATAGGTTTCTTAAGTCTAACAAATTCAGTTCATAAACTAGAAATAAGATCCAGCTACAAACCAGTGCTTCTTTGACAGAGTAACCCACTTGTTCTCATAGCTGCTTTTACAAAGTTATCTGTTGACATCTTTCAAACTAAGAAGAGAAAGCTTCTACTATCCTCAAGTCAAATGGAATATTGAGCTATTTCTTTTCCCAGTAGCTAAAGAAAGCAACACAAGTGAAAATGTTCATGGTAGAATCATAAACATGCTCATCTCAAAGCTCTGACAGAGGCAAGTTTGTTTCTACTAGTGTCCCAAGGAGGGGAGGGGGGGGAGGAGGGGTGTGCTCCCTCCCAGGTAAACTCCCTCTTCTGTGACTGCCTCCCTTCAAACCATTTGCCCCATGTCTCTCCCTCTCTTTCCCTTCCTCTATTCTTCTATGTCTCTCCTTCTCTCTCTTTTTCCCAACCCCAATATCAAAAGCTAGGTCTTTCTTTCAAATTAATGTGTGACTTCGAAAAAGTTAAAAATGGCCAAAACCAGTTTGCCTCAGTGGCTAGAACGCCAGCCTGCGGACTGAAAGGTTCCGGGTTCGATTCCGGGCAAGGGCATGTACCTTGGTTGCGGGTACATCCCCAGTGGGGGGTGTGCAAGAGGCAGCTGATCGATGATTCTCTCTCATCGATGTTTCTAACTCTATATCCCTCTCTCTTCCTCTCTGTAAAAAATCAATAAAATATATTTTTTTTTAAATGGAGGGAATTCTAGTTCTTGCTACTCCAATGTTGTCCACAGACCAGCAGCCTCACCATCACCAACCAGGTAACTTGCTAGACATTCAGATTTCCAGATCCCACTCCAGACCTACTCTCAGAATCTGCATTTTAATAACAACCCCAGGTAACTCATTTTCACTTCCACATTCTAGAAGTGCTGCTCTGAAGATCACCTCGCTATCACCCCCATTGTACAGATAAGAAAAGTGACGTGACATGCTCAGTCGGGGCCCCTTTTGGTCACAGAGTGGTTAGGGCCCAGCATCCTGACTCCCAATTCAGTGTGTAACCTTTCCATCGAAAGTGTGCCCACTCCTGTGGTGGGCATTTTCACACACCGTTGGTCTAACTCTAGCTTCATCTTCCAAATATTAAGAACTATCCTGGAACATGTCTGGCCTCCAAGACTTGTGTCCCCTGGGGTTCTTCCTACACCTTAGAACAAACAGCCTGAGGAGTGACATGCAGCAGAAGGCTAAGGCTCTGCAGTCAGATTTCAGGCAGTGGCCAGCCACTGTGGGAAGACTTGGAGGCCAGGGTCTGGATTTCTCCAAAACCCCTGTGGCAATCCTTCCCTGTAGGTGCAGAAAAGGCTGGCGCAGAACAGGTAAATCAAGGGAGCAGAAAAATCCAACTTTCCCTATCTTTTAGACTCCTCCCAGCCCTTTGAGGCCTCAAGGAAGGGTTATTCTTATGCTATTTTGCTAAGGACAAGGGACTTTCCCAAGGAGTCATGGGCTGGTGTTCTTGTTCTCCCGGTCCCAGAAGGATTCTACGCTTCCTGGTTTGTGTTGTGTTTCCAGGAGGCCAAGAAAATGACATCAGGAGAATCACCAAAAAGCCTGCCTCTCAAAGAGAGTCCAAAGAAAAGCTTCTACTCCCTGTTCCATCCTAACATTTTGATCCCTATAAACTACACTGCTCCAGGGAGGTAATTCTTCAAGCAGCTTCAGGCAATTGTGCTTTGGAGGGGGAAACTCTTTCAGAGTCTTTGTGAAAAGTAGGTTTTAATGGGAGTGGAGGTGTTAGGTGTCATTGAGGTGGAAAAAGGGGCAGAGCTAGGAAGGTGCAGGCACCAAAAACAAGCCTTAAATTGGACTGAAATTAAAAAAAGACACTCTGCCATAGCTGGCTTGGCTCAGTGAATAGAGCATGGGTCTGCAGACTGAAGGGTCCTGGAATCGATTCTGGTCAAGGACATATGCCTGGGTTGCAGGCTTGATTCCCAGTAGGGGGTGTGCAAGAGGTAGCCTATCAAATGATTCTCATCATTGATGTTTCTAACTCTCCCTTCCTCTCTGAAATCAATATATATATATATATATATATATATATATATATATATATATATATATATATTAGGGGAACAATCTAAGACCAAAAGCAACACAGGCAAGACTGTGTTGAACTGGTAAACAGAAGGAATGTCACATTATGTTTTACTCATTGGTATTGTTAGTGAAAGTCACACTAAGCTCTCAAAGGCAGAGCTAGTTTATTTTATGTATTGTTGTATATCTGGCACTTAGATAGGTTTTTGAACTAAACTAACTGGTCTCACTGGGGAAAGATAGAAGGACAAAGTAGTACCCTCCAAGAGAATGTAAAGTATGTAGGTGAGAAGGATAGCAAGGCAGCTGGTTTGCTTGGACTGGACCAACAACTCTTAGAGTTTGGACAAATATTGGTTCCTTCTTGCATGGCACATAGACTCTTGATTGGAGATGAAGATCAAAAGACTTCACGATGATTGGTATCGGGAAAGGCGTTAAAACTCTGTGATCCTTGCCTGGCATGAGAGAGCTCGTGTTCACAAACATGGGTTCCCCAGTGAGAGATTATTATATTGGTCTCCAGGTCACTCCTGCCCTTCCCCAAATGTGGAAAACTCAATGCTTATTTGAAGTGGTAAAACTGTACCCACTCCCAGCTTGGTGGGTTCTAGTCCGGGTGCTTCTGATGGCCTGGAATTCTCTTTGTCTCTTAAAACAGAAAGAGAAAAGAAATCCAGACATAGAATAAGTGGGGTGTGAGGGAGAATGAAGCCCAGGACCCTGAGTCTCTAAACTGTTCTTCTCTCCCCTGGTTCTTCCCACAATCCCTTTCTCAGCACCGCAGTCAGTTTCTCTAGAAAATCAAGAGATGTCCGGCTTCTGCCCCAAAGCCTCCAATTGCTCCACTTTCCTCTAGAGAAGTGTTTCCCAAACTTTTGACTTATGTGTACCCCTTCTATAATTTTTGTAATGCTGAGTACCCCCTCATCAAAAAAAATGCATGTATTTTAATAACAATCAAAATATATTTATTTTTTATTTTTTTGGTACATACACAAAATAATAGTAAACGAAAAATAAAATTATTCATAATAAAATATAAATAACATTTATTTGCACACCGGACCATCTTACACTTCACAAGACTGTCTTGACTTGACTCATGAGAACGTAGAATTAGGCGCAGCTAAGCATGGTGCAGTGCATATCCCCACCAAACTCCGGTGCAACGTGTACCCCCACCAAACTCTTCCCATACCCCTGGGGTTACACGTACCACACTTTGGGAAACACTGCTCTAGAGAAAAGGAAAAAAAATCTACATGTTATAATTGCTTGTAACAGAAGATATCAATTTTTTTCACTTAGTCCCCTAAAATAACTTTTTAATTTTATGCACATTTTTGCATGCTTTTCAGTTGACTTCTGAAGTTTTTATCTGAAATTTAAATGCTTGGATATGTGTAGCCTTTGGTGAATTGTACATATTGATATTGAAAGCAAAATAAGAATTAGAGCATTCATATGTATCCAGTGGAATCTACCACAGCCACTCAATACTTTCCATAAATACTCTAAACAAATACATGAAGGAACTCTTCTTAACAGTAGGAGACATCGCAGGCCCCTTTTTCTCTGCACACCCACACTTCCATTCCCACTTCAGGGTTTTATCTCATTGGAATGTATTGTAAGCCTGAAAATATGTTATTGGTTGCTCTAAAATATGTCTCAGTAACAAAAAAATATATGCATAAATTGAAATATTTTATTCTCCCCTGTTACTTTATGTGTCCAAAGAAATTTCTTCTAGATTTGGTTGCGTTTATAATTACTTTTAATATATAATTTATTAAAACAAGTAGATGTAAATTTCACCAAAAATTTTAAGCAAGCCATTATCAACAGATAGATCGAAGACCAGATATGGATTTTGAGGGCACTAATGTTTATAGATACAAAATTAGGAGCAAGGCCCTGGAAGAGGCCTTGTAAGTGAAGGACTTGAGCTTAAGCTGCATTAGCTTCGGCCTCTGGATAGACGGGGCTGCTTTGGTGATGTCCTTCTATCAGTTCACATGCCATTACTTACTATTCATAGCATGCATTGCTACAATAAGACAGGGTTTAGCATCCATTTTATTTTTTTAATATATTTTATTGATTTTGTGAACGAAAAAAGCCACATGCTAACCTGATGAGTTCAGGGAAGGCCTGCTTGGCAGTCTTGCAAACTCAGAGACCTAAAGTAACCACAAAAGATGTTTTAAAAATTAAATATCTTACTACCAACAGGTTATAGTGGGCAGTCATTTTCTAGGCCATTATTTTCCCAGACAAAGATCAACTTTGATCTTTACTGAGACCACTTGCCTTTTGCCTCTAAGATAACATATCTATAAGATGTCTGGGTAACTTGTAACTTCCCTTTTTTTCTGGAGCCCCTGGGGTACAACCAAATGTGGTGGGGGCCAGGACAGATGCCTCAAATTCCTTCGTTATCATGTTAATTGTTCCTGCACTCACCTAAGTAAACATCCATCATTTTACTTTTTATCCAATCCCAGGGGTTTCCCACAGGCTTGCTTTCTCCGCCTCCTTACTCCATCACCAATGAATTCCATGTAACCCACCTATGTCCCTCCTTTGATTGCAATGTATAAATATAGAAACGTAACGGGCCATTCTCAGGAGCATTATCCCAATCCATTGAGGTTCTGCTTCCTGGCAATTGTCGACAGTTTAGCTCAAATAAACTCACAAAAATTCTTTACAGGTTTCAACGGTGTTTTTCGTTAACAATTTTTTAGAGAGAGGAAGGGAGAGGGATAGAGAGCCAGAAATATGGATGAGAGAAAAACATCAACCAGCTGCCTCCTGCACACTCCCTACTGGGGATGTGCATGCAACCAAGGTACATGCCCTTGACTGGAATGGAACCTGGGACCCTTCAGTCCACAGGCCGATGCTCTATGCACTGAGCCAAACCGGTTAGGGCCATTTTATTTCTTTTACCTAATTTCACATAAATGCTGAGAAAACTCGTTACTTAAATAAGGTGATGGGAACAGAGGGAGTTTTGTTCCAGTAATATCCTGACTCTTTAAGTTCCCTTGGCATTATATGCTAACAGACACATCATGAGCTGTCATTGCTATTTTTAATGATCTATCAGATGCTGACTCCATTAGGACTCCTAATGTGTTAAAAGCAGAGAAGCATAAATCACCCTAATTGCAAAAATCCACCCTGACTAAATTCACCTGCTTTCTTAACCTCAAAGCTATGGTTTGTTTCAAATCATCCCTTTGTGTGGCAGCCTAGGGGCACTGGGCCCCACTCAGATTAGGAATGAATGGGGGGAGAAATGGTGATCAAAGGGAAGATGAAGAAGGAAAGGTGTGCCCTTGGGCAGACCGTTGTTAGGAAAGCACAACTGGAAAATTGAGACTAGAAACTAATTCTGTTTAAACTGTTTGCGTGCAGTTCATCCCTTGGGAAACCTTCAAATACAGGCAGCACCTATGCCCAGTGTGAAGACTACTGGTCTACAAGCCCCTCCACTATCTGGGTTCCCCTCTCCTCATCTTTCTGTCTTCGTCCTCTGTTACGCTCAACCTTGCTCTGGCCACACTGACCTCCTTGCTGTTCTTTCCATGCTCACAGCTTTCTCTAGCCTTGGAGCCTTTCCCCAAACTGCTCAAAGTCACCTTTATAAGGAGGCTTTCTTCAATCACCCTATTTTAAATTGTAGTCTTACACACACATACACACACACACACACACACACACGCACACACACACACACACTCAAATTCTCTATCTTCAAATAACCTATCTCCCTTCTTTTATTTTTCTCCATAGCACTGTGAAAGAAAAGAGCCATGTGCTAACCTGACAAGCTCAGGGGAGGCCTGCGTGGCAGTCTTGCAAACTCGTAGACCTAAGATAACCACAAAAGATAGTTTGAAAATTAAATATCTAATTACAAACAAGTTACAATGGGTAGTCATGTCCCAGATATTTCACCTGACGAAGATCAACTTGGATCTGCTTTACTGAGCCCATCTGCCTTCCTGCCTCTAAGATAACCTATCTGTGAGATGTCTGGGTAACTTGTAACTTCCTTTTCACCCGGGACCCCTCGAGGACAACAAATGGCCTCGATACATCCCCTCATTGTTATTGTTATCAAGTTAATTGTCAACTGTTGATTACTTTTAGACTATCCTGTATCCATCTCTGTAAAAGAAGCTCATGTCCATCATTTCACTTTTTACCCTATCCCAGAGGTTTCCCCGCTTCGCTCTGTCCCACCTCCCTAATCTATTACCAAAGAATTTCATGTAACTCACCTACGTCCCTTTCCTTTAATTGCAATGTATAAATATAGAAATGTAACCGCCATTCTCCTGAGCATTATCTCAATCCATTGAGGTTCTGCTTCCCAGCATATGTCGACAGTTTGGCTCAAATAAACTCACAAAAATTCTTTACAGGTTTCAATGGGTTTTTTTTTTCCTGTTAACAGCACATATCGGTGCTCAATAAATAGTTGTTAAATGAATTCATTTCTCTGGGCTGTAAGTTAGTGTGTCAGCATAAGCCAGGCAAAAGTTTTTCATGTTACAAGCCTGTGCTTGGGTGGGGAGAAGGGATTCTTCTGTTCCTAACGGCGCTGCACTGCACTGTGCCAGGAAGCAGTGTGGGAACCCTATGGGAACTTTCTGGATCGCATCACCAATGCAGGGGAATACCAGGACTGGGTCAGCACCTGCCAGCAGGAGGATTTCTGCCTCTCTGACATTGGGGAAAATTTCAGCAACTCCCAGGAGCACCCTGGCTCTTCTTCAGCAGGTGAGGCTGAACACTGTATGCTGGGAACCCTGCCCAGAGAGCTCCCACACCTCCAGCCCCCACCCTTTTCTGACTTGGTTTCCATGGCAGAAGGGTTGGTGGAAGATATGCTTGGAAATACCTGACAAGGCCAACACGAATTTTATTCTTGCAAAATAACAATGTAAGTGAAGGGGGAAAAGCGATGAAAATAGACTTTAGCTCTTCAGTTGACATTATCTCTTGGAAAAATTACTTTTCTATTTCGGCAGAGAATAAAACAGAGTAACTTCCCTGAGAGGTAAGTACCCAAAATAGAGTGCTGCATGCTCTTGACTTTTGAAAGCTAACATAAAGGAGTGACTCAGCTATTGTACCTTTATGATGTTATGTCAGCCTCTGAAGTCTGTGTAGGCTAGTCTGACATGACAGACAATCTATACTTCTATTGTGCTACACATAAATGAATGTATAAAAGTCAAGTGGTTAGATCTTATAGACTAAGATATACTAGGTGTGCAGGTTAATGATGTGGATTTTTTTCAATAGATGGAGTTACACATATGCTGATATATATGCGATTTGATATGTATGCTATTTTGTTGTATTGACAACAAGCTTCAAAACTTCATATGTCCAATTTTCTGAAGATATTAATATCATAGATATTTTTATGCTTAAAAATGTCAAATTTTGTGCCAAAAAAAGAGCACTATTAACTGATTAATAGTTCATCCTCATTAACCGGTACACCTACTATTTTTGCACTATTATCAGATAAAAGTATGTGATAAGTATCTCATGTGTATTTTCCCTTATAAGGGATAGAACAATTAAAATAGTATGGTTTTTAGAATTCATGATAAATTATTAGTTACATCAGTAAAATATTTAATACAATCAACAAGCAATCTGAATTTGGGATTCTTGTTTGATACTCTGTTAAGTGTTAGTGTTTCTCAAACTAAATTACTGAAGCACTGAGCTAAATCCTCAACAAGAACAGAATACCAAATAAGAAAGTCAAAATGTAAAAAAAAAGAAAAAGTATACTAGATAAAATGATTAAAGAAGAGAGGTGTCATTGCCAATTATAACCTCTCACATTACATATATTTTATAATAGAAGTCTAAGTGTGAAGATAATAATACTACAAAGAGAGGCTGCATGGATTCCTGACAATTCTCGATAATGCTTTTCACATTTGTTCCTTTGTTTCTATTCCCTTTGCCAGCCATCTGGTCCAGGACCTTATTGATTTACACTGTGAAAAATGCCAGATCTGATCTCCCTAACAGCTATTTCTGGCTCTAACCTCTTTCCCACCTTAACTATTATAACTGCTGAGGACTCATATGTCTGAACTATTCCTTTTTCTACATTGAGTCCTGTTCAATGGCTTTAAAACGATTCCCACATCTTTAGTTTTTCCCTTCTAAATACCCCTCCCCACACTTCCTCACCCACCCTGTGCAGAAGTCTGAGCAGGGACTGAGTCCCTGGCATTTCACGCCCTCTGACTGCTGGACAGGGCCAGCCAATGGGGAGCAGAATATCAGGAAAGGGGAGAATGGAATGAGGTGAGCAAATGTGACAACTTCCCTAATCCCAACTTGCAAAGTCTTTGAGGGCTACTGGCTTCCTTCAGCTTCAGCTCAGTTCCTGTCAGGCAGCCCTCGCCACAGCCTTCTCTGTCTCTAGTTTGAGGTAACTGCTCCATCCTCTCACCCTTCCTGGCCAGAGTGCTTTAGCACCCACTGTTACCAGCCCCAGGATTCTGTGCTCTCACTTGTGGTTGCTCTTAGACTCATCCCACAAGTTAGTAAGTAATACCTTTATTAAATTTTGCTCAGAGTTTGAGTGAGACCTCTGTTAGCTGCCAGGACCTACAGTGAGGCAGGGTCCAAACTGACTACTCAAGGCCCATCTGCACCTGACCTGTTCAACTTTGCCTTTCATTTCCCATGATCCCACCACTGCCACTATGCCCTTCCCCAGGGCACAAAAACCACACTCTCCTCCTCCCAGACTCTGACCCCAGGCCCTGTATCTTGGCTGGAAGAACCTACCTTCCCTATTCCATCTCTCCAAATCCTCCTCTCCTTCCAAGCTCCCAATGCAGTCCCACCTCCTCAGGATGCCTTCATCTGCAGTGACTTCCCCGTTCTTTAATTATGTGTTCTATTTGTTGTTTGCATTAGTACTTAGCATCTCCTTGCTTTACCCTGTTTCCCTGTGAGAGTGTAAACATCTCCAGGGCAGGAGCTGTTTTATATTTCTCTACCAACTGCTACAGAACTGAGCAAAGTCTTCATATATTTATAATATATAATAGAACTCCATAGGTCTTTATTGCTACACTTTTTAATGAATTTTTTAAAGTTATTGCCAGAGAAAGAAGGTGACTTAGGAAAATATTAGTACTATTGTTCACAAGACACAAAGATATTGGCTCCTCTGATTTAAATATAGAATAATACTTACTGACTGCTACATTTTCGAAAAAGAAAGCAGAGGTCACTCCTAAGAAAAAATATCCAACAGAATGTAGCAAGACTTGATAGAAAAACATTTTAAATTATAGGAAACAATTATTGAATCCAAAATTAGAAAAAAAATCAATAGAATCATTCCATCTATTCCTGTGCCTGCCAGCACTGCTAGGAAGAAGGAAGAGACAAACATTTTACATTACCTATGGTTACCAAGTTGTTGTTTAAAAGGAAAAAAAAAAGAAAGGAAGGACGGAAGCAACTCTTTTATTTCCAACCTTTCAAAGAAGACAAAACAGAAAAATTTCTCACCTGACTAGTCCATCAATCTGCCAATTTCAAATGGCATTAAAATAATGAAGAAGCCAGCAGCCTGGCTTGCCAAATTGTAGATCCTCTGTGACGGTCTAGATTGCCAGTGTAGTGGCAGAATCACACCTGCACAAAGTAGACTATTGACTTGTAGCTAGTGCAATAGCCAGCATTTTATTAACTACTCTTCTTGGTTATTTTCTTTTTTACAACGAGGTAAAACAAGGATGTCAATGTTATGACAGGAGGAAGGAGAACCTACTATGAACAGAGATCTATAAAATAAAAAAGAAAGAAATTTACCTAAATTTACAAATGCTATAACGATATTATGAGAGTTTACTGTTACCTCCATAAAAACTATTAAACACATAGTATAATGCCAGCAAAAGCAAACAAGAATAGCTAATTCCAAATTCCACTATAAAGTCTGAGTTTAACTTAGCCTATGCGCACCAATATAGTCATCCATGCTTACAACTGACATCCATTCTGATTGGTTAGAGCCCGGGCCAGGCTGATTGGCATAGTTTGTACATTACCCCTATTCGCACTTTGGCAGAACTGAATGTGGCAGAAATATGTCCCTTTGGCTATATGGCTAATCTATATGAATCTACAACAACAGAGCACCTAGCCATTCCCTTTGGTCTCTCATCATCATGAGCCACAGAAATTTGAATCGAATATATTGATCAACCATGACTATATTATACAAACAGACACAATCCTTTGAGACCCAATAGCTTATAGCAACACATCTTACAGTAAGCGTCAAAAGATATCACTACTGCTCTTCCTTTCTAAATAAAGCTTACATTACATGCAGACAACTCTATAACCATGACCTTGGACCTGACCTTAGAATATATTCTGCATTGCCACTCCATGGCACTGTGAATCTTCCCACAATGCACACAATGGTTATGTTCAGAATAGAGATTTAATGCAACTGCATTATCCAGAATGCTCTCGCTATCCCATTACTATAGCCACAAGTTACTTTATTGGATAAACTTACTGACTCTCTGCATTTATAGGTTTGAAAGTCTGAGATTTTAGCAAGAATATTTCAGTCGTAGATCAAGTCATCAATTACCTTTGATGTCAAGGGCACAGTCTAAGCACAGGGACTATAAAACATCAGACCCCCAAACTACCTTTGCTATCAGGGACAAGTTCCCCAGGACCAGGAAAAGCCAACATGCTCATGAAAAGCCTCGCAGTCAAACATAACCATTTGGGGAGGGTTGTTTGAATTTTCTTCAATTAAAATATTTTAGAAGATTACTCTGTAATGAAAAGATAAGTAAGCCAATTTTAAAGTACACTTTTTCTCTAACTTTCATGTTTACTTAATATAGGCAAATTTAAATGCATTCCCCCTATTGTCATCATGATCCTTTTTGCCACTTCGTCTCTATTTTGCTAACAGAAAAGATGAAATAGCCACAGAAGAGATGTTAGGAGAGCCTGGTAAAACCCCTGTGTTTTCAATAGATAAGCTTAGATCTTATTCCCTCTGTGTCTGAACCTTAATTCAAAGCATTAGGAAAGCGTGCTATTTGGAAAGCAATCCTTAATTGAAGTTGACAAAATGTATAATGTACTTTCTCAAAACTAGCTTGTATGTCTAACCTTAAAAAATAAATTAAACTTATTTGTATAAAACTTGAAAAATCTAGAAAAGAACAAAAATAAAACCAAATTGGCCATTATCCTACAACTTAGAGGCAATAGTTACCGATACTTTTCAACAAACAAATTCAGGATAGACCTCTGTCTATGCATCCTTTATAAAGTCACCAAAAGAAAAATTAACTAGATCTACTACTTGGGCAGAACCATGTAATTGAAACATATCTATGAGAGCACCAAACTTGGGTCCTAGAAAGGAAGAAAAGTTGGGAGGAACAGTATTAGTTATATTTTGCTCAAGAACATATTTATGTAATCTTAAAATAAAAATGAGTCAGCATGGATCTAACATATTCAAATTCCAGAGTGACAGAAAAAGCATGTAAAATGTTTTACCTCCTCTAGTCTCATTTTTGTGCCTGTTATTTTTTAAATTCCCACAGATGTTGCCAATGTCTCACTGGGGCCCTTCCCACTCACTCCTGAGGACACACTCCTCAATGACACCAAGATACCTACAACAGTAAGAAATGCTCAGAGTCTACCAGCTCCTCACAGGCCTCTTTTGTCCTAGTAAAATGGACTGGCCGTTCAGTATTATTAGTGCCGCATTTTTATCACTCTAGTGAAGAGTCATTGACTTTGTTCTAGTCAGCATGCTCACTTCTTCCTAGGGACTGGGGAGTAAGACACATTGAAAACTAGGGGTGAACTGTGAGGAAGTACAAGAAGCAACATAACTATAAATCCAGGAAGTCAGGGGCTCTTTTCCCAGTACCTAACATAGCCTTATATACAGCAGGTGCTCACCAAGTTTCAGAATGAACGAATGAATGAATGAATCTACCAATCCATCAGAGTCTTTCTCCACTGAAGTGTAATCTCCCGCTGACAACAAAGGTAGAAGTTTTGTTCTTAGTCATGTCCAGCATGAAAAGGTGAGACAAATATCAAAATGATCGAAATCCTGCATGTCAAATGGGGGAAAATAAAGCCAGTGTTTGCAGGTAACGAGGGGCACTGGCGACTGCTCTGTGTGAGTGAAAAGAGCATGCAGGAGGAGAGAATTGTTACAGAAGTGAATGTCGGCTATCACAAGGCGGGGGTGCATCTTTAACCTCCCCAAAGGCTTCAGCGCTCAGGGCTGAAGCAGGAAATAATGGTGGAGTTATGGCAACACAAGGTAGGCAGCGGGTCCTCTCAGCCGGGCAGGGCCCCCGCGACCAGGTCTACCAGCCCTGTGGTCTGAGACTTCTCCAGCCCTTTCCTCTTCCAGATGGTGAGGACAGGAAGTTCAGTCGCCAGCTCTCCATGAAAATTCGGGGATCAGAACCCTGCTGGCCACTCTCTCCCTGGCCTTTAGGACAGATGGCCACAGATTTGGTGCGAGTGTGGTTATAAACAAAGAATAAAAGGATTTTATTTTTCTCAAAAAATGCCCTTTCATCAACAGTGAAAAGTGCTGTTGAAAAAAATATATTAAGATTAAATATATACACTGTAAAATGTATAAGACAACTACAGTTTTCCATCTCTTTCTCCCATTGCCTGTGTCCTACCTTCTTTAAAATTTAATATAAGTCCCTCATTCTGCAGTAAATATCTCCTGAATATTTTATTTCACACTCATCGCATCCTCCTCTTAACATCCTTTTTACCAACTTCATCTATTACTTATTCTGTCACTCAGCAAATATTTAACTAGAATTCACTACAATATATCCGATGAAGAAGACACGGTCCCTACCTTTAGGAAATTTATAATGCAAATAAGTACAACAAAATAGTCTAAGTGCAATGATTGAAGATGGCAGATGTATGGACTAGGACTAATGATAGGCTGGGACAGTTTGCAAAGGACGTGACCCCAAATCATGTGCATTTACTGAGAGTTTTACTCATAACTGGCCTCATGTGTGTGTTTGTTTGTTTTTCATTTGGGGGAGTCCATAAAGTGTGAGAATCGTGCTGAATTCAAGGAGATTCTTTGAGGGATGACAAGATTAGCACATAAAAAGAAGATTCTAGGTCAGGGGTGGGGAACCTTTATTCTGCCAAGGGCTATATTGATATTTATAACTTTTTTGTTATTATTCACTTACTATAATTCACTTGATGTAAATGTATGCTGCTATGAAAGAAAAGCCCCTAGCTTTATTAAATTCTGAGTCCTGCCTGAGGTTGCCTTGGCAGGCCCAGACCAAATGATTTTCCAGGCCTTATGATCCCAACCCCTGCTCTAGGTGAATGCATCATAAGTACCAAATGAACAATTCAAATGTTATATTCGCTGTTATAGAAGGTCAGACCAAACGCAAAGGTTTCTGACCGAGATGGTCAGAGGGGATAGTTCTTTTAATGGACTGTAAGACTAGGAGCTATTGGTAAGAAGTAAAAAAAGGGTGTGTGTGTGTGTGTGTGTGTGTGTGTGTGTGTGTATGAAGTAAAGTGTGTGTGGCGCGCACACACCCTGTGGCTGAAGCAGTGAGGAGGGTCTTCAGTTAGGAGACTGCTCGGCAGTGTATTCCTCGGCAGGAGTGAGAGGAGCTCCCAGAATTGGGCAGGGAGAAGTGAGACAGACCAAAGCTGTTCAAGCGGATCAGCATCAGATGGTGGTGAGTCAAATGTCAGGAAAAGCAGTTTGGGTTTTATCCCCGAGGTAAGTAGGACGTCACTGAGGGTGCCGAGTGAGAGGCACAAAACATTAATAAGCGGTTGAAGGTAAGTTACAAAACTTCTCATTAGTACATCTAACTGATTTACCGAAATGTCTCTTGTGACGTTCATATCTGCCTAATGGAATGGTAAGCTTCTAGAGGGTAACACCATATGCCATATTTTTTTCCAATGTCCCATGGGTCCTAGCACTGTGCTATTCCCATGCAGATGCTCTGTGTGTATCATTGGAATGATTAAATGAGCAAGTGGGTGGATGGGTGGGTGGGTGGATGGGTGGATGGATGGATGGATGGATGGATGGATGGATGGATGGATGGATACATGATGGGTGGAAACCTTCCCATTAAACAAATACCAGTAGCCTAGTAGGTGTAAATACACATCCTCCATGTGTCCTATTAAAGTGAATGGCTGTTCTGCTGTTCACTGCCCTTGCAAGAAGGAGTCTGTGATAAGAAATGAGGAGAAGCTACGTCACCACCACCCAGATGAGTTTTGCCTCTTATGGCATTTTCCACTGGTTGTGCCTGTCTCTCGGCTTCCACAACTAATATCACTATAAGAAACTGTACATTCCCACAGACTGTTGGTTTTCCACAGACGTATTTTTTTACTCCTTGGAGAAAGATGTGCAGATCTCAGGATTGTGTGGGTACCCAAGACTGAAAATCTGTCCAACCCCAGTTTGAAACACAGCTCCAGGCTTGCTCTGTGCCCTGGGAGCCCGCATGAGTGGAAAACAATGAGAGACTCCTGCCTGCTCTCAAACCAAAAGACAAAGAGGATGAACCCTGGCCTTTTGTGAGCCTCACTACAGCACTGCTATTCTCAGCCACATGCTTCCAAAGGTGGCCCAGATATGCCACTTTCTCTGAGAGGAATTTCACACCCTCTTGACTTGACAGTGCTTTCTAACCAGTTTCAGGAGGAAATTTAAGCACAAACAGTTTTATTAAACCAATCTAGATTCTTCTCTAAAAAGGGTTATATTAAATAATACCAGCATCCATAGGCTAATTTGTATAATCCAATTTTATCAACGAATGTATATAAAGTTACACAAGTGTGTGGCACAATCCTACCGATATTCCAGAAATAGCTATGAATTATGTGTATGTGTGTGTGTGTGTGTGTGTGTGTGTGGATGCTTTCATGAAGAGCGCGTCATAAAATGACTATGTTATCAAAGATTCTAAGTAGTTAATTCATTGGCCCTTTGGTGCTTTGTCTCTCAGTGAAATTCACAGGCCACTTCTAGTTAATAGGACTTTTATTCTAAAAATACTAGAGCCTTCATAATCCAACTCTTGAGACAAAAATCAATATATGTTATATAATATTACCATTTGCTTGTGATTTATATTAATAGAAGCCCTTTCTAACTTAGGAAAGAGAAATAGAATCCTCTGAGGTATCCCAGGGCCCACCGGAGCAGAAGGTGGGGGTGAGCATCTCCCTGGCAAACCAGAAGTTCAAGGCAGAGCTCCCTGATGCCCACTCCCTATATTATCAGGAGCTAGCAGCAAAGTCTCAACTCCAGGTGAGTGAACCACAGCACAAGCCTAGACTAGGAATCTGGGAGCCAACAGGAAAGAAACCTTCTATCTGCCTATCCCTGATCAAATTAAAAGGCTCTTTATTCCCTGCAGGAGAATCCAAATTACTATGCTGAACGTGGCAGCTGAATATCATGATAAGACAATGCCTTTCTTTCCTTAACAAGAGTTCCTTACCATCCCCCGCCTTTGCACTCTACTTTCTCACAGTTAGTCTTTATAAGTAACTTCTCCTCCATCTGGAATGCCCTTCCCTGAGATTCATTTTGCAAACATCATGAAAAATTATCTCTACCGATTCTAGGCACACTGCTCTGGGCTAACACCTGGGGCCCACTGTTGTCATAACACTATTACTCTGTCTTGAGATTGTGTGTGTATATGTCTATTACCTCTGTGGTCTCCATTCCTCCCTCCTTACCCTCCTACCAGCCTCACTAACACCAGGTTATGAGCTTCCCCTCAAGGGCAGAAACTTTTGCTTTCATCTCTGTAGCCTTACCTCCTAATACAGAGCTTGGGATGCATCAACTACTCAGTACTGTTTGTAGAAATTCGATGGAAAATAGAAGCGCACATGAGATTACATAACTGTGAACTATGTTTATGGATAGCCCAAGCACCTGATTGAGCAAGGCCAGGGAACAAACAGGACCCCACTTCTCATACTCCAGTGCTTACCCCTTCTCAACTGGAGAAGAGTTAAGAGAAAAACATTCTGAACCCCCAACTTCTCCCTGCCATCAACATAGTCAATAAAATGTAGACCATCATTTCTACAAACTTCAAAGAGAAAGCATCAGCATGGGGTATTTATGAACCAGAAAAGTACTTAGACATGGACTATTAGATAGAATGCATTTTTTAAATAGTCTGTTATCTTTTCTATTTGTTCTTTGAAATATTCTCTTCAGCAAATCCTTAGCCTACTCAGAGTAATGTCAGAATTGGATAATTGGCCATAGACTATCTTCACTCACCTGTGAATTTTCTAAGCACCTAAAACTACCTGATGTAGAGTAATACAATTAAATTATTTTTTTTAAAATCTTAGTTGTAGTCTTGTTTCTGCGAAGAAATAGCCATTAACATTTGGGGATCACTTCCCTGACCTTAGATTCCTCATTTAGAAATGAAAAATAAGCTGAAACTGGTTTGGCTCACTGGATAGAGCATCAGTCTGCAGACTGAAAGGTCCAAGGTTCGATTCTGGTCAAGGGTATGTACTTTGGTTGCAGGCACATCCCCAGGGGATGTGCAGGAGGCAGCTAGTCGATGT